>CM029768.1:6117632-7532212 GCA_017562165.1 Ectropis grisescens
GTGACACTTCAAGAAACTGCGTTACGCTCCGCTCACGTTATGCGCTCACAACGAGAGCGAGTGAGAGGCACGCGTCCCTTCCACTCGGGCGTGGTTAGCCCGCCTAAGAGCGAGAGAGACAGACATAAAAAGTGAAAGGCACGCGTCCCTTCCGTAAAATTATTTTACCACTCAAAGTCGTTGTCACGTAAAACTTTCGCCCGTATACCGACTTAACAGGCAACCAATTTTTTTTTTTCAAATAGTAATATCTAATTTAATGTGGTTTGAATTTAATTAATGTCGTGCTCGCCCCGTGATTTTATCGACACATAAATAGAATTGAAATATCTATTAATATGTGCTTTCCAATTATTAGCTTTTCACTATGGCACTGGTATGAAAAACAATTTTGAAACTTTTGGTTTGTCTATTCGTTCTGGCGAAAAAGCTGGAACGATTTTAACGGTACTTTCACTGACAGATAGCTAATGTTATAAGAAGTAACTTTGGTTACTTTTATTTTAGAAAAAAATAATAGTATCCAATTGTTTTTGTATGCCGCGTGTAACGCCGCGGAATATAGCTAGTATTGTATAAAACAAACATTGTCCATTGTTTTAGGCACAAACATTTCTAGCACATTTTTTGGTTTTTAAATTATTTTACGAATGCTTTTCACGATCCAAATAAATAAATTTGATTTCAAAGGAATTCAATCTCAATGGAATCAACGAACGGACAGATCTGAAGTTAATTTAACATAAACAATAATTGCGCCATCCCGTTTGTCCTGCCCGTTAGGGTTGGCACGGAATGTTAATGTCCGAAGTTAGGGCTGTCAACGGCGAGTTATGCCTTTTTAGTGCTTTATGTCTTCGCTAATTTATTTTGTTAAGTTGTCTACAATGTTAATTTGTTTTGTTAAGTTGTGAGAACTGGGCGTTTTAATTTGTCGTGGTGTTGGTAGAGTTTAGACTCTGCGGTACCATTGTAGTGCGATGAAATTGTTGAACTTGATTGCTTTATTTTTTGTCTATCATCGTAAAATACTATTAATTTGAAAATATACACATATTTTTTAGCAGTGTCCCGCGTAGTTTCCCATCCCGTTGTTTTGGCGGAGTTAAAAGTAGCTTATGTGGTCTTCCAGACTAAAATCTAACTGTTCCAAATTTCAGCCCGACCCGTTCATACGTTACGACGTGATTGAGCAACAAACATCCAAATATCCAAACATCCATACATTTATAATATTAATAGGAAGTAGGATACTATAGAGGGATGAGACAAGCAGGTCATGCGTCTGATGGTAAGCCTACCTATAACAATACAGTGACACGTAACTATTGAACTTGAAGAGTTTTCCTATCACTCATTACCTATCACTGCACTGTGCTTGTTCTTCAGAGATTTAAGATGTTATATCTCAATGCCCTGTATCTGCCCTACCACTGGAAACATTGTCGTTGTAACCAGAACACTATGATGTTTTCACAAAGCTCCTTGGCGATAAAATTACTGGCGAAGGTGTGGTACTTCCCCAGGTGAATACTGCAAAGAGTCCTAACACTACAAAAAAATATTAAAAAGTAAACTTGTATAATTATTTATCATACTATTAAGTGACATGATAAATAAGATCAGATAAAAGGTTGGCAGCGTTAGCCAGTCATTTAGATACAAATTGATATGTATCTGTGCCGTTGTGAATTAACTGGCTGGCTACTATTTAGTACATCATTTGTTCATCCCTAATATGTGTTAAAAAAAATATTGCCATATTCAAACATATACTAAGACCTGTAAAATTTCTAAATATAGAGACATTCACCATTTGACAAGCTTAACTAAGGTTTTGTAATACAGCTAAAGTGTTTAGACAGACTGTGTCAGATTTCTAATTGTTTAATATAAAACAATTACGGATTTGATACAGGGAAGATAACAAAAAAGAGTGCTATAAAAACTGTGCAAAAAGAGTGATTAAGTAGTAACTGTTGAAACTTGAATCAAGTTTTTTAGAGATCCTTGTAAGTAATTATACGGTATAATTCGTTTTTAAGCAATATTTAAACGTTGTAATCGTTTTAGGCGAGACAGAGAGGAAAATAATCAAAAAATACTGCAACAGCCGTGCCAATTGACTACCTATATAAATGGTTTCTTTATTTTGTTACGTCCAGATTTTTTGTGTGTTTGTCCATTTGAATGAGAGTATAATATTTTTCTATATTCAGTAAGTTCCGAAGGCCTTTGACCAACATTGGGCAAAGGCTTTGCACAAGACAGGCACATAATAACAAAAATAAATTTAATTACTATGGCATTAACAGACGCTTAACATTTATTAAAATGTTTGAAGGACCAATTTCAAACAGACTACAATAATATATTTTCATAGTCTAAGTGATTACTCGTACCTTCTAAGTGTGTTTAACCTTCATAACTAACACGGGATAGATCTGATATAATATTGATTTTGATCACAAATAGCTAAGCATTAGTATTCCAGTGTGAAGGTCATTGTTGTCTTTAGAAAGATTACAGAGCAAAGACATAAAATGTATATCAGTGTATTATTAGATAGGTTGGGCTCTTCACGATCACATAGTTTCGTAGCACTGCACTATAATGAAGAAGTTGTGTGAGAAGTGTTGGCTACCATCAGGCTCATGCCGTACTCATCTCATCACTCTATGTATAAAAAAATACAATTAAAGCAATCATTAGGCAAATATTAGGCACTCAATTTAATTTATATTTGAAATATACAGAACCACTCAATTAATTTGTCTGTTAATCTAACGACCTTACTAGCCCGTTTGCAAGGTCAAAGACCCCGCAGATTAAGTTATTACTTAGACCATCAAAGTGGCTATTATTCGAAAAAACTGGTGTTGGGATTTTATCAGAGAAATAAATTCTTGTTTGTTATAATTCACGGATTTTTTAAATGAAATGTCCATTGTCTCATTTTAAGACTAACAGATATGAGTGATAGATATGTATAGTGAATGATCTGGTGGCTTAGTTGGTTGTGCGTCTGCCTACGAAGCCGTGGGTCGTGGGTTCGATCCCCACCCAGTGCAAATGTTTGTGTGATGAATTCAAATATTTGTACTATGCCTGGGTGTTTTCTATGTATGTATAATAAGTATGTATATATGTATTATATCAGCTATATGGCTTTCATAGCACAAGCTTTGCATAGTTTGCGGTCTGATGGTGTGGTCAATATGTATTTATTTACTAGCTGTATCCTGCCACGCTTCGCTGTGGCACATTGTGATGCAAAAATTAGATAAAAACAATCCTTGATGCGGTTTATATATCATTGTAAAATTTCAGCTCAATCAGTGCAGAACTTTTTGAGTTTTTGAAGCGTACACAAACCAACATAACATTTTTATATATAGATATTATGTAGATCACAGTTAAAGTGAAACCATTAACATTAAAATTTCGTAGCTTCGGTGAGACAAGGGCTTAATGATCAAATACTTTTAAAACTTCGATTCCAGTTATATAGCAAATCTCGATTTTGCATTTGGAAAGTTTTCGATAAAAAAAACAATTTTTTAATATTTTTTTTCTTTAATATTTCTCAGTTTTATGGCAATTTTTTGATATGTTTGAAATTTTCTTTGCGAGTACTGCGTGCTTCAACTTGCCCCTACAAAAAACTCAGGAACATCCAACCCAGAGCGAATTTCTATTTTCATTCGACTGTAGAGTGACTATACCAGTAGGACCATTAAGCCCAGTGGTTCTTTATGGTTGTTAATTAATTGTAATACTCAAGCCCAAATCATTACTGAGCACGGCTGCACTGCGTTTATCATCCAAATGAATAAAAACTTTATCGCTGTAATTTTTCCGAAAAAATTTTGTCCTTCAAATCTAAACGCAGTGATGTCTGCATATTACTGTTTAGTGGTAGAATAACTATCAAAACTTTGGTACTTCCCCAGGCAGTACTGCATAGACCTACCACTACAATTTAATCACTCAAATAGTTGTTGTAGAAACCCACGACCAATAGCAATGTGAGCAGATCCACTACCAATTGAGTCAAGAGGTCAGTAATTTTAATATATTAATGGAATGTAAAAAATAATGTCTTAATTATATTATCTTATCATGGAAAGACGAAAAACCATCCAAACCCACGGTCAGCCCGACTAAAGAGAATCCAGTTTTCAATCAACGAGTGTGGCCATTTTGCATATTCCGTCCATAGATATTAATTTTAATGTTTTAATGGTCATTATGATAGTTTTAATGATTCTTGATCGCTTCATAGTGGTATTTAGTTATATTGGTGAAATTTGATACAATGTAGGTTATTTATTGCTGTCAGTAGAATATTACTAAATATGTGCGTGTAGGATTATTATTGTGTTCTATTAATTTTTACTGGAATTTTAAGTTTTTGTTGAAGCATAGACAATAAATATTCTGAGTGGTTTGACTCTGGACCTTCTTGCGTAGGGAAAGAGTCCAAGCTGTCATTCCAGTACGCTAGCCTAGTGCGGGATGAAAGATGACACGTGACCGAAAGATTATTTTAACATTCCGGTTTCTTCACGTTGTTTTCGTTCACCTTTGAAGTAGTGGGGATAGTAAACTTGTAGAGTACTACTTAATATAAGGCAATAAGTAAAATACTTAGAGGCGCAGGTGAGAGTCAAAGCTCTACGACTTTTGACTGCAAAACTCACGTTCTGTCCACTTGAACCCCACACCTTAAAGTTTATTTTTAAAGTGAAATGAAATATCTACTGTCAACCAATCGAAACTTTGACTAATGACCAACAACCCATTACACACAAATATACTTTTTACAACACGTTTGTAAAAATGTGTGTGTCAAATAATTTCCCAACACGGACAAAGTCGGAGTGAGTCAATAGTTAAATTAAAGAAAAACTATTTCTTCATGTACCTACATTAAATTTTCCAAATAAATAAAAATAATTTATTATTATAAATAACTAAATGTTTAACATTTGAGCTTTCACAGTCTTACAATAAATAATACAGTCACAATCAGTCACATGTTACAATAAATAATTCACGAAGATCAAAGTTTTATCTGGCAATAAAAGTCAAACATTTAAATATACAAACTTTACTAATTTTTATATCAAAGTGGGCCTTTCGCATGCCGTGAAATTCGTGTCAGATGTCGACTGTAAATTTTAATCAAATTAGACTTATATGGGTTTTGCGGTTGGGCATCGATCACAATCACATAATTTATTTTTTGTGTATTATTCTTTATAATTTCTGTACAAAATTTTGAGTGAGGTACTAATAAAATCAGTGAAATTAATAGGACGTAGAGTTATGTGAGTAAGAATGCTAAAACATACTCTTATTTTGTTTCAGTGACATAAATCCTACTGATATAAAAATGCCAATATTTGGATATTTGCAGGTTTGGGTGTTTGTTGCTCAAAAACGACTGAATCGAGTTGAAATTAGGTACACAGTTAGATTATAGTCCGCAAGAACACACAAGCCACTATCCCGGGAAATTAACGGAAATAGAAACTAAGCGGGTAAAGCTGTGTGGCACTAGTATTGAATAATTTTTTGGGCAACTAAATTCGCTATGAAGAGTTTTTAAAACAAATATACCTGTCAAAATTAGTTGTGTCAGTTTTGCCAAAGGTGGCGCAAGAGTCGACTTTCTAGATAAATTTTACAAAATGAAACATTTGCACGATCTTGGGCAACATTGACTACTATTCTCGAGCGTTGATAGGTATATTTGTGTTTTGAAAGTGCCTTCATTGGTGGCAATAAAACTGAATTTGGCTTACCGACATAGTACAAGCTTTGTTTGTTCATTGGCAAGGATAGGTATATAATGTTGTGGAGTTGACTGTGTGTTGAAGTAGCTCGTCTCGTCAGACTTACTATTGTCGAGGCATTTAAAGATCAGACCGACAGGTTTTTTTTTTTGATGGAGTGGTGTTAATATCGACGTACTTACTATTGGCGAAAAGCTAATAGATCTGCTGTAAGATCCTGAGAGAGGTAATCTACTTCGCTAACGAGATTGACAGCTGCTTCTGTTAGTGCCAAGGCTACCCAATCTACATGGGTATATACTAATACAGTTTTCACAAAAACGTTGTTTCTAGTACAGACATCGGATATCCTTGGCAATAGAAACGTATACACATTTAACATGTCAACCTCGCAGTAAAAAATGGTATTCAAAAATGTACAGTTCCTAACATAGAGAACCAAAGAACCTTTTTAATAAATAATAAAATTATCAAATGGATAGTTACGCGGTTGTTGTGGTCACCCGCCAATCTCTGGTAACAAGATCTAATAAAATTTTACGATGCGTTTTATGTGGATGTGGTATGATAGATCAAGTTTACAAGACTATTATCATAAATCGGTATTCTGACTGGCCTTGTGGCTCAGTAAGTCTGCTCACAAAGCTGCATATTGTGAATTCGAATCCTGGCTAAGCCAAATATTTTTAATTCATTATAATTGTGATATTAAATTTGTTCTATACAATAACTGAAATTGCCAAGCAACTTGGTTCTGTTTTATGTGACCGTTGATAAATTATGAATATTTAAATAATTTATTTGTTCTTATAATAACTTAGATAATTATACATTATTCACTAATAATATGTGGGTGTTTCTGTTTATTATAGTTACTGTGGTATTATTATTTTACCTAGATAGCTCTCATACTAAGGATTAACTAAGATTTTCAACCAAACTATCGAGGTTTTGAAAGAATATTACTATAAATATTATAAACTCAATTTCTTTGTATTATCTTATTTAGAGACTCCAAAACTTTCTAAAAAAAAAAATTGGTTGCCTGTAAAGTCGGTATACGGGCGAAAGTTTTACGTGACAACGACTTTGAGTGGTAAAATAATTTTACGGAAGGGACGCGTGCCTTTCACTTTTTATGTCTGTCTCTCTCGCTCTTAGGCGGGCTAACCATGCCCGAGTGGAAGGGACGCGTGCCTCTCACTCGCTCTCGTTGTGAGCGCATAACGTGAGCGGAGCGTAACGCAGTTTCTTGAAGTGTCACCCGGCAAACCAATTTATAAGACGTTGTCACGTCAATAAATGATCCTTTTTGTACTATTTGTATGAAAAAGTTATAAAAATTTATCAAACTTTCACATTTTATAATATTAGTATAGTGTTTTATTCAAACCTGTTTAATAGCTTTGTTGTGAAGAAGTACACATAAATCCACTCATACATTTTTACAACACGTTACATTTAAAAAAATTTTATGATATACCCAAAGAAAAACAGTCAGTTGAATACGTTTTATTATATCAACATGTAGGTAAATGGCTTTTTCTAAATCTTTTTGTTTTTACTTGACATTTTTACCGTATTCACTCCACGATTCACACATCATTACGAATTCTATGCGTGTATTTCCCTTTAAACGCGCAAACAAAAATATTCTACCTTATGCCTATGATCATAAAATCTAAAATCCTGTTAACATTTTTTTCCCCATTTTCTTTGAACAACCTTAGTAGATTTCCTGTTGCATTCACAAAATTCTATTATAGACCTTACTGTCTTCGAATTAGGTACGAATTTTCTTTAGAAAGTACGAGAAATTTTCTTTCGAATGTTGTGTATAAGATTTTACTCTTTATAGTGTAGAAATAGAGTGTATATTTGTTTGTATCGCTATAATGGTGTTTGAGTAGGAATTGATTTCCTTTGATTTTCGTGGGTTTAATAGTACAAAATTATAGGGTGGGTGGACTCTAATGTGCTCTTTGTCTCTCTTGCTCTTAGTTTAAGTCGTGTGTGTGTCTCTTTCTTGCGTCAAATGGTTGTTGTGATAATCAGTGAACATTGATTTTGGTTTAGCTTTCAAACATAGAATATATAAGAGTTTTAGCAGTGCTTCGAATATTTATTTATTCAAAGCTTACTAAAAGCCAAACAAATGTACATATTTTGAGTAAAATAATTTTGGTACCTAGTTTTTTTTTACTTTTGTGACATAAACCGAACTGAAAAGGACAATTAAGCTTCAGGTACTTAAGTCAGCTTTTTTACGTAAATTACGGCTGGTCTAACCGAAAGAATGGCAACCGCCGATCCGGAGACCCCGAGTTCAAACTACGTGCACCACTCTCTTTTCGAAGTCATGTGCGTAACGCCGCTAACTTAAAAACGGCGAAGGAAACCATAGTGAGGAAACCGATATGTACCTAGAATCTTTCGAAGTCATTTGTAATTGTCCAACCCGCACTGGGCCAGCGTGGTGGATTATGGCCTTTACTCTCTCCTTACGAGAGAAGGCCCCGAGTTTCAGCAGTGGGAACATTTAGTGGGCTGCTTAGTGCTTATATATATGTCGGCAAAAAAGTAGGTACCCTAAATTACTCAAAACTATGCGTATATGCTTGGTCCCTAACGAGAGATACTTCCAAGGATCCATCAAATTAAATGTCTTAGTCTTAACTTAGGAAATCAAGTTATTAACAGATTCCAAAATACAAAAAGTCTGCGTCGGTGGTCAGTTCTCCGTAAGGACACAGTATAACTCACAAACAGTGAACCAACTTCGTTGATTTAGGGGTTGTACTTTATCCAGCATGGATGAAGTTAAGTGACGATGCAGTTTACTATGTAGCGCGCTACCTAGAAGAAATCGATTGACTTTCGATTTAAAAACATATAAATATCATATCAACAGCCCACTAAATGTTCCCACTGCTGGGACTCAGGCCTTCTCTCGCAAGGAGAGAGAGTCAAGACCATAATCTACCACGCTGGCCCAGTGCGGGTTGGTGGATGACACATGACTTCGAAAGATTCTAGGTACATATCGGTTTCCTCACTATGGTTTCCTTCGCCGTTTTTAAGTTAGCGGCGTTACGCACATGACTTCGAAAAGACAGTGGAGCGCGTGGTGGATGGTTGCCCGTGGTAAGTACATAACATATAAAAAATAAAACGATTTTAATTTGATGATGGGATTGAAGAATTAAAAAACCACTTATTAAGTATTCAAGACTGTCAACGGTTTACAGTTTCTTCGTATTCAAGACAGTCAACGGCTGGCAGTTTTTTGTAGTAGTAGAACTCTTTGCAGAGTCCTCATTGGGGAGTTTCACACCTTTGCACATCATTCTACCGCGAAGCAAAATGTGCAATTAATAAAACATTACTGTATTTCGGACAAAAGAAATTCCATCTCTTTATCGTAAGTTCGACTACTGCACACTTCCTTATACTGTGACAGTAGTGTTGTATCAAGTAATCGAATGAATTATTTATCTATATTATTATAAAAAATGTGATTTTCTGATTATAACACGCTGGGATGGAATTAAATCGTATGATTAACCGTCATTCTGCAAACCTTGGCATACCATCAATTTTGTCGTCTCATTTGACATAAGAAATATCGACCATACTAATTTGTAAGTCTTTGCTCAATAATTTGTAAATGTTTTAGTTTACACAATTGTGTGGATATTTTTGAAGTAGAACTATTTTTAGCCACGTTAAATACTTTTTGGTTTGGTAAAATCTTATGGGATCCCGTCAACAATATGCCAATGTACGGCGTAGCGTCGGAGCGGTGGCGGAGCAGCGGAGTATGCGTTAAGACCTGCTAACAGTTATACAACTCTGCTACCACCTGACAAATAAAATACACTCAAATATGTGCTTTATGTTATGCTTGTTAAGATATAGATTACATTGGCAACATAAATTAGCAGACGGGTGTCAGCGAGTGGTCTGATAATTTGTGTTGCCAATGTAATCTGTATCTTAACATGTATCGCATAAAGCCCATATTTGCTTGTATTTTATTTGTCGGGTGGTAGCGGAGGCGTATAAGTCGGCGCAGACTTTTAGACGCCAACGTCAAGGACATGCGTTATAGCTGTATCTACCTATGAATAGGTGTGACGATTGATCCAGGAAATATATTAAATTATTTGATATAATAACAGTATTTAAATAGAATAAAATATGGATCAACTTTAATTTTGATATCTTTTTGTTAAACTTACTTCTTTACGATCATTCAATGCTGGATGGGCAAGTCCATTGTAAAAGTACGAAATGATTAAAAAATGTTTTACCATTGGATAACCCATTCAATTTAAAGTGACTTTTCTTATGTGAAACCTGTTACGGTTTCTTATGTGAAACCTGCTATTATATAATGTACGGGCGAAGCCCGTGGTACATTATATAATAGCACTCATCAGGATCCCGTGAAAGAATGACTGAAATCGGTTCATTCATTCCTGAGAATATCACTTTTTAAACAAAACACCTCTTCAGCTACCTGCTACGCCACCTGTCGGAAATTGGTCGTACCAACTCAGATTTAAAAAATAATTGCTTAGCAAAGGTTTATAATATATTCAATGCACAGATTACTGAAATTCAATGACGCAATCTTAGACACATGCTGTCATGTGTCATGTCAAAGCACGAAACGTACGAAAACTCTCAAAAAGGAATATTTTTTCCCGATTTTGTTACATTCTTTATTCATGCTCCGCTTCTATTAATAGTAGCGTTATGTTCTATAGCCTATAGCCTTCCTCGATAAATGGACTATCCAATAAAAAAATAATCTTTCAATTCGGACCAGTACTTCCCGAGATTCTAGCGTTCAAACAAACAAACAAACAAACAAACTCTTCAGCTTTATAATACTCGTATTAGTATAGATGCGAAAATTTATGAGTAGAACCTCTACTCTCTTACTACTACTGTTACTCAATTATTTGGATGTTGTTCGTGTTGTTTGGACGTTGGAACGGATTGGGTTGAAATTTGAAACACAGTGAGATTTAAGTACAGGGAATAAATAATTCAGTTGTTTTTTTATCGCGTATAGGTCCGCGTTTGACCACCAACTCGCCTGATGGTGTGGTCGAAGATGATACACATTGAACTAGATGGGCTGGTGTAAGTAGTTAGGTAGGTTTGTAGTGTAGTTCTCATTGTATTTTAGTTTTGTTAATAAATGCTCTGCCCACTAAAACAAAAGTACATGGAATCACGTGAAAATAACGGAAACTACACAAATAAAACGGTGGGGCGCAGCTTGTTAAAAAATAAATTTATCAACGGTGAGTTTCATCAAGTTTTTTTAGAGTTATAAATAATTTTAAGCGACATTTACAATTTAATTGGCAGAAGTATACGCTATCGAAAGTCAAGACTTCTAAATACTTTCATGATGAATGTTGAGTAAATAATGTGTTTCTCATTTGAAAACAGGGTCTTATACTTTCATACAATGAACCCTCTCCATTCAATCGAAGATCGAAGCTCCCATGCAAACGGAATTACACCGCATAGTCCAAGAGGTAGTCTACTTTTGATTAATGCTTCGAAAAAAAATGTTTTTTCAGTGAGTCTCAACATTGGCCAAAAAATATTTCCTTCTACTGATCACTGTAGATAGCTAAAATGGATAGTAATCTACTTATTTAAATAAACAATAATTTTTCGTACGAAAAATTGCAGAGTCTGCCTTGGGTCTTACCACATTTGTATACCACATGTAAATTGTAGATTTATACATAAATAAATTTGAGTTTGATTTTGACTTTGTCTCGATTTCTTCGAAAATAAATATTTCAGAAAAATACAGGCAGTACTCTAATATAAATAAATAAATATTGGTGGACAATTCACATACAACATACTATATACAACCCCAAACTAAGCAAAGCTTATACTATGGCGCCAAGATGGCGGAAATAATACTCATGTAGATGTAAATACATACTTATTTTACATAGAAACACCCATAATATAGAGGTATATTATGGACCAATATGTTTTTAGATGAAGAGCGTATGCAGTACTAGGAAATATTGTGCTCTTAATGTTGAAATAGCTATATGGTTGGTAGGTGGAGACTATACTGTTACAGGCAAATGTGTTGCTTACGACCAGCATGTATGCTATTTATCCAGACTATATAGTTTTACAAAAAACTCCAATTAATAAGTTTTCACCTAAAACTTAATTTATGAAGTCACACATTTAATCCAAAGAAAATGTGTACAGTAACGGCATACCGGTTTTTAGAGCTACGAGCGATCCATTAAAAAAGAGCTATGCGGTATTGGATCATGCAGTATATAGCAGCTCACTTTGCGAAATGTATTCAACAAAACATCAACAAACTTACAACTGATATTTCCGTGTAAAAGAAAAATATCCACCGCCTCCCCGACTAGAACACTTGCTCATTTAGAAGGTATTTATTACTTCTCTGTATCGAAACGATAAAGGAACTCGTAAAAAGTAAAGATGTATTGTTCGTAGGGATGGGGTAAAGTATCGATGTTTTTCTATCGCTTAATATGTTGCAGTAGAAAAGCATCATTAACTGCAAAATACTGTCAATCGACAAAAAATGTTATTATAATATGTTAACGAAATAGAAGTAAACATAAAAATACAACAACTATTAAATTTAAACACTATACCTTATCATTTTGTACAACAAAAATTAGATTCACACATATTTCTAACTGTATTAATTTAAATGTGTGATTTAAATTTAAGAACGTTGTTTCCCATCAGGCACATTTTCGGCTAGTGTCGTCACTATACTACAACTATAAAAAAGGTTAAAGTTGATCAGAACAACAAAAAAACGTGACACTATCAGAATATTGTGGTAGTTTTGCGTAACCTTTCCGCAAATATGTAATAAAAATCATAAATAAAGCTACTTAATACATAGCTACTTACTTGTCCAATCAAGAACCGTAGTTATCTAATTAAAGAAATACAACTTAAGCGACTTAACTCCTTACTTAGTGATTACTTAGAATTGAAATGTAAGTTGCGACTGGAACTATAAAAGATGCCAAATTTGGATGAGCATTGTACGGATCATTGATTAGGGTCCCGTGTTGAATTTGTGCATATGTTGGAACCATAATTACCTGTAGTTTTCAAACAGTAAAAGTTCTTTTTGTAGTCTGTAGACTTCAAAAATAAAGAGTCCGTTTGACATAATATAAGTAATACTCGCAATATATCGTGAAACAAATACTCCAAATATATAATTCTCTAGATTTGCGGTGGTATGTTTTTCTTCCTTTTCACCCCATTGAAAGCAAGTTAGGAACCGGTCCCGAGGATGGTCCTCTTTACCGGGGTTGGGCTCTTTTTTTACTTTTATAGGTTTACACTTGACCGCCATCTCACTTGATGTTAAACGATGATGCGTTATACGATGGAGCGTGTTTACCTAGAAGAAACCGATTCACTCTTGATTTGAAGGACACAAAGATTGTAACTATCGGGAAAAACCCTCTCAGGCAACGTATTCCACAGCCTTGGCGTTCTTATCACAAAAGTAGAGTCAAATCTCTTCGTTCGTGTCTTTGGAACATCAACCATGAAACGATGTCGCTTTTTCGATCTATGGCCATTCCGATAGAAGGGCACGGTGGTATTAGATCGTGCAATCTCATTGGCTCACAGGGCCATGTGATCAGATCAGTCTCGTAGCCCTATGCGATGGCGCTTCTGGCTGGGTACTTTGATCGTCATTTCTGTTCGAGGGGGCCTCTTTGTTCGCCTTTGTCACTTGCCTGGAGCAGGTCTCTAGAGAATTTGTGTTGGTAGTTGGTAATTCTATACTAGTACTGCCAAATCAGCGCGTCTTACTGAGTGAAATAGACAGCGGCGAGGTGTTGTAAACGGACGCATGTCTACCGCAAATTTCAATGCATAAAAAAAATATTAATAATTGTAAAGCTTATTTATTATGACTAATATCTACTCATGTGAGTTATTGGAATATGAAAGCGTAGCTTAACTATAAATATTTTTATAAATTATACTTTTACTTTAATGTAATAAATTTATTATACGGAACCCAAGTCACGTTGATTGTGCCACGCCCGTTGCCCTACTTGTCGATACCGCTCTGCATCGATACATTCGTTGCGCTAATGACGTTTCAGAGAATTCCACTAGTGATGTGAAAAGCTGAGAGACTTTCACACAGACTTGAAATTATTCAAAGGTCGTTTGTACCACCTTTGTTTACTTTAGAAATAAATATAATTTAGGCCAAATGATCTCAAAAATTCTAATTGGTTTTGTAAACTGCAATTTGAAAATTGTATAGGTAATATTTAAACAGGTTTCAGGTACTTTTTGCCTCGTTCCAAATATTTATACTCAACGGTTACACAGTACAAAAACTGTCAAATATGTTCGGTGTGTATAAGGTAGGTAAATCAAAGTCAAGGAGACAACATTAGGGTTTCGTTTCAGAGGTTTACGATTTTTATCATTTTCTCTCAATCTCCAAATTACTTGTAATTCTAACAGCTAAATATTTAAAGCACTAGTGTTACAAAGGAGACTGCTTATTTTGTTTGTTTTTTTTTTTATATTTACATATCTCACCGTAAAATTTCCAACACATTAGTTTGTAATGTGACGTCATTATATTATAATGCGGCGGTTTTTACAATATCATGATGCCACAATAATAAAATCCTGTTGCTAGTACGATTGAAAATGTCAAGACTGAAGTCCTATAATTCAAGACCAAGACTCCTTTCACATTTCCCCTCACTACGCTAGCAAAAAACTAAACAGGACCGTTTGTTAGTTAATAGTTTGCGTGATAATTGATCAATCTAACTGCAACGGTCGATTGATACCTGTTAATGAGAAACACACACACAAATACACCCTTACGTACTTTACATACTACCTCATACATACATTACACACATACATCCTCATACATCAGTCAACCGCGGAAGCGTATAAGGAAGGCATATGAAAGTTTTATTGAAGCTATTAGTTAAGTCATAAGTTTGCCCTCAGAAGTGTAGAACCGTGGGTTCGGTTCCTGCATAGGACAACAAAAAGTGGCAAAAAATTTGGCAGTCATAGGGACTGCTGATAGAGGTGAAAACTAATAACTTAGAATTTGATAGTGTTAAAATGTCGGACCCCAACGTCATATACATACATACATTATAAATAACATTAATTGACTTATTGTGACTAACTCCAGAATCAGTTATTTAATATCTAATAATTTATGTATAATAATAATCGCTATTATGTAGTAAAAGTATTTAATAATATTATAAAATTGTAACTATTAGAATTAGGTAGTGGCAACACTAAAATATGATGTAACGATTCTTATTTCATTTCTGTTGGAAGGCAGTTCATGTTAGAATAACGACCGGCAAGGAATAAACGGACTGAACGTGTAACGAACATCGGCGTCTTTTACTAAAATCCCCTTCTAAGTTACAATAGCTCACTTTGGAAACTACGCGGGTGAACCCGGATGGCGTGGCCATGAACATGGCCACCTAGACCATCCGAGTATACCCGAAGAGTTCTTTACAAAAAGATCTTAGATGTCTGGGTGAGGAGCGCAGTGCAGTGCTAGGTAATGATTTGGACTCTTCATGTTCCAATAGCTGCGTGTCACTGTGCTGTTATGTGTCAGGCATGTTGCTTACCATCAGGCACATGTCCTGATCGTCTCGTCACTCTTTATTTAAAAAAAAACTCGACTCTGTAAGAAGCTTTGAATATGATAGTAGGTACTAGCAGTATCCTACGGTTTTAGCCGCGTCATGTTATTCCATTCTAATTTTCGCGACAAAAATTAGCCTAATGACATTCCAGATTATATATTATATACAAAGATCTCAATACACAGATGTGCCCTCCCAAACTTCAGGGCGCACGGAATCATGTCATTGTTAGGAAGAGTGAGCTCACTCATTCCGTTCCAGTCTGTTGCAGGAAGCGGTGAACGCCGGACGTTTTTACTTATCACTATTTGTTGTCAACAACCACAATAAGTAGAACCACAGCATATCGCGCCGCTAGCGATTCTAGGGGTCAAGTAGATTGGTTATGTGTAAACTACTTACAACACACAGAGACGCAGTTTATTACCAATTTAAAGTTACTCAGGGCACATCCATTGGTTTATATCGATGTATATATATATAATATATATTCTGTGTTCCGAAATTCGAACAGAATCGTTGAGACGTTCCAATGTGATTGAAATAGAAACATCAAAACTTTTGCGTTTATATTAGGATCAGTGATAAACTGATGATAGCTTAAACAAAGTTGAGCATTAGTAGCTTATAATTTATTTACTTCCTTACATTTGTTTAAGTTTTTCAACTATTTTTAGCACGCCACAGACAGATTTTTCGTGGGCTGTGAATTGAATTCTAGCGTCACGCTCGGGAATGATAAGAATTAATTAATTAATATTAATATAATAATACCATGACCATAGGACATCTAGACATCCGTCAGCATTTCTCGTTGGCTAAGCTACCAAAATCTGAGTTAGGTACGTATAGTAAGGTTTCACTTCTATCGGCAGTTCCTATCACTAAGTGCCAATGTTTTTATTTACTTACTTTTACTTTACGTTTAAATTACGATATTACGTACCTACTTGCATTTATTTTTATAGTTTGTCACACTAATGCCTAATTATTGTTAGGTACCTACCTACTACCCACTTCTATTAAAAATCGACTCGTTACAAATCATAAAGTTCTCGGGAAGAGATCGCTTTAAGCGATAATATCACCTGTTGTGCCCATTTTGTGTTGTTACTTATTGTATAACTTTGTTTGTGGTGACCTGGTGACAATTATGAGTTTTGTAACATTGATTTTACTTCACAAGCGAACGATTTTCAAATTGGCCACTGGGCGTGCCTAAACAAGATGGCGGCTCCGCAAAAAACAGCTGATAACCGCGCCAAATAATTACAGCTAAATTGTTTCATTACTCCACCTGTATCGCTGCAAGCTATTTCAAAACAACACTAAATAAAACAACCATTAAAAGCAAATTGTACCACTTTGATCCTTACTCCGTTGCGTTAAAAGTCACACAAGATTTAAACATCGTACCAAATAAGTTTGCAAAAATAAACGGACAAAATTATTCAATCAACCGTTAAATATTCACTTTTACCTAATTTCAACTGTATTTCTTTGTAATAAAGCGCGATACTGAATTACGCAACGGTAAAACGAATTTGGTTAAATTCTAGTAAGGGAAATATCGTAAGTGTCAAAGTGTGAAAAAATATTTCCAATTACCACACGATTTTGGTTTTTATAGTAACAACATTAAAGTTTAAAACCGCGTGATTGCGAATTCTATAATTGGGGAGTGCAATTATGTTGTCATTTTTTTAAATTATTTTTTTTGTAGGTTGGTAGGGTTGTTATGATCCTATTAAAATACAAGTATTTTCATGGTTGGTAACATTACCATTTAAGTTTTTTTATTAATTATTATTTACCTAGTCGTTGACAGGTTGAGTCAGTTTTATTGTGCTAAGGAGGTATGACACAATTCTCGACCAATTTAAATACTTTAAGGCCGTTTACGTACAGATGCCGAAGTAAAAATGGTGGCGTCCACTAACATAGCGTCGATTTTCTACTAAAATATAGAAATCTTTGCAGAGTCCGCCTCGGGAAGTGTTGTGTTGGAAGTGCAAACTTAGTTGTGCCCGCAGTTAAACGCGCGTTTAAGAGCCCTCTCACAAAAAGACAGAACTCAACTTTAGGTAAAATCCTGCAACATTGTCAGCGTGCGTCCGTTCGATTCAGCTCGAGCGTTTAGGCGGACAGAACGATCTTGAGCCGTAACGGCAGTGTACTAAAAATTTTTTATGAGATTTTCTGACGTGACAACGTCTACTAAATTGATGAACGCTGGCTGCGTGCACGAAAATTGAAGACTTATTGTCCCGTTACGTTCGTTGTCCCGTAACGTTACGATAAATTATTCTTGCATTTCAAAAATCTGATAACTAGTAAAATTTATTTTTCATTTTAAGGGTAATTTTTGTGCATTGGTTCTTAGCTATGTTTGGTTAATATCGATTCAAGATGGCCGCCTCCACAAAATGGTGGACTAAATATTTCTTCATAATCTACCTCAATATGGGTATCAAATTTAATGAAAAAGCTTGACCAGTAGAATACTATGCACTATGACAAATTTCAAATCCAAGATGGCCGCCACAACAAAATGGCGAAATACATTTAATTTTCACTTCTCCCTCAATATGGGTATCAAATGAAAGGACTTGACGAGTAAAATACTATGCACAATGACAAATTTCAAATCCAAGATGGCCGCCACCACAAAATGGCGAAATACATTTTTTTTTCCCTACTTCCTCAATATGGGTATCAAATAAAAAGACTTGACAAGTAAAATACTATGCACAATGACAATTTCAAATCCAAGATGGCCGCCACCACAAAATGGTGAGATACATTTCTTTTTTCACTACCTCCTCAATACGGGTATCAAATAAAAGGGCTTGACTAGTAAAACACTACGCACTATGACAAATGTCAAATCCAAGATGGCCGCCACCACAAACTGGCGATTGTCATTATTTTTACTACTACCTCAATATGAGTAATAAATGAAAGAACTTGACTAATATAATACTATGCACTATGACAAATTTCAAATCCAAGATGGCCGCCCCAAAAATGGCGACTGTCATTATTTTTACTACCACCTCAATATGGGTAATAAATGAAAGGGCTTGACTAGTAGAATACTATGCACTGTCACAAATTTCAAATCAAGATGGCCGCCACCACAAAATTGCGAATGTCATTATTTTTACTACTGCCTCAATATGGGTAACAAATGAAAGGACTTGACTAATAAAATACTATGCACTATGACAAATTTTAAATCCAAGATAGCCGCCACCACAAAATGGCGACTGACATTATTTTCACTACTTTTCAATATGAATATCAAATGAAAGGGCTTGACTAGTAAAAACTACGCACTATGACAAATTTCAAATCCAAGATGGCCGCCACCACAAAATGGCGAATGTCATTATTTTTACTACGACCTCAATATGGATAACAAATGCGCCACCACAAAATAATTTTGTGGTGGCGGCCATCTGGATTTGATATTTGTGACAGTGGACAGTATACTACTAGTCAAGCCCTTTCATTTGTTACGCATATTGAGTTGGTGGTAAAAATAATGTCAGTAGCCATTTTGTGGTAGCGGCCATCTTGGATTTGAAATTTGTCATAGTGCGTAGTATTTTACTAGTCAAGCCCTTGCATTTGATTCCGATATTGTGAAGTAGTGAAAATAATGACATTCGCTATTTTGTGGTGGCGGCCATCTTGGATTTCAAATTTATCATAGTGCGAAGTATTCTACTAGTCAAGCCCTTTCATTTGTTACCCATATTGAGGTAGTAAAAAAAAATAATGACATTCGCCATTTTGTAGTGGTGCCATCTTGGATTTGAAATTTGTCATAGTGCATGGTCAAGCCCTTTAAATTGATACCTTCATTTAGGTAGTAGTAAAATTAATGATGATTAATTAATATTGGAAGTTCGTTGCTCAAACACGTCGGAACAATCATTGGTCATGGCCATTGCTCATGGTCATTGGTCGTAGTCATTGGTCATATCCGTTCCTCATGATCATTGTAATTGGTCATGGTCATTGGTCATGGTATAGAGGTAGTAGTAAAAATAAGGACAGTCGCTATTTTGTGGTGGCGGCCATCTTGGATTTGAAATTTGTGACAGTTCATAGTATTCTACTAGTCAAGCCTTTTCATTTGTTACCCATATTGAGGTGGTAGTTAAAAATAATGACAGTCGCCATTTTGTGGTGGCGGCCATCTTGGATTTTAAATTTGTCATAGTGCGTAGTCAAGCCCTTTAAATTGATACCTATATTGAGGTAGTAGTAAAATTAATGATGATTAATTAATATTGAAGTTCGTTGCTCAAACACGTCGGAACGGTCATTGGTCATGGCCAATGCTCATGGTCATTGGTCGTGGTCATTGGTCATATCCGTTCCTCATGGTCATTGTAATTGGTCATGGTCATGGTAATTGCTCATGGTATAGAGGTAGTAGTGAAAATAATGACATTCTCAATTTTGTGGTGGCGGCCATCTTGGATTTGAAATTTGTCATAGTGCATAGTCAAGCCCTTTATATTGATACCTTCATTTAGGTAGTAGTAAACATTAATGATGATTAATCAATATTGGAAGTTCGTTGCTCAAACACGTCGGAACAGTAATTTGTCATGGCCATTGTTCATGGTCATTGGTCGTAGTCATTGGTCATATCCGTACCTCATGGTCATTGTAATTGGTCATGGTCATGGTAATTGGTCATGGTATAGAGGTAGTAGTGAAAAATAATGACATTCGCCATTTTGTGGTGGCGGCCATCTTGGATTTGAAATTAGTCATAGTGCATGGTCAAGCCCTTTAAATTGATACCTTTGTTTAGGTAGTAGTAAACATTAATTATGATTAATCAATATTGGAAGTTCGTTGCTCAAACACGTCGGAACAGTAATTTGTCATGGCCATTGTTCATGGTCATTGGTCGTAGTCATTGGTCATATCCGTACCTCATGGTCATTGTAATTGGTCATGGTCATGGTATAGAGGTAGTAGTGAAAAATAATGACATTCGCAATTTTGTGGTGGCGGCCATCTTGGATTTGAAATTTGTCATAGTGCATAGTATTCTACTAGTCAAGCCCTTTCATTTGTTACCCATATAGTGGTAGTAGTAAAAAATAATGACATTCGCCATTTTGTGGTGGCGGCCATTTTGGATTTGAAATTTGTCATAGTGCATAGTATTCTACTAGTAAAGCCCTTTCATTTGTTACCCATATTGAGGTAGTAGTAAAAAATAATGACATTCGCCATTTTGTGGTGGCGGCCATCTTGGATTTGAAATTTGTCATAGTGCGTAGTATTTTACTAGTCAAGCCCTTGCATTTGATACCTATGTTGAGAAGTAGTGAAAATCCATGACATTCGCCATTTTGTGGTGGCGGCCATCTTGGATTTGAAATTTGTCATAGTGCATAGTATTCTACTAGTAAAGCCCTTTCATTTGTTACCCATATTGAGGTAGTAGTAAAAAATAATGACATTCGCAATTTTGTGGTGGCGGCCATCTTGGATTTGAAATTTGTCATAGTGCGTAGTATTCTACTAGTCAAGCCCTTTAAATTGATATATATATTGAGGTAGTAGTAAAATTAATGATGATTAATTAATATTGGAAGTTCGTTGCTCAAACACGTCGGAACGGTCATTGGTCATGGCCATTGCTCATGGTCATTGGTCGTGGTCATTGGTCATGGCCGTTCCTCATGGTCATTGGGCATGGTCATGGTCATGGTCATGTGCATGGTCATGGTCATGGTATTGAGGTAGTAGTGAAAAATAATGACATTCGCAATTTTGTGGTGGCGGCCATCTTGGATTTGAAATTTGTCATAGTGCATAGTATTCTACTAGTCAAGCCCTTTCATTTGTTACCCATATTGAGGTAGTAGTAAAAAATAATGACATTCGCCATTTTGTGGTGGCGGCCATCTTGGATTGGAAATTTGTCATAGTGCATAGTATTCTACTAGTAAAGCCCTTTCATTTGTTACCCATATTGAGGTAGTAGTAAAAAATAATGACATTCGCAATTTTGTGGTGGCGGCCATCTTGGATTTGAAATTTGTCATAGTGCGTAGTATTCTACTAGTCAAGCCCTTTAAATTGATATATATATTGAGGTAGTAGTAAAATTAATGATGATTAATTAATATTGGAAGTTCGTTGCTCAAACACGTCGGAACGGTCATTGGTCATGGCCATTGCTCATGGTCATTGGTCGTGGTCATTGGTCATGGCCGTTCCTCATGGTCATTGGGCATGGCCATGGTCATGGTCATGTGCATGGTCATGGTCATGTGCATGGTCATGGTCATGGTGCATGGTCATGGTCATGTGCATGGTCATGGTCATGGTATTGAGGTAGTAGTGAAAATAATGACATTCACAATTTTGTGGTGGCGGCCATCTTGGATTTGAAATTTGTGACAGTGCATAGTATTCTACTAGTCAAGTCCTTTCATTTGTTACCCATACTGTACATACTTAATTAATATTGGAAGTTCGTTGCTCAAACACGTCGGAACGGTCATTGGTCATGGCCATTGCTCATGGTCATTGGTCGTGGTCATTGGTCATGGCCGTTCCTCATGGTCATTGGGCATGGTCATGTGCATGGTCATGGTCATGGTATTGAGGTAGTAGTAAAAATAATGACATTCGGCATTTTGTGGTGGCGGCCATCGCGTTCATCGACTTATTAGACGTAGTCACGTCAAAAAAAAAATTGACAGATTCTGCTTCTTCATGAAGTAAACAAGATCAAATGTGATGGTCCGATCCGAAAAATCAGAATGAAACGTTATAAAACGCCAAACGAATTAAAATTTTGTGGTCGCACTATAATTATTCTAGTTTATGTCATAAACGCGCGAAATATTACGTAACCGACTCCCACGCTAACTGACGCAGGTCCTCCCCGACGGCCGCTCGCGGCATACTAAATTGCGCAGCGTAATTTATTGTAATTTCGACTGCTGGTAATTTATATTTTTGAAAAATTGACAACTATGATTTGAAAAGTAACTATAGAATTGGATTCTACAAAGAACAAAGTATTATCGTGTCTAATTTTTATTTTGGAGTTATTGTGTATTTTACACAGAGACAACGCTAAAACTGCAATATAAAACTTAAAATTGGCTTATGATTTTGTTTTTTTACTAATAAATGGGACCAAAATTCAGATATATGTGACTTGAATGCATTAATAAAATATGTGTATGATGTTCCCCATATTTTTTTAAGTATAAATTTTGAGTATCACTTGTAGATTTAGAAGTCTGAAACTGACACGGCGGCGACTTTTCGGCGAAATGGTCATGGGAGATCGTTCCCTACGACTAAAGGCTTTATTATTAGTAAAATTGAAACAAGGAAACGTCAACAAGAAAGATCGGCCTATTTTTTGAACGTAATTATCTTTTTCTAGATAATACTAAAGATGGAAATATCGGAACACAAACTTTTTGAATTTCGTGCGACGACGTGAGCCGGCTCTTAAAGGTTTTTTGGTTTATTTCGTGAACCATGTTTATTTTACTCAAGTAAGAGTACCGTAAGTTAGTAGAGCGTCAGGTATCTAGCAGTTAAAGCCTTGTCATAATCGGTCGAGCCGTACGAATTTCGTTTCCTCTACCATATGCCAGGCTATTTAGCGTTTTTGAACGGATCGGGTTGAAATTCGGAATTCGGAACACAGATTATATAATATGGTCTGGACGAACACACTACTTTTTATCCCTGTAAAATAACGAGAACGGGTACTACGCAGGTAGGGTTGCCAACCATACTTTATAATAATGTATCCTACTTTATTTGTAAGTAATTATACTTTTACATAAAGTATGAAAAAACAGTATATTTTCACCCTTTTTACTGTGATGGGTAAAACTAAATACTAATTATGGGAATTGTTTATTTACTTAAATTTAAATGTAGATTGTCAAATATGCTTTGGAACATAAAATTTAAAGAAAACAAAAAATGTTAGCACGTGCTAAAAGCACACAAAAATACGTTTAAGGCAGTAAAAACATAAAATTTGATTAATACTTTATTTATTTCTTATTCAAACCATCCTATCAAAACCTATAAACGTTTATACGTATATATTTTATTATGTATATATTTTTTACTCTAAAAAAGTTGGCAACTCTATACGCAGGGCACTTCTAGTTAGTCTCAAGTCATGTGCAGTGTTTCCTATATTAGTATGAAACAAATAGTTTAAGTTTAAATACCTACCAAACTAAACTTTTATTTTGAAAGAAGACCCGAACCCCAGCTGTGGGACTAAAAGTGGCCTGTTTATGCTTATGGTAATAACATCTCCTGTCCCATGCAAATCTCAAACGAAGGGCAATGGCATCATCCATTAATTCATGATACATACATTCGACTCGATAAAAACACGAATAAAGTCGTCAGAAATACATTCGAATAATTATTGTCTATCCCAAGGTTGACTGTCACACTAGCTACAATTTGAAATGAGCAAAAAGAACCCAAGCACTCGATAAAATTGCTTATATTTTACCGAGTTCAAAGGGCTATCAACTCTGCCGGTTTTTTTTTTGTGATATCCACTAAACACACCTTTTTCTAATGGACCAGCGAAGTAGGACGAATACGTCATCTAGGTATACAAATTTTAGATTTTTGTTGATATTTCAAACAAAAGTGAAGTGGTGTCATTCGAAACTTCGAACCACTATATCTTCGTATTTCGTGACAATTTTTTTTGTAAGATAACTGACTAGTGTCAATGTTTTATAGTCATTTTGCTTATTGAAAAATGTTTCTTACGACCAGGCGAGTACGTACCTAGGTGATCAAAAACCTATGTGCAATGTAGAAATATTTTTACGTTATTGTTAATTTACATATTTAAACAAAAATACTCAATCACCCAAAATATAATATTTATAAATTATTCATTTAATGAAATTACTATTTTCATCTACATTTTCTTTGACATTTCAAGGAATCGTGATGTTTTTGACGTTTCTTGACGTAACTGACAGTATTATGACCTTTCTAATTTGAATCTCATTTGAAAATTAGTTACGTCAAACAGAATGGATATTTATGATAATCTTACAAGAAAATTGTGAAAATTTCTTGTTTAGTAAATAAACAAGTTAAACTTTAACCCTAGGTAACCTGTGTCAAATCAACTTTGGAAGTGAAAAATCTACTTTTGAAGTGAAAAATTTATTTTGGCGCACCGTACACTGATGTTTTTCGTAGGCTGTAATTGAGGGTGAACCATCATGTTCTGAAGTGAAAGGCTCATTCGGGAGAACTCGGGGTTGCAGAGTGTACGTGAATGAGAAAGATAGCCAACTCTTCACTGCTGGTATTATTAATTACAATGAAATGTTCTCTTCTGCCGTGAGGTCTTAAGCAGGCACATTTTTTTACTAAGAAACTATGGATATTATTATTGTTACTCTAACTCGTCTCGCACTTAACCGGTTCAATTCTCACACCTCTATCGTCCAGATTCAGCCACGTTATCATGCCCATAATAATTATAATCGCAAAAAATGTTTGAAATTTAAAATATTAATAAATTTACGTTTGTTTTATCACGTACTGAGCTGCCCTGTCACCATTTCGACGCTACGTAACGCTACATAAACATATCGGTGGAGCGAACCCGGAATGTATTTTTATAAAAAAATTAAAAGTGATCATGACGGCTAAAAAAAGGTTTTACTTAAAATCAGTAAGAGGACGAGTTCGTCTCGCACTTGACCGATTTATTCCTCACACGTCTATCGTCCAGATACATCCACGTTATCATGTGTCAACAATAATTACAATAACAAAACTATACAACGTCTTGTGAATGAATAAATTTAATTTATTTATATATTCCGTTTCAAAGCGATTGGACGCACGTTTTGCTGCAATTATTCGACGTCATGGTTCATTTCCGAATGTTTTAGGCCATTGTTGAAGACTTTTGATGTAGAAACGTTGAAAAAGCATCGTTAACTAGGTTTTTGTGGTTCAGACATCATGCTACAGTGTAATTCGGAACGACAATTTATTTTTTTTTTTTACGATTTCAAGGAGGTTCGTAAATTGGGAATTATTTTTCTTATTTCAACGATTTATCATTATAAAATCAACTAGCGGTCCCCCCAGGGTTCGTGATTTGTAACATATTATTATATAGCCTATAGTGCTCAGAAGCTACGTCCATATTCAATAGTGATTTTTTTTTTAAAATCGGTCCAGTAGTTCCAGAGTTTAGCGCATGCAAACCAAAAAACTTTTCAGCTTTATAATATTAGTAGTGTATATACATATGCGAATGAGTAACGCTTATTGTCATATAGACATGAACATTCGTCAATATTATAATAACCATGTAAAACGAAGTAATCTTGCCTAAAATTTAAAAATCCAGTATCATGAGGCTTATTCCTAGTAAACTCTTACCAAGTAAACCAATATTCACGAAAGTTGACATGTTAGTGTAATTTTTTTTTTTTAACTTTTATAGGTTTACACTTGACCGCCATCTCGCCTGATGTTAAACGATGATGCGGCCTACGATGAAGCGTGTTTACCTCGAAGAAACCGATTCACTCTCGATTTGAAGACACAAAGATTGTAACTATCGGGAAAACCCCTCTCAGGCAACGTATTCCACAGCCTAGCGAGCTCGAGCTACGAGCATTCCGATAGAAAAAAGGGCAAGGTGGTATTAGATCGTACAAATCAGTCGCACACTCTCCGAAGTGTATCCGATAAAAAACCGATAAGCTAGCAATTTTCCGGCGATGTTCTAGACTTTGCAGTCTTTTTCGCACGAGAATGTCATTGCCTATGAGCCTTTAATTAATTTAAGTAATTTAGTCTACCTTGAGAGATTTAGTTTTTATTTCTAATAATGGTGTTTATAAGGCAATATCCGAGGAATCCGATCGAAGCCGAAAGCCCCTATTCTTCTATAGGTATAACTTCGTCAGCAAAATAAATATTAATTGCGCATGTGAAATATTATTAAGACAATCTCGTTATACATCAGGGAAAACTCACTAAAGCATAGTTTAAATATTCTTATTACGAAAAAGTCAAGCTTCAAACAATAATAGAGCTTAAATAGCAAATAAACACATTAATATCCACAAAATCCTATAAAAAAGAGTTAAGTAAGGGAACCTACCTTTGCTCCATCTACTAGTACCTTTTGAAGACGAAAAAATTAGTATCAAACATATTTAGTATATTAAAACACAAACAACGTTAAAAGCAACACGCAAAACAACAAAGACATAAATAAAATGTGTCATATTAAGTATTTATGTATTTACAACTAGGTATAAGTATGACGTATTCATCATTTGACTAGTTAACAAGGCTTTGATTAGCTTGGGGCAATACAGTACTTTGTAAGGAATGTCCACAAATAAACATAAAAATATTCTATTCGAATGATAGAATTATCTCGGAAGGCATAAATAATAATTCTTCAATATTGTCATAAAATTTCTCAAAATAAATGAAATCTTTTTCAAATGTTTTTTTTTCGTGACGTCTATGTTTTTAATTAGGTATTTGATTCGTTTGTGTATGGAATTAGATATTTGAAAAACTAAATTAAAATAACAATATGAGATCAAATATTTTACATGTAAACTTGACGCCGGCAAAGGTGATACAGTAGAAGTCAAACCCAATTCAAAGAAAAAAGGTTGTGTAGGTACCTACTTACCAAACGTCCAAACAAAAACCAAAAAAAGAAAACTTATCAAATCACTATAAATAAGAATTGGTTGTTCTAAACTTTATATTTTAATTTAGCTATATTATGTCATAATGTCAATGTTATTACATTGACATTATGACAAGTGTTTAATTACAATTAGGTAGGTACATAATCAACATATTTGAATATATATATATCTATCTTGTTAACTTATCAAATATCTATGACATAAAATACAAAATAATAATAATGTAATAATTACATTCCCTTTAGGACTACCATAGAAAACCACATTAAATTCCACTGAAAAAAAAACTAACAATACAATATAATTATATAAAAACACAGGCAAACAGATTAAAAAAGAAAAAAGTATAAGGTGGGGGGTATTATGTTATTAACACGTTAGTAATATTAAAACCCTAATTCTATTCCAAAAGAATTTCGCGAGTTAAAACCTGCCCAATATTAAATAGTAGTTTAGTAATGGTTAAAATAAACGTAGGTACATATAGAAATTTCCAATGTTAGTGACATTAGCGAATGAAAGGGAAAAAAAATATGGTATAAGTAAAGTTATGGGTGTCATAAAGAAAAAAATTGCGTTATTTTGTGTAAATGATAACTCACCAGAGCTAGGCCGATCACTATATCTCGTACAATACACCCAGGCAGGCCACAGGCTCGCATTTCCCTGGGATGTTTGGCTGTTAGCATCCGTACTTCCACAGGTAGAAATTGCCCCACTCGACGTCGAAGACACTATGGAACTAGCAGAATCTGGTCGCTTTTGAGCCTCTTGTATCTTTGGCCTGTCTTCTTTCGCCTCTCCTATTTGAGAGACCGTCTGTCTCAAGCCCCCAAGTGGCGGTAAAGACCCAAACTCACTCTCCTTCGATTTTAAATAATCGAAACTGTATTTCGAATAATCAGTTTGTTTCGATAAATCGTATGGTTTATACAGGATGCTGTGGTTCGGACCGACGGGTTTAGGGCCTTCGATTTTTGATGTTTTTCTGATAGCGTTTATACCAAATTCTGGGTGTAAGATGTTTGTGATGGAAAATGTGATGGGAGGTTGGAGGTCTTGACTGATTGAAGGCTTTACGTCTGGTGTTTCAGGTCTGAAGTAGCTTTGGTATTCAGGGCTCGGTGGGGGAGATGTGGGCTGTACTTTTACCACAGTCATATTTCTATCGTACCTGGATTCGATTGTCGTACAAGTATATTGATTCGGGGGACAGTAGACTGGGCTCTCAGAATGAGGAGGAGGCACTCTACCAGTTACCGGCCCGGGACTGTTCGCCTGATTTGGGCTGCAACGATCTTCAAAAGCCATTTTTTACCAGTTCAATGTTCACAACACAAAGGCCTGTCCCAAACAAAATTATACCGAAATTAACAATTTAAAACATCGATATTCGAATCTCAAACACGGTCGATACATATTAATCGATTGATTAGCATGATATTTTCACGCACTACTATTTTTTCGACAATGACAGCTGTCAGATTGAAACGTCAGAAACGTCAAACGATGCGCTCGCTTCGACGGCGAGTGAGCGACTGCGCTCCGTGTTATAGAGACGGGACACGCCCCCAAGCAAACAAGCTTTTTCCCTTCCCTACGCTATTTGTAGGCGTAACCAAGTGCGCTTTTGTGTGTCAGCAATGAAAATTTACATCTCTTTTATATCCACGTCTTTCGTTGTTGCTAGAAAGAGAAGGAGCTATTACAATTGATTTAACCTGATTGTGTATTTAGTAGGCTTTGGTAGATTTGTAATTCAGTTGTAAATTCGCCGCTATGGGCTCTTTTGCTTGCTAGTAATGTATCAATACTGCCAGCGCTTTTGAACGCACCGACTTAGTTTCAATTTAGCTTTGACAGAATTATTATTTTGATTGTCGGAGGCCATACTGATGAATTATTGATTTGCAGACTAAAAACGCGTTTTTTTACGTATTATAACATAATAGTGGAGATTAAGATGACTATGCTTATTAACTACAACGTAAACTGGAACGGTATTTAATATTTAGTAGGTTGGTACGATATTAAAACATGGCGCACGCTTTTTTTTTCTAGGTCGTTTGCAACGTGATATAGGTGTTATTTTTATATCTTTATTTTGTTGTATTCTGATATTTCATTGTCAACTGGTTTTTGTTTTGCTATAATAATGGTTTAAGTGCGTGATCATTGAGGTTTGAATAAAGCTAGTTTTTTCGCGAGTCTCAATAAAAACTTTAGAGTTGGCACGCTGTTCCGTACCTATAACGTCAATGAGAGCTTGTGGAGAAAATTAACAATGATGTAGGTAGATACCTACATTTTTAGTTTTACTCAGGTTGATTTCATTTATAAATAGGTACATAGGTACGTATTTTTTTAAGATTTAAATAACCTTTAATTAACAACAACAACAGAAAACCAAGAAATTTATTTCTAAATCTATCTACTATAGTTATAAATACTATAGTTATCCATTGCTTTTAACCTGTCTCGATTTTAACTCATCATAACCTAAGTAAAATCGACACGTTAAAAAACATATTTAGATGCCTTATCCGCTATGTCCAGCGTGGTGGATTATGACCTTGACTTTCTTCTTGTTTGAGAAAGCCCCGAGTCCCTACTATGGAGACATTTAGTGGACTGCTTATACAATAAATATATTTTATGTTTTTAATTTAACACCTCAAATGCTCCGCCTTCGAATCTTCTTACGAGTTCGTACCGTTCGTCGTGGAAACCGCAGGACTCTGAGGTTCTGAGGCTTTTGTTGCCGTCTTGGGTGGCTATCTTAGGGAGAGGAGACTTGATCCCCGCTCAGGTCTCTATCTTTTGGCCCAAAACATTTATCTGGCCATATAACGTGGAAATGCCGCCACTCTGACGGTTTTTGATCGATGATTTGACCGGAGATTAAATCAATGACTCCTAACTTGTGTTTATAGTATTTAGGAGTTTGACACTTTAAATTTAATTTATATATTGAACACCAATAAAATTTAATTACTATAATTTGTTTTAAATAGTCGAAAGTCCATCGCACAGGATTTGATATATTTGAAAAGATTTATTTAATATTTTATACTAACGTTTGTTGCAGCTAATTAGATTACTATTAAGTACATAGACTTTTTAATATTTAGCTATATTTTTTTCGTAAAAATATATAGAGTATGAACATTAAAAAAAAACTTTAAACTTAGATCGCTGGCAGCGGGGCAGGACCCAAGCTACCGGTGGTTTAGGGCTGCAGATTGAGGAACGTGCGATGCGATGCATGCTGTGTCTGTGAATCAAAAATAAGTGGCACATATATTTCTCTTTAACTCATCTACAAGCCTCTTAAGATGTAGGTTAAGGCTTTTCGCTATAAGACCGTACAATGAAACGACTATCGGAGCTATGATTGTCGAATTAACATCCTTATACAAGTCTTAACAGTAACAATTGTTGTATTTGCTGTAGGTAATCTAATTATTAGTTCACTGAATAATGCTATTAAAATATGGTTATATACAAAATTATATTATTTACCAGCGGCGCGTTCCGGCTTCGCTCGGATAATAACCTAGATACCAACTGCAGCACCATCTGCCGGGCTGATTTGTAAATCTAAACCATATATATGACCCTACCCAAACGTTTACAAAAAAAAGAAGTGTGGCACTCGGGGACTGCCGCGGTAAAGCTATTGCATGTTGCATGCATTTTTATAAACATAAGCAATAGGGATGTTAACAATTTTTCGGAATTGCTTTTATTTTGAAGAGTGGCATTTGTTGACCATAAAAAATATTACGGGAAATCCGTTAAGTTGGTAACACTGCTAAGAGCATTTAGTCTGTAAAACTAATACAAATAAGATTCAAAGTCGAATGACTGAGTGGGGAGGACGGCGTTACGGTCTTCCATCCCTCTTTCTTGTGAACATAAGAAAGAGATGCACGATCACTAAAATTCGGTCCCCAGGCCCACAATAAAAGCTATGCAATAGCTTAAAAAATCATTCAATTCGGTCCTGCCGTTTAGAAGGAGTTGACTTACAACGAAAAGTGGCATTGATTTTTATATAAATAGGTAGATATAAAAAATATAATATTTAGAATTTGAACCGTTTGTTGTTTCGACATTGGGTCCGTGGAGCCCGGGGCCCGGGAGTTCATTTCATTTTCAAAAACCTTTCCGATCGCTTGGTCGACGCGACCCGTGCCCAAAGTGCTCGCGTTTATTTTGCCCAACGCAAAAGCATTGCCATTCAACGTGGTAAACCCGCCGACATGGTGGGCACGCGACCGCCTGGTAGTAGGTCTGATCATCTTGACTGTTCTTAATAAATTACATGTTTTGATAAATAAACCTTCATTATTTTATGATTAATTCAGATGTGCTTAATATGATTAGGTGTAGTATGTATGTACGTGAAAGCGTTGAGAAACTAAAAAAACCAACTTCCATGAAAAAAAATGTGTGCGCTTAAGACTGCACGGCAGAAGTGAAAACTACAATAAGAAATACTAATGTTTAAAGACCACTAAATATTTTTATATTGTTACTTAAATCAGTGTTTTAACAATAGTCAATTTATGACCATGCGCGGTCCGAGGGGGGGGGGGGTCACAGGGGACATGACCCCCCCAAAATCATATACGTTCAACTAAAAATCTAAAATATCAAGTCAAGTATTAAGTATTTAGTACTCGATTTATTGTATTCCTACTAGTGACCCCCCCCAAAACCTGAGACTGCGTACTGGTGACCCCCTCCAAAATTCGAGGCTGGGACCGCGCCTGTTTATGACGTATTAATAAAATAACTACTTGATCTAATTCAAACCAATTTTCGTTGAAAGTTTACATGGTAATGTACATCATACACTTTTTTTTATTTTTGTCATTCTCTTATTTTAGAAGTTACAGAGTTAGAGTCCCTCGCGCAAACTATTCAGTTTAGAAAAAAATTAGTTAGAAACCTCCATATAATTTTTGATGACCTTTCCATAGAAAACCTACACGTGTGGTTTTGATAAAAAAAATTTTTTTTGAGTTTATGTTCTAAGTATGGGACACACCTAAAAATGTTTGTTTTTTTCTATTTTTTGTATCAAAATCGTGATGCGGTTCACAGATTACATCTACTTACCAAGTTTCAATAGTATAACTCTTATAGTTTCGGAAAAAAGTGGCTGTGACATACGGACGGACAGACAGACATGACGAATCTATAAGGGTCCCGTATTTTTTGCTACGGAACCCTAAAAATAACCATTAAAGTGCAAGAACCTATATAAGAATATAATATACGAGTATGTTGGAAGTTAGCCCAAACAACTTATGAGAGCTTCGTAATTATGTAAATGTCTAATGTCATGACATGCCTAACCTGCCACCCTGTCAGTTGACAATAGCTACTGACATAGTATTGTCTTTACCGACTCAACTTAACAATACGCGGCCTTACTTCAAACGAAAGGTTTTACATGTTTAAAATTATTATCATACTTGGTAATATTATCTAAAGTTACGGCTGGTCTAGTCGGGAGAACGGCGACTGCCGATCAGGAGCCTCCGGGTTCGAATCCCACCACGCGCACCACTCTCTTTTCGAAGTCATGTGCGTAATGCCGCTAACTCAAAAACGGTGAAGGAAAACATCGTGAGGAAACCGACATTTACCTAGAATGTTTCGAGGTCATGTATCATCCACCAACCCGCACTTGGCCAGCGTGGTGGATTATGGCCTTAACTCTCTCCTTGCGAGAGAAGGCTCGGAGTCCCAGCTGTGGGAACATTTAGTGGGCTGGTTATGCTGTGCTGTGTTTAACATTAGTATAGTTTGGTGACAGTCTTGGTATTCCGAGAACGGGCTGCAAATTATGTGTAGGTATTAGAGGTATTTTGAAATTTTAATTAGGTATTATTTGGGACAAAAATAGGGATTCAAAACGACAGATCGTTATGGGTTCACTTTCTTTTGGATCTAAATTAAGGGGTTCATTTTGCCCCGCTACTTACCAGCCTGCACATCCATGTTTGGTATAAGAGGAGAGCGATGTGACAAGTTCAGATTGCCTCAAATTATCTACCCATGATATTTTGCAAGCTATCGAAATATAATACGAGTATCTCGCCTTAAATTAAGTGACGATGATATTAAGCGGAGGACACTCCACTATTACTCAGGCGCGGTCCCAGCCTCGAATTTTGGAGGGGGTCACCAGTACGCAGCCTCAGGTTTTGGGGGGGTCACAAGTAGAAATACAATAAATCGAGCAAAAACTATTTTACTAGCAGTGCCCCAAGATGATTTTACCCGCGTAGTTCCCGTTCCTGTTTTCCCGAGTACTATACGAGTACTACGAAATAATAGTCTATGTACTATTAGATATTTTAAATTTTTTTTAGATTTTTTGTTCAACGTATACGATTTTGGGGGGGGTCATGTCCCCTGTGACCCCCCCCCCCCCTCGGACCGCGCATGCTATTACTCCATTATTATTATTGCTTACCTAGAAGAAACCGATTCAATGTTTATTTTTACATATAAACTAGCTGGCCCGGCAAACGTTTTGCCAAATAAATTATTTCTAGTTTTAATAAAAAATAATTTACATTGAATCTTTTTTGACCATTTGTCCATTTCCAGCAACGTTTTCGATATAAAAAACAAGAACAAAATGAAAAATGTTTACTAACCCCCGACTACCTCAGATTTGTTATCTGTACAACATTCTACTAGTCAAACCCTTTCATTTGATACCCATATTAAGGGAGTTGTGAAAAAATAAATGTATTTAGCCATTTTGTGGTAGCGGCCATCTTGGATTTGAAAATTGACATAGTGCAAAGAATTCTACTAGTCAAGCCCTTTCGTGTGATACCTATATTGAGGTAGGTTGTGAAGAAATATTTTGTCCGCCATTTTGTGGAGGCGGCCATTTTGAATTGATAATAACCAAACATAGCTAAGAACATCCGCACGGATATTAACCTTCAAATAAAAAAACTGCATCGAAATCGGCCTATCCGTTTGAGCTCTACGGTGCAACAGACAGACACACACACACAAACAGACAGACAGACAGAAATCGACGTCAAACTTATAACACCCCTTTTTTTGGTCGGGGGTTAAAAAAGTTTGCTAACAATACAAAAGCCGTTGTTGGTGGAAGCTCGTGCCTCGTGTTGACCACTTTTGAGGTTATAAAAATCACTTGATTAACTAATTGTCCAAAATATAGGTACTTAAAATTTAAAAAATTGTGAAAAAAATATTAAAAAATATTATAAAAATGTTATGTTAGTTTGTGTACGCTTCAAAAACTCAAAAAGTGCTGCACCGATCGAGCTGAAATTTTACAATGATATGTAATCCGCATCAAGGATTATTTTTATCTAATTTTTGCATCACAATGTGCCACAGCGAAGCGTGCAGGGTACAGCTAGTTATTATTGATAAAAGATAAAAGAGAAAAAGGAGACCGGTGTCGGTCTCAGCCCAACTCCGTGCTGTTTACTGAGAGATTTTACTGAGATGAGACGAGCAGGACATGTGCCTGATGGTAAGCAACATGCCTGCCACATAACAGCACAGTGACACGCAGCTATTGGAACATGAAAAGTACAAATCATTACCTAGCACTGCACTGCGCTCGTCACCTAGAGATATATTCTCGACTTGGAGGCATCTGCCTAGCGATCCTAAGCACAGTCGGATTGACCTCGACACGGAATCAAAATCTCACACTGTCTTTACTCGTTTAGAATGATAGAGATAAATATTACCTATAGAATATAGAGATAAAACATCGTAAATCGTTGGGTGATGAACGCAGTGCAGTGCTAGGTTTTGATGGGACTCTTCATGTTCCAATAGCCGCGTGACCATGTGTTGTTTTTTTTTAATAAAGAGTGACGAGACGAGCAGGACATGTGCCTGATGGTAAGCAATATGCCTGCTACATAACAGCACAGTGACACGCAGCTATTGGAACATGAACAGTCAAAATCAATATCTAAGCCCTGTAATTTCTCTGGAATCATTGCCCTTCAAACCGGAACACGGGGCAGGCATGTTGTTTCCCATCAGGCACACATGTCCCGCTAGTCGCGTCACTCTATAATCTAGTAAAAGTAAATTAATAAGCCTTCAACAAATGGAACACGGAAGTAATGTTGCTCTCAGTTCTAAGCTTACACAGCAGCACAACAAATAAGTGATAATAAATTATTTGTATAGAACAAATTTTTCACAGGAGTTGTCAAACAGTTAGCGACTTTTGTTTTAGGAGGTTTGACACTTTGACACTTATGCTTATAAGTCATTGTTTGGTGATTGCTAAGGCGACATCTACACGAGCGATCCTTGTACAAAAACTTTTTTTCTGTGGGAATTGCGTGTACGATAATTACATATCGATACCTTAATTTGAAAATCGAATAACTCCGTAGGAGCATATATCACAGGGGCCACTAAAATTACTTAAAAAAATTAAACTATCACAAGAAAAAAAAACAAGAACTCAACAAAAAAACAAATACGTGTTTCTTACACAATTTGCAAAAAGATTTTTGTTTTTTATTTTGATACTTGATTTTTTTTTAAGTAATTTTAATGGCCTTGTGATAAATCCTACTACGGAGTTATTTATTTTGTAAATTAAGGTATCGATATGTACGTTAAAAAAGCGTTGTGGTTACACTAGTTCTAACCTTGTATGGCTCATTCATTCATAATTTAAGAACGACGCTCTTGTCGGTGGAGTTCCTTCCATGTACTTCTACACTCCGCCTTCTCCTTGACTTCCTGATACGACACTACATTTATCCTCTACTTCACTTGGTTCATGAAACTTCTCCTAGGTCTACCTCTCTTCCTCCTCCCTTCTAATTTACCTTCCATTATTGTTCTAATGAAGTTGTCGTGTCGTATCCGATGTCTTAACATCTTCCCTCTTCTGTTTTCTATTGTTTCCATTAATGTTCTTTTCTCCTGTACCATCTTCAAAACTTCTTCATTGCTCTTCATTTCCCTCCAGCTGATTCTCTCCATTCTCCTCCAACAGCACATTTCGAATGCCTCTAATCTTTCCCTATCCTTTTGAGTCATAGTCCACGTTTCGCTGCTATACAATGCAATACTCCAGATCTTAATCAGCCTCTTGCGAATATTTTTTGATATTTGGGCTATACTGACCGTTTTGTTTTTGTCGTCAAGTCCCTCAATAAGGATATTGTTTTTAAACCAACTGCAAACTACCTCTACAAGTCACAAACCACAAACCGATTAAATTAGGCGCTGAACTGTTTGCAATGATGAATGAAAAAAGAACCATCACAATAGATCCACAATGCGGCGTTTTCCAGACGACGACTTGTCAAAGATAGTTCTGAATATAGCCAAGTGTGGCACCACTGTTGGTTTTTGTGAAATTTCTCTAACAAAATAAAACAGTGGCGCCGCCTACGGCGAAATTGGGAACTGTCTTTTTGACAGGTATTTTTGCCTCTTGAAAACCTTTCAAGTAACTTACAAACGAAAAAAAAGAAAAACAACATCCAACCGGATTGATTTTTTTTTAGGCAGTTGAAATACAAAAGTTAACATAAGAAGAACAGTCAGTTGCTCTTTAGAAGACCTTTAGATTTGTAACCAAGTTCTCCGATATTGACCAAGACAGTTGACGTCACATCAACACTGATAATCGTTGGGGTAGACGGATTCTTGTGTGGCGGCGCTTTGAGTCAAATGCAGTGTGGGACTCCACTCTCCACTTACCTAGTCTGTGGACTCCTCTGCGTACAGGTTAAAACCATCGATATAAATAACTAGATGTGACCTTGAGCACCTTGAAATTGGTAATAAACTGCGTCTGTGTGTGTATTGGAAGTTATTTACCTAATACCAATCTACTTGACCCGTAGAATCGCCATCAGCGAGGTAAGCTGCGTTTCTATTTATTTTGGTTATTGACAACAAAATAATGATAGGTCCCTATGATAGGTCGTTCACTGCTTCCTACAACCGACTAGAACGGAAACAGTGAGCTCACAAGCTTTTTTTTTTGAGCAAATTTTAGGGCGTACGTAATCACGTACGCCCTAAAATTTGGGAGGCCACATCTTTGGATTGAGATCGTTGCTTAAGACTGCTTATCCACCTGAGATGTGCTAAGATGCGTTGCTATGAATGCGTTTGATATACACCTATCATATTCGTTGGTCAACATAGCGTAGCACTGCTGGAAACGAATTCAACTTCGTTTTACAATTGACTGGCCTCGTGGCTTAGTGGGTAGTAACTCTGCCTGCGAAACCGAGGGTCGTGGGTTCGATTCCCACCCAGTGCAAATATTTGTGTGATGAATTCAAATGTTTGCACTGTGTCTGGGTGTTTCTATGTATAATAAGTATGTATTTAAAACTATATAAGTATTATATGAGCTATCTGGCTGCCATATCACAAGCTTTGCTTAGTTTGGGGTCAGATGGTGTTGTGTGTGAATTGTCCACCAATAGAAAAGGTAGCTTGTCCACCAATAGAAAGGTAGCTTAACTAAGCTATCCTCTTATATTGAAGGGCTAGCGATCCGCCCCGGGTTCGCCCGTGGTACATACATAGCCTATAACACGCAAGGACCACGTACATAATCAACAGTGAAAGATTTTTTTAAATCGGTCCGTTAGTTCTTGAGATTATCGCGGTCAAACAAACTCTTCAGCTTGATAATATTAGTATATGCGTGCAGTGGACAGAACCTATACGTATGTGCTGTGGATAGGAGCTATGTGAACTACGATTACGCGAATGGTATAGTTATTGATAGAAGTAACACAGTGGGCACAGGACTGCTACCGAAAGTAGATATTCCATCGTGAAAGAAAATAGTTATTTTATTTCTCGCTCATCATTTTCATAAACAAATCTTACTCACAAAGCTACAAGGGTTAAAATTAGTGGAAACACTGATAGTTTCTGCGCTTAGATTTCGCATCTTGCTCGCCACATAGCACGTCTCTGGTGGGAAAGTAACCTAACAGTGGATAGGAACTGCTGATCGGGCACGGTGGCGAAAATTCTGAGATACCTATGTCCCGAGGTGGACGTTGGCAGGCTGATCTTGATGACCTTTTTATTTTATTTACTATACACCAAACCTGTATTTCGCAAATCAACCATCTATCAGTCAAGTGACTAAGATATATCTTTGGCTGCGCTACTCTCAAATAATGATCAGACGACATCAGAAATAATTAAAAAATTGGCAGTCATGCGATAGAAGTGAAAACTTACAACCCAGAATTTGATAGCATACTTTGGAAGCTACGTGGGTGAAACCAGAAGGCGTGGCCATCTAAAAATGCGTCCACAGTTTCTAGATGGCCGTGCTCATATAGCCAATCATACAGCCAATGGAAAATGCTGACGCATTTCTAGATGTGCAATGGTCATGGTCCCGAGTTTACCCGAAGATTTCTTATCATTCACGAGCGTGACGCTAGAATTCACAAATTCACAGCCCACGAAGAATCTGTTTGTGGAGCGCCAAAAGAACTGTTCACTTCGAAAATGTACAATTCAATTCCACAAATTCCAAATCTTTCCTGCTAGGGTACACTCCTCAGGTCGACATGTTATATCTTGGTCGTTTCTCTTTGGAGAGGTACTATAGAGTGACGAGACGAGCAGGGAACGTGCTTGATGGTAAGCATCATGCCTGCCCATGACAGAACAGCGGCACGTAGCTGTTCAGACATGAAGAGTTCAAATCATTGCCTAGCTCTGCACTGCGGTCTGCACCCGAAGATGCAAGATGTATGATCCATTTACCCTATTATTTCACTGTATAATTTCCTTACTACGAAAAGTCGGACGAAGTCTCGCTAAAACAAAAACTGTGTCACTAGAGTCGGCCACATTTGTACGTGTGCGTTGTCAGGTTGTCACTAATAGGCTGACACACATATACACAAGTAGCACGTGTAATGACCCACTGATGTGTGTCAACGGGTGTCAGTCTGTATGTGACAGCGCACACGTGCATATTATGTAGCCGACTCGATGGACACAGTTTTTGTTTAGCGAGACTACGTCTGACTTTGTTATGCGTCCATGACTACGAGTATAAAAAAGACTGGCATTAGTATAATATTAACACAAGTCGGCTTACATCATACACTCTTTCTGTATATGAGTTGTAACAACTTGACACTTGCGCTTATGCAGATCAACCATTGTTTTGTTTTGACTGAAGAACTCATTGAATCCTCGCCATTGCTTTTAACGAACTTCAAAAAGAAGGAAGTTCTGAATTTGATTATTATTTGTTTTTAGGGTTCCGTAGCAATACGGAACCGTTATAGATTCGTCATGTCTGTTTTTTTTGGTGTATGGATAGGTCATCAAAAATGATATTGAGGTTTCAAACATTTTTTTTTTCTAAACTGAATAGTTTGCGCGATGGACTCTTCCAAAGTGGTAAAAAGTGTGCCCCCCTGTAACTTCTAAAATAAGAGAATGGCAATAATAAAAAAAAAAATGATGTACATTACCATGTAAACTATCAACGAAAATTGGTTTGAATGAGATCTTGTAAGTAGTTTTATTTTAATACGTCATAAATTGACTATTGTTAAAACACTGATTTAAGTAACAACGATCTACAAGAACTTTTATATAATGTGACTTGCTGCTACAGAAGCCTTCATGGGCGAGTCCGACTCGCACTTGACCACTTTTATTTTTTGTTTGTACGTTACTCGATAGCTACGTCAATTGTGATCTATTTTAATGATTCTTTCATTCTTCTTTTCTTTTATATTATTCTTTTAGTATTCTATTGTTGATATTATCAATATATCAGAGGTGGTTTCATTTTTTTTTCCAAATATGTTGAGGTGGTTTTGAAATATCAACAAAAACTAAAATTTTCTACATTTGACTGGACGACGTTAACTTATTTTTTTTTTTAATGTAGTCGAGTGGCATAAGCATCATTATCATCACCAGTGGTTTTAACAATGAAAGACAACATCGTGAGGGAGAGAATCAGAGGGTTCCAAAAAAGACATATTTCAAGCATATGTGTCTGCATGTTTAAAATATTTTTTACCAAGTTTTGAACTATGAGCAAATTGACGAAAACAAAGAGTCTAGGAAATAAAGGAGTTTATAATCTAGCGCAGACAAGTTCTACCTGTCCTACCCTCTTTCTCAGTATTTTAGGGCGTCAAACAGTTAGACCTGCCGTTACTGTGTTAGTCGAAATAAAATTCAAATTTTGGCTCACTGCACACTGCATCACTGCTTAATTTTTTTTAAATACATTTTTGAGAAGTATTTTAATCCTAAAACTGTCTACAACCATACTCCTCGCATTTGATAGGTTATAAATGTCTATATAAATCTTCGGGTAAACTCGGAACTATGGCCATTGGCCATCTAGAAAACCTTTTACAGTTGACCGCCATCTCGCCTGATGTTAAGCGACGATGCGGTCCACGATGGAGCGTGTTTACCCAGAAGAAACCGATTCACTCTCTATTTGAAGACACAAAGATTGTAACTATGTGGAAAACCCCACTCAGCCAACATATTCCCCAGCCTTGACGTTCTTATCACAAAAGTAGATTCAAATCTCTTCGTTCGTGTCTTTGGAGCATCAACCATGAAACGATGTCGCTTCTTCGAGCTGCGAGCATTCCGATAGAAAAAAAGAGTAAGGTGGTATTAGACCATGCAAATCAGTCGCACATTCTCCGAAGTGTATCCGATAAAAACCCGTTAAGCTAGTATTAATGTTTCGGCGATGTTCAAGATTTTGCAGTATTTTTTGTACAAGAGTGTCATTGCTTCTGAACCTTTTGGCACGTCTCTCGATCGATTCCAGAGTCCCCAGCTGATACTTAGCCGATCCATCCCAGAGGTGCGAACAGTACTCTGTACAAGAGCGAATCTGTGCTTGGTATAACGTGATCAACTGTTCAGACTTGAAGTACCTTCGCGCCTTTAAGAGGACACCTAGTTTTTTGGCAGCTAATTTAGCCTTAAGATATACGAGCCAAAGTTAAGCGTAGATGTGTTACATATTAATAGTATGTTAGTAAGTACTAAAATGTAAGTCTTAAAATTAGATAGATGTATAAGTAAGTAAACTACCACTCACTTTTGTACTTACTTACTTACTTATTCTCAAACCTCTTATTCCAGCCTACGGTTACTTGGAAGAGATCACTCTTAGTATTAAGGTCACTAATGACTACTTTCTTTTGTGTACCTACATAACATTAACAGCAACATTTTTCGATAGTTTTCTCCGCCAACCCTTAGTCGTGGTATTAGACAGTCAAATAAAAGTGTGTATCCCAAAACAGCCTACAATGTTTATTATTGGTAAATATGTTCCTCTGTTAGTAAGTATTACTCTCAGCTTTACACTTGCTACTTTCTCGTCTCGTAACAAATTTTATTTTATTGGAAACATCGACAATCTAAACAATGCCGAAAGAAAAAAAACAAAAGCATCTAACAAGGCGACAAACTTTCCCGCCTAAATACCTGTCAAACAGCTGTCAAACGTCAATCGCCCGCCATTGTTGAAAGGCATTGTTAAGTTTGTTGACTCGGGTTGTTGTCTGTTTATTTATGTAAATAAATTGGATTTGTTTATTGAATTGTTGGTTTTATAATTTGGTTGAGTGATATCTTTTGATGATGACACAGTATGAGTAGTTAAATTTCAAACAAGGCCATGTCCGCACACCAACATTTTTAATAGCATTTACGCTCAAGTTAAACTTTAAAAGATAAAGGTAGGTACGAGTAGTTAGGCAATTTATCAATCATTGTACTATGTAAATGTTTTAAGATTATAAAATATAAATTGTTATCTTTTGGTTGTCTTTAGCACTAAGAACATTTATGAATCTCTATATTGTGAATACAGAGTCTATAATGTATTATATAGTGAACACGCAAACATCCAAATTAACGCATTTATTAAATTAGTAAGATTATTGCCAGTTTCTTTTTATCATTTGAGCTTGATATTTACGCAAATCAAACAATACTTATGTAAGAAATTTAAGGTTTAAAGACATTAAATTTTTTTTTTTAAGTTATTAAGCAATAGCTTAATAACAACAAACTTCTTTCGTTTTTCAACATTGTAAAATATGTCAATAAGTTGGGTTTTTGTGGGGTCATGCAGTGCCCCCAAAAACGCAGCGGTAGCACACGGCACAATAGAGAGACACACATACAGAATTCTCCAATTAATTAGACATACTACTTACTTTCAAAAATTAGCGTCCCGCCAAAAAAGAATAGACAAAAAAGGCCTGCCAATATACATTAAACAAGTATCGTTCTAAAAAAGGTTTTTCATTTATTTTCTTTTAGTTCATTTATTATGTCAAAAACAACTCATCATTATCCATTACTGTCTTCAGTCTATAAAAATCCATTATAATTGGTACTATGTATTAACTAAACCAATTACTATCAACTGAAGGTACTAAGTTTTTTTATCACCGTATTTACTTGCAATAAACTCGCTCCTTTAATTTATGATAATAAATGTTACAGCCAAATATCATTTAACTTACGTCTGTTTTGTGTTTGTTTCAACATAGACTGGCGAACACCCCCGTATTTTGTCCAGAATAAAACGTACCTATATTAAATAAAATATATTTTTCCTTTTTAGTATACAGTGACAGAACGAGCAGTACACGTGCGTGGTGGTAAGAAACACGCAGCTATTGGCTTCGATATAAATCAATGGATGTGCCCTCCCAAACGTTGTCTGGAAGAAATCGCTGTCAGTATTTATTTTAATTTAATAGTAATAGTTCATCTCTCTAATTATCTACCTATTGTCATTAATATGATACGCCCTGCCGGTTTATAAATCTGGAGGTGTACTTCTGTTTGCGGCTGCTGATGATGTTGACTCGCTGCATCGCGCACTAATAGTTTCAGTAATATGAAGCAGGATAAGCTATTTCTGCGTCTACGTGTGTGGGCCCGGTTTATGAGCGCTGCTGTTAAGGCGATGCTCACTGCTTACTGAATAATTTATTTTCGTCGGAATAATTTATTTCTCCGAAAACACAAAATCCGACTTTAATTTAAAATGAAATTTCGACACGCGACGAAATTTTATAAGAAGCAATTACTAAGTTGTCGAGTCTTCCATAAATGAAAGATAATTTTAGTTTATTGTTTATGTGTCAAACACACTGATTTCGGCTTTATAAATTTAATTTTTTTATTAATTTCTCATTGAAGGACGATAGTGTTTAAGATCTTGTTAAGATATTGTATTTTTTTATAAGAAATGCAATTTTATACAACATGAAATCGTTTATGTCTGTCCTCTGGCTCAGTCGCTAGTAAGTTTTCTCACTAGTCCATAGGTTATAGGTTCGATTCCCATTCAGATCAAATATACAAACATCTGATCTGGATAAGGAATGTGGTTGTTTGTTAGTCTGTTTAGTGTGTCTGGGCGTTTGATCTGATTAAATTATTTGATGGGTACCCCTGTGAATTTGTTTTTTAACTAATAAGCTTACACTTGACCGCCATCTCGCCTGATGTTAAGCGACAATGCGATCTATAGTAGAACGTGCTTACTTAGAAGAAACCGATTCACTCTCAATTTAAAGACACCAAAATGGTGACCATCGGGAAAATGCTACTCAGGCAACGCATTCTATAGTCGTTATATCGCAAAAGTAGAGTCAAACCTCGCTGTTTGAGGTTTTTCACTACTCTATTTTTTTACCTAAAATTATCGGCGTGGATTGGACTACATTTTTTTTTTGGAATGTTATTCGTAATTTCTGTCTAGATTGTGGAATCAAAAATTAAATATATTTGAGTATGTATTGGTCTCGAGAAAATACAAGCTAATAATAACATTCTACCAACCATCTTGCGTGGTGCACTACTTTTAGAGTTAACCAATGAGTTTTGGAATAGGTTAGCGAACCTCTCTACGCGCTTCACCTAGAGATCTAGAACCTTCTCTTTTTTATGTACCTCTAGTATAAAATGTCAAAACAACCAGGATGTGTCTGATGGTAGCCAACATGCCTGCCTATAAAAGCACAGTGACACGCAGCTATCGGAACAATAAGAGACCAAATTATACCTAGCACTGCGCTTTTCACCTAGAAATAAAAGATGTTTTATCTCTAACTTGTAATTTCACTGGAAACATTACCCTTCAAACCGGAACACAGTAATGTTTGCACACTACTGCTTGGCAACAGAATAACTAGCACAGGTGTGATACTTCCCCAGGTGGATTTTGTAAAGAGCCCTACCACTACAAATGTAAAATTATTTTACTAAAAAAAAAAGTTTGATAATTTGAGTGATTTCCCCTTAATATCGGTAGCACGCTCCCGATCACAAATATTGTGGTGTGCATCGACCAAACACCTCACCGTGTTACTGCCGAGTATTTCATTTACATTTGTTTTGAAGAGAGGATTACTTGAAGTCATGTGAAAACATCAGTGTTCCGGCTTGAAGGGCAATGTTTCTAGTAAAATTGCAGGGCATAAAGATCTTGTTTAAATATATCTTTAGGTGATGAGCGCTGGGGCAGTGCTAGGTAATGATTTGGACTCTTCTTGTTCTAATAGCTGCGTGTTAGTGTGGTGTTATGGGCAGGCATGTGGCTTGATTTCTTCAGTCTTTACTATAATATAAATATTACTTGTATGGAGTATTCATACTATATGGACGAGACGGCTGAATATCGGCTTGATGGTCTGTAATCGATCGAGACACGTAACAAGAAGCTTATGACATATTTTATAGACATGACCCCCATTATAATCGTCAAATGGTTCACTAGATGTAAAAATTCATATTTTTGTCAATTCATTTTTGGTTTTCTGTTTTAAATAATAAAGTGTTTCTATCTATCTATTTTTCACGCGGGAAAATAAGTGAAGCGGATACTACGAGAGTAAATCGTAAAACGCTACTAGCAAAGTCTTTTTTACTCTACATGTTATATTGTTGTTACGTTATTGGTCTACTGTCTGGTCTGGACCACGCCTGGATCAGCTCCGATAAGGAGGTTTGATACCGGTACCTTATCCTTGGTCGCAGGAAGAAGAATCCAAGATACGACCTCCCAGTGGCGTAGCATGCCTGAAATACCCTGTATCAAAATTAGTTAGGGTGACCAAATTTAAGGGTAAAGATTGTGAATAATATTTAACTTTTGCTTACACACGTATCCCCTATATCCCGAGGGTATATCGTCAGCTGATACGGTGGTAGCTAGACCTCTGTAACCGCCATCCAATCCATTCTTGTTCTTCTAATCCATTACTCCGCAACGCCATACAAAAATCATGTGATAAGGAGAAATGATCGAGAATTGCAACCCCCTATCTTCACATTCAATCTTTAAATTAAAATTCAATCAATTTAAGTGAAATATTTAAAAATATAATTTAATTGTTATTTAATCATATTCTGGAGTGAAATTTTTTAGGCAAGCCTTTTGCAATATATTTGTTGACATATTAAATTACATATAAAACCCTTCTCATCCAATAAACAGCTCGGTGAAGGTCGGCGTATTGCGGGATCTTAGACTAAGAGCGTATTTACCTAGAAGAAACCGATCAGAACTTGAAGACTCCAAGATTATAACCATCGCGAAAAACCCACTCAGCCATCTCGCCTGATGTTAAACGATGATGCGGTCTACGATGGAGCGTACCTAGAAGAAACCGATTTGAAGACACCAAGATTGTAACTATCTTTTGTTTTGTTCGTTTTAAGTTACTAGAAAGTGTGGAGCGAACATAAGCAAACGCGGTGCATCATGGGCCATCCCTTAACATTGGGCAAGACAGCAGTCAACCATAAACCTATTTACTATTATACCTTCACGTAGACGCTTACATACATTCACCACACATCCATTTACAACATACACGCACACACTCTCTCACATTCACTCACACGCTTCCTTATGTCTCATACATACAAGTGCGCTTGAGCTTCATTAATTAGCTAACATTATGTTTTTTTTAGACACAATACTTCATTAAATCATCTACTTGTAATTTTATGTTTAAACATTCTTGAACATCGCCGCAAGATTGCTAGCTTATCGGTTTTTTATCGGATACACTTCGGGGAGTGTGCAACTGATCTGCATGATCTAATACCTCCTTGCCCTTTTTTCTATCGTACTTCTCGTAACTCAAAGAAGCGGCACCGTTTCATGGTGGATATTCCAAAGACACGGACGAAGAGGTTTGACTCTACGTTTGTGATAAGAACATCTAGGCTGTGGAATGAGCTGCCTGAGTGGGTTTTTCCCGATAGTTATAATCTTGGTGTCTTCAAATCGAGAGTGAATCGGTTTCTTCTAGGTAAACAAGCTCCATCGTATACCGCATCGTCGCTTAACATCAGGCGAGATGGCGGTCAAGTGTAAACCTATAAAAGTTAAAAAAAATAATTTAAAAAAAACTAGCTGTACCCTGCCAAGCTTCGCTGTGGCACATTGTGTTGCAAAAGTTAGATGAAAACAATCCTTGATGCGGATTATATATCATTCTAAAATTTCAGCTCGATCGGTGCAGAGCTTTTTGAGTTTTTGAAGCGTACACAAACCAACATAACATTTTTATATATAGAAGATATCTAACTATAATTTTTATTTTTATTTAGATTCTGTAAAATTGTTTCGCGATAATTTTTATAAATCAAACTGAGGAATACCAAAATACTAGCCGAGTTTGGGTTCCAATTTCCACTTAGCAAATTGTAAAAATGTAAACTTGTGAACTGAATAAAAATTTATCTTATCTTTTTTACAATTCCAAAAAACACAACCGTACTTACTAAATTCAATTTAACAACAACATTTGAAAAAACAAGAAAGTTGTAAATCATTGCTATCTATCAATTATTTTAAATAATTACACCTTTTTTCGTTTTATTTTTTAATTTCTTTTCTCGTTTTCCTAAAGGTAGTTGAAAGGACCATTACGTTTATTACTGCTTAGGATTTATTTTTTTACCATCGTTAGGTAATTAACGACAATAATAATATTTTATACCCTAACCTCATGGATACTTCAATAAGGTCAGAGGTACACCTAGATACAAACGTGCGCTCTAAATGTGTTCCTGGAAGTATTATAAGTTTGACGTATGTGTGTGCGTGTGTGTGTGTGTGTGTGTGGCATCGTACCTCCCGAACTGATGAACCAATTTTGATTATTTTTTTTACTTGAAAAGTGAATATGTCGAGAGTGTTTTTAGCTATATATTTGTAATGAACCAGGTGATAAATGCCTACTAAGAGAGGGCTGATTGCTAAAAATTATTGAAATAATCAGATTGACTAGGCATTTTACATAATGCACATCACCTTTTGGGCAAAGTAACACAAACATATTTAGTCACTTTTTTATTACTGCAGTTAGGGTCTATCACTGAAATTTGACTCCGGGTGGGCGGAAGCTCAAGGAAAGTCATGAGTGGAACGAACCATGCGAGGCTAAGCGAAGCGAAGGGGGGAGGGGGGGAGCGAAGCGATCCGGCGACCTCCGTAGTGGAGCGCAGGACGAGTCGATTCTGGGTTCTAAGTAATTTAATCATTTGGTTTATTAGAAAAACAAAAATTTCAATTTGGTCTTTGGTCATATTCCAATAGCTGCGTTATGCTCTCCTGTTATGGGCAGGTGTGTTGCTTACCATCTAACACTTGTCCTGCTGTCCCGTTACTCTATGAGCTATACTATGAAACTATAGTATAGTGTATTTACTATGAAAAAATTTTTAGCATAAATAATTACTAGCATTGCCATTCAGTGGTTCGTGGTAATGTTGCCAGCATGCTGTGTGGGCTTCCGATTGGTAGTGGGCTTGAACATCTTGATTATCTGTAGACTTTTATTGGTCTATGGATAATTCAGGTGTGCTAAGTGTAAGTAGTAGGTATGTAGTAGTAGTATGTAGTGTAGTGTAGTTCTCATTGTGTTTTGTTAATAAAGGCTCTGTCCCTTATAAAACAAATGAAAAAATAACAATAAAGGTTTCTACAACGTGAGCTAGTAAAAGAAAGTATTTAATAATGTCTAGATCGTTTGAAATTCTCCTAGTGTGTCTAAATACTAATTATAGAGCATGGAGCCACAGTAATAGGTTGAGTACTAGGTATAACCTAGGTAGTCATTATGCCAGGTAATGCAGAACGTAGGTAATTGATGTTAGGACTCATTATATAAATCGTTTTAATGGATAATTGTGTTTTGAAGTGGACCTTATAAGGTTATTGTTATTTTAAACACACAGGTAAGCTTAAGGGTTTTTGAGCTATCATGGTATTACTAGTATTATTAATTGTGGGATATTTACCTTATGGTGGAGCGAGCTTCCGATATTTTGGTGCACTTTCCTGTCACTGTTAAAATGCGCCATGTTCACTGATAAAATTGCTCCACAGTAAATAGTCCTACCAACATATTTACAGTAGAGTATGTTGCAATAGCTGCGTGTCACTGTGCTGTTATATAGGCATGTTGCTTACTATCAGGCACATGACCCGCTCGTCTTGTTACTCAATACTATTGAAAAAAAGTACACAGTATAGCACTAACAACTTTTTTTCGAAGTGAAAACTTCTGTTGTCGCAACGCATATAGACTTTTTCGTAATCGTAGATTTATCTGTCACGGTGTGAGGTGAAAGGTTCGATCGGGTGAACTCGGAACTACCGAATGAACCCTAGCGAGAAAGATACAGTCAGCTACTCTATGTCATAATTGTTATTATCTATTTAATATTTATTACATAGTATATCAATCATTAAATAGTCCGTTTTTAGTTATCACAAACATCATTTGTAGCAAGCGATAATGAAAAATTTAATTTGTGTAGAAATAAAACAAGGGAAGAGGAAGAGAGGTAGATCTAGGAGAAGTTACATGAACCAAGTGAAGGAGAAGATAAATGTAGTGTCGTATCTGGAAGTCAAGGAGAAGGCGGAGTGTAGAAGTACATGGAAGGAACTCCACCGACAAGAGCGTCGCTCTTAAATTATGAATGAATGAGAAAAAAATCTGACTTGGTTTTAACTTTTCACTTTTGTTCTACCTAAAACAATCTATACTTATAATAAAACTGTAACGGGTCGAATTCTGTACATTGAAGATATTTTGAAATATTTTTTTTTGGAGCACTCCATAGTCGATACTGATGGCGAAACTGCATTTTTTTTCTTTCATGTCTGTCTGTCTGTCTGTCTGTCTGTCTGTCTTTCTGTATAGGGATCACGCATCACGCCGAAACTACTGATTCAATTCAGCTGAAACTTGGCATGATTTTAGTTTATACTAAGGATATTGCTGTAGGCTACTTTTGATCCCCAAATTCTGATCGGTTTTCTTGCGGAAGGGGCTGAAAGTCAGAATGTGTATTTGGTTGTAACTCATGTTTGCGTTGTTTAATTTCATTAATTCTTTTTTTGTTAGAAAGAACACATTTTTTATATTGTCCCGTCAAAATTTGAACAATATCGGTCTGTTGGTTCGGAAATTACACAAACATTAAATAATAACGACACGCGCGGCGCGTTCGGTACATACAAACTTCTAAGTATTCTGTGTATCACAGACGATCCACAGAATATCTAGATTCAAGAAAGTGCCCACGTGATCGCGTCGCGTCGTCTTGGATGACAAAATAATTGTCAAAAATATATTTTTGTGTGGAAAAACAAACATCATTCGGTTATAATCGACTTCAAACAAAGAGGATGTTTTCAATCGGGTTGCATGTTTTTTATTTGGTTTTATTTTACGCGATAACTCCGCTAATTGTTAGTTGATTTTGATAATTGCTTTTTTGTTTGGTAGAAAATACTTCCGAGGTGATCTTAGATAGCGAAAACAGGGAGGTAGTTTTTCAAATATCAACAAAAAACTAAAATCAGCTTAGATGTATCTGTACGACATAGTTATACCTTCTTATAAAATTTAGTCTAATGACAGAATTAAATTACCTGTCATTGAAGTAGATTTTTGTATTTTGGAGAAAACATATCAGCATAATAAGTAGCAGCATAAACAACCCATTAAATGTACCCACTTCTGGGCGTCGGGGCCTTCTCTCGCAAGGAGAGAGACAAGGCTATAATCCACCACGCTGGCCCAGTGTCGGTTGGTGGATGACAAATGACTTAGAACTTAGATTATAGTTAGATTTCGGTTTCTTCACGGTGTTTTCCTTCACCGTTTTAATTACCGGCATTACGAACATGACTCTGAAAAGATAGTGGTGCGCGTGGTTTTGAACCCTGGGTCTCCGGATCGACTGTCGCCGTTCTCCCGACTAGGTCAGCTGTAACTTACTAGACCAGCCGTAACTTATTAGAAAACGTATTATTTCATTCCAAATACTGTTTAAAATTTAAGGGTAGTGTTCAACAAGGTTCGGTGACCGAAGCCGACCGTTGTTAGGGTTCCGTACACAAAGGGGTAAAAACGGGACCCTATTACTGAGACTTCGCTATCCGTCCGTCCGTCCGTCCGTCTGTCACCAGGCTGTATCTCAAGAACGGTGATAGCTAGACAGTTGAAATTTTCGCCGATGATGTATTTCTATTGCCGCTTTAATCATGGCGGAACGTATCAAGTGATCGGGTTGAAATTTGAAACAGAATTAGATTACAGTCTGGAAGAACACATAGGCTAAACATTGCCTATGTACAAGTACTCTATGTATTACGTAACAAACATCCAAACAGTGACATTTATCATATTTACAGGACAACGTTGGAACGGCTAAACATATTTGGATGGAATTCGAAACACACGTAGTTTGAACTCAGAAATAGCAAATCGGTTACTTATAGGTTACTGTGACGTAGGAAAGACTAAGCAAATTTGGTAGAAAATTGAAACAGAAATAACTCATAGTCTGAAATACCACATTTATGTTTATTACCTATCAACCTGAAAGGAAGCATGGGCCATGAGGAAACAAATATTGACTATCACGTCAAAACGGCACAACGATATGGGTTGACATACGAAACACATATATGTAGTTTAGAGTCTAAAATTTCACATGGGCTAATAAGTCTACATTTTCATTTAACTCCATATTTATATAAGCGTATATTTTCGTCAGGAACTTGATGCGATGGTAAGGTCAAAGCCAAAAAATGAAAAATATATGCACCCGTTTTGGCGTAGATAATATAGGTGATTTGCGTTCACAATCAAAATAACAAGCAACATAATATTCTCATTAGTCGGCGCTAATGCCAGTTTAAAATCTAAAAGCACTAAAGGCCATTTAAATCGATGTTTTGCTATTGTGGTATGTATTTTTTCTTTCATCACTAGGTGGCGTTAATGGTATTCTAAATTGTACTAATAAGTTTTTGCTGCTAAAAGGATTATGATGCCAAATTTGGATTCTTTCGTTCTTGATTTTTTTCTGTGTTACCTACAATTAAATTCATACATTAACATTTCACTAGGACTTGGCTTAGATTTACGGGTTCAACTTGCTTGAATATCATTAAAACTCAAAATTTTAATTATTTTGATTCCACACACATCGCGGATAACAGCTAGAAAACAGCTTGCGGATAAAAAGAAATAGGTAAGTAGGTATCAGATCATGCACATTAGCTTCAGACTTTTCATAATGTATCCTATAAAAAATCCTACAAACTTAACACTTGCGGCTATGTTCGATACTACGAAACCTTACTAAGTATGTTTGATTTTGTTTAAAAAAAGAAAAATAAAGATGATAAAATTCAATAAATTTTTGTGTGGAAAAACAAATTCACTCAAACTCAAAGGTTTTTCAATGACTACTTATCCAAATATTTGACGCACGATACTTCCAATTAATGTATAAGTCAGTAACATCTGCTTACGCGAACGAAGTAGCGGGTTCAGCTAGTCCGTAATAATTGTCTCGTAATGTTATACTCGTAACTCGTAATATTATTTATTATAACCACATGAATTACGATTGCCGCTTAAGTTTTCACTTCTGCCATGTGTAGTAAGCACACACAAATTTTTACTTTTATAGGTTTACACTTGACCGCCATCTCGCCTGATGTTAAGCGACGATGCGGTCTACGATGGAGCGTTTTTACCTAGAAGAAACCGATTCATTTCGATGTAAAACTTGTCCATACCTAACATTATCTAAGCATTATTCTACTTGTTTATCTTGAGCATTCGCTCATGTAAACCTTTTTAATTTGTTTGAAACCTTAAAATATACCAAATCATCCCCAAACATTTATTCTCCGTTCGGGTTGGGTCGTTAACACACCCCCAGCGAAAATAGATTAAGAAAAATGTTTACCAGATTATAAAATATGATTCCGCCATTTTGGGGTGTCGTGTAGGGTGACTACGGTTCTGTTAAAACAGGATTCTTGAAGTGAAAACTTATTTTGGCGTAATACCTATACCTATTTTCCTTGGATAGAACTCAAGCATCACGTTCGTAAATGAAAGAAATCTTCGCGCAAAACTCGGATGATCTAGATGGTCATGCTCTTGGCTACGCCCTCCGGTTTCACCCGCGTAGTTTCCAAAGTGAGCTATCAAATTCTGAGCTATGTTTTCACTTCTATCGGCAGTTCCTATGACTGACAATTTTTTAAGGCTTATGTGTTACTATCATCGTCCCACGATTTTCCCGGGATAATAAGCCTATATGATCTTTCAGACTATAATTTATCTATGTGCCAAATCACAACCTGCAGGTCGACTACGAAGTCCGATAAACGATATATCGGCCCAAGTTATGGACGTTTTATACCACGAAACACAATCTGTCGGTTGATCTGATCGGGTGTTTCGTTCATTCCGACCGACGCTGATTTGACAGTTTTTGTGTCATCAACCGACCGATTGTGTTTCGTGGTATAAAACGTCCATAACTTCGGCCGATATATCGTTTATCGGACTTCGTAGTAGACCTGCTGATCTGTTCAGACCTTACGACGTGATCGAGCAACAAAATACAAACATCCAAATATTCTCATTTATTATTAGTAAGATAAATAAATATTAGCAGCCTACTTTAGCTTCCCACTGCTGGGATTTGGGACCTTCTCTCACCAGAAGACAGTCAAGGTTTTTATCCGCCACGATGGATCTGTGCACGTTGGTGTGTGATGTCTTTCTTGGAACATGTCGGTTTTCTCTCGATGTTTTCCTTCAGCGTTATAGCCAGTGATGATGCTGAACTAATAATAATGTCTCAGCAACTGCAATTTTGCATTTTAAACCAAAAATACGAGTTTTATGAGATAGTTGTGATATTTTTATGGGATTGGAAAGAAGAATAAACCAATTAAGTGTAAATTTAAAAAGAGCGCTAAAATTACTGAGACATCCTATACATCTGCACTTGGAAAAAACGTAGAGGCGCAGAAGGGATCACAACCTAAGATTTCTCTAGTCCTATGTTAGTATTACATTTAAAATAATAACTTCTAAGTCAACAAACAATTTCGCCAATTGCAAGCTATCTGGCTCCCATAGTACAAGCGTTGCTAAGTTTGTCGGTGGACATTTCACACAACACCATCTGACCCCAAAATAAGCAAAGCTTGTAAGATAGCAGCCAGATAGCTGATGTAATACTTATATAGTTCTAAATACATACTTATTATACATAGAAACACCCAGACACACAATGCAAACATTTGAATTCATCACACAAATATTTGCACAGGGTGGGAATCGAACCCATGACCTACGTTACTACGCACCAAGCCACGAGGCCAGTCTAGTTTGGGGTCAGATGGTGTTATGTGTGAAATGTCCACCATTTCAATGTTTAAAACATTCTTTCACATAAAATGGTCACCCGACAATCTATGGGAGAGGCCAGGTGGACTCACAATGGAGGCCTAATGCCCCGCCCTGGGCTTTCGCCCTCTGTTGTGTCCACAAACTACCGACTTGTTTGAGGTAAACTTTGATTACAGAAATAGACATTTCGAAAAAGTAATGTTTATTCTTCAGTACTTCATGATCGATGGAGTGTGTCTGCCACGATAGTTTTAGCATGTGAGACGTAATATGCATGTGTACGTATGCTTGCATACTCAATGCAAATATTAGCGTATCCGCAATTTACAGGACTTAATCACGGTTATAATTTAATTATCTCGACGTTTCGGCAGCGTTACAAACATCGTAGGCATGACTGTAATGCTGCCGAAATACCGAGGTAATCACTACATAGGATAAAACAAAGTCACTTCCCGCATCTCTCCGTCTCTATTTATGCTTAGGTAGGTCATTAAAAAAAAAATTAATTAAAATTCATTTATTTCATGCCATTATACCCATAACTATAAAATTAACAAATGAAATCCATAAAAAAAAAGTATTCAATTGTCACACAAAATTAAAATTAAAATGTCAAAATAAATAAAATCTGAGTCTCAGTCGTCACATAAATATATAAATTAAAATATCAGATTCACACAACTTCTTCATAATTTTCATTAAAACCACCAAACAGATTTGATCCCCTTTTTTTTTAATAGATAGAGTGATTCGAGAGAAAGGTTCATATGTTTAGTACGGGCATAAAACATCAGGGACTCGCGTGTGTAATTTTAAAGGTTTCTAAAGTAATGTCAAATATAAGAACATTTTTTGCACTTACACTGCAAAGGCTGGCGAAACCCTTTGAGCTAGATCAAAATAATGTGCAGCAATATACTTCAAAAGGTCTACAAAAAAGTCGGCAATAGTATATGTCTATCTCTTACGAATAACCAACAATAAGATAATTTAATATCAGCATTGCACCCGTGCGATGCCGGGGCGGGTCGCTAGTTAAATAATAATTCTAATCGTGATAGTCATACACGTTTACATAGCTTACATTATGTGTTCAAATAGCGAGAGTTTAAAAACAATATTAGCGTATCCATTCAAGTCTACTAATAAGCTAGATAGCTTTACCAATTTAGTAAGCGTGCTTTCTACATCTTAATATGAAGAATGAGAAATGCGAACAATGCCTATTATTGTTAGTCGATATTATCCTATCTGCAAATGCAATCTGCAAATTACCACCCAGAATAAAATCGTAACTGAAATTAAATCCTGGATGGATCTTTAGACATAATTATTGTTTATTATGTTTATAAGGTTACAATGACAGTGCTTTACAAAGCATTAAAACTGATATTTAATTGCATTCAAATACGTTCAGTATTTACATAGATACACATACAGGTAAAGAAAAAATACACATTTACAAACATACAAACATTCACCTTTTTAATATACATAGTTACATAATAAATAAATTGAGCAAATAGTAAAAATTTTACGCTATGAGAATGGCCTAGTAAAATAAAAAACAAACAGTTTTCAAACTGGCCATTATAAAACTCAATTTAAAGGCGGGAATTTCAACCTCTTTTATTAGCATTTTATTGAAATACGAACCTAATTTTTTAATTACGAACTCGATTAAAAAACTATAAAAAACGACATTATTATGTAAAAAAAACGTAGAGCTATAAATTTAAAGAGATTTCAATCAAAGCGGATGCGTAAGTTTTTTTTATGGCGTACGTAAAAAAAGTCAAGCCATCTGCTTTCAATTGATTAAAATTGTAAATAACTTTAGATTTAACTAAGAATGTATATTAGGTATTTTTCCGTGACTTCATTTTTATAGTTTTTCATATAAAATTAAATTAAAACTTTAAACAATACAGGGCCATAAACTAAAATAACCCACCCTGTTTATATATGTAGTAGATATTTTGAAAAGTATGTCTATTTTCTGAGGATCCCTGGATTTTATTGGGTTAAAAAGTATAATGTAATCCTTCAAACGTTATTAACATGAAAGTTTGTTTGAATGTTTATTGATGTTTGTTGCTCTGTCAACCAATAACTACTGAATTGATCAGGATGAAATTTAGTACAAAGATAGATTACAGTCTAAAACCTTACTTCCTACAAATTTAAACACGCAAAAGTGTAGATGTTTGTTGCTCAATCCCGTCAGAAAGCCTGAACGCATCGGGTTAAATTTTGAAACACAAACAGATAATATTCTGGGATAATACAGTGGCTACTTTTCGTCATATGAGAATTAATGGAACGGGGATTACATAAGTAAAACGGGTCACTGCTAGTAAGTGTATTATATGTGCCGTGAAGCCTTTCCCAAATTTTATATGCAAAAGTTGGCATGTTTGTTCAACATTCATTGGCAAATCACACTAAATCTCACCTAGAGGTATAAAAAAATCGCTGAAATTACTTCATGTACTTAATGAAAGGCCCGTAACTCACTTAAGAATAGATTAACATCATTTTATGGTCGAAATTCAACATCTTGTCACTAGTTTATTTAAAATGTATTCCACACCAACATTATTTAAACATCGAAAAATATGTTTCACTTACCATAAACGAAAAATTAAAAACAAATTTTAATACGGCAAGTACCGCAAAAAGATTTTAATGAAAAAATTAACGGACCACAGGAATTCCTTAAAAAAACAAGGTATTAAAAATAATTGGGTGCCCAAATTACACTGGTTAAGAATTGCGCTTTCCACACTTAATGACAATATTCTTGAAAATAAATTATAAAACACTTTTATGGCAACACCAATTTAAATCATTACATGGTTAAGTCATACAACTATGTTATTTTTCAGTGTCTTATACAATAAAGTGAAAACAGCGATGGTTGCGCCCTCGTTTTAGTATAAAGATACGTTTGTCACACCAAAGATCTGAGAACTTATAAAATACAAGCAGGGAACAGATAAAATCGCAATATAAGCAAATGACACTACCGAAAAGTTCCTCGTTTTTTATAAGGCTTAAGTATGTGCCGACTCGAGCCAACAGATATTAAAAAAACCCAGCCATCATGGCGGCTCCCAAACGGCCTTCGGGGTCGATTGAAAAAAAATATAAAAAAAACATTCCAAATTCAAATCGCGGTGGGAGATGAAAAAGCGGGACTAATTTCATGCGTTCAATGCGGTGTTCCATTTTTTGAAATGACCACAGAGAGAGATAGAGTTACACGTTTGAGCGAGTCGGAGATATAATAAATGTGTTAATCTGGTCATAATTTTAGGCTATATGTTGTTTAAGGCAAGGTTTAATATTGGAAGTATTTTTTTGTGTTTTTTGAGAATAAATTAAGGAATTTTATTTTTTTGTGAATCGAGTTGTCATCGACGATTTAAGTGTACGATTCGATTATTTAAACGAGTATTTTAAAATCATTTATTATTTTTATACTAGCACCTATTGGTTTGACATTTTGTGCGTTAAAGCACAACATTTTGAGCTTATAATAGCCGTATTTTTATTATATTAGCGAGTAGGTTTGCCCCACGATTTTACTCGCGTAGTTATCGTTCCTGTAATGAAAAGCCTTTGTACTAAGCCGTTCAGACGTACGGACGTGATTGAGCAACAAACCTACAAACATTGACATTTACAATATTAATAGGATCAGATAAAGCAACATCGTTTATTATTATGTGTTTATTATATTCAAATCAAATCAATTTATTGAGCTTGTGGTCCGGGGTTACAAGGGTGGTACGTAAAATAATATAACAGTTCTTCAGGTTCCACTTCTAGCATGCAAGCAGGTACATCGTTTCATGATATATGGTGCTTATGGTGATCCCTGCTTCTGGTGACATCCATACACGCTACACACGACGTGCAGGGCAGCTCAAAGAAATTCCTAGGACCTTGGCAAAGTCCGACAAATTAACACATGTCATGGGACTGACGGTATATAATAAGTTACCTAGTTGTGTCACCACTGCGCCAAGCCTGGCTTGTTGCAAGTCTCGCCTGAGGCGTTGGCTGGTCGTTCAGACGTTCTATAGTTTGACGGAATTCTTAAACTGCAAAGTTAAGGACTGTACTTTAGTATAATGCAATAACTTTTTTATAATTTACTAGCTGTCCCCTGCCATATTTTGCTGTCGCATACTTTGATGCAAAAATTAGATAAAAACAATCCTTGATGCGGATTAGATATCATTTTAAAATTTCAGCTCGATCAGTGCAGAACTTTTTGAGTTTTTGAAGCGTACACAAACCAACATAACATTTTTATATATAGAAGATTAAATTTGACTGATGAGTTTGATTGTGCATTTAGGTTGATTATTTAGTTTTATTAATTTAATTTGATTATTTAATTTGCCTTTGTATATCCTAAATTGTAATTCTATAAATTGACATGTAAATAACATTTATGAATATTTAAACGAGCGTTTTAAAATCATTTATTATTATTATACTAGCACCTATTGATTTGACATTTTATGCGTTAAAGACGAAATTTTAAGCTTCTAATAGCCGTGTTTTTATTATATTAGCGACTAGGACTGCCCCACGATTTTACTCGCGTAGTTAACATTTATGACATTTGACATTGATAACATTTTTCAATAAATGTTATTTACATGTCATGTGATTTTACCTTATTTAGGATTCTTTTTACCCAATTTCGGATAGATTTTCCCTATTTAGGGTATCTTTTAGCGCATGTAGTATAGTTTTCGACCCAATTTAGTACAGATTTACACACTTTAGGGTAGATGGTGTCCTACAGGATGGATAAACCCGATTTAATACAGATTTACATACTGTAGGACATAGACGTATAAAACGTATTTGCTGTAAGGTATTTTTACCTTATTTAGAATAAACCTAACTCTATTTTGTGTGTTTTACCCCAAGCTAAACATCTAATAGCATTAGAATTAAATAGCAAAATCATACTCCATTGTTATGATGAACTAATTTAATACAACATTAAGCCAAATTACTTAACAGTAATCAACAAAACTACATTAAACCTCGCTTCGCATCTTAATTCATAGACATATTTATATTATTCCACGGACAGTTCCACAGACTGTATATAATAATCATGTGTAGACTCATTACTGTACAACAAAGCAACACCTGTAAGTGAATAAATTAAATAACTAAATATATTCTCAAAGTTAGCAAAGAAAAGCGATAGTGTGGCCCTCATATAGACTTATGTATGAGGTGGTCGACCCACAGATCATAAAATATAGCCCTGAGTTACGTTTCAAAAAAGTTACGTTTGAATTTAGAATCACCTCGTGATTGCCGTGGCGAGCCCTGGCTGTCAAGCGAAAATGACACAGTATCTAAGATTCAATTAAATTCTAGATCGTTATAAGATTTTTGCAATTTGAACGGCATAGCCTAGGCCAACAAGAAAAATAATTGATTGAACAAATATTGCAAACATTGTACAGTTTTTTCGTGACCACCACCGTTGTGATGCAATCATAAGAGAGGACATTGGAAATCATTGATTTCGCAATAATATGTTTTGTGTAATGTTAGCATAATAATTAGCCTAATTTTTGTTCTTGTGACTAGCACTTTATATTGCAGGGAGTGAGTTAATGCCATAAACCACCACGCTGGCCAAGTGCCAAGTGTAGGTTGGCGGTGGATGCAAGTCCTTGATATTTGTCATTCTTGTAACATGCCGCCGGTTTCATAGCAAAGTTTTCCTTCAGCGTTAAAGCCAGTGTTGATGATAAACTCATAATTAATGTATATGTTTTGCAAACAAATGGAAAAGCAAATCAATGAAAAATAGCGCCCTTAGTGAGAGTAAAAAATAATTGTATACGCTATAAATTTGCTACCGTTTTGTATAAGCATGAGCCGTCCACTATATTTCCCAATGCGGTGACTCGGAGCCCTCTCTTGGAAGGAGAGAGTCTGGGCCATAATCCACCACGCTGACTTACTAGCGTTTACGCTATCAATACGTAAATGACTCTTCAGCTTCAACTTTACATTGAAGATGATAATTATGTCTACTTACTTTTTTAATGTACTTATTAGAAACAATTAAACCACAGCATGTACCCCACATAAAATAGGATAAAGGTAGGCGGATGACGACACTATAGACTAGTGTCCTACCAAAATAGTGTAAATAAGCAAAGTAGGCCATCATGTCCAACTGACGCAACCGAAAGGTTCAACCCGAAACTTATATTTTTGACCGAAACTGGCCTAAACCGAATTTTTAATCGGTAAGTACTAGAGATGGTTCCGCAAACATTTTTCAACTTTTATAGATGTTAGGTACTGCAATACACAGTACCGAAATGCATTCACACTAACAACCACCGAAAATTAAGTTTTTTAACCACACCGGGCTCTTTGAACGTTCGAATTTCGAATCCGAGACACAGATTATACATAGTTACAAGCCAAGATGGCCGCTAAAATATTGTTTTTGCTGGCGTAATTACAGAGGGCGGTGTCTATGGTGATTTAGGTTCTTCAAATCGGTAGATTGGGGATGAGAAAAAACGAAGTTGCCATATGTTGGAAATTATTGAAATTGGGATGGCTGACATGATTTTGAAAAACTAATTACGAAAAAAACATTTTTAGAACAAATACGTTTATTTTAGAACTTAGGAAATCGAAGAAAATACATATCACTGACTTAATTTTAATTAGTCGTAAGCTGAAACTGGTACTAGTCGACATTTTAGTGTAGGTACCTAACTAACTTCAGGTTAATTACTTCTTGCGTTAAAGATATAAGTAAAACTTCTTAGCAGGAAAATTAACTTCTTACGGGTGTAGAAAAGTACACACTAACATTCTTTTTTGTAATAATCAATGTAGTATATGATTGAAAATAAATGAGACGAAAAGCGTTTGAAAAAATAAAGTTCGAGGCACACACCACGCCAGTATCTTTCTCTTAGCGTATTAATTTGTTCATAGTGTACTTAACTTTTAAGAATTTAGTGGATGTCTGTATAGTCAATGGAATCTGTGAAAAGTGTTGATAATTTATCGGAAAATTATAAATTTTGCTTTGACAACGATACTGTAGATTTTGAGGAACATATAGTCTATGAATATTGTCATACAGATTATATACTTAATGTCAGATTAAAATGTTAGCTTGTCCAAACTTATTATAGTTACAGCAAGTTTTTAGAGTGGTGGCACCATCACTTGCGATAAAATTGTAAAAAAACTGAGAAAGTTCATTACAATAATTGTATTGTATTGAATTATATAATGTTTGACACAGATAAGTGTCAAATATTGTATAATGTTTAGCACTTATCTATACGATAATTAATATCGTAGGTATAGTGAAATGTTAAGTTGAAAAATGTTTACTGTTTGTATGCTCTTTTTTTTTGTTTTATCTATACTAATATTATAAAGCTGAAGAGTTTGTTTGTTTGAACGCTAGGATCTCGGGAAGTGCTGGTCCGAATTGAAAGATTCTTTGTCTATTGGATAGTCCATTTATCGAGGAAGGCTATAGGCTATAAAAAAATAACGCTACTATTAACAGAAGCGGAGCATGAATCAAGAATGTAACAAAATCGCGAAAAAATATTCCTGTTTGAGAATTTTCGTACGTTTCGTGCTTTGACATGACACATGCATGTGTCTAAGATTGCGTCATTGAATATCACAGATTACATACCTCTTTAATATAAAACCTTTTTGCTAATCTCTGAGTTTGTACGACCAATTAAATACAAGGACTATGCGTTTCGTAGTTCTAGAAAAAAGGAAAATGTCCGGACAAAACACCCACATCCTCTGGGATTTTGTAGTGTTTTTTATACGTGTCCATTAAAATAGTCCAATCAGGTGCTGTACCCAGGATTGAGTGAGGCTTGTTCCTGGAGTTTGAAGTTGAGCCTTCTTAACTTCAAACTCCACTTCAAACTAAGCATAACTAAATTACTCGTATTAATAGCTAGTACCTGGTTAACCAAGCTTTGTTTGTTTTTTTTTAATGATATTTAGGCAGGTACGAATTCCGTAGTGATGACTTACTTAGACCTACTTAAATACGAATTAAATGCGTTTATAAAAGGCTCAAAAGAAAAAAGTATAAGATTTTCTCAGAAAAAAAAAAACAAAAAGAAAAGTCCCGAGTGTAACCATCAGGATTCGAACCGGGACCTGTTGACTCCGAGGGCGAGCATATTCCGTCTGAGCCATTTAGACTTAGAGAACAGTGGCGAAATAAGTTATCGCATTCTAATGACATTGTAGAAGGTTTTTTCCATTTTCATTGTCCAAAAACGCGCATAAAATGATGTTTTTAAAAAATAAAACCTAGCTAGATCGATTTATCGTTCCCGAAACCCCCGTATACATAATTTCATGAAAATCGTTCGAGCCGTTTCCGAGATTCAGATTCTATATATACCTACAAGAATTGGTCGTTTAAAGGTATAATAAGATAAGATATCGATGAAGGTCTAAAAAATCAAAATAATCATTCCCACTACCAGTCGACGCGTGTGCAGCATTCCGGCGGCATTATGATATAATATGGGTTGACATTCCACACACGACATCATCTAACCCCAAACTAAGCAAACCACCTGGGAACCAGATTGCCCAAAAAATACTTAAACAATAAATTGTAAATACATAGTTATTTTACATAGAAACACCCAGACACAGAACAAATATTTGATTTCCTCATACAAATATTAGCACTGGGAATCGAGCTCACAAACAACGGCTTCGCAAGCAGACGTACTACCGACTAAGCCATTAGGCCAGTCGATTTACAACACTTAATGGCAGTGTTTTCAAATAGAGCCCGATAAACGCCAAAATTTTGTAAAAATAATTACCTAACTTCAGTATTACAATAGCTAATTTTAGTTCATTTTTTTCATTTGAGTTCGTTTGACGTCACATATGTACCTACATCGAAATCCATTCAAATTTGATTTGACTCAAAAATTTGACAGGCCCATGACCAAATTTGTGACTCATGACCAAATAAATGTCATAAATACACGACAGCATTTGGCATCGAAAATATCATACGTCACCGACGCTACGTAGCCCAAAGAAACGCTACGCCGTAGACCCTACTTAAATGTTTGTAGCAAATTTTAGTGATATACAATAAGTGCATACTAATTCACTTCCCAAATTCAAATATTTGTGTTATGAATGCGGTTTTTCTGTGTCTGGGTGTTCCTTTGTAGCTTTAAGTACATACATATACTTAAAATTTGAAATATAATATTATGGCAACTATCTGGATTCCATGGTACAAGTTTTGCTTAATTTGGGGATAAATAGTGATGTGTGAATAATTATTGTAGAGCGATTTATTACTTTATTAGCGATTTAATTCGTTTTAAATTACGATTATATGTTATGGTGGTTGGTTGTTCATAGAGATTGCTAAGCCATAAGGTTGATAATAAAATTTTCAATCTGAGATTCAAATATAGTTGTTAGATTATTGCAATTTATACATTGTATACGGTGACCTTTTAAGTATGAGTTTATTTCATATTCTACAATATTATAAATTTTAATTTGTAAATATTTACGAAACAAAAATGAAAATATTTGCTACTATTAACGGAACCTATGGCAGTTAGCTTCAGATTACCTTGACCATCTACCAAACCCTTTAATTATATCTTCACATTTAAGCTTCCCCTCTCCACTTTAACAATAAACGTGTTTTTATTTTCACATTTATTGTGTACTTTTTCCTCCTTTTTCCTGGGCCAGATCAACAGTACCCTAATCTTCTTTGTAAATATCTATTTTGGTCTCTCATCGCATTCTGGGTCGCCCGGAACATTTTTTCTTATTTCAAACTTAATTAAATACTTCAAATAAACTTCGAGTTATAAGTAACCCGCTTAAATCAAAATCATTAAAATAATTTGCATTCCGTGCCATCATAACTCCACCAGTAGGCCTATTAAAGAATTCAACGCATGACTTCTTGCCCATTAGTCAAATCAATTTAAAAAATAAATTAAAAATTACATTTCTCGCTGGCAATTCACGCGCACGTACAACCAACCTTAATACGTGTGTAATCACGACACAGCACTGATTAAAAAAATAAAGCACGGCTCTATGGCTACGCATAAATTAATAATGTCATCCTTGGCTTATACTCATTACGATAACAATGACCAGTGCAACTTGACCTTCATGACTCCCTTTGACAATATAAAAACCAGTTCAAAAAGTAGGCTTTATTATACTGGTCGTGGTTAAACATGAAAGAGACAGATATAAGTTTCGTAGTTGCGTCAGAGCAGGACAGCGATTCGTTGGTCGTTTCTTTCAACGCAGAGGGCGTTTCCGTTGATTCCCGCCATAAATTGAGTTGTTGACACATTAATAACCTAAGGTTATGTTTTAATATTGTTTTTTTTTCTCGTTCGAGGCAAGCGCGCGAAATTATAAAGCCAGGAATATAATGATTGTTATGAATCCGGTTTAAATGAGCTACGTGTGTGGTCCAACTCTGGTTGGTTTTATAATTAAACTGTTTTGGTTTCGCCGGCAATATGGTGTGGCCATATTTTAATTCGGTTTACGGCGTTCGGATGGCTAGTTGGCGATAACGTAAGCCGGTGGTTACGCACAGAGGCGGGAATACGCGCGAGAAACGCACTAGCACTGAGTATTAGTTACTGTATTGTTTTCATGGCATCTATTTATTCTGCATTATATAAATTTAACTTAAAATCATAATTGAAGGTTTTTCCTAGACAATTTTATCGTTTAGAGCTATCTCTATCAGCTACTCATAAGGCACGGATAGGAAATTGTATACCAAAGCAGTATGAAACTGAATTAAATTACCTAGAATTAAATAAATATTTTAGTAGACACTTTTTATACAACATCTAGCTCCACTAAGCAAAGCATTTACATTTTATTACTACACTAACGATCACGTAAATTTGTACAAAAAAGAAGCAATAATATAAGAAAAAGAAAATGACGAAGTTATACACTATATGCACTCGAAAAATACTATAATGTAGTAATTTAGCCAAAATGCAATCCTATACCTATTTATTATTTATTTATACATATTTATCAATTAGTGCCGTTATACACAACGATCTACACTCGTGAGACTTAAATGGTAGTTAAAATATGTAGTCTAAATTACTCTAAATCTTATTATGAATGTACCAAAAACTAGCAAAATTTAACGTTCTTGCACATTTCTATTATTGTATTGCACAGCTAAATACTTGTTTATTAATTTCTATAAAACTTTCGTAAAAAAACGCGGCGTTTTTTAATCCACGACTGCAGTAAACGCGGAACCTGCGTGATTTTATTACGAATTTCGATTAGTTTTATTATTTGTTATTCCACATGGCACAGTAAACTGTTTTATATTGATTCAACGATAAAATATTATGTGAAATTGACTGGGCCTATTAATTTCCGAGATTACGTGGTTCGTGTGAATGATCGATTTTAGTTCTTCATTATTATATTTTGACGTTTATTTTACAATAAATGTATTTATAATTTATTGTGTAAATCTCGGCGTTACTATTACACGTTTTTGTGTGATTAAATCGCGATTTTAATGTCTGATACTTTGTATGGTCTTGTACTTTGTAGTAGCAGAAGCTTACTAGTGGTATTAGGTATTAGCCTAAGCCTTTTACACCTACACATATAATCCTGAAGGTATATTGCCCTGTGCGCTTTGTAATAGATAAATTCAAAACTAACCTTTTAACTGTGAGCCATTTAGAGCTCGCCATAGAAGTTAGCTAGTCAGGTTTCGCCATTGACAGATGCGTCAAGGAGTTGTATGCAGTTACAGGAGATATATAATGTATATGCAGTTATAGAAGTCTTTTCAAAGTCCATCTTTGTAAGTTATTCTATCTCAAACAGTAACTTTACATAAGTATTACATGTTAAATCATTTTATATCTAAATGACGAGACCAATGCAATGTTACTTAGAAATTTCGATTACTGCGTAACATTGCATGAATAAATTCATTATGTCTGACATCATTTGTGAGTATACTTTAAAGTATAATTAAGTACCTAAGCCTGTCTGTGGAGCCGTAAGTCGTGGGTTCAATTCCCACCCAGCGTAAGCATTTGTGTAGGGAATACAAATATTGATTTGACTCCACGTTTGTAATAATCGTCTAGGATGTGGTTGCCTGAGTGGGTTTTCCCCGATAGTTACAATCTTGGTGTCTTCAAATCGAGAGTGAATCGGTTTCTTCTAGGTAAGCACGCTCCATCGTAGACCGCATCGCCGCTTAACATCAGGCGATATGGTGGTCAAAAGCGAACCTATATTAGTTTAAAAAACTGTGTCTGAGTTTATTGTGTATTTACAACTATATAAGTATTATTTCAACTATCTGGCTCCCATAATACAAGTATTGCATATATTTATATGTGTGAAGTGGATTTTTGACATAAATTAATAGATCACTGCTCTTACAGATCTGGATCTTCGTATTTTAAAGCCAAAATGTCTGAATAACTTATTCCCCCTTGTCCATGTCCTTTGTATACTGACAAAACACATATATTTAACATATTTCGAACATAATAATTTGGGCCAACGTTCATCACCATACATATAGTGTTTAACAGTGTTAATTACCAATAATTATGTATTTATGTAAAATATTACGACCACGAACAAAAATAACGATCAAATTTGAACGCCGAAAATGTAGCCTACATTTTTACAAAGATATTTTTTTGGAGTTATAGTTTTCTTGACATATAAAGTGATTAAACAAAATGTTAAGATTAACTTGTAATGTAAGTATTTTTAACGGGCATTATTCCGCGTCCACCAACCCGCACTGGGCCAGCGTGGTGGATTATGGCCTTAACTCTCTCCTTGCGAGGCCCGAGTCCCAGCAGTGGGAACATTTAGTGGGCTGTTGATGATGATGATTATTCCGCGTTAAGCCATCTATTTGCCTGAAGGAAAGCAACTGATGGAGCGCTATGAAAATACCTCGTCTAAATCTGTATCCATACCCCTAAAAAAATACCTATTGAGTTGAAAACCTCGTCCATTATTACCCGATTGAAATTAGGGTTATGTATCTCGCGCGTATCTTGCATGTTTGTAAATTTCTTTATTCCTATATATGTCTAATGTTGTGTGGATATTTGGATGTTTGTTGCTCAATCACGTCCTAACGTTATTCCAGAAAAATAACAGAAACAACGGCAACGGGAACTACGCAGGTAAAACCGCGGCGTGGTGCTAGTTTATCGATACCTGTCACATTTTTTTGAATTTATTAATTGCGTTATAGTCTTCAAAAGTTCTAAGGCTTATTCCAATATTTTAGAAATACTTGTACTTGCAATATTATATTCTATAAAATTATTTTACGCGCCAAAAATGTATGTATATCAACACTCACCTTCATCATACGAGTGGTGAAGGTGAGTGTTGATGTACGTCAGAAAGGGGCCCCTTAAACCTACGCCCGAGTCACAAGTCTCGGGGTCTACTCGGGTTTTCTCTCTCTGCCACACGATGGACCCGGCACCCGCACGGTGAATCCATGGAATGCTAAGAAAATCGTCTCATTTAACGTTTCAATTCAGTTTTTTCAAAGTTACATTCTAGGGTCTTTCTCGAATGTCAAAAGACTAAACAATAAAATGAATAATGTAGGTATTTTTTAAACTAAACTTCTTGGTGTAACATGAACAACTGTTCAGACTTGAACTACTTTCGCACCTTTGAGAGGACAACTTATTCCAAACAGCATCGTTTCTTAATTTAAATTTCTTCGAAAAACAAAAACCAACTGCAACAATAGAAAATTAGATTTGGCTACTCAACATCTCTCTACTTAGTCTGTGAGCACGATTACATTTCAAAAAATTTGTTGAACCTATTATTTCGTCATCCAGATGCAGCGCGATGCAGTGCTGATAGGCAGTCATTTCGACTCTTCTTGTTGAAATAACCGCGTGTTGCTAACTACCAGGCAAATGTCTTGCTCGTTTTCTTGCACTGTATAAAATACAAAAAAAAACATAGAGCCATATATTTACGTCCATATTGGTTCAGTTTCAAAATATGCGTATTAATTAATTTCTACGCTTATTGACTTACTATATTTACAACGTTCTTAGATTGGGACAAAATAGACGGCACGCGTAACATCCAAAACCAGTAGACTTTACTCTACAATAGAACAAAATAATACACAAAAGGCTTTATACAATCGAAACACCTGAATAAAGTTTCTTTGCTGGACAAAAGAGGCGTCATACGTTGCAAATTCGCGACGGTGTAAACAACCTAATAAAGGAAGAAAAAGTCAATTGTCTATGGCCAGGTGACGTGCGGTGACAGTTCCGCGACCTGTCAAAACGAACGTCAATATTTTGGCGCGATTCGTGACGCAGTGGGAGTGGTGTAGTGATGGTACATTACTTGATGAGATGGTTCTCTCGATAAAAGACGACCTAAAATTAAATCTGAACTAACAGTATGATGTATATATTTGTATATGTACAAGTATGAATCGGTTTCCAAAATTATTTCGAAACTAACAGTATTATATCTAATAGTGTTTAATTTGTCTTAGCAAAACAATTTCAGTAAATTATTTAAAAATATCCACTACATAACTGAAAGAAGTGAAAAATGCAAAAAAAACAATATTTTGACGGCGATAACCACCGTTTTAGTAAATTTTTGGGTAGCTTGATTGGTAAAAACCAAATTTTAGAAAGCTAATATGTAACACATTATAATTTTTTCAAATAATTTAGTTCCTCATTCGAAATTTAAAACGTAGAGATCTGCAAATTCATCGTTTCACATACCTACACTATAGAAGACTAAAAACCAAAATAAAATAACTTGGTGCCACAAATCATTCATATCACTCGTCCCAACACTATTTACCTGCCATTTTGACCACATCATCAACAACAGCAACCAAAAATGCACTTTAACGCCCGAGCGTAGTACATCATTTTGCATAAAATATTTTTTGTTAAATACTTTAGCTACGGATGCCTAATGCGTTCCGCTAGGGCCTAATGAAACGGATTTGTAAACGAGCGTGGTTACAGAATAAATAATAGTGTGGTTAAAACTTCTTTAGAAATACGAGCAAACATGATTTTACCGTCCAAAATCGACAATAACACCCAAGAATATTTAAAATTACGCATTTTACCAGCAAATTGTGAGGTTGTTACTTATTTCACAATGAAGGTTTTATGCAGTGCTCAGTTTTGGCGGGAAATTGATTATAAGGTGAGATGTTAAATGGTTTATGGCCAGTGACTCCATTTTTTTTCTTTTTTGTGTGATGGTTTGGTTTTAAAGAAGTTTTTAAAGGTTCTAATAAAAATGTAGAAAATTTAAACATTTAGAAAAGCTTTCATTAGTTTTATTTATAAAGTAGTTATATGACCTTTTTTACAAAAATTGCGCAGACGAAGAAGTAATTTTCCACACTTATTAAACTATAAGTGTAGAGGGTTCTAGAACGCTAATATTTTTTAACGGTGCATAAAAATACATAAAATCAATTAAAATAATATTACACTCACTTCCATGTAATGTGTCAAACACACGCATGTTTACTTGTATACTCTTTTAACTAATATTGTTGAAGTATGAAGTATGTAGTCAAATAGATTAATATTGATTTATGGTCACATTTCGACCACAGACTATGTAGAGAGATACTCTATTTCGACTTTTCGACTCGATACTTTGTGACCACAATCATCATAAAAATGTGAATATTCATTAATATATCAGACGTTGACATAAACCTACTTGAATATAGCCCTTAGCGAAAAGGAGTAACCGTAAAAACGATATGAAATAAATACTCATACTCCCTTATTCAATATTTCGGTATTTACATGTCATAATAATATGAAATCTCATTACATCGGTCGATTAAAGAACATGTCATTACATAATTTCATTAAACAAAATAATAAATCTTGACTGGCCTCATGGCTTAGTTGGTGTAAAGTCTCCCGCGTAACTGACGGTCGTGTGTTCAATTCCCACCTAAAACAAATATTTGTGTGATGAATACAATTTTTGTTGCGTGTCTGTGTGTTTATATTTAACATAAGTATGTATTTACAAGAATATTACTATTTTATCAGCTATTTGGCTCCCATAATACAAGCTGTTGCATAATACTAATTAGTTTGATGACGAATGTCTAACAATATATTTGTTATTGTTGACATCAATTATTATTTATCGTGCCAAATAAAGATTAAATTTCAGTCACCTACAAATATTATAAATGTGAAAGTTTGGATGTTTCTTGCTCAATCACGTCGAAACGCCTGAAATATGTGCTATTCCAGACTATAATAAATTTAACTATGTCTTAAACTATCTCTCACGGTAAATAAAAAAGCCGTATCTTATATATAATTGTATATAAATGTATATTTAAGCGCTAATGACCCCACTACACGTAAACAATGACTAGAGGCTATTCATTATAACGCTCATAATTTTATAAAACCCAGAAAAGGTAAATGAATTGATAGTATAGGTATATTATCATTGAGTATATTTTTATTTAAATGAATTTTTTAACGAACCAATTTGTCCATGAGGTTATCAAAGCCATCATCATTTCCAGCCCGTTAGCAAGAAAGGTGAAAATCTATGATACATTTTTTAAAATCATCCAAATAGTATGTATATACTTATACTTAGCGGAAATGTGTGGGTTAGTTATGACATATTTGTTTCAACGTAGGTACCTCTGTGACGGCTGAGCAGATCTGAATCATCATCATCATCATCATCAGCCGCAAGACGTCCACTGTTGAACATAGACCCTCTAGATTCCCACAACGAACGGTCCTGCGCAACCTGCAACCAGCGGTTTCCAGCGACCTTTGTGAGCTCAACTGTCCATCTGAAAGGATGAAGATCTGAATATAATTTATTAATTGCGAAAGATTAAAAAAAACAAATTTTAATGTAAAAATCAATTCAGATACCTACTCATTTTCCGAATTTGACCGGATTCCATAGGTACCGATAAAACGCACATAGGAATCATTTTCCGAATTTGACAAAATTCCGTATTGATAAAATGCATATCGGGAACGCCTCTGAACTATGTTCTATAACTATTTTGTTCAGTATTAGTATAAGAATATTTAGTACCTACCTACTTAATACAAAGTATAGATAAACTAATATAAACATGTTTTTAAAAACTTTTTTGTAGTAGCAGCACTCTTTGCAGATCCCGCCTGGGGAAGTATCACACATCAACCCTGTACCAATTATTGTACTAGTATTCATTTGCAAAGCATCACTGTATTCTGGTTTGAAGGGCAATGTTTACATAGGAATTACAGGGCATTATTTATCTCTCTGATAATTATGTATCTTTGGGTCACGAACACAGTGCAGTGCTAGGTAACGATTAGGACTCTTCATGTTCCAATAGATGCGTGACACTGTTGTTATGGTGTTGCTTACTATCAATAACATGTTCTGCTTATCTCACTATAGGTATCTACTATAAAAAAAACTAAATAATAAACTGCACGGTACTGCGAACGGACAGTGCTCATTAAACAGTTTAAAAAAAAAAAAAAATATTAAAAATAATTAAAGATAAAAAACAAATTAATATGAAACATATTTGTAGCTACAAGCTACAACCCGATCATCCCTTACACAATTAAATTAAATAATTCAACGATGGAATCACCATCGTATTTTCTATATAGAAGTAACAACGACAATCCAACAATAATTGTTTCACAATTCCAACAAATAACGCTTGGTCGGAGCCATTTTGGCGCGGCATGAGGTCGACCATTTTTAAAAACCCCATTGTGTTACCTGTCAAAATATTTTTTTTCTAACGAAGCAACACGCGGGACGCCGTAAGCATGCAGCCGAGAAAATAAAATGAATTTACTGTTATGTTGGCGTCATATTGTTATTTAAAGGTTTTATTAAAATAGGTAAAAACATTTAGTATGTTAATGTTTTCTACTCGTTAGTGAAATGGTTTCTTCTCGATGAGCACGGTTCATTGTAGACCATATCGCCACGACCATCAGGCGAGATGGCGGTCAAGTGTAAAATCTCAGTCTATTTTTTTATACTATGGTAAAGCTATCATCATCATCATCAGCCTATACTTGTCCACTGCTGGACATAGGCCTCTCCCATGATACGCCACTCAGCCCGATCCTAGGTCTTCCGTCTCCACCCGCCACCAGCTGCCTTTCGAATATCGTCACTCCACCTAGTCTAACTAGGTAAAACTATAACAGTTATCAAAGAAATGATGTGGCAAGAAAATGAAGAAGATAATCATCTCACTTTTTTTTTCTCATTAAATATAGAAATTACGAGTAAAAATTATTTTACCAGGCATAGGTATTGCACGCCTCTAGAAGAGTTTGTATGGTAAAATCATAGTCAAAAATAGACTACTACACACCTAATATTTTTTATTAAGTACATACGAATAATCTAAAAAATCCATTCCCATAATTAGTAGTTACTTTATTTGTAAAAATAGGTTCCCACAATTAATTAGATTTTATATATTTTTATTTACATTGAAAACTCCATGATCAAACCTGCACAAGACATGCAAATTTTAAGTTGTCCAACGTCTATGACAGACAATCCAAAATTAACTAATTTAAAGTTACCTATGTATTTAATGCTTTTTTCATTTTATTATCATCATCGACATATTAATAATACTATCAATGGCTGGTAAACTTGCATGTTGTAAATAATCAAATAAAATGTGTAATTGATTAGTAATTTAAAACATTTGCTTTAAATTACTAATCCTTTGTGTCAATCGTAAGCAGATGACGTACGTACTTTCTATGGCAACCGAATGATTTAAAATTATTTTAAATAATTAATTTTAATGATTTCAAATGAATAATGAAACAATAGCTACATAATTATTATAATTCATTACAACGACGACAACAACTATCGCATACAACTACATTTTTGACGGAGCTCCTATTATTCACATATTCATTTTATTTTCTTAATTTTTAAGTTTTTTACAATAAATATTTAAAATAAACAAAGATCATAAAAAACTTTAAAACTAGAACGCCGCTTGCAGCGGGGCAGAGCCCAAGCTACCGGTGGTTAAGACTGCAGAGAGAGAGGAACCTCCTGACTATGCGTGCCGGGTCCAAAACTACTGCATTTTGTATCTGAGCCTTGACCCAATCGTCTAACGAAAGCCTCTTAAGATATTGGTCGAGGCTTTTCGCTATAAGACCGTTTACTGACACGACTATCAAGACTATGCTCGTCGAATCAACATTCCACATGGCAGTAACCTCGTGAGCCAAGTCAAGGTACTTGCTAAGCTTGACGGAGCTCCTATTATTATTTGGATATCCTCAAATAAGAGTCTGTGTTATACCTTAGAACATCAGCTTTCTGTTAGATAAAGTCTCGTTAGAATCGGTCCAGCCGTTTCGAACAAACAGCCGGAACAAACAAACAAAAATTTTAAAAATAGTGTTTTAGATATAATACCACATTTATACAATCATTTCAACTTAATAAAAGCTATCAATTCGATATTCCATATTATTAAACTCTTCAATTTTATTTACTTGTATAGATTACCTAGAGAATTGAACAAAGTTTTATATTTCTACGTCGATGCACTGACTCAAGTGAATGCCAACACTTTGAGGAGACCGCGCTTCGAACAAGCGCTTATAAAAACACATTTACCTACTTACATCTACATGATAGTATGTACATAGGTATATCACTAATTAGTACAAGTACCTATTTTGTTTTATGCTTCAGAAATTTATGGTAGTTATTTTTAATTTAGCCATGTGTTCGAATGAAATATGACTTCTTTGCAGCCATATGCGTTTGCGCATAATAAGATAATTAGACAGTAATTACTTAGCGGCATGTTATAGCTGTGTGTGTGAACGTTTGTATGTGTTAGTAATCATCTTAAACCAGTATAAACTTTTTGGCATTTCTATTCTTTGGTTCTGGACTCTTTACAGGCTCCGTGCTTTACCGCAAAGAGGTTGGTAATGGTCAATTTTTCTATTTGATATTATATAGTAACGAGACAAGCAGGGCATGTGCCTGATTATAAGCAACACGCCTTTACTAGAACAGTAACATGCAGCTATTGGAACATGAAGAGTCCAAATCATTACCTTAGCACTACATAGCAAATTATGTTGTGTTCTACTTTGAAGAGCAATGTTTCAAGCGAAATTGTTGAGCAAAGAGTAGAATCGTCTTATAGCCTATGTGATGAAATATATTTTGTGATTTAATGTTTTCACGTTCACATAGCGTGTTGCTGTGCTATTGCTATAGCGCTTACCATCAGGAGTACGGCTTTCTCATCGAGTTTCTCGATCTTATATAACAAAAACAAACTAAAATAATTTTATCGTCTCCGAAAAAACAAAACCCGACTTTAGTTTAAAATTTAAGAATTTTAGAAAAAAATTAAGACACTTGACCAATTTTCGTAAGAAGCTATCAATATGTCGTGTCGCGTCGCGTTATCGAGGAAAATGAAATAATTTTTTTGGTTTTTTGTATAGGTATTTCAAAAAAAGTTACAATGATTTCGATAAAATTTGTATGGGATCACCTCTAAGATGTGATCCACACAAAAAAAACATCAAAGTCGATTCTCAATTGGCGGAGCTAACGCGTAGCATAAACACAAAAAAGGTACAACTGAAAAGAGAACCTCTTTCTTTTTTTTAAACAGTTAAAAATTTTAAGATTCTGAAGAAAACCCCCAGGAAAATAAACAATAGCGGTCTGCCCGGCTACGCCCATGGTACATAATATGTATTATTAGTCTATATCAAAGAGTTTACATATACTACGTATAGAGTTAGATTTTCCGCCCGGTTCCTTTGTGTCAATCGTAAGCCGATGACGTGCATACTTTCTATGGCAACACGAGTGATGTGCCGCGACAAAAGTATGACACTTCCACAAGAGCGACAAGGTAAGAAAAGATGTTACCCGAGCTTTCGGTATAAAGCGTTTGTGCCAACTCTATACGTAGTATATGTAAACTGTTTGGTCTCATTAGGGCATCACGTATATGTCCAGCAATTAACGAATTTTTGAAATCGGCCCCGTAGTAACTGAGATTTGCTCGTTGAAACAAAAAACCTCTTCAGCTTAATATTATTAGATTGGATTTTTTCTCTGGATCACTATAACTTGGCCATTTTACGAATAATTGGCCATCAGTGGGACAATGAAATACTGATATAGGGACCGATTATTATTTACGCACACAAATTACTCGCAGTTAGCCCAAAGGGAATCATTACTAGGGCGTCTAATCCGTAGCTACTTAATTCAAAACACAGAACCATATAATTGTAATTGGAATCGGAACTTGGGATGTCCTTTATCTCGAACTTGCGGTCCGCCTCGGCTTCGCCCGTGGTACATAATACATAGCATATATATATACCAATCAAATAAATTATTTAAAAAATCTTGATTATCTGTAGACCTACAGTGGTCTATGGATAATTCAGGTGTGCTTAGTGTAAGTAGTTAGGTAGGTTTATAGTGTAGTGTAGTTCTCATTGTATTTTAGTTTTGTTAATAAAGGCTCTGCCCAGATAAATAAAAAACAAATATAACATACATACATCTTCAACGGTGAAAGAATTGTTGAAATCGGTCTAATAGTTTCTAAGGCAAGCGCGTTCAAACAAAAAACCTCTTGAGCGTTATATTAGTACCTATAGATTTAGAAAACATGGAACAATCCATGTTTTTGTACTAGATACATTTTATGCATTTTTTTATTACACGTAGACTATTGTGTAGTGTACTAGTGTAGTCATATATTGAATGAGTCTATGTTTCACATTATTACTAAAATATTCCTACGTGTTTCATTGGAAAACAAGTGAATTTCGTTTTTTTAATTTATACTTTCTGTTGCGATTGGAAAAAAATATGAGGTGAATTTTTAACGATGCGTTCGAACATCGATTGCCATTATACGACACACGAAGTGTTTTTTTACTAGATAATTTTCCCAAATAAGCACCTATAACTTGTTTTACTAACTTGTAAAAATGAAAAAGGGCTCGGTATTAACGTAAACTTTAAACTCAATTTATAATAAATTTAAAACTTTGAGTAACACGTTCTGAGTTATAAATTATGTCGCTATGGAATAAAGTGGTCTGGGCAATGTGTCAAGAAAGTCATGCCATTTCTCTTTACGACGTCTGAGAAGTCGACGTGTTAATGTCAAGTAATTGAACTGGTTAATATAATTTTTTTTTTAAATGTGGCCCGTCAACTACACACAAGACACTGGCGAAGCTGTGGTCATGCCGCATACAGAAGCCAAAGATAAAAGAAGTTGAAGTTGATCATTTAAAAACATATATGCGGTCGAATTGAGAAACCTCCTTTTTTGAAGTCGGTTAGAAAATAACAAATAGCTATTAATACACAGATAAATAAATACTGACTACGCAAAATTACAACTTCATATTTTCTGGCTTTTAGTAGGGTCATTGTAGGGGTAAATAAGGATAATGAAATATTTTTGTAGTAGTAGAACTCTTTATAGTCCGTCTGGGAAAGTACCACACCTTTGCCAGTTATTCTGCCGCCAAGCTGTAGTGCGCAAACATTACTGTGTTCGAGTTTGAAGGGCAATCTTTCCACAGAAATTACTGAGCTAAAAGATGAAACACCTTTTATCACCGGATGACGAGCGCAGTGCGGTGTTAGGCAATTATTTGTACTCTTCATGTTCCAATAGCTGCGTGTCACTGTGCTGTTATGTTGCAGGCATGTTGCTTACGATCAGGCACATGTCCTGCTCGTCTCGTCACCCTATACTATAAAAAATAGGTTGTCCGTAAAGTCGTTTGGTTTACGGACGATAGTTTAACGTGACAACGTCATAACAAAACAGTAATAGATCCGGAACAAGCGTACACTAAGCGTAACGGGACAATGAGCGTAACGGGACATAACCGGATGCTTTTTCGTGCATTCAGCCGGCGTTCATCGATTTATTAGACGTTGTCACGTCAAAAATTACCTGGCATACCAGACGATGCTCTACGATCCTAGCGGGTACGATCTAGTACTTGATGTTAGTCCGGTCTGTAGAGCTAATATACTAGTTTTGATGGTTACATATATTTTTTAAAATCTTTTATAGATTTACAGTTGACTGCCATCTTGGCTGATGTTAAGCGACGATGCGGTCTACGATGGAGCGTGTTTACCTAGTAAAACCCGATTCACTCTCGATTTGAGCACACCAAGATTATTGCGAACTCGCTCAGGCAACGCATTCCACAGCCGAGACGTTCTCATCACAAATGTAGACTCAAATTACTTTGGAACGCCAATCATGAAACAATGCCGCTTTTTGAGCTACGAGCAGTGCTAGATAGAAGTAAAAATGTATAACTTACAATTTGATTACTCACTTTGGAAGCTAAGCGGGCGAAACCAGAGGGCGCTGTTATTCTGGAGTAAATCTTCAAAGCATTTATTTATTTATTAATTCAATGAGCACACAAAACAGAATGTAATAAATCTAAACTATAACATAAGAGTATACTGTACAGAACTGTATTACATTCCAAACTATGTGGGCCTAGAAACAATAATTATTTAAATTCAATGGTTTGATAATAATAACATTACATTAGAGATAATACATAAAGAAACTTAGGCCAACAGATCTGAACTTAAAACTAAAAACTAACATGCGTTAAAACAGTAGATAAATAAAAAACATAGAATATTATAACACAACAGATAAGTATGTTAACAGTGTGAAACAATTAATGTATAAACAAATAATACAAAAAAAAACTCATAATAGTATTTACAGTAAGCACAACAGGGTTATTGTTTTAGATTAATTATCGTCTATTATCGTGTACATATATAAGTCTTCTAAGCATAACCATGGTGAGATGTGTAAATGAGTAACGGTAACCATGGTAACACGCCATAGCCATTTAGATAACCATGATCACTGAGTTCACCCGAAGTTTGTATCATTTACGAACGTGACGCTTGATTTCAATTCACAGCCCACTCAAAATCTGTCTTTGGTGCGCCAAAAAAATTATCACTTCAAAAACCTACGTAGTTTCGCGGGGTGTGATTTGTCCAGTAAATATTTCAAATGCGAAAGTTAGATTGTTTAAATGTTTGTTGCTCAAACACGTCTGAATAAATCGGATTGTAATTTGAAGCACAGTTGGTTCATAGTTTCAAATAGCATATAAGCTATATAATATATAAAATTATAGGAACGGGTAAATCCGGGCTAGTATTTATATATAATAGTGAAAACATTGGTTAGTTAGGAAGTTATACCTCTTGTGGTACGTTATCTTATATTACGAGCAATTCTTGTAGGTATATATGAGAGAGTCTACGAGGGAAATCTACGCACAACCTTCATGTTATGCGCATATAATCCTCCTTTAGCATTAAGCTTTCATTTAAACTTCGAGCAGGACATTGTCAATGTCTGAGCGTAGTCGTGGTGACAACATTAATGGATGTCATTCATTAAAAAAAAAACATTATTGGTTCGTATTGTGGACAGAGCAGCATCATTGGAGTAATATCGAGGCATATCAGAATTGTGTAGACAGTAGTGTGCTAGTACAGTTGATACAACCAAGTAATCTTTAGCCACGAACACGCTGCTCGCTCCTTTCATAACAATACTTACTGTAATATTGAATTGTAACAATATAATATTGTAAAGATTTTAATGATTTTCATTAATGCTAGCACTGACCATTAACGCCCACAACAAGAATCCTATATGTCATGATAAGGCCTTCCTGATGTCGACGGGGAAACTCACAGAAGTAATGTTTCCCCGACATGTATATTTATATAATCTTAAACCGCTAACATAAAAACGGTGAAGGAAAACATCGTGAGGAAACTGACATGTACCTAGAATCTTTCGAGGTCATTTGTCATCAACCAACCCGCACTTGGCCAGCGTGGTGGATTATGGCCTTAAGCTCTGTCCTTGCAAGAGAAGGCCCCGAGTCCCAGCAGTGGGAACATTTAGTGGGCTGCTTATGGCATATAGAATCTGAATATCGGATACGGTTCGAACGATTTTCATGAAATCATGTGTACAGAGGGTTTCGGGGACGATAAATCGATTTAACCAGGTTTTATTTCAATAAAAGTGGTCAAGTGCGAGTCAGACTCGCCCATGAAGGCTTCCGTAGCAGCAAGTAACTTAATATAAAAATTCTTGTAGTTCGTTGTTCCTTAAATCAGTGTTTTAACAATAATCAATTTATGACGTATTAAAAAAACTAGTTACTAGATCTCATTCAATCCAATTTTCGTCCAAAAATTCGAATCCAATTATACACTTTTATTTTATTTTTTTTCATTCTCTTATTTTAGAAGTTAGAGGGAGGGGACACACTTTTTACCACTTTGGAAGAGTCCCTCGCGCAAACTATTCAGTTTAGAAAAAAAAAATGTTTGGAATCTCAATATCATTTTTGATGACCTATCCATAGATACACCACACGTAGGGTTTTAATAAAAAAATTTGAGTTTCAGTTCTAAGTATGGGACACCCATATTTTTTTTGTTTTTTTTTTCTATTATTGTATCAAAATCTTAATGCGGTTTACAGATTACATTTACTTACCAAGTTTCAATAGTACACTTATAGTTTCGGGGAAAAGTGGCTGTGACATACGGACGGACAGACGGACAGACATGACGAATCTATAAGGGGACCCTTATAGATTCGTATTTTGCTACGGAACCCTAAAAAGCGCCGTTTCATGCCAATGACAATGAAAACCTGTAACATAAACATTAGAATGCGACGGTAAATTTCGTGACGTTGCGCGAGAGCATATTAGCTCAGTCGAATCCAGTCGGGCGCGCCTTTCTTTTTTCAAGATTCCTTCTTTGTTTGAGAAAATCTGTATGTATCTAAGTCACCCAGGTACTGGAAAAATTATGAGAATTCGTTTTTACCAAGTATCGCACACCATCACGGAATACTGACACCATGACATGTTTTCTGTACAATAATTAGGTATTATAATTCAGTAAAGTAGTAATTTCAAAACTTGAAAATGTATGTAACTTGTGTACTCTTTCTTTTGTTTTTATTTTTTATTTATTGACGTGTAAATGTACATTTATGAATGTACTTTGAGCACGATTTTGTAGTGCCTATGATAAACATAGGTTCGAAGCGATTAGTACGAATTTCCTTTTAATTTATCATACAGAGAATGCCGTGGAATAAATTTAATGTACCTAGTAGAAATAATTGTATTCTCATTTCAAATTTCAATTCGAACCAGTGGGGACGAAATCGTGAATATCTCTATCTATTTATAAAAACGTTATGTTAGTTTGTGTACGCTTCAAAAACTCAAAAAGTTCTGCACCGATCGAGCTGAAATTTTAGAATGATATATAATCGCCATCAAGGATTGTTTTTATCTATTTTTTGCATCACAATGTGCCACAGCGAAGCGTGGCAGGGTACAGCTAGTAAAAAATAATTAGCTAGTAATAAATGAAAATACGTTCATTGACACTTAAAATTTTTGACAAGGACAATATTTATACGAATACAATGTTACCGGTTTTGGTTAAATATTGTCATAATATAGAGACTATTCAGCGAAATAAAAACTATGCTATCTTTCAAGTTGGGTCAACCTACACACGGTGTGCAAATTTGATTAAAATTGGCTTAGTAGTTTTGGAGTAGGTTCATCGCGGACAAACAACGTGACGCGTAATTTGTAAGTATAGGTACATTCCTTAGACAAACTATTCTTACTTAATCTGAAAGGTACATTCATATAAGAAAACGGGTAAATTACATATTTGAATAAATAACTTAACCCTTAAAACATAGGCATTTTACGAAAAAAAGACAATGATCAACCTGTATGAACCGTTTAAAATTGGAATCCAATTAAAACCGTTTCGTGCCGTCCAATTACGAAATAGTAATGGCCGCTTGAGTATGACATAAAATACCAACAAGTAAATTACCGCATTACTTAGCAAAGATAATTAGACCCGAAAACAAGGTTAATTAACGACAATAACGTATAATAATACGAAAATACCAGCTAAAATTATATACACAATTAAGTAAACCCTTTATTAAGTCATACGAAAAGTTCGTATTTCGAAAACAATAACTTCTTTATCGAAAAACATTTTCCAATTTTATCGCCAGCCAGTCTCAGTGGAAAAGTTTTAAAACGTGAAACCGAAGAAATTCCAATCTAATTCTAAACGAAACAAAGACGATTTTTAATTTGGAACGCGTGAGACCACACACGTCGATCGGTTTTAAAAAAAGGAACGCTCTAACCGCGCCTCGTTCGTTACCTCATCATCGATTTTTTCTTTTTTTTTTAACCTGCGGCGAAGGCTAGTTTTATATACAGCCAGCACGCCTTATGTGTGGTTGCCAGATCAAAAAATGCTTATAATGTTGTTGGGTTGTTACTAACTTCGGATTCAGAGTCCAGGGTATAAATTACACAGTTTTATTATCGGAGCGCTTCTGAGAGGGCCGACGTCAGCGCAGCTTTTATTGTTTTTTAAATATTCTCTTAACTTTTTTTGGGATAAGGATTTATTTTTAAGATTAGTTTGTTATCGGCCTGCTATAAAGTAGGTAGGATATAGCTTATTTTTGAGGTTCGGTTCGTTTTTTTTATGTGGCGCGTCTGAGGCGAATGTTGATTGTGTACCCCGAGGTAGCATTTTATGAGAAGAGGCAAAATTATTACTCAAGTATAGACATAACGGCCATTTTTCCTTATTTAAACATTGAAATAGTTATTGAAGTTTGTTTACTTTAACGATAAAACATGCAGACTTTTAGATTTTATAGGATCAAGGCTTACTTCATAATAGTACCGTATAATAGTTACAAATAAAAAATTAGCAATATTTGACAGATATGTTTGCACTCTAAGCACGCCTAATTGAAACCAGCGAATATAATAAATAGTGTTGCCACCTACAACTTACTAGCGTCAATAGTTATTCATGGCAATAAATATATAATGGCAAATAATATAACTCTTTTACGTTTTTGAGAGTGCCTAGGGACTGAGTGTCAGACGCCGGCAAAGCATTCCACGAACGGACAGCCTCAACAGAGAATGCATCTTTATAGAGGGATGTTTTGTGCGAGTGTGTGCAAGGTTGAACATTATTAACTATTCATATTATTATTTTTAAACCAGTAGCGCCTGTAGAATAAATAAATTACACTGACAACTACACTACATGGGCATTTTCACCAAACTTGATATCTATCTTGTCACTTTCTAGAACATTCGTTTTTTTGTGACGAGATTTTATACAAAAATTGTTTTACAGTTGTAAAATTTGATTCGAAAAAATCATATAAATGTTTATTTTGCAACAAATGTTACTACTGTAAAACAAATTTGGTCTAAGATACAGTCACAAAATGGAATGTTCCGAAATGTTACTAGTATCATTTTTTATGAATACGCCCTACTATCTACTACAACTACGTGTATTTACACTTAGAACATCTGAATTATCCAATAATCAATGAAGGTATATTTTTTTTAAATTATTATAAGTTCACATCAGAGGGTCTACCGCCTAGCTAAAAATGTCTTTCTTTTCGCTTGAAATGATAGAGACAGCAATAGCCATAGCCATAGCCATAGCCGATTTAGTCAGGCGGTAGACGGCCAGACCGCCGTCTCGCCTAATGTTAAGCGACGAAGCGGTCCACGATGGGAACATGTGGATTTTCTCGCAATGTTTTCTAACACTGTTTTTAAGTAAGCGACATTACGCACCTGATTTCGAAAAGACAATGATGCACGTGGATTTGATACCACTCCGGATCGGCAGTCGTCATTCTACCGACTAGACCAGCCGTAACATACTTATATGAAACCGATTTATTACCGATACAAGAAACCCAGCTTATATCCACCAGGGAATATGATAGAGAATGCCCTCAGCCCTCGGATTCTCCAGTCACGCCCTAATTCAATAACTGGGGCATTCCAGGCCCGACCCTCCGAAATATGACTCCCTAGAGAGAGAATAAGGTTTGGTCACAATGCTAGCGGGTTTTAGAGCACTCGTTTGTCTCCACTTTTTACCGATAATAGATTTCCTTTTGACTGCTATTTCAACAGGCTTTAAGCGAAAGACGGAATTGCATAGAAAAAAACGATTCGCTGTAGACTTTGTACTGGTAGAACCTTTTGTAGATTCTGACTAGAGAAGCCAGCCAGCCTTTCGAGAGACCAGCCCTTCGCTAGTAATCCTGTTGACAAACAGTAACGGACAAGCCTCACTGTGTTCTGGTTTGAAGGGAAATGTTTCCAGTGAAATTAAATGACATAGAAATGTATCGTCTTATGTCTCTGGGTATTGAACGCTAGTTAATGTGATTTTGGCGCTTCCAGTTACAATGGCAGCGTGCTGTAATGGACAGGCGTGTTATGTACCACCAGACATGCTGGTGGTACATATCGTCTGCATTGCTCGTCACGGCACTCCATACCACAAAAAAAGACTTAAAGGCATCTGAATTATATCCATCAGAAATGTATACATGTTCTTTCTTTCCTAAAATGAACATCTAAATTAAGAATCCTTTAGCACTTGACCGCCATCTTGCCTGATCTTAAACGACGATGCAATTCGTGATAGAACGCGTTAATCCATAAGTAACCGACTTACTGACTTGAAGACACCTAAATGGCAACCATCAGAAAAAAAAATCTGGTAACGCATATCAAAAATCTGATGTCTTTTTACAAAAATGCAGTCAAGTCTTTTCTATCGAGTTGTTGGACCCCCAGCTACGAAACTAAAAGTCAAAGACATTCTTTATCCATAAAAATACATTTTACACGGCATAAAAACTAAATACAAAAGAAAGAGCATACAAATTGTATACATACACTATGGCGTTTAATTTCCGCCCGCCGCTCTTACCCGCTTCTCGCTCATCGCTATCACTTCCACCGCCGCCCTAAAGTGGAAAGATGTGGGTAATCTGTGTGAGTTACCCGCTAATTGTGTTTCATTTAGTGGGTAGGATGATTTAGTAGGACGTTTACTTATGAAACAATTTGCAGTTCATTGAGGGAGTCGTTGGCGTAGTCTCTGAAAGATTTTGTTTCGTGTTTTGTAATGCTATTATATTGCTTAGATCTATAGATAACAAAAAAAATTACCTTGGTTACGTCATAGACTTTTTTCGATATTTATAGGTTTATATTTGACTGTCATTTCGCCTGATGTCATGCAACAATACTGTAGACGATTGAGCGTGCTTACCTAGAAGAAACCGATTCACTCTCGTTTATGACACCAAGATTGGAGCCAATCCACTCGGGCATCGCATTCATAGACCTTTTAATGACTAAAGTAGAGTCAAATCTCTTCGTTCGAGCCTTTCAATCATTATAGGGGATAGTAGGTGCCTTGGGTAATCAAATGATACACTGTGTAGGTCACAAAATTACTTAAACAAAATCTTCGCCTCCTGAAAAGACGAAAGCCTCCTCGCAGACAAAACCATGTCTCAGAATATATAACAAAAAGAATTTTATGCACGTAAATTAAACTCCATTATAAATGGGAAACTTTGGATCTTTGGTGCTCAACCACGTGGGAAACCGTAGTCTAAACGATTGGGTTGAAATTTGGAACACATTTATATTATAGTTTAGTACTACATAAGCTGCTTTTTCGAGAAAATAAAGGTAACTCGAACTGGGTGGTAAAATAACAGGGCTAGTGCATAATACATAACTATTAAAGTTACGAGTATATCTATACTTATAATAAAACTGTAACGGGTCGAATTCTGTACATTGAAGATATTTTGAAAAAAATTTTTTTGGAGCACTCCATAGTCGATACTGATGGCGAATCTGCATTTTTTTTCTTTCATGTCTGTCTGTCTGTCTGTCTGTCTGTCTGTCTGTCTTTCTGTATAGGGATCACGCATCACGCCGAAACTACTGATTCAATTCAGCTGAAACTTGGCATGATTTTAGTTTAAACTAAGGAAATTGCTGTAGGCTACTTTTGATCCCCAAATTCTGATCGGTTTTCTTGCGGGAGGGGGTGAAAGTCAGAATGTGTATTTGGTTGTAACTCATGTTTGCGTTGTTTAATTTCATTAATTATTTTTTTGTTAGAAAGAACACATTTTTTATATTGTCCCATCAAAATTTGAACATTATCGGTTTGGTGGTTCGGAAATTACACAAACATTAAATAATAACGACACGCACGGCGCGTTCGGTACATACTAACTTCTAAATATTCTGTGGATCACAGACGATCCACAGAATATCTAGATTCTAGATTCAAGAAGTGCCCACGTGATCGCGTCGCGTCGTCTTGAATGACAAAATAATTGTCAAAAATATATTTTTGTTTGGAAAAAGGAGGAGGATGCATGTTTTTTTTATTTGGTTTTATTTTACACGATAACTCCGCTAATTGTGAGTTGATTTTGATAATTCTTTTTTTGTTTGGTAGAAAATACTTCAGAGGTGATCTTATATATCGAAAACAGGGAGGTAATTTTCAAATATCAACAAAAACAAATATCAGCTTAGATTTGTCTGTATTTAGTTAGTCGAACGACAGAATTAAATTACCTGTCATTGAAGTAAATTTTTGTTCTTTTGGAGAAAACATATCAGCATAATAAGTAGCAGCATAAACAACCTATTAAATGTTCCCACTGCTGGACGTCGGGGCCTTCTCTCGCAAGGAGAGAGACAAGGCTATAATCCACCACGCTGGCCCAGTGTCGGTTGGTGGATGACATATGACTTAGAACTTAGATTCTAGGTACATTTCGGTTTCCTCACGATATTTTCCTTCACCGTTTAATTACCGGCATTACGAACATGACTCACAAAAGATAGTGGTGCGCGTGGTTTTGAACCCTGGGTCTCCGGATCGACAGTCGGCGTTCTCCCGAATAAGTCAGCTGTAGCTTGCTAGACCAGCCGTAACTTAAAGTATTATTTCAATCCAAATACTGTTTAAAATTTAAAGGTAGTGTTCAACAAGCTTCGGTAACCGAAGCAGACCGTTGTTAGGGTTCCGTACCTGACTTCGCTGTCCGTCCATCCTTCCGTCTGTCACCAGACTGTATCTCAAGAACGGTGATAGCTAGACAGTTGAAATTTTCGCAGACGATGTATTTCTATTGCCGCTTTAACAAAAAATACTAAACTAAAATAAATATTTAAGAGGGGCTTATTTCCATACAACAAACTTGACTTTTTTACCGTTTCTTGCTCGATACTAATAACGTACCTGTCACAGGTTGACGCTTTCACTATTCACATAATGTTAAGTTTTATGTTCTCTTTAAATGTAATTAATTAAAATAAAATAAAATATTTTTTTAAGGGGGCTCCCATACTATAAAATCATTTTATTTGCTAATGGTTCAGAACCCTTCGCGCGCGAGTTCCACTGGCATTTGACCGGTTTTATTTTTTCCAAAATTATTTACGTTGGAATGGCTGAATGCATCGAGTTAAAATTTGAAACATATTCTTGGCTTAGCTTAAGTAACACATAGGGACATATAGATAAGTAACTATACATAGGCAATGTTTGGCCTATGTGTTCTTCCAGACTATAATCTAATTGTATTTCAAATTTCAGCCCGATCACTTGATACGTTCCGCCATGATTAAGTAACAAACATCCAAACATTGACATTCATAATATTTACAGTTACAGGACAACGTTGGAACGGCTGAACATATTGAAACGGCTGAAAATTGAAACAGATAACTTATAGTCTGAAATACCACATATATGTACTACCTATCAACCTGAAAAGAAGCATGGGCCCTAAGGAAACAAATATTAACTACACGAAACACAGATAGTTTAGAGTCTAAAATTTCACATGGGGTCTAAGTCTATATTTTCGCTTAACTCCATATTAATCTATAATAAGTATATATTTTCGTAAGGAACTTGATGTGATGGTAAGGAAAGAGCAAAAATGAAAAATATATGCACCCGTTTTGGCGTAGAAGATAATACAGGTGATTTGCGTTCACAATCAAAATAACAAGCAACATTATATTCTCATTAGACGGCACTAATGCCAGTTTAAATCTAAAAGCACTAAAGGCCATTTAAATCAATGTTTTGTTATTGTGGTATGTTTTTTTTTCTTTCAAGACTAGGTGGCTTACTGGTATTCTAAATTGTACTAATAAGTTTTTGCTGCTAAAAGGATTTTGATGCCAAATTTGGATTCTTTCGTTCTTGGTTTTTTTTTTCTGTGTTACAATTAAATTCATACATTAACATTTCACTAAGACTTGGCTTAGATTTACGGGTTCAACTTGCTTGAGAACCTATCATTGAAACTCAAAATTTTAATCATTTTGATTCCACACAGGCTTCGTTCAAAATTTTAAGCGGGCGAAGTCGCGGGTAACAGTTAGAAAACAGCTTGCGGATAAAAGAGATAAGTAGGTAATCAGATCATGCACATCAGCTTCAGACTTTACGTAATGTATCCTATAAAAATCCTACAAACTTAACACTTGCGGCTATGTTCGATACTACGAAACCTTAATAAGTATGTTTGATTTTGTTTAAAAAAAGAAAAATAAAGATGATAAAATTAAATAAATTTTTGTGTGGAAATACAAATTCACTCAAACTCAAAGGGTTTTCAATGACTACTTATCCAAATATTTGACGGACGATACTTCCAACTAATGTATACGTCAGTAACATCTGCTTACGCGAACGAAGTAGCGGGTTCAGCTAGTTATGTAATATTAGTATTGTTGCTAATTTTCTTAGATTTAATTTTATATATGTAACTGAATCGAATCCTATCATGTCACATTCTTTGTATAGGACATGTATAAATAAATAATTGCTTATTTTAAATACATAGATTTGTAAACTATAATTTCTTTCAAGTTGGATTAAGCTACGACTTATACTCGGAGTCTGCAACATCTGATTAAAATCGAATCGAATCTGATAAATTCGTACTCGTAAATAACTTGAAATTAATATTTCAAGTTTTCCATTTTGTAAACTGAGTGACCGAAAAAAACCTATAATGGAAAAAACAAAAGAATTACGGTTTTCAAAATACAAAACTATGAGTAAAAATAGGTTTTGTTTTTTTTTTTTAACTATAATAGGTTCGCACTTGACCACCATCTCGCCTGTACATTTGATATTGGAATTCCTAACCAAAGACACGGTAATATTATCTTTACGCCGTGCCAAAGAGGAGACATTCGAAATCAAAGTGGCCAGTACGACAAAGCACAAATTTCATGTGAAAAGTATGTGTACATTAAAACAATTAACAAACAAGTTATTAAGCAAATAGTTCTCTCGTCCGGCCATCTCTGTAAATAAGCTTGTCGGACAATGACATCGCTTATTATTTGATTAGTGTTAATTGAAACAATTTTTAAAATGCAATAACGGAGCAACCCTTTTTATTTCATCAAGTATGATCGAGCATGTCATTTAACGAAACGGGCTACGCCCTCAAATTGTATATTAACGAAATTTTTAACACATACTTACTTGCGGAACTATTTTAACCGACTTCTAAAAAAGGAAGTTGTCAATTTGTTTGTATACTTTTTTTGTATCTTACGCGATAGCGCCACTGATTTTGAATCGACTCTTTTTTTGGATAGATCATAGTTTTGAGGTGGCTCCATTTAACTTTATCGAAATTGGTGTAGTCTTTTTTAAATATAAACAAAAATATGCTTCTCATTATCCGGATGACGTTATCACAGAACTTATGAAGTTTAATTCAATCTCTGAGTTTAATAATTAAATTAATGTCGGTTTGTGTTTTTTTTTCGAAGAAATTTAAATTAGCCATGTATGACAGCGTCGTTATGTCGTAATATTTTCACATTACTATCTGACGCTAGAATAACAAAAACAAACAAAAAAAACTTGCAATAGTGTGGTTTTTCCCCAGGAGGACTCTGCAAAGAGCCCTAGCACTACTAAGCGACGCTGCACTTTATCCAAAAATAAATCAAGAAGAGTCTGCTTCACCATTCACTTTAATATTAATAACTGTAAAACCACTGTAAAAAGATGGTGTTAAAAAAGACTAGTTTACTCAAGCAAACCCTCAGTATACAGCTAGTATATACGTTGGTCGGGAGTTATTACTTATTAACATACAAATTGTTTGCGCAGTCGGTTCGTCTTGATAAAGCACGGCGGCCAGGATTTGTTTGTATATTATACTAGGTACCGCAGATAGGTTATGTTTTTTTTTTAATATTATAGGTTAACTAGCGAACCGCCCCGGCTTCGCACGGGTGCAATGCTGATACTAAATGTACTAATAAAAATAGTTATTGTGCGTTATTCCTAAGAGATAGACAAATGCTATTGCGGACTTTTGTCTATACCTTTTGAAGGGGTAGAATACTTCATTATTTTGATCTAGAGCTCATAGGGCTCAGCCAGCGTTTGCAATGTAAGCGCAAAAAAATTGTTTTTATGACATTACATTAGAAACCTTTAAAATTATTAGTGTTTTTCTACTATTTTATGCCCGTATTATACACATACACCTTCCTCTTGAATCACTCCATCTATTAAAAAAACTAGCATCAAAATATGTTTGGTGATTTCAAAGATCTAAGCATACATAGAGACGGACAGACACGGGAAGTGACTTTGTTTTATACTATGTAGTGGTATACACTTGACTGCCATCTCGCCTGAGCCTACGATGGAGCGTGCTTACCTGGAGAAAACATTTCACTCTCGATTTGAATACACCAAGATTGAAACCATCGGGAAAAACCCACTCAAGCTACGTATTTAGATTTTGTTCTAGACGTTATTAGTACCTAGAGTCAAACCTTCTACTAGCCCAAGAGATAAATAAATAAATAATAATGCTTTATAGCGCAACGTTGCCTTACGTTGCGTTGAATTCCATTGTTTTAGGTTGCGTTTCTTGACGTTATATTACATTACGTTAAGATGCGTTACTTTACGTACCAATACCTACATTACGTTGTGTGGTGTTGCAAATGTGTAACGTTACGGTACGTTTCGCAACGTTGTTTAACGTTATTTATAATAGTGCTGGGTGTTTCCAAAATTGATAATAAAAACGATAGCAAGGTTAAAATAACGATAAAACGATAGCAGTTTTAGGAAGTAGGCCCAGTTCCGCTCATCCCTGCATATTATGTAGGTAGCTTCAGATAGGGCAGGTGACTTGGCCTTGAGTGAAATCGATTTGTAACTCAAAAGTTCATACGTATTTTATAGCTAGCTGTAGTCTTACCAGAGAGTCAACCGCCTAATTAAAACTGTCTTAGCTTTGAAACTGCTCTCTTTTATTTTCTTTTAAAATGACATAGACAGCAATAGCATTGCGAAAACCGATTTAGGTAGGCGGTAGGACCACAGGTTCGGGGAGGTTTGACTACCATTTTATGCTAAGAATGTCTAGGCTGTGGTATGCGTTGTCTGAGTAGGATTTTCCTTGTGATTACAATAATGGTGTTTTCAAATTGAGTATGATTTCTGAGGTAAGTACGCTATTATCAGGCGAAGTAGCGATCAAGTGTCAACATATGAGTAATAGTAAAAAAAGATTAACAGGAACATTCTTCAAAAGTAAGGTTTTGAAGTGGTAGGACTCTCTGTAGAATCCATTTGGGGGAAGTGCCACACCTTATTACTTTTGTCAGTTATTGTACCACCATGCAGTAATAAAACATTACTGTGTTTTGGTCTGAAAGGCAATATTTTTCTGTGAAATCACAGGGCATATAGATAAAAACATCTTATATTTATGGGTGAAAGTGACAGTGAGTGCAGTGCAGTGCTTGAATATGATTTGGACTCTTCGTGTTATAATATCTACGTGTCACTGTGATGTTATGGTGGTATAATAATACAACCCAACAATAATTCATTGTGGCATAATTCATAATTCATCGGGTGTTCATCATAACTAAAGAAAAACACAAGAAAATATACAGATAAAAATACATAGTATGTAAAGAAATAATCTTATTCCTTATTTAATTAGTATCTTTAGCTGTCCTAGATATTATACCTTAACAATAATTAAAACCTCTTATATTATGTAGATCAACACAAAAAAAAACATAAATATTGAAATAACAGTATCCTTTAAAATTAACCTCATTAACCTTTTAGTAGGTATAAATAAAACCCCACATTATAAATAATTCGAGGCGGTTTTTCATTCAAACCATTAATTAAAACCCAAAGACATAAAACACGGACATATACAGAAAAATAATACCAGATATAACTGAATAACCATATCCCTTAATATTAACCCCTTAAGCTGTAAGTACGTCAGATTACATAATAATATAACCCAATAATACGATGCCTCGCGTGATAAAAGTCGGTTCAACCATTAATTAATTTATTATTAATTACATTAATACCTACATAGGGGCTAAGGGTTCTTTGAATTAAGTTAATGTTTACTGATTATAGAGTCAGCATGATGTATGAGTAAATTAAGAACTCAAAAGGATATTTCATTTTTATATACGAGTAGATGTCCGCCCGGCTTCGCCCGTCGCACATGATATAGCACTCATCGGGTTCCCGTATATATCCAACGGTGAAGGAATGACTGAAATCGGTTCAGTCATTCCTGAGAATATTGCTCTCAAACAACACTTTTCGGAAATTGGTCGTACCAAATCAGATTTAGAAACAAATTTGATAAGCAAAGGTTTATATTCAATGACGCCATCTTTGACACAGTCATGCTGTCATGTCAAAGCTCGGTGCGAAAACTCTCAAAAAGGAAACATTTTTCCTGTTTTTGTGACATTCTTGATTCATGCTCCGCTTCTATTGATAGTAGCGTTAGATATATTCTATAGCCTTCCTCGATAAATGAACTATCCAATAGAAAAATAATCATTCAATTTGGATCAGTACTTCCTGAGATCCTAGCGTTCAAACAAACAAACAAACTCTACACTACTCTCTGCTTTATAATATTAGTATAGAAGTATAGAAAGGGCTGGCTTATTTACTGAGAATATAATTGGCTATTCAGCGCGATAGTGCAGCCGGTGTCTTAATCAGCCCACTAAATCTTCCAACTACATAAGTGCCAAAAAAACTTTTCAAAAATAAAAAAACGGATATTCTATCTACTATGGTCACCACCGCTTTTTACACTAAGCCACCAAGGCTTTTTGTATACCTGAGCTACCCCAAATAAAAATAGTATTCGTAAAATTGTAAAACAAAGGACAAACTATTTCTAATATGCAAATCCTTTGAAAACATTTGTCTTGAATTTCAAAGGAAGCGGAGGTGTTCTGTTTCTAAACGTATCAAGAAACTCGTATTGGATTTTTTGAACGGAACCCGTTGTGATTTTCGTTTAAAAATAGCTTGTATTTCTCCTTACTAGCCCCCATCGATATGGTGTCTTATTTATATGGAAAATGGTTCGAATTATTTAATAATATATTACAATAAATATTGACTTATTACAATTGGCTAAATTTAGTGACTTTCAAAACTTGACTTTCAAATTCAAAAGCAAATTTATAATCAAGGTAGTCGACTAAATTCAGAATCAAGTTAGCTCCAAGCAACCTCGCTTTTGAATTTAGAATGCTAGGTTACCGAACGCTTTTACATTTCACTAAAAACAGTAGGTAGCTACTAAATTCAGTTGACTAAATTTAGCCAAGTACAATAAGGCTTTTAGTTAGAACTGGCAATTTCAATCATCTAGGACATTTCATGATTTTAAATTTGCCTATAAAATGGTATTTTTTATGTCTTTTCTCTTACTATTTATATACCTATAACTAACTAACAAATTCTAACAAAAAATGTATTTACATAAAAATGGCAGTCATAGGAACTGCCGAGAGAAGTGAAAACTTGTAACTCAGAATTTGATAGCTTACTTTGGAAACTACGCGGGTGAAACCAGTGAGCGTGGCTATGGTGGTTCTGTAGTGGTAGGACTCTTGGCAGAGTCCGCCTGGGGAAGTACCACACCTTTGCCAGTTATTCTACCGCCAAGCAGTAATTTGCAAACATTACTGTGTTCCGGTTTGAAGGGCAATGTTTCCAGAGAAATTACAGGGCTTAGAGATATAAGATCTTAGATCTCTGGGTGACGAGCGCAGTGCAGTGCTAGGTAATGATTCGAACTCTTCATGTTCCAATAGCTGCGTGTCACTGTGCTGTTATGTGTCAGGCATGGTGCTTACCATCAGGCACATGTCCTGATCGTCTCGTCACTCTTTATTTAAAAAAAAATGAGCATGGCCATCTAGCTATCTAGCAAATGCTGACACATTTCTAGACCCAATGGCTATGGGGCCGAATTTACCCGAAGATTTTTATCATACCCGAGTGTAACGCTAGAATTCAATTCACAGAAAAATCTGTCTGTGGCGCGCCTAAAGAAGTTTTTTCACTTCGATAAAAATGATAATTATAAACGCGTTGAAAACAGTTAAGTTACTTTTACATGTAACTAGCAGCGCCTCGCGGTTTCACTCGCGTAGTTCCTATTACCGTATTTTCTCGCAATTAAAAGTGCCGTATGTATTATTATTCTAGGCTATTAATCTGTATGCGTTTCAAATTTCATCCCGATTCGTTTAGGAGTTCCAATAATGTGATTAAGAGATCGATCGATCTCTCAATAATTGAGCAACAATCATCTACAAACTTTCGCATTTATAATAACTACTACCTATCATGACAATCTACCTACTTCATTTATATATACTACATAACTCGGCTTAAACTAACAATGAGTTGTAAACTGATTGTTTGGGAAAAAAAAACAATTTCCCGCCATTTTGACCATAGACAAGGCATTACAAATTTATATTTTAAGCGAAATGTCAAATAGGTCCTAATAAGCTAGACTAGTACTCAATATTTCGATGGAATTTAATTTCTGTAGCTTATTGAGGGAGTTACAATCGGTTTTTTAAAACCGTCAGAAGGTATTTTTGAACTGCGAAATAGTTATCTTAGTTCAAAATTCATATCACATTTACGAATAAGTGTGTACCTCAATTTTATGTAAAAAATAAATTTATAGTGTTCGGTTAAGGAGAAATAATTCGCGGGGGAAGCTATTACGTGCATTAACGCAGTATGTTGGCTCGTTAGTAGATTCCTAACACATAACACAGCTGTAATGGCGTAATTTTGTATTTATGGCGTGTCAGTTATAGGACGGCCATATCCTTGGTTAAATGATATAAATATTATGTTTTGCACTAGTGAAACGCGCCGGTTTCAATTAGTAGATACATGTTTTGTTTTTGTCCGTATATATATCTTTACCAATCGTAAGTAATGAGCTGGTTTCGAAAGAAAATAATTTTTAACTACATGCTAGATGAAGTTATAGTGAATATGTTAGCTTTGCATAGCCATAATTACTATATGCGTACGTATTTAATTTTACGCAAAAATTCGTTTCGCGGTATTAAAAGATAGTTCCCTAGCTTTGTGGTATTTAAAGAAATATAAATTGTAGGGTAAGTATATAAGTTTTGTGTAATACACTTTTAATATGAAGCACATGAGCATGAACTTACAATTAGGTATATGTCGACGTAAAATTGTCAACACCGTCAGATTATAATCTAATACGAGAGATTTAAAAGTCGGTTAGTTTGTGCGCTAGGTTATAATATAACAGATTTTACAGTTTTACGGTGACATATTTTATGGATACCAGGTGACAGATAAATCTGATTATAGCAAAAATTACATGTGTAGTAGTTGTCTGGTTAACTGGAAGTTAATGATTTCAGCAATAAGACTGCCGCTTGTTGCGCTAGTTCAAAGTGCTTTACTTTATTATTTCTGCTTATCTGTGTCACAACAAAGAACTATATACCCATTTTTTTTCTATTAGACTGCTCGTCACTCGAAAACGACATTCTTAAGACTAAATAGAAGAATTTTGACTTTACTCTTGTGACAAGAACGTCTAGGCTGTGGAATGCGTTGCCTGAGTCTAAAACGAAAAAAATTTTTTTTTTTTACACTTCTTTATATAGTTACAGGACTTGCTCCTAAAATTGTCTTACCATGAAACTGAAGGTTTGTTCCACGGTATTTACAGCGACAAGTGGACACGGTACTGAGTGAAGCGGTAATAACTTTTTTTTACGTTTTGGTCCTTCAGACAAAAACGATAATTCTTAGCTTTTTTGTTAGATTTTTAAATTATTTTATTACAAGTACCTAGTAATATAACTATTTATGTTAGTGTTACGGTTTTATAATTATGTTGTATGTAATAAGTTAATGGTATTTAATAGTTTAATAACTTTTCCAATCGTACACAGAAAAATATTTGTTTTTATGCACTCGGGTCTCAAGATACAAGCTATGTGCTTAGTTTGCGGCCCACTGATCATACTTGTACCCACACATACGGACCGTATAAGCATTGTAATGTTGGACTTGAAAAACTACTTATGTATGTGTTTTGTTAGTCAGTGTGTTAATAAAAAAATTTCTTTCTTCTTCTTCTTTCTTCACAGCCGTGTGTAAACTAGGTATATTCCACATACATATTGAATACTAGTAATGCAGGTACGTATGTTATTATTTGGTTTGTATTGTATCAATAGTCTTTGTAGTAGTATAGGTATTTTATCCAAAGCCTAGAAAAAATCGCATCCAACGATGCGGCTTCAAGTTATTTCTTTGGTCTTACTGTTTTCCTATATTCTATCATGTAAACGTAATAATAAATTAGGTAATGCCATTTATTTCGGCTTTCTTCAGTTATACTAGGCTAGAGAAACTTTGTTCTGAGCGGGGATCCATAGACATGTCATACCTTTTACTGCTGCGTCAAAATTCTAGTGCCGAAATATATCCACAATTAATTATAACGTACAAACTTCAACTTCTCACACATTAAAGCTTATTTATAAATAGGTATCTACTTAAAATAACATTTAAGTTTTTAAATTCAACAGCACACGGAACACGTAATCATTCTGGCAGCGTTCAACTGTCGTTTTACTCCTGTGATATTAAAATTTACGACCTTATGTCAATTTACGTCATGAGTACTAAAGTTCACACCTACAGCAATACCAACTTACCTGTATACGTGGACACATTGATGAACTATTTTATAGACGTATACAATCCACAGTGTAATAAATAAACTATATAAACTAGATACTTACTAAGCTAGACCGTTTCGATACTGTCAACACGCATTTTTTAAGACTTTTTATCGCCCTAATTTCGCCAGTGTCGACAGTAAATCTCTGACACGACAAACTTTAACACTAGCCAACGTTTTAAAGTACATGTACTTATATGAAAAATACGATACTGGTGTCTCCCGACAACTCCAAAGATAAGAGGGCAGCAAAGTACATTCTAAATTACCGATCTGGTTAAGGTAAATTGGTGATTATTGATCGATCGATACTGGGAAGGTGTGTGAAAATGAGGCTATTTGTAAAAATTGTCTTTACTTTCATGGAAGGGATTGCGTTTGAATAGTAAGTTTTATTTAATTAATTTTGGCATCTAATAATGTTAAGCAGATTGTAGATTTTAAATGCAGTTTGACAAATGTTTCTTACATTAGGATTGTTGTGTCATCTTATATGTTAACATAAATAAAAAACATGAATAATCATTTTAATAAACTTACACCAAAAAAGTTGAAGTGAAAACAATACAGATATTTTGCCATAAATGGCGGCTCTACGTATATTATCCTTAGTAGGTACTTTACACTTAGATAAGTAATATATGTATCTTTAATCCACTGGTTTATTATTCGTCCCGAAAACTCGAACGAAGAGGCATGATTTCGTTTTACGTAGGTTTACAACGATACAATGGAATACGCTGTCCGAATGGAACATTCCCAATGAATTTCATATGGGAATCTCTCTAAGAAACTCATCATCACGTCTCTTTTATCAGAAGAGATGGCGATCAAGTGCAATCAATATGTGGTATAAAAAAATTGAAATAGTTATAATCAACTTAATATAATTAATTAATATGTTCCAATGGCATGCGTATTGTTATACCGTCACACTCCCCAAGATAAAATAAATAACCTTCCTTTATTTCTTCTCACTACAATTTCACAAATCACATCTGTCGAAAAACATAACTGTTTATTACCACATAACGTAACCATATACGTGAACGAACTGCAAATATTTAGTGCCCCGTCCCTAAGACTATAGACAATATGAAACTGACAGATGTGGTTAATGTTCCCGCCGTTTCGGCCGCAACCAATAGGAGAGCCTCTTATTTTTTTCATAACACCAACAGCTGCATTTCTATGCGGCCAGTATTAACGCATGTTATTGGGTGTTTTTATGAAAGGGATGGATCAGGGGTTGTTTTTTTGTGAATGATTTGTTGTTGGCGATGATGATGTTAGTCCGATAGGGGAAATTGGATTTTTGATGCGGTAATGACGTCGATTGTGATCTGCGTTTTGATGACTCCCGAAAAAGAATTGTTTTAAAATTCTTGGAACGTGTTTCGTTGTTTTTTCTGTTATGTCATTTGTTTTTGATGAGTTTTAAATGTTTTATCATGGTTCCTATAGAAATGACATTTGAAGGCGCCGTTTCGAAAGTATTTAGTCAAATCTCACGGAAGCCAAAACCTTGTTTAATCTTTAGCTAACGACACAGCAGTATATACTTTTTCAAAGTTTATTATATCATCACATTAAACTGACAACATTTATCTTTACAACAATTTTGTTGTTAGAAGTTAAAAATACCTATATCTTATAGTAGCACTTCGGGACCTAACCGGCGTAGTTCCCGTTATCTTCCCGTGATATTACTACTGACTGACTACTGTGTTCCGATTTGAAGGGAAATACAGCACTAATGTAGCACAATTTTGCTACATTAGTGTTGTTTATATTGCACAACATCACAATTTTATTTGAATTTGGTCAATAAATTTATTTATTTATTATTTGCATGTATAACATCCCATGTATAACTAGGTACAGAAATACTGGTATTATGAATGTGCCGCTGTTGCAACTAATAGCATATCGCTGACGTGAATACTCAAGATTTTCACAAAAAAATCCTATACAAAAAAGGGCTGAACTCGGATAATGACGCTTTATTTTTAATTTTTTAAACTGTCCGTTATAGCGATTGCCGATAGAAGTGAAAACGAATGGAAACTTTGGAAACTACGCGGATGAATCCGGAGGGCGTGGCCATGACCATGGTCATCTAGATCATCCGAGCTTACCCGAAGATTTCTTTCATTTACGACCGTGGTGCTTGAGTTCAATTCACAGACCACGGAAAATCTGTATGTGTTTGCCAAAATGAGTTTTCACTTCAAAAAATATTGTGTGCTTAAGACAGAAGTGAAAACCTCATTGGCCATTTATATATTAATATGTAAATAAAATTTTATGTTATGTAATTACGGATTGTATTAGTACCTAATACAAATGAGAAGCAGACCAGAAATTTAAGTTATTATTATTCTTCTAATTTTATACAAATCTCCTTTTTTTTCTTTTTCGTATTTTACAAAGGAGAAGTTAAATGTAGGAAGGTCAAGTGAAGGAGAAGATAAATGTAGTGTCGTATCAGGAAGTCAAGGAGAAGGCGGAGTGTAGAAATACAAGGAAGGAACTCCAACGACAAGAGCGTCGCTCTTAAATTATGAATGAACAAAGGATGCAATGGTTTTATGATAACTATAATATAAATAAAAATCCTATCAAAAACTATCGAACAATTGATAATAATAATGACATAATGATAATAATAACAATTATAACATATGCATTTTATAAAGTAAACATAGCGACACAGCAGTGAAGAACACACAGTACACTCGGTGGTTCCGAGTTTATCCGATCGAGCCTTTCATCTAAGAGCGTGACATGTCTGCTTCACGTGCAGGCTACTAAAAAATCTGCATGCGCGCCAAAAGAAGTATTCATTTCAAAAAAGGTTTTGCTCGGTAGTTACTGGTAAGTATTCCGCCATAACTAAAAAAAAGTAAAACCACAGACTCAAAGAGCACTAACAAAATTTACACCTCGCTGGCGCTCTCTAATTATGCTCCTATATCGAAGATGTAAAATAATATGCGGTAAGTGCTCATAAAAGCTGATTGGTCAGTTTCGACGTAAAAATATAAGTTTAGTACGAGGTTTGTCCAGTGCTTAGGGGTCCTCTGGCTAATGGGAAAACGGGAGATGGTAAAATGAACGTTTCTCGTTATCGTATTAATTATTGGGTCAACTTTTTTTTTGAAGTGAAAATTTTTGTAGACGCTTTGAGCACCGACATACATATGTAGTGGTGTAGCATCAGAGCAGTGAAGCGCGACGTGATCGCTTTTTTACCCGACTGAAAGAAGGGTTATGTTTTTCGCGCATATCTTGTATGTTTGTAAATTTATTTATTCCCACGTATCTTCCAAAAGGCTGGATGAATTCTGACAATTAATGTATCGTTAGATTTGTCTCAATCACACAAGTGTCTTTAGATAGTTTTTAGCATTTATTACATGGTGATAATTTCTTATGTGTTGATTTTTTGCAGTCGGTTTTTTGATATTTAAAGTTATTGGATAGATGAAAGGTCACGTCATTAACTTTCATAATAGGAAGAATATTTATTTAGCTTTAAAAGTAATGTATTGTACAACGTTAGTGCCATTTCATACTAAAATTCTAAGTAATAAGTTTTCACTTCTATCGGTATTCTCTATGACTTTCATTTTTTCTAGGCAAAGGCGCGCATCGTAGCAATAAGCGAGAAGGCGGTGAAGTGTTAACCTTTCAATAAAAACAAATTAAATTAATTACTTCGTTGGATGTGGGTTAGATTAATGTATGTATTCTGGATCGAGTGTGAATCGATCTATTCTTATTGTCTAGTGTAGTAACATGAAACGGTCAAGTATTAACCTTATTAACATAAAAACTATTAAACGTAGTTATTTGTTAAATTGTTAGCGGGTGTATCTTAATATATATATATGCTAAGTATAAACCGAAAGTGCATGGAATCATTCTAAGTCCTCGCCTTGAATAATCCCATTTATACATACCACATCGCCGCTGAACATCAGGCGAGATTGCAATTAACTTGATGTCAAGTATTTAGCTTGAACATCAATCTCACAATCTTGGGGTCATCAAAACTGGCGTGCTCTAAGAAAGACATCTTTTAAGGATATGATGAGTTTTCGGCAACCCGCGTTTTGTAGATTATAATCTACCAAGTAGACATCGCTGACCAAACGCTATCTCAATATATGAGGACCCAAGACCTAAAAAGTTGGAACATTAAGTGCGTTGCTTACCTATGCTTATGCAAAATAATTGCCGCGCCCCGCAATTTATTGTTGTTCCATTTTCCTTAATTTTATCGCGATAAAAAGTAGTTTGTTTTTCAAAATCGTACTCTATCTGTATTCCAAATCATAACCCCAATCATTCAGGCGTATCAATGTGTAATTGAGCAAAAAATATCTAAAAATCCAAACTCACTAATAATATTAGTAGTTTTGTACAGAACCTAACTGTAAATTAACGACTCTCGACCAATTTTACTTATCAAGTTTTCTTAACCTTTCAAACTTTTTCTTTATTTTTCCCTCCCTACTGAGCCGGAATATAATCAGACGATTGGTTAAATTAATAATAAACTATGTGGTTTACGTCCGTCTGTGTGTCAGTTATTGTGTCTTAATGAGCGTGGCTGTTTTATTTCTTTTTTGTTTAAGTTTCTGAGTTTCGTTTCGATGGCCGCCATTTTGAATTTTCTGTGTACTGAGCCATTTTTAGACGAAATAAAAAATTGTAGTCGTGGTGATCGTGTGATGGAAAAGAAAACTAATAATTTAGATTTTAGTATATTTTAGACAGAACTATTACTGCATAATGCGTCACTTGTAGGTACAGCTACAGATATTGTGCTTTCGCAACTCTATGACGTAAATTCACAGAATTTATGTACCACGAAATAATGGCACTTGGATTGTCAGGCTGAAGTGGGCATTGGGAAATCGGGCATCGGCAACCCTGGTTGACCTGACGACGGCTATAGTTCCCATTTTGGGCACGTGCCATTATTTCCATGTAAGGGTATACGATGTTGTTTTACATGTTTATATACGTAGGTATATTATAAAATCGAAATTTTGTATCTTTGATGTTCAATCATGTCGGAACGACTGAAAGGATCAGGTTGAAATTTGAACACAGTTACAATCTAGGCTGGAATAGCACGCAGACTAATTTTTATCCAAAAAAATAGCGGGAACGGGGAACTGCACGGGTAAAACTGTGGGGCGCTCCTAATGGATATTATAGAACTAAAATAATAATTAATGTTAGCATGTTGGAGTCATGAACCCATGAGATTAATATGTATTCCAATCAAAAAGTGTACAACGCGGATAAAGAAGTTTTAACTTCAAAAGATTTTACTTGAAAATGTTTTTTTTCTCTTAACAGTTATATTTTGGTTCTGTGTGTACAAGCCTTAAATAGGCGCCAGTTTTGTGGTTTTCATTGTTTTTATTACCATAAGAACACTAAATTTTGTCGAATAATTTTAATTAATAACATAAACTTCAGAACCTTACCTATAATACTCGTCGTTATATTACCTACATTCCGTTTATTTTAGAGATATATCTTGGATATCTTATAAATCTTGGGCATATCGTGCGTTGTGTGTGATGTGTTATAGACAAACAACTTTTATGCTAATTATATTTTGTGTTAGGTTTTCTTAAATACCATTCCCCTTTGTTAATGTAATGTTATCGTATTATGAGTGTCAACACGTTATTAGTTATTATTAAGTCTGTTTGTCATGTTTATGGCAATATTTCTATCTAGCAACTTATTTTGGAATTGTTAGAAAGATGAGTTTAATATCCCAAGCAAGTAAAATTCTAATTAAAATCATCCAAAATAGAATAAGACCGTTAATTGAAAGTTATCTGGGACCGGATCAGTATGGATTCAGGGGAATAAGGGAACAAGGGAAGCAATATTAGCTTTAAGGATAATAATAGATAGAAGAATGGACCTAGATTTAGATACTCACATAGCATTTATTGACCTGGAGAAGGCTTTTGATATAGTTAATTGGAAGAAAATGATAAACATATTGAAACAAGCAGGATTGGATTATAGAGACAGAAGAATAATATTTGAGTTATATAAGAATCAAGAGACAGTAATAGAAGTGGGAGAAGAACAAGGAAGGGCAAAGATAAGACAAGGAGTTAGGCAAGGGTGTCCACTTTCACCACTTATTTTCAATGTTTTTATAAAATGTGCCATAAGAAAACTAATAGAGTCAGGAAGGGGTGGGGTTAACATTCACGGGGAAAAAATACAATTTATAAGATTTGCTGATGATATCGCAGCTTTGGCTGAAAACTCTACACAGTTGGAAGAACTACTACAAGATGTAGACTTAATATTCACAGAATTCGGGATGAAAATAAACGTAAAAACAACTAAAATTTTAACTACTTCAAAGAAGAAAGCAATAACTAAAAACCCAATTAAACTTAACTCAATTTCCATAGATAACGTAACACAATTCAAATATTTAGTCAGTGTGATAACCAATGATTCCAGGTGTACACCAGACATTATAGCTAGAATAGCAATGGCAAAAAGAGCTTTTAACAATAAAAAGCATATGTTTAAAGCCCGAATATCAAAGAATATTCGCAAGAGGCTGATTAAGATCTACATCTGGAGTATTGCATTGTATGGCAGCGAAACGTGGACCATGACTCAAAGGGATAGGGAAAGATTAGAGGCATTCGAAATGTGGTGTTGGAGGAGAATAGAGAGAATCAGCTGGAAGGAAATGAAGAGCAATGAAGAAGTTTTGAAGATGGTAGAGGAGAAAAGAACATTAATGGAAACAATAGAAAACAGAAAAGGGAAGATGTTGGGACATCTGATACGACACGACAAATTCATTAGAACAATAATGGAAGGTAAATTAGAAGGGAGGAGGAAGAGAGGTAGACCTAGGAGAAGTTACATGAACCAAGTGAAGGAGAAGATAAATGTAGTGTCGTATCAGGAAGTCAAGGAGAAGGTGGAGTGTAGAACTACATGGAAAGAACTCCACCGACAAGAGCGTCGCTCTTAAATTATGAATGAAGAAAGATGAGGGATGGGAACACTTTTTATGATGGCGGATAACGCGGTGTACGTGATTGTTTTGTAAATGTGATTGTAACGCATTATACAATTTGTAAAAATGGTGAAGATTGATAAAGATTAAATAAATGGAGCAAATATTTCAAAGTGGATCTGGATTTCATTTTCATGGACCTGAACCCTATATTGGTCACATTAAAAAAAGTGGTCAAGTGCGAGTCGGGCTCGCCCATGAAGCCTTCCGTAGCAGCAAGTAACATAATACAAAAGTTCTTGTACTTTGTTGTTCCTTTAATCAGTGCTTTAACAATAGTCAATTTATGACGGTTTAAAATAAAACTACTTACTAGATATCATTCAAACCAATTTTCGTTGACAGTTTTGATGACCTATCCATAGATACACCACACGTAAGTTATTGAACAAAAAAAAGTTTTAAGTTTCTTTTCTATGTGTGGCCCCCCATACATCTATTTTTTGTACTTATCAAAATCTTAATACGGTTTACAGATTACATCTACTTACCAAGTTTCAATAGTATAATAGTTCTTATAGTTTTGGAGAAAAGTGGCTGTGACATACGGACGGACGGACAGACAGACATTCAGACATGACGAATCTATAAGGGTTCCGTATTTTGCCATTTGGCTACGGAACCCTAAAAAGAGTAAAAAAGGTGTACCTATTTTTTTTTCAAGTTGCAACTCCAGGCGAGAGCCCACCGGCTCGGCGGACCGTATTTTCCACAATTCTACCATCTATTCTATGTCACGATAACGGGAAGTTGACGCTAGCTTCCCAACTTAGTCAATTATACAAAAAAGAATCCTTATATACTTTGTCAGCTGCTACATGAATACAATATCCATTTCTCCTCGACTTAATATCTTCAAAAACTCAATATATGCCGCCATATTGGGCAGCATATGGCGCTAAGAGCTTTCCCGCCATTTCCAGCGGTTTGTCTATGACAAACTTTTTTTGTCGAATTGGCAGTAGACAAGAGTGATATTGGATTCGGCCGCTGACTAAGTTTTCTATCTAATATCGGATGCCCAAACTGTGGAAATAGGGAATTTCTCTCGAAATTGATATTTTGGCCTGAGTCGTATTATTTTTATTTGTTTTCTGATACCGGGATTTATTAGTATGCTGACACACATCGCAGGTTGGATCAAATAAAAATACTTACTTTTTTTCTTTATTTGTGATAGTTTTGATTCACATATGTTTTATTTTAAACGTACCTAAAATTATTTTATGTAGAAAATTATGAAGATGATTCTATAAATTTACTTACTTCACCAAATAAAATTCAAATTCGTCGCTAGAACGTGCACAATCGTTGGTTATATTCCTGCAAATCTAAGTGTGTCTCCGAAACTAGAAGTAAAAGTTTGTCACATCAGTACTGGCAAAGGTGAAAAAATTCGTGAAGAAACTGGCCTATTTTATAATAAACAGAATAAATAACTATTTATTGTTATTACTATCTAGCCTTCTAGCCTAAATCGAAGAGCTTATAGAGGCCTTAAAGTTAAATAACGCACTTACAAAGGCTGTGATTTTGCAAGTGTCTAGCTACGAAGGTATCCACTGCGCCACTTTGTCTACTGTTTTTTTTTCTTGTAAAAACAATCTTATGTAACGAAAAATTTAATTGTCACCGCATGATTATGAAGCCATTTTTTCGTTACATAAAATTAAGTTCGTTTTCACAACTGCTCTTTCTCACATAGACCTATTTACGCAAACGAATTTAGTGATGCTTCAAAAACCACTTAAACTCTACCTAAGCCGTAACAAATCGAAATCTAATTTCACATCGCAATTTTCCATCAAATTAAACACCAATTCAAAACTTGTCCTAAGCCAAATCAGATTAAAAAGTTGCGTTGCGTACAACAATGCGTTACCTACCGCACCGTTTCGATGTCAAACGCCTTTGCCGAAAAGAAAGTCAAATTGTCTATGGTCGCAAAAAAAGCTATTGAAGGTTTTGGCGGAACACTTTGACAGAAGGCGGTCGCGTAAACATCTTGTTAGTACACACCAAATACGTAAAGTGTATAAATATAAATAAGGCGAGAACATAAAGGTGGGCTAGTGATGGGGTTGTCCGAAATTTGACTTGAATCATTGAGTCTTGATATTTATTATACTTTATTAATCTGGCAATATAGTTCATAGAATTTAGTATTATAATTAATTCTCCTAATATTTTAAATGTGAATGTGTGGACGTTTATTGCTCAATCACGTCGGAACGTTTGAACAGAATTTTGAAATTCGGAACACAGTTAAATTGATGATCTTGAATAGCACATAGGGTACTTTTTATCACGATAATAGAAACTGCGTAGCTAAAACGACGGAGCGCTGCAAGTATAGTATAAATGTGACATTTAAGACGTTTGTTGCACAATCATGGTTGAAGATTATATTCGGGAATGTAACAGTTAATTTTACATATGAATAAATTAAAAAAAATTGGTAGTCATAGGGACTTCATGAATGAAAACTGAAAACTCAGAATTTGATAGCTCACTTTTGAAACTACGCGATTGTAACCAGAGGGCGTGACCATAACCATGGCCATCTTGATCATCCAAGTTTGCCCGAAGATTTATTTAATTTACGAACGTGACGCTTGAGTTTATTTCACAGCCCACGGGAAACCTGTATGTAGTGCGCCAAAAGAAGTATTCACTTATAAAATTGAAAGTTCCACGTAGAATGGATTTTTTCTAACTTTTACGTAGACGAACTCGCGCACAGATACAATTCCACTAATACGAATATTATATTTTCACAGTTCACACAGTTCTCATTTCCCCTAAAAGCAAATACCGACATCAAGCATTTGATATATTCAGTTCAATTAAAAGGTAAGTTGGTATTGAGACTATGGTATTCAAATTGATGATTTTTTTTATTTATATTGTCAAGACTAGAGTTTACAAAATAATCTCACCGCCAACGATCACATCACTAAAAGATATTATACGTTACAATACAATGGGGCTAACAAATGTTACGCCGCGTAACTTGTCACTTCTCTATGTAAATTGTACACGTAATTTGTGATTTCGCCATTGTGGCCGTTTTATTTGTGGTCCGGAGGATGAAAGGAGGTTGACTTCACAAAACGAAAAAAAATATGTCTATGGATTGATTGAACTGGCTGGTTGCGAGTGCGCGCTTAAATTAAAAAATGGAATCTTTTCAAATCGAATCAAGGAATTTTCCGTTTCAATGCTTTTAAATTTTCATTAATTGTAAAAGAGGTTGACTGGTATCTCAGTTGGTATTAAGTCTATTCGCTGAGTCATAGGTTATGGGTTCAATTCCGAACCAGGACAAACAATATTATGCGATACAGATGCTTGGTCTATTTATCAGTTTTCTACGTCCTAATAATATTAAAAATATTCAATGTTTGGATTTTTTGTTGCTTTGTCACGGTAAATCTCAACGGATCGGATTGAAATTTTGAATACAGATTGATTGTAGATTGTACCTACTCTAGGATGACACATTGGCAAATTTTTATCTCGTGAAAAGAAAGGAAACTGGAACTGTGCGAGTCCAGCCGCTGGGCACTGGTAGAGATTTTATGCTCATATAAATAATTTTACTTGTAAGTTTGTGAATTTATCCAATTTATCCTGGTCCATTGAAAACGGTGCTAAGTTATTACATCGTCTATGTAGGTACTTCACACCGCCATGATTTTCACCCTACCCTCTTTTGAAAACAGTTTATCTGATTAACAGTATTACCAACATTAATAAATAATTCACTTACAAACTACCCTCAAGAGGGTGTAAACACAGATAGGGATGAGGGATCATACAGTGCGACACGGATTAGAGTCATGAAAATTAATTCAGTTTTTTGACGTTATTCTTCTTTTGGCGCTATAGGGAAAAGTTATTAGAGTACCTACTAATAGCACCCCACAGTATTTCCCGCGAATCTTTCCCAACTCAAAAGCAAGAAAAATTGAGTTTGTTTGATATATGTGTATGTACATGTAATGAATAGATATTTAGTGATCGAAGTTTTAAGTTTTGATTTTTTTTATTAGAGTAATAAATAAATAAATTATCAAAATTATGTGTATTGTGTTTTTTAATAAACTTTGTTAATATTGCTTGCGTGGAAGATATTATCTGGTACATGGTTGAAGTTAGACGAAAGCATAAAGACTAGCACGAAGAAAAAAGAGAAGTATTAACTTCTTGTGTACATACATAAGTACACATAGCGTGAGTGGTTTACAACTACCTGACCCCTAGATTGGCCAGCGGCGAGTTATGTTGCGGTTCTACTTATTTTGGTTGTTGACAACGAATAGCGATAGTTACTCGTATAAACGACCGGCGTTCACCGCTTCCTACAATTGACTAAAACGGTAAGAGTGAGCTTACTCTTCCCAACGACAACATAATTCCGTGCTTTTGAAGTTTGAGACGGCACATTCATTGAATTATATCGATGGCTTTATAGTCCATTTCCAACCGTTGCGACCACTATCGAGAACAAATCCTCTCTACTACTGTTTTAGCGTTTATTACGCATTTAAATCCTTGTCGCAACGTCGGAGGGATGAGAGATGGACTATAATTGTTTTATTGTGAGGGTGGAAATATAAATAATGCGGTATCGTGAGATAATACCGGGGTTGTTACACGGATTAGTTGTTTGAGCGTGATTCGATACATACCTATTTGTTGTCCCTATCGCTTTCACTTCACTACTGTTCATATACCTACTTATCTTAATATGTAACTATGTATAGATTACGCGTCACGTTGTCTGTTCGCGATGGACTTCTAAACTACTAAACGGATTTTAATCAAATTTGCACACCGTGTTTAGTATGATGAGAAATAATAAAAATATTTTGATTAAGGACCTATCCTGAGCAAATTACAATACAACAACACTTTATTGAAAGCCATAAAAAACAGAAAACATCATATAAAAAAAATATACTATCAACTTGGCATGTTAATTGGCGGCCTTATCGTCTAAAGCTTGCATTAAATAAATTAAACTACCTTGATTAAATTACGTTGTCTATAAACTACACTATCTCTCATGTTAGACCAAATCAAACATAAATTTCCACTTTCGTGAATATCGGCTGACTTGGTAAAGAGTTCACTTGGGTAAGAATAAGGTTGCCATCCGTCCGGGTCTTCCCGGATTTGTCCTGGTTTATAGGGCGTCCGGGGAGCGTCCGGACCGGACTTCGCATTATCATAGTTCGGGATTAATATTCGTATATCTGTCTGAAAAATCTTATCTATTGTCTCAAAGTAAGACGTGGTAAGAAAGTAATGTGTAAAAAAATCTGTTGATATGTCCGGGTTTTGGACTCTAAGCTCAGGAAAATCCGGGGTTTTCACGAGTCTTATCCTGGTTCCCAAACCTTAGAGATCTCAACCCTAGGTAAGACCCTATTACACTCAGCGGAATTTAGTGAAAACCAAAAATTATATTTGAGTGAATGTTTTATTTTATGACATGTACCAGTTATATATTTAAAGACGCAGTTAGATGAAGTGAGCAAGCAATAGTTACATTCATTCATTTGTTTTATTGAAAACGATCTCATTTGTATCGAAACTTTTTTAGAACAAAGCAACCCAATCAATACAACAACTATATAACTCACTTGTGAGTAATAGTAATGAAAAAGTCACCGTTTGATTATAGGTGCAATCAGGCATGTAACGGTGAAAAAGTCACCGTTACATGCCTGATTGTGGTGAAATTACTTTATGAGCAAGTGTGTTGAAAACATACATAAGCCACTGCTGAACTCCTTTATACATCTGCACGCTTACATTTCAACACTTAATGAAATCAAATCAAAACCCCATAGAATTCCATAATAGAATGAACGCTTTTCCGTGAAACAAATATAGCCTCGCCCTATACAGCGTGTTAACAATAAGCTGTTCACGGCTCCCCTTGCCGCACCCTGTATGTAATGGATTTTCCTGTTGGATGGGCCAAGGTAAAAACGGAACGAGATTAATTAAAGTGATAATTTCTTTCGCGTCTCTCCAAAATTTTAAAAGGAGATATCACACTTAAATCATCTAGATAAACTAAAGTTAATTTTAGTTTTTTGTTTTTTTTTTAACTGGTTTATCCTATCGGGCTTAGGACAAGTTAGTTCAGACTAGGCTATATTAGTCAATCCTATCGCATATAGGAAGAACTAGTTTAGCCTAGGCAAAACTAGTTTGTCCTAAAATCGGGTTTGGCCAGTAGCATAGCCATATATAGCTTAAAGATAACTTAGCATAATGTTTAAACACATAACCATATTTAAAATAAAGATAACTTAGCATAATCTTTTTAAGGCACACATTGAGAATTGAAAAGAAGACGGTACTTCTGAGAAATATTGTCTTTATGGTGTATACGGTATATCCTTCACTGTGGGCCTCATAACGAAGCTCAAAGTTATACAGCGAGCTATGGAGAGAGCTATGCTCGGAGTATCTTTGCGCGACAGAATCCGTAATGAGAATATTCGCAAAAGAACGAACGTGGCTGACATAGCTCAAAGAGTAAGCAAGCTGAAGTGTCAATGGACAGGCCACATCGCTCGCAGAACTGACAACCGATGGGGAAGAAAGGTTCTCGAGTGGCGACCACGAACCGGAAGACGCAGTGTTAGACGGCCTCCCACTAGATGGACAGATGACCTCACAAAGGTCGCTGGAAACCGCTGGTTGCAGGTTGCGCAGGTTCGTTGTGGAAATCTAGGGGGGAGGCCTATGTTCAGCAGCGGATGTCTTGCGGCGGATGATGATGATGACATCTAAGAAATATGGTGCACTTTTTGACTCCGGATGAGCTCCCGCCAGCTGCGGTCAGCCCTGAGTGTTGCTTATCCATACTCGGCCTGCGCTCCACAACGGAGGTCGCCGGGTCACTTCGCTCGCCACCTCCCCTCTTCACAACGCTGATCACATGGCTCGCTCCACTCAAGACGTCCCTTGAGCCTCTGGCTCCCGCATTTTTTATTTACACTCTAGGAGTAGTAGCGACAAGACTAGGTAGAATCAAGGTGCTCCGAGTTGGATCTAGCTTCTATGTAACCTGGGTCTATATTTAGTCGCACAACAAATAAATAAAAAAATCTAAAAATTCCTGCGTCTCATCAATATGCCTAAAGACCTATTATACATCTCATCAATAGTCGAATTGAATGTAGTACAATAGATTGTTATGCTTAAAACACATTATGCCAAAAAACGATTTCGCAAAAGTCACATTACGACTCTATATATTATGCTACATCCATTATGACAAAGTAAATTAGGAAAAAAAAATAGTTTTAAATAACACCCAATTTCAAAACGCCTTATTTGATGTCTTATCCCAAACAGATGATCCTGAAGGTGTAGCAGAGATTGTTAATATCGCGAACCGACGTGCCGCGACTCACCAAACGACTCACCCTTCTGTTGTCTCTACTGTTTTTATTTATATTTCATCATCATCAGCATCCACATATCCTTCATCCATACTTCCTTGATTCTCATTCTCATGGCCACGCTCTCCGGTTTCACTTGCGTAGTTTCCAAAGTGAGCTTAAAAATTCTGAGTTATAAGTTTTCACTTCTATCGGCAATTCCTATGGCTGCCAAGTTTTTGTTATGATTTACTGATGGTAGACAACACTTCTGCTCATAACAGCATAGTATCACTCAGCTTTTGGAACATAAAGAGCTCAAGTCATTACCTAACACTAAACAGTAACACCCCGACTCACACTACCCCGGTTTTTCAGATACGCGGTTTTTCATTTGCCCACCCGCACTGTCAGTGTTCGGTTTACGACAAGACCGGGTGTATTCCTCGTGGCATTGTTTTACGTGTCCACATCCATGTATCTCTAACTAATTCGTCCAAAAACTAAGTCAAATTTATAATAAAAAAATTGAATCCCGACTTATGCGACTTCGACTTACACGACTGGTAGTATTGCATATCCTAAAGTACCTATCGCATAAGTCCAAAGTATTACTCATTACTTATTATCCAAAGTAATACTTGAAACAGACAATTTTTTTAAACTTTAGGAAATTGTATAGAATAGCCTTGTTGATCATAACCGACCAATGATAGGTCCCTATCATTGGTCGCTTATGTCAACAAGTCTTACGCAAGTAGCTGACCAACCGCTACTCTCTTTGAAATTCCACCTGGCTTCACAAAACACGTGTTCAAACATTAACCACAACAGAAGAACACGACAGGAAATGTTTGACCACTAAGCCAACAAAGAACCGAGCCAAAAAAAAAATATGGTCCGATTTGACATCTGTCATTTTTGGCGCGGACGTCAGTTGTAATGTCTTTGGTTTCCTTTAGAAAGAATGGAGGGAAAATTATTAGCCGGTAACCGCAAAAGTGACCGGCCGACCGGTGTAATCAACAAAATACAATATAGCGTACACAGTATGAGACTTCAAAACATCGATATAAATTAAAAGATGTGCCCTGATGTTTTTTTTTTTTGACGTGACTACGTCTTATAAATTGGTTTGCCGGGTGACACTTAAAGAAACTGCGTTACGCTCCGCTCACGTTATGCGCTCACAACGAGAGCGAGTGAGAGGCACGCGTCCCTTCCACTCGGGCATGGTTAGCCCGCCTAAGAGCGAGAGAGACAGACATAAAAAGTGAAAGGCACGCGTCCCTTCCGTAAAATTATTTTACCACTCAAAGTCGTTGTCACGTAAAACTTTCGCCCGTATACCAACTTTACAGGCAACCAATTTTTTTTAACCAATATTTTCGTGATTGACCTAAGCGACGGCCAATTACTGGTAGAAGACGCACTTCGAAGTTTCTGTTCTTCTCGAGAACCAAACTATTAAGAACTGGCTCAAGAGAACCGGTGTAATTTATCGCATTGATTTTACATCTTGTATTTTTTTTTAATTACAAATTGAGTTAATAAATAAGTAGATAGTACTTAATATAAATCTAGTCGGAAGAACGGCGACTGCCGATCCGGAGACCCCCGGGTTCAACTAATATTTTCGAAGTCGATGTGCGTAATGCCGCTAACTTAAAACATTGAAGGAAAACATCGTGAGGAAACCGACATGCACCTCGAATCTTTTGAAGCCATGTGCCATGTCATCCACCAACCCGCAATGGGCCAGCGTGGGAACATTTAGTGAGCTCCTTATGCAATTATCACCACTAGTTTTTTTCTGGACCTCGTTAAAATTTTCGCTCATCATCCGGAGCCCACCTAAAACTACTTGCCGACCCCAGATCTATGGAATGCATTGCCTGAGTGGGTTTTCCCGATGGTTGCAATCTTGATGTCTTCAAATCGAGAGTGATTATTGTTTCTTCTAGGTAAGCGTTCCACGGTAGACCGCATCGTCGCTTAACATCAGGCGAAATGGCGATCTAGTTACACACAAAAGTAAAAAAAAAGTAAAAGTCATAGGAACTGCCGATAGAAGTGAAAACTTATAAACTCAGAATTTGATAGCTCACTTTGGAAACTACGGAAACCGGAACGTGAAACCGGAGGGCGTGGCCATGAGCATGGTCATCTAGAAATGCGTCAGCCTTTCTAGACGGTCATATAGATCTCGAGCTTACCCGAAGATTTCTTATCATTGCCGAGCGTGACGCTATAATTCAATTACACGCGCACGAAAAATCTGTCTGTACCGGGACAGAAGTTTTCACTTCAAAGTAAAAAGTAAAAAAAAAGAAGAAAAAAATTTGAGTATTAGTAAGCATTGTTGTTTATTTATTCAATGATTTATGCCATCCTGTATAATTGTTTACTCATTGTCATAACGTTGTTTTGGGGCTTTGTTTACAATACAATAGTGTTAGAAGGTTTTGAAGGTTTTGTCTCTTTGTATTGTATAACCAGACAGCTTCTGGTGTTAACAGAATAGAAATAATTATTTCACGTTAATTTCAACGTTATTATTTTACGCTAATTTTTATTATATTTTTACTTTTTTACACTTAAATAGGTATATATAGGATACGGTCTTAAGGTATCATAAGTAATTTAAAACTTTAGGCATTTCTATCGAACTAGTGTTACTGTGTTCCGGTTTGAAGGGCAATATTTCCAGAGAAGTAACAGGACTGAGATATATAGCATCTTTGATCTCTGTGTGACGAGCGCAGTGTAGTGCTAAGTAATGATTTGGACTCTTCATCTTCCAATAATTTCAGTTATGTTCTGTTATGTGCCGGGCATGTTGCTTACCATCACACATGTTCTGCTCTGTCTCGTCACTTTTTATTGAAAAAAAAGTGTAAAATGTTGCATATTGCGTTAAAAAAAAATCTAGTGTATGGAAGTGGTTTTACGGAAAAAAAAAATGTTTGAATAGAAAATTATTTTAAATTGATAAAAACGTACCTGATTAAATCAATACAAAATGAATTGTAATTAATTTCACAGAATATAATAACAAAACAAAACATCGTGTAGATTACCTGTGCTTAAGCTTATGGCCGTTTAAAAAACTGTAAATGTCCAAATTAATAAAACGATAAAAAATATTATAAATTCGTTCATAATATTCAGAGCCATCTTTCGTAAAATTTGTACCAGTTTATGTTTTAACTCCCCATTCAACAAACAAAAAAAAACGTTTGGGAAATCAACTGAGATATAAATCTTTACCTTATCGAAGACCACCTCACATTTAACGCAAAAACTCAACAATACCAACAAACACAACGCCTCAACGCTCACTTTGACTCCACACCGACGCGACATGAGCCTATCAACAAAAAAAAACGGACCACAAACAATATGTCACTCTACGTCACTGGCCACTAACAAAGCCGGCTATTAACGTCAAAATATTTTCAAAATAAGAACGCGCCACGCCGGGGGCTCGGCTTTGCGAATGCCGAAACGTAAAAGTGGATTTTGAAATTTCGAACGTTTGTTGCGCTAGTTCTTGCTTTTTTTTTTTGCTGTTTTTGGCACAGTTGGCCACTTTTATAAGTGCCGACAGTAATGCCTAATGACCTTAGTTAATTTTGAGGTGAGGTACAAATAGGATTTACTTTTGAATGGTTTCTTCTGGCCGGTTGATTTCTATATTGTCTGTTTACTTACATAGATTATTTACAAAGGCCTTTTTGACCTTTCACCAATAGGTACACTCTGCCGTATTGTATTGGTAAACACTTATAGTGCAGGTTTTTGTATTTCACACGATACTGTGTTCCGGCATGAAGGGCAACGTTACGAAAAATTACTGAGATAAATCTGAAAAATTACTGAAATAAATCTGAAAAATTAATAAAATAAATCTTTTTTGTCAGAATGACGAGAGTATTGCAGTGCTAGGCAATGCTTTAGTCTCATTATATCCAAATAGGTGCGTTGCACTGTTTTCGTTATAAATAGCCGCGTTGCTTTGGAACATGAAGAGTCCAAATCATAACCTAGCACTGCGCTGCGCTTGTCATCCGGAGAAATAAGATGTTATGTCTCTATGCCTTCTAATTTCACTACAAACATTGCCCTTCAAACTGGAACACGGTGTTGTTTTGCACATTACTGCTTAGCCGAAGAATAACTGGCAAAGGTGTGGTACTTCCACAGGTGGACTCTGCAAAGAGTTCTATCACTACAAAACTTTTTAACTTCGTAGCTTTTGTCTACAAATGCTTCGTTCAAAACTTTCGCCAAATGATATAACTGAGTGCTGTAACTACTATTTGAACGAATTCAATTTGAACCAACTCCACACTCGACCTTGGATATAGCATTGTAAATAGATTCATTTCATTAAACTAGGCCCGTTATAAACACGCAACATCAATTTCAATAATTCCAACGTTTGAATACACCATTACAACTTACAAACATACATAATCGCTTATTTTATCTAAAAAATAATTGTTGTCTATGCTCAAAAATTATATTATTTCACCTAAGAGGAAATATGTATGGAGGGACAGTGCGGTATTGCCTTTTCAGTTCGCGGCGTGTCTAATTTTGACCGGCTACTTAGACGATTTTTTTTTTAAAGTGAAAACTTTTATAGCTATTTGACTACTTTTCGGAATGGGGAAAATTCTTTATGTTTCATTAGGTTTCAGGTCAACTATTCTTAGGGGACGAGCCTAGTTTTAACATACCCCGGTCGTGCCCATACAGCCCATATGAGTGTCAAATGATCTTTATTAACGAAATTGTCAACTGCGTTTTATAAAACTTTTGGTATATGTGTGCATGTTTTGTTTAGGTGTGTAGCATTTGTCTTAGTATAAACAGAGATTTGTTAGTCTTATGTTAGTTCCAGTTTACAAATATGTATGTGAAATATACGCTCACCCCGCAAAAATGTGAAAAAGTTTGTAAGGAAGCCAAATGTGTGCGTAATATGGTAAACACTCAACATTTTTCCCTAACGCGCCTAAAGAGTCATGGCTTCAAAAAAGTTTCAAATGCAGGGACGTTGAGAGTCCCTCTATCACTATTTCATCTAAGGACAACTATTTTATATCCCTACTGAACCGTAACGTCTACCGGAAACAATAAAGTAGTATTATTAAAAAATAGAACTTCCGGTCCCAAAACAGTGTGACCAGAATTTAAATGGGAAGATTAAAGTTTTTTTTTAAATTTTATTGCAATCCTAATGGGTGTAGGAAGCGAAATGTCAACCCTTTAGCCTTATCGTATTCTGCAGTTAAATTTATATTCATTTATTCATAACAACACGTCAATTTTACAGTGAGTAATGTAAATAATAATCCTACTCATATTATAAATGTCAATGTTTGGATGTTTGTTGCTCAATCACGTCGTAACCCATGAACGAATCGAGCTGAAATTTGTAGCACAGTTAGGTCATAGTTTGGAAGAATACACAGGCAACTTTTTGTACTGGAAAAATAACGGGAACACCACGGGGTGGTGCTAGTTAATTATAAGTACAAATAAATGATACAATCCTACTAAAATACTAAATTCAGTGCGCAGTAGAGGCGTGCCATAACCTATTAAAACTTCATGTGATTTTCATAGACTAAACTAGATCCTTTTTTTATTATCCATAGACCAGACACGATACAGATTTTACAAGAACAAAATTATTTTTTTTTATTAACCCCCGACTACCATGGATCTCGGATTTGATATCCATATTAAGAGAGTTGTGAAAAAAAGAAATGTATTTCGCCATTTTGTGGTAGCGGCTATCTTGGATTTAAATTTGTCATAGTGCCAAGTACTCTACTAGTCAAGTCCTTTCATTTGATATGGGTATCATTGAGGTAGTAGTGAAAATAATTAATACGATTCGGCATTTTGTGGTGGCGGCCATCTTGGATTTGAAATTTGATATGATGTTTAGTATTCTGCTAGTCAAGCCCTTTCATTTGATACACATATTAAGGTAGGTTGTGAAGAAATATTTTGTCCGCCATTTTGTGGAGGCGGCCATTTTGAATCGATATTAACCAAACATCCGCACGGATATTAACCTTCAAATAAAAAAAACGCCAGTCGACTATTTAGCCAAGTGTAATTAATAGCATAAGCAGCCCACTAAATGTTCCCACAGCTGGGACGCTAGGCCTTCTCTCACAAGGAGAGAGTCAATGTCATAATACACCACGCTGCCCCAGTTCGGTTGGTGGATGAAACATGAATTGAAAAAAATCTAAGTGCATGTCGTTTTCCTAACGATGTTAACATACACCGTTTTGACGTGACAACGTCTTATAAATTGGTTTGCCGGGTGACACTTCAAGAAACTGCGTTACGCTCCGCTCACGTTATGCGCTCACAACGAGAGCGAGTGAGAGGCACGCGTCCCTTCCACTCGGGCATGGTTAGCCCGCCTAAGAGCGAGAGAGACAGACATAAAAAGTGAAAGGCACGCGTCCCTTCCGTAAAATTATTTTACCACTCAAAGTCGTTGTCACGTAAAACTTTCGCCCGTATACCGACTTTACAGGCAACCAATTTTTTTATGTTAGCGGCATTACGCAAAAGACAGTGGTGCGCGTGGGATAAAAAGTAGGCTATTTGAATTCCAAACTATTATTGAAATGAAAACTTCTTTTGGCACGCCATATACACATCCTTTGGGGGGCTGTGAATTGAATTCTAGCGTCACGCTCGGGAACGATCAGAAATATTCGGGAAAACTCGGGGCCATGGCCATTGGGCATCTAGAAATGCATCAGCATTTCACATTGACCTACTAGATATTCTAACGCATTTCTAGATGGCCATGCTCGTGGCCACGCCCTCCGGTTTCACCCGCGTAGTTTCCAAAGTAAACTAGGAATCATTATCGGACTTATAAGCTTTCACTTCTATCGGCAGTTCTTGTGACTGCCAATTTGTTATCTATGTTCCAAAATTTATCTAGGCTCTTTCAGTAGATTTTGTGTGAAAGAGTATCAATTATAAATGCTCACAAACTGTCGCATTTATACAACAAGAACAAAATTAAAAATTTTGATAACCCCCGACTACCTCGGATCTCGGATTATCTTTACCTATAACGTTCTACTAGTCAAGCCCTTTCATTTGATACCCATATTAAGGGAGTTGTAAAAAAAGAAATGTATTTCGCCATTTTGTGGTAGCGGCCATCTTGGATTTAAATTTGTCATAGTGCAAAGTACTCTACTAGTCAAGTCCTTTCATTTGATACCCATATTGAGGTAATAGTGAAAAAAAAATATAATTCGGCATTTTGTGGTGGCGGCCATCTTGGATTTGATTTTTTTATAGCGTATAGTATTCTACTAGTCAAGCCCTTTCATTTGATACCCATATTGAGGTAGGTTGTGAAGAAATATTTTGTCCGCCATTTTGTGGAGGTGGCCATTTTGAATCGATATTAACCAAACATATCTAAGAACATCAGCACGGATATTAACCTTAAAATAAAAAAAACCGCATCGAAATCGGCCCATCCGTTTAAGCTCTACGGTGCCACAGACAGACACACACACAGACAGACAGACAGACATCGACGTCAAACTTATAACACCCCTTTTTTTGGTCGGGGGTTAAAAAGATTATTCACAAATTATTTCTTGAATTGAAATTCATTTCTTCGTGATCTTCATTTATTTTGTAGTAGCATCCCCCGTCCCCCCCCAGTTTGCTAATCCGATAACAATCGACGATCACAAAACGCCCCTAATCCAGACAATTTAAATGAACCAATTCTTAACATAAACTTTTTAATTTAGTATGAAAAAAGCTTTAGTAGCTCCCTGCACCGTTTAACAGATAAACTGGTGTTTGGGTACGTGCTTTGGCGCTTCGCGCGCGAATTTGCGTCGTGTGCGGTCCGGAACAGTGGAGTAGATTATAACAGAGAGAGAACTCTGACGTTATCATATAATTCCTCACAATATTTCTGTTTTTTTGAAGTGAAAACTTCTTTAGGCGCGCCACAGACAGATTTTTCTGTGAATTTAATTTTAGCGTCACGCTCGGGAATGGTAAGAAATCTTCGGGTAAACTAGATGGTCTATTGGTCATCTAGAAATGAGTCAGCATTTCCCATTGGCTAACGCATTTCTAGATGGCTATGCTCAGGGCCACGCCCTCGGGATTCACCCGCGTAGTCTCCAAGGTGAGCTATCAAATTCTGAGTAATAAGTTTTATCGGCAGTTCCTATGACTGCCAATTCTTTTGTGATATAATTTCCTTCACTGACAAACTGCTGTTTCGAGAATTCTATGCTCTACTTTATTTATTGGCAATGCATCAGTTACAATATTTACTTACTCACCAAAAACGATACATCCAAATATTTACAATAAGAATATAATATTTTAAAAAGTTCTGAGTTACTACCTACATTTTTTTTTTTTTAGTGACGAGACGAGCAGGAAATGTGCCTGATGGTAAGCAACACGCCTGCCACATAAAAGAACAGTGACACGCAGCTATTGGAACATGAAGAGTCCAAATCATTACTTAGCACTGCACAGCGTTCGTCACCCAGAGATCTAAGATGGTAACATCTCTAAGCCCTGTAATTTCTCTGGAAACGTTACCCTTCAAACCGGAACACAGTAATGTTTGCATATTACTGATTGGCGGTAGAATAACTGGCAAAGGTGGTACTTCCCCCAGGCGGACTCTGCTAAGAGTTCTACTACTACTAAAAAATGGATCACTATTAGTGCTAGGAAACAGAATTTAATTTTCTATCAGGTTTGAGACCTATTTTTGACTAAAATAAGGAAATTACGAATAACTAAATGTAACTCCAATGGCGCTTAACGAACTGTTTTTGTTTAGATTTTTCCCTGTGGTGGATAAAGTTAATGTAATTTAAACGACAGGTTAAACGATGTCATCACATTTTGATCACTTGTAAATCAGTAGTATACCTACACGAAATTTAAATATTTTGAACTTCATTTTTCTAAGTTCACTTTCCATTTATTTTACAAATAGAAGGCGCTTCGAAATTAAATAAGTTTACGTCGTCTAAGTTTACTCTCTATTTCATTTGTAATCTGTGGAAAAAATTAAGTGTTCGAAGTTTGAGTATGATTGTTACGTTTATTCTTTATCTTGATTTATTAATCGCCAGTGTGTTTACTTTTAAATTTTTTGCGATTAAGCTATTTGAAAAAACGATTCGAATAATCGATGTTTGTAGTATTTTTTATAGAGTTGAAACCAATATTAAAATAGATAAAAGCTACCAGTTAAGATTAAAAAAAAACATAGTTCCGTTTGCAGTAATAAATACACGATTTTTTGCATAGACGCAGTCTTTATTCTTCACAATACGTTCATTCGTAAAACCAATCGATCGTATGACGACTTTATAGCTAAAAACGATTTTTACCCGGCAACTCATTTATTTTTAATGTTTATTCCTACTAATCAAAGACTTACATTAAAATACCAAAATAGTATTTACTGAAATGTTCGATTACGTTAATTACATCGGATTGTTACTTACTTACTCTAATAATGCATTCGCAAGGCTTTGACAATCGATTGAACTCGATCAGACATTTTTATTACATCGATTTTGTCTTTCATCGAATTACCATTAACAACCGACGTAGAATGTAACAAGCCAGCCAAAACAATTTGCTGAAAACATCGCGTCGTCATCCCGCCAGAAGGTTTTGAAATTCGAACGTCCGAGTGGCTAATTAAATCAAGCCCGGCGTTCGGATTCGCGAAATTTAAATGCGCGAAACGAGTTCCAAATTCGAATCTTTAGCCGCAAAAATCGACACTACGGCACGCCGTGACCGGAACGTTTTTAAAAATAAACCGCGTTCTAAAATTCCAAAAAGGAACTAAATTGGGTCGTCAACGACAGAGGTTCTCAAAGTTTCGGGATTATCTGAAATGTATTCAAACGCAGTATCACAGTTATCGCCAATAAATTTTAGTGGATGATACTCGCAAGACATGTAGATAGTATCGTATGAAGATTTTCTACTGGTTTTGCTTAGCTTAAGCCTTGAACCCCAAATTAAACAAAACTTGAAATATGAGGACCAGTGAGTGAATAGAATCCTACTAATATTATAAATTCGAAAGGTTGAGATGTTTGGATGCTTGTTGCTCAATCACGCCGGAACACCTTAACGGATCAGATTGAAATTTATAACACAGATAGACTATAGCCTGAAATAACGCGTAGGGTACTTTTTATCCCGTGAAAATAACGAGAACGGGGAAAATGCGGGAAAAACTGCGTAGCTGTTGCTATTCAGTGACAAATAGGGAGCATTCTTACTTTTAAATTACCTGGTAACCTCTTATTCGAAACGACAAGGGACACTTACGAGTACATTCAAACTCTCTCACACACACGCACACACCCTCACACATAAACAATCAGGAACGCTTTCGCAATACGCACATGATTTATTTATTATATTTATTTGTGGTTGCGTTATGTATGTTGCTGTTGGTAATATCTGTTGTTCGGCAATTACACAGTAGTCTTTAAGCAATACTTGCATAATGTAAATAAGTTATTGCCCATCAGATAGCTTAGAAGGTACTACTTTTCTGGTTTTTAGGGCTATGGACTGTTTTAGTAAATAAATAGCTATATAAAATAGATTGTTCATTCAGACTGAATATTTTGTCAACAAAATCACTGATCACATAAAATCCTGACTTAAAGTTTGAGAGTATGTGGTCTAGATACACATCTACGGTCGCCTAATGGGCCATTGTCTTCCGAACTTTCGTTTGGAATTTCGAATTTAGAATGTGTATTTCTTTTTTTAAAATTTAATTGCGGCAATTTTTTACGGATGTCACTCCACGTGGGCAGGCTTTTTAAGAACCAAGATTTTTTTCATTGTCTATGAAGTATTTTTTTATTTAATGGCTTAATGCGTCGTTATCTTCTGATTGATACCCTTATACGATAGGTACTCGTATTCTAAACGTGACACTTTAAAACATGTTTGCTCCGTATTAATATCTTATACTCTGGATTATTGAATGGCACATGTATGTATGTACACATAAGCTACTTTTCATCCCAGAAAAACAACGGGTACGAGAACTGCGTGAAAGCAAAGGTTTTTTCTTTTATAGGTTTACACTTGACCGCCATCTCGCCTGATGTTAAGCGATGATGCGGTCCACGATCGAGTGCGTTTACCTAGAAGAAATCGATTCACTCTCGATTTGAAGACACAAAAATTGTAATGAGTTTGTATTAAGTCAAACCTCTTCACGGGCGAAGAGGTTTGCTTTGTCTTTTGAATATCAGCCATGAAACGGGGCCGCTTCTAAAAGTAATACGTACGTTTACGTACGTAGTAGTACGTGGTTGTAATGGGCAGACGTATCAATGCCATGTCTAGCTTGCCATTACTCTACATAAAAAAAGTGGAATTCCGAGTATGCCGACAAAAAAAATCAATTATTCAATTATATGATACAATATTAATATTATATTTATACTTACACATGTGTAAGTATAATTATATAGTACTTACTAGCACTGCAGCGCTCCGCAGTTTTATCTGCGTAGTTCTCATTAATTTCCAAGAATAAAAGTAGCCTGTATTGTGTTCTGACCGTGCTTTAAATTGCAACCCGATCCGTTCAAAGGGTCCGACGTGATTAAGCCACACACATCCAAACGTTCACTTTTATCATTTTAAATTAAAAAAAAATGAAATTTTTTGAGGTGGGAATATGACTATCTTTTAGATGACAAAATGGACATTTTTTGAAATAGGAAAATGGGCATTTTATTGACATGAAAAAATTTAAATTTTTTGAGCTGGGAAATCAATTGAACTCGCGACAATGTAACTAACCGTTACCGTTCCATTCCGTTCCGTACTATGAACGGAATGGAACGGAAAAATGATAGTTACAATCTGTCTATTTTCTTATTTAAAAAAAATCACATTTTCCCATCTCAAAAAATGCCTAAGACGCCTATAGAAGTTTTAAGTAAAAAACACACACGCCTTCATTTACTTAATCCTTGATACAAACATATATTTCGAAAAGGATATTTAAGTAAAATTCCTCAGCCCAATTAAATAAAGTCGAAATACTAATTGAGCAGATTAACTTAACGCCGACGCCCTCTAAAATAAAATTGTTATCACAAAAATAAGAAAAAAAAACATTGAAAAAGTAAAAATGCCGCCTTAAAACACGGAACCTGTTACCTGCCAGTGACTTTTTAAGGAGGAAAAATAATAAAAAAGTTAATGTTCGTATTTTAAAAGGGGCCAATGAGAAATTGCGGTTGATACCGTACCGATGCCCTACCGAATTTTGTAATTGGAGACTTTTTAAAACAGTAAAATGAATAGAGTATCGTAGCTGGAAATGTACCTAATATTTTTTACCGCGTAAAAATTTAAAGAAAGTGAAGCATGTTATCCTCGTACATTAGTCATAAAAAAACTCCAACGTAATAGTTTAAATTTTAGTCCATTATGCGTCTAAGATTCAACAGAGCCAACAAAAGGACTGATAGCTTTGAAACTGCTGAATCGATTTTGATGAAACTAAGCTGGAATACTCCTCACCTTTCAAAGAAAATCAAAATCGGTATATCCGTTAGAGAGCAGACAGATATAAACACGGAGAGAGAGAAAGAGACATATCTAACTTGTAACGTCAAATGTTATCATATTAAAAACAATTAGACTATCGTGATTCGGCTGTGTATTAAGCAAAAACAGCGATCACTGTACAAAAAAGACATTAAATTTGAGTTTTATTGGTTTCAGTGGTAGAGGTAACCTAAGATAGTATAAATGAACTGAGTCAAGAGTGCACAGCATGAACAATGACCATGGTCCCGTTTACCCGAAGATTTCTTTCATTCCCGAGCGTGGTGCATGAAGTCAATTCACAGCCGACAAAAAAATCTATCTGTGCTGCGCCAAAAGAAGTTTTCACTTCAATAATTTGTTATTGTAGGTATATGTAGGTTTTGCAAATACTACGAGTAGATGTACCTTAAACAACACAACTCTAAATGGACAAGCATCTCTACACATTTTTGTCCATGCCATATTACTTTTTAAATCTTTAAATCCCAGATCGGGTTCTAAATTCAAATCTTACACCGACGTATATAAATTTGTTACAAGACGTTCTTTTTTCGAAATTTAAGACGACGTTTAATTCGCGCCGCGATAAAGTGTTTACCAACTTATTTGCGGCCAGTATCATTCTTACATTTTTTAATGGCGGACAGTCTTTTATGAGCAATTTTTTTCACAGAAAAAATTTAATCCTGCAATAAATTGTTTATTAATATTTCTTAGCGAAAACTGAAACGATTTCGAAAAAAACTGTGTAATCACTAAAATAAGATCACGAATAATTGTTTTTTGTATACAAATTATCTGAATCTATGAAGCTTTATTTCATTATTATTCATTATTATATTATTATATTACAAACTTCTTAGTCTTAAAATCCGAAAAAAGAATGTCTCGTAACAAATTTATATACGTCGGTGTAAGATTTGAATTTAGAACCCAGTCTGGGATTTTAAGATTTAAGAAGTAATATGGCATGGACAAAAATGTGTAGAGTTGAGAGAACATACTTTAGGTTAAACTTGATTATCTTCAAATTTTAAATTTTAAGAAGTACAAGTTGCGCTGCGTGATTTTACCCGTGGTTTACTCAAGCCATTGCGTGTCATATTTATTTATTTTATTTCGCGTAACTATATTTTACTTATTAAATAATAAAAATAATATAAGCTACTCCTTGTCATCAGCTATCTGCCAATGAAAGTCCCTCTAAATCGGTCCAGCCGTATCGAAGAACAATCGTAGCCAACAGATTTGTTTTTGGGGCGTTAAAGAAAAATGAAGATACTAAATTGTTACGATCAACCATCGTCACGAACAACCGACACCGTGAAGTTAGCCAGTCAACATTTCAGTAACAAACATTGTAACAAACTTCAGTTCAATACTTCTTGCGCTAAAGATGTTATCTATGCAATGGTTTAGCACGAAGAATATTAAGACGAAATACTTATTAACTTCATGCGTGCGTATATAAGTGCATACACACTTTTTGTAAACATTTATTTGTGAAATTCAGCACGAACAAAATAACATAATTTAGAATAACAGCATTTTCTTTATGTCTAGGTATTATAGCTCTGAAACTTTCTTCTACATCCAAAGATATAATTTCAGAAACTTCACAAAAACAGCGATAATAACAAACAATTGTACGTAAAAAAATGTAATTGCTTCAATCATTACATCTCACTCAATGGTTTTCGGGGAAAAAAGTAATGACACTATAGTTTAGTGGCGCAACTAAGAAACGACGCGGTGGAAATTTGAACTAAAATCTTCTGTTCTAATGTTTAAGTTTAAGTGAAAATCTGTCAAAAAGCTTTTTACAATTGGCTAAATTTAGTCGACTGAATTTAGTTGCAACTGAATTTAGTGAAGTATAATAGCATTCAGAAAGCTAGCATACTAAATTTAGAAGCGAGGATTGCTTGCTACTATCTTGCGTCTGAATTCAGTCGACTAAAATTAGTCAAATGTAGCTTATTTATTAAATTTAGCTGTTTAATTGTCTTGATCAATTTGTATTGGTAGGACTCTTTGTAGAGTGGGCCTAGGGAATAATAACCTTTACCAGTTATTCTACTGCCAAGCAGTACCTAATGTTCAAACATCGCTGTCTTCCGGTTTGAGGGCAATGTTTCCCAGAAATTACATTCCATTGAGATAAATCTTGTGTTTCTGGGTGATGAGCGCAGTGCAGTGCTAAGTTATGATTTGGACTCTTCTTGTTCTAATATCTGTGTTACACTGCTGTTATGTGGCAGGCGTGTTGCTTACCATCAGGCACATGACCTGCTCGTTCCGTTACTCTATACTATAAAAACATTTAAATAAATTTTCTGTAATACATTTTAGTTCACATGTTGCGTTTAAGATATTAATATCTATTCTATGGTTGGTTCTTAGCACGACGATAAATAAAGAGAAGTATTTTAATGTAACTTCTTATATTCGTATTTAAGTACACATAGGTACATTTATTTTTTTAATTTTATTATCTATTACGCTGTCTATGATAAAGCAGGCTAACACTTGAGACAGAACGTAATAAGCGCGCGAGAAAAAAAATCATCTCGAAAAACCAATTATCTATGGCATATAAAAAGTTTCTGACTATTCGGTCTCACGGCCATCTTAGGAAAGTAACTAATTTATTTTTGAATTTAGAACTTGTATTTGGGTTCTGTATAAAAAGTTATTTACTATAATATCTTTATCTATTTGTATTTTTGGAGGGAATTATTTTAGCACGCGTGTTTTGAAATTAATTTAAGTCAAAATGTTATTTAGTTACCTATATTTATTGCAGTGAAAGCTTCTTTTGGCGCACGACAAACAGATTTTTTTGTGGGTTGTGAGCACAAACGGCACACTCGTTAATGAAAGAAATTTTCGGATGAACTCGAGACCATGTCCGTCTTATCTAGATGGCTGTGCTTAGAAGACTTATTTAGATGACAATACTTTGAAAATTTACTACAGACTAGCAATGCCCGCCGGTTTCACCCGCGTAGTTTCCAAAGTGAGCTATCAAATTCCGAGTTACACGTTTTCACTTCTATCGGCAGTTCCTATGACTGCCAATTTTTTTTTATTCGATCTGCCCTTTGTGGTAGAATGAAGTTAAAATGATATTTCTCATTTTTAGTCTTAGGTCTTCAAAAATGTATTTGACAAAAAGTTTCAAAATGGTTTTGTAATCAGCTATGCTCATATGTTTGGAATTGGGTCAATTTCGTTCCAGTTTAAAGAACAAAAATTTTTTTTGATAATTTTAATTATGATCGGATATATCAGAGCAGAATATTTTTTCTAGGTTTTTATTTTCACATCACGGTACCCTAATAAATAGGTACGTAGCAATAAATAAAAACATTACACTGTAGGTATAGCTGTGTGAGTGCTCTCACGGACATCAACACATTTTGAATGCATACCGGGTATTCGGAATACTAACGAGATAGATAGATAGATAGATAGATTAACTCTTTAATGCACTTAATATAAAAACAAACAAAAGTTATTTACAACAAACAAAATCTTTATTTTGTTTGTTGTTAGTGTAGCAATTGGCGACCTTATCACTAAAAGCGATCTCTTCCAGGCAACCATAGAATGGAAAGACAGATTTGAGAATAAGGAGGAGGGGAAGTACAAAAAGGAGTGATTAACACTTCTACAATTAAACAATAAAATAGATTTAAAAAACTAAAATACCAAATAATATATTGATATACTTACACAGTAATTATACATCCAAATACATAAATACGAATTAAATAATATACTAATACATACAAATAATTAGACATGATAAAATAAATAAATAATATATATCTATATATATATATTAAACATTGAGATTTTAACTAGAATATCAGCTTCAATTGGGTGATGACTGCGATAAGTATACTTCTTTTACTTGGTTCTTAAAATCAAACGTGCGATTGAGCTTGTCTAATGGTCACAGGCAAAGCGTTCCGAGCAAACGAGGTTTTTTTTTCAAAGTAAAAACTTCTTTTTGTACCCAAAGCAATTTTTGGGTGATTAAAAATCATTGAAATTGTGTCATTATCACCGAATGTTTTTTATAAAAAAAATTATGTTATAAGTTGTCATTGCCATAGGTAGATTCCCAATTTTTTTAATTTATATTATATTTAATTTCATTTTAAATTCAATTTCTGTTGGTCAATTTTAAATTCGCCTGTAAAATAATATATATAATAGTTACGTACATAATAGTAAACAGGATATTATACTAGGAATAAATAATTGATTAGGTGAATGTTTCACCATTCTATTCTATGCACCAAATTTCATCCAGATAACTTAAGTAGTTTTTACGTGAAATAGTAACAGGCATCCCATCCCATACATACTCATAAACTTTCGCTTTTATAATATTAGTTGTACAAATCAATTTAAATAGAGATCTACTAATTAATAATTATACATTGAAACAGGCAGACACAAAATAAAAACCAAATTCATCAATCAAATATTTGTCCTGAGTTGAAATTAAACCTTCGTTCTACGGCTCAGTGAAAATACCTACTACCTTCCCAGCCCCGATGCTATGTTTTGTTTTTGTTTTTGTCAAAAATGTTTTTTTTTTTTGTTTGAAAATCACAAACACCTTGTATAACAAAATACAATAATCACTAAACAAACGCCGCCCATAGCGCTCAAAGCAATAAAATAAACTCCCCGTCCTTTTCTGACGCTCACTAATAACGCTTTTTGTCTCTCTCACTCGCCCCAAAAAAATGTTACCAATTAATATGTTTAGGAAACCAGAATATTTTGATCCTTTGGATCTTTGTTATAATTTTGAACTAGCGATGCGTCATGGCTTCATTCGTATTGTATTTCACTGCTTTTTTTAACTTTAGCAGTTGACCTCAGATTAAATGTTTGATCTTTATTTACTTTATTTAAACTATCCAAATTTGGATCCCAAATGATTATACTAGTATTATTTATTAAATATATTACGGTAAACAGCAATTTTGTTAGAAAAGGCTCTGCCCGTTTAAAATATAGACTGCAGGCCCGTGAACAAAATGTATGGGTCATATGATACAGCAAGAGACCTATGTAGGATGATAGAAGGGTCTAAAGTAATAAGATTGAGCACTTTGCCGTCACTTGTAAGCTGTCCAACTGAGTGCAGTTGAAGAGGGGGGGTTCTAAACCTCGATCATTTCTCCTTATCGCATGATATTTGTACGCCGTTGCGGAATAATAGATTAAAAGAGACTTGTGGGACTTGTGTAGACCACTTGTGGGTAAAAATGTGTCGAAATGACTACTAAAAACAGATAACATTTAATACAAATAAATGGATTTAATGTGTGTACATTAAATCCATTAAAATTATGAACTTATAACCATTGGCGGTATCTTCGCTATTAGACAGCTCCGACCACTGTCTGGTAAGCTCTGTATCGATCTACCATCCTTCAGATAGCAACCGGCGACATAGCCCTAGAAGCAACCGGCGGCTTTAACATATATTTTTGTGTTGTGAAGAATAGCGAATACTATATCTAAATTATCTGTCAGTCAATCCCCAAAAAATTAGACTACCAGAGTTCATCTTACATTGGCGAGAAAGCGCCCATAAGCATAGATTACATAAGACTTACCACGTAGCCCATAGACACATATAATTTACTCTCGCGCGGTAAAATAATAATTATCCATGGATCCTACTTTGTTTCTTTTTTTTGGTGCTGTCAAAACAGGGTTAGGGTGACCAAAAGTTTTGCAGGGATAAAATAGGTCATACATACATACATACCAATTAATTAGTATGTTCCAGTATTAAGTAACCAAAAGGATTTATTTTGTTAATATATATATACATATATATACAGTGTACTCTTAAAGCGTCGAAATCATTTGGCTCTGGTTGGTTTAGCTTGTCTTCCATACAATAATACAGTCTACATAGCATTACAGCCACTCTTCATAACGACCACAATTGAGTAATAAAAAGTACCTTTTGTTGCTAAAATTAGTAAAATCTGCGCAGGTGTGTACGTTCTTTTGTCGCTTTATTATCCTAGCCTGCAACATGCGCGGTCCGAGGGGGGGGGGGTCACGGGGGACATGACCCCCCCCAAAATCGTATACGTCGAACAAAAATCTAAGAAAATTAAAAATATCTAATAGTACATAGACTATTTTTTAACGCGGGAAAACAACTAGAACGGGAACTACGAGGGTAAAACCTTGGGGGACTACTAGTAAAGTATTTTTTTGCTCGATTTATTGTATGTCTACTTGTGACCCCCCCCAAAATCTGAGGCTGCGTACTGGTGACCCCCTCCAAAATTCGAGGCTGGGACAGCGCCTGGCCTGCAATAAATTCGACTGTCGGCATCATGTACCTAACAACTTTCTAAGAAATTCGTTCTTTTGTTTACAAATTGGGATTGCTTGCACGTGTAGATTGTTATTGATCATGACTAAGTAGGAGTTATCTTTACGTTATCATATTTTTAGTTGCTTACAAACTTTTAAACTGTAAACATGGCTACTAAAGGAAAATCACTGTGTATTAACGAAAAAGTTTTACTGATACGCGCAATAGAGACGGGAGAGAAGATAAGTGAAAGCAGCTAAATTATTGGAAAATTACTTCCTTTGTCGCCAAGATGGCTCAATAATGCAAGATATGAATAAAATAAGTAAAAAAAGTACAAAATAATTACTGGTGCAGCAAAAGACGCCAGACAAAAATAACAGACTATACGCAATAGCGTTCAAATAAGATTATCTTTTATATACGTAACTACTAGATAACTACTAACACTATTTTTAAATAAACTTTTCTTTTTCGAATTCTAATTTTTCTTAACTCCATTTAACGACAACTCTCTATAACGCCATAAAATGGACTGTCTAGGGCTTTCGAATACCGGATTTTTTCAATACCGGTATTACTACCGGATGTTTTTTTCTAAATACCGGGATTCCGGGATACCGGTATTGAAACAAAGAAACCTTATTTTTTCAGACTTTTAATTTTATTATTTTTTTAGAAGTACGTATTTAGAACGTAAAATCAATAAACAAAGTTTTAATATCAAATCGTATATTATTATTAACAATCATTTGTTTGTATATCAATAATATTAAGTGTCAGTTAGATCAGTCTTTTTTTTACGATAATCCGAGTTATAAAAATTATGACCAGTAATAAGAATCTCAACGATATTTGGGGTTTAACATTTAAGATAGACAATAACAGTGAAAATAAAAACTTTCACATACTCCGTAATCAACACATAATGTCTAGCCAACAAACGATATTACTTTTTTTTAAATGAAATCTAATTTTTATTAATTTATCTTAATAATTTAATTTTTATACCTATGTACTTTGGTTAACATTTGCAAAAAAATAAACATAATAAAAAATGTAATGATTAAAAAAAAGCTTAATTCACAATTTTACTTTTCTTATCAAGCACGATATCATTGGGCTGTGGCTCTTTCTTCTTGAAATTGCGTTCTAAGGAAAGATAAAGCATCTAGACTTTTATCAGAGAGCGAACTCCTTAATCGATTGCATAAATATGTGACCGAGGAAAACGCTCTTTCCGCTTCTACACTTGTTGGCGGAATGCTTAACAAATAATTATAAGCCATGTCAAGCTACATTTCTCGGCCACCTCCAGTACCCACCGGTATAAACACCCATTTCAACGCGTACAATAGAATCAATACCAGTGCTAGAAGAATCTTGCCGTTTAGATGTCTTCTTTTGAGTTTTAGCTTGTATTTCTGCTTCTAGTTGCTTTTCAATCGGCAATTCAACATAAGTGGGTGTGTTCAAATTCAATGAAAGAATGTCGTCGCTACTGTTACTGTCTATGGAAACTATTAGCACTTTTAACAACGAAAGCCCCGTTTGAATTGTCATCTGCACTATTTTCACTTTCGTTGCAATTTGAGTCATCTTCAGAAGTTGTTGTTGTAGCTATAGGTGCAGGTGCAGGCGTGGGTTGAGCAAATTCCACTACTCACTGTTTCATGTTTTGTACCAAAATTAAAATAAAATCACTAATACCGGGATCCCGGTTATGAACATTTCAATACCGGTATTAAAAAAACTCGAAAAAAAATCCGGGATCCCGGTATTGGCTGATACCGGGATCCCGGTATTGGAAACCCTAGGACTGTCCCTTCAGTGTCGTTATATAGAGTTTGCACTGTATATATAAACGAATAACTCGTTTTAAAAATTGAACAATATAGTCCTAAGGGGTCTGATGTGGTAGATACTGTTTAGAAACTATTCAAAATACAGAATACTATGATTTTCACTCTGATGGATTTATTTGTTCATAACTCACCTGACGTGCGAGAAACAACTAGTTACTGCAATTGAGAAACTCATTTGAAGTGACATTAGCGCCTCTAGTGTTATTTTTTTATAATTAATTCCAAACACCACAAACCATAATGAACGGTGGTTTGGTGTTTCATACAACAATACTATATAACTCGAATACTACTCTATACTATATAACTGTAATACTATACTATATAACTCTAATTTTGATTTCATTTCAATACGATTACCCGTTACCCCTGTAACTAAAGTCGCGTAGAATTAAGAACCTCTACATCGTTTGGGATAAAAATGAATCTGTTTGTTGTCCAGACTAAACCTATCTGAACTCCAAATTTCAACATAATCCGTTCAGTTCTTATAACGTGACTGCGCATCAAACGTCAAAACAGATCAAGTTAAAATGTCGAATACAGATAGATTATTTAATCTGGAATAACACATAAGCTACTTGTGATTGCATGAAAATAACAGGAATGGGACCTACGCGGGTGAAACTACAAGGCACTGTTAGTGTACAAACAATTTGGTACCTACACATAAAATCGTTATCGTAAACACAGTCACAGTACAAAACAATCACTCCATCGATCGCAGTAATTTACCCAAAATATAACTTGCTGAAAAGGTTTGATGTTGATGGTACAAATTTGATGAAGGTCCTGGACTAGGCTAAGCTTATGTTTCAGGGTCTGCTTGAAACCTAAATAAATGTTATTATATCATAACTTTGATAAACAACATCAACGTCAATAATGTTATAAATATGCCACATACATACCCGTCGTATTATTATGCTTATAACAAGTTTTAGTATGGTCACCCCATTTTCACATTAAGCCGCCATGATACCTAATTTTTTTCAAAAACATGGCGGCAGGCTTTGCCGCGGGATGACTTCATATAATCTATGGTCAAAGATGGCTCTATATTATCTATGGTTGTTTTTTTTCACTTCACGATAAAATTATAAACGCAATAGCTTATGAGTCTGACTGTTTGTCATATCATATCTTTGTTACTACTGAAAGGATTTGTACGATTTTTTGCAGAAATACACATGAATATATTATTTATATAATGTAATACTTTATAAGTCGCTGAAACGTGTTAAAATTATAAAATCACAAGTAAAACCACAGGCCACCATTAGTGCTATTAATAAATCATACGCAGCTCAACAGTCGTAATGTGTGATATAGTTTATGGTTTTATAAAAAAATGGTTCAGCTTTTGATTATTGCATCTGCCAGATTATTTCGTTTCGAGACGAAATCGTGTTTTAGAAATTGTGTGTTGCTTTTAGTTATTATGGAAATTAGAATTAGGCTATTTTATGTCGCCATTTGTTGTTTAGAATTGGTACCTAGAGGGAATTAGTTTTGTTGAATCAATTAGCTTAATTAATTTAGCTTGGTCTGTTTTTAACCCCCGACCAAAAAAAGGGGTGTTATAAGTTTGACGTCGATGTCTGTCTGTCTGTCTGTCTGTCTGTCTGTGTGTGTGTCTGTCTGTGGCACCGTAGAGCTCAAACGGATGGGCCGATTTCAATGCGGTTTTTTTTATTTGAAAGTTAATTACCGTGCGGGTGTTCTTAGCTATGTTTGGTTAATATCGATTCAAAATGGCCGCCTCCACAAAATGGCGGATAAAATATTTTTTCACAACCTACCTCAATATGGGTATCAAATGAAATGGCTTAACTAGTAGAGTACTATAGGTTCTCACAAATTTCAAATCCAAGATGGCCGCCACCACAAAATGGCGCTTTATATATTTTTTTTCACTACTACCTCAATATGGGTATCAAACGAAAGGGCTTGATTAGTAGAATACTTTGCACTATGACAAATTTCAAATCCAAGATGGCCGATACCACAAAATGGCGAATTACATTTCTTTTTTTCACAACTCCCTTAATATGGGTATCAAATGAAAGGGCTTGACTAGTAGAATGTTGTACAGATAGAAATCTTAGGTAGTCGGGGGTTAGTCAAAATTTTTAATTTTGTTCTTGTAACTTAATTAAAACTAAAAGGCTGCTTCATTTATTCATTCAATGATCACACAAAACAGAATGTAATAAACACAAACTATAACATAAGAGTATACTGTACAGAACTGTATTACATTCCAAACTATGTGGGCCTAGAAACAACATTTATTTAAATACAGTGGTTTGATACTAATAATATTACACATGGTTAAATTAAGTCCACTGAATTTAGTCGCCACTAAATTCAGTGAATTGTAATACTATTCAGTAAGTTAGGATACTAAATTCAGAAGCGAAACTTAAACGAAAACTCTTTATAAAATTTTGGTCTTTTGAAAAAAATATTTCTACCAAAATGTTCGTAATGGAATTGCCTATCCGATGCTGTAAGTACAAGTAGTAATCCAAATAATGGCGGGTTGTCGAGTAGGTGCATGATAATTATTTCTATTTTTTATGGTTTCGTTGTGAGGAGGTTATTCAAACGATAAATTCATTAACAAACAAAAAAACTACCATTTTGAAGCCAAGAAACTGTGTAAATTTATTTTATTTTTTCCCAGTTGATATTTGTTTTGGCTAATGAAGAGCTAGGCTCTGAAAACTGGACTAAAACTCGTTTTGCTGGGGGACGCATCTTAAGGGTCTAAGTGTGGAAAACGCCCGGACGAACTAACTAAACGAGTACATTCCCGTGATTTTTCCGCGGCAAAAAGTGCCTCATGTGCTATTCCAAACTAAAATCTATCTGTTCAAATTTTTTACCAGATCTGTTCAGCCGTTCTGACGTGATTGAGCAAGAAACATCCAAACTTTCGCATTTATCTAACAGCGCCTTACGGTTTTACCCGCATTTATATTATTAGTAGGAGTATCTTAGAATTATTTATTAGTTTGTACTTACCTACATCTTATCTTATACCTTTAAACGACCAATTCTTGTAGGTACATAGGTAAATATATATAGAATCTGAATCTCGGAAACGGCTCGAACGATTTTCATGAAATTATGTGTACAAGGGGGTTTTGGGGACGATAAATCGATCTAGCTAGGTTTTATTTTTTTAAAACATCATTTTATGCGCGTTTTTAGACAACGAAAAACTCCTATAATGTCATTAGAATACGGTAACTTATTTCGCCATTGTTCTTAAGTCTAAATGGCTCAGATGGAATATGCTCACCCTCGGAGTCAACAGGCCCCGGTTCGAATCCTGATGGTTACACTCGGGTCTTTTCTTTTTGTTCTTTTTTTTCTGAGAAAATCTTTTACTTAGAGCCCTTTATAAACGCATTTAAAACGAGCAGAGCTCGGTCAACCGAGCAGAGCTCGGTCAACCAGGTACTACCTATATTATCTACCTACCTAAGTAAGACGCAGAGTGAGAGAAACATATTTTGGATATACCTTTTCTTTGGCTGTTTCCTTTTACAGTTCACACCATTCTGTTTATATGTTATCCGAAGCTTCTATCTCCCAAACAAATACGCATCAAAAACCGATTAATTCATCAAAAAAGAACCCATACCGCCTCCGATAGACACCAAATCACTCAAGACCGTTCTTCGGTGTCACTACTATAGTATTCTTTAATAAATAATATTTACAATGCAACCGTAGTTCAGCTGTTTTGTCAAAGATTTTAGTTTTGGCGCGGACAATGTAACCAAACACTTTTATACTATTTTGACTTTCCATAGGGGTCCGACCACCCAGGTAAAAGGCCAAAAGACACCGAAAAACGATAAATTATACTAACAGGTAAGTGTATTGACGATTTAGTATCAAAAAAACTACTATTTAGTTGAAAAAAGCACAGAAAACGGAGTACAAAGTTGCCGCGTACAATAAATTTTGTACGGTAAAGACGAAATGTCAAAACATTGAGTAGACAATTGAATAAAAAAAAAAGAGGTTTTGCCTTGATGTGTGATCTTTTTGGGCAAATCGATTGGTTTAATGGCTTGATCTTTATACCTCTTTAGTGGTCTATATCATGTTTCGCACGGGTTACATTATTAAAATCTAACATTATGTATACCTAATCTATTACAAATTCCTTTTTTCCTCTAAAAATTAAATTCATTTTATTTGTTACAGTCAAACACAATTCAGTTAGATTCAATTCACAATTCCAATGAGACGTCGAGGTTTCAGTGTAAAAGAATGTAGGTACTTACCTAATTATTATTTATCATTTTTTTTTAAAACGCAAAACCAATTTCGATAAAGTCGACCTCTGAAGTATGGGTGGTCTACAAAACAGAAAAATAATCAACAAACTCGATTTACATAACATTTGCATACATTACAAAAACGAGTTAAGAAAAACCTCCTTTTCTGAAGATCCAAAAAATAAATTTTGTTGGTTGAAAAAAAATGGCAGAAAAAAAACTCAGAATTTGATAGATTACTTTAGAAACTAACAGGTGAAACCTTGGCTAAATTGTGAGGCTAAACCACAATAAAAGTCATGAACCAAAAGTTGAAGTTGAACAGGTGAAACCAGAGGGCACTGGTAGTATGTACCTTATCATAGAACCTAGACCCCCTCTTTACTCTATGTCTGTAATTAATCTTCAAAGCATTGCTGTCAAAAGTTTTCTAAGCTAAGTCTCAACACACAACGTTAACATCAAACTATTCAAACTTTGTATTATGGAAGCCAGATAGCTTTGTTTGATTTGAGGCTATTGATGTTGTGAGAGTAGGTTATCAGAATCAGTCCACCAATATTGATTTATTTTTGCGTAGCCAGCAAAAAATTGCTGATGATAAAATTATACATAATTTCGGCAAATTATTGTATGAATAAGAAATCGCACAAACTTTTGCAGTCAGGTGGTGTCCGGTCTTGACCACCGGATGTCATCTGTGACCGCAGTTCGGTCCAAAGTAAAGCTAAGAATGTGAAATTGTACTCAAATTGTAGGTTTTTTCTTAATTTACTGTTTTGAAAACGGACTGGATGTTCGCCTTTTGTTATTGTTTGAACATGTGGCAAATATTTTTTAACTGACTTGAAGAAAAGAAGTGCTCAATTCGACTGTACCTATAGTTATAAGTTTTCATTTCTATCGGCAGTTCCTTTGAAAGCCAATTTGTTTTTTGTTCAAAAGGTTCCCAACGAAATGTCCCATAGGTATAAACTCGAAAGCGGTGGAACGATTTTTGTAATAGAATACATCATCATCATCGGCCCACTAAATGTTCCCACTGCTGGGACTCGGGGTCGCAAGGAGCGAGTTAAGGCCATAATCCACCACGCTGGACCAGTGCGGGTTTGTGGATAACACATGACTTCGAAAGATTCTAGGTACATGTCGGTTTTTCTCAAGATATTTTTCTTCGCCGTTTTAAGTTAGCGGTATTGCGCACATGACTTCGAAAAGACAGTGGTGCGTGTGGTGTCTCCGGATTGGCAGGCGCCGTTCTATCGATTAGACCAGAACATAAATCAACAAAAAAAATTGGTTGCCTGTAAAGTCGGTATACGGGCGAAAGTTTTACGTGACAACGACTTTGAGTGGTAAAATAATTTTACGGAAGGGACGCGTGCCTTTCACTTTTTATGTCTGTCTCTCTCGCTCTTAGGCGGGCTAACCATGCCCGAGTGGAAGGGACGCGTGCCTCTCACTCGCTCTCGTTGTGAGCGCATAACGTGAGCGGAGCGTAACGCAGTTTCTTGAAGTGTCACCCGGCAAACCAATTCATAAGACGTTGTCACGTCAAAATAAAAAAAATATTATTAATAGCTGATAAATTAGCTTATTATTAATAATACAATGAGTTAACTGTGTGCAGGGACTGATTAACCCTTAGGCAAATTAATCTGCACCCCAGGGCGCGATGAAATCGTGTCTTTGCATAATAAAAGTACCTTCTATTAATCTTGCATCATCGCAACGGCTGGATATCCAAATAGTCCAACAATTTTCAAATGTTTTAAAAATCATAATATTGATATTTGTATACAACGTGTGGCGGAAAGGTCCAACAATATTTCTTGTAGTTCATCTATACTAGGTATCGAATCACATATGTGAATATTAGACATGAAAGCACATTCTTTTTCTATACAAAGTTAAAAATTCGATGTTTATTATTTTATTTGACAACCCTAATCACCGGCAGCGCGGCGCGGTCACTGACCGCCGGCCTCCGCGCGGTGCTCTGTCGTCGCACGCCGCGCCGCCGCGCATTAGGGTTGAAGCTGGTCAATTTTACATCAAACTTTGACTCGTATTATCTCGCGATCTAAAGTGCTGAGGGGACGGAGACCTTCGGAGATGACATCCACATCAGTGTTGGAATGACCTATTTAAATATTGTTGGACCTTTCCGCCACATGTTGTATATCGTTTCTTGATTGTCAGAAAAAAATGTTGACTGTCAGTTTAGTCCAGTCCAATCAGTCCAGTCCAGTCAGTCCAGTCCAGTTCAGTTTCATTGTACATTAATTTAAGGTATTCGTACTCTGAGTCCTGAAACACAGGTTTATCGCCTAGTTTGGGGCTCGCTGTTAAATCTGTATTTATCAATGTATGATTTAGTAATAAAAATAACTATTATAATTGAGTACTTAAGGCTCTTTGCAGTCTGTCTGGGGAAGTACCACAACTTTACCAGTTACTCTTCCACCAAGCAGGGCAAAAATATAAAAGCGAGTGTCCAGATAATTTAGATTAATCATTTTTATGCCTCAGGCTGACAAGCGCAGTGCAGTGCTAGACGGTAATTTGGAATATTAAAACAGTTCAATATTCAAATAGTTGTAGAATTTTGTAATGAACCGGTTCGTTGTATACCATCAGGCGTATGTTTTACTCGTTTTTGAGTCTCATTGAATAAACAGTTTTTCTGTAATTATCATTTTAACTAGTATAATTATTTTGTATCGCTAAAACTTACGGAAACCTTGCCATAATGCAGTCAGTATAATGACTTATAAAATTTTAACCAACTTCTAAAAAGAGGAGGTTCTCATTTCGATGGTGTCTTATTTTGAAGTTATACTTCTTTTGACGCGCGGAAAAAATAAGCGTAAGTTTTAAAGATCCGCGCGCAATTCGTCACGAAAAAACCCAAAACTGAAATTAGCTAGTTTGTTAAGGTGCTCCCCCAGCAAAACGAGTTTTTTGTCCAATTTAGTTTAGTTTTCTGAGTTGTCTCATTAGCCAAAACAAATATCAACTGGTAATGTGTAGATATAGAAATTGTAGAAATTTAATGCAGGTATTTTATTAAATTTTTACAAAAATATTTGCTTCAATATGGTAGTTTTTTTTTTGTTCATGAATTTATTGTTCAAATAATTAATCTCATCATAACGAAACCATACGAAATAAAAATAATTGTAATTATCATGCATCTACTCGAAAACCCGCCATTATTTAGAGTTGAGTACTTACACAACTTAGGCAATTCCATTACGAACATTTTGGTAGAAATATTTTTTTCAAAAGACCAAAATCTGATTTTATAAAGAGTTTATGCTAAAAGTTGAGCGTAAAACAGCAAGAAATCCTACTGTTTATCTCTTGCTCTTTCTTGCGGTGTGCGATGAGGTACGAAATGCTCGAGTTCGTTTGCTCGGGGTACGGCCTTAATAAACATTGTAACTTCAGGTTAATAGTTCTTACGTTGAAGAGATTATATACTCTATGGTTGAAGTTAAGAGTTCTTAGCACGAGGAATATAGAGAATAAGAACTTCTTGCGTATCTCTCTACTTAGTCTGTGCTTCCCGCGTACACGCTTTTTTTCACAATAATTTTGGCACAGCACGGAAGCCCTATTCAGACAAAAGCAGGTCAGTCGCGGTTATCAACAAAAGACACACTTATGGTAAAATAAATATTATATTGTGAATATAAGTTGGTAGCTCACCACAAATTGCAGTATTTACAAAGTATTGAACGTTCTGTTGTCCAGAAAATGTTTAAATGTTTAACTTCCGAGAGCGAAGCGGTAGTTTAAGTACTCTTACTTTGGCGGTTGTGTTGCGGTTTTAGGAAGTTTGATTTGAAACGTCTTTAAAAATATATATTTTTTTTAAATGTCTGCATAAAATCAACAGATAAACAAATTGGTAGTCATAGGAACTGCCGATAGAAGTGAAAACTTATTATAACTCAGAATTTGATAGCTCACTTTGCAAACTACGCAGGTGAAACCGGAGGGCGTGGTCATGAGCATGACCATCTAGAAATGCGTCAGCGTGGCCAATGACCATGGTCCGGAATTTAGCCGAAGATTTCTTATCATTCCCAAGCGTGACGATAGAATTCAATTTTACAGCCCGCGAAAAATCTGTCTGTAGCGCGTCAAAAGATTTCACTTCAAAAAACATTATGTTACAAGTATAATATCTAAGGACACTTGGGTGATTGAGACGAGTATAACGATATGAGTATGACTGCCCTAGTGGCTTAGCTGGTAGTAGCTCTGCCTGCGAAGCCGAGGGTCGTGGGTTCGATCTCCCCCACCCAGTGCAAATATTTGTGTGATGAATTCAAATATTTGCACTGTGTCTGGGTGTTTCTATGTATAATAAGTATGTATTTAAAAACTATATAAGTATTATATCAGCTATCTGGCTGCCATCACACAAGCTTTGCTTAGTTTGGGGTCAGATGGTGTTGTGTGTGAATTGTCCACCAATATTTATTTATTATTATTTATTTATTTATCTTGATTGTCTAATTCTAATCCATCCAACTGTTTGGAAGATACGTGGGAATAAAGAAATTTATAAACACAGGTACAATATTACGAGTACCTACGCGCGAAAAACATAACCCTTCTTTCAGTCAAGTAAAAAGGTTAATTTGACTAGGTTAATAGTATCTTTCTAAGCTTACATAAGTCTTACTAATATAACTTTTTATTCAATAAAAAAGTGACGAGACGAGCAGGACAAGTGCCTGATGGTAAGCAACATGCCTGCCACATAACAGCACAGTGGCATGCAGCTATTGGAACATGAAGAGTCAAAACCATTACCTAGCACTGCACTGAGCTCGTCACCCAGAGATCTAAGGTGTTGTATCTCTAAGCCCTGTAATTTCTCTGGAAACATTGCCCTTCAAACCGGAACACAGCAACGTTTGCACATTACTGCTTGGCGGTAGAATAACTGGCAAAGGTTTGGTAGATACTTCCCAAAGCGGACTCTGTCAATCTTTGGATGTTTGTTACTCAATCACGTCTGAACGAATCTATCTGTGTCTGATCTATGTATTTATTTAATGTCTCTAGGTGACGAGCAAAATTCAGTGCTTTCAAACTAGCACTGAACTCCGCTGTGAAAATGATTTGTACTCTTATTGTTCCAATGGCTACGTGTCACTTTGCTGTAATGGGCAGGTATGTTGCTTAGCATCAGGCACGTGGCCGGCTCTTCTTGTCACTTTACACAAAAAAACGGTGTAGGTACCTACGTATTTCACTCTTAAAAAGACGGTACTGAATGGATTCAGTACCTAGGTAAGAGAAATTAATTCATAAAACCGTTTTAGTGACCTAAATATTATTACGTCATCATCATTAATATATTCTTTAAATTTACAGCGTTTCAATCTTTTACTAGTTTAGCGCAAAGCGCAAAGTTACTGCAATGCACACGAAAAAAACTAAAATCTTTATTTGTTTGATACTGCTAGAGCCATCTAGCGTCAAGTAGCAAAAACACAAAAATATAGTGGTTGGCAGCGCTTTCTATGATCGAGTAGCGGTAGCTCTATGAATTTGAAAATTTAGTTACTGTAGTTTCTAAATACACTAATAGATGTCACTTATACTAATTGTGATTACGCTTTCTACGTTGTTTGCAGATGGCGCTTCGACAACTGTTTTTCACCATAGTTCAGAAGAATGATAATAGATGCCGTATTCTTCAATTTTTGCAACGCAGTTTATTCATTTGTCATTTTACCGACTAATTGTAGTTCATAAAGACGATAATAGGTGTCAGTTATTACGAATTATAATTGCATTTTAACGGACTACACTAGATGGCGCTTTGACAAACATTGCTAAAGAAAGGATATTTCATTTTCTTTATGTTTCCATAACCATTTCAATGAAAATAAAACACAAAACCACATGTATAACATAAAATATATTCCTTATAGACTAAATACATAGTTTAAAGTACACGTTAATGAATATTTATAAGTAACTTTCAACAAAAAGCCACGCCCGAGTAATCGCCACACAACGCATATTTTGCGAAGCAAAATCACTATCATCTCCATTAAATTCACCCAAACTGCAAATGTATTTTCCATTCCTAGTAAGGAGTCGCTAACATTCGTGATCATCTATCAATCGCGTTATGTTTTCGAACAACATTTTAATTGAAAGTGATACGTGGTGTTGTTGTAGACTACCCCTCGTTCCTTTGTCCTACCCAAAATCGCATATATTCGTTTGGTACAAAGTATCTTAGTTAAAACAGAAAAGTCACCAAGCCAGCGGTTTTTGCGGCGCCGGTGGAAATTGTTGTCTAGCAAAAGTGAATCAAAGTTACACATGGCTACAAATTAGAAATCCCGCGATCAAAAACATATACACATGATATCAGATTACAACCCCACAAAGTCCCAAAATATTATTTATTAGACCAGAACAGGCAAGAATACATATTTAAAGTCCCTACACTGCATTGCGCATAAAATATTATTATGTAGATAGTTTACTATTTTTACACTTTTTATTTTGTTATATTAAACCAAATAAAGTAACAATTGACAAACACGATTATATCCCATAAATGACAAATGCGTATCACGTCACTTCATGAGCGTGACGTCATGATTGCAACTATAACTGAAGCTAGCTTAATTGTTCGTATTCGCTATCAAACAACAAGTTACACAATTATTTTACAATAATTGATATTACATAGAACAACTCAAAAAAGGTCCAATACTACAACTTTTTCCTGGGAATCAGTACCCGAAATCTAAAAAAAAAACTTTTACCTTACATAATTACATTTTGCATTGATAGTTTGTAAATTTTTGAAATGTTTGTGTATTTTTATGTCATTTTAATGATTTTTGTACTTGCGTCTTTGTGATTCTAAGGGTGCGAAATTTCATAATTTGAAAAATTCAATATTAAAAACTTTTTCTGTTTCAATTTATTTAGTAATTAATGAATAATGCTTAAAATAAAACATATTAAACTACCCCATAAGTATTAATGGACCATTGTGGCTGCAAATATCGAAAGTGACATTCATATTTTACAATTTATATAAATATATATATATTTATTAATTTTCTAGCTGATCTAACATCCAACGAACTTCCTAACTACTGCAAAGAAAAGCGGTAATCACCAACTTTAACACACTTGTAGCATAATCTACTACAGGCATGACGTCTTATTTTCGATTTAATGTGCCATCAAAAGGCTACTCAATAACTGAAACATAGATGAAAGAATTACTTTGTTATCTTAAAAATTTCCCGTGATATCACGATTTTAAAATCACAATTTTGGACTCACCCAAAAACGCTTCATACAAATCGCTACAGAAACGTGACGTCACACTGTCGTATTTTCTATGCGTCGCGCGTAAAGTTTGTATGGTAGCTATATTAAATATTGCGTTTAGGAAACTGGTTTAATAACAAAAGTAACTTGAAATTGAATGGGTTATTATCCAATGGTATATACATATTTTCTAATAATTTCGTACTTTTAAAAATGGACTTCCCCATCCAGATTTGAATGATCATAAAGTTAAACTAAAAAATATCAAAATTAAAATTGGTACATATTTTATTCTATTCAAATACTGTACATTACATACATCAAATAATTTAATATAATTGCAGGACCTGTCATCACGCCTATTATAATTATGACAATATCAGAGCGAAGCCGGAAATGGCCGCTAGTAAATATATATTTCGGTACACAATAGTAACACATATATAAAAATGTAATGTTGGTTTGTGTACGCTTCAAAAACTCAAAAAGTTCTGCACCAATCGAGCTGAAATTTTACAATGATATATAATCCGCATCAAGGGTTGTTTTTATCTAATTTTTGTAGCACAATGTGCCACAGCAAAGCGTGGCAGGGTACAGCTAGTAATTAATATAAGACACAGTAGGCCAGATAAGAGTATAATTACAAATCCATGAGAGTATGTATTCACTGGACATATATATTTTGAAACTTATTTATCTTTAAAGCCTTATTACACTTGGCTAAATTCAGTGTACTGAATTCAGAAGCAGATTTAGAGCCAACGTTAGTTGATTGTATTCAGAAAGAAGTTTAGATGCCAGCAATCCTCGCTTCTGAATTTAGTGCGCTGCCTTACTGAATTCTATTATACTTCACTGAATTCAGTTTACTAAATTTAGCCCAGTTTGTTAAGCCTTATCTATATTATATCTTATTGTGTTTTATTATTTATCTTTCGACTTATTACAAAGCCTTATTTTTACTTTACTATAATTTTGTTTTCACTAGTTTATATGTATTTATTTATTCATTCAATGATCACACAAAACAATGTAATAAAAACAAACTATAACATAGGAGTATACTGTACAGAACTGTATTACACTCCAAACTATGTGGGCCTAGAAACAACATTCGATTTAAATATAGTGGTTTAATAATATTATTATATAAGAGATAATACATAAAGAAAATTAGGGCAACAGATCTGAACTTTAAACTAACATGCTTTAAAAGAGTAATATTACAATATTCATTTTATAATTTATATCATAATATTCATGATATTATACATATTTAGATAGTATTTTACTAAATATACTTTTATTTATCGATTGGTTTGTCTGGTATTGTACAAATGCCAGCCTACGTAAGATGTAAAAACGTTATAAAAGGAATATTACCCAATTTTACCTGTGCTTTCGTAACTTCAATTGTATTTTATCTACCTAATTTAAGTACATATATTATGTTTGATATAGCTCAATCATACAGTCATATAATATACATAGTTTAAAGTTCTATCTACTTGTTCATAACATAGTCATGAGACGAGCAAGGCGTAAGTATGATGGTAAGCAAAACATCTGCTCATAGCAGCATGGTGCCCCACATATTTGAACACGAAGAGCCCAATTCACTGTGTAGCACTGCACTACGCTTGTCACCCATCACATGATTTATCTCTTTGACCTGTAACTTTTGAAACATTCACCTTCAAAATAGATCACGTTAAAGTGAAAGTTTGAAACGTTCGTTGCTCAATCACGTCGAAACGCCTGATAGGATCGTGTCTAAAGAAAAACAGATAATAATCTATGGAAACGGGAATTACGCGGCTAAAAACGCGCAGTTGCTAGTTATGAATTAATTAATTCATAACTTAATTCTATATTGTTTTTTTTTCTGTTTTATTATGAACCTTATTATTATACAGATACGAATAGAATAAATTCCACCAAATACATTGTATTTAATGTCTTTTCTTGCCTTTTTTCTACTTCCTAATTTCACTCAGCAGCTCAAACTCGTTGCTAGTTCATAAAAAAAATTGTTATATTTTGGAACGTATTGTTATTTAAATATAATAGAAAATCAACATACTAATATAAATCAATATTTAATGTTTTTTCTTGCCTTTTTTTCTTCTTCCTAACCTCACTATATACACCTAATCTCATACTCCGGAAACTTGACTCTTTCCGCTTATTGGTAATTCTCCTTAGACCCTTAAACTTGTTGTTGAAGGTAAATGTGTTGTGGATGGCCGTATTGTGGTGGGCTATATGTTGATATGTTGTGGTAGATGGATGATAGTAGGGGGGGGTGCATCGGTGCAAGGAGGGACATAACGGGTTATATCCCTCTGAAGCTTGCACTTCTTTTCCTAGCTCCCCTAACTTCCCCCACATGAAGAAGGAAGAACTCATGAGATTGGATATTATGACGATGACTTGAAATACGTTATGAGGCTTGCTCCCCCATTTCTCCACCCCAATAAGCAATAAGGCCGCCAATTAAAATGTCATGCTTGTCATAGTTCTAAGTCTCTTTTGTAATTATTTTCTTTTCTGTTGTGGCTTTTAATGAAGAGTTTTCTTATCTTATCACCCCTAGATCCGGGGCTGATAAATAGAATATAATATTCTCAACACAATTTATAGTATTTAATGTTTTTTCTTGCCTTTTTTCTTCTTCCTAACCTCACTGTATTCTACCGTGGTCCCACTCAAGTCCTGGTATCCATCCATACATCTGCTCTCATACTCCGGGAAGTTGACTCCTTCAGCTTGTTGGTAATTCTCGCTTAGGCCCTCAAATTTGTTGCTCAGGGTCTCGGAACCGAAGAATTTGTTGGTGAAAGTGTTGTGGATGGCCGAGTTGTGTGTGGCGGGGTATTTGTCGGGGTAGATGGATGATATGATGTTGGTGGCGAGGGCGACGGGCGTGGCGGCGTAGGCGCCTTGATGCAGTGGTCAGAATTTCAGGTCCTGAAACAGATAAATTTGTGTATTTTTTTTTTTGTGGGAATATTTTGTTATTTTCTGCCGCGTATTCTTTTTATTGTTTTTATGCTTTCGCGATTTGAACACAACGTTTATACAGTATGGGGCTTAAACACGAATAATTATATTAATTTTTTTTGTATTATCAATTTATTAAACATCGTATTTTTTCAATTTAAAAAAAAATTGACAAAGACACGAATCATCAAATGGGTCGTGACGTCACTTGTGAGTAAAAATCCCATCAAGTGACGTCACTCGAAACTTCTACGCGCTATATCTTCGTCATTTTTTGTGAAACAAACGAAAAAATGCGTGTACAATGTATTTTTTTAGTAATCTCACTGACAACTGAAATACAATGTATTATGGTTATGGATTTGTTATAGTATTATTATATAATACTAGATGCCCGCCCCGGCTTCGCCCGTGGTACATTATACAGCACTCAGCGGGATCCCGTACATATACAACGGTGAAAGAATGACTGAAATCGGTTCAGTCATTCTTGAGAATATCGCTTTCAAACAAAACACCTCTTCAGCTACCTGCTACGCTACCTGTCGGAAATTGGATGTACCAACTCAGATTTAGAAACAAATTTGATTAGCAAAGGTTTAATATTCAATGACGCAATCTTAGACACATGCTGTCATGTCAAAGCACAGTACGAAAACTCTCAAAAAGGAATATTTTTTCCCGATTTTGTTACATTCTTGATTCAGGCTCCGCTTCTATTAATAGTAGCGTTATGTTCTATGTTCTATAGCCTTCCTCGAGAAATGGACTATCCAACACAATAATAATCTTTCAATTCGGACCAGTACTTCTCGAGATCCTAGCGTTCAAACAAACAAACAAACTCTTCAGCTTTATAATATTAGTATAGATAAAAAAAAACTTTGTCTTTGTTTATAATGAAATACTCTTACCTTGATGGCCTGCGGGAGGTCGGGCAGTTTCATGTCCCGCAGCTGTTGCGGCAGGTTCATGCTCTTCACCGCGGAGACCGCGCGAGCCGGCGCCGCGCTGATGCCCGCCTGAACACAAATTCACAACTTCATTATCACTAGTAGTGCCAATTACTCAAAATTCGACCATAAACATATATTTATACGTTGTCAATTTGAACAAAAACTTTTATGATAAACAAAAGAGTGCACATCCACAAGTTCAGTGCTCGAAATTCTACCATAAACCAATATAAATAAGATCTCAATTTGGCTGACGATTAACAATAAAAAAAAGAGTACACAGAACAAATTCATCATTACTAGTGGCCGCCCAGTAATCGAAATTCAACTATAAAGAAATATTAATACAATCTCATTTTGTCCAAAGACTAATAATAAACACAAGAATGCGTGTGTGTCAAATGATGTATTATGACTGGCCTGGTGGCTTAGTTGGTAGTAGCTCTGCCTGCGAAGCCGAGGGTCGTGGGTTCGATCCCCCACCCAGTGCAAATATTTGTGTGATGAATTCAAATGTTTGCACTGTGTCTGGGTGTTTCTATGTATAATAAGTATGTATTTAAAAAAACTATATAAGTATTATATCAGCTATATGGCTGCCATCACACAAGCTTTGCTTAGTTTGGGGTCAGATGGTGTTGTGTGTGAATTGTCCACCAATATTTATTTATTTATTTATTGTTTATTAAAGTCTGTATTTCAAATTACTAGTGGTCGCCAATTGCTCGAAATTCGACAATAAACCAATATTAATAAGTTCGTGATTTGACCACGTAGGTACTTCAAAAATAAACAAAATTAAAAATTTTGATCTACCCCCGACTACCTCGGATTTGTAATCCGTACAACATTCTACGAGTCTGATACCCATATTGAGGGAGTAGTGAAAAAAGAAATGTATTTCGCCATTTTGTGGTGGTGGACATCTAGGATTTGAAATTTGTCATAGTGCATAGTATTCTACTAGTCAAGCCCTTTCATTTGATACCCATATTGAGGCAGTAGTGAAAAAATAATATAATTCGCTATTTTGTGGAGGCATCTTGAATCGATATTAACCAATCATAGAACTACCGCACGGAAATTAATCTTCAACTAAAAACCGCATCGAAATCGTTCCATCCGTTTGAGCTCTACGGTGCCACAGATAGACACAAACAGACAGACAGACGTCGACGACGCACTATATAAGTATTATATAATCTGGTTCGCATAGGTGTACAAGCTTTGCTTAGTATGGGGTCATAACAGCGAGCAACACGGAAGGGAGTAGGCATACACAGCGTTTCCCCTCTGTCAAAGTACAAGTCCGCGTGGACCATGGAGTTTGATAATATACTGTGGCTGAGGGCGGAGCTAGATTTGTGAATGGTGCTTTATTTTTTGTATGTTACTGATTTGGCTGTGTGAGTATGATCGGCAATGGATCGGTACAGGTATGTTTTGTATGTAATAGTGCGGCTTTCCGCTAGTGCAACTTTCCCCTCCCGCAAGAAATGACAGAAAGACTTGAACAATATTTTTAGCTAAGGCTACTTACTTCCTTCCGTGCTCGCGCGGAAGTCGAGTTGCTCGATGGGTCAGAAGGTGTTATATATGAAATGTTCAGTGTTCAGCTATACTTATTCAATCTTATACAGTTACCTCGGCCCGCTGCATCTTGCTCTGTTCCTGCAGCCTGCCGAGGATGTCTGCCATGTTCGTCTGCAACACCATCCCGCCCATCACCAGCTCGTCGAGCACCTGAGGAGGACCACAGGTAAACGGTGACACCAAAGACAATATACCCATTTGACTAATCGTACCACTGTCCCTCCTTAGCGTTTTATGAACATAATTGCACTATACCTGTTGCGAGTTCGATCAGGCTTTTGATTTCGAGCGAAAGAGTGCAATTTAAAATATCAAATGTTAAAATATTAAAAGGTGGTTCTGCTCAGTGAAATGGTGCGGAAAGGATAGCAGGACATCCAGCTTTACAAAGGACGGTATATCATTTCACAAGTAAGTAATTTAATGCAATAATTAGAAAAATATTACATCATCAATCTACAAAATTACGAACATTAAAAAAAACGAAATGGGAACCCGCTGATTTCTTTCTTTGCATCCTGCTCTGTCCTTAGAAGTTTGTCTCGTTTTGTCAGATCATTGGTGGAAAGTAGTGCCGACGTCACACGGATAATTCAGCTTATCACAGCGCGGCTTTTACCTCGTCCTGCGCCCCCGCTGGTGACTTGTGAATTTAAGCAAGATTCGTTTCATCGCCGATCAACAGGCTATTTAATCTGTGGGTGACACAATCTCATACGTGCCTGGTTTTTTATTTCCAGACTAGCGGTGTAATGTGTTGGCGTAATTGTGCTCACCAAACATATCACACTAACATAGCACAACTGCATAGAAGCCAGAAATTAATAGACGATGAATCAGATGACATATAATATGATACAACCGATCAAAAGCTAAAAATGAAAAAACAAGAAGAAGACTTTATCAGCTGACTATTATTATCATTGTAAAAATTCAGACCAATGGAAACTATGTTGCCAGTCATATTGCATGCCTCTAGAGAAGAGGCCAGTTTGTATGGGGCAACTATTAAAATGTTTTGTATCACCTTATCTGACCTGCAAACAGCAATAAAGATTTTTGTGTTTCAATTCAATTCAATTTATTTATTCGAACCATTATTTCAAAAGAACACTTGGTAACGTCACTTACAATTAAATTATAGATCATTATTCAGTGTACATAATCTATATAAATAAAACATCTTTGTAATAAAATAATACAAAAAAAAAGTCAAATAAAACTAATCAGCTGTAAAGGGGCTTTGTCAATCAGATGCAGCTGTATAAAGGCTTTGTTATGACAAAATACAATTATCTAAATAATTAATACATACAGTACTTAAAAAAAAATACATTAATGTCCAGTATTATTTAACCTTGTTCAATAGTTCCAATTTCGACATATTCCTTTTCCAAACATTACTGTCCTTTACAAAATCATCTACAGTATAATATGCCTTGCCCATTAGGTAGCTCTTTATTTCAGTTTTAAGCCTAGTTTCATTGAGACCTTCCACTTGATCATTTGTATTTAATCACTGTTTTGCTGTATTGTTTTGTGGTATAAAGCGCAAGACACATTGAGCCCGCCGGGCCGCCGACATGTGTCAGCAACTTTTTGTCGGCGGGCTAGTTGGCGGCTTCACTTATTACAAGTCGGAAAATTTGCGAGCGTCCCCAAGCGTACCCACGCTGGCAACATGTCGGCGGGTAACACGCGCAGGCGCATGTTGCCGACATGATTCTTTTCATAACTAAGATTAAGAAATTTGTAAACTCTTTGCAAATACCCTTTAACCATTTTTTAATTATCTGGCATGCATTGTTATTACATCCTTTTATTCAAAACTTTGTTTACTAAATACCCTCAGCACAAGAAGGATTGGATACCCACGTCACAGGTCACCCTAGTGTGGGATCCAGTGATCACAGACTTATTTTTTACTTTATTTGTTTTATTGTATCTACCCTACATGTTTAATTAATTAAGTTGGTATTGTAAGTAAATAAGTTTTTGTGCTAATAAACATTTCCATTGTTCATACAGGCCGCCGGGCTTTGTCGGCGGCCCGGCGGGCTCAGTGTGTTTTGCGCTTAACGTTTGACAAAGTAGTTGTAGGATATGCATACCTGGTGAGCTGCATCTGCGTGGAAAATGAGGTCCAGCTCGCAGACGTTCTCAAAACACTTGTCGAGGGTTTCAACAAACACCTGAAACCAAAGAACATATTACTTTAATACTTTTTTTTTTATTATTAACAAAACTAAAATACAATGAGAACTACACTACAGGCCTACTTAACTAACTACTTACACTAAGCACGCCTGAAATTATCTATGGACCACTGTAGGTAGACTTCAATACTGACAATCATTGACTTTTTTTATACCCCCGGCCAAAAAAGGGTTATTATAAGTATGATGCCGATGTCTGTCTGTCTGTCTGTGCGTGTGTCTGTCTGTGGCACCATAGAGCTTAAACGGATGGGCCAATTTCGATGCGGTTTTTTTATCCGAATGTTGATTTCACATTTGTTGGCTAAACTGGTTTATCTTATCGGGCTTAGGGCAAATTAGTTTGGACTAGGCTATACTAGTTAATGCTATCGCGTATATGAAGAACTAGTTTAGCCTAGGCAAAACTAGTTTGTCCTGAAATCGAGTTTGGTCGGTAGCATATGTATACATATTTAATTGGATTACGGGACACCCACGTATATACGGTCGGTCAATCCGACTCGTTAATTTTAATACTAAAATATGTACTTATACATACCTGTATCAAATCTAATATCCCAAGCTCGCTCTCCGACGAATCCACACAGAACACGAAGTACAATGTGGCGTAGTGTCTGTAGATCAACTTGTAGTCTGAACCACCAATCAAACTGAAATTGAAGAAATATATTATTTAGCTTTTAATAAGATGTGTTGTGTACATAGGATACTAGGATACAAAATCGCTAGACAGGGAAATCTGCGATTTGCGAGCATTTGATTGATGCAGAAACTGGTCATTGGATCGAGCTCCACGCATCGAGCAACTCGATCTTCCGCGCAAGCACGGAAGGGAGTAGCCTTAGCTAAAAAAATATTGTTCAAATCTTTCTGTCATTTCTTGCGGGAAGGGGAAAGTTGCACACTAGCGCAAAGCCACACTATTACATACAAAACATACCTGTACCGATCCATTGCCGATCATACTCACACAGCCAAATCACTGACACATAAAAAATAAAGCACCATTCACAAATCTAGCCCCGCCCTCAGCCACAGTATATTATCAAACTCCATGGTCCATGCGAACTTGTACTTTGACAGAGGGGAAACGCTGTGTATGCCTACTCCCTTCCGTGTTGTTCGCTGGTTCCACGACCCGAAGATTCTCTCCGCCGAAGGTCATTACTACGTAAGAATGGTTAGGGAAGCCTTAGAAATTAAAAAACATCTTAATTTCAACCGGGAGGATGGTTTTCGGTTATCGGTGTTGTGAAGTCCGGTCATAAATAGATGTACCTACGCATCGCGGAATGAGTTCGGAGAAGCCTGGTGATACGGTGAGTGTCGTGTGTCGTGTTGGAAACCCTGCGATTTTTAAAGACCAAATGAGAGTAGATCAAGACCATCTCACTCCGCAATGAGACGAGCCGTAATTTCACGGTGATCACGGCGGTGGTAATTAAACTATTATTTATATCGTGATTAAGCCCCGTACAACAGAAATAGGGGTAGGGCTAGGCAACGACCGGGGTCCATAGGTGGCGGGCGGAACAGTGATGAGATATCACTACTTGCTGCGCATGCAGTCCCCGAACACACAGCAAGCCCACAAGCTGTCTTGGGCTCAAAGAGGCCATACTCTTCCGAGGTCAAGACACAACAATCACCATCATTGCAGGATGGGGATTTAGGGCGGCGGCGGAAGAATACCTGGTGTATCAACGGCGCGGCTCACCGGCCCAGTTAGTTGGCTACTGCGCACTTAACAACCCGCAATGGACAAGTATGTTGGGTTATTTGTCTAACCCCTTACCCTCATTTATTTATTTAAGCCTTAAACCTATACATTTTATTTCATATCTTATAAACTTATTTGTTAGTTTTATTAGTACTTATCCTTATTAATAAGTTAGTTGCACTAGTTTCTTCTTTTTAACCAACTTCAAACAGGTTTCTCAATTCGACCGTATATGTTTTTTGTACAGTCCCTTTTCGGGTGAAGGCCTCCTTAACCTCATACAAAACATTAAGTCAAGACAGAATCAAATGGAGAGAGGGTAGGGAGGCCTTTGAGCATTGGGACAGTATAGGCTCTAAAGTTTGAAAAAAATAACAGATACTAAATCAAGAATACTAGTTAATTTTTTCAGTAATGGTACTAGGACTCTTAGCAAAGTCCCCCTAGGGAAGCACCACACCTTAGGGCAATATTATCAGTGAAATTATAGGGAATATAGATAAAACATCTTATATATCAGGGTGATGAGCACAGTACCCTGTTAGTTAATGATTTGTACTTTTCATGTTCCAATAGCTGCGTGTCACTGTACTATTAAAAAATGTGGGGGTACATTAATTTCAATTATACATATAGGTAAGTAGATTATTTTTAATTATAAATAGAATTAAGAATTGACACAATAATTCCATGTTACTAAAAAAAAAAAACTTTACATAATGACTATGATTTACTTAAAACATGATTTATTGAAACACAATTATATGATTTATTGATTAAACTTTCGCAATTTGAACACATAATATTTATAAAGTACAGGCCTTATGTGACTGCAACAACTATTACAGTAGAACCTCGATAACTTAAACCTCGGTAACTTAAAAACCTCTATAACTTCAAAAAATAATGTTTTTTTTTTAACTAGAATAGGTTCGCACTTGACCACCGTCTCGCCTAATCTTAAGCGATGTTAATATGTTGCCTTCCGATCAGAGCCCAAAATCAAAACCCTTGATAACTTAAAATATTTTTTGTTTCCCCTTGGACTTTAACTTATCGAGGTTCTACTGTATGTGATTTTATCAATCACCACTCGAACAGTTAGCTATTCAAATGTGCGTTTCTTACATTACTTACTTTTTTATTATTATTATTATTTACTTTATTTTTTACTTTACTTACTTTTTTTATTATATTATTTACTTTATTACATTAAATTTAGTGTTTATAGTGCTATGGTGTGTCATTGGCGAGTTCACCTGAGAAAGTACCACATCATTGTCAGTTATTCTACAGTCAAACAGTAACACATAACTATTCCAGGTTAAAGGACAATGTTTCCAGAGAAATTACAGGGCCAAGACATAAATCATCTTATTTCTCTGGGTAGTGAGTGTTAATGTGGAAAGGCAGTGATTTGGATTCTTCACGTGCAAATAACTATGTGGCACTGCACTGTTATGGGAAGATGTGTTGTTTACCATCTGTCTTGCTTATCCCACTCATCACAATAAAAAGGAAAATGGCATATTCAGACACGCATCAATATAAACCATTGGATGTGCCCTGACCCCTTTGAAATTGGTAGTAAACTGCATCTGTGTGTGTAGCAAAAGTGGTTTACACACCACAAATCTACTTGACCCCTAGAATCACTAGCTGCGAGGTTTTGTTGACAACAAATTAATAGTGATAAGTAAAAACATCCGTTGTTCACCGCTTGCCGCAACCAACTAGAATGGAAATAGTGGGCTCACTCTTCCCAAAGCTGATATATTTTTGTGCATCTGAAGTTTGGGAGGGCACATCCAATGGTTTATATCAATGCATGAACACCATTGTTCTTACCTGCCTCCTTCAAGAAAATTGCACACATTGTCATCTCTTTTGGACACCAACTGGAATGTTTCTTTAATAATCTGCTGCTGCATGTCTTCATTCTGAAAAATAGTGATTTCTATATCAATTATTAGATCAACCAGATCTGATTTTTGAAGAGTTAGTTCAAACTACAGTTTCTTCTCTTTGTTGACGAAAGTTATGAACCGTATAAAAATGAAACAACAGAGAAGCACGAAATTCATTGTTTCTATTTTTAGTAACTTTAATAAGATTGAGCATACAAATATTTGATAACGTGAAATGTTTACAATATTAACTTTCACTCACAAAGTATTGGTAAAATTTAGATAACCGCGGCTTCCCATGATTGTTGAACACTAATATGGCTTTTATCATTTTGGATTATTGTTTTAGACACTAATTCATTTACAAGTTAGAAATTACTATTTTGGGTTTTGGGGTAGAAAAATGCGAAATATGTATTCGAAAAATCGATACAACTACACAGTCATATCCACAATCTCGAATGATGTCAATTGTCAAACTGTGAACTGTGTAAAGTGTAAACTGTCAAATGTCAATGTCATCTGTCAACGGATCAATTATCAACTTCAAAGCTTCAAATCCTAAGGTTTTTTACACTTGGCTAAATTCTGTCTGCTGAATTTAGCACCTATTGATTAACTGAATTTGACTGCTAAGTAAAGTGTAATATCTAGCATTTAGTAAGCTAGCATACTACAGAATTTCAGAAGATAGGATTGCTTTCTTCTAACTTGCGGTGCGGCGAGGAAGTGAGGTAAATTTACAAGCAATTTACCTCACTTCCTCGCCGCACCGCATCTCGTGACATTCATAGGGAAATGGCCTGAGCCATCAAAAAAAAGAAACAAGAGCCAGATTTGCAACACCCACCCACGCCTTACAGAGCAGGACACAAAGCCGCAAAAGCTTTTTGAAACAAACTACAGCTACACTACCCCTAAACAAGCTACATTGGAACTGTGCCAAACATTTAGTCCCACAGAACTTTGTTTCCCCATCTGACTGGAAGAGGTTCCTGCTGGCCATGATTTGTAATGGCCTATTCGGAAGTCTTTAATAGACTTCGAACTCAAGTAGGCTATTGCAGACATAATTATTTGAGTAAATGGGATCTGGTAAATCCTCCAGCTGAGCAGTGCAAGTGTGGTCCAAACTCCCAGACAATGGATCGTGCGCTCATTTGTTTACTGTGCCTTAAACCTGTACACTAAGGTTACTAAGCGACCTGTGCGAAGGAAGCCCCGTTGGAGTTTTTGTAGCATTTCTCTAGTCAGAAATTGTCAAGTCCTTAAAAATAATTTGAGACCAATTCAGATGATGGCCCCACCGTCCTACTAAAACTTCTACCAACTTCTCGAGCCGTGGCATAGCAGCAGAGTTCCGGAACCGCTTTCACATTCGAATGCAAATTTGCTGCTGCCAGCATCCTTGCGGGCCTGATTGTTAAGGGTAACGTAACCAGTCACCAGTAAGGTTTTCTGAAACATACGCTAAACGCGAATGAATAACATTGAAATGAAAACTACATAATTATTTATTTTCTCTGAAAAGACAATACATTTTCAGTTATATGAACTGCCGATTGAAGTGAAAATTTAAAACTCAGAATTTGATAGCTCACTTTGAAAACTACGCGGGTGACACTGGAGGACACAGCCAAGACCATGGCCTTCACTTAAGAAATACCTACTTCAGCATACAAGCTATACTAGTATAGCTTCTTATGAAATTTGGTGGAGTGTCTGAATGTAATCTTAGTTGAAGCCGGTTTTTGAAGTGAAAACTTCTATTGGCGTACCACAGACAATTTTTACGTAGACAAGCGTCACAAGATCGTTTAACTGAATAAACTAGTCGTTGTTATTTCAAAAACCGCCTCACCGATTTCAATAAAACGTATATGAGAGCATCTTTGAACTATAATCGACCATACGAAAAAGAACCATCAAAATCAATTCACAACAAATGACGGAGATCGGAGATTATCACCTAACAAACTTACAAAAAAAACACACAGCCGAATTGCAAACTTCCTCTTTTTTCGAAGTCGGTTAAAAAAACCTGAAAATAAGAAATGTTTTCTCAAACTTGGCTAAAAGAGCGTGTTTCCAAACCAGTGAAAGGATAGTCTTACACTTCATCACTTGAACCTTTTCACTTTGTCAATCAGTATTTTGTTGTCAAATTCATTTTGTACGTTTGAGAACGCGTTCCGCGCACTACAAGCCGCGAGTGTCAGGAAAGAAAATCCGAATAAATTGAATGATTAAAGTGTAAATAGACATTATTTATTATCTCTTGTGATCTGTGTTACGCCGGTCGTCATGTGGAACCCAGTTTTGCGGTCGCTGTTGCTGTAAAATCGAGTTATAGGTGAGTAAATGTCGCATGGCCATTACGGTATTTCTTTATTTGGGTTGATGCCGGGACTGGAATGGTATCAGGTGGCCTGTATCGCTTACAAATACTAAGTTGTCCGATACAGAAGTGATGCGTGAGTAAAAACCCACGCTTTCGTGTGTAAACAGTCCGAAAATGGTCTGAATACGTCGCAGTATCGTGTCGGCAGTATTGGAGGTATCCGCAGCTTTCGCTCGTCAAATACGCTTACATATAAGGTCACTGGTATGCTATATCCGTGTAAAGTCGTACTACGGCCCTAAATGCACGATTAAAATATTGTTTTTTTGTTTAGTTTGTATAAGTACATTTACAAGTTTTAACGCTTTCTTTTGATAACTACCGACATTGCGGAATTAATTTGTAATCCGTATGTTAACGTTGCATATGTAAAATTATAATGTACAGACTGTACATATATAATTGCAGTCTATAGGTATTAATATGTGTAATTTTGTAGTTATCTCAGTTTAAAACAAGTTGAAGTTAATAGAATAGGGCCACAGTATAAAATAGATTAAAAAGGCCCTGCTTCCGCGCTAGCCCAGAATTTGGTTGAGATACTGACCATCAAATTCTGGGCTAGCGGTCTTAAAGAAGACTGATGTAGGTCTTGAGTCAAAAAATCATAGACTGTTTTGGGGTGATGTTTACTGTATGTAATTCATGTAAAATTTATTTACATGATACAAAGTATTAGTTCTCTCAAATATATAAAGTAAAATGCTATTTAAAATAAAATTTGTCAAACAACAGACTACTTTCCTGATCTCTCTGATTGTGTGGCCCTCACGTCCATGAGTTAACAGTAATTTGATTTTCCCTGAATACATAAATTTTATAACAGGTACCTACCTTATGCTATGCCTTTTAATGTTATCAATTCCACAATCTTACTAATATTATAAATGTGAACGTTTGCTTGTTTAGTTGTTGCTCAATCACTTCTAAATGTTTGTACGTGTCTGATTGACATTTGGAACACAGGTAGATTATTGTATGGAATAACTTATACTTTTCATCCCACCAATATTGCAGGAAGGGGAACTAAGCAGATAACACCTTGGAGACTGCTAATTTCTTTATAAATTTGTTTTTATTTCTGTGGATCTATACTAGACATTTTGAAAAGTTATTATACAGATCACTAATCAAACTAATCTGTGATCCCTCTGGGTTAACAAAAAAATATTGCAGTAAAAACTTTTATACACTATTTTTTTAACCAACTACCCACAACCAAACACGCCTGAATTATCCATAAAGTTATGAAATGGATGGATATTTCTCTCAAAACCAGAATGATAAATTAACACATTGCTCTTTGGCAGTAGAATAACGGTGAAAAGTTGTCACACTTTCCCAGCTAAACTGCTCAAAGGGAACAGGCATAACACTTCAACGTAGGCCTATGTTGAAGTGGTATGCCTGTTCTCTTCACTGTTATTCTACTGCCAAAGAGCAATGTGTTAATTAAACATTCTGGTTTCAAGCAAAATATCTCTAGATAAATTACACAACACACTCTATTTTTTTTGTTGCTATATAACATTGCAAGAACTAAAACAATCAGCTTTGAAATTCAAATAGATTGTACTTAGTTTGAAATGCCATAGGCTTCATATTTCATCTCATAAAAATACTGAGTCCTTGAAAGATTAGCCATGCTCTATAGATATACTAGTCTTACTGATATTATAAATGTAAATGTTTGGATTTATGGATGTTTATTGCACAATCACGTTGTAAAGTCTGAACGGAACTGATTGAAATTTAAAATACAGTTAGATTATAGTCTTACAGAACACATAGGCTACTTTTTATCCCAGGAAAACAACGGGAATGGGCACTACGTGGGTAAAACAATGAGGCACAGCTAGTATTTCATAAACAAGAACCAATGTTGTAACTCTGACGAAGAACATTTCGAATAAAAATAACCACTTTCACTTTGATCAACCATCTTTATTCTAAATTCTAAACTTGTATCGAAACACAATCTGAATATCAAATAGCAATAAAGTTCCCGACCTACGTTAACACAAATATATCTGTGTCGACACAGAGCCTGTATTCTTCACTAGAGAGAGATTGAAATAATTAATAAATATATATATGCGTAATACTCATTTAAGTATCTTAAGTAAAATCTAGTTTGAGACTATATTTTCAAAGTAAAAGTACTTAGGCCAAGTTACTTCTTATTATGTAAAATTGCTATCTGTGATCCTATTAAAATCAGTTTAGCTGTTTCAGAGATTAGCCCAAAAAACAAACCGATAGACAAACAAAATGTTGTGTACAATGCAGGTAACAAGTTAGAAATATGAAATAGTTAGTGGGTAGATAAGATTTTAATATAAATATAGAAGAGTAAATTAAGAGAACACACTACAATGTCATGATACTGAGCTCTGTGCCTGATTACATTTGAAGTACTTAAAGAGTCTTTAATTTAAACATAATACAAAAGATTTACAATTTGATGATGAGAAAAAAATTCACATACTGTACATATACATGTACTTTCATATGCATTTAGTGAAAAACCTGTTATATCATTTGTTATTACAACCAGAGACCAGAGACTTCAAGTTTATTTATATACATATAGATATTATGATCTGATGTAAATATATCAAGACTAAACTACTATTCGTGTCATAAATACACAGCTCTGCGTAAATACTCTATTTACATTCTTAATCCGCATATATTATAACTATTCCATTTACACATCTTGTGCTGGCACTTCACTTGACAAACCGTATTTATAGCTTTATTGATGTATTTCGGCAAATATTTGTCAACCTCACATAGGATTTTCTCATCCAGTTTGTCTACAGAAATATTAATAATCAAATCAAACCTACTAATACTTTATTTATTTATTTATTGAATAATAGGCGAGCAGCTTTAGCTGATATGCCTATATCTCAGTGTTGAAATAACAAATTATAGGTAATTGAAATGATTTTGTCTTTTACTATCCATTTGTCAAGTTTGTTCTTAAAAGAGTTTAACGACTTTGCCGAAATAATCAGTCATCCTCACTCTGTTGCTGATACTATAAATGTTTGGTGCTCAAACACTTGGAAACCATTAAGTGATTAGGTTGAAATTTGGAACACAGTTTTATTTTAATTTTTTTAATATTGGTGGACTATTCACACAACAAACTAAGCAAAGCTTGTACTATGGCGGCCAGACAGCTGATATAATACTTATATAGTTTTTAAATACATACTTATTATACATAGAAACACCCAGACACATTACAAACATTTGAATTCATCACACAAATATTTACACTGGGTGGGTATCGAACCCACAACCCTCGGCTTCGCAGGCAGAGCTACTACCCACTAAGCCATTGTTTATTACGAGTCACATTGTTTGTCTGCGATGCACTCCTATAAGACTGTATAGGCAAGTAACTGATATTCACTAGGCCATTTCTGAATTTCTTTTTATAAACTATAATGTCACTGCAAGCAATTCTTGTAATTGGGGCAAATATTGAAAATACACAGATGTGTAACAACAAGTGCAGCGTTAGCATACAATACAATAATTGAGGAAAGGCATAATCATATAAGTATGTCATTTGACCTTCTTATCATACAAATTTATGTGAGAAATAAACAATATACTTACATAGTTGTATTTATACATGGTTATGTTTATGTATGTGATGTAGCCAAAGAGTTTACATATACTATGTATAGAGTTGGCACAAACGCTTTACACCGAAAGCATGGGTAGCATCTTTCTTGCCTTGTAGCTCTTGTGGAAGTGTCATACTTTTGTCGCGGCACATCACTCTGTTGCCATAGAAAGTATGCACGTCATCTGCTTACGATTGACACAAAGGAACCGTGCGGAAAATCTAACTCTATACGTAGTATGTAGTATATGTAAACTCTTTGGATGTAGCCAACTAGCATAAACCGTTCAATCAAGGGCCTAACCTGTTTACATAACATCGCCGTTTAACTACAGGTCTAAATTATATCCAGCCATATCATTTGTTACAACATGTAATAAACTGGCGGGCTAAAGCTTTAGGCCGTACAATAGGATGAGCATGATGAGATCGAAATAAAAACAATGAAGCATCTGATTTAAGAATTTTTTTATTAGCTAAAATGTCACTGTGTAAAAAAATTTTTTTTTTTATCAACTAAGCTAACATAGTTACATTTCATTGTGAACGGAGTTTAAAAACGACGGAGCCATCAATTCGATCTGAATTTTTTTTTAATGTTTGTTATCTTATTGATAACTTCCGACTAGGTCAATCTATTTTGATAACAATTGAATATGTTATTGACGCGAAATCCAAAGCTTCGAAAAAAAGATTTCTATAGAAGATTTTTTTTTTTTTAAATAAAGAGTGACGAGACGATCAGGACATTTGCCTGATGGTAAGCAACAGCACAGTGACACACAGCTATTGGAACATGAAGAGTCCAAATCATTACCTAGCACTGCACTGCGCTCGTCACCCAGAGATCTAAGATCTTATATCTCTAAGCCCTGTAATTTCTCTGGAAACATTGCCCTTCAAACCGGAACACAGTAATGTTTGCACATTACTGCTTGGCGGTAGAATAACTGGAAAAGGTGTGGTACTTCCCCAGTCGGACTCTGCCAAGAGTCCTACCACTACAAAAATTTGAAAAAATTGCCATACTTAAGGACCATCCATCGGAACTTCGGCAGAAAGAAAAAAACTGAAATATGTATTAGTGACCAATTTAATATTAAATCTTAATTATTGTTACAAATACGAAGTCTCAAGTAATACAGTTCTGTCAAACAGAAATCCTTATCTCGTTAAAAGTTCCATAACGCCGTTCGATATCGTTACCAGCACACGCGAACCATTCTCCAAACAAAAGTCACGCGGTCATCACGCAGTCAGCCGATACATTGCGGTGTGGGTGTGGCGGTGCCGTATACTATGGGTCAGTGGGCCGGCAATGGTCGCGCGTCACTGCGATAAATATCGTACGTCGCGTTTTGTAGCGTCAGTGGATGTGGAAATAGATTACAATATTTTGGTACAACGCACACGCAGCGCTACTATCGCGTAATCTTTCGTTTCAAGATTGAATGTATTAACAGGCGTAGTTTAAATATTTCATCGCGGTTTTTTGAGATTTGTAGACGGACAAAACTCGATGACGGGAGACGCGCGGCGCCATAATCGACTATCTCAAGACACTGCGCTGTGAGGTTGTTGTAAAATAATTGTATTCTTTATTTTTCGTCAATGATCACGTAGCTTGGGCAGATGCAAGTTTATCGTCAGATTCGCGTCACGGCGTCTATTATTGAATTTGCAGTTTTTTTTGGTTCATCTATTCGTGTCCAATTCTCGTAGGCATGTAGTTAAAACTGTACAGGGTTACTGGTAATTAGACTGCATAAAATATTAAATACGTCAACTTTTATTCTACATTTATTAAAAAAATCGTATTATTTTCCCATACTAAATATATAAAAAATGTATTTCTCTAGTTTAAAACCACAGAACTCTTCGTAACAATTTGTAGCAAGAGCGCGTTCTCTAATTAACGCTCCATAAATGATGTGCCGAAGTGAATAAACACTAAAACCCGCTAAACAGTGCTAGAGAGGGCAACAAACACAAATTTTTTTTTGTTATCTATTGAGTTTTAACGAAAGTTGTAGAACAAAAGTTCGTTTGTTTAAATATATAGAACATGCCCTTGGAACAGATGTAGGCTGATTACGAGTAACCCTGTATATCTAGTATAACTTGACGAAAATAGGAAATGGCACCGCCACTCTCGAAAATACTATGAAAATAGACCGTACTAGATACTGTATAACATACTAAGTATGAGTACTTATATAAAACATTTAGTTTAGTTTTTCCGACTTCAACAAAAAAATTGTAGTCACTATATTGGTATGTAGGTGACGCAAATGCATAAGATCCATATTCCCTAGTAATATATTTATAAATATTGGTGGACAATGCACACAACACCACCTAACCCCAAAACTAAGCAAAGCTTGTGCTATGCCGGCTAGATAGCCGATATAATACTTATAATTATGAATGACTGGCCTAGTGGCTTAGTTGGTAGTAGCTCTGCCTGCGAAGCCGAGGGTCGAGGGTTCGATCCCCACCCAGTGCAAATATTTGTGTGATGAATTCAAATGTTTGCACTGTGTCTGGGTGTTTCTATGTATAATAAGTATGTATTTAAAACTATATAAGTATTATATCAGCTATCTGGCTGCCATCACACAAGCTTTGCTTAGTTTGGGGTCAGATGGTGTTGTGTGTGAATTGTCCACCAATATTTATTTATTATTATTTGTTATTAATTATAGTTGTAGATACATACTTATTATACATAGAAACGCCCAGAAACAGTGCAAACATTTAAATTCATCACACAAATATTTGCACTGGGTGGGAATCGAACCCACGACCCTCGGCTTCACAGGCAGAGCTACTGCCCACTAAGCCACGAGGCCAGTAACTAAACAGTTATCAACGCGACTAAAGAGATCTTCGCTTTTTAATTTTCGAACCTTAGACTTAGAAGGAAGTAACAACTGGCTGGTGTGAAGTGATAAGTCTCAAGATGCCGTCCCATTGTTTCATCTGCAGGTCTACTACGAAGTCCGATAAACGATATATCGGGCGAAGTTATGGACGTTTTATACCACGAAACACAATCGGTCGGTTGATCTGATCGGGCATTTCGTTCATCCCGACCGACGCTGATTTGACAGTTTTTGTGTCATCAACCGACCGATTGTGTTTCGTGGTATAAAACGTCCATAACTTCGACCGATATATCGTTTATCGGACTTCGTAGTAGACCTGCTGGTCTGACCCATCGATGTCTGACCTAAATCGCGTCACGTAATATCCTTGCCGGTCTCGAACCATACATAATGATTACGGCCACCCACACGACTGTCTGTAAGCTTTTGTATGATAAATAGATACTTGACCTTTTTATAATATAGAGTGACCACGAGCAGGTCATTTACCTTTTTTTTTAACTTTTATAGGCTTACACTTGACCGCCATCTCGCCTGATGTTAAGCGACGCTGCGGTCTACGATGGAGCGTGTTTACATATAAAAAACCGATTCACTCTCGTTTTGAAAACACAAAGATTGTAACCAACAGGGAAAACCCACCCAGGTAACGTCTTCCACAGCCTAGACGTTCTTATCACCTGATGGTAAGCAACATGCCTGCTGATAACAACACAGTGACGCAGCTACTGGAATAGTCCAAATCATTACGTACCTTTGGACTGATAGTTATGACACTGTGCTCGTGACTCAGATATTTAAGAAAATATCTCTATTCCCTGTAATTTCACTAGAAATATTACATTCAAATCGGAACAGTGTCGTTTGCACATTACTGCTTGGCGGTAGAATAACTGGCAATTGAACTTCCCCAGGCAAAGAGTCCTTCCTACCTATTGGGGATTTAGAGTAAAAAAATAGTAATGCTTCTTAAAGGGACCTTTTTTTATTGTAACTGTCGGGAAAAGCCCACTCAGGCAACGCATTCCACATCGTAGACGTTTCATCATTATCTGCACGTATTCGTCCACTGTCCACACGCTTTTCCCATAATATGCCATTCAGCCGCCTTTCGTACTTCGGGTCTCATCTTTCATCTAGTATCAGGGCGTCCTACACTACGTTTACTGATTCGCGGTCTCCACTCCAGAACCCTTCTACCCCAACGGTTATCGAGTATCCGACAGTAATGACTGGCCTACTGATTTACCGGCCCAGATTATACCTATCTCCCAGGAAATAGTTGAATCAGATTTCTTATCACCTACTAAGTAATATACGTAAAGTGTACCGGGGCTGGACGGGACTACTACGAATATCTTGTACGACGGCAAAACACACCAATGTGTCTGTCTTGAGTCGGCTTAGAATAAAAACCCGTTTATCGACCATATGCCAACAACGCATCTTTTCCTATTTCGGTCACACAGTACGCAGAGGCGATAAGAGTCTGGAAAAACTGATTGTCGTTGGGAACACCGAAGGCAACGATCGCGTGGTCGTTCACCAACCAGATGGACCGATCAAGTGAAAGACTCATCGTCCTCCAAATTCTACACGGTCGTGAGGCGCTGGACCGGGGCCGGTAGAGGCAGATCATCCGCTCCAGCAGGTCTACTATGAAGTCCGATAAACGATATATCGGCCGAAGTTATGGACGTTTTATACCACGAAACACAATCGTTCGGTTGATGACACAAAAACTGTCAAATCAGCGTCGGTCGGGATGAACGAAACGCCCGATCAGATCAACCGACCGATTGTGTTTCTTGGTATGAAACGTCCATAACTTCGGTCGACATATCGTTTATCGAACTTTGTAGTAGACCTGCAGATATAGCCCCGATGCTGAGCACGATCCTCAGACATGAAGGACCGACCATAGAAAGAGAGAGTACCGGGTCTGCCGTGTAGGCCCTTTTCTTGCTATGCCACCTGTTTGTAAACTTTATGGTTGAGAGTAACTTTCGATTTAGTCGACTCCCATGTCTGAGAGTCGTGGTCCGCATCGGGGTGATATCTTGACCGGATGATCTTCACTGGTGTCGCTCCAGTGCTTCTCATGACCACGTAGAATTTGAAGGACGCTGAGGTTTTCACTTGATCGGTCTATCTGGCTGGTGAATGGGTCGTGGGTTCGATTCCCACCCAGTGCAAATATTTGTGTGATGAATTCAAATGTTTGCACTGTGTCTGGGTGATTCTATTTATGATAAGTATGTATTTAAGACTATATATGTATTATATCAGCTATCTGGCCGCCATAGTACAAGCTTTGCTTAGTTTGGGGTCAGATGGTGTTGTGTGTAAATTGTCCATCAATATTTATATTTAAACGCCATTGCCTTCAGTTTCTTTCGTTGGAGGAAAACATAAGGAAACCGGTATGCTCCCAAAAAAGATATTAACATACGAGGACATACATCATCCGTCAATCTGCAATAGGTACCGTGATGGATTATAGCCTTGACGCTCTCCCTATGAGAAAAGACCACAAGTCCCAACAGTGCAGGCGTTTAGTGGGTCGCTAATGGCCGAGCTACACGAGGCTAGTTTTTCAAGCTAGGATAGCAAGATAGCGTTAGTATACATATATATTTTATTAACCTAGGGCAGCTGGCCGCGATTCGCCTATACTACCGAGCTGACTATTCGGGTTAGCGCCGAGGGCGCAGGACCCAAAAGGAACCTATGTAAAACCTATTGATATGCTAGTGCTGTAGCATGGGATGATACCTGGGACGCGTTACGGCTGCTAGCACAAGGGCGCCTGAGACGGCTCGACCTCGGCTCGGGCTAGTGCCGGGGGACATAGTGTTTGGCACCTCTTGGTGCCCTAGCGGAGTGGGAGCTAGCGTTAGTAAGCTAGTTCTTCTAGCTTCGTGTAGACAACGGTACGCAACGCTACTTTTGTCTGCACGACGCTAGAAGCTTGCTAGCTAGCTTTCTGACACTAGCTTGATAAACTAGCCTCGTGTAACTGGGGCATTAAGTAGGTAAAACAGCGGCTAGTAATTTGTAATATTGGCAAAGGATAAGGCCAAGGTGGCCATGCGTATTTTATTTCTGTACGTATATAATAAGATTAAAAGCACAATTTAGTACGTTGTGCAATTATAATTGTTGATTAAACTGTTTCTATCTACATAATGACGTTATAACGATTACTTACGGCATCGAAATGAGTGACGTTGAATCCTACTAATAATGTGAATGTCAATGTTTGGAGGTTTGTTGCGCAATCACGTCGAAACGCATGAACGGATCGGGAGGAAATTTAAAACAAATTATAGTTCGAAAGAACACATAAGTTTTTATCCCAGGAAAATAACGGGAACTACTCAGGAACACGTTCCATCGCAGACCGCATCATCGTTTAACATCAGGCGAGACGGCGGTCAAGTGTAAACCTATTAAAGTTAAAAAAAATATTAAAAAAACAACCGGAAAGATAGTTATTATATAAATTTACTGCCACGTATGCATGTCGCGTGGTATTTCGTTGCGTCACATCTAGGAAAAGTGGGAATTGTTTACAAAATCACAAACCCACACTTCTGTTGCGAATAGGTGAATTTTTAACCACGTGAACCACGACTAGTGATGATAGCCCACTTGGCAAACTGCCAAACATGTCATGCCAAAAATATGATAACTGACAATTTTGGCATTTTTTCGCAGTGACAGGACTCTTTGCTGAGTCCGCCTGGGGAAGTACCAAAGCTTTGCCAGTAAAGTTATTCTACCTCTATACCTGAGGAAAAGGTTTAGGTTGGGAATGAAAATCAATATTTTTTGCTATTCCTAACCTAACCCGGAAGCGGGTCAGGTTTTCGGGCCAGGTTCGGAATAAACCATAAATTCACTATTGTTAAAACACTGAAAGTAACAACGAACTACAAGAACTTTTATATTATGTTACTTGCTGCTACGGAAGCCTTCATGGGTAAGTCCGACTCGCACTTTATCATTTTTTTTTTAAATAAAGAGTGACGAGACGTGCAGGACATGTGCCTGATGGTAAGCAACATGCCTGCCACATAACAGTACAGTGACACACTGCGCTCGTCACCTAGAGTCGGCGACATGACGGTCAAGTGTTTAAATAATAGTGTTATAAGTAAGTATAGTGTTATATAAATAACACTAATAATAGTGTTATAAGTAAGTATATATAAGTGTTAAATAGTTAAAGCAAGAAAATTAAAAAAAAAATACTCCCGACAACCTTGGATTTGAAATTTATACAGTAGGTATTTTAGTCAAGCCCTCTTTCATTTGATATCCATATAGAGGGGGTTGTGATAAAAAATATTATGTAATTAAGCATTTTGTGGTGACGGCCATCTTATATTTGAAATTTGTCACTAGTATTCTACTAGTCAAGCCCTTCAGTTTGATAACCATATTGTGGAAAATTGTGAAAAAATATTTTATCCGCCACTATGCGGAGGCGCCCTAATCAATCGACATTTATTAACCAAACATAGCTAGGAACCGTCGCAAGGGAACTAGCTTTCAAATGAAAAAAAAACTGCAATAAAATCGGTTCATTCTTTTGAGAGCTACACTGCCACACACGCAGACAGACATCGCAGTCAAACTTATAACAAACACCCCTCTTTTTGGTCGGGGGTAAAAAAATATATTTTTTTTTTAAGTAAGAAGTGACGAGACGAGCAGGACATGTGCCTGATGGTTAGCAACATGCCTGCCACATAACAGTGACACGCAGCTATTGAAACAAGAAGAGTCCAAATCATTACCTAGCACTGCACTGCGCTCATCACCCAGAGATCTAAGATGTTATTAAGCCCTGTAATTTCTCCGGAAACATTGCCCTTCAAACCGGAACACAGTAATGTTTTCACATTACTGTTTGGCGGTAGAATAGCTAGCAAAGATGTGTACTTCCCCAGGCGGACTCTGCTTGGAGTCCTACCACTACTAAAATATATAATGTGCGACAGCTTTTTCCATAATAACATCCTGTCCATACTATCTGTCAAAACGTAAGTTCAAGGTTTTTGATAAGACGTGATTTTATCAATCACCGCTCTGAGAGAAAAATAACTATCTGGTCAAGAGCGTATACGGCCACGTGCCTGTGGTTCCGTGACACGATTAGATCTTTCAATGGTAGGATTTTTGCTGGAACTTTACAGAGTTTGCTTGGGGTAGATCACTTTTAGCAATGAGGTCTCCATTTATTATGCCGTCTTTTTCTATTTGATATTTCTCTTCAACCTCCGGTTGACTAGAAAAGATCGCTTTAAGCGTTAAAGTCGCTGTTTGGTTCACTAATTAAAAGAAAAAAAATATTTACTACCTATATTTATTTTTGTTTTGTGGACAAGTGTTTCTATCTATGTCTCTTCTACCGCTTAGTAATGAGCAAATATCACTGTGTTCCAGTTTGAAGGGCAATATTTTCAGAGAAATTACGGGGCAATCATTTTTTGTCTGGCTGACGAGCGCTGTGCAGGTTAGTGATTTGGACTCCTCATGTTAGTATAGCGGCGTGGGAGTGTGTTGTCATGGGCGGGCGGGCGTGTTGCTTATCGGCGTGCCTTTTATGATAATCTTCGCGTAAAAAATAAATTAATAAATAATGTATTACAATACGCTCATGTGTTAAGTAGAACCTACCCAATGTAGAGTTAGTACAGATTTTATTTGTGAAAAAAAAACAAAGCCAAATATTAAAACTCTAAATCCTGCGTATAGTTTCACCGTACATAATCGATAGACAAATCAATAGACCATATATGTGTTTGACGAAAAGGGTTCTTTATAGTACGACGGAACCCTGAAAACGCGATACCTTGTTATACTAATCCAATCCAATTACCATAAAAACAGTTGAAAAAAACTCCACCAATCACAGAAAAAACCTACAATAGATAACAAAAGGGACAATTCGCCCATTGGAGCATTCGAATCGCGAACGTTGCAAAAACGCATCCTTCCTGCTTCCGGATTGGTCAGTTTTTCCCGCGCTTTTGTAGTATATAATGGAAATGTGGGGAGATGTGCGTTCAGTCGTGGGGTGGTCGTCATCCCCTGATGTTGTGTTTCAGTCAGTGCCTTTGGATAACTTCGAATTTATTCGGTAAGTCGTAGTTTATTAGGAACATAAGAGAATTAATACATAACTCTAAAAAAATAAAAATATTAAATATATTTTTATGATTGGTTCACATGTATTATGGATTCATTCATCTATTAAAATTAAACGAATTTATTTCAGACGTTTATAACCCATATAAGTAAATAAGTTGTATAAAACAAATTTAACAAATTTGAATAAGTGTAATAAATTGCGACAATCTAAGTACTGTTATTCTATGTCAAATAAAACATTAAATTAAAATTATATCTACCATTAATTTTAAACACGTTAGGTATAAATAAAAATTAAAACTATGAAAAATAAAAATAAAATATGAAAATTATAATATTGAACATCACAAAATTTAGCTCTCGATCAAATTGTTATTCGACTAATGTTTTATTAACAGTACCTAATTTGTTTGTATTTCTAGTAAAATTTACAAAATCGCTTAGAAGCTTATTAAGATTTCCCTTTGGCACAAGTTACCTACCTATTTACTTTTATTTGAAAAAAAAAGAAAGTTAATTATTACTAAGACTTAAAACGAGAGGAAAGATCAAAAAATTTCGCGCAACAAATTTAGTGAAAACAATTATATCGCCTCTTTGTTCATCTAAAATTTGAAATATTTAACATTTATCGAACCGTATTTTATCATATTATGATAACCGAAATTTGGGCTAACGCAAAAACGGCAATAGAAGTAAAGTTAACTTATAAAGTAAGATCCCAGGGCCGCCAGACGTCACGTATTTTCTGATGAACTAAATATGTACCATTATAGAGTTAGTACGTACTAAGAACACATGCTTACCCGCTCACTTGCTTAGAAGGCCAATTTTGAGATATGGGGTCCAGAAGGTACATAAAAACATTTATGTACAAGTTTAGGGGATGACTGGCCCCTTAGATCGGTCTGTCTTTTCGGAAAAGACTTTAAAATAGTTGTCTGATAAACATAATAATGGAATATGAGAATTTAAGTTAAGTCATTTTTTGCGAGTTTTAAAGCGTCTATTAAGCAAAACGGCCGACGGAAACTGTCGACACCATACAATTTGTTTTAAAAAGTATGACCCATCAGCTCCCGACCTATAGGCCGTAGAATGTATGTACATCGGGTGTCAATGGCTACTATAACATAACCATTTAACGTTCTCTACAAAGTGGAACATCTTTTTTAATTACAGCAATAAAACGCACTCAGGTTAAAACTATGGTTATTTTTTATTCCCCGTATCAACCCATAGAGATCCCACCTATAGCGCATGGGTCTCCTCTTAACCAAAAATGGGAGGTTTAGGCCATAATCCACCACTCTAGCCCAGTTGTGGGTTGTCAGACTTCACTTGTCATTGACAAATTTTTCTCAGAAAAACGGGTTACATCACGATGTCTTACCGTTTGTAACTTAGCGGCATTACGACTTCGAAAAGACAGTGGTGCGCGTCGGAATCAAATCAGGGGGCTCAGGACCCGCAGGTGATGCCTTTTTCCCTATTAGACCAGCCCTAACTTAATATTTATTTATTAAAGCTACTCTATTATTCAAAAGTAACGGCCGGTCTAGTCGGGAGAACGGCAACTACCGATCCGGGGGCCTTGGGTCAAATCCCAAGCGCACCACCGTCATTTCGAAGGCATGTGCGTAATGCTGCTAACTTAAAAACGGCGAAGAGAGTAATCGCGAGGAAACCGTCGAGTACCTTAGACCATGCGTGAGCCACCATCCCGCACTGGGCCAGCCAGATTTTCGTCCGAGACCTTCTCAGACTTTCTAAGTCAGAGAAGGCCCCGAATCACAGAAAGGGGAATATTTTAATGGTCTGCTGAAAATAATGATGATATCTCGTTTACCCGCGTAATTACTGTTTCATAACGGTAGGCACGTGTGAAAATCGATTTACTGCTAATCTTATACCTAATTAGTTTAACTTGTACGTAATTACAGTAAATTTTTGTTATTTTTGACTGAAAAAATTAAATAGAGGTAGGTGAAGGATATATTCACAGAACACAGTTGGGATCGTAATTACGGTACCCTTACAACATGGTTAATTTTAAACGATGTTTATCCTGTTGAGGTGGGACTTGGTGAGCGCATGGTACTGTCAAAACTGCCTACTATCCCCTTTAATTTTCATGCACTAATTCATTTAAATCAGCCAATATAATGTCCGACAAGCTCCCTAGTTCGCGAATCTGCAAAAGATCCGTAGGACGCCATGAAACTCGATGTAGTGACGATATTCGGCAGCAAACAGAGGAGAAGAAAAGCTGAGATTTGGGCTCAGTGCTGTATCATTGGAGAGGCCTATGGGTCTGTTATTGGGTACTCTGAGGATGATGACGAATGATCCTCCAATGTTGGACGTATGCCTCTACTATTATGGATGGCCACATAGTGCGATCTCAAGATTTTAGGTTACCGGTCGCCTTTCGCAGTTTGTCGCTCCATTTGTCTTCAATCTGCCCCAATCTGAACTTACCAATACGAAGTCCATATTTACCATCTTAAATTATCTGCTGTCAGACGGCTTATAAACTCTTATGCTGGGGCCACACTAGCGAGTAATGCCATTAATTATCGCGATAATGGACGTTGACCATAGGTGAAAAAAAATACACCTAATGAACGTTAATATTAACGGTGTATTTTACACCTACGGCTAGCGTCCATTATCGCGATAATTAATGGCATTACTCGCTAGTGTGGCCCCAGCATAAGAGTTTATAGGCCGTCTGACAGCAGATCATTTAAGATGGTAAATATGGACTTCGTATTGGTAAGTTCAGATTTACAATCAGCATTACAAAAAGTCATAAATTCATGGTTGATAACCCAAATACTCGAACGAAGCGGTTTGATTGCACTTTCCTAATAAGGAAATCTGAACTTGAGTAAATTTCCACATCAGAAGTCGAATGAACCAAACAAAAAAAGAAACATTAAAATCAATTCACACTATCGCGTAACATACGTAGATACATACAAAACAAAATACTTACAGCTGAATTGGGTGGAAAAATTTGGAGTTAAATAAACAAATCTAAATCTTTAGTTTAAAAAACTAAAAAAACACGCTTTTAGCGCGCACTAAAAACTACAAAAGTATTCCATTCAGCAAACCCTTTCATTTAATACCCATTTCAAACAGCCAGTCCGCCATCTTGGGGAGGCCGCCATATTTTGTGATGATGTTTTTTAGCTAGTCATATATTGTCACCAGAACTCAGAGCGAGTGCAAAATTTCATCCTAATCGAAGATCGGGAAGTAGCTCAAATTAAGATTCCAATATTTTCTTACATACATAGTTACTAGTGAAGGTAATAAAAGCGTGTTAAAATCCACAATAATGCAGGATGTCAGGTCGTTTGACTCAAATGTCCAGCTAAACTGGCTGGTCTGTTTAGGTTTGACGGCCTGGCAACCCTAGGCGGCTAACAAGAGGATGATCTAACTGGGTGATCGTTTTACACGTCTGCATAGCATTCCCTATATGATAGCGTACACCGGGTGTCGAATGCTTAGTGGACCACCGTCAAACTTCATTGTGTGCACGCCGCAGTACGCCGCGATCACGTTTGATTCGCGTGGTATGCGAGATTGACGACGCCAAGCCTGATTGGATAGGCTGAGGAATTTTTGATGTAAAACTTCAATATTTCCCTTAAAGTAGGTTCAAAGTCGCGGGCAGATGCTAGTGGGAATGTTAATAGGTACCTAAAATCACTTGAAACTGTGTTATAGTAAAGCTTATCTTTAATACAGGTACACTAGTTTTTGTTTTGTTCAAAAATACCTAGTAGTAGTACGAGAGCCCACGACCAAAATTTTTGTCTCATAGCAATACAGCCAAAACCGCATCAAATCGATAGATACCATTATCCTGAACTCGAAAAAACCAATATCAGACATTTTCCGCGTAGCGTTTGATCTGACCGAATTTTCAAAATTGTCAAAGAATTTTACCGAACTGCATCATAGCAATATGTCTGAAAATTGTTGGACATGATAAAATAAGTTGTTCACATGTGCAAAAAATTTATATCAGACAAATTAAGTGTAGCATGTTCTCTATCAGACAACTTTTCGATACTCAGATATCATTTAAAAATCGTATTGAGGCATCTTGAATTCTCTGTTACAAACCAATGAATACGTTGCGACCCTGAATTCATTACATGATAATTAACAAATAATTTACCCGAAACCGTAACATTGAAGTTGAAGGACTGAAATAAATCGCACAAAAGGAAACTGGGATGAAGTTGAAAAAATAAAAAGGGTTTATTCAAAGTTGTATAATAGTAATAGAATAAGAAATGGGCAGGAGCGTAACAAGCGCTGAGGCTGTTGAAATTATTACGTTGAATTTACGTTATTTTCGTTTTTGGGAGTATATGCTACACTTAAAGTGTCTGAAAACAGGTTTTTGGTAATCATGGCAGCAATACGAAAAGTTGAAAAAAAAAAATATCCGTATTGCTATGATACAGGTCGGCTAAATTTGTTGACATTTTCAAAAATGCGCTCAGGCTATGTGCTACGCACAAAATGTCTGAAAACAAACTTTTTCGTAGTACAATTATAAAATCTATGTACATTTTCACTATCAGACGTATTGCTATAATACCGACTGCCTTTTTTTTTGACACAGCAGAAATGGCCTCTCACGCAGTTGCTACACTTTCGACCGTTACTACACACCTAGTCGGGTTCAGAATCATACAATCTAACGATTTTATAGGGTTTTTTGCCGTATTGCTATGTGACATGGTTTTGGTCGTGGGCTCTCGTACTAGATATAATTTTACATGCATTCAAAGTTCGCAAAAATATCTACTGCGTGTGACGTCACGACACAACGATCCACTGCGCTTAGTCGCAATTCGCCAGCAGTAATTTACTTGCGCAGTGATTTGTTTTATTTCATCGTTTCCAGTTGTGAACGAATTGAGCGAGTGTTGTGGTATGACGTCAAGCGCATCTAACTCGGACCGCTCACTTTAAAATGATATATCTTGGAAACTGATTGACGTATTCAAATAATTCTTTCACGAGTATTTATGTTGAACGGAGAGTACAGAAAGCTAACATTCAAAATTAGTGAAGATATCTCATGTTTTTCCTGACTAAGCTACGGTTGGTCGATTCGGGAGACCGTTCTCCCGACTGCCGATCCGGAGCCATCGGGCTCAAATTCCACGAGAAATACGGTCTTTTTGGAGTTATGTAAAACGGCGAAGGAAAACCACCAACCCGCATTGGGCCAACGTGGTGGATTATGGCCTTGACTCTCTTCTTGCGAGACAAGGCCCCGAGTCCCAGCAGTGGGAATATTTATTGGGCTGCTTATGTTATGTTTATGTTTTATTCCTATCATAACTACTTTTGGCAGCACACGCTAGTATTTTATGTCACTAGCTAGCCGTTCCGGTTTCTCTCGGGGAATGTAAATGAAATGGAACACAGTAATGTGCAAATATCACTGTGTTCCGGTTTGAAGGGCAATGTAATGTAAAATGTATTGTAATTTCTCTAGTTACAGGTATTAGAGACATAATATCTTATCTGTGTGACGAGCGCACTGCAGTGCTAGCTAATGATTTGGGCTTTGAATGTTCCACAACATACCTCCCACATAACATCACAGGGACACGCAGCTATTGGAACATGAAGAGTCCAAATCATTACCTAGCACTGCGCTGCGGTCGTCAAACAGAGATCTAAGGTGTTATATCTCTAAGCCTTGTAATTTCTCTGGTAACATTGCCCTTCAAACCGGAGGACAGTACTGTTTGCACATTACTGTTTGGCGGTGGAATAACTGACAAAGGCGTGGTACTTCCCCAGGCGGACTCTGCTAAAAGTCCTACCATTACTACTTATATAATCTCAATTTTGACTGCCCTAGTGGCTTAGTTGGTAGTAGCTCTGCCTGCGAAGCCGAGGCTCGTGGGTTCGATCCCCACCCAGTGCAAATATTTGTGTGACGAATTCAAATGTTTGCACTGTGTCTGGGTGTTTCTATGTATAATAAGTATGTATTTAAAACTATATCATTATTATATCAGCTATCTGGCTGCCATCACACAAGCTTTGCTTAGTTTGTGGTCAGATGGTGTTGTGTGTGAATTGTCCACCAATATTTATTTATTATTATTTATTTGGCTTGGCGTCCACTAGTAACATATAAACACTGCAAACATTATCAATACCATACACTCGGTAAAGCCAATAAATTTAGACCGACTGGCGAATAATTGAGCCAATATGTGAATCAATAACGATTCGTTATACGGCCGTTACAAAACTATACACGTAATGCCATCGTATGCGCATGAGTCTTTTATTAACATTTTATTAGCTTTATCGGCGGCGAGGGAAGGCATCGTGAGAAAATCTATTTAACCTTGTGGTATAGTCCTTGAATGTTTTAACTTCTATAGGTTCACTCTTAATTGCCATCTTTTTAACCCCCGACCAAAAAAAGGGGTGTTATAAGTTTGACGTCGATTTCTGTCTGTCTGTCTGTGTGTGTGTCTGTCTGTGGCACCGTAGAGCTCAAACGGATAGGCCGATTTCGATGCGGGTTTTTTTATTTGAAGGTTAATATCAGTGCGGGTGTTCTTAGCTATGTTTAGTTAATGTCGATTCAAAATGGCCGCCTCCACAAAATGGCGGACAAAATATTTCTTCACAACCTACCTCAATATAGGTATCAAACGAAAGGGCTTGACTAGTAGAATATTTTGCACAATGACAAATTTCAAATCCAAGATGGCCGCTACCACAAAATGGCGAAATACATTTCTTTTTTCACAACTCCCTTAATATGGGTATCAAATGAAAGGGCTTGACTAGTAGAATATTGTACACATAACAAATCCCAGGAAGTCGGGGGTTAATCAAAATTTTTAATTTTGTACCTAGAAGAAACCGATTCACTCTCGATTTGAAGACGTCAAGAATGTAACCATCGGGAATAAAACCACTCATTTTAGAGTATAGAGTGATGATACTAGCAGGACATGTGCCTGGTTGTAAGCAACAAACCTTCCCATAACAGTCAAGTGCCACGCAGCTATTTGAACATGAAGAGTCCAATATCACTGCCTAGGACTGCACTCTTAATTGTTACTATTCATTTTTGACGATACGGAGTCTGTCCTTAGTAGCTAGGATGTAATATGTCAATAACGAAGTCACTAGAAAAAAACATAATGTAGAAAAAAAACTTTCTTTTTTTAAATAAAGTGTGACAAGACGAGCAGGACATGTGCCTGATGGTAAGCAACATGCTAGCCACATAATATCACAGTGACACGCAACTATTGGAACAGAGTCCAAATCATTACCTAGCACTGCACTGCGCTCCTACACTGCACCCTGAGATCTAAGATGTTATATCTCTTAGCCCTGTAATTTCTCTGAAAACGTTGCCCTTCAGACCGGAACACGGTAATGTTTGCACATTACTGCTTGGCGGTAGAATAACTGGCAAAGGTGTGGTACTTCCCCAGGCGGACTCTGCCAACAGTTCTATCACTACACTACATATATGACAGAAAGAAATCTGTAAGGGCAACTAGTAGTAAACAATTCAAAAACTTCCTCCGCAGAACATCACAAATCTCAACTAGTCACAAAAGGAGCACACGAATACACATTGAGACCGGTTTCGCTTCCTCTAAGCGACAAAAAACTACGTCTGAGTGTCTGTCTGTCCTTCAGACCGCATAAAAAACGGCGCAGCTTCTATGCCGGTTCTTTGACCCGAGTTGGGCAATTGTAGAAATAAAACCACGCTACGGTAGACACGGCAAATTGTGCGGTCTGCGATTTGTGTTAGCACTATTTTTATTCGATCACGAAAAAAAGAGTTTTAAGGTGCCCGATAAGTATATTTGTATGTACATCTATAATTCTATGAAAATATTTATTGTAAAATAAATTGCCCCATATAAACATGTCATATCATATTATCTGCTAGCTGCTCCCACGATATACGTCTAAATTATTGAATGTCATGTTTTTCTTTTTCTTAAAAAATAAATAGTAGCCTAAGTTACTCCTTATAAAACATAAGCCAGTGAATTGTACACCTAGCCGACAGAAAAAATGTTTAGCATTATGTGTCTATAAGTATGTAAATACCGTATATATATAGAGGTATACCTACTTGCAAATTATTTTAGTGAAGTTTTTTTTAACTACTTAATTGGAAATGCAAGCGCGCATGCCTTCCTTCAAATATTCTTCAATTGATTTAGTTAAGATTGCAAATTATAAAGCTGGAGAGGTTTTTTGTTTGAACGCGCAAATCTCAGGAACTGATGGACCGATTTCAATAATTCTTTCAGCGTTAGATATGTACGTGATCCCTGAAAGCTGTAGATTTATAATATTACTAGATGTCCGCCCCGGCTTCGCCCGTGGTACATTATATAGCACTCATCAGGATACCGTACATAATACAACGGTGAAAGAATGACTGAAATCGGTTCAGTCATTCCTGAGAATATCGCTTTCAAACAAAACACCTCTTCAGCTACCCTGCTACGTGTCGGAGATTTGTCATACCAACTCAGATTTAGAAACAAATTTGATTAGCAAATGGAGGTGTTTAATCTGTGAGCAAAGGTGAGGTATGTAATCTATGGCAAAGGTTAATCTTAGACACATGCTGGCATGTGTCATGTCAAAGCACGAAACGTACGAAAACTTTCAAAAAGGAATATTTTTCCCCGATTCTGTTACATTCTTGATTCATGCTCCGCTTCTATTAATAGTAGCCTTATGTTCTATAGCCTATAGCCTTCCTCGATAAATGGATTATCCAATAGAAAAATAATCTTTCAATTCGGACCAGAACTTCCCGAGATCCTAGCGTTCAAACAAACAAACTCTTCAGCTTTATAATATTAGTATAGATTTAATTGATATAACTGCTTAGTTTGGGGATAGACGGTGTTGTGTTTACCGATGGCAGTGCAAGGCTGAGGTCACACCATCAGATGTGCCCTTGTGCTAGTAAGTAGCCATACGAGATGTAGATGAATAGATCTTATTGTATATATAACTTCTTATTGTACTTAATTCAAAATGAACAAAACGTCGTGGTCGAATTGATAACCTCCTCCCTTTTGGAAGTCGGTTCGGGCGGACATCTAGTTGATCTATATATATATATAAAAATCAATGCCACTTTTCGTTGTAAGTGAACGTCCTCCTAAACGGCTTGACCGATTTGAATGATTTTTTTTGTATACGTTTGGGTAGGGCTCTGGATGGTTTAGATTTACAAATCAGCCCGGCAGATGGCGCTGCAGTTGGTATCTAGGTTATTATCCGAGCGAAGCCGGAATGGGCCGCTAGTAGTTGATATAATCCGACGAATATTAAAAAAAATATCGGGTTTTATCGGATACACTTCGGAGAGTGTGCAACTGATCTGCATGTTCTAATACCACCTGTTTGTGATATTGAATGGCGGAGTCATTCGATTACTCGAACAGGAAGTAAGTTTTTACTAAAATGACGGAAACTCACCTTAATTGATCCACTATTCGACAAGGTCTAATTAATTGGTTGTTGTTTTTTATTTGAATGTGCCTGTGACTTCGTTCGCGTAAAGGTTTTTTTTGTATATACCTACCGACTAAATATAACAGGTAAAAGGAAGGACACGTTCGTTTGAATAAACTACTTTCTTAAAAAATTAATAAAAAAAAACGACTTCAATTTAAAATTTAATTCAGGCATTTCACCATATTCATGAACTATCTTCGTACAAAAAATTAAACCGATTTCAAAACCACAAGTAGGCGATCAAAAGCGAAAAATAAATTAAAATCATTATTATAAGCGCTACTCACTCATTTATTTGAAGTCGGTGCCAGTCAGGTCAAAAAGCTAGTAGATTGATACCATGTAGGCACGTGGTAAGTAGGCATAGATAAGTAGTATCTATCCACTACCTGTTGAGACTTTTTTTGTTACAAGAACAAAATTAAACATTTTGATTACCTCGGATTTGTAATCTGTACAACATTTAACAAGTCAAGCCCTTTCATTTGATACCCATATTGAGGGAGTTATGAAAATTTTAATGAAAATTATGTAATTCACCATTTTGTGGTGGCGGCCATCTTGGATTTGAAATTTGTTATAGTGTATAATATTTAAATAGTCAAACCCTTTCATTTGATACTCATATTGAGGTAGGTTGTGAAGAAATATTTTGTCCGCCATTTTGTGGAGGCGGCCATCTTTAATCGATGTTAACCAAACATAGCTAAGAACATCCGCACGGAAATTAACCTTCAAATAAAAAACCCATCGAAATCGGCCCATCCGTTTGAACTCTACAGTGCCACAGACAGACAGACATCGACGTCAAACACCCTTTTTTTGGTCGGGGTTTAAAAAATAAGTGTAAGCTTGACCACCTTTTCTCGAAGTGACGTAACATACAAAAAAAGTGTGTATGTACGTACCTAATAATGAAGTTAATATTTTTCCTCATTATTCCACGTGCTAAGAACTCTAGCTTCAACCATTGAGATAAAAATGTCCTCAACGCAAGAAATATTAACCAGAAGTTAGTTACTAAAATGTCAACTAGCTTCAAACTTCAGGGTGTTGCTTTTTCGTGACGTCATTCGCGCGTATCGTGAAAATCTACTCTCACATTTTTTCTTCACTCGCTAAAAGAGGTGTAACTTCAAAAGATTGTATCGGACTATAAACCTACGTCACTCCTTTCCATCAGTGACAGCTGGTGCTAATTAAACTGTCACCTAATTATAATCACAGACGTGGGTCGAACAGAAACTGTGTAAAATTAAAGAAATTTATTGTAAATACCAGAATAGTTATTTTTTATTTATTCGCAACAATAAGTCGCCCATGCTCAATTCCAGTCTGTAATCTGACTGTATTCCAAATTTCATGCCATCTACGGCCTAAATTTGTTTTGCATTTTCTATAGTTGTCTCTGCTTAACTCAAGAATTTAAATAATTTTCATTCATTCATACGTGTGGTACTTCCTCAGGGGGACTCTGCAAAGAATCATACCACCACAAAACTGGCGGACTGTTTTTTTTAAATTAATATTGGTGGCCAATTCACACACAGCACCATCTGACCCCAAACTAAGCAAAGCTTGTACTATGGAGGCCAGATAGCTGATATAATACTTATATAGTTTTAAATACATACTTATTATAAATAGAAACACCCAGACTCAGTGCAAACATTTGAAATTTGAATTCATCACACAAATATTAGGCTTGGTTAATCGGTACCCCATCCAGTGTAGTATACCCTACCTGTTTATCCCTGTATATTGTGTAACTAAGTAACTATATACTTACACAAAGTTTGGTGCGTACGTTCGTGCAAGATGGAATTGTACCGCCTTCGCAGTAATTGATACAAGAACAGGCGAATTGTAGATGGACTTGTTTTGCATTTAATTGAATTCGTTTGAAACCAAAAATATATTCAGTAGTCATAGCTAATGAAATAGATAAGCTTACCCAATAACGCCAACTAGCAAGTAAAACATGGCAGTTTTAGGAACTGCAAATAGAAGTGAAAACTTACAACTCAGAATCTGATAGTTTACGTTGGAAACTACGCAGGTGAAACCGGAGGGCGGGAAAATATTGACGATATTGAAATACTGACGCATATCTAGATGGCCATGGTCCCGAGTTTACCCGAAGATTTATAGACTCGTATCATTCCCGAGCGTGACGCTAGAATTCAATTCACAGCCTATGAAAAATCTGTCTAGACTCGCCAAAAGAAGTGTTCACTTCATTAGCGTATCATGCGCTCTGCGAAAGATTTTCTTTTCATCCTTCCACAAATTTCACATCTGTCTCTACCTACTCTTCGATACGGCTTTGTTGGTTTTCACTCACGTATCGCTACATGTGTAGGCAAAGAATAAGGAATCTTTGTACAGATGTTACAGTTCTTTTGTGAAAACAATTCAATGATTTTAATTCTAATTATACTCGTAATCATTTAAATTTCATTTTCTTCGAAAAAAAACAAATAAACACCGACTTCAAATTAAAATTAAATTTCCAATGAGACAGAGGTTTCCGATTAAACGAATGGATAATCGAGTGTGCAAGTTATAGATTTTTATTGTTATATCAAAAACGGCTACGTCCATTTCGATGAAATTTATACGGGACCACAACACAACACACAACCAAATAGCTACTCCTCCTTTTTTGAAGTCGATTGAAAACTAGAATAGGACTTTATTTGCTCGTAAAGGTTCTCTTATTTCACCAAACTCCTCCTTTTTTGAAGTCGATTGAAAACTAGAATAGGACTTTATTTGCTCGTAAAGGTTCTCTTATTTCACCAATTTCAATATCTCATTACGTACTCGTGCGGTAATGTAATCTAAAACGCATGCACGGTGTATCAAAATGCTTCGTCTAAAACGAACGGTACTTTTTTTTTTAATCTTATCAAAGAGTTTTTATGTCAAAAAAGTTGTAAAATTTTTATATTATGTAACTTTGGGAGATGAAATATAATAAATAAACATTTAATTTCATTAATTTTGACCATAAATTAAAACAATGTATCTGTAACACAACACAAAACCATTAATTTATTTTACTAGTAATACTGGTTGGTTTTGTGCCTTTGCATTAAAAAAAAAGTACGCTTTTTCTTTTCGCTGTATTATTGTTTTTATTCGAAATTGTCGAGTTTTATTTATTTTCTCGCAAATCTCTATATATAAAAACGTTATGTTGGTTTGTGTACGATTCAAAAACTCAAAAAGTTCTGCACCGATCGAGCCGAAATTTTACAATGATATATAATCTGCATCAAGTATCTAATTTTTGCACAATGTGCCACAGCGAAGCGTGGCAGGGTACAGCTAGTATGTTATAAAATGTTGTATGACATATGTGCGCTTTTATAATTACAGCCTCTGCTTTCTTGTAGCTCGAGCCGTAGGCGAGAGCTAGCAATACAAGCTACTATTTCGTGCCGAAGCCGAGGGTCGTGGGTTCGATTCCCACACAGTGCAAATATTTGTGTGATAAATTCAAATGTTTGCACTGTGTCTGGGTGTTTCTATTTAAAACTATACATGTATTATATCAGCTATCTGACCGCCATAGTACAATCTTTGCTTAGTTTGGGGTCAGATGGTGTTGTGTGTGAATTGTCCACCAATATTTATTTATTATTATTTATTTCATGACCGCCCAACTTCCCGCCTTTCGCGCAACGTTGCGAAGTTTAACGTCGCATTCAATGTTAATGTAACAGTTTTTCATTGACTAAAAACGCGCATAAAATGCGTTTTTTAATGAAACCTAGTTAGATCGTTTTGTCGTCCCCGAAACCCCTTGCAAACAAAATTTCATGGAAACCTGTTTCCGAGATTCAGATTCTATATATTGTAGATAGATTAACTCTTTATTACATATAATTAAAAAAAAAACAAACAATAGTTACTTATAACATGTACAAGAATAGCTCGTTTAAAGGTGATAGATATTTTAAAAATGGAACTGGGTTATTACACCATATTACCTAATTTCCTTAATGTTAAATAATATGTTACAGAAATAAGTATTATTGTAAAGTAATTTCAGTTCTCAAAATCCCCAAATCTATATTTTATACCCACCTCATTGACGCCGAGATAAGGATGTCGTGTCGATACAATTGTTTGTAGACGTTAGGGAGATATTTAAAACATCATGCCTTTATGTGTATTACGTACGTATCACGAGTACATATTTAAGTAAAACCAAATTCAAAGCCTCCATTCATTGTGAGTAATTTCGTTAATTTAACTTCGCGTAACACGAAAACCGAAGCCGTAACGATTGCGACGGAATGAGTAATAAAGCGAATATGTCATAATACCTCTTCGTCTTGTGAACAGTGTCAGTTTTGTAACAGTATGGGCATCTGAGGAATTAACTATAGTAGTAAATAAATAAAATTATTTATTTGGGAAAATGGGTAATTACAATAAGATCTTAAACGTTTACATTGAGAACTCCATAATCAACCGTACGGTATCGACATGCAAATATTAGGTTGTCTATGACAATTTGACAAAAAACTTTATAATTCATCACTCTAAGCTGCCTATTCAAGGACTACCAATTTCACTTTATTATTATAGTTCTCCATCCCACCATCCTAGGTCGGGCATTCAAATGAACGTGGTTATATTTAGATAACTCACTGCTTGGCAAAGGTCGCCCCCCAATTCCTTCCGCTTAATCCGGTCCTGAGCTTCAATCGTCCATTCTCTTATAAACGGTCCTGGGGTCGACTAGCGATGGCGTCCACTCTGTAGAAACTTTGGCCCATCGATCAGGGTGCATTCTGCTTACATGACCAGCCCATTCTCATTTAAGCTTGGCAATTTCTGTATCTGTTATATCTGTATTGGGACGCATTATGACATTTTTTTATTGTCTATAATATTATTGAAAAAAAATCACGTAACACGCACGTTTATTATTAAACGATGAAACCGGCAAACAAATGAACGATGGTTCCAAAAATATAATCGCGTATGAGCAGCTTATTCCGGTAGCGCACCCTACTGTGTAACTATTGGTAGAGATCTTGGCCCCTTAAAGGTAAAATATTTTCCAAACTGTTAATGCCATATTTGTTTGTGTGAGATCATAACACTAAACAATAAATTTCATGACACAAAACTAAAAAAAAAAAACTTACCTATTAACTTGTATCCCTTTTTTTAAATCCCTTACATATATTTTTTTTCGCATTGATAAGTAGTAGTCCTTTCTCAGGCTGTAAACTATTTCAATGCCAAATTTCACTTAAATCGGTTTTATAGTTTAGGTGTGAAAGCATTACACTAAGATAGACAGAGAAGAACATTCGCAAAAATAAATTTAGTAGGGACTGAGTGTAGTCTGGTTTCAAACGGCGGTATGCATCTCTTTGCATCAACGTTTCGGCTTAGTTATCGAACCACTTGTCGTACTTTTCGAACCTACACGTTGGTAAGTAGGTAACATCAGGCGAAATGGCCTTAAAAGGTAAACCTATAAAAGTTTATAAAAAAAAAAGGTCGGAGGCGTAAAAAATTCTTTCAATCTCGCATTGCATCCAGTAGGTTAAGTCAGTTGGGTCTGTACAATTGTAATAAAATCATATTATATTCGTATAAACAGTTTTCTGTATTGTATTATTATAACACACTGATGTGTTCATTTCAAACTTTAAAAATGAATAAAATTTGTATGCTCTTTCTTTTGTTTCTATTTTTTTATTAATTACGTGTAAATTATAATTTTAGCAATAAAGAATTTTGATATTTCAACTACCCATACTGCAATCACGTCGCGTTTCTTAGTATCTTGCCAAAGGTATTTTCGTCGAAGTGGCGTGGCGACTGCACCGAAATACTTGTGCTATACGTTCCACTTTGGATATTCAAAAAAATATATGTTAGTTCATTGACTGGTTTATTTAGATTTTTACCATTTCATAATAGTGTTTATGCTAATATTTTCTAAATTTAGAATTGATGAGAAGTGAAAGGAAACATACGATGCAAATGCTGATTGGTTGGTTTCAAATGACTGAATGTTTTCAATACAGATTATTTTTTTATATTTTTTTTAATTTGCAAATTATGTTTGTTTTTTATTATTGTTTTTAAATGTATCACTTGCTTATGGAAGCCATGATATGGTGTGAGATGACCCACGCTTGCCCATGAGGTACGATATCTAACCACTCTAGTCTTGAAAAGGATACATTATATGATGTAATTGCAAAAGTAACTCTGTCTGTCTGTTATGCTTTCATGCCAAAACAACAGAGCCGATTTAAATGCAATTTGGCAGAAGATAATGCAGAGATAGTTTACAGCCTGTGAAAGGCCATACCTACACTGCTATTTAATGCGAAAAAAGAGCAGTAAGGGGTTGAAAAAGGGGAGACATAACATCTTAGATCTCTGGGTGACGAGCGCAGTGCAGTGCTAGGTAATGATTTTGACTTTTCATGTTCCAATATCTGCGTGTCACTGTACTGTTATGTGGCAGGTATGTTGCTTACCACCAGGCACATGAACAGCTCGTCTCGTCGCTCTTTAGTTAAAAAAAAAAGACAAGATAAAAAGTTTGTAATTTTTGAAGCTAGAATCTATGGTCACTACTTTGCAGAAATCATCAAAAACGTAATTTTAAAAGCATTGAATCCTAGCACCGTTTATAAGGCTAAAATATCGGCCTCAAAGTCTTGCGTCGAAAGTTTTCGATCGGCATCAACTTGAACAGCATTCGTGCACGTTCTTAAAGATGAAGGCATTAAAACATGACCACACTGGCAACCCACAGTTTATTGCCATATTTTATAGAGTAGTAAACAACTGTTCAATGTACAGAGAAAACTGCTAAACAATCCACTTTCTGCTCTCACTGCTGGAATTCGGATCAACGTCGTAATACTCTGGCCAAGTGCGGGTTGGGAAGTTAAAAAACATCACCCAAATCTAAAAAAAAGTCGCATCTCCACGACCGAAAACATTTTAGCAGAGTAAAAACCTCTTGACCGCGATCATGACCCTTCTACAAACAACTCTGTGACGCATAGCGGCCTCGTTACGTTGCTCGTAACGAAGTCGCTATCGATTGGCGTTATCGGCGGTCGTTGGTGCGCGCGCGCAACTTACATTGTTACTAGTTTGAGTGTGAATTCGAAATTAGAAATAGTGTTTTTTTTGTTTGGATTTCGAAACGCCTGCTTCGTTCATGTGAGTTCACATGAGATTGTGTTTTGTTTTAATCGTATCATATTTTTTTCCTTATTTTACACGAATTCGTAATTCGAATTAGAGTTTATTTTAGGTTTCCAACTTGCGCTGAGCGCATTTAAGTTAAAGTGTTTTGTTTCTATACTTTTTTCCGTGTTTTATTTGAGTACCTTACTAGTTTAGTGCCAATTCGAAATTCGAATCTGTATTTCTTTTTTCCTTTTAGATTATAAGTATAAAACGCGCGGTTAGCTCATGTGAGTGATTGTGTTTTTTTTTTTTTTTTCGTATTTTAATATTTTGTTTCGTATTCGTTTGAATTTCATATTGTTTTTTCTTTATGTTCGTCTTCTGAAGACGGTCTTTTGTTGAGTTGTTTCTTATAATCGTTGTTGTTGTTGTCAAATACGCTAAAAAAGATACCTATGTGAGCTTGAATTTGTCTTTCTTGTGGTAGGAACTTGGAAAATTCTAATTATAATCTAATATTGCGTTTACTGAGCGCAATTCAGTGCTATGCAGTGATTAGAATTCTTCATGTGCAAACAGATAAATAAATATAGAAAATTGTCGTTGTGGCACTATGTACACGTGTGTTGCTTACCATCAGGCATACGTTTTTCACGTCCCACTGTACGAGCTTATGTAAAAAGTAATGTTGATTACTTCCAGTTGGCAAACTAAAGTCTCTTGTTGTCAACAAATGACTTGCTGTTGCTTACGTAACTGCTCAAATATAAGATTCTGTTGTGTTATCGTTTTCTTATTTCTTTACTAGCTGTGCCTTGCGGTTTCAGGCGCGTTTTAAGTTTTTTTTTGAAATGAAATGAAAATTTTATTCCATGCAAAATAGAGTACAATGTTAGATGTTCATAAATGCAAGTAATCAATCTAGTTTGCCAAGAAACTGGCATATTATGGAGTTATAATTATTATACGAGTAAATATGTTCAGGACAGTAAATCTCTAAATTGAATTACACTATGGAATTATATTCGCTATAACTATATTCAGTACAATATTTCAAAATACATCACTAAAATGGATTAAACAATGGAATTATAATTTATTTAAATACAAATTTTCAAAGCACAATTCTAAAAATAAATCTAAAGTTACGAATATGTTCAGTACAAATTCTAAAAATATACTATCAAAATGGACTAAACATTAGGATTATAACTATAATTATATAATTACAAAAATATGTTCAGTACAAAATTCCAAAATAAATGACTAAAATTGGCCGAACCATGGCATTATAATCATGACACACAACATAAAATATGCTCAGTACAAAATTTCTAAATAAATTTCTAAAATGATCTAGACTATAGAATTATAATTGTTACAAATATGTTCAATTTTGCTCAAGTAAGAGTAGCCTAAGTTATGCCTTAGAACAGGGATCGCCAACCTTTCAGGAGCCATGGGCCACATGGTGAATAGAGTAGATAAAAACTCGCCGCACTTCTGAAAGTTTGTAATCGATTTGGGAAATATATATTTTTTTGTAACTATAATAGGTTCGCACTTGACCACCATCTCGCCTGATCTTAAGCGACGATGCGATCTACGATGGAGCTTGCTTACCTAGAAGAAACCGATTCACTCTCGATTTGAAGACACCAAGATTGTAACCATCGGGGAAAACCCACTCAGGCAACGCATTCCACAACCTAGACGTTCTTATCACAAACGTGGAGTCAAGTCTCGTCGTTCGTGTTTTTGGAACGTCAACCATGAAACGATGTCACCCTTTTGTGGAACGAGAAGTCCGATAGAAGAAAGGGCAAGGTGGAATTCGCAGGACGCCGGGACTGTAGATAAATGCGAAAACCTAAAACTCAGAATTTGATAGCTTGCTTTGGACACTACGCGGATGAATCCGGAGGGCGCAGTCATAAGCATGGCCATGGTCCCGAGTTTACCCAAACATTTCTTATTGTTCCCAAGCGTGACTCTAGAATTGAATTCACGCCCACGAAAAATCTGTCTATGGTTTTTCCCAAAAAACTCAGCGCCACTAAATAAGAATTCATTTAAAAAACTCAATTGTATAATTTCGTCACACTCCGTCGATCTACGTAGAGACAAACTGCATCACAGTTTCAACAGCAGTCGCAGCTTTATTTATTGAAACACGCCCTTGGCAATGTCAGATTCCATGAGGTTAGAATGCGCGAAGACGAGAAGACAATGTTTCAATTGAAATGAATAAAAATATATTGTGAATAATGCATGTTGTTGTTTTTTGGGAACCTTTTAACTGGAAATCGTGTTAAAAACGACTTAGTCGTTCAAGAGTCGTGTTAACTAGCACTTGGCTGCGACTCCGTTCGTTGTTGAATTTAACTACATCTATACAAATAAATAAAATTGAAGTGTCCGTTTGTAATAATTGAAAAAAATGAAAGGGCTTGACTAGTAGAATGTTGTACTGATAACAAATCCGAGGCAGTCGGGGGTTAGTCAAAATGTTTAATTTTGTTCTTGTTTAACTTAGACACAGTGAAGGAACATCGTGAGGAAACCTACCTTATAAAGGTCATGCGTCATCCACCACCCCGCACTGGGCCAGCGTGGTGGCCGTGACTCTCTCATTGCGAGAGATTGCCCCGTTTCCCAGCAGTAGGTACATTTAGTGGGCTACTTATACTTATTGACAACAAGTAGGTAAGTAAAGTAAAAAAAAAGAAACAGTATGAATATACTGTGTGATAAAATTGAAAACGTGAATCAAAGAAGTTATACATACAGATGAATATAAATCCCGTTTTTATTATCTTTCAAATGGTTATTACTTACGGAGCTCTTTGTTCTCGTGTTGCTGGTTAGTTATTGCTAACTGTTACTAGTTTCCTTATCGAATTTTATTATCATTACATTTTGTACGGTTGAATGTCTGTCGCGTTACGAAAAATAGCTAATATTAGTATACAAATATATTAGTGGACATTTAAAACAGCACCACAACACATGTGTGTTACTGTAATTTTTCTGTTATGTGTCACAATAAAGTATCTGACCTGACAAACTAGTATCCTATTTTTGTTTTTAAATTGTTTGTTGTAATTGTCATCCAGAATCAAAATTGTCTTTTTTTCTTATTTTATTCTTGTCATCTTATCTTATCTTATACCTTTAAACGAGCAATTCTTGTAAATATATATATATATATATATATATAGAATCTGAATCTCGGAAACGGCTCGAACGATTTTCATGAAATTATGTATACATTACAGGGGGTTTCGGGGACGATAAATCGATCTAGCCAGGTTATTTTTAAAAAACGCTTTTTTTATGCGCGTTTTTAGACAACAAAAAACTGTTACATAAAGATTAGAATGCGATGGTAAATTTCGCGACGGCGCGATACAGTATATTAGCTCAGTCGGGAAGATGGGTGGTTGAAATATGGTAGGTCCGGGTTCGAATCCAACCAGCCGCGTTCTTTTTTTCAAGTTCATTTTTTTTAGAAAATCAGTATGTATCTAAGTAACCGAGCAAAGCTCAAAGTCACCCAGGTACTTAAATAATAATACACATAGAGTTCAATATGTTATATTTCTACAGTTCATACTATTTTCTGCTTATTTAGTATCATAAGTTGGTAATTATTGTAAACAATCCGTTCAGTTTTTGGCGGAGGGTATTGGTACGTCATCTCACAAGTTTTCTTAGGTTTGGGTACCAATGCACTTCTACATGGATGAACACAAAATAACAATTACATCTGTATGAAATGTTTTTGTTGTGTTCTAAGTAAGCAAATAAATATATTTCATTTCAAAGAGTTATTTATCTATCTATCTAACACCATCTAGCCTCAAACTAAACAATGCTTTTGGTATGGAAGCCAGATAGCTGATATAATACTTATATGTTTTTAAATACTTCATACATATACACTAGCAGAACCGTGCGCGTGTTTGATACGCCACCTGGCGGTAATTGGTCGTACTAACTCGGACTTAGAACAAATTTGATTAGGTTCTTAGGAGATAGACCCGTGCTGTCACGGAGTTCAGCGCACGTTACCGAAATCTCTTAAAAAGTAATATTTTTTCCCGTTTTTGTTATATTCTTCACTCATGCTCCGCTCCTATTAATAGTAGCGGAATGTTATATAACCTATAACCTTCCTCGATAAATGGAGTATCCAACAGAAAAATAATCATTCTATTCTGAACAGTAGTTCCTGAGATCCTAGCGTTTATACAAATAAACTCTTCAGCTTTATATTAATACTAGATGTCCGCCCCGGCGTTGCCCGTGGTACATTATATAGTACTCATCAGGATCCCGTACATATACAACGGTGAAAGAATGACTGAAATCGGTTCAGTCATTCCTGAGAATATCGCTTTCAAACAAAACACCTGTTCAGCTACCTGCTACGCCACCTGTCGGAAATTAGTTGTACCAACACAGATTTAGAAAAAAAAATTGATTAGCAAAGGTTTTATATTCAAGAGGTATATAATCTGTGCTATTCAATGACGCAATCTTAGACACATGCTGTCATGTGTCATGTCGAAGCACGAAACGTACGAAAACTCTCAAAATGGAATATTTTTTCCCGATTTTGTTACATTCTTGATTCATGCTCCGCTTCTATTAATAGTAGCGTTATTTTCTATAGACTATAGCCTTTCTCGATAAATGGACTATCCAATAGAAAAAGAATCTTTCAATCCGGACCAGTACTTCCCGAGATCCTAGCGTTCAAACAAACAAACTCTTCAGCTTTATAATATTAGTATAGATTAGTGTAACATCCAGGCACAAAACAAATGTTTTTATTCATCACACAAATGTTTGCAGTTGTCGATGGGTAATGATGATGATGATGAAATAAAATACAGTTCGAAACAACCTACGTGCTTCAGCTAAATACAGTTCCACCGTAATATATAACAATGCACCATTGTAGTCACTCGACAGATTACATAATCTCACCGTATTGTGTGCCGTTGGGAGTTATACGTTTATTACTCAGCTGCGGATTGAAGGGCAATGTAGCTGGAGTCCGTGTCTACACAGTAAGAAGGTCATAAGGAGTCAGTGCCTTTCTAATACTACTCCTGTCGTTGAAGCGATACGCTGTTTGAGGAATAAATATGCTGGTCGTTTTGTACCGTTTATTGCAACTCGCAATACAAATACTTATTTGTACTGTGTCTTGCTGTTTCTAATGTTCGTTCAGATATGTTCAGATAGCATAAGCAACCCACTAAATGTTCCCACTGCTGGGACTCTGGGCCTTCTCTCGCAAGGAGAGAGTCAAGGCCATAATCCACCACGCTGTCTCCAATGCGGTTTGGTGGATGACACATGACCACGAAAGATTCTAGGTACACGTCGGTCTCCTCACGACGTTTTCCTTCACCGTTTTAAGTTAGCGGCATTTCGCACATGACTTCGAAAAGACAGTAGTGCGGGTGGGATTTGAACCCCGGGGGCTCCGGATCGGTAGTCGCCGTTCTCCCGACTAGACCAGCCGTAACTTATTATCGACATATAAAGTCTATTAATCGAAATAAAAATTATCCTATCTTTCAAGTTGGATCTAACTGCACACGGTGTGCAAATTTGATTAAAATCGGTTCAGTAGTTTAGGAGCCCATCGCGGACAAACAACGTGACGCGTAATTTGTATATGATTAAGATAAGACGAGGGCGTTTCGTTTTTTTTTTTTTTTTTAATAAAGATTGACGAGAGTTTTACGGACATGTGCTTGATGGTAAGCAACATGCCTGCCACATAACAGCACAGTGACACGCAGCTATTGCATCATGAAGAGTCCAAATCATTACCTAGCACTGCGCTGCGCTCGGCACCCAGAGATCTAAGATGTTATATCTCTAAGCCCTGTAATTTCACTGGAAACATTGCCCATCAAACCGGAACACAATAATGTTTGTACATTACTGATTGGCGGTAGAATAACTGGCAAAGGTGTGGTAGTTCCCCAGGCGGACTCTGCTAAGAGTCCTACCACTACTAAAAGATGATTACAAGCAGCGACCTGCGGATTTTCCCGCGTAGTTCTCGTTCGCGTTAATCTCCCGGGATGTGAAGTAGCTTAATCGACTATAATCCAACTGTGTTCCAAATTCACAAGAACAAAATTAAAAAAATTTGATTAACCCCCGACTACCTCGGATTTGTTATCTGTACAACATTCTACTAGTCAAGCCCTTTCATTTGATACCCATATTAAGGGAGTTGTGAAAAAATAAATGTATTTCGCCATTTTGTGGTAGCGGCCATCTTGGATTTTAAATTTGTCATAGTGCAAAGTATTCTACTAGTCAAGCTCTGTCGTTTGACACACATATTGAGGTAGTAGTGAAAAAAAATATATAAATCGCCATTTTGTGATAGCGGCCATCTTGGATTTGATATTTGTTATAATGTATAGTATTTTACTAGTTAAGCCCTTTCATTTGATACCCATATTGAGGTAGGCTGTGAAGAAATATTTTGTCGCCATTTTGTGGAGGCGGCCATCTTGAATCGATATTAACCAAACATAGCTAAGAACATCCGCACAGATATCAACCTTCGAATAAAAAAAAACCGCATTGAAATCGGCCCATCCGTTTGAGCTCTACGGTGCCACAGACAGACACACACACAGACAGACAGACAGACAGACATCGACGTCAAACTTATAACACCCCTTTTTTTTTGGTCGGGGGTTAAAAATCGATCCGTTCAAACGTTCTGACGTAATTGAGCAACAAACATCCAAACTGAGATATTTCTGACATCAGTAAGGCAGGACAGTAGATATCATATCTATGTTCTAGAAGCTCCTTAAAAACGTTGCCCTCCAGACAGGAAAATAGTTTCGAATTGCTCATTTCTATTTGGCGGTAGAATAACAGGTAAAGGTGGTAGATCCCCAGGCGGACTATGCAAGGAATCCTACCACTACAAGTTTCCCAGATTATACATAATAATGTAATATTTGTAGTAGTATTTTTCCTGTTCAACAAAACTGCTAAATCCTTTGCGGTGAATACTATCAAAGGAATAAAACGAGTTTCCCCTAAACTCTCTCCCACACACACACACACACACACACACACACTCACTCACAGATAAACCGACATTGAGCTCAAATTTTGAAGACACCTTTTACGTATTAGAACACAGAAGATTTTTTTGGTAACTTCACTACAAAATAGGGCCAAAAATTATTTCATGGTAACTATTTAAAAATATTTCTAAGTCCATTAAAATATATTTCCTAGTTTGTAACCGAGTTACGAACAAGGAGGAAATTTTCTTCTTTTGTAACTGGTCACAAAACATGGTTACAAAGGCGGCCGAAAGGAAATACTCCTACTTAATATTATAAATGGCAATGTTTGGATATATGGATGTTTGTAGCTCCATCACGTCGTAACTTCTGAACGGACTGGGTTGACATTTGGACCACATTTCGATTAGTTTCTAATTTCAATATATTGGTGAACATATATTGTTGAACAATTCACACACAAAACTATCTGACCCCAAACTAAGCAAAGCTTGTAATATGGCGGCCAGATAGCTGATATAATACTTATATAATTTAAAATGCATACTTATTATACATAGAAACACCCAGACACAGTACAAATATTTGAATTCGTCACACAAATATTTGCACTGGGTGGGAATGGAACCCACGACCGTCGGTTTCGCAGGCAGAGTTACTACCACTAAGCCACGAGACCAGTCAAACTTATAGACTTATAAACTTATATAACTTTTATAGTAGTAATAACTATTATAGGTGGTTCTTGGAGTTCTGGACGTCTATCGAATATTATTAGGACTTACTTACTTCCGTGTCTACACAGTAAGAAGGTTATCAGGAGTCAGTGCCTTTCTAATACTACTCCTATCGTTGAAGCGATACTCTGTTTGAGGAAAAATACATATATTACCTGATAAATAACATAAATTATATATGTTGTTTTTTTTTTTAACTTTTATAGGCTTACACTTGACCGCCATCTCGCCTGATGTTAAACGACGATGCGGTCTACGATAGAGCGTGCTTACCTAGAAGAAACCGATTCACTCTCGATTTGAAGACACAAAGATTGTAACCATCGGGGAAACCCCACTCAGGCAACGTATTCCACAGCCTAGACGTTCTTATCACAAAAGTAGAGTCAAATCTCTTCGTTCGTGTCTTTGGAACATCAACCATGAAACGATGTCGCTTTTTCGAGCTACGAGCATTCCGATAGAAAAAAGGGCAAGGTGGTATCAGATCATGCAAATCAGTCGCACACTCCCCAAAGTGTATGTAGTATCAGGTATAGGTATATGCCTAATGTGGAGGAATACGCGGGGCATTAGCTATTTATACTTGTAATTAGTAAGTGAAACCACAGGACGCACTCAAGCTTGGCAGCGGACGAAAACGTTGCGATAATCTATCTTTTTGTGTTAATACAAGGTGTTCTCTGAAACATGAATCTATTTATACAACTTCTAAGATACAAATGTAGTGCTAGAATCCTTGGTAGAGTCCGCTTGGGGGAAATACCACACCTTTTCCCGTTATTCTACAGCCAAGCAGTAATGTGCAAACATTACTGTGTGCCGGTTTGAGGGGTAATGTTTCCAGAGAAATTACAGGGCTTAGAGATGTAGCATCTTAGATCTCTGGGTGACGAGAGCAGTGCAGTGCTAGGTAATGATTTAGACTCTTCATGTTCCAATAGCTGCGTGTCACTGTGCTGTTATGTAACAGTCTTACCATCAGGCACATGTCCTGCTCGTCTCGTCATATTTTTTTTAAATTGTAGTGTATGTACCAATGAGTTTCGAACAAAAGCTTTACACCGAAAGCGCGGGTCTGATCGCTCCTGCCTCGTCGCTCTTGTGGAAGTGTCGCGGCACATCACTATGTCGCCATAGCTAACATACACCTCATCTGCTTACGATTGGTACAAAGGAACCGTGCGGAAAACCCTGATCTATTGACTTATTATTTACCTAAATATCAAATTAACAGCTTTTTACTCAGTTTAAATGAAAGTATGTACGGTACCTATGTTTAACCACTATTTTAAAAAAATGTCTGTCAATTTGTCCCAGCTAATCTCAATAAACAGCTGGACCGTTTATGGTGAGACTTCACCCCTAGATAGCTAAATCATTCATCTAAGGCATATTATAGGCTAAGTGGAGAGACTTAGGTCTCCTGCTAGGTCTACTGGTCAAAGTTGCCTGTAGAGTTGCGACGGAACGTCCCGAGTTCAGCCATTCTACTTATATATAGAGGTACAATACAGACGAAATATTGACTAGTTAATTTCGGGATGTCGGTTTTACGTGACGGTGTAAGCTCGCATCGAAAAAATTACTCCTGGGTTGAAATCGAGCCCACAACCCAGTCGGCAACACTCAGCAGATTTTCAACTGGTAAACACACTTCCATCGTAACCTTGTATCTAAATAACTTACATTGCAAATTCCATATATCTAAGATCAGACACGCATATAATCTGCGTTTGTATGTCAGTCGGTTTATTGTCAGCGTTTTATATATAGACAAATAGGAAGTCCAAAGTCGAACGTGCCGATCAAAAAAGGGGTTATTCTGTAAGGTACAAAAATAAGTTTTTTTTTTAATAAAGAGATACGAGACGAGCTGGACATGTGATTGATGGTGAGCAACATGCCTGCCACATAACAGCACAGTGACACGCAGTTATTGAACATTAAGAGTCCAAATCATTACCTAGCACTGCACTGCGCTCATCACCCAGATATCTAATATGTTATATCTCTAAGCCCTGTAATTTCTCTGAAAACATTGCCCTTCAAATCGGAACGCAGTAATGTTTTCACATAACTTCTTGGCGGTAAAATAACTGGCAAAGGTGTGGTACTTCCCCAGGCGGACTATTGTAGTAGAAGTTGGTAGGTAACTGACTATAAAAGTTTAGTGAAGGGTCGGCTTGAAACATACACTGCCTTACAGTATAGTTAGTTACATTTGACTGCCCTAGTGGCTTAGTTGGTAGTAGCTCTGCCTGCGAAGCCGAGGGTCGTGGGTTCGATCCCCACCCAGTGCAAATATTTGTGTGATGAATTCAAATGTTTGCACTGTGTCTGGGTGTTTCTGTGTATAATAAGTGTGTATTTAAAACTATATAAGTATTATATCAGCTATCTGGCTGCCATCACACAAGCTTTGCTTAGTTTGGGGTCAGATAGTGTTGTGTGTGAATTGTCCACCAATATTTATTTTATTTTTATACAAAGCGACCTTAGTAGTACCCTGATTCTTGTCCTTTTTAGTGGGTATATAGCCTCTCTCCTCTGCCTTCCGGAACTCTGGGCTAGCATACAAGGCGCAGGGCGCAGGACCATACTAACCTGATGATACTGGCTAACTATATTTTTACTGAAATACGTAAAGCATACCTTAAACCTCTCTAAATACTCAGCATACTCATCGAGTACCTACTACAAGTGGCAAGTGGGATATTGCGTCTTCTGCGTTCCAAAGTTCTTCCGTTGTCTCAAACTGCAAGGTACCTACGAAAGTTTATTTCCCGGACTTTCGTACCGTACCGTTTTCGTTGTAGGCTCTAAAATCCGGGGTTTTCACGAGTCTTGTCCTGGTTGCCAAATTTTAGGGATGCCAACCCTACCCACAAAGATGCACCGGTGGCACACCGAGTTCTCCAATAAATTATAGGCTTTCAACTTTCGAATTAGCGTCCCCGTGCCCCCCAAAAAGAATTCTGAATTATAGGCCTGAATAGAATAATCTGCAGTTAAACAGCGTGATTGATTCTTCACTCTTCAATCTGACAGAGTGCCTGACTTCCAGCCGTAGGAAGTGGGCTACATAATGCTAAGTACTAGGTCAGCGACTTACTTATTCAAGTTTCAACTTGTACCACGTTTAAACAGTGAACACGCCTCTACAGATTTGGACACGTATTTGGGGCTACATTGCCTATACGTAACGACTGCATAGTGCCCCAAAACTTATCTATAGAACGGCCAAAAGTAGATCTACTGACGCTATAGAACACAAACACAAAAGTTGTCCAATTTTGCAAGAGGTGATCAGGAATTTTCGTTCGTAGCGCCACGCTACATTCTACAAATAAGTTGGTCGCACTGTAACTCGTGTGTTTACTGGTAAAACTTGTTAAATAGAGTCTCGATTCTACGTTAGCGTAGGTCACGTTATGCGGGTGTTGTTTGCGTTTTGTCAGTTGGTCGTCAAGTATAATATCCCAATGAGGCGTTTGTGGTATGCGAATATAGCCCGTCAACACATAATATAAACGTTTTATCCCCAAAACTCCAGAAGTCTCTATAGTTTTAGAATAGTCGTGTTCTAAATACAATACGTAAGTTACGGCTGGCTTTCCATCGCCTAACTAAATCGGCTTTGGATTTGCTATTGCCATCTCTATCATTTCAAACGGAAAGAAAAGAGAAAAACATCAAAGCTAAGACAGTTTTCATTCGGCGGTAGACCCCCTGGTCTAGTCGGGAGAACGGCGACTTCCGATCCGTAGCCCCGGGTTCAAATCCCACGCGCACCACTGCCTTTTCGAAGACAGGTGCGTAATGCCGCTAACGTAAAAACGGTAAAGGAAAACATCGTGAGGAAACCGGTTTGGACTTGCTGCAACTACCGGGACAGGATTTTTACCTAGACTCTTTCGAGGTCATGTGTCTTCCGCAAACGAGCACTAGGCTAGCGTGGTGGATTATGGCTTTCACTCTCTTCTTGCGAGGGAAGGACGTGCCAAAAGACTCATAGGCAATGACGCTCTTGTGCGTAAAAGACTTCAAAGTCTTGATCATCGCCGCAAAATCGCTAGCTTATCGGTTTTTTATCGGATACACTTCGGAGAGTGTGCAACTGATCTGCATGATATAATACCACCTTGCCCTTTCTTCTATCGGACTTCTCGTTGCACAAAAGGGCGGCATCGTTTCATGGTTGATGTTCCAAAAAAGCGAACGAAGAAATTTGACTCCACGTTTGTAATAAGAACGTCTAGGTTGTGGAATGCGTTGCCTGAATGGGTTTTCCCTGATGGTTACAATCTTGGTGTCTTCAAATCGAGAGTGAATCGGTTTTTTCTAGGTAAGCACGCTCCATCGTAGATCTCATCATCGCTTAACATCAGGCGAGATGGTGGTCAAGTGCGAACCTATTATAGATAAAAAAATAAAAAAAAAATAAAGAAGGACCCGAGTCCCAGCAGTGGGAACATTTAGCGTGCTGCTTATGCTATGCTGAATAGAGGTACAGTACAGGCGAAATCACGTGATAACATTGTAGATACCTACTAGAAGTATTGTTCAGACACGCTGTATCTACTATAATACAGAGGCACGTTTCAAGTTTATTATCAAGATCTTTCGATGCCAAATAATCCTCGAATTGCGCAAACGCAGACTATATTACGTCAATGCCTCCGTCTCGCTCTAACGCGCCGCCCTCTCGCTCGCACGCTAACGAACCGTCCGTCGTTACTCGGTCGTTTAACGAAAACCTGACTCATGAGCTAAATTTAGATGCGGACGAATCGTATGCGCTCTTTCCTCCCATCGCGTTTCAGTTGAAATTTCAACTGTAAGCGAACAATCTTACAGTTTATAATGCTTTGCGTTTCGGTTTTGGTTTTTGTATGGTTCGATTTTTTTGCCTCGCCAACCCGTTAGTATAGGTATAAATTAGAGGTTACTAGTTTTTGTTCGTTACTTTGCTCGTCGCTTGTGTGGACGGTGGTTAGTTTGCAGGCTGTAAAGGAAATAAAGGTTAGTTTACTTTAACTTTACTTAAAAAAAACTTGTTTGGTGTGACAGGAGGAGCAGGGCGTGAGCCTGATGGTAACCTGCACGCCCGCTCATAACTACGCAGCTTCACACTATTGGAACGGGATGAAACCAATTCTAGCACTGCATTGCGATCGTCGCCCAAAGATGTAGGATGGTTTATCTCTGTAACCTGTGATTTTTTCTGGAAACATTGCCCTTCAAACCGAAACATTGAGTGCAGCCGCAGTAATGGGTAGATATGGGGTGGTACTTCCTCAGATAAATTCTCCCAAGGTCCTACCACTGTGAAAACGTAATTTCGGGATTTGTGACGTTTTTCTGTAGTATGGGTAGCTTCTAATTGGCTGATTAGTATTTTTAAAGGAACTTGCACTTCGACTGCCTAGCTAAAAATGTGTTTTTGAAGTGAAAACTACTTTTGGCGCGCCACATACAGATTTTACGTGGGCTGTGAATTGAATTCTAGCGTCACGCTCGGGTATGCGAGATCTTCGGGTACACTCGGGACCATGACCATTGGCCATCTAGAAATCTGTCAGGATTTCCTATTGGCCATAAAAAACGCGAGAGCATTGTCCATTGGCAATTAATTCTAGATGGTCATGCTCATGGCCACGCCCTCCGGTTTCAACCGCGTTGTTACCAAAGTAAGCTATCAAAGTCTGAACTATAAGTTATCATTTCTATAGGCAGTTCCTATGACTACCAATTTTTTTTTTACTATTACCTACTCTTTGATTCTAAGCTACAATAAAGAGAGAATATCTAGCGGCCCGTGCCTTCGCCTCGGACATTGTCATATCAAGACCAGTAATCGAAATATAAACTGTCCTATCTCTGAAATAGGGCAAAATTACAGATTTTAGTAGTGAATTAAAAATTTTGTGGTCAATATGTAATAATAATTGTCATAGACAACCTAACATTTGGTAGACGCAAGCTTGATTAAAGAGTTCTCAATGTAACATTTAAGGTCTTATTGTAAATACCAATTTTCGCAAATAAATTAATTTATTTATTTTCGTGAATACAAATCAAACATCATGCATTTTATTGCAACACTGCATTGTTATACATTAAGATTTTGCTGTTGTGGTAGGACTCTTTGCAGAGTCCGCCTGGAGAAGTGCCACTCCTTGGCCCGTTATATGCACACAATACTGTATTCCGGTTTGAAGGGCAATGTTTCTAAAAAAAATCCGGGGCAATAAGATAAATCATCTTATAGGGTTATGGTGAGTTTTGAACTCTTCATGTTCAATAGCTGCATGTCACTGTGCTGTTATGTTCACGCGTTTTGCTTACCATTACTTACGCATATATGTACGTAGAGTAAATAATTAGATGCCCCCAAAACTATTGCTTAGTTTTGTGCCTTTGTTATGTAAATCTGAATGCTCAAAAATATACCATTTTAATATCTATATTAATAATTTCGTCAAGGGATATTACCATATCCCTGAATTGATCTAAACCTTATATGAATAACAAACCTACACAACAACATATGTCCACAAAATTTGGATTCTGGAGAATTTCGTTAAATTCTGATGGCACTGACAAACAAACCGCTGTCGCCGTCGTTGGTATGAAGTACGTTTCGTTCCATCAATCAACACATTGCGTGCGTCCGTCGCGCCAAAAAAGTATCCATCACATAAAACTGTGAGTTATGTGACTATGTAAAACGAAACGTCTTGCCGCCGGACCGGAATTTTATTTGTAGGTACTTTTATATTTAGTATTAGCATTGCACCCGTGCGAAGTCGGGGCGGGTCGCTAGTATATAATAATGTAGATTATGAAAAAAATGGAGTCACGTACTTTTTGTTTTATCAAATTATTAAAAATCGCCAAAGATATAGATAGACTTTCAAACTCCCGGAGTGTGACGTCAAGTCTACTTAAAAATCGTATATGTGTAGACGTGATGTCAGTCGAAACATCTGAGCACTGTTGCTTCGTCATTTTTTGTTTTTGAAACAAAAGAAAAAATACGTATACAGTACTTTTTAGGGTTCCGTAGCCAAATGACAAAATACGGGACCCTTATAGATTCGTCATGTCTGTCTGTCTGTCCGTCCGTCCGTCCGTATGTCACAGCCACTTTTCTCCGAAACTATAAAAACTATACTATTGAAACTTGGTAAGTAGATGTAATCTGTGAACCGCATTAAGATTTTGATACAAAAAATGTTAGGGGTGTCCCATACATAGAACTGAAACTCAATTTAATTTATCGAAACCATACGTGTTTTTTATCTATGGATAGGTCATCAAAAATGACATTGAGGTTTCTAACATTAGGCCCAGCACCAGGGCGGTTCTTTTGCAACGTACGGGACCTGGTATTTTTTTTTGGAATATGTTCAAGGGTGTCCCCTGAATGTTAATCCAAGTAGGCGCGGCGGGAGGGGGAGCGCTTCAGCCGCCATCTTGGGAAACAAGTTTTATTGAATATCTCGCGAACCGCGCATCGTACGATAAAAATGTTGAGATCATTATTGTATATTTGTTATAATGTGATTGACAGACTAATTCGTATTGTTTTTTGGTCACCATGCCTATCATAATCTACTAACAAGGAAAAAGTAACGGTAAATTTGTGTACGCGCCGATAAACGTTGCGAAAGTGTGAACTAAATGACGAACGCAGTTCAATGCCGAGGCTATTGAACTGTTATAATTAAAAATACCGAGTGTCGACGCTTTTGTTGGCAAACTAGGCGCTCGCGCCATCACGGTGTCGACTTGCTCCACTTGTAACTCTGATCAGTAATGCTAACTGCTCCACATGTTTTATCCGCGTTAGTTTATCCATAGAAATTACAGGGCTTAGAGATATAACATCGTAGATCTCTGTGTGACGAGCGCAGTGCAGTGCTAGGTAATGATTTGGACTCGTCATGTTCAAATAGCTGCGTGTCACTGTGCTGTTATGTGACAGGCATGTTGCTTACCATCAGGCACATGTACTGCACGTCTCGACACTCTTTATTAAAAACAAAGTTTTATATGTTTGTGTAACACGCGCGCGCACGCACACACGTAATTGCACACGTACGCGCGCACACAATCACACATACACGGGCGCGTGTGCACATAAACACACAGAAGCGCGTGCGCACAAGCAAACGCGCACACTTACTAAGGCATATCCACAAAAGAAGATTACTTATTATTTTTTTAACACAAGTATATCAATAAACAAAATCAAAAATGGCTAGAAAAATTTACCAAAATTTTACGTAAGTACTTACTTATATACTTTTTTCCTCCTACTAGCCGCGCCTTGTGGTTTTACTCCATTCCCGTTATTTTTCCGGGATATAAAGTAGCCTATGTGTTCTTCCAGTTTGTAATTATTTAGCTGTCTTCCAATTTCACCTTGATCCGTTGAGAAGTTACTACGTGATTGAGCGACAAACGTCCAAACTTTGTCATTTGTAATAATACACTCACAGTCAAAATAAACCGCCTCTCTATTTCTCGTAGTTTGCAGAAATCGTTAATTTTAAAGCAAATTGTGCGCTAGTACCTACGTTGAAAGCTATAATTAAGCAATAACAAATGAAGATATTGAAAATTGTCGATCAGATCGAACTAACGAAAAATATAGGCAACTAGCTGTACCCTGCCACGCTTCGCTGTGGCAAAAATTAGATAAAAACAATCCTTGATGCGGATTATATATCACTAGATGCCCGCCCCGGCTTCGCCCGTGGTATATTATACATAGCACTCATCGGGATCCCGTACATATCCAACGGTGAAAGAATGACTGAAATCGGTTCACTCATTCCTGAGAATATCGATTTCAAATAAAAAACCTCGTCAGCTACCTGGTACACCACCTGACGGAAATTGGTCGTACTAACTCAGATTTAGGAAAAAAAAATTTAGCAAAGGTTTATATTCAATGCACAGATTACTGAAATTCAATGACTCAATCTTTGACACATGCTGTCATGTGTCATGTCAAAGCACGAAACGTAGGAAAACTCTCAAAACGGGATTATTTTTTCCCGATTTTGTTACATTCTTGTTTCATGCTCCGCTTCAATTAATAGTAGAGTTATTTTCTATAGCCTAAAGCCTTCTTCGATAAATGGACTATCCAATAGACAAAGAATCATTCAATTCGGACCAGTACTTCCCGAGATCCTAGCGTTCAAACAAACAAACTCTTCAGCTTTATAATATTAGTATAGATTGTTAAATTTCAGCTCGATCGGTGCAGAACTTTTTGAGTTTTTGAAGCGTACACAAACCAACATAACATTTTTATATATAGAGGTTGTTGTTTTTCACCCTTTCGCGATTTGAACACATAATGTCATATAGTACGAGACGAGAAATAAATAATAAATAAATAAATTTTGGTGGACAATTCACACACAACACCATCTGACCCCAAACTAAGCAAAGCTTGTGTGATGGCAGCCAGATAGCTGATACAATACTTATATAGTTTTAAATACATATTTATTATACATAGAAACACCCAGACACAGTGCAAACATTTGAATTCATCACACAAATATTTGCACTGGGTGGGGGATCGAACCCACGACCCTCGGCTTCGCAGGCAGAGCTACTACCAACTAAGCCACTAGGGCAGCTAATCTTCTCGTGACCACGGCGGTAGTAACGCTGCCGAAACGTCGAGGTATTTAAACAATGAATTATTCGTGATTAAGCCCAGTACTATACAAACATAGGTAATTGTACCTGTGAGTATATTAAAGAAGGATTTTTGTAAAAATATGATAAATACGAATAACGTACAAGAACAAAATTTATTAATTTTGACTAACCCCCGACTACCTCGGATTTGTAATCTGTACAACATTTTACTAGTCAAGCCCTTTCATTTGATGCCCATATTAAGGGAGTTGTGAAAAAAGAAATGTATTTCGCCATTTTTTGGTAGCGGCCATCTTGGATTTGAAATTTGACATAGTGCAAAGTATTCTACTAGTCAAGCCCTTTCGTTTGATACCCATATAGAGGAAGTAGTGAAAAAAAATATATCATTCGCTATTTTGTGGTGGCGGCCATCTTGGATTTGATTTTTTTTAAAGTGTATAGTATTTTACTAGTCAAGCCCTTTCATTTGATACCCATATTGAGGTAAGTTGTAAAGAAATATTTTGTCCGCCATTTTGTGGAGGCGGCCATTTTGAATAGATATTAACCAAACATAGCTAAGAACACCCGCACGAATATTAACTTTCCAATAAAAAAAACCGCATCGAAATCGGGCCATCCGTTTGAGCTCTACGGTGCCACAGACAGACACACACACAGACAGACAGACAGACAGACAGACATCGACGTCAAACTTATAACACCCCTTTTTTTGGTCGGGGGTTAAAAAAATATGACATATCAATTCTAGTTTCCCAACTACAACGCCGCGTTACGAATAAGCCAAACCGATAAGAGTCGACCTTGTGCTGACATCCACGACCGGCCCACAAAAACTGTCGCCACCGCTCGTGACGGCAACGTTCAGCTATTTTTTAACACAACAAAATAAACAACATTGCACACTACTGCTCGGAAATTAGTCTTTGTTTAATTTGGTGCTATTGTAGATTGGACGTTGTAAAATGATTAGAAAGTTATTGCGTTTCGCTATGTCGTACGTGGTTCGTTGGTTCGATTCCCGTCGAGGATAATAATTTGTTTGATTAAAATGGAGGTTCGCTCTGTGTTTAGGTGTTTATATCTCACTAATATTATAAATTCGATAGTTTCAATGTTTGTAACTCAACCACGTCGTAACGTAATGAACGGATCGGAGGGTCTACCGCCTAACCTAAACTGTCTTAGCTTTTATATCGCTCTCTCTTTTCTTTTCGCTTGAAATTATAAAGACAGCAATACCCACGTCAAAACCAGGTAGAGGGGCGGGTTTAAATTTAGAACACAGTTATTCAGTTAGTAGTAGATATAGTCTGGAGGAACACATAGGCTGTTATCCCGGGGCAAAATACGGGATTTACGCGGGTAAAACCGATAACTCTACTAGCAAATACTATTTTGTTTATTGGTAAATTCTGCGTTCAAATTGAGAATAGATTAATTGCGTTATTGGCTAACAAATACAAATGAAAAGCTGTTTGCAGGTAAGATAAGGTGAAAGTTGACTCATACAACTAATGTTATTCAATTCCAGTAGTTAAGTATTGGTAATTCATTATTTGTACATATCCAAAGAGTTTACATATACTACGATAGAGTTAGATTTCGATAATTTGATATATGATAATAGTTAATTTGACTGCCCTAGTGGCTTAGTTGGTAGTAGCTCTGCCTGCGAAGCCGAGGGTCGTGGGTTCGATCCCCACCCAGTGCAAATATTTGTGTGATGAATTCAAATGTTTGCACTGTGTCTGGGTGTTTCTATGTATAATAAGTATGTATTTAAAACTATATAAGTATTATATCAGCTATCTGGCTGCCATCACACAAGCTTTGCTTAGTTTGGGGTCAGATGGTGTTGTGTGTGAATTGTCCACCAATATTAATTTATTTAATTCTTTCGTCGTTCTTGCGCGATCTCTGAGTGATAGACTATATTCATGTATGTACCACGGGGGAAGCCGGGGCGGACCGCTAATCGATTGTTTCGTAACAATGTTATTTCTGCTCTATCAAGTACTATCTATTCTTCGGCAGTGTCCTAATTTACCTCGGAACGTAGCGTCCGGCGCTCGACTTGAGTGTTTACTACGATAACGCCGTTTAACGGCGCGTTGTCATGATAACGATCCGTTTATCTCGCCCCGATAACCGGCGTATGCTTATAAATGCATGTACGATTATTGATTTTTTGTTAGTACTTTAGGTATTTGACGAAATAAGTGTTTAATATTTGTGGTATTGTTTTCGGTGTATTGGTTTTGCAAAGGTAAATATAATAAAATCTTTATATATAAAAATGCTTTGTTGGTTTGTGTACGCTTCAAAAACGCAAAAAAGTTCTGCACCGATCGAGCTGAAATTTTACAATGATATATAATCCGCATCAAGGATTGTTTTAATCTAATTTTTGCATCCCAATGTGCCACAGCGAAGCGGGGCAGGGTACAGCTAGCTAATCATAAATATTAATGTTACAAAGCTGAAGAGTTTGTTTGTACCCGTTAAACGCAGCAAAAACTCGGTCGATTTCAAAAATTCTTTTGTCGTTACATATATACTTGATGCCCGAGTCCTATAGGCTATATATAAATATGTACCACGGGCAATGCCGGGGCTGACTGATAATAACTATAGTACATATCGGCCCACGACTTCACCCATAAATGAACTTGAAACTTTCCGTTTTTCTCGTCACGACTAGCTTATGTGTAGCAGATTGAAATCTATCAGTAGTACAGTTATTATCTTATTTTTTTTCAAATGATGTGCAAGTTTGTCATCACCGCTGGATTTAGAGTTGAAAGAAAACATCGTGAGTAAACAGACGTGTTCCCAGTATCGTTCGAGGTCGTACGTCATCCGCCAACCCACCCGCACTGAGCCAGCGTGATAGATTACGAGTATATCCATGACTCTCACCTTGTGAAAGTCCCCGATTCCCAGCTGTGGACCATTTAGTAGGCTGCTGCTTATGCTATTTGTATGTGTTCTTTTAAGTTCAGTTTAACATGTAATGCGTAGCATGAGTGGGTTTTTCCCTAAAGTTATAATCGTGGTGTATTAAAATCGAGTATGAATCAGTTTCTTCTAGGTGAGCACGCTACCGCATCGTTTCTTAACATAAAGCAACATGGCGGTCAAGTACAAACCTATAAATAAAAATATCTAGTATATTAGGCATTGAGTGGGTCCAATAAATTCAACTTTTTACGAATTCAACATTTTGCAAATTCAACATCGTAAGAATCCAACATTTTGCAAATTGAAAATTGTGGTCCAGAAGGAAATTTCAACCTACAACTTTGTTTAAATGTTTATGACTATCTAACTATAGTTATAAAATAAATTTCTGTGCTACTTACTTGTGGTGTCGATTTAGTCTGACGGTGGCGGGGTGAGGAAGCCTCGATTGGCGGGGGTTGAGGAATGACAATACTCTCAGATAATGTGTGATAGGTGTTTAAAGCCGAGGATCGGTCTGAATGACTTATTACTAGAGTGACCTATGTCTTGTAGGAGACGAGAATGGACTGGTAATGATGGTAATAGCTTATAATTACAGCGAGTTCCTAGGATACAATTGCAAAAATTGACTTTGGTCATTACAATTATATTGCAATATATATGATAATAGTTGACACTTTAATAGTGATCACTATTATCATATCACAATGTATATTCATACTTTTGTTTTTATAAATTTTTTTCACGAATCCACGTGTAAATTGTACTTCTAAATAAAATATCTTTGACTGTAATGTTTAGACCGCCATTTTCTAATTCTTTGACTTGAGACTTGTGTCTTAGTTTGGATTTTGTTAGTGACCTTAGTTCTTTGAACAGTCAGTATGTACTTTTCTTTTTTTCGTTTTGGCTTACTCATTGTTTTTTAACCCCCGACAAAAAAAGGGGTGTTATAAGTTTGACGTCGATGTCTGTCTGTCTGTCTGTCTGTCTGTCGGTCTGTCTGTCTGTCTGTCTGTCTGTCTGTCTGTCTGTCTGTGTGTGTGTCTGTCTGTGGCACCGTAGAGCTCAAACGGATGGGCCGATTTCGATGCGGTTTTTTTTATTTGAAAGTTAATATCCGTGCGGGTGTTCTTAGCTATGTTTGGTTAATATCGATTCAAAATGGCCGCCTCCACAAAATGGCGGACAAAATATTTCTTCACAACCTACCTCAATATGGGTATCAAATGAAAGGGCTTGACTAGTAGAGTACTAAACGCTATAACAAATTTCAAATCCAAGATGGCCGCCACCACAAAATGGCGAATTATATAATATTTTTCACTACTGCCTCAATATGGGTATCAAATGAAAGGGCTTGATTAGTAGAATACTTTGCACTATGACAAATTTCAAATCCAAGATGGCCGCTACCACAAAATGGCGAATTACATTTCCTTTTTAACCCCCGACAAAAAAAAGGGGTGTTATAAGTTTGACGTCGATGTCTGTCTGTCTGTCTGTCTGTCGGTCTGTCTGTCTGTCTGTCTGTCTGTCTGTCTGTCTGTCTGTGTGTGTGTCTGTCTGTGGCACCGTAGAGCTCAAACGGATGGGCCGATTTCGATGCGGTTTTTTTTATTTGAAAGTTAATATCCGTGCGGATGTTCTTAGCTATGTTTGGTTAATATCGATTCAAAATGGCCGCCTCCACAAAATGGCGGACAAAATATTTCTTCACAACCTACCTCAATATGGGTATCAAATGAAAGGGCTTGACTAGTAGAGTACCAAACGCTATAACAAATTTCAAATCCAAGATGGCCGCCACCACAAAATGGCGAATTATACAATATTTTTCACTACTACCTCAATATGGGTATCAAATGAAAGGGCTTGATTAGTAGAATACTTTGCACTATGACAAATTTCAAATCCAAGATGGCCGCTACCACAAAATGGCGAATTACATTTCCTTTTTCACAATTCCCTTAATATGGGTATCAAATGAAAGGGCTTGACTAGCAGAATGTTGTACAGATTACAAATCCGATATCCGAGGTAGTCGGGGGTTAATCAAAATTTTTAATTTTGTTCTTGTTCACAATTCCCTTAATATGGGTATCAAATGAAAGGGCTTGACTAGTAGAATGTTCTACAGATAACAAATCTAAGGTAGTCGGGGGTTAATCAAAATTTTTAATTTTGTTCTTGTTATTGCATTCAATACACAAAGAACATTGGCGAAAGTCTCTTGGACTAAAAAAAACCCATCAATCTCGTCCATTCACACGTGGCGTTACTAAAGTATTACTCTCTGATAATAGTTGTCATATTCGTAAATGCGTAGTTCCCAATTTTCACCATATGATTGGTGACGCAGATTTGCATGATAATTCTGTTAAAAATATTGACACCTGTCGCCCCAAAAATAGGTAGGTATGATTGATTTTAACACTATCGTACTGAATAGAAAGTACAGATTTAAAATTGTTATTTGCATAAAATAAAATCTATACTTACTAATATTATAAAGCCGAAGAGGTTTTTTGAACGCGCTAATTTCAGGAACTACGGGACCGATTTCAAAAATTCTTTCAACATTGGGTACGTGTTTGATCCTTGAGTGATATAGGTTATATATAATTATATGGGTTGTTCTTGATGAGTAAAAAATAATAATAAGATATTCCCCTACAAAAAAAAAAAACTTTTACTTTAACCCGGTTAGTGGCGCGGGCCAGACGGTGGGCCCGCTTCTTCCAGCTGATTTTAAACCGAAATTCTAATAGATTGTCCCAAAGCTGGAATAGGAAATGTTGACTTAAAAACTGATGACATTAGAATTTACTAGCAAAACTAAAGTTAAATTTTACTATAGTGACATGTTTATTTGATTGTATTTTAAATTAATATTTTATTGTAATTGTTGTGAATAATATTTTTGTAATAACGTCGTGACATTGTAATAATTCTATGAGTCATGTAAGTGCTACTCACTCATCTATTTGAAGTCGGTGCTAGCAAAGTCGAACAGGTAGTGGATATGCCTACCTACCACGTGCCTACATATAGTAGTTTTGGCCTGACTGGCACCGACTTCAAATAGATGAGCGAGTAGCACTTTTAATAATGACATTAATTTATTTTTCGATTTTGAGTGTCTATTTGTGGTTTTGAAGTCGGTAAATTTTTTTGTACGATAATAGTTTATTTATTGAGTCTATATTTGATTAACTTTTTGCAATTTTAATTATTTCATCTTAATTGACGAGCTAAAAAATAGTGCCACGACGGTGTAGCGTGTTGAAAACTAATCAAATACACAGGTTCAATCACCTCGTTAGGCCTCCACAGCGGCTCGCCGGGATTTAGGCCAGTAACCCACCGAAATGGTTGCGTAATGTTTTTGCACGAGACGCCTTATCAGAGAGTTTACCGAAAACGATTATATTGCAATAAATTGTCGAGTGGTGATAGCGTTTCGGTGTGGTTTTAACTTTTCAAAGGCTAGTGAAAGGCAATTGATTTGTGTGGTGAGTTAAAACTGTGCACAGTCGGTTGTGAGTCTACTTCCTGTGCCGTAGGACGCAGATTCGATTGGTTGGTGATGCTTAGTTTAGAAAGAGCAGCATGCAACCAAACTGATCGATCCACCCAAATAGTGAAGTGTGAATACACATTTCCTTCTACACCATATAGTCGACTCCATGAATCAGAATTTTAGTGTCTCCTAAATAAATGTTACGGTTAGTCTAAAAGTTACGGCTGGTCTAGCAAGTTACGGCTAGTCTAGAAGTAACGGCTGGTCTAGCAAGTTACTGCTGGTCTAGAAGTTACGGCTGGTCTAAAAGTTACGGCTGGTCTAGCAAGTTACGGCTGGTCTAGAAGTTACGGCTGGTCTAGCAAGTTTCGGCTGGTCTAGAAGTTACGGCTGATCTAGCAAGTTACGGCTGGTCTAGAAGTAACGGCTGGTCTAGCAAGTTACGGCTGGTCTAGCAGTTACGGCTGGTCTAGAAGTAACGGCTGGTCTAGCAAGTTACGGCTGGTCTAGCAAGTTACGGCTAGTCTAGAAATTACGGCTGGCCTAAAAGTTACGGATGGTCTAGAAATTACAGCTGATCTAGCAAGTTACGGCTGGTCTAGCAGTTACGGCTGGTCTAGAAGTTACTGCTGGTCTAGCCAGGAGAACGGCAACTACCGATCTGGAGCTACTGATTCAGAACTCACGCGGATCACTGTCTTTTCTAAGTCACGTGCTTAAAGTAATGTCGCTAACTTAAAAACGGCGAAGGAAACGTGATGAAACCAACTTGTTTCTAGAATCTTTCGATCATTTGCCAACCCGCACTGTTCCGGCGTGGTGGATTGTGGCCTTGACTCTCACCTAGCGAGTTTAGGCCCAGAGACCCAGCACCTCATTAAATGTTCCCATGATTTAGTTGGCTGCTTATTCTTCTACTGCTTATTTCTATAGTGGCCGGCAAACAAGTTGACCCAAAAGTGACGTGGAAGGGGAAAGTTCGCGCATGTGCACTTCCACCAAAGAGACCTGAAAAACGTTTCTGCGCAGCCATGCGCAGCTAACTTCATTGGGTCATCTTGTTTGCCGGTAACTATAACTGAGACCAAGAAACCACACCACATTAATTTCCTTCTGAGTGCGTGCCAACTGGGCCGCTAAAGTTGCCCTTTCCGCACGTTGTAGAACGTAAGGGAGATTCTATAAATACATCGATAACAAACCCTATTTATAATCGTTTCCGTTGTAAAGCAAATATGTACGCACCTTTGAAACACGAAAAAAAGTCGTGCGATCGACGAACTGGGGCACAACATCGGAAGTGCGATCGATATCGAGAATCGGGCAAAATATTTGCTAACTTTTTCGTCGCGTTATCGCGATATTCGTGTCAATAGTAGAGTTTTTATTAAGCTGTCTAATGCCAGTCTATCCGCGGTTTGAAAAAAAAAAGTTAAATTTAGCCAAAAAGTCGAATTTTATTTCTTTGAGGTTATTTTTAGTCTGTTATCGCGGCCTTGATGGTGTCAATGTTTGAGTTTCAACAAATATACATGGCTGTCTGCAGACTTAAAGTCGAATTAAAGTTCTAATTTTAGTTTTATTGAGAATTGAGATGCATCAAGCCTGCCCGCCCGCAGATTGAATAAGAATTAAATTTGAACTGAAAAGTGCATAACGGATTGAAAAAAAAATGTTGATATCAAATTTAAGTTCTGTAGGTTTAGTTTTTGTCAATTCACTCATCTTTGCGATCAATGTTTATTCAGGTAAATCAAGCCTGTCCGTGCGTGATTGAAAAAAAAACGAACTTCTCTAGAAAGCCAAATTTTAGTTCTATAAGGTAAATTTTAGTCCGTTATTGCCTCGGTGTTAATATTTGCTTTGTCATACGTGTATGTCCGTAGAATCAAAGAAGAAGAATCCTACCTAATTTAACCGAAATATCAAACTTTTGTCATTAACTGTTAATTTTAGTCAATCAATTTTTACTGTCAAATTTAAATTCTTATTGGGCAAAAGATTGAATGATGAATGTAACAAACATTACGAAGAACTAAACATTAAATTTAGTTCCAAAAGATTAATTCCAGTGCAAGCTAATGTGGTCTCGCTATCAATTAGCTATCTTAATCCCTTCCGTTCGTCTGCGCGTAGAGGGAGTTGAGAGAAATATAAAATCCTATCAAAATGTTTACTCAAAACTCAAATTTAAGTCTCGTATAGTTTATTATTCAAATTTACTGATTGAAGAAACATACTCCAATAAAGAACATATAGAACATTAACGACACTCATTGTGCAAACTTAGAACGTCTACTGTCTTTCTACGAAAAATGTAATTTCGAAATAAACTCGCGACTTTCCTACTCCGCAGGTCTACTAAGAAGTCCGATAAACGATATATCGGTCGAAGTTATGGATGTTTTATACCACGAAACACAATCGGTTACAGAAGTTACACACTTTTTACCACTTTCGAAGAGTACCTCGCGCAAACTATTCAGTTTAAAAAAAATATGGTAGAAACCTCAATATCATTTTTGATGACCTATCCATAGATATGCCACACGTAAGGTATTGATAAAAAAAATGTTTGAGTTTCAGTTCTATGTATGTAGGGGGACACCCCTAAAATTTTTAGTTTTTTTCTATTTTTTGTATCAAAATCTTAATGCGGTTCATATCGTAGATTACATCTACTTACCAAGTTTCAATAGTATAGCTTTTATAGTTTCGGAGAAATGTAGCTGTGACATACGTACGGACAGACAGACAGACATGACGAATCTATAAGGGTTCCGTATTTTGCCATTTGGCTACGGAACCTTAAAAACCATAAGAAAAAAAAAGAAGCAGTTAGATTTAATCGTTGTCGCATTGGCCTTTTAACGCCAAATAAAATGTAAAAAGTATCTAATATTAACCTATAATATCGGAAGTCGTCCGCCGACGTTTTCGAGCGCTCTTATCGGATTTATTAACGATATAGACATTTGATATCAGACATTTATCTAGTGCATCGACGAAAACAGGAAGTAGAAAAAGCTAGCCGCTTTTTTTTTCATTTTATTTCTGCGTCGTGCTTGGCTGATAAATAGGGTTAATATTGACTAGTTTACAAAACATTCTCATCGATTTACGAAATATTTACAATAGATATCGTAAAGAACGAATCTGACAATATATTATAGACATTACATTAAACTAGCGTAGTCTCGCGGTTTCACCTGCGCAGTTCCCTTTATTTTAGTAGTATTAGCATAAATTTGCGTAATTCCAGACTTGTTTTTTTCTTATAAATGTACCTACTTTAGAGTGACGAGACTTGCTAGTTCAGTTCAGTGCCTGATGGTAAACAATAATGAGGACAATGACAAATACTCATAAAAATCGGTATACCTAAGTGCAGCAATACAAAATGATGTCTTGTCTAACCAAGGTTGACCCGGAGAATCTTACTAACGCTAACTGACATCTTAACAACAGACCCGTAAGGAAAAAACGACGTGGTCTCATGAGAGACCAGGTAAGAACGAAATTTATTCGGATGATATAGAAGCAACACAATTCACAAAAATTATTATTAAATTAAATTATTCCTATATTAATAATTTCGTCAAGGGGTGATCGAAACCATATATGAATAACAAAACATAAAAAAATATTGATTGTGAGTCGATAACATATTATGTCCACAAAATTCGGATTATGGAGAATTTCGTTAAATTCTGATGGCACTGACAAACAAACCGCTGTCGCCATCTTTGGTGTGAAGTACGTTTCGTTCCATCAATCAACACATTGCGTGCGTCCGTCGCGCCAAAAAAGTATCCATCACAAAAAACTGTGACTTATGTGACTACTTAAAACGAAACATCTTGCCGCCGGACCGGAATTTTATTTGTAGGTACTTACTTATATTTAGTAACAGCATTGCACCCGTGCGAAACCGGGGCGGGTCGCTAGTATTGATATAATTCAGTTCAGGCGTCTTTTGGTTAATTGTGAACACGCATTAAAAAGAATCCAACGAAATGAGAAATGAAACCAAACGAAAAAAAGATTGTAAACCATTGAAATCGTTTAAAAGACCGCCGGCACCGATGCGCCAATTGCATATATTACCCATAAATAGATGGATTTTAAATGAGATGGCTAGAATATTTCGTAATAGCGAGCGTTTTAGCCTAAAAAATTGTTGTGAAATTTTGAATAATTTACTAAAAATAGTTACCTGCATTTAAAATTTGATTTGATATTTAAATTTGTATGCAAAACATTACTTAGGAAGATTGTCAGACTTTTTTGACATTAGAGATATGTTAATATCAGTTAAATATTATTATTTTATTTTAGTTAACCCTGCGCGCGCTACGCCACTTGTAGATAATTGGTCGTATTAACTCGGAAACCCTTGGGTCATCCACAACAAATTTGCTAAAGATAATCAAATCATGATCGAATGCATAGTTTACGATTCTGTAAAGGACAAAAGGACATACAAACAAATATTCATTTTTATAAGTAATTTTTATGTATAGTGGTTTCACCCCGTTATGTCATGAGATAGGTTAAATTTTAAGCCATAAAAAGATGGTTTCATTCACTTACAAAGAAAGTGATGTTGACAAACTTTTAAATCACCTCTTGCAAAACTACTTAGAAGTGTATGCGAGAATCAAACGACCTCATTATAAAAATAAATCAATAAATATTGGTGGACAATGCACACACAAACAACACCATCTGACCGCAAACTAAGCAAAGCTTGTACTATGGAATCCAGATAGCTGATATAATACTTGTATAACACATTTCCTGTTCTTCTCGTCACTCTTTATTTAAAATAAAAATTGTCAAATTGGACGTTTTTGTCATTAGGCCTTCACGCCTTCTGATACATGTCGAAACAAAGCGTCGCGGTCGGTAACTTCTAGATATTGTTACGAGTATATATATATAAATACATATTTTTATTTATCAGTAACTATAAAATCAAGGTAAAAATACTCAGAGATTAGATAGAAAAGCCTTGTCGTCTAGCCTAGATCCTTGGCAGGTATTATCTTAATTATTAATACTTATAATAAACATAATACTTTATCATTACTGTCAGTCCGTAATGAGTTCTTTTAATGGTGTCATGACAGCTTTAGAGGGCTACGGCCGGAAGTTTGGGTTATACCTCTTCTAATCCATTATTTCGCAATGCCGTACAAAAATCATGCGACAAGGAGAAATGATCGAGGGTTGCAACACCCCCTCTTCAACTGCACTCATTTGGACAGCTTACTAGTGTCGGCATAATGCTGAATCTTATTACTTTATACGGTTCTATCATCCTACATAGGTCTCCTGGTGTTTCATTTGACCCATAAATTTTGTTCACGGGCTTGTAGTCTAGTAGTAGTCTTACAAACTATTGTATTAATTACGCATACAATTGAAAAGTACTATATCTTACCATCTTCACACATTTTACCACTTTGGAAGCGTCGCGCAAACTATTAGGTTAGGATTATAGTTTTTGTTTTAACAAGACTACGTCCAACTTTTTTTATACGTCCATGAAAGCAGCTGAAAAAGTTTTCCCATCAAAAACCTACGTAGTTACGACTTAACCCTGTTGCTCGTCCGCGAGTTGAAGTAAACAAGCGGTCGTACATAAATAATGCTGACCTCGACCTTGTCGGATTCGTGTCGGGGGTTACGGCGATATCCCTGCCGTATTTAGGGTTAAACTTTGACATACTGCAGTATCACTATTTTTATACCCAAGACGTAGATGGATGGTTCATGGTGGAAATTCTGAAGTTTCGAAAGCGATTTGAACATTTATCATTCGTACTAAAAAGCTGTGTCTTCACGGAGTGTAGGGTTTCCCGATGGGTGCAATCTGGGTGTTTAGAAATGTAGAGTTAGTAAGTATGTAAGGGTTTAATCCACGGTATTGATAAAGTTTGACAATTTGTGGTCAAACGCTTGTTTATATTGTTTAAAAATAGTAAATTGAATTCCGAAAAAAAAACGACTTCACGTTAAACTTAAATTGAAACACACGACCAAAATTTCATTAGAATCCATCACGTAAGTTGTATGAAAGTATTTTAAAAACCGCCGGACGGATTTCGATAAAATTTATACGGGACCACCTCTGAACTATGATCTATAAAACGAAAAGAGAACCATCAAAATGGCGGAGTTATCGCGTAACATCATAGAAACGAAGCATACAACGAAATTTAGAACCTCGTCCTTTTTTGACGTCTATTAAAAAAAGAGAGTGCTACAAGTTTTGTGCGTCTGTCTGTTGCGTCTGTATCCATTATCCAGGACCCTTTTTTTCTTGGAAGTGGTAGAGGAGGATATGAAAAATCCTCCTCAGACGCTCCGTGTAACGTTGGTGTGATCAGAAATCATAAGTGATCTCTCGAATTGCAAACGAAGTTCTGGACGTCTACTTTCTTTCTACGAAAAACGTTATTTCAGAGTGAGCTCACTCTTTCTGTTCCAGTCAGTTGCAGGAAGCTGTGAACGCCGTACCTATCACTATTCGTTGTCAATAATCAAAATATAAGTAAGTAGAACCACAGCATATCGCGTCTAGCGATTCTAGGGGTCAAGTAGAGTGGTGGTGTGTAAACCAATTATGCTAGACACATAGACGCAGTTTATTTTACCAATAGGGATGTTAACAACTTTTCGGAACTGCTTTTATTTTGAAGATTGACGCATGTTTACCGTAATAAATAACATTTTATTTCAAAATATTTGTATTTTCGATGAGTAAATATGCAATATTAGGCTAATTTTGAATTTTGCCGCTAAAACACTAACAACTGACATGACGTCACTAGTCGCAAAACATTGGTTGCGATTCATGACTGTATGTCCAGTTTATGTGTTTTTTTATAATTACTTGAATACAAACAATCAAAATCGTCGTCGCTAAGATCGCAAACTATAATAAAAATGCAGAAAGTAAACAGTTTAGTCAGTTTTCGATAGCTTGTTTTGCGGCAAGTGACGTAATAATTCATACTGGTGTTTCCAGTCACGTGACAACAGATTAAAAATATAGCATTTAAAATCATTTATAACAAATTTATTACGTAATATTAAATTATAAAAATGTATTTTTCGATATTCTATTAATACAAACTATCATAAAATCAACATTAAACATTAATTTGTGATTAGTGTTAACATCCCTATTTCAAGGTGTTCAGGGCACATCTAATGTTTTATATCGATGGAAAATATCATCGCTCTAGCCCAACGTCGGGAAGTGTACAAATCGATAGTGTAAGCGATGTAAATTGAATATTTAATACACGTCCAGCCTTGTGACGAGCGAGATACCTTGAACTCGCCACGGTCGACCGGACCGCGTGACGCATCACCGGTCTCCTACACGCCAGTGTGTCTGTCTGTGCAAATACTCGAACGACATCAAAATATGTTTAGTGTCTGCAGCTGCCCAGACGATAGGATTCCAGAGGCGAACATTAACAGGAACCTTGTTTAAAGAAAAACCGGTAGTGGAAGGCCTCTTTGCAGAGTCTGCCTGGGGAAGTACCACACGTTTGCCAGTTATTCTACAGTAGTGTGAAAACATCACTTGTGTTCCGATTTGAAGGGCAATGTTTCCAGTGAAATTACAGGGCGTAGAGATAAAACATGTCATACCTCAGGGTGATGAGCGCAGTGCAGTGCTAGGTAATAATGATTTGGGCTCTTTACCTTCTGCGTGTTACTGTGCCGTTATGGGCAGGTATGTTGTTTACCATCAGGCACGTGTCCTGTTCATCTCAAAGCGACATACCACACTTGTCAGTTATCCTACCGCCAAGCAGTAATGTGCAAACATTACTGTGTTCCGGATTGAAGGGCAATGCTTCCTGAGAAATTACAGAGCTTAGAGATACTATAATATCTTAGATCTCTGTGTGACGACCACAGTGCAGTACTAGGAAATGATTTGGACTCATTTTATGTTACAATAGCTGCGTGTCACTGTGCTGTTATGTGACAGGCATTTTGCTTACCATCAGGCACATGTACAGGCTGCTATACTCGTCACTCTATATTTTTAAAAACAATCTTCTTTTAGTAAATTCCTTTAGAAAACATTAATTCCGACCAATCCCAACAAAACAAATCAAATCTATTCTGTAACCTTCGCTCGAGTCAAACTGTATTTCGTCGCCCTGAACTCATCACGGTCACCCTGTCTGTCGCTTCTGTTATTTGAATATCATCTTCATGAAAATGACCTTAGGGCTTAAACTCGTATGAATATTGTTTGTGGTCAAGATTAGTTTTGTTAGTCAAACAAATCAATGAAATGGTAAACTATTATTGTACAAACGAGTATACGTATATACAAGGTTATTTGTATAATACCCATAGCATAAGTTGCCCACTTTTCGATTCCATTGCTATAGATTAGGTACCGTCTCTCACAACCAGATAGACGGCCATAATTAGCCCGTTTATGAATCGGAAGAAGGCCTAATTGAGCAAATTTAGACTCAATCAACAGGAATTAAGATTTAAATTATATAAATAAATATTTGTGGACAATTTACACACAACAACTGATCTCCATGATCTTATACCACCTTGCCCTTTTTTTTATCGACCGTAACTCGAAGAAGCGGCACCGTTTCATGGTGGATATTCCAAAGACACGGACGAAAAGTTTGACTCTACGTTTGTGATAAAAACGTCTAGGCTGTGGAATGAGTTGCCTGAGTGGGTTTTCCCCGATAGTTATAATCTTGGTGTCTTCAAATCGAGTGTGAATCGGTTTCTTCTAGGTAAACACGCTCCATCGTAGACCGCACCGTCGCTTAACATCAGGCGAGATGGCGGTCAAGTGTAAACCTAGAAAAGTAAATAAAAAAACAACACCATCCGACCCAAAACTAAGCAAAGCTTGTGCTATGGCAGCCAGATAGCTGATATACTACTAATATAGTTGTAAATACATACTTATCATACATAGAAACACCCAAACACAGCATAAATATTTAAAATTATATTATACTTAACTTCATGTTTCTCTTAGCCACAGGGAAAAGCGAAACTGTCTTAATGGTATAGCTCTCTCTTTTTCCTTCATTTGAAATTGTTGAGACAACAATATCTAAACCAAAGCCGATTTCGTTACGCCAGGGGTTCCCAAAATGATTTTGTCTGCTGCCCACGGTGAGAATAAATTTATATTTTTAACGCTATTTTCAATATAGGTACTTAAAAACTTAAAGATCACTATAACTTCAAATTAAAATAATTAAATATTGTGACCTATATTAGCGGAGATTAAACATTCATTCTAAACGAGACTTACTATAACCCCTATAACTATAACAGGAATTAACTTGACCCCTGATCCCAGTAGGTAGACAATGGACTCCAAGCCCCCATTACACACATATACATACACAACGCCCCCTTTTTTTCTGGGTCTCTTACCGTTCCCCTTAAGACCAGCAGTGCCCACAAGGGGGTGTTATCGCTCACTTTGGGAAAGACTACATTAGGCAATAGAAGGGTAAAATAGACAGCAGATCGCAGTCAGTCCACTTTTAAAATTAGCGTTAATATCTATGTTACGGCCTAGTAAGTGTGTTAGTACGTCCACAGAATGTGTGAAAGTTAGTATGCAAGGTTATTATGTAGGGCGCTTTCATGTAGTAGAAAACAGTTAAAATTAAAGTTAAAAGCCGTATTTTGTGGGTTCTTTTTATTCATTTGTGACGTAAAAGAAAAGGGTTTTATAACTAAAATCTTGTTTGACTTATCTGTGTATGTTTACTTTTTGGAAGAACAAGTGGAATTTGACCTCAAAAGACCTCTACTAAAATTACCTTTTGTGCCTTATTTTTAAACTCGTTTAAAGTCTGTAAAAATTCGTATATTCTTTTTCCAACACAAAATTTTTTAAAGCATAATTATTTTACATAAATAGCACTAAACAGTGCTAAACGAGCTGCGAACCCGCGCGCGCACTCTCCTCCTTGAAAAAGATCGCCGGACGCGATCGAAACTTGAGTCGGACTGGACTGACTACATTATACGTGAGTTACCCGTGTATTTATGTAAAATGTGTAATAACCACGTTAGTTTTCATAGCATAATTATTATAATAAAAAAAAAAAATTACCCAGCCTAGAAGCATCGAACTCATCGTAACAATTCGTAATGAAAGCGCGCTCGTTCTAAATTTAAAATGGATGTGAAACACTAAACAGTGCTAGAAATGACAACAAACACAATATTTTTTGTGAAATGTATTGAGTTGTAATAAATGTTGTAGAACTAAAGTTGTTTGTTATTTTTTTTTATATTTAAATTATCCACTCCACAGACTCCGGGGTCCGTGATCTTTGTCATTACAATAATCTTTTTTTTTTTTACACATTTCTTGGATAAGGAGAAGAGGAAAATAGAAGGGGATTTGGGTACATTTAAAATCCAATTCTAGTGCTCGTCTGTAGAGCCGATCACTACCAGTTGGGATTCCGCTAGTAATCGACTCGACATCGAGTGTTTGCCTAATTGCCTTTTGCCATTTGCCTAAGCTGCCTCCTCCCGGCCCAGAGCCTCCACAACGGCCGCATTTCTGTCCCTGATGGCCATCTGTAGTTGTTTGTTATTTAAACGCACGTAACGTAACGTGCCCTTAAACGGATGCAGGCTGATTACCGGTAACCCTGTATATAGGGTTACTAGTGCCCTAGTGTTACATGCGCACGCGCACCCGTCGCGTCGCCGCGACGCGCAAGGTAGCTCGTAGGTCACGCCCTTGCCGTATTTTCCTGGTATTACATTAAATTAGTATATTCGTATTAATTAATGAGCATCCGATTATACTAGTATGCCACTGATAAGATGACGACATTTCCGGTACGTGACTGCGCTCGTTAACCTGTTCAGTTTTTCCGCGAGAATTTGTGCGTGTGTAACTTTACTAATAAAAAACTAGCAGCGCCGTTCAAGTACTACGGGGAGGGAGGGGGTTCATGCTTTGCTTATATTTGATGGAATGGAGGAGGGTTATAATGATTACGTCAACAATAGTTATATATTTTTGTTACACAGATAGCAACCCACACACGTGAAAACGAAACACATTTTCGCGATAGTAGGTACAGACCTATTCTCGGTACCAATGTTAACGTAAGCATGAAATGGGGGGGGGGAGTAAGAGCTTTGCTTACTTTTGATGACAAGGGGTGAGGGGGGGAGTCATTAACTGTAATAAATCTGCTTACGTTAAACTTGAACGGTCCCCTTTATAGTTCTACCTAGTATACTTAGGTAGAGTGACGAGTGGGAAAGCTTGGTTGTTTGTTGCTCAATCGCGGCTGACCATCAGAATCGGAGGGTCTACCGCTGACTAAAACTGTCTTAGCTTTGATAATTCTCTCTCTTTTCTTTTCGCTTGAAATGATAGAGACAGCAATAGCAAAGCCATAGCCGATTTATTTAGGCGGTAGAGGAGCTGGTAGAAATTTGGAAAACATTTAGATAATAGTCTGGAATAACAAATAGGCTACTTTTCACGTGAAAGTAATGGGTACTGCGTGAATAAAACCACGGGGCGTTGCTAGTACATAATAATATAATATAAAAAGCCTTTTTATTTCCATGACATTAACAAATATATAAAAAATTAAATTTCGGGTCGATATGTCATGGCCCCTTACGGGTATAGGCCTCCTCCAGTTGCTCCCATTTTTCCCTGTCGTTGGCCGTTTTCATCCAGTCTCTTCCTGCCAGTTGAATTATGTCGTCTATCCAGCAAGCTTTTGGTCTGCCTCTTTTTCTTTTGCTTCCGTTTCCCGGACCTGTCCATTTTGTTACTCGTTTAGGCCATCTTGCTTCTGAAGAACGGGCGATATGTCCTGTCCATTTCCACTTCAAACGTTGTGCGTGCTGTAGTGCGTCTATCACTTTGGTTTTGTCTGATTTTTTTACTATTGACTTTGTCGATGATTTTGACGCCAAAGCTACGTATTTTTGACAAGGTGTTTTTGTTAAAGATCCACGTTTAGGCACCGTACGATAAACATGGCAATAAACTCGAATCCATCACTTTTTTTTTTAGTTTAATCGAAAGTTTTGATTTTAATATTTCTTTGTAGCTTCAATATTTTTCCAGGTCATGTTGATTCTCCTGTCTATTTCATCTTGGTGTCTTGTGTTTTTAAATGATATTTGTTTGCCGAGGTAGATATAGCTCTCTACATATTCTATAGGTGTTTGATTTATTAATATGGGGTTCTTCGTACCCGTTGTTTTGCTAGTACACGTTATTCATAAATACAAAGATTGTAGAACTCAAGATTAGCCCTGAACATCTTGACATTGGTAATAAACTGCGTCTGTAATATCTGTCTCTATCTAAGACATCTCTGTCTCTGTCTAAGACATCTATCTCGCATGCGCTAGTTATAATTGGTAGTATTCTCTCTCTGTCCCACGGTGATGTGTGACCGGTGACGGTGATGGTAGCCATTTTAAAATTTTAATGGGTATGCAAATAGACAATATTTAAAATAATTTTAAATGCAGTTTACGCATTAAATGTAATTCCATTACATTTATTGGAGTTTCTAGAATTATTTGAGTACTATTTGAATGCACAGGAAGACATAATCTTTTATAGTTATGTTCAAAATGATCAAAATCATCACGACGGGGTCCCCCGCTTCCTACAACCGACTAGAACGGAAAGAGTGAGCTCACTCTTCCCAACGTTAACATGATTCCGTGGGTCCTGAAGTTTGGGAGGTCTAATCTTGAGTTGTACGATCTATGCATAAATATTTATATTTCGTATAAATCCTTCTGCAATAAATGATTCTGATTCCTACCAAACAATGGAACATCTGTCTATGGAATCCTTTCGCAATCGAGCCTTCGACGACGCAAATTCGAGACCGCGTCGATTGTGCCAAGTCGACGTAAAAAGACATGATCGCTCCTAAATTAACGTTTTTCGCCTTTGGCGTATCGGCCTCGTGCCACATCTGTGGTCGGCTTGAGGTGTGTCTGATGTCTGAGGTACGATTATCCTAGTAATGCTATAAACTAGCCGCGGTCTGCAGTTTTACCCGCGTAATGCCCGTGGCCGCTGTTTTGCCCGGATTAAAAATAGGCTATTTCCAATTTCAGACTATAATCTGACCGTGTTCCAAAGTTCAACCGAATCTGTTCAGCCGTTTCGACGTGATTGAACAACACACTTTGACTTGAATTAGTGTAAAACGGTGTGGTGTTAACATCTCCTATTTATACAATAAAAAAAATAGAGTATCTAGTATCAGCATTGCACCTGTAGGAAGCGAGGTGTAAAATATTTTTTTCTTTCTACAGATTTGCATTCCCAATTATAATCGATAATTTTTCTCTTGCCCACAGATCGGTACACAGTCGCTGAATCAACAGATGGACTAAAAATTAATTAAGCTAACTATAGTGGATAAGTATAAAACAAAGATGTCGCACCATTTAGTAACAGTATGCATGTTCTGTCTCCTCTGCGCCGCTCACACGTGCGGGTCACACGTCGAAATCAACGACAACTCGCTGGCTTACCAGCCGACGATAGAAGACCACATACAGCCGATAGAGTTGGACGAAGACAGCATAGCGCACAGGAGAATAGACTTGGAAGAGAAGAGAAGAGAGGAATCGAGGGCGCGCTACCATCAGAAGCTGCAGAAGATCAGGAGCAGGGATAGGACGAAGAGGGAGACGAAGAATGAGATTACGGATAATTTTGTTAATCAGATATTCAGGTTGGTTATTTATTATTATATAGCTTTTTTTAAAACTATTTTGGGTGGCATAAAGCTTATGTGTGAATGAACGCAGCGTCACGTTACGGAAATGAAACAAATGTTCGGATGAACTCGGTACCGCCGAGTGTGCCAGAGCGAGAAAGATAGTCAGCTGCTAGCTGTCAATCTTATTTACGTGAAGCTGTGGTTTGGGAGTGGCGAACCATGGTCGTCATGGAGGCCTTCGCCTACCTGTGGACTAAGATGGGGTGATCATTTTGATGATGATACGTTTACACTTGACCGCCTGGTGTTAAGCGACGATGCGGTCTACGATGGAGCATGCTTATCTTTAAAAAAACCGATGCACTCTCGATTTGAAGACACCAAAATTGTGACTATCGAAAAAAAAAAAATACTCTGGTAAAGTATCGTTCTTATCACAAAAGTAGACTAAAATTCCCCGTGTAAGTGTTTAGAACGTCACCCATGAAACGATGCCGTTGTTTCGAGCTACGAGCTATCCGATAGTGAAAAGGGCAAGGTGGTATTAGAACATACAGATCAACTAGGCATAATAGTGGCCGCACTATAACGGTCTGGATATTGCTAAGCTGCTTTGAAGCCTGACCATAAAAGGCGGGTAGTATACTGTCCGCCTTGTAAAACCCCTAAGGCTCGATCATCACTCCGCCTAGCAACGCTTATTGACCTACAGTAACATAAAAAAAGTGGATTCAAACCGTTTTGTACGAATTTTGGGAATATCCACAGTGTATGGTGTAGTGGTAATGGGCCGACTTACGGCTTGTCCTGTAATTGAAAGGAGAAAGCAATATTAAGTCATGAAAAGCTGCTGCACTCTCTAGTTCTAGTCATTTGTATAAGTGTGGAACGTAATTCCAGGTTGTTCGGAAACGCGGAGAGTATGACAATGAACATAACCAATTTCCACGACATGCTGAAGAGACTGGACCTCCCTAAGCTGAAGGACGGCGAGCTCAGACTGGAGAAGACGCCGGGGATGCACTATGAGCATGAAGAGGAACAAGTTCGGGTAGGCACCACTTCACGTATTCACTGGCAGTCGACTCAATATGCATGGTTACTAAAGAAAAAATAATTAGCCCGTCACTTAGATTTAAATAATAAAATTTTCTGCGACAAAAAAGTTGACTACAATTTAAAATTAAACTCAAACACTTGACTAATTTTCATATTTTTTGGGAAATAAACCCAACCCAACTACATCGTTCAGATAGAGATAGGCAAAGTTAGGTTTTTTTTGTGGATATTTCATAAACGGCCACAACGATTTCGATAAAATTTATATGGCACCACCTCTGATTTAGCATCTAATAAAAGAACCATCAAAATCGATTAACAATTGGCGTAGCTATCGCCTAACATAATCGTACATACATAAAACGTACATTTGTATTATTGAATTGAGAAACTCCTCCTATTTTATATCGGTTAAAAATATTGTGCACGTATTGTTCCTTTTGTTTCACAAACAAAAAGTGGCAAAGAACGATACAGTTTTACCATTTATAGCAAAATACAGTTTTAAAAACCATTATTTTCTCATTTCAGTGCATCGACAGCAGAGAACTAATCACAGCAGTAAATTCGAGGTTAAAAACAAACGATCATGATCACGGTCACGTCGACCACGCTCACGACCCTGATCACGAATCAGTTCACGAACCAAACGAGATCATATCAAGCGAGACGCTTCAAGCCGTCTGTCCCATTCTTTTGTACCAAAAATTAGCGAACACGGGATACGAACAGGCTGGCTGCGTCAAAGAAACCAATGTTCGTATGAACCAGCTAACAAAAGACTTGAGCCACGGTAACGGCAAGAACGATACCGCAGCGCCCAAAAATATGGCTGCAGTATGGCTATACTCGACTTTGAGCATAGCAGTCATCAGTGCGTGTGGTTTGCTAGGAGTCGCTGTGATTCCAATCATGCACAAGACATATTATAATCATCTACTTCAGTATTTGGTAGCGTTAGCTGTTGGGACGCTTTGCGGAGACGCGTTGCTTCATCTTATGCCTCATGCGATGAGCCCAATCGAACACAACCATGGTGAAACAGGTGTGGCAGAACCAGTATCCCATAACGATGGGATGTGGAAAGGATTAGCCGCTATGCTCGGAGTAGTCTTCTTTTACTTCACGGAGAAGGGCCTAACGGTTGTCGTTGAATGGCGCAAGCGCAGGCAAAAGCTCGAAGACGACAAACTGCCCCCCTCGCGTTCGAGTCTTGAAAGACGAAACTGTGGGAGGTTGCTCGGGGGGGGCGCGAAAGCTCCCATAACCAACTCCGCGTCGAATACTCTTATGAAGCTATTCAAGAGAGAGGAAAAGAGTGATCCTACAACGAAGACGTGTAAGCACAAGTACTCAGAATACCCATACTGCTATGATGAAATCGACACAGATACTCATGACGATCACCATATGAGAGATGGTCAAATTCCACCGAGCCCTAAAGTCGCAAACAATCACAATAACTCTGTGAGCGTGGTGTCGTCTAATGCCCTGAATCCTGAGCAGAAGGAAAACGAGCCAACTGCTAGGGATTGGCTGTTGAAAGGGGAAGCTCCAGCGGTAGTTGAAATGAATAATATCAAGCATAAAGAAGATGGTGCTAAGGATTTGAAGGATGGCGACAGTTATACAATTATACTTAGGTAAGTAGCTAAGGGACTTTTTTCATTTCATTTGATCACTGAAAAAAAATGTAGTGTTATAAGTTTGACGTGTCTGTCTGTCTGTCTGTGGCATCGTAGCCCTCAAACGGATCGATTTCGATGCGGTTTCTTTCATTTGAAAGCCAGATGAGAGAGGTTGTGAAAATATTTTATCCTCCATTTTGTGGTGGCAGCCATCTTGAATCGATAACTAAACATGGCTAAGAAAAGTAACGAAAGTTCTTATGGGTATCAAATGAAAGGGATTGACTAGTAGAATACTACACACTGTAATACATTTCAAATCCATGATGGCTGCCACCACATAATGGCGGTTAAAATATTTGCTTACAACCTCCCTCAATAGGGGTATCAAATGAAAGGGCTTGATTAGTAGAATACTGTAACAAATTTCAAATCCAAGGTAAGTAGTTGGGGGTAAATCAAAATGTATCATTTTGGGTGTGTTCTGGCAACTAAGAGTGAATATTCTGGTTAGGTCAGGTTTTTTTTTTTGTATAGAGCGACGAGACGAGCAGGACATGTGCCTCATGGTAAGTGACATGCCTGCCACATAACAGCACAATGACACGCAGCTATTGGAACATGAAGAGTTCAAATCATTTCCTAATCCTGCACTGCGTTCGTCGCCCAGATATATGAGATGTTTTTTGTTATTATTTTCTGTTTTATTTGGTTTCGAACTGTCTTTTTTATCTTAAAATGTATTGTGAAATTAATTTTGATTGTGTAAGTAATGTAGATTGAAATTGTTTTTTGTATTATTTTTTTTGCATGCTGAAAGGCAGTGTATGGCCAACTACTCCCTAAACTGTTCTAACCACTATTATACCCATACTACACAAATAAATAAATATTTATCTTTATGTTCTATGCCTGTAATTTCACTGGAAACATTGCCCTTCAAACCGGAACGCACTTATTACTGCTTGGCACTTATTATTGCTGCTTGTTCTAAGTAGAACAACTGGCAACTGGCGGGAAGTACTGGTCCGAATTGAAAGATTATTTTTCTATTAGATAGTCCATTTATCGAGGAAGGCTATAGAACATAACGCTACTATCAATAGAAGCGGAGCATGAATCAAGAATGTAACAAAATCTGGGAAAAAATATTCCTTTTTGAGAGTTTTCGTAGCGTGCTTTGACATGACAGCATGTGCCTAAGATTGCGTCAACTTCAACTTTTTCTTTTGGCATCCATTCGGTAATGTCACCGTAATTTCGCCAATGCCCAAGATTGCGTCATTGAATATTAACCTTTGCTAATCAAATTTGTTTCTAAATCTGAGTTAGTACGACCAATTTCCGACAGGTGGCGTAGCAGGTAGCTGAAGAGGTTTTTTGTTTGAAAGCGATATTATCAGGATTGACTGAACCGATTTCAGTCATCCTTTTACCGTTGCATATGTACGGGATTCCAATGAGTGCTATATAATGTACTACGGTCGAAGCCGGGGCGGACATCTAGTTCTAAATATAACTAATTCGTTTCAGAGAGCATTCCCGCGCGCACCATGGTCATTCGCACGCGCACGGCCACGTTCACGCGCCTCCCTCGTCCATCGCCTCGGTCGCGTGGATGGTCATCATGGGAGACGGCCTTCATAACTTCACTGACGGAATGGCTATCGGTCAGTATACAATCAGTCTTCATAGCGAAGTGAAAACTGCATTTGGTGCACCACATACGCACTCTCCGTAGGCTGTGAATTAAGCTCAAGCGTCGCGTTCGTAAACAAAAGAAATCTTTTGGTATACTCGAATAATCTAGATGGCGATGGTCATGGCCACGCCCTTCGGTGTCAACCTCGTAGTTTCCAAAGTAAGCTATCAAATTCTGAGTTATTAGTTTTCACTGCTATTGGCTGTTCCTATGACTGCCAAATGTTTTTTTAATATAATTATGCTAAATAAAAATAAAATTGTTAATATAATTAACTCATCGGACTCCAGATTCCGTGACCTTTGTAGTCTAAATATTTGCACTGCTGGATAAATCTCAGTCGTGCCTTCTGAATAGCCCGATTTGAGGCTTTGGTGGCCCAGTTTTTGGCGTGAGATCTGGTTTTGTTTCGCCTTTGTTTGGGCTTATCCGAAAACCATATAGTTTATACCAATATGTGCCTATACTACCTTATATTGCACATTGTATTACTCATCATATCCATATCGCCTCTTGGCATGGTTATAATGGTTTCAGACAACTCTCAAATTACCTATGGGATTTAAAAGCTTTAATATTCCACCAACCAAGCCTTTATTTTGCACAAAAACTGACAAACAGGAAGAACCTATTTGATGGTGAATGGTACCGTCGTCTATGGATATTGTTGTTGTGGTTGCTAGGGGTATCATCAAAGGGGAGGGCAGAACGTAGGTGGACCACTAAAGGTACAAGTTCGCGCTGAGACCGCGCCACGAGACTGCGACAGGACACCGAGACCGGAGACCGCGAAAGGCACTTGACACTATAGAATTGTATGTGCGTCAGTTCGCGCCGAGACCGCGACACGTGTCTCGGTCTCGGCGCGAACTTGTACCTTTATTAACCTTCAAGCGGCCGCGCGGCGTTGAATCGACCACTTTCAATACATTTTCGCTGATATATTATTAACAATATTTCTCATTGAATCCATATTAAGCTCTAAGTAGCTTGTTCTAGTTAATCTACCTACCAAATAAACAGTTTACACAGACTCTCAGCACCCCCTTTACCTCAAGGAGCGGATTTGTTTGTGTCGCGGCGCAGGCGTCGAAACGACTCTGCGCGTCTGTCATAAACAGTACGGGCCACGAATTTTTCGCCTAGTTCATAATATTCTCTTCTTCTTATCTGTTCAAGCTTGGAAATTGTTTATTTTTGATGATATTATTGAAAAGATATGTTATACACACAACGAATTTGTAGAAAAAAAGGCACTTATATTCACCATAGCTCTTTTAGGCTACTCGCGACCGCTGCCGTTTCAATAAACCGCGCGCCCTCTTGAAGGTTAAAACGCACGCACGCATGCACTTATGGCGCGATTATGTCACTTGACCACGACCATGTAACGCCCCATTCGCCAAAGCGGCATCCGCCCTTGAGTGTCTAGCATATTCTCAGATTAAAGATATTTGAATACATTTTTTGTAAGTTGAAGGAGTTCACGTAGTTTAATAACCAATTGTGTTGTCTTTCCAGGTGCCGCATTCGCTTCTAACATAGCGGGTGGTTTCTCGACGGCAATCGCAGTGCTCTGCCACGAACTGCCGCACGAATTGGGTGAGCAACAGTTTTTAGTCACTAGACACTGATACAGTTTAAAAACTTTTGGAGAAACGGGATCGCCTTGTTTGACTCCTGCACTCATTCAGAAAGCAAGTCTCAATCTACTGCATGTTGTCTTCCGTATATCGTCACTCTATCTAGTATCAGGGTACACTACATATACTGTATATGTAGTGTAGGACACCCTGACGATCTTCATTCTCTGGGATCTTGTAGTGCCTTTCATACGTGTCCATTAAAATAGTCCAATCGGGTGCTGTACCCAGGATTGAGTAAGGCTTGTGCCTGGAGTTTGAAGTCGAGCCTTCTTTTACAAAGTTAATTTGTCTTTTGTTTGTCGTCAATCCCTTTTGGGCTCTAGCTACTGAAAGGCTCATGGCTTCACGTATGATTTCAAGTACTCTGTCATGGCGCCGCGAGTAATGACCCCCATTAAGGAGCACCTTGCATACCACCAATATGTGCCTTGCTGTACATATCGCCTCTCCACAAGTATAGCAACATTTTTCAGAGGCTTTTCCCCACCTTACCAAGTTACTCTGGTCAGGGAGGGTCATTTGGAATGCATTTAGATAAAATTTTAATAAGGCAGGAGGACCAGTCATAGATCAAGGTGCGCCACTTTAGAGCTAATGGGATACAGAACTCACCTATGGTTAACCACTCACTTTGCATTTATTCATAGCGTGCACTTTGTAACCGTCATTTTCGTCTTGTTGTAGAAAGGTTTTTTATATAAGAAATATATACTAAGAAATAGAATGTGTAAGTATATGATATAGTTACACACACACACACACACACACCTAATCATCTTTATTCTGTTGACAGGCGACTTCGCAGTGCTCCTGAAAGCCGGTATGTCGGTGAAGCGCGCCGTGTGCTACAACATCCTGTCGTCGGCGCTGTGCCTGGCGGGGATGGTGTGCGGCGTGGCGGCGGGCGCTGCGCCCTCCGCCACTCGCTGGTTGTTCGCCGCGGCCGCCGGCATGTTCCTCTACATCGCGCTCGTTGACATGGTGAGCTGGACGAACGTTGTGAACGTTGTGGTTTAGAATTATTTAGGTAGTTGGTCAAAAACAATGTAGATAGATGGTCACAAAATGTTTAGATAGTTGGCCAAAAACAATGTAGATAGTTGGTCAAAAATTGTTTAGATAGTTGGTCAAAAATTGTTTAGATAGTTGGTCAAAAATTGTTTAGATAATTGGTCAAAAACAATGTAGATAGTTGGTCAAAAATTGTTTAGATAGTTGGTCAAAAATTGTTTAGATAGTTGGTCAAAAATTGTTTAGATAATTGGTCAAAAACAATGAATAGTTGGTCAAAAATTGTTTAGATAGTTGGTCAAAAATTGTTTAGATAGTTGGTCAAAAATTGTTTAGATAATTGGTCAAAAACAATGTAGATAGTTGGTCAAAAATTGTTTAGATAGTTGGTCAAAAATTGTTTAGATAGTTGGTCAAAAATTGTTTAGATAATTGGTCAAAAACAATGTAGATAGTTGGTCAAAAATTGTTTAGATAGTTGGTCAAAAATTGTTTAGATAATTGGTCAAAAACAATGTAGATAGTTGGTCAAAAATTGTTTAGATAGTTGGTCAAAAACAATGTAGATAGTTTTTTTTATACTTTTATAGGTTTACGCTTGACCGCCGTCTCGCCTGATGTTAAACGACAATGCGGTCAATGTAGATAGTTGGTCAAAAACAATGTAGATAGTTGGGCAAAAATTGTTTAGATAGTTGGTCAAAAATTGTTTAGATAGTTAGTCAAAAATTATTTAGATAGTTAGTCAAAAACGTACAGATACTCGTAGTTGGTCATAAATGATGTAGACAGTTGGTCAAAAATTATTTAGATAGGTGATCAAAAATTATGTAGATAGTTGGTCAAAATTTTATAGTTGATAGAATGGTGAAAAAAAAAATTGTGGCAATTTGTTCCACGTAGTTGGTCAATATTTGTGGGGGATTTGGTTTAAATAGTTGGCCATAATTAATATCAAGTTGGTTTAATAAGTTGATTAAAGTTATATGAATGAAGAAAACTACTTATATATATATAGTGATATCTCCACAGCAATCACTCGTGACCATGGGGCAGTTCCTCAGTTCCTCAGGGAGCTGAAGTGTGGTCAATGGACTACTGTCCCAGGCCTTTACTTAGTATTTCTCACAAATATATTATAAGAAAGTGAAATAACTAAAAATCTGTCAAACATGATCCGATCTGAAATGTTCGTGTGAACTCGGGACGAGAAAGAAACAGTCTATTGCTGTCTGGCCGCTGTCACTGCCTGTTTGAAGTGAAAACTTCTTTTGGCACACTACATACACAATTTCCCGTGGGCTGTGAATCAAACTCAAGCGCCACGTTCGTAGATGAAATAAATTTTCGGGTAAACTCGGATGATCTAGATGGCCGGTTCCCAAAGTGAGCAATCAAATTATGAGTTTTCATTTCTATCGGCAGTCCCTATGACTACCATTTTTTGTTTATTTTTGTCCATGGCCATGGATACACTAGTCCTTCAGCCGCATCTGTCACTGTCATATCGTTGTGTTAACTATATTCAATGTTCATGTAATCGTTTTCGTGTTTAATTAAACAATAATTTTAAAAGCTTCTTATTTTAGTTTTCACTTCTGCCATGCAGTCTTAATATGCACACACATTTATTGTTTCTATAGGATTGTTTAGAGCTCGATCGTGATTAAGTCCTATGGTTTTAAATTCATTATTTGATATGTGATGTTTAATTTCTCCACAGATGCCAGAACTCAGCACCTCGCATAGCAAAGAAGGGACGCTATGTCAATGCTTCCTGCAACTCATGGGCCTAGCGACCGGTATTGGCATAATGCTGGTCATAGCTCTATACGAAGAGGACTTGAAGACACTATTTGGATAAAGTGATACAAAAAAGTATTGAAGTGACGAAAATAAGTGTGATGCCAAAAATCAATACTTGATTCAAACAACAAAAAACTTTTGGCTTTATTGTTATAAGATTCAAATTTGAACTAAAATTTTCAATCAAAAACCTAAGAACATTTTTAACAATACAATCCCCTTTTTTTGTGAATTGGGCAAATAGAAAAATGTCTTACCAAAAAAAACAATGTTGGGTGAGTTTCCAAACTATCTGAATACGTACTTAAATAAATTGATTTATGAAATTGCATATTATAATCAGTACTTATAAGGTCTATAATGCTTTGCTGGACAAAGGGATTTGTTCGTTCCGATTTTGACCTTTTCAATAATGACGCAAATGTTTTGACTGGTACTTAAACTGTAGTTGACTGAATCAGAGCTGTTTAAAATTGAGTTTTCTTGGCAATGTGGATAAGATTGAAAATGCGTTGCACTGAACGAGTGTCATCACTAAACGTAAGTATCTCAAGGATGGTTTTCTATCAATCTATTTTTCTCTTTATGACTAGGGTCGCCAGTTTCAATGGGTATTGTTAAACCATGACATGCCCCTGGTATGCAATGTACATTAGAACTATATTATGACAAAGCTATAGCAAAGTTGACTGCCGCATTTAAACAATGTTGGTATTTTTAACTTTACCGATAATTCAAGAAAACTCAATTTTGGTTGAACCAAACCTTTCGTTAATATCGGGAGCCAAGACCATAAAGAATTTCTTTAGATTTAAATGATGATTCAAATACTACATTATAGTACTTAAATAATGATTCCAAAAAAAACTATTGTTGGTACTTACTACTTAATAATTGTCAAAAAAAATTTTTTTTGGTGCAGAATAAAAAAAAGTGGATAAACTCTTAAACACAGCAGCATTTTCAGCTCGGTATTAAACCAGTGCTAAATAATGGTGCATAGTGTTGCCTGATATGTAAAAAAAAATATTCCTAGTTTTTTTTAGTGAAACTAAAAATAAGTGGACTTCAGTGTTTGAAACAATTACTTAGCTATAAGTATGAATAGTAATTAAAATAATTCTTTTTTTTTTTTCGATTATTTTTAACCCGATCGGGTTACGAATAATTACATTATAATGTGTATATTAATATGTATACAAGTTCATGATTTTTGGGATGAATTGAATCCCGGGAATACTGACATGTTCTATATAAATATCTTTCAAGTATACTTACACCGTTAGATGCATTTTGTGAGAAACCCATCAACAACGTAGAACAACAATTTAAATTAGTTATCTTCGGCCGTTTTGGTCGTATTACCACGACCGTGGTCACAAGACGACTGCAACGGCCAAGGTCACGCGAAAACTGCAACGGCCGAGGTCACGAGATGACTATTACGGCCGAGGTCACGAAAATATAGTCTCCTCGTGACCTGCGGCCGTTTTATCAAGACTAAAATGTCCGGAGGTAAAGCAAAAACTATTTAGATCGTTGTTCTGAACTCTGTATTAATCATTTATGGTACCCATAGCTCAATTCTGTGTATTTAACTTTGATAATAACTGACTCTCGATTCAAACAAGTATGTGGACATATTTTAATTAATACCAACATTGTGGACAACACGAAACTAAGCGAAAATTTATGTATTCTATTGGTCAATATGAGAAGATTTTTTTATGAAATCTCAAAAAAAAACAGTAGTTTAATTAGATTCGCAGTCAATTGAGTTCATTTTTGAAAGTAAATGATATGTTTTCGCGGGCTTAGTCACTTTGTATACGTAATGATCAGAATTATATCTCTTTCGCCTTAGTATGAGTGTTTTGTCCATCCCTGTATAGTAACTGACATTTATATATCCAAGACTAAATTAAAAATAAAATGATAAATAAACTAAACTAAATTAGCTGTGAAGCTTAAACTAATTACCTACATAATTATTTGCTTAACAGTAAATAATCTGAAGGTAATTAGTTTAAGTAGTTTAGATTTTAATTGATTTGTTTTATTTACCAATGTTGAAAATTATTTCGCGCCGCTAACTAAACTAAATTCAATTTCGCCGGACTAAAATTATTTATCTCTCATGTTTACTGAACAATTTGAATCCTCTTTCTTTCTTTAAAAAAAAATTGATTTGTTTAGTGATGTGAATATTAGACACCATTGTATTTGAATTTAGTTAATAAATTCCGTATTTAAATGTATTTTATAAAAATCTGTAATTGAAATTTTGTGATGTTATCTACAACGCTCAAATAAAAATATATATATTTGTAGTTATTTGATCACTCGAATAAATAAATAAAACAAAAAATAGTTTAAAACTCGAATATTCCTAACAGCGATCGTCTCCGCTTCGGCACTCTTTGAAACTTATCCTTTAGTGGAAATAGCATCGAAAATGGTTCAGTAATTTGTGATAACTTTTTGTACAGACACCGAGTACTGAACGACGTTTTTTATATCGTGTGTAGATTGTATATTATAAAATAAAAATCGTATAATTATGGACATTTTTCTAAACGTTGTGTAGCTCTCATTGTATGTAAATAAATAAAAAAAAATCGGTGAAATTATGTGATATGGTGAAAATGATCGATTTTTTTTCCAATATATTTCCTACTTTTATCTATCAAATTCAACTTTTTACCTTTCCCAATTTGAACATATAAAAACAGTAAAGGACATATACATGACTCCACTCCAGGGACTTAAAAGCAAGTTCTGTCGAGACCACGGTCGTTGAAATGCGACCGAAATGTCAGGGCGTATTTAAAAAAAAATAGTTTGCGAATACACCCTATATAATGTTTCTACTTCTAATAATATTCGACGCTGTCGCCAACAATTTTAAATAGACTATTTTCGGGATAAATTAATGCTTTTTTTCTCTGCTTTTTGACATACAAAAATGCTGGTAATTATTGTCGTTTTTTTTCCAATACTTTGTTCCTATTTAGTGCTTATTTTAAGATAAGACGAAGCTTATAACTGATGTTATTTATTTTATGCATTTTGTGTCTTATTTGCCGTTAGAATTGAGACCATTTTCGTTAGAACTCTTTAAAGTTGGTTCTTGGAACTCCGGCGTATGTTCGATCGACATTTTGTTAAGGAAATCGTCAACTGCCCAACTACGAATGTTCACCCGAAAACGGTCTTTCTGTACTTAGTTATTAACGGCTGTATTTGTCCGAGCTATGAAATTTTTGTCACGATTTCCTGTATAATGTTCAAATGTGCTAATGTTGGAAAATTTGTCAAGATTTTGGATACCTACCTTTACGTGTTGTAATTTTTGAGGGTAGTGAACGTATGATGCTATCTCCCTCTAACACAGGCGACACGCAAGGCGTAGACTGAGATGTCTATAGTGCGTATCTGGTTGGGCCAACGCGTTGTGTGTCGACTAACTGAAAATGGTATTGGCTTTGATATTGCCAACTCTTTTTTATTTGAAATTTAGAGAGAGATAGGAATAGCAATAGCCAAAACAGTTTTAGTTGATCGAAGGGCGAGTTACGGCCTCTTGTTGTTTTGCTCACTTATGCCCGAATGACACGAGGGTAGTTTTTTCAAGCTAGGGTAGCAAGCTAGTGTAGACAAAACTAGCGTTGCGTAGCGTTGTCTACACGAAGGTAGAAGAACTAGCTTATAAAACTAGTCTCGTGTGGCTCGGGCATTAAAGCCAGGTTGTCGCAACATACGTCAAAACTGCGAAGCCCCTAATACAGTTGTCGATATGACAACTTATTTGCTATTAAATTACTCTTAAGTTAATTAAGTTATTATTATATTAAGTAATTTTGTGTTAGTGATCTAGCGAGGACGTATTGATGGATGAGAGTGGACCTTTCAAATGTATGATTAAATCATGGCCAAACTTTCATTTGCTACTTTTATTTATGATCCTTTGAAAGTCGACGTAATCGCCTTAGTTTTAAGAACTACTATTGCTAGCACTTTTCCGTACACATTAATTTCTTTTCAATCTTAACCATCGATGTACAATAAATCAATAGATGTGCCTTGAAATTATTATCAAACTGCGTCTGTGTGTAGCGTTAGTCGTTTACAACCACCAATCTACTGGACCCCTAGAATCGCTAGCGGAGAGGTATGTTGCAGTTCTACTTATTGTGGTTGTTGACAACGAACAGTGATAGGTAAAAACCTAAAATCGTCCGGCGTTTATCGCTTCCTACAACCGACTAGAATGGAAAGAGTAACCTCACTCTTCCCAAATATAACATAATTCCGTGCGCTATGAAGTTTGGCAGGGCACATCCATTGAGAGCTGGCCTGGTGGCTTAGTTGGTAGTAAGTCTGCCTGCGAAGCCGTTGGTCGTGGGTTCGATCCCCACCCAGTGCAAATGTTTGTGTGATGAATTCAAATATTTGTACTGTGCCCAGAAAACCAAGAACTGAACTGAAACGTACGAAAACTCTCAAAAAGGAATATTTTTTCCCGATTTTATTACATTCTTGATTCATGCTCCGCTTCTATTAATAGTAGCGTTCTATAGCCTATAGCCTTCCTCGATAAAGGACTATCCAATAGAAAAATAATCTTTCAATTCGGACCAGTACTTCCCGAGATCCTAGCGTTCAAACAAACAAACTCTTCAGCTTTATAATATTAGTATAGATAAAGTATAGATAATATTACTATAGGGAAAGTCATATTTCACTTAGCTTAGACATTGCTCTCCCTTTTCGCTTGAAATAATAGAGATACCAATAACCTAAACTGATTTATATTAGTTAGCCAGTAGAACGGCAGGTGTGTTACGGTCGGCAAACGGTAAACTTAAAATACGATGAATCAGATGACATAATTATATGATACAACCGATTAAAAGGTAAAAATGAAAAAAGAAGAAGAAGACTTTTATCAGCTGACTATTATTATCATTGTATAAATTCAGACCAATGGAAACTGCGTTGCCAGACATATTGCATGCCTCTAGAAGAAGAGGCCAGTTTGTATGGGTCAACTATTTAAATGTTTTGTATCATCTTGTCTTACCTGCAAACAGCAATAAAGATTTTTGTATATGTATTTTTGTATTTGATGAATTTCATATACTTAATAAATTCGACATTCGATAAATTCGGTATGAGAGAAGTAAATATTACAATGACATTATCGATAAATCGGACAATACGGTCAAAACTAAAAGAGCTAGGGAGCGTCTGGATTTCACTGAGGCGGTTGCTCGGCCTGATCATAGGTATATAGGCCTGATCCGGAGCACCTAAAGCTGACGTCGCGGCGGCCACAGGCGTCCTAGCCGCGGTGCAGGCGCCTGTGGATCGCAGTCTTTTGATTACACCTTTCACGCCACATGAGGTTCTCCGAATACTTACAAAAGGTGTGGCGCGTAAAAAATCTAAGGATGCCTACGGAATTTCTATTTCGTTGCTGAGTTCTGTAGCACAATATATAGAACCTATTCTGTCATGCTTGTACAACCAATGCCGTATCGAGGGAAGATATCCATTGGCTTTAAAGCGTGTAAGTGTCACCCTTGTACAAAGGAAAAGGCAAACAAGAGGATGTAAATAATTATAGGCCTGTCTCAGTTATTCCCGGGTTAGCAAAAATTTTCGAACATGGTTTGAGTGCACGTATCACGGAATATCTCACAGAGTGTCAGTCTAAGTGATAGACAGTATGCATACCGAAGGGGAAGGTCAACGACGTCGCTGGCTGTGGAGTTGGTGAGACGGGTGCTTGAAGCTCGAGAGGGAAAGCAGCAGGTCGCGGTGATCTTCTGCGACCTCTCCAAAGCGTTCGATGTTGCCGATCGTGACGTAATCACCATTAAAATGAAACATTATGGACTGGACGGCACTGCTCTAGATCTGCTCTCTGACTTCATGAAAGATCGGTGCCAGGTCGTGGTGGGAGATAGAGGCAGAGCGAGATCGCAGCCCTTGGACACGTTTATTGGGGTGGCGCAGGGCTCTTCGCTCTCCAATATCATGTTCTCTCTCCTCCTCAACGACCTCCCGGAGAGCATTGAGGACGGGCATGTCTTGATGTACGCAGATGATGTCGCCGTCGTTGTCACCGCACCTACTGTGGATCAACTCGAGTGGAAGCTGAATGTGGGTTCGAATAGTCTCATTGCCTGGTTTGGCATCAATGGCCTGATGCTAAACGCTACTAAGACGCACTTCATTCATTTTTACCTGGCAGGACGTTCTAATAAACCACTAGTCGTGAACATTGGTGGCACTAACATGCGTCAGGTTGAATCAACCACTTTTGTTGGGTTTCAGCTCGATAGTTCGTTGATTTGGGCTGATCACATTGACATGTTATGCGGTAAGATAGGCCGGGTCTGCTTCGCGTTACGACTTATTTCTGCGCTGCTACCATACCATAAAGTTCGGCAGTTATTTTGCGTCCGTGCACTCGCTCCTCTTATATGGAGTCGAACTTTGGGGTCGTGCTGCCGATTAGGGGCGTGTCTTCGTTTTACAAAAGAGAGCAGTGCGAGCGATTGCACTGGTACAGGAGGAAACGTCTGCACGTCCATATTTTAAATCGATGGGGATACTTACGGTCCCAAGTGTGATGTTTCCAAGCCGCAATGTATGCTAGGGGCCATACAGACGAATACACTCCGCGAGGCATAAGCTGAGCTTTGCATTTGTGTGAGCGTACATGGATAGTGTAGGTGACAACCGGCCTTAGGCGCGGCGCCATTCTGTCTCGCCGCGCTCCTGCCTGATTGGTGATCACTCACACTAATGCAAAGCACAGCCTATACCTCGCGGACAAAATTTCAAGCTCCTGCCTGATTGGTGATCACTCACACTAATGCAAAGCTCAGCTTATACCTCGCGGAGTGTACGCTCACGTAGGGGACACACGGCCTCAACATCCGTCTCGGCACGCTCACCGGCTCCGCTCTGTACCCTGCACCCTCACCAAGACTTCTAAGCTGATACACGTCATGGCGCCGACAGTATACAATAGGTTACCGTTAGAGGTGTGTGATGCGCCCACTCGACACTCGTATAAGCGCAAGTTAAAGCACTGGCTTACCGAACAGGCATTTTACAGGTTCGATGACATGGAAAAGCTGAAAGTTTATTAAATAAACTAGCTGATTTTTATTATTTATTCAGTGAAATTATATCATGTATTTTAATGTTTAATTATGATGTGATTTGATTGTAATTTTTTATTTATTTTACTCAATTCTTTGTACCTATAGAAGTAAGAGTATAATTTATTATTATTTGGAAAAATTGTCATGGAATACTTTATCATTATTTGGAAAAATTGTCATGTAACTCATATTGTTATCAATAAACTACTATGACTATGAATATTTAATCCATCATTCTAGCGTACTTCAAAAAAGGAGTATTACAGAAACGCCTAACTAATTGGATTTCAGTAAACCAACAAAATAAAAGTCAATTATTAGTTTATATTTGTAATTATTTAATAGGTTATTTATTTATTTAGCCTTAATTGCAGCTCATTACAGTACTCTAGCCGACGTCAAAATATTTAACCAGAACATTCTAGGGTATTTAAAGAAATAATTTTTAATTGTTAATTAATTATATTCTGGACTGAAATTGTTTAGTCAACCCATTTGCAATATATTTGTTGACATAATAAATTACATACAAAACACTTTTCATCCAATAATCAGCTCGGTGAAGGTCGTTGTATAGCGGGATCTCCTATATAAACCAACAAAATAAAAGTCGATAAAACGTTTATAATTTTATTATTAAATAGGTTTCTTTATATAGTCTTAATTGCGGCTCATTACAATACCCTAGGCGATATCAAAATATTTAATTCATAATTCTAGGGTACTTCAAAAAAGGAGTTCTAAGGAGTGACTCGTTTCGGATCGCGCGGGAACATGGAGGTCTTCCTGATGTTGTCGAGCCCGAGGTACAACATCACTACACGCTCCATGCCAATACCACCACCTGGAAAGACAATTCAAGTAATTAATAGATGTCTGAAAAAATCGATGAATCACTTCACTATATACCTATATAGTGTTATTGCAGCGAGCGACGCGGAAGGGAGTAGGCATACACAGCGTTTCCCCTCTGTCAAAGTACAAGTCCGCGTGGACCATGGAGTTTGATAATATACTGTGCCGTGAGGGCGGGGCTAGATTTGTGAATGGTGCTTTACTTTTTATGTGTTAGTGATTTGGCTGTGTGAGTATGATCGGCAATGGATCGGTATAGGTATGTTTTGTATGTAATAGTGCGGCTTTGCGCTAGTGTGCAACTTTCCCGTCCCGCAAGAAATGACAGAAAGATTTGAACAATATTTTTTAGCTAAGGCTACTACTCCCTTCCGTGCTTGCGCGGCAGATCGCGGTGCTCGATGTTATTATGTATATATACTTATGCTGGCTGTACCCTGCCACGCTTTGCTATGGCAGATTGTGATGCAAATATTTGACAAAAACCATCCTTGATGCAAATTATATATTATTTTAAATTTCAGCTCGATCGGTGCAGAACTTTTTGCAGAGTTTTTGAAGCGTACACAAACCAACATAACATTTTTATGTATAGATATATATATATATATATATATATATATATATCTATATATATATATATATGAGATAAGAAGCAATATTAGCAAGTGCATAACATCCAAATTTTTGCATTTTTTTAATAATATAAAAATTTTACCTTCCAATAAAATTTGTATTATGCTTCCAATGACGTCCGAAGTCCATTATGAGAGAGTACATCGCTTTCTTCACCTTACCTGGTCGTCAAATGTCGCTACTTCCGCTACCTAGGCGCGCCCCAAGCGCCCTCTATCCTTACGATCTGCAACTGAACTATCTTCCAAAGACAAGCCACCATTTTGGTCATTGTTCGGCTCATAATGGTATTATAGCACCAGGAAGACATTACTGGGACTTCGGACGTCATTGGAAGCATAATACAAATTTTATTGGAAGGTAAAATTTTTATATTATGCGTTCCGTTTGACGTCCGAAGTCCATTATGAGAGATCTGTTTGTTATCTCCTGGTGGCTTGTATGTATTTTGATACAATCAAATTAAAACGCAACAATGTGATAGAACATAAAAAATTGTAAACTTAAATGTTCGTTTGGCTAGGTGTGAGATACCTAGGTAAAAAAACTATATTAATTTCTTTGTGTATTGAATCGGTATGCTAATATTGAGACAAAGATTTTCCCAAGATGATTTGTCTGTTAAACTCTTATTTATATCGTTTAGATAAAACTTTGTAATAGATATTACATTCTTATTGCCAATTAACTTAATTAAGCAATTAGTACATCACAAATATGCAATTTCTAGACAATTCAAAGCGTTCTCGACGCTGATCTGCAAGTTTCTGCTGGTGCATGAATACCAGCGTTAGCAAACACATATAACTCTCAAGCATCGTTGCTGTAACCGACCTTGTAGGGCTTTTAGTTGCTAAGAACAAATTAGTGAAATAGCCCCCGAGTCGCATGTGTCGTGCTTACTGAAGATGAAAACTCCCGACTACCTCTAGATACGACCGTGTCACGAGGATAATCTCGGTCTGCGAACCGAAAACGGGATGCAAAGTACAACCGCCAAGGTTGTGTTTTCTATAAAAATGTAACTTACGGTCCGTAAAATAAGATCATGAACTCGAAGACCTGAAGATAGTAATAAAATAGGTGCAGTATGTCTGGATACCTGATAATTATTTAATCAAAATTCTTCCATGCCAATTCGGTAATTTACGAGGAGCGGTTTACCAAAGAAATATATTTTTTTATAAGTCTTTCATCTTTGTCATCAGTAATGATGGATTATTGGTTATTTTGATAGCAGATATTCTTTCTCAAATGGTGCAATAACCGATTTATGAACAAGAATCGTTCGGTAGGAGAAAGCCTCCGTTAGAGATGAATAACCCAGATAGTCACATTTGTAGGTAAAAACGAAATGAATGTAATGTACATTACAAAATTTTACTGTTTTAATGGTGACTGTCTCGAACATGACAGCAATAAGTGTTTCTCCTGCGGGTTCCACGTACCTGTCCAGACATCGCACCCGAAATAGTCAGGAAAGCTAGGCTTCTAGATGTAGCTGGCTGACGTATGTTGGTGGTAGTATTGGTGAAGTACCCACCAGCATCTTTTTCAGATCATTGTGCTTCACAGAACGTCTCACAGCACACTTCTTGAGATCTGGTCTCCAAAAGCATTCCATTAGAGTGCTACTAAGATGTACTGACCTGAAGCAGAATGAAGGTGATCCAGTACTCAAAGTATTCGGATGGACAGTTGAAATAGCCACGTAAGTCGGTAATGTCAGGATCTGCTGAACGCGTCGTGAAAGCAGGCGCTCGAGTCTGATAAGTCTAGCGAAATTAAGTTTACTATGACTTGTGCCATCAGTGACGCAAACTGGTCTAGTTTGCCGCACATACTAAACAGTTTTGAAATAAATATCAACGATTTTGAAACGCTGTTCAGATACGGTGCGTTTTCAAGAGAAATAATCCCCTTCGCTATTGTTCGGCCTGGAAAAGGGTGCGGTCAAAGCACAATGTTGAAGTGGTCCACCAGGTTCTCCACCGCTGTAGAGCCAAATGTAAAAATTTATGAGATTGTATTCTTATCTCGTTCGTTATGTAGGCTACGACTGTTTTGGTGTCGTTCTAAAGAATCACTGTCGGGTTTTGAAGTTCATCTCTCCAGCTGATATAGCGGCTATTAAATGCATACATTTCTGTAAGATTGCTATGTTTGCTATATTGTCCGATGTTGCTAATACGCCATTCTTTCATGTCGTTGTTTACGAGGGCATTGAATGTTTACGCGTCGACGATGGCGTGGTTCGTGATAATTATTCAGGGATGGATTATTGACGCACCTCGTATCTCGTATTGTACGAACTCTTCTCAATACTGGACTGCGAGATCGCAGTGTTCAGAGTTTGCTGCTGCGTAGCTGTAGCAACCGGCAATGCAACCTTCCCCGGTGGGTGATGAAGGATTGCAAGTTGAGATGTCCCAATAGGCAGGCCTGTTTTGGGTTCCCACTACTGCCAGGTGAGAGTCGTACTTGGAACATTTTACGAATTCGTTGGATACTGTATGAGGGTAGGAACTTTGCATTGTATTTGGTGTCCCCAAACCGCTTTCAGAAATTCGATTTTCCTTGGCGGTGTTGTTACCGATTTCTGCATATTGGCAATGCTACCTTCCCCGTTGGGTGATGAAGGATTGCAAGTTGAGATGTCCCAATAGGCATAGGCCTGTTTTGGGTTCCCACTACTGGCTGGTGCGAGTCGTACTTGGAACATTTTACAAATTCGTTGGATACTGTATGAGGGTAGGAACTTTGAATTGTATTTGGTGTCCCATACCGCTTTCAGAAAATCGATTTGCCTTGGCGGTGTTGTTGCCGATTTCTGCATATTGATACACCAACCCGGGCTGATCAGTACGTCGCGTCGGTCGGCTTTTCCCCACTGATTTGGAAATTATGGACGGGGAGAGATAAAACACGGTATTAGAGGGTCAAATTCTGAATTTTGGTTGACATTGTCCTGTTCCAGTTTGATAAAAGAGTTTCCAGAGTTTGCTAAAACACGTAACGTTTGACACTAATGGTGATGTTCTCTTGACTGTGATTCTGCGACCTTAAATATTATTTGCTTACTGATTTGGGTGGCTTGAAAAGAACCCCAAGTTTCTCAAGAATGTCATAGACAGCCGCCTGAAGCTTCTACTCTCTGTTGTGCATTCCCCCCCTTCTTGTTTGATTACTTATTTCGTTTGAAATCCTCAGAATCTTTATTTTCAGTTATATACTTATTTGGTTTTATAATTGCTGTTTTGGTTTATCTAGAAACGACTTAACTCTGAAGATTTAAGTCGTTTCTAGATAAAAGGCTGCCCACAGACTAGTACTGTACCATTACATAACATAAGCCGCTCACTAACTGCTCACACTGTCTTTTTCTTCGATCTTCCTCTCTCCGTGTGGGTCTGGGTGCCGGCCTCGAGGCGAACCTCATTGCCGGGGCTGGGCTCCCGAACCTACTGGTTCGGGGGAAGTAAGAGGGGTCACTTGCCGCTTGGGCAGCGTACAGCAGTTGAGCGGCGTATAGTGCGGATTGGCGGATGACGCACATCTTGGAAGGGGCTTCGGAATATGTAGGTTTCGTCACGATGCCCTCTACCACCGTTACAAGTTAACGGCATTACGAGCATGACCTCGAAAAGGCAGCGGCGCGTGTGGGCTTTGAACCAGGGGCTCTGCAGTCAGATCGGCACCGATACTTTTACATTTACACACCTGTTCTCGTATATAATCTTATGTTGAAGTTTTCACTTTGTCAACGCTTAAGTAAATACAGGAATATACAACCAACGTCTATTGAACATCATTCCGGAGTTTAGTTGTCACATAGGTTTTATTTTGTATAGGACATCCCTATGAAACAATTTCAATAATACAGCACATTTGAAACATTATCTATGTTGCGAGACAATTTTATAATGGAAACCATCGCTAAATAATTTGTTTCCTTTTTCATAAATTGACGGTGCATTTAGCTAAATATCCGTAGAGAAAAAACCAATCTACCTTAATGTATAAAGTAGAATTTATGGAATTTTTTATTTTTTAGACAAGGCATTGAACGCTGCAAAAATATGCTCCATTTGGAAACAACGAAAAGGAGTAAAAGTTTCCTCCGATTGTCGTTGCTCCTCATAATCATTAACTATTGGGTCTGTAGACACGTGCTCGATATGTTTTGCTAGTTTTCCGTTTTCTCAAATTTACGATACTACCCGCATCTAATTTATGCCGATTTAAAAAATGGTAGCTTAGGTAGTGAACTATCCATAAAATCGAACTGTGTGGAACATTATTGTAAAAAATCAGGTAAGGGTAGGTACCCTTATATTTTATTATATATTTAATATTTATAGCATATTTTGAAAGTGTGAACACACTTCCTCATAAATTTGCTGGTACAATATTATTCAAATGACTCACCAACTGTTGCTAGGTCAAACCTTTCGTCCAGATCACACACTCTGGTGCATTTTTAGCGTTGCTCAATAGTCGTTCTTGATCCCAGGAGTAATTCAAGCAACTATTTTAGCTAGAACTAGTATTTTCAATCAGGCGCGCTAACTACATTTACCACTCATTTTCACTTTTTAGGTAGCCGAAGCCAAATTAACAATTTGAATTTTACTTTCTACATAAATCTCGAAAGTCAAAATTAATAAATATATTGCGACAAAAATTTTGAAACTATTATTCAGTTTTTTGTAACGACCATGTGCTCGGTTCGAAAAACAACGCAACAATGACCAAAATGGTGGCTTGTCTTTGGAAGATAGTTCAGTTGCAGATCGTAAGGATAGAGGGCGCTTGGGGCGCGCCTAGGTAGCGGAAGTAGCGACATTTGACGACCAGGTAAGGTGAAGAAAGCGATGTACTCTCTCATAATGGACTTCGGACGTCAAACGGAACGCATAATAATAATATTAGTAGAATGTTTACCCGCATGCGGTGGACATCCAAGCCTGAAGGATTCGATGTAAGCCGCTATCTTGCTGATATCTGAAACAAACAAAAAAATACATCTTATAAAATTACGCTAGCTTTAAAACAGTGGACGTAACTCACGTTTGCCTTACGTACGTAACTTACATTTACCGAAACCGCCATGATCCATGAATCTTTTGTAGTCATGTTTTTTTTTAAACATAGGAGAGTGATGAGACGAGCAGGACATGTGCCTGATGGTAAGCAACATGCCTGCCACATAACAGCAAAGTGAAATGCAGCTGTTGGAACATGAAGAGTCCAAATTATTACCAAGCACTGTACTGCACTCGTCACCCAGGGATCTAAGTTATTATATCTCTAAACCCTGTAATTTATCTGGAAACATTGCCCTTCAAACCGGAACACAGTAATGTTTGCCTTTACTGCATAGCCGTAGAGTAACTGGCCAATTTGGTACTTCTCCGTACGGATTTTGCTAAGAGTCCTATCACTACCAATGTGTCATAAATATACTAAACCACACTCAGCCAGCGTGGTGGATTTCGGCCTCGATTCTCTCACTGCGAGAACAGGGTCAGGGTTCCACACAAAGGAACATTTAATAAGCTGCTTATGCCAAGCATTATTCCAGCTATCTGACTCTTATAATTTTACGGTGATACATATCACTCCATAGTACAAAAGTCGTTTCCCGCTGTCCGTCTGTCACTATGTAAGCTTAGATCTTTAAAACTACTGAACAGATTTAGATGCGATTTTAAATCGATAGAGTGATTCCAGAGGAAGGTTTGTATGTATAATACGTGCATAAAATAGAAGATATACAACGATAATTTCAAAGATTTCTAATGTGATGTCATTCATAAACACAATTTTCTGTGCTTACATTGCAAACATTGGGTGAACCCTACGAGATAGACCAAAATAATGTACTATACTACTAAATTTATTAGGCCTATTAATATCCATTCTAATTAGGTTGTTAGGTACATTGGAATTGATTGGAAAAATATAGAAAATGTATTTTTTGTTTTATCAAATTATCGAAAATTGATGAAGACATAGATCATTAAACACTCTGAGTGGGGGTTTGTGACGTCACTCTAGCGTAAATATCGTACCATAACGTGACGTCACTCGTCAACTCGTCGTCAACTTCTCTCTTCACGGCACCGGCCCACCGGTGGAAACGCCTCGTCCTGTTAATCTAAATCTTAGTTCGTGTTGATTGAGTCTAAATTTGCCCAACCGGGTCTTCTTCCCGATCCATAAACGGGCAGCACTGTATCATCGTCATTTTTGTTGGTGGAACGAAAGAAAAAAAACTACGATATTTTTTAGTGATCTGACAGAGTAATTACTTGTTTTTTTGTCTTCTCGCCCATTGTACCCCTAAAGGTCTACGAAAATTCTGCAAAAGTATGTCTATTTCTTATAGATAACCGATAATAACTTTTATTATTAGTATATTTAGTATCAGCTTTGCATCCGTGCGAATGCCGGGGGGAGGGTGGCTAGTGTTTCAAATAAAAAAAAATAGCAGTCATAGGAACTGCCGATAGAAGTGTAATCTTTATAACTCAGAATTTAATAGCTCACTTTGGAAACTACGAGGGTGAAACCGGAGAGCGTGGCCATTAGCATGGCCAACTAGAAATGCGTCAGCTAATGGCCATGATCCTGAGTTTACCCGAATAGACTATAGGCCCGTGAACAAAATGTATGGGTCATATGAACCACCAGGAGGCCTATGTAGAATGATATAAAATAATAACTTTTTTGAATACAATCCATTTTATTCGATAAATGAATTTATGGAAATGCCTTTGACAGAATCTTCATTCTTGCTTGAACCCAATGATACAGGGTAGGAATGCAAATATACATTTATTTAAATTACATCAGTTTTATAATTATGAAAATGACATTTATGTAAATTTGACATATTTCCTTCTGCTAAAATTTTTCTTTTTCTCAAATTTTTGTGAAAATGTATCCGATTTATATATTTGTCTCCTAAATTTATTTTATTCGCGTGACATTCTATATATCTTAATGAAATACTTAGTTTTATTTTATTTTTTAATTTAAATTCAGTTTTTTTTTGTAATTGTAATAGCTTGCTTTTTGGATTGCTTTGTTTTCTTATAAACTTGTATGATTGACGTGCCCAGTGTAACATAAGTGGTTATAAGGTGAATAAATATATTCTATTCTAAAATTGAGCACTATGCCGACATTTGAAAGCTGTCCAACTGGGTGCAAGCGAAGATAGTTGATATAGAATATAGGTGATATAGTTTCAATACCTCTTCTAATCCATTATTCCGCAATGCCGTACAAAAATCATGCGACAAGGAGAAATTATCGAGATTTGCAAGCAGATTTCCAACTGAGTGCAGGTGAAGATACCCTATCTTAATCTGCACTCAGTTATTGCTGCAGTCACCTTTCAAGTGACGGCATAGTGCCCAATCTTATTACTATACACCCATCATACTAGATAGGTCTACTGTAGGTTCATATGACCCATACATTTTGTTCACGGGCCTGTAGTCTAGAAGATTTCTTATCATTTCCGAGCGTCACGCTAGATTAAAAAAAAAGGAAACGTCAATTCACAGCCCACGAAAAATCTGTCTGTGGCGCGTCAAAAGCAGTTTCCACTTCAAAAATGACTCACCGATTCCGTGATGTTTCGCCCTCTCCGTGAGGAACTCAGGGTCGTGTATCCTCTGCGCGCCGCTGAGTATCTCCTCGCCTCGCATGAACATGTCGTACGAGTTTGACGCTTTCTGCAATGGTAATGACGTTGACATTAGCGTGGCAAACAAATTTGTCTCCTTCATTCTGTAGTGGTAGGACTCTTTGGTAGGACAGCGCCGCTGAGTATCTCCTCGCCTCGCATGAACATGTCGTACGAGTTAGACGCTTTCTGCAACGGTTATAACGTTCAAATTAGCGTGGCAAACAATTTTGTCTCTTCTTCATTGTGTAGTGGTAGGAATCTTTGGAGAGTCCGCCTGGGGAAGTACCACACCTTTGCCAGTTATTCTACCGCCAAGCAGTAATGTGAAAACATTACTGTGTTCCAGTTTCAAGGGCAATATTTCTAGAGAAATTACAGGGCTTAGAGATATGACATCTTAGATCTGTGGGTGACGAGCGCAGTTATAAATTAATATAGATAGATAAACTTTTTATTGCACTTAACAAAACAAACTCACAAAACAAACAATCATAGAAATAGAGTAGCAAATGGCTATATATATTTATATATATACATTACATATACTGGCCTCGTGGCTTAGTGTGTAGTAGCTCTGCCTGCGAAGCCGAGGGTCGTGGCTTCGATTCCCATCCAGTGCAAATATTTGTGTGATGAATTCAAATGTTTGCACTGTGTCTGGGTGTTTCTATTTATAATAAGTATGTATTTACAACTATATAAGTATTATATCAGCTATCTGGCCGCCATAGTACAAGCTTTGCTTAGTTAGGAGTCGTCTGATGGTGTTGTGTGAGAATTGTCCACCAATATTTATTTATTTATTATATATTATACTTACCGGGTTGTTCGGATCGGGCATGGTGTAGAAGGGTCGCACGGCGAGCGGGTATTTGTCGAGCACATAGAAGTCAGTATCATACTTTGCTCTCACGAGCCGGCCGAGGAGTTTCTCGTCCGGAGTCGAGAGGTCATCCTCCGGCCCTACTGTCACACCTGCGAAAAAAGACTGACTTAAATATGTACTGTACAGTTTACATATACTGCGTATAGAGTTAGAACAAACGCTTTACGCCGAAAGCGCGGGTCTGATCGCTCATGGAAGTGTCATACTTTTATCGCGGCACATCACTATGCCGCCATATATATATTATTTATTTATTTATTATTTATTATTTATTATTTATTTATTATTTATTAACTAAAACGGGCGTACAGACCAATTACATTAGTTAATCAAAACTTCATATAATATAAATATATATCATGCATCTCATTTTACAAGTCCACTTAAAAATTCAGTAGGTACAATTGTTGAGTAGTACCTATTCAACAAAATACTTATTAATAAACAATTCATGAAGACAAATACACGTAATACTGCAGACAACAGACATGTTAGAAAAATATCACTGAAGTGATATTTATATATCTATTAACGTCAACTTACAAATATAGTCACGAGTAAAAACATAAGGTCAAACAGAAAAAACAAAAAAGTTAGTCAAAATATCTACTTATACTTAACAAGAACATAATTTTCTTCAAAATTAAATCATTTTTCATTAATAAAAAAAATATAATCACCTTAGTATATCTGCAGAATATCGATAGCCAAAAATTAAGTCGTGCAATCAAATAAAGATTCATCATCATCGTCATATACCCTGCCTGCCCTTATCTCACAGTACTTCAGACATTCAGATCTGATGCTCTTCCAGGCATCCGCAAACAAATCACACTCAGGTGTCATAGCCAGGAGAGAGTTGAATGAGATAAGAGCATGCTGAATAGGAGAACGCGCATGAGCAATAGTTCTTCCCCCCAGGGACAGAGAAAAGCGGATGACGCCCTCGACGACGGGTGCTACCGGGATCGGGTACGAAGAGGCGGGAGAGCTTTTCGTGTAGACTAGTTGCATCGATTCTACTATGAAGGATCTTGCACATAACTGTCATTTGGTTCAATTCACGACGGACAGCCAACGAATTGTATCCGAGACAGCCCAAAATAAAGGAGGTTGGGTATAAGTACGGATAATAGCCATAAGTACGTTTATATAAGGAACGCAAGAATGCTTTTTGCACTTTTTCCAGGATATAGATGTAAACTTCTGTATACGGAGTCCACACGCATGAACTGGCTTCTAGTTTGCTTCGAACCAAAGTCTCATAAAGCAATCTGATTACACGAGTGTCCCCAAAATCCTTGGAATTCCTCAAAACAAATCCTAGTCTCCTATATGACTCCTTTGCGGTATTAATTACATGCTCATTAAATGTTAGCTTTCTATCGAATGTAACACCAAGATCTTTTATACTGGTGCACCTACAAATCTCGTAAGGACCCAACCGATATTTGTGCTCTACCGGATGCAACCTTCGACCGTAAGTCATGCAATGGCATTTAGTATAGTTAAATTCCATTTCATTTTTTCCCGTCCATCTAAAAACGGCATCGACATCTAATTGCAAATTCAGGCAGTCTTCGCTCGTCTTAACTTCAATAGCCAGTTTCAAATCATCTGCATATAACAAGCATTTAGAGTGCTGAATAACGGCAGGAGATCATTGATCATAAAAGAAAGAGAAGAGGTCCAAAAATAGAACCTTGACTCACCCCAGATCGTGTATGATAAGTAGCGGAGTCATACATACCCCATCTAACAAATTGCTGACGATCTCTGAGATAATCCGCTACAAATTTAAGTAGGCCTGGAGCAAAGCCTATTTCTCGAAGTTTGTCAAGTAAAACGTCATTATTGATCCTGTCGAAGGCCTTACGAAAATCAAAATACAGAACATCTACTTGGTTGCCTCGATCGAGACATTCTGAGATAAAATCTGTGATTTCCAGAAGATTAGTATCAACAGACCTCCTCCTTCTGAAACCGTGCTGTGCGTTAGATAAATACTGCTCTACCTGTCTATAGATTTCGCTGTGGATAATTTTTTCAAAAACTTTTGCCGGCGTTGATAGGATCGCTATAGGTCTGAACTCGTCCACGCAAATTCCATTGGATTTCTTAGGGATAGGTGTAACTCTAGACAGCTTCCACCGTGAAGGGTAAGTTCCCGTTGCTAGTGCCCGATTAAATATATGGCACAACGGTTGCACTAGGTATTTCATGCCCTGCTTCAGAAACCACGGAGGAATACTGTCTGGCCCCACAGAACTACTGGGTTTAAGGTAATTGATACTATCCTCAACAGCCCTGGGTTGTATTTGAAAGATATTTATGTAGTTGCTAGCCGCACAGTCACTTGTGTCTGTAAAATCAGTTTCCAGACGGGGCACATCCGGCAGAAAAACACTGGCAAAATGTTCAGCAAACGCAGCCGAGGCTTTGACACCCCCGATCAGCACACCGTCATGACCAACCTCGGGTTCGAAACCTCCCTTGGATCGCAATACTGAAATGTGCTGCCAAAATCCCTAGGATTAGCCAATAAATTGTTTCAAGATTTTGTAAGTATGACTCATGAGTAGACAAAATACGAGTTTTCAGACAGCGCCTAAGATCAGAGAATACTTTATAATGTTCTACAGATCCGCTAAGTCTCCATAAGCGATGGAATTTTAATTTACGCCTAATATCTCGAATTATGTCTTGCGTGAACCAAACCGGATAACGTCGAGTGAATGTTTTTTTACGAATCTTCTTAGGAGCACAAATGTCAAATAGACCGTAAATAATTTCGTAAAAGATATCGGTACATGATTGGACGTGGCTTGTCCTGAGAACGTCATCCCAAGAAGTTTTCGAGAGCAATTCAAAAAGCAGATCCCGATTACACTTACCAAAGTTCCAATCCCTGGAAGAGTCTATGTTACTAGGCTCTACACAGCGAGTACCACGAGATACTGCTATTGTCAGTGCCACGTCTAGTGGAGGGTGGTAACCGTCGGGATTCACGAGTCCCTCAGTGGGCCGGACGCGCGCACCATGCACATTTGCACTCTCCTGGACCAGGACAACATCTAATGTTCCCCCATGCTTATTCACCACGTTATTCCTCTCAGACAGATTACAGAAGGACTTAAAGTAACAGTAATAGTTGCGAATAGAGTCAGATGTACTATTAAGGTTCAGATCGCCCAAAACAATTACAATTCCTTTCATATTATTGATAAAGGTCTCTAATTTAGAGAAAAAATTCATATAAACACACTCTTTGGCCCGAGGATGAATATAGACAACACAGACGTAGACAGTTCGGCCATGCCACACGAAGCTCGCCCAGAGATCCTCGCCACAGTCTGTCTCCAGCGTAGACATCCTCTTCAAAATGATAGGTGCACGAGCAGCAAGTAGCACGCCGCCACATGGTGTCTCCCTATCTCGGCGCAGAATGGTCCAGTCTTCATTTTTTAGCTCGGAGTCCTCCACGGAGCCATCCAGAAACGTTTCAGTCGCTGCAATGAGGTGATGTTCTGACAGAGACAAACTATTCCTCCAAGACTTTAACTTAGTCTTTAAGCCGCGCACGTTTTGATAGAAAACGTTGAGAACGTCTTTTTTTCCTGGTTCTGCAACCGAATTATTTCTTTGGGGAGACGTCACGTTGATCTTGAGGAGTCGATCTTGACTCACGAAAGGGCTGGATGCCGGAAATATAAGCACTCCGGGTCGCAGAGTCTGCGAGCTGGTGGGGATGACGAGATAGAGACTTTTCAACAGGAAGATGTGGACGTACAGTGTTCCTCGGGGGTCTCAGATTAACCCAAACCTTTATTCTGGCATTAACGGGCCAAACTTCAGCTGACATACATTTTTCAAAGTATGGGCCTGGAATTCCTAGTTTGTAGGACTTGTAGTTGCCTCTGGGTGTAAGCTCATCCACAGTACACATTCCTGACGGACACAACAGTCGGAGGTATCCACGTACCTCCTCGGCATCCGAAGCCATGTTCCATAAATGAATATATGACGGGGCAGAGTACCCTTACGATTAGTGTGTACAGATTTAGAGCGAGCATTGCTCGAAAAGCGTCGTACGCGGCAACACCGGTCGCTTACATTGGAGTGGAATCGTTGAGAAGTTGTAACAGGTTGACATTAACAAGTGAATTGACAGGTTAGTACACGAATCCTGACGACAATATTCTCTATGCCATTCTATCTCTGTGGGTGAACGTCGGTTGAGCTCGCGTACAAATCTGTTGCTTTCTACATCCATCTCAATCTTAATTGCCTGTGATTAATTTGTATCAAATAAATTGTAAAACGGAATATATAACTCCGCTGATTCATATCAACTATTGGTTTCAATAAACCCGCAACTGAAGAAACCAGGCATAACCTCACGTGACGGAAAATGGCTGATCCGCCCTCACTGATGTCGGGCGATCCATCTGTCTCCACGACATATTTATGTCATCTGCTTACGATTGGTACAAATGAACCGTGCGTAAAACCCTGATCTATTTACTTATTCTCTATCTAAGGTCGAAACTTACCAGCTTCTTTGAGCATCTGCACGGCTTGAGGGAACTCCAGTTTCAGAGGCGGATCGAGGAATTTGAAAGGTTCTACTTTGTACTGCTGTCCAACGGTCGCTATTTCGGACGCGTATCTGAAAAATAAACATAGGTACCCTCAGAAAAATCCATACTAATATTACAAAACTGAAGAGGTTGTTTGTTTGAACGCGCTTATATCAGAAACTATTGGACAGATTTCAAAAATTCTTTCACTGTTGGATGTTGGCTATATATTATGTACCAGGGTGAAGCCGGGGCGGACCGCTAGTTATTTGTAAAGAGAGTGAACGCATAAATAACGTAGCGGTGTTCAACGTGTTATGTTTTGGCCGATTAGTATGTCAGAATATGCCATACGTGAGTGAATTAAGCGCTAAGATCAATCTTTATATGAGTCATCATCATCAGCCTATCTTAGTCCACTGCTAGACATAGGCCTCTCCCATGGCTCGCCACTAAGCCCTATCCTCAGCTATACGTCCTCATCCACTGCCTGATATCTTCCGTATATCGTCACTCCATCTAGTCTCAGGGGGTCCTACACTACGTTTGCCGATTCGTGGTCTCCGCTTTGGCCTTTATGTGAGTACAATACGTTATCGCAACATCCAGCGAAAATAGACCAGCCATTAGTATTGCATCCAGTACGTCCTGAGTCATTCATCACTGTAACACAGAGTACAGTAAAAATAAAGCAGACATTATTGTCACATTCACACCTCCAGTGAAAACAGAGTAGATAAAATTATTGTCCCATTCAGTGAAAGCAGATTACACATTAATGTCACATCCAGTGAAAACATAGCAGACATAGTCCACATCCACACATCCAATGAAAACAGAGCAGAATTTCTTTCTTAGATGAAAAGAAAAACATAGTTCACTCACTGGTCACGCAGCCCTCTGAATATCTCGGTGAATGTTGAAGTGATAGTGTCCAGGACTTCGTGGTAGTGATGCTTGAATGACATCTCGAGATCGAGACCGACGAACTCGGTCAGGTGGCGGTGAGTGTTGGAATCCTCGGCGCGGAACACGGCGCCTACTGTGAACACCTGAGAATTACAGATATGGTCAACGTCGATATAAACCATTACATGTGCCCTCCCAAACTTCAGACGCACGGCATTATGTCATCGTTGGTAAGAGGTAGCTGTAGCTCACTCTTTCCGTTCTAGACGATTGCAGGAAGCGGTGAACGCCGGACGTTTTTACCTATCACTATTCGTTGTCAACAACCAAAATAAGTAGAACCACAGCATATCGCGCCGCAAGAGATTCTAGGGGTCAAGTAGATTGGTTGTGTGTAAACCACTTAAGCTGCACACAGAGACGCAGTTTTTTACCAATTTCAAGGTGTTCAGGGCACATCTATCGCTTTATATTGATGCTAAAACCTAAGTGTACTAAAACCGAAGTGTACCTTGTCGAAGTCAGCCGCGATGGCCATCTGCTTGTAAAGTTGCGGGCTTTGCGCGAGGTAGGCGGACGACTTAAAGTACGACACAGTGAATACGTTCGCGCCGCCCTCCGACGCCGCTGAGATTATCTTCGGCGTGTGGATCTCCACGAATCCTGGGAATAGAAACAGTATATCAATCAAATAATTAAAAAAAAAATCAGGCAATCTCAATAGGCATGACTACTGATCCTGTAATTATATTAAATTACTAGATGCCCGCCCCGGTTTCGCCCGTAGTATATTATATAGTTATATAGCATTCATCGGGATCCCGTACATATCCAACGGTGAAAGAATGACTGAAATCGGTTCACTCATTCCTGAGAATATCGATTTCAAACAAAAAACCTCTTCAGCTACCTGCTACGCCACCTGTCGGAAATTGGTCGTACCAACTCAGATTTAGAAAAAAAAATTAGCAAAGGTTTATATTCAAGGCACAGATTACTGAAATTCAATGACGCAATCTTTGACACATGCTGTCATGTGTCATGTCAAAGCACGAAACGTACGAAAACTCTCAAAAGGGGAATATTTTTTCCCGATTTTGTTACATTCTTGTTTCAAGCTCCGCTTCAATTAATAGTAGAGTTATTTTCTATAGCCTAAAGCCTTCCTCGATAAATGGACTATCCAATAGAAAAAGAATCTTTCAATCTGGACCAGTACTTCCCGAGATCCTAGCGTTCAAACAAACAAACTCTTCAGCTTTATAATATTAGTATAGATTTGATGTAATGACAGGAAATGAAACCCCGCCCGGCCCGTCTACCGCCCAACTAAATCGGTTATGGCTTTGCCATTGCTCTCTTCTATCATTTCAAGCGAGAAGAAAAGCTAAGACACAGGCGGTAGACCCCCGGATGCTCACCCCTCTAAACCAGCCTTTCCCAAAGTAGGCGATAACTTATGGGCGCTGCAGGTCTAAAGGGCGCGGTAAGAGACTCAGGAAAGACGAGGCTTAGAGTTTTTTTCTATCTAACTTGAATAGGTTTACACTTGACACTACTACATACAAGTATATACTATCTACTACGTTATAAGTCACTTAGAATGAATGTTAAATCTCCGCTAATAATTATATTATTATACATAAGCACAATAATGAATTTATTTATTTTAATTTAGTGGTTTTTAAGTATGTGTAAAAAAGTTCCCCAAGTGGGTAGCAGACGAAAGTAAGTGTGGGAACCCGTGCTCTAAACTAAGACAAATCCGAGGAAACCCGCACTCCTACCGCCTAACTAAATCAGCTATGGCTTTAGGAATAAATAATTTTTAGCGCCCCCCTTTTTATACTTTAAATACTTTAACCACTATAAATTAAAATTAAATTAATTAATTAATGTGCTTATTATATTAGCGGAGATTAAACATTCATTTTAAGTGACTTATAGTATCCTGCAAGATTTAACTTGGGACCTGAGCATAGTTGAAAGTATGTAGTAGTGTCAAGTGTAAACCTAGGAGGGATGTCCAATGTCCTTCCCGTGTGTGATGGTAAGTACCTTTCCTGGTGAGTATCTCCCGGAACAGCCGACAGACGCCCGCCTCGATCCGGTAGATGGCCTGGTTGGCCGGAGTGCGCAGGTCCAACACTCGGTTGTCCAGACGAGTGTCTTGGTTCACGCGGATTTTGAGCGCCTCCGGGTCCTGTAAGACGAGATATAAAGATAAGTTGATTTTGACAAGTTAAACATATTTGGCGTAACTGCACACCCCTGTGTAACACCTATCACAAGTCAAATAAAAAGGGGGAAAACAATAATACACGAAATACATTGAACAAAGTTACCGTACACCAATCTCCTCGTTTGGCAATCTACCTTTCTACGTGATATTGGCGAAATTGTGAGGCCACCACAAAAGCCATAAACCAAAAGTTGAATAAAACGTGATAAACTAATACTATACTACGATACTATATTAAACGTGAGTTACCCGTGTATTTATTTAAAATGTGTAATAACCACATTAGTTTTCATACTAAAGTCAAATAAATACATGTATATTCAAAGTTGGTTATTTGTTCATAAATCTTTTATTTACCACATTTCCTAATTTACATAGCAAAAGTTAAAATTCTTTATTTTATAAATGTACGATTTATATGTCAATTAGTGAAAAAAACAAAAGCCTACAAATAGTACCTACCCATTTTCAGTTTTAAATGTACATTTTTACTGTACAATACAAAAAAACTATCATAGAGTATCTTATATTTCTTACACTTGTCAATAAACACTGACAATCTATAACAAACTTTATACTAACTTTACAATCACTTTGAAAAGACTTGTTGTAACAATATCAAGTTTAATCAATAAGTCCGCATTATAATCTATTTTTGAAGCTACTGAAACTTGGGGGCCCCCCAATTTTTTACCATTGGGTTTACGAAGGGTTTTAACCATTTCAGGAAGAATGTTATGAACTTTCCTAATGTTTAGTCCTATGATGTAAGTCAGCGTCTCTAATTTAGTAAGGGAATGTGAATATTATCCAGATTGTGAGCGCTGCATATGTACTAATAAACAAGGTTAATTTTGACAAATTAAAAATGTCTGGACACACTGTACACCCCTGTGTGACACCTTTCAAAAGTTAAGTGACTAAAGTACATTAAAGATATATCTAATATAATAAATTTTATGACCAATTTCAAACATCACATGTTGGCATAAATCTAAGGTAATACAGTCAATTTTGTTGTTGATTCAAGTTAGACAACCTTGGTACCCAAACTAGGTGTAACCTGTATGATGGCATACCAAGGCCCTCCACCGGTTTCACATATAAACGAATCTGTTTTTTTCGAAAATTAAACAAAATTAAAAATAAGAGTAAAAGGCATGCTATAAAATATCAAAGACTTACGTCAGAGGTCTCCGGCCTAGCCGCATCCTCCACTTGCAGCGGCAGCTGCGCACGCGCAGCCGAAACCACCCACACCTCCCGGCCCACCAGCTCGACCGCGCTCACGGTGCAGCTCTCCACCGGGGAGGCCGTCTTCACCACCGACGCGTGGATGTCTACTATCGACTCTTTTGTTATACTGGAAACATATACTCTTTTCACCATTCATACGCTTTATGTCAACAATCGTTGCTTAAGTACGGGAGGGCAGACGTGCTTTACGCAACGCATAGTTGCTTAAGCGAAGCTCTCTTATATCTATTACTAGATGTCCGCCCCGGCTTCGCCCGTGGTACATTATATAGAACTCATCGGGATCCCGTACATATCCAACGGTGAAATATAATGACTGAAATCAGTTCAGTCCTGCTACGCCACCTGTCGGAAATTGGCCGTACCAACTCAGATTTAGAAACAAATTTGATTAGCAATGGTTTATATTCAATGACGCAATCTTAGACACATGCTGTCATGTCAAAGCACGCTACGAAAACTCTCAAAAAGGAATATTTTCCCCCCCTTTTTGTTACATTCTTGATCCATGCTCCGTTTCTATTGATAGTAGCGTTATGTTCTATAGCCTATAGCCTTCCTCGATAAACGGACTATCCAATAGAAAAAGAATCTTTCAATTCGGACCAGTACTTCCCGAGATCCTAGCGTTCAAACAAACAAACAAACCCTTCAGCTTTATAATATTAGTATAGATTATCTCTTATTGGAATACGGGTTGTGACATGTATACGTCATAACACGTTATAATGTAGACGAAAAAAAGAGTCTCTTTTGACTGGGAACAGACACAAATATATTGGTATGAAGACTCTCCATCGGGGCGGCTGTCTTCACTACCCACTTGTGGACTCTTTTGTTACATATTTATGTACTGGAAGATACATACTCTAAAACGAAGAAAGAAGGAGTCTGAAAAAAAGAGTATCTTTTGTTATACTGGAAACAGACAATTCTTCTCTCCACTCTTTTATTTTCATTGGATCCCGGCGACGCCGGGCCGGACATCTAGTTATTATATAAATTCTAAAACTAAACTATTATTGTTTTATGTATTTTGCTTATTTTTCATGGAATTTTTGATTTCATAAGTAGCATTATACAACGTGTGGTGGAAAGGTCCAACAATATTTGAACAGGTCATTCCAACACTGATGTGGACTAACATTAGCAAATATGTATGATAGTTTGTATTGATGTACATTATCTGGTTATGAAATAAATTACTATTATTATTATAATCATTTATTGAAGTATTGAAGTAAGTAAAAGTCTTTTGGCGTACCACATACAGATTTTCCGTCGGCTGTGAATTGAGTTCAAGCATCACGTTCGTAATATCATAAAGTTCAAGAGACAGTGGTGTTAGTGGAGAGGTTCCAGGAAGGAACGAGCCAAAAGACTTACTATCTTGTGCGAAAAAGACTTCTAAGTCATGAACATCGCCGCAAAATTGCTAGCTTATCTGTTTTTTTACCAGATACATTTCGGAGAGTGCGCGACTGATCTGCACAATTTAATACCACCTTGCCCCTTTTTCTATCAGGACTGCTCGTAGCTCGAGAAAGCGACATCGTTTCATGGTTGAAGTTCCAAACACACGAACAAAGATGTTTGACTCTACTTTTGTGATAAGAACGTCTAGGCTTTGCTGTGGAATGAGCTACCTGAGTGGGTTTTCTCCGATAGTTATAATCTTGGTGTTATCAAGTCGGGAGTGAATCGGTTTCTTCTAGGTAAGCACGCTTCATCGTAGGCCGCATCGTCGCTTAACATCAGGCGAGATGGCCGTCAAGTTAAAAAAAAAAAAGGAAAACAATTGAGTGACGTTCTGACGTAAGCATTGTATATTGATGGCAATATTTATATGATGGTAAAATGTCACTTGAAATATGAACGTATCTTTGATGTGCATCTATACTAATATTGTAAAGCTGAAGAGGTTATTTTTTGAACGCGCTAATCTCAGCAACTAGAGGACCGATTTCAAAAATTCTTTCACCGTTGGATGTGTACGTAATCCCTGTTTAATGTGGATGTTTAGGTCTATATGTGCCACGGGCGAGGCCGGGGCGGACCGCAAGTTCATAAGACAGACGAACTTTTTAGCATTCCACGGATTCGCCGTGTGGGTGCCGGGTGTATCGTGTGGCAGCGAGAGAAATCTCGAGTAGATCCCGAGACTTGTGACACGGGTGTAGGTTCAAGGGGCCCCTTTCCGACGTACATAAATAAATGTAGGTAGCTAGCCGTACCCTGCCACGCTTCGCTGTGGCACATTGTGATGCAAAAATTAGATAAAACAATCCTTGATGCGAATTATACTTATATCATTCTAAAATTTTAGCTCGATCTGTGCAGAACTTTTTGAGTTTTTGAAGCGTACACAAACCAACATAACATTTTTATATATAGAGATATAGTCTGGCCAACGAAAGTAGATACTGGATTTTTTTGCAAACTTTTTACATGACAACACTTCAGAGTTCCTACGATCGGGTATTTACCCAACGAATTGGGATATTTTTACCAGAAAGTATTTTGGGACACTTTTCAAAACAAACTGATTTAAACATTATATGAAATAAGTTTGTGTCAAATAATATATAAAAATTCGTATGTGATCTAAAATTGTATTCATCAAAAATAATTACGACGTATGTAAGTGTTGGCGATTATTTCCAGAGCAACACTAAGCCTTAAGTTGGCCTAATAAATAGATTCATTAATTACGCTATTTAATAGAGAAAAGTTTGTGCAATTTCATTTTTAAGAAATTAATTTCCGGCGATAATCCGAAAGATTTGGTAGAATCAGAATCAGTGTATGGTATCCCTATATCTGACGCAACAAAATGGCGTGTTTTGGATGTTTCGTAGTAGCTGACTTGTGTTTATGTTTGGCGAGATTTTCAGTTTTGGGATGCCATGCTGATATATTTTAAATTTGCCGCGCTTTGTCAGTATCAACTTTCGTTAGCCAGACTCTAGGATTGAAATGATACGTACTTGCCAGTAAACTTGACCATCTGCTTGCTGACCTTCCTCTCCTCGTTGACGCTGACCAGTAACTGGACTGTGCTGGACGTCTGTCGGAGCACGGCGAAGCACTGCTTGCCTTTGGCGCGGGACGTCTGCAGGCGGGCTGTGGTAACACATAAATAACACAGGCTTAGCGTAGTATGGGGTCCACTAAGAGCCACAGTCAAAGAGTTATACATCTAATATATAAAATTCTCGTGTCACAGTTTTCGTTGCCATACTCCTCCGAAACGGCTTGACTGATTTTGATGAAATTTTTTGTGCTTATCCGGTATCTATGAGAATCGGCCAACATCTATTTTTCATCCCCCTAAATGCTAGGGGTAGTCCACCCCTAAATATATTTTTTATTTTTAGACAAAATTTTAATTTCTATTTTTTTATGATACAACATACAAAAATACATACAATCCTCAATTTTCACTCTTCTACGATCAACCCCTATTTTTTAATAGTCATTTTAGTAATTTAATCTTTTTCCTCTCTGGTCGAAAACTCCCCGCCGCTGGTCCCGCCAAATGTCTACAGGTGTCACTTCTGACCCAGTAAACAGCACGATAATTCAAATCAAAAGTAGTCTATAGCATATATATAGTTTGAACACGCTAATCTCGGGAACTACTGGACCGATTTAAAAAAATCGTTCACCGTTCTTTCATATGTTCGTAATCCTTGAACGCTGTAGGTTATATATATGTACCACGGGCGAAGCCGGGGCGGGCCGCTAGTATACTATGTATACGATTAGAAATACGGGATTAATTTTAGAGACTGATAAAACAAGATTAACAAGAACAAAATTAAAAATTTTGATTAACCCCCGACTACCTTAGATTTGTTATCTGTACAACATTCTACTAGTCAAGCCCTTTCATTTGATACCCATATTAAGGAAGTTGTGAAAAAAATTATATAATTCGCCATCTTGTGGTGGCAGCCATCTTGGATTTGAAATTTGTTATAATGTATAGTACTCTGCTAGTCAAGCCCTTTCATTTGATACCCGTATTGAGGTAGGTTGTGAAGAAATATTTTGTCCGCCATTTTGTGGAGGCGGCCATTTTGAATCGATATTAACCAAACATAGCTAAGAACACCCGCACGGATATTAACTTTCAAATAAAAAAAACCGTATCGAAATCGGCCTATCCGTTTGAGCTCTACGGTGCCACAGACAGACACACACACAGACAGACAGACAGACAGACAGACAGACAGACAGACAGACAGACAGACAGACAGACAGACAGACAGATAGATAGATAGACAGACAGACAGACAGACAGACATCGACGTCAAACTTATAACACCCCTTTTTTTGGTCGGGGGTTAAAAATGACGGATAGAGTTGTGGGTCAAGTCAAAGTCAAGTCTTACCTTTGATCATGGGACAAGAACAAAATTAAAAATTTTGACTAACCCCCGACTACTTCAGATTTGTTATCTTTACAACATTCTACTAGTCAAGCCCTTTCATCTGATACCCATATCGAGGTAGTTGTCAAAAAAGAAATGTATTTCGCCATTTTGTAGTAGCGGCCATCTTGGATTTGAAATTTGTCATAGTGCAAAGTATTCTACTAGTTAAGACCTTTCGTTTGATACCCATATTGAGGTAGTAGTGAAAAAAATTATGTAATCCGCCATTTTGTGGTGGCGGCCATTCTGGATTTCAAATTCGTCATAGTGTATAAGTATTCTCCTAGTCAAGCCCTTTCATTTGATACCCATATTGAGGTAGGTTGTGAGAAATATTATATCCGCCATTTTGTGGAGGCGGCCATTTTGAATCGATATTAACCAAACATAGCTAAGAACATCCGCACGGATATTAACCTTCAAATAAAAAAAACCGCATCGAAATCCTTTTGAGCTCTACGGTGCCACAGACAGACAGACAGACACACACACAGACAGACATCGACGTCAAACTTATAACACCCCTTTTTTTGGTCGGGGGTTAAAAAATATTGTTCAATAAACTCTGTGAGTTTATTAAAAACATTACTATTCCTAGCAACGAAAAGTTTATGTTAAAGTGTGACTATAGCCATATGAAATTTGGATGGATTTAAAAATTGACATAAAAAATTAAATAATAGATAAAGGCCCCTTTACAGCGTTTATTCTTTAATTTATACTATTTAAAATGTTATAATAAGTTATGGTTTCATGTGTTTTTACAAAATGTGTGTTAATTTCGGACATTGACGAGATATGACAAAGGCGCCCCTTATGTAAACATAATAAGTTGTTGTATTTGACATATCAAGATCTATTCTATAGAGTTAGGATTTTCCGCACGGTTCCTTTGTGTCAATCGTAAGCAGATGACGTGCATACTTTCTATGGCAACAGAGTGATGTGCCGCGACAAAAGTATGACACTTCCACAAGAGCGACAAGGCAAGAAAGATGCTACCCGTGCTTTCAGTGTGAAGCGTTTGTGCCAACTCTGTACGTAGTATATGTAAACTCTTTGGCCACAGCACACTAGTCAATTTTAGCATCGGCGATTAGCGATTTGGGGCGTTCCAGTATTATGTAAAAACAAATTAATCAAAAATCTTTGTACAACACGAAAGAAAAATTTACCTTTTATCGACAAATATGACAGATACAAGTTGCCCCATCACTACTTCCTTGAGTGCAGTGATTAGGCTCAGTGACTCACATAAGCGGTTGTCGGCCGTGTGTTCTCGCTGCTGACTTCCTATTGGTCAAGACGGGTTTCGACGCACAATTACTATTGTGAAGTACCCTCCTTTATTAATGTAATAGTCATGCTTAAAAATGAACTGCTACCGCTAAAGCATTCATATTGTAATTTGTTCATATTATTATTCGTTTGTAAAATGTATTCTTGTATCGTAAACATATATATAAATTAATATTTTGAAATGAGTTAATGATCTCGTAAAATGTTAAAATGTTATTTACTGTATTATTTTGTGATACTAGTATTAAATTAACACTAGTTTCCTTTTGTAAAATAATTATTATGAAATAAAGATGTTTTAAAATTGAATTGAAAAAAAAAGTATTATGTAAATCAACTATTACGTAAAACAATTTTTTAATATTTTATAGAAATAGAAATAAATTTTATTGCTTAAACCGTGTACATTGATGGTGTTACAAAAGTTTTTATCAACAGTTTGTCCTAATGGACATTCATTCATAATTTAAGAGCGACGCTCTTGTCGGTGGAGTTCCTTCCATGTACTTCTACACTCCGCCTTCTCCTTGACTTCCTGATACGACACTACATTTATCTTCTCCTTCACTTGGTTCATGTAACTTCTCCTAGGTCTACCTCTATTCCTCCTCCCTTCTAATTTACCTTCCATTATTGTTCTAATGAAGTTGTCCTGTCGTATCAGATGTCCCAACACCTTCCCTCTTCTGTTTTCTATTGTTTCCATCAATGTTCTTTTCTCCTCTACCATCTTCAAAACTTCTTCATTGCTCTTCACTTCCTTCCAGCTGATTCTCTTCCTTCTCCTCCAACACCACATTTCGAATGCCTCTAATCTTTCCCTATCCCTTTGAGTCATGGTCCACGTCCTAATGGACGTGCAACCTATAATAGTTGTACCTTATAATTAAGAAGGTATAAATTATATGTAGTTAAAAACACGGAAGATGTTAACTGCCTAGTGTTTTTAAAATAAAACAAATGGCAGTCATAGAGACGGGAGAGTTGAAAAAATTTAAGCTCACTTCGGAAACTACGCGGTACGCGAGTGAAACCGGAGGGCGTGGGCACGGGTGAAGCCGGAGGACGTGGCCATGACCATGACCATCTAGATCGTCCGAGTTTACCCGAAGATATCTTTCATTTACGAGCGTGACGCTTGAGCTCAATTCACAGCCCGCGAAAAAACTGTATGTTCCAAAGAAATTTTCATTTCAAAAATACCTTCATGACACAGCGTAACGTTTTATAAGAAGCGGTTAGTGACGTATTAGCTCATATCGGGGTTTGCAGTCACGTGACAATAGATTATAAAATTTAAAATTATTTGTAATAAATTTACTAAGTGATATTTTTTTGTTTATTAATTTGTGTTTTTTTTTTATTTAATAAAGATTGACGAAAGGAGCAGGGCATGTGCCTGATGGTAAGCAAAAGCAGCATGCCTGTCACATAATAGCACTGTGACACGCAGCTATTGGAACATGATGAGTCCAAATCATTACCTAGCACTGCACTGCGCTCTTCACCCAGAGATCTAAGATATTATATCTCTAAGCACTGTAATTTCTCTGGAAACATTGCCCTTCAAACCGGAACACAGTAATGTTTGCACATTACTGCTTGGCGGTAGAATAACTGGCAAAGGTGTGGTACTTCCCCCAGGCGGACTCTGCCAAGATTCCTACCACTACAGAAATTAAATGTTATTTATTGATAATGAATTTGTGTTAACATTCCTATTACTAACCTCTAACCCAAACATCTTTCCCGTCCAACGCGACTCCCAGGTCCTTAACATCAGTGTACACTCTGTCGCGGTTCTCTCCGGTAGACTGAATAAGTTTCAGGGCTCCGTAATGGCCAGCTGATACATCTGGCTCGGACTCCGCTTGAGGTTGGGCTGATGAAGCCTAGAACAGACACAAAAAGATATTGGCTTGATGGCTAGTTTTATGTTATGTTAAAAGAGACGATCTTCTTAGCATTCCATAGATTCACCGTACAGGTCCATCGTCTGACAGAGACAGAAATCCCAAGTAGATCCCGAGACTTGTGACACGGGTGTAGGTTTAAGGGACCCCTTTCTGACGTACATCAACACTCATCTTCACTCATGTTTCTCTCCCCTGCCCAGCCAAATCTGATATGAGCCTACTAGTGCAGCTTTAGATACTCGTTCTAGTATAACACTTACTGCACTTTTAGACAAGCCAAGGTCTTTGAGCAGGTTATAGAGAGATACCTCTACCTGCCGGTATACCTCTTGCTCCCACTTGTACAGCGTATAAATTAACTACATAGCCGTTTTTTGTTAATTTGTTTAGAAGGTCGTAATACTTAATTTGTTTCATGGCGTAGTCTTTAGGTATATTAGTTTCCCACCGTATGGTAAGTAGGAGACATTCAAGTATTGCGCAATCAGATTTATCACAATTGACTCTCCCTCACCCCTTGTCATTACATCAAAGCAAAAAGTAACCAAAGCTGTTACTCGACCCCCCCCCCCCTCCCTCTTCAGATGCTTACGTAAACGTTTTTACCTATCACTATTCGTTGTCAAGCCATCATAACCAACATAAGTATAACCGCAGCATACTTAGCCGCTAGCGATTCTAAGGCTCAAAGTAGATTGGTTGTGTAAACCACTAATGCTCACACACAGAGATGCAGTTTATTACCAATTTCGAGGTGATCAGGGCACATTTATTGGTTTATATCGATGTGGCAAAATGGTTACCTTGTGTTCAGCCTTCTTTTGCTGTTTCTCAGCTGCCTTCGCGGCTTTCTTTGCTGCTTTTTTGCTCTCTCCCTCTGCAGGAGGTGGGGGCTGTTCCGACACCATGCTGTGATATCTGCAAAACGACAATGTAATGTCCTGAATGAGGGTAGTTTGAGAAAGTCCAGTCTGCTTTATTCTGTAGTGGTAGACTCTTGCCAGAGCCCGCCTCGGGAAGTACCACACCTTTGCCAGTTATTCTACCGCCAAGCAGTAATGTGCAAACATTACAGTGTTCCAGTTTGAAGGGCAATGTTACCAGAGAAAATACAGGGCTTAGAGATATAAATCTTAGATCTATCCACCTATCCTTATCCTCCAAGTTTTTATATTTTTTCCAATGGACTAACTTGGTGGAGGCCTATGTCGAAAGATAAACTGACCCCAGTTTGTCTCTTGAATTTTTTAAATTAGAATAAATATATACTGGTAAAAATGTAGTCAATACCCTAGAAATAAAGGCTATCTTTATCTATCTTAGATCTATGGGCGACAAGTGCAGTGCTAGGTAATGATTTGGACTCTGCATGTTCCAATAGCTGCATGTCACTGTGTTGGCATGTCGCAAGCATGTTGCTTACTATCAGGCACATGTCTCGTCACTCTATACTATAAAAAAACATCCTACAATTAAATAAATTTTTAATAATAAATATTGTCCCATTGTGTCCAACCCGACATACCCCACCTGTCACAACATGTCCCTGCATGGTGGGCATATGTAAAAGTATTCCACCACATAAAAATAAAAAAAAAATGGTGTCAGCGATCTCCATGTGTTTTGCTTATTTTTGGTAACGTGGTTGGGGGTCTATATGGTGATTATGTCAACAATAGTTATTAATTTTTTACACAATTCAATTCAATTCAAATTCAAAGATGGCAACCCACACTTTATTTAGATTTGAAAACGGAACTTGTTTTCGGGGGAATGGGAAATGCAATGAGGTTTATTTGTGTAAACATATGTAGATAAATTTGGTGTCATTTTTACAATTAGCAACCACATAAGAACCTATACTTAAGCATGGGAGGGGGAGGGGCAATAGGTTTGCTTACTTACAATGGGGGACGGGTCAATAATTACAATAAATCTGCTTACGTAATACTTGAACAGCTCAAAACCTTCTAAAATAATGTTATTATTATTGTTTTTTTTTACAATAATATGTTTGTACTCGACACCTTTTTTTTTTTTATCTTCTATAGGTTTACCCTTGACCGCCATCTCGCCTGATGTTAAACGACAATGCGGTCTACGATGGAGCGTGTTTACCTAGATATAACCGATTCACTCTCGATTTGAAGACACAAAGATTGTAATCATCGGGGGAAAACCCACTCAGGCAACGTATTCCACAGCCTAGACGTTCTTATCACAAAACACACCCCGGACACTCCACTAAAATTCCATACAAACGCCGCTGTGGAGCTACCTACTCTTCACACAACTACGCAGATGTCGTTCGTACACACGCGTGAATGTGTGCGTTAGAGCTAGGGCTACTGAATTGTTTTATTGAATAGTTGTGCCCCTTGAGTTCACCTGGTGACGTAGTCTATAAACTTGCTATAATGTTGAGTTACATAAATAGAATGGACCCAAATTATACTATTCTAATAAAAAGGGTGTTTGCACAGATTTCTAAATTGTTGCAGAAATCTGTGGGTGTTTGTATTGCCGCGTAAAATGAAACGAAACCGATGATACTCGTAGATTAGATCAGGTACCTAGATATCTATTTATGTTAGTAGTTACACATTCGCATTTTATTTTACACTTACCCACGAAGGAAACTTTATTCTGTCACTATAATTATTCCTCCAGGCATTATCAATCCGTGCTTGGGCACATAAGTTACTGGCTGTGTGAGTTATGAACTTTGAGTTAAAAATGACTTCGTTATTATAAATAAATAAATATTGGTAGACAATTCACACACAACACCATCTGACCCCAAACTAAGCAAAGCTTGTAATATTATAAAGCAACGTTATTGAAAAGTTTCTAATCTTACGTTATTTTATCATTAGGAAATTAAATAAAGCTTTTAATCTTGTCCCGTTTTGTTGACGGACAGCCGTAAACAGCTCAACAATCCACTATGATGATATTTCGTTAGGAATTAGATGTTCGATGCCAGCCCTTCGTTGAGTGCTCCTAGCGTATCCGAAACGGCTTTGAGGGGTGAGGAAGCTTGAAATTGGTGGGGGGTGGGGAGTGTCCGTTCTATCTATATTATCTATTCTATGCACAAAATTAGAGTCAAATGTCTTCGTTCGTGTCTTTGGAACATCAACCATGAAACGATATCGCTTTTTCGAGCTACGAGCATTCCGATAAAAAAAAGGGCAAGGTGGTATCCTGGTATCAGATCATGCAAATCAGTCGCACACTCTCCGAAGTGTATCCGATAAAAAACCGATAGGCTAGCAATTTTTCGGCGATGTTCAAGACTTTGAAGTCTTTTTCGCACAAGACTATCATTGCCTATGAGCCTTTTGGCACGTCTCTCGATCAATTCCAGTGCCTCCAGCTGATACTTAGCTGATCCATCCCAAAGGTGCGAACAGTACTCCATACAGGAGCGAATCTGTGCTTGATATAAAGTGAGCAACTGTTCAGACTTGAAATACCTTCGCACCTTTGAGAGGACACCTAGTTTTTTGGCAGCTAATTTGGCCTTGGACTCGATATATGAGCCAAAGTTGAGCGTAGATGTTAAAGTAACGCCCAAAAGCTCAAGACGGTCAGAAACCGGCACGGACACACCTCGAAAAGTAGGAGTCAGTTGGAATGGACTCCTTTTTTGCGGAAAACAGACACGCCTGCGTCTTACTCTCGTTCAACTTGACCAGATTGGCATTGCCCCATTCAGACACCGCCTCAAGGGTCAAGTTCAAACGCTCAATCAAACTCTCTCTCAGGACCTGGGTTTGCTGCCCACTGGCTCTCGCGCTAGATGTGTAACTCTCTACAACGGTGCTATCATCTGCGTACCCAAAGATCAACAGATCGTTGATATGTAGCAGGAAGAGCGTCGCAGAGAGTACCGACCCTTGAGGGACTCCGGCATTGATAGCCATTTGATCCGACGAGCAGCCATCAATGACGACTCGTATGGATCGATCCCTCAAGAAGTCCGATATCCACGCAATAAACCCAGGAGGAGACAAACCATAACTTGAAAGCTTGCTTATAAGGCCATCATGCCAAACCCTGTCGAAAGCCTTCGAGATATCCAGGGAGACTGCAAGTGCTTCCCCGTGTTTCTCAATAGCTTCACTCCAGATGTGGGTGACGTACGCTAGAATATCCCCGGTTGACCGGTTTCGGCGAAATCCGTATTGCCGGTCACTGAGGAGATCGTTTGATTCTAGGTACGTCAGGAGCCTGTGGTTTAAGACACGTTCCATAGTCTTGCAGAGTATGGAAGTGACCGAGATTGGCCTGTAGTTGGCAGGATCAGCACGACTACCCTTTTTGGTCACTGGTTGCACATTGGCAAGCTTCCAAGACTTCGGCACTAGCCCAGTTTGGAGAGAAAGTCTAAACAGGCGCGTCAGTATCGGAGACAACTCAGGCACACAAGCCTTCAACACTAGGGCAGGAATACCATCTAGACCACTAGCTTTATTCACGTCCAGATTGCGTAGCGCTTTGCGAACCTCCATTTGGCGTATGTGTATCTCAGACATAAAAGTCGGACAGCCAGGTGAAGTAGGAGGTGTCGCGCTACCAGCATCTAGACGCGAAGATTCCGCAAATTGAGATGCAAACAGAGTTGCTTTCTCCATTGCGGTGTGAGCCAGCGTCCCATCAGGTTTCAGCATTGGAGGTAGTGAGGGGCGGCAGAAGTTCGATTCGGCCGATTTAGCTAGGGACCAAAATGCTTTGCTGCCCGCAGGGTACGAAGCTAGTTTGTTCCCTATTCGACTAATGTGGTCAAAACAAGCCCTCTGAATAACCTTTTTGCATGCCTTAGCGGCCTTGTTGAACACTTTCTTCTTCTGGTGTATGTCCCTTGCCTTACCCTGTCGAGCATCAACCCAGGCTAGGTAGGCCTCATGTTTTGTTTCACAGCTATTTTGTATGTATAAGATAAATAATAAATGCATTACTGAGGTAGGTTTTAATCAGACCCTGAATGCAGTCAGTCAGCCAGTATATTCACATCTATTAATATCATGTTACACACTTGAATGTTATTAGCAATTTCGTACACTTTCATAATAATACAGTTAATACCTTCAGGAATGTATTAAAAAACAGATTCAGATTTTTCAGGCTAACGGTATATCATTTTATCTCTATTTTACTTTTTTTTCCATGTTCATACTTGCTATCAGTACTTACAGGATTTACCATTGAGCAGATACTGAGTTTGTGTGGCATTGTATGTGAAATTTCTGAAATGTATTTTGCTTTTAAGATACTTTTCATAACTAAATAAATAAATACTGGTGGACAATTCACACACAACACCATTTGACCCCAAACTAAGCAGAGCTTGTAATATGGCGGCCAGAAAGTTATATATAGTTTTAAATACATACTTATTATAAATAGAAACACCCAGACACAGTGCAAACATTTGAATTCATCACACAAATATTTGCACTGGGTGGGGAATCGAACCCACAACCCTCGGCTTCGCAGGCAGTTACTAACCACTAAGCCACGAGGGCAGTCAAATATAAAAATAAACAAACTCAGTAAAATATTAAAATAAACAGACCATTATTTATTGTATACCAAAAAATATAACAGTGAACCAGTGTAATGTAATGTGTTGTGGATAAATTCATGAATATTCATATTGGCTAAATATTTATTAATTTATAAAATATCACACTTAATATTAGAAATAAGTAGGTACTAAATAGTAGATTTACAAAAATTTATATACTTAATGGTTCCATGTAAAGTCCAAGTGAGTAATAAATATAAGTGACTAAGACACAAGGAATAATTAATAACAATACAAGCACATCGACAACAGCACTATCCCCTATGATTTACCCAACAACAGTCCGGCAAATTGATAGATAGAATACTTTTACAGTAAATTTTACGAAAGCTTTAAGTACTTCCAGCATTTGTGTGGTGGGATTTACAGTTATAACAAATAGTTATGAAACACACAGCTATTGCAAACTAATTAATAAAATGAGATAATCAATAAATGAGTGCAGTGATCTTGAGGGTGCCAACTTTACTATATTACAAAGTTTGTAGATGATTACCAACAGCACAGATGTATTAGCATCATATATACTGAATTAACGTTACCTTTTGCACAATATTTACACCATGAGCTGAATTTATTACTTCAAATTTTCCTATTTCTAGGTCAACATTGCATCATGCAATGTTTTGAGTTCAAATGTATACAAATTATAAATATTAAATTAAACTTACATGCTTCACGGCTAGATATAACAATACAGAACACGTCCGCAACGGCCGATAAGAACTATGACAATAACTGATAAGAGTTTACAACTTTTGCAAAAACTATCTTCAGTTTTGAGGTTATGTTATCACCGACAGCCGACAGCGAGCAAGCTGGGCAGTGTTGTCAGAAGTCCATCTCAATTTTCCCCAAAAATGTGCTCAAAATCCCCACAAATCAATAAAATAATAATAAATAAATAATTTTACGCTGACGACCACTTCAATTTCTCCCCAAAATGTTCCTGAAATCCCCTCAAAACACCGGATAGAACGCTATTTTAGAAATAGTTTCTATTACTCCATAATGTGTTTCGACAAGTTCCCATAAGAAAAGCCGATTCAATTTTTGTACTAAGTTCAATTGGATAAGTGCCATATTCGCAAAAAAAACTGCAAAACTCGGCAATGAAAAATCCCCAATTTCCCCCAAATTTCCCTCCATGGCTATTAAAACCCCCCAAATTTGGGGGAATCTCCCCAATCTGGCAATAGTTAAGCTGGGGCTAAAAAACCAAAAAATCTGAGAATGACAACTTGACATTGACATATTGACAATTAATCAAGTAAATAAAACAATTCTGAAACCACAATAAAAGCCATAAACCAAAATAATTCTATTGAGCCAAATTCAAATTCCCAAATTCTATTGAAAATCCTGCTCCTGCTGAAACACAAGACATTGGCGAAATTATGGTAATACCACCAAATGATACAAATTAATACATTTTAGTAAAGATACAAATTAATACATTCTCTCCATTTTTAATATAGTTCGTTGTGTATCTTAATGTAAGTTTAGTTATTATGTTATCTAATTGTTAACTATTTTAGTCTCTATTTTTCATTAAGTAAATGATAAATAAATATTGTACGTTCGTAATGGACAGAGCTGTTGGAACTACTTCAATTGTATCACCTATGCTATGTACACAGTTTTTTACAATAAATATTATTCTATTCTATTCTATTCTATGGAAGCCAGAAATAAAGAAGAAGAAGAACTTTAGGGAGACTTAAATGCTCACCAAATATCCCATTGCTTCAACAAAGTATTACAAATAGAAGCGTTATAGTCTAACAATCATGCAATAAATCACAACGGAACTTGCACTCATACACATATACCTACACTTCCATTAGCCTACCCCACGGATATCGAGGGATATGCCTTGAGGGCGTGGCAGTGTCTTCTCAATACGGTCAATATGACCGCATAACTCTGACATTCATTCAGTCGCTCTGAAGCGACTAGAGAGTACGTTGGCGCGTTAGTGATGGGGTAATGGAGTTTTGCCGATGTAAAATTTCTTCGAAAATTTATTCGGTAATTTACATGGACAATGTTCGTTTTTTATTAACTACCTATTTATCCATGTTTTTTTTACTTGTTTTATGATTATTATTAATAATATATACAAAGAAATAAAATTGGAGCGTTTGTATGTAATATCAAATTAACAACTGTTTACTAATTTCAAATGAAAGTATGTATGGTACCTAAAGCTAAAAAACTATTTAAAACTTTCTGTCTATCATGTTTGTTCCTCTAATCTACCAAACAGCTGGACCACTTATGACGGGACTTTCACTACCAGACAGCTGATCGTCTAAGTCTAAGGCATTACTTTTTACGTTTATTTAACCTGTACTTTTCTCTTGCTTGATGAAAATAATATGTTAATATTATTACTAGCCTAGATTGCCCCACAGCTGGGCAAAGGCCTCTCTTCCTTCCTTGCAGATAGTCCAATTCACGGCATTAGGATTTACGGCGTTCGACAGTCTGAGATATAATGTTTCATCTCCATGCCCTGTAATTTCTCTGGAAACATAGTCCTTCAAACCGGAATAAACTGATGTTTATTTAAGCCTATAGCTAAACCATCAGTTATCTTATATTAAAAGTCCCTTAAAATTAGTCCAGCCGTTTCAGAGATTACCCAGTACAAGAAGGAAAGCAAAAAAATTATAATGTTTTTTTGTCATTGGTATCGTAAATCCTACTACCTAATATTACAAATGCCAATGTTTGGACGTTTGGGTATTTGGATGTTTGTTGCTCAATCCCATTGAAACGTATGAACGGATCGAGTTGTAATTAGAAATACAGTAACATTATATTTTGGAAGAACACAGAGGCTTAGGCTACTTTTATCTCGATAAAAGAACGGGAACGAGAACTACGCGGGTAAGCCGCGAGGCACTGCTAGTACTTTTGTATACATTTGACCAGGCGCGGTCCCAGGCTCGAATTTTGGAAGGGGTCACCAGTACGCAGCCTCAGGTTTGGGGGGGGGGGGGGTAAGTAGGTAGTTCACAAGTAGAAATACAATAAATCGAGCAAAAAATACTTTACTACATAGTAGCCCCCCCAAGATTTTACCCGCGTAGTTCCCGTTCTAGTTGTTTTCCCGCGTTATAGATTTTTTGTTTAACTTATACGATTTTGGGGGGGGTCATGCCCCCCGTGACCCCCCCCCCCTCGGACCGCGCATGCATTTGACGTAAAACTGTTAATTTGAAAAATGCAAACTTATTCCTACTCCGACTTTACACATTTCTTTAGAGTATAATACATGTAGTACAGGGTATCAATTTTTATACATAATATAATTACGTATTTGTATATTAGTAAAACTTAATAAATGTAAATATAATCATACAGCCCAAAATAAAATGTCCAATAAATTATGCAATCACTCTTTTCAATCCCTAGTTACGTATGTGAGCGTTGTGTGACTCCTTCTACATAGACAAAATTATTTGTTTATACGGAAATGTTCCGCCCATTTTATGTATGTTGACCTAAAGAGCGCAGTCATAATTCTTAGTGTGCGTGCTAAAATATGCGGTTGTGTGTCGTAATTATTACTTTTGTTTATGTAGTAATTATTTAGGTGGGAGGAGACTGGTGACACTAGGTTTCGAACTAAATTCGCAATCAAGGCATATCCCCCCGAATATCCGTGGCCTACCCCCACCCTGTGGAAGAGTTTTAAAAGCCCGCAGATTTAATAGGAAAAATATTGTGGACGGCACTACGACATGGGTACCTACCCAAACTGTAGTTATCACCTTTCAAGTTCAGGTACTTCCACCAAAGGTTTACTCAGCATTAGATTTTACACAGCATTACCTGTAGAACTGTATGAATATCCTACAATACAATGTTTAGCATGTTGCAGATTTGCCCACACAAAGTCTCAGTGCAGGTCGAAACTGAGATGATATCGCTGTACAAATGAACATCTTGGGGACAGCTGCCAGACCACAGAACAATATGCAAACTGCCTACACTGCTCGGGCAACCATTTTGCTAACAGCAAAATCTGCCCCGTGCTGAATAGACAAAAATCCATTAAAAAAGATCATGGCACAGGAGAGTGTTTCATACGAGCAGGCTGCAGGAAGATTTCCTAGAGTGACTAAATTCTATGCAGAAGTAATTCAATCGTTCACAACCACTAACTCTCAACCCAAAGGAATTCCATCTATTCCGACCACCCTGCATCGCCGTATTTTTGTAAAATCTGCTGGTACAAACTCTCGTCTAAGAACCCCACTAGGGAAATCCTATGATAAAACTACCCATCAAAACATAATATCACATCCATCATCCATGATGCCAAATGGTAGTGCGCTGAATATACCTCAAGATTATTCTCCCCAACAAGAGAATATTCTTGAAACCCTCATCACACACTTAGTTAATTTCATTTCCGTTAACTCCCATCCATTACCGTCCCACGTTGCATAAAAACTTACCCTATTAATATCCTCCTCCAACCACCATGAACAAGCAACTAGTAGCTCTCCAATGGAACTGCCAGAGCATGCGTCGCAAGAAGCATGAGCTGGTCAGCCTAATCATTGAAGTCAAACCATCTGTGGTTGCCATCTCAGAAACATGGTGGGACCCGGGCACCTCTTTTCAGTTGCCTGGATTCTTCTGTTTGCGGGATGACAGAGCAGATGGGTATGCAGGGACTGCCTTACTTGTAAGACGCTCCCTCACCTATTCCTTAATACTCCTCCCTTCCCACTCCCCTGATATCAATATTGTTGGTATTAGATCCCTGAACACCTCCTTTGTTTTTATTTACATTCCCTATCTATCTCCTCCATTAATACCAAACTTGCGACATCTATTATCATCCATCCCATCCCCTATGGTAATCATGGGGGATTTTAATTCGCACCATGTGATGTGGGGTTCAAGCCATTCAGACAGCTTTGGCCGCTCACTCCTGGACATTTTTAATGTAATATATTTGTGTGTTATAAATGACGGCTCCCCTACCCGTAGGATGCAGCCCTCACAAAAACCCAAAAGTGTCCTGGACCTCACTATAGCCTCTCCATCTTTAGCTCAATCCCTGTCATGGAAAGTCCTCGCTGACTCATGTGGTAGCGATCATTTCCCAATTGTTACCACATTTTCAAACAAATCTACTCCACCCTGCAACCCATCTCCTTCTCTAAAATATAGGACATCCTCTGCAGACTGGGGTGCCTAATCCTCCTCTCTTGATAATAAATTAGACTCCTCCCAGATTTATCCCATTGAGACTGATCCCTTAACTTCGTACAGTGTATTTATAGATTCCATCATCATTTCGGCTGATCAACAAATTCCAATTAAAAACCTTCTAAGGGGTTTAAACGCTTTAAAAAAAAATCCACGCCCTGGTGGGACTCAGACTGTACAGCAGCATCTCAAAAACGTAACGACGCAGAAAAGAGTTACAACCGGAACATCAATATGGAAAACTTTATCAACTACGAGAAACCAGATAACAAGAAAAAAGAAAAAGCTTGGCTGGTTCAATTGATTCTGATTGAAACTTTTTCTGATAACATAGCTCCTCCTTATGTCCCCTATCTAGATTCATTACTCTCTAACCCAGTCATACTTCAGTCCCAGAATGCCCTTGATAGCCCTTTCGTCTTCAATTAACTGGCTCTAGTACCTACTTGACGGACTGACAGACTCATCACCAGGAATAGATGGAATCCCTTACTCTTTTATATTTAAAACAAACACTTGTCAATTTAATTAACTACTTTTTTGAAACTGGTATTGTCCCAAACCAGTGGAAAACACAAATAATTGTACCAATATTGAAACCTAGTAAAGAGGCTTTAGATGCACATAGTTATAGACCTATTGCTCTTTCATCTGTTTTGGCGCAAATAACTGAACATCTTATCAAAAAACAGACTCGAATGGTTCACGGAGAATAACGGTATAATAACAAAATCTCAATTTGGATTTAGAATAGGTATGTGTACTCTGGACAACCTCAGCATTCTTACAACAGATATTCAACCTGCGTTCAAGAAGAAGCAATATCTTGTATCTGTCTTCCTTGATATCGCTGCTGCATACGATAATATCCAACTTCCGGTGCTCAGGAATAAACTTGTTCACCTGAATATCCCTGTCAAGCTGGTTCGATTCATCTGCAACATGCTCATGGAACGCTCTGTTGTTGTTAAAGCTGCTGGAGGTCAATTCTATCCACCAAAAACTGTTCGGGAAGGTTTGCTTCAAGGGGCAATCTGGAGCCCAATTCTGTACAGCCTCTACACCTTATGACCTGGAGTCTTGTGTGAAACCATTTTGCAATGTGCTCCAATATGCTGATGACCTCGCTTTATATCAACACGGGAAATCTTTGGAGGAAGTAACTACCAGGATGGAAACAGCACTTTAATATCTGAACAATTACCTATTTGAACAGGGCATGTCAGTATCTGCTCCGAAAAGTTGGTTCATTCGCACTATTTCCATTGCTTTGTTCCATGATGGAACTTCAGCTGGTTCGAATTGAAAGATTATTCTTCTATTGGATAGTCCATTTATCGAGGAAGGTTATAGGCTATAGAACATAACGCTACTACAAGTAGAAGCGGAGCATGAATCAAGAATGTATCAAAAAACGGGAATAAATAACCTTTTTGAGTTTTCGTACCGTGCTTTCTCATGACAGCATGCATGTGTCTAAGATTGCGTCATTGAATATAACCTCTGCTTTGCTAATCGACCAATTTCCGACAGGTGGCGTAGCAGGAAGCTGAAGAGGTTTTTTGTTTGAAAGCGATATTCTCAGGAATGACTGAACCGATTTCAGTCATTCTTTCACCGTTGGTTGCGTCAGTTAACCTTTTTTGTTTTTAACCACTAAGGATATTACTGTAAAATCGTAAGCTAATAAGTTGAATCGAATGCAATGATTACTTGTGAAGAAATATCACCATAAATTAGTGACCACGTTGTGATTATAATAAAACATAATTATATTTATTATTCTTTTAGTAACTACTAGCTTTTACCCGCGACTTCGTCCGCGTAAAATAAGTATTAAGGTAACTGAGGCAGTTACATAATATTTACTTGAACAGTACACCAGTGTACACCCATACAAATTAACTTTGACTAATATTAAAATATTTTTGTACCTACAATTTCATAAAAATCAGTTCAGTGGTTTAGGCGTCAAACTTAACAACCAGACAGGCAGAGTTTTCAACATTGACGAACTTCCATATAAATTTTCATCCCCCATTTTAACCCCTATTTCATCCCCGTAAGGACAAACATTTATTTCTAAATACAAAGTTTTATGGTTTTATCTTAAACGGTGTGTTGAACAGTGAATCTTGAATATGGTGTTATTCTTAACAGTGACGAATTTTCATATAAAACTTTGACAAATTTTCATCTCCCATTTAAACCTCCATTTCATCCCCGTACAATTCGCAATGACAAAATTACTAGAACGAACACAAATTTGCTTCGCGACAAATGTCTAGATACGGAGTTGCATGGTTTTGTCTTCAAATATTACGAATTTCCAAATACTTTCATCCCTCATTTCAACCCTTTTTCCGTAATAAAAAGTAATCTATATCTTTATGGGATCAAGTCTATCTGTGTACCAACTTTCATTAAAATCGGTTATGTGGATTTCATGCTTATAACTTTGAAAATTACCAACGAAATATTACAAATAGAAGCGTTATAGTCTAACAATCATGCAATAAATTGCACAGCGGAACTTGCACACATACACATATACCTACACTTCCATTTGTATTAATAAATATCACGTGGAAGAAAGAGACAACATATCCAGAATATCGGTTGTTGGAAAGAAAAAGATATAGGTTTATCAAACAGAATCATACCACAACACAATCTGCTGACACTAATCGGGGGACTTACCGCCGAACGAAACATGTCGTAGCTTGTTGATATTTCCAGCCAGACCCTCCCGATCTGTCGGATTCAATGGATATAATTGAACCAACACCCCGCCCCAAACCAGTAAAACGTCCCAGAAACCCTGCTGATGACCCGGTACATCCTTCAATTCCTTCATCATATAAGAAAAATGATATCAAGCGGAGTCGGCATCGGCATCCATCCAAACTATATACCAACACCCTGCGATGACCATTTTGGGCATCAGACAATACGAGGATACCGACGCTGGCCCCTTTATCGTTCATATATCTAAAGTGGAGGCAACCTTAACCGTAGGCACAATTATTCGCCCTATTAAATTCGGCCATTTTTTGTTTACATTCAAAATGTGTGTAGAGATGGTATTAAAAAAGTAGGAAGGAATAAAATAGCAGTTGAATTCAAAAATGCTGCCGCGGCTAATTCTTTTATTGATAACCCCATCCTCAAAGACAATAATTATGATGCTACCATCCCTACATATGTCACCCGCATGGGGATAGTAAGGGGTGTCCAATTGATTGGTCAGTTTGTTGATTCCCTTCAAATCCATACAGTACATATGTGGCTCCTGAGCCACATATGTACTGAAAGCAAGAAGACTAAATCGCAAAAATAAAACTGATGGAGTCATAAACTGGGAACCAACCCAAACTGTCGTTCTTACTTTCAGAGGGCAAAGTCTAATAAACTAAAAAATAAAAAATAAACACGGATAGAATCTTTTCATTTTACTCCTCAGTAATTGTAGAAGCATATCAATTCCCCACAATACAATGCATGCACTGCCTACGATTTGGACATATCAAATCCCAATGCCGATCCCAAACCCGCTGTTACCGCTGTACACAGCCCCACTGTGGAGACAACTGTCAAGTGCAAGAGTCGGAGGCCACCTGCGTCAACTGTCATGCGCGACACTACTCCACAAATAGAACCTGTCCTGAGCAAGAATGGCACCGCAATATTAAATCAACTATGGCCCGTGAGGGTATTTCATATCATGAGGCAAACAGTAAAACTCACAATGTGACACAACGATTTAGTCAAGCAGTTCAAGAGACGACAGTCTCCCATGACTTAGGTTCCCAACCCATCCCCTCTAAATTTTCCGCTTCTAGACCATCCCAATCCCATCAAAAAACTGTTTTTCTCCCTTCCAGACCCAAGCCTCTATCTGGGAAGTGATATGACAGAATTGCTCACCGAAACATTATTGCTCAATGTCTCTCTGTTCTTCCAAAGGGTCATGCCCTCCAAGCAACTGAGTCCCAAACTACCTTTCCTACATCAACAAATGAACTCTTCATCCAACTCCTTTCCATCATCATTAATAAATAAATAAATAAATAAATGATCTCCCAAGATTCCAATAAACTACCGTCCAACATTGCCCAAATGATATCCCACCTCTCAACACTAACAGGCCACCATGGACTTATGTCCCATAATTCAATGGAACACCAGGAGCCTTCGACGCAAGGTTTCTGAACTATCTTTACTCATCACAAAATACAGCCCCATTTTGGTGGCTGTTTCGGAGACGTGGTTTGTCCCTGGGGTTCACTATCGGATCCGGGGGTTCTGTCTTCACGATGATCGTAAAGATGGATCTGCTGGATCTGCATTATTTATAAATCTATCCCGCCCCTTCTCCCAAATTCAACTCCCCCCCAGAAATAAATTCTCTAGCTGTTCGGGCATTCAATATATCCTTTATATCTATGTACATACCTCATCCTTCCCCTCAATTAATCCCAGACATACTCTTAATCTTATCCTCTGTCCCTCAACCAATCATGCTAATGGGAGATTTCAATGCCCATCATACTTCCTGGGGCTCACACCACTGTGATTATTTTGGTCGGCTTTTACTTGAGGCATTTGAAGAGGCAAACCAGTGTGTATGTAATGATGGCTCCCCTACACGAAGGGTCCTACCATCCCAGAATCCCAAATCAGCTGTTGATCTAACCCTCTGCACCCCTACTTTACTACCGTCTTTATCGTGGGAAGTCCTCCCGCTCTGTAGAGATAGTGACCATTTTCCCATACTAGCTAGCTTAAGCATGAGAGTATCTCACCCCCCACCTCCCCCTACCCCTCTATTAAAATACCGTCTATCGGGTGCCCAATGGGATTCCTACTCATCTATTCTAGGCCAAAAATTAAATTCTTCTCCTAATCCTACTGAAGAAAATCCCCTATCTTGCTATTCAAAATTAGTAGATGCTATCTTAACTTCAGCTGATGAATCTATCCCCCTTAAAAAGCCTATAAACAATCGGTTCTCTCCCCCCCCCCTGGTGGGATCCTGAATGTACAGAAGCTGTCCGAGAACGCAACTGTGCTGAGAAGTCATATAACAGGTCCATGTCCTGAACCAACTACCTCAACTACAAAAAAGCAGCTGCAAAGTGCAGGAAAACCCTGACAACCAAAAAGAAATCTGGTTGGTTAAAATTCTGCGAGAGTCTGTCACCGACCACTCCATCTAGCATAGTATGGAAGCAGGTCCGCAGATACAGGGGCTCATATAATTCCCCAAATCCTATATCCAATGATCCAAACTCCTGGATTGAGTCTTTTGCAGACAAACTGGCCCCTTCCTTTGTTCCTCAAAACCCAAATCCCAATACCCCTAACTACAATTTATCCCACTTTAATCCCCATTTTGATTCCCCTTTCTCGTTTGAAGAACTGAAGTTGGCTCTGGATGGATTGACCGACTCCTCCCCAGGAGTCGACGGAATCCCTTACTCATTCATTACTAGAGCCAATGAAGACTGTAAACGATATTTCCTCACATTAATTAACATCTTCTTTGATCAGGGATTCACCCCTGACTCCTGGAAAACTCGAATTGTAATGCCCATCCCTAAACCTGGAAAAGATCCCTCAGATCCTAACTCCTATCGACCCATTGCATTGTCCTGTGTAGCATCCAAGATCACTAAAACCCTACTAAAAAACAGATTGGAATGGTTTATTGAGAATAAAAGAGTTCTTCCCCAGTCCCAGTATGGCTTCCGGAAATGTATGGGTACTACAGACAGTCTCACCATCCTCACTACTGATAAATAAATAATAAATAAATAAATATTGGTGGACAATTCACACACAACACCATCTGACCCCAAACTAAGCAAAGCTTGTGTGATGGCAGCCAGATAGCTGATATAATACTTATATAGTTTTAAATATATACTTATTATACATAGAAACACCCAGACACAGTGCAAACATTTGAATTCATCACACAAATATTTGCACTGGGTGGGGATCGAACCCACGACCCTCGGCTTCGCAGGCAGAGCTACTACCAACTAAGCCACTAGGGCAGTCATACGCATTGATATACGCATTGGATTAAAAAACAAGGAGTAAGTAGGTATGTAGCAGCAGTATTTTTAGACGTCAAATCAGCATACGACAACGTCCAGCTCCCAGTGCTCAGAAGTAAGCTTTTACAGCTGAGTGTCTCGGCGAAGATGGTTCGCTTTATTAACCTTTTTCTGTCAGAAAGAACAATCTATATTAAAAGTCAAAATAATGCTGCTATATCTAGAACTGTTTGGAAAGGGCTTCCGCAGGGTTCAGTCCTGAGTCCTCCCCTTTATGGAATATACACGTACGACTTGGAACCCACCGTGACTCCCTTCACCCAAATACTGCAATATGCCGACGATCTAGCTCTCTATGTAAGACGTAAAAAAATTGAGGAAGCAGAGACACTCCTAAACTCTGCCTTATCCTATTTGGAGGATTATCTTAATCATAATGGAGCATCCATATCTCCATCCAAAAGTCATTCCATTGTGTTCACAAAAAAAAAAATCTATCCCCAATATACACTTAAGATGCAATGACCAACCCATCCCCCAACAAAACTCAATCAAATTCTTAGGTTTATGGCTTCACACAAGATTAACAGGAGTCCCTCACTCAGAGCATGTAGCTGCTAAATGTGAGAAGAACTTAAATATCCTCCGTTCTCTTTCTGGCGTATGGGGCTCCGGTCCATTTTCACAAAAACTTTTGTATAATTCCATAATTCGTACCTAGTCACTTTGATTACGGAGCGTTCCTACTAGAGCCTGGCAATAAATCCGCACTTAACACATTATCAACTATACAAGCAAAATGTCTTCGGATTATCTTAGGTGCAATGAAGTGCACTCCTACTAATGCCATCCAGGTAGAGTGTGGAGACCCACCCTTACCATTACGAAGACAATTCTTGGCTGACAGGTTCTATACCAAAATTCAGACCACCCTTTGTGGCTAAAATTACAAGAACTTCATAGACTCACTGACTCTCTCTAGACATCAGACACCAAATAAACCTTCCCTGTGTTCTTCGTAGTTATGTCAAGTTTTCGAACTTACCTTTCACTATTGCTCAGTTCCCTGTTAATCCTTTGTTTACCACTAAGTATCATACCATAACCTTCCAGCCTCATATAACCTTAAATTTTGGTTTTGATAAAGAATCAGCACACTCCAACCGCCAGTTCTGTAAAATAATGGTAACTAACTGGAGTGGTTGGCTGACAGTACCTATATACAGATGCATCAAAGTTGAACCAAAATGGAGATGTTGGAACCACAGTCTGGATCCCTAACTACAATGTTGTTTTAAGACACAAATGCCCTCCTCTAGCCTCAGTTTTCACTGGAGATGCTATTGCCATACTTGAAGCAATAATGTAGGTATGTCTCGTCACACTCCATAGATAAAGCTATTATTCTAACGGATTCAAAGAGTAGCTTGCAGGCCATATTGTCCAAACAATTAATAGTATAAGCTTAGCTTAGTTTGGGGTCAGATGGTGTTGTGTGTGAATTGTCCACCAATATTTATTTATTTATAATTTAAAGCAAAGTCTAAATTTCCCGTTGTGCTCAGAATTAAGGAAGAACTGCTGAAAGCACATAATCTTGGGCTACAAATAGTTTTGGCATGGATACCAGGGCATGCTGGTATTTTAGGAAATGAAAATGTCGACTATCATGCCAAACAAGCAACAGTTACAGGTAACAAAGACCATTATCACATATATATACACACATGATCTTTCCTCAATATGCCAACCTCAACTAGTGGACTCCTGGAATAAAACATAGTTGCAGTCCAAGACTATTAAGGGTAAATTTTATGGGCAAATTCAAGAATCTATTCCACCTAAACCCTGGTTTTTCAAGTTCAGAAATATTAATAAAAGAATAACATCCACAATATGTCGCCTACGGTTAGGTTTTGCCTATAGGTACTGCGGTATTTATAACAGAGATAAAAATTCGTGACAGTTCCCTAGGTGAGTGTGGCTTGGCTGACGGCACCACCAACCACATTTTCCTGAAATGCTCCAGATATCCTGATTCTCTTTATGACAAGATCCCCCCTGACCTTCCCCTCCCTGCTAATTTCTCCAATCTCCTTCCTTTAGTATATTCTCCGTTTGTGTATGTCCTCAGTAAATATATTAAAAGTAATAATATCAAACTATAATTGGTATTATCAGTGTGTTGATTTGTATTTTTATTTGTATTCATATCTATCTTGTGATGTTATCTTTGTGTTTGTCCATTGCAGAGGTTTAATGTAAAGTGCGCGCAAGTTAACTCTGCGCGCGACTGGTGGCGTACTTAATGTTGTCAGGTCAAGCAAAAAAATGGTTTCCCGTGCTTTGAGATACTTCGTCATCATAACATAGGTAAGGAAAAGGATAATTCAGGGAAGCAATAGAACTACACCGATAAGTTTAGTAACGTTTATATTTCTCACTTTGGACTCCTATTGCTTACCGCGAAGCAGTGGCGTGCTAGTGCGCAGTGGTCCGGTTGAAAAGGTATTGTGTTCTAGTAGAATATAATTACAGAACAAGTGAGACTCAACAACTAATGTCTCGAAGTAATGGACGCCGGTGCAGTGCTGCTTTGGTTCAATATGACCAAGTATCATTAGTACTGGTTATTATAGCTGGCGGAGTCTCTTACCATCAGGAGACCTTTATTATAGTTTTTTACATGATCATTTTATACGGTCATTTTCAACCTACATCAACAACAAAAAAACAAAAATATAATATAACTTTATAAATCTTTTATTGAGTATACAACACTACTTGAAAATTTGAGTAACTGGGGTTTTGTCCAACAGTCGTCGAAGTCTATTTTCTTTTTAAAGCCACTCCTGCAGTTATTCTTTTACATTGCTCATTGTAGGCGCTTTATTTACCTGAGCGCAGTGGTACGAGGGTCAAACTGAAAGTTCTTAGAACTGGCCACTTATAAACAATATAAAAAAAAAATTTAAAAAAAATTCTATAATTTGAAAATAGAACTCTTTGCCAATATTACTGAGTATATACTTCATTCATTTGTCATTTGTTTTACGATTTGGCGGCAAATTGAAAATTGTCTGTGTCACGTCAACATGAATTTAACACGAGAAAATTTTCGTGCAATGATTTTTTATGACTTTCGATGTCATTTAAGTCAACAAGAAAGTTATGATAGACTACGATTGGCCTTTCACGATGAAGCCCCATCTCGTGCGACTGTTTACAACTGGTTTAATGAGTTTAAACGTGGTCGCACTAATCTCACTGATGATTTACGTGAGGGACGGCCTTCTACGGCGACGACTGAAGATAACATCTGTGTTGTGCGGCGTATGATAGAGACTGACAAAAGAGTGACCTATCAGCAGATTCGTACAAGCTTAGGCATCGGTATGAGTCAAGTGCACAAAATCCTACACGAACATTTAGCGGTCAGGAAGCTTTGCGCCCGGTGGATACCTCATAATTTGACTGAGGCTCAAAAACTCCATCGTGTGGATTCGTGCCGTAAAATGATTGAAAGATTTAACGGAGGTGACTCAAATGCTGTGTTCGACATACTAACAGGTGACGAAAGCTGGATTTACTGTTATGATCCTGAAACCAAAAGACAATCTGCTCAGTGGGTGTTTCCTTTCGAGGAGTTGCCAACTAAAGTGAAGAGAGATCGAAGTGCAGGGAAAAAAATGGTGGCCTCGTTCTTCGTCATTTCGCAACAATTGTGTTAGAGGATCAAAAAACAGTTTCGGCAGAATGGTACACTACCAATTGTTTGCCACTTGTCTTGGAAAAAGTTCGAGAGAAACGACCTCGCAGTAGGATCCTCCTTCACCACGACAACGCCTCATCGCACACCGCCAAGCGAACGATCGACTATTACGACGCCGTATAGCCCCGACCTCGCGCCTTGTGATTTTTATTTATTTTCAAAAATTAAATAAAAACTTAAAGGAAAGCGGTTTATGAATGCTGAAGAAGCGGTGGCTGCGTATCGCGATGCCATTGAAGAGACCCCTAAGGACGAGTGGGCAAAGTGCTTTTCCCAGTGGTTCCATCGCATGCAGCGGTGTATTGACGTGAATGGACAATATTTTGAAAAGATATAATAAAACTAATAACTGGCTAATGTAATCAGTTTTTGATTTTCTAAGAACTTTCAGTTTGACCCCCGTATGATGCGTTATCCATTACTATAATGCAGTTTGATGGTAGAGTTGGCACAATATTTTCTGTCATCCACCGCATGAAGTTTGCAGAGTTCATGTCATGATGATAGTCGCTTGATTTAGATTTTGCCTTGAACAGCAGCAGGCCGTTCTCAATAAATGCAGTTTTACCTCCAGGATAAGCTATTATCCATCTCGCACCAACACTCTCAGAGGAAAGAACTCCAGGTTGTTCTTCCGATTGCCAACATTTTTGGAAGTGGCAAATATAAACAAATATAAATTACAGGCCGATTGTCTTCCTGACGATTCTTGCGAAGCCTCAGAATGTATTTGGCTCTCCAAGCTGGTATATCGCCAAGCTGGCTCTATTAACAGTTTTTGATTAGACTGACACTTCTTGTATTTGTAGCCCATACCTTTCAAAATACTCCGCAACGATATTTTGCTATACCTATTGGAAATCGATATCAGCTTTCAATTCCAACCACAGTTTATTTATGGTAGGAATCTCTTTCTTCACAGTGTAAAACGATTGAATGATGTGCCGAATAGCGCACTTATTAAAATCATCTAAATCCATTTTCTTCTTCCGGTTCCTTGTTCTTCCAGGGGTCACAATTTTAGAAGTTGAAGCTGCTGCAACATTACCCTCATGTATTGTTTTTAAACTTTCGCGATTTGAACACATAATGTTTATAATGTACAGGACTTAATCACGATTTAATTCATTGTTTAAATACCTCGACGTTTCGGCAGCGTTACAACCGCAGTGGTCACGAGAAGACTGAAGAAATTGCGGGTCGTCTCATTGCGAAATGAGGGGATCTAGATCTACCCTCATTTGGTCTTCAAAAATCGCAGGGTTACCACCACGACACACAACACTAACCGTATCACCAGGCTTCTTCGAACTCACTCCGCGATGCGTACATTTATTTATGACTGGATTCCACGACGCCGATAACCGAAAACCATCCTCCCGGTTGAAATTACGATGTTTTTTAATTTCTAAGGCTTCCCGAACTATTCTTGCGTAGTAATGACGTTCGGTGGAGAGAATCTTCGGGTCGTGGAGCTCGATCCAATGACCAGTTCCTGCATCAATCAAATGCTCAGCAATCGCAGATTTCTGTGTCTGGCGATTTTTTACAGCGGCGATGTGTTCTTTGATCCTTTCAGCAATTGTACGCTTAGTTTGACCAATATAAGAACTACCACAGCTGCAGTCGACCTTATACACACCTGGAGTCTGAAATGGAATGACGTCTTTCAGCGTCCTAATATGCTTCGTCATCTTTGATAAGGGAGTATACACAGTTTTAATAGAATATTCTTTTAATAATGTCCCCACCTATTCCGTGATGCCTTTGACGTAAGGCATAAAAGCCGGCTGCCTCTCGACATTCATCACTTTCCTTTTCTGCCCTTTTCTGTGTTCCACTAACTTCGTCGTCACATTATAGCCATTACTTTTAAGTACCTCCTGAACGTGTCTTTTTTCCGCTTCTAAATGTTCAGGGTCACAGAGGGCGTCCGCTCTATCCAAAAGAGATCTGGACACTGGACTGTAGTTGACGAGGGTGATGATGTGACGTCGCGTGCAAATACCGGTCAGTGTGGTGTGTCGAGGTATTTAAACAATGAACTAAATCGTGATTAAGTCCTGTACATTATAAACATTATATTACCCTCATGTGTTATTTAGGTGACGGTAAATTCTGAAGCACAAGGAAATATGGTAATTAATACAGAGTAAGTGTAAGTGATCAAATATCATCCACACTCTTTTATAACAATCTTTCTCGCTCGGGTACATTTGGCGGTCCCAAGTTCACCCGATCGAGAATGAGACGATCAGTTGCTCCTCACTGCTGTGTCACGTGTACCCGAGCGAGAAAGATACAGTAAGCTGCTCTTCACTGATATGTTTGTGTGTCTACTATTTTGATATATACAGAATTAAAACATAATGTTAAATTTAATTTCTGACTTGTTTCGTTTAGGTATGCTACTAATATCTGCGACACATAATAATACTGCACAATACAAAATTCAGATCATGATGTTTGCATTTCTGCCGTGCGGCGCACACATTTTTCTCCACGTGTTATTGTTATTGGCAACCACAACAATCAAACCTCAAAAATAAAGCCTCGTAAAAATACGCTGATAATAAGTGGAGATTTCATTGCTATGGTATATCTAAATATTACCTGTCAAATAGCTCTGCCTTTGGAAAACGGCACTTTTGGCCCGCTATCACAGAATAAATATTACTACAGAACCCTCACTTAGCGAAAATTTTTATATAAATAGCGACTCTTGCTGGGACGCAACAAAGTGCAATTCAGCTCGCATATAGGCTCAATGCCTATCGCGATTTTCACCTAAACATTTGCGCTCTCTTCTAACGCATAACTCTGTCGCTGTCTAGCGCGGAATGATGCGCATCGAAAGGGTTGTCGACATATCTAATAAAAAAATAAATTAACTTTTCGTTATGTAGGTAGTCAGCATTGTAGCTCAGATTATATATTTTAGTTACTTCGTAACGCGCAAGACAGCTAGAAGAGGCCGTAACATAGGGTCGGACACATTGAAATTAAAACAATAAAAGTATACTTTGACTGTTTTTATTCTACTTGATCGTCTAAATGTTGTTTGATAAATATATAACATATTTTAATATACCTACACTAATACATACAACCAGCTTCGATTACAAGCTATTTTATAATGTCCCGTACTTTTTTAACCCCCGACATAATCCGATCCGATAATAATCGGAATTATGCGACTTTCGGTTCCGACTTCGGCTCCGAAACTTTTAAAGCGGAGGTTTTAATCGGAGGTAAGGTGTATAAGTAAATAGATTAACGCTTTATTGCACTTAATTTGAAAAAAATAATAAGCAAAAGTTACTAGAACTATAATAGTTAGTCAGTGATAATCCCTTATTTTGATGGAAAGTAAATCGAAAAATAACGCCTGAAATAAATTGCCCGCCAATAATATGTGTCGTGCCCACTAGGCTCGGCAGCGAACAACTTTTTTTAGTGACGGTAGTTTTAATAAATAGATTGGACGGAGATAAAGCTTCAAAGCTTCGTAAAGCATATAACACATTAACTAATAAACTACTTTTGGAGTCAACTCATTTGATTCATTTTGTTTCACAGCTTTTGTTCAGCACTCGCTAAGACGATTTTGCAAAATTTAACCCCTAAGAGGGTGAAACAAGGGATGGACGGTTGTATGAAGATTCCGTAATTTTCAAAGTTATAAGCATGAAATCCACATAATCGCTTTTTAATGAAAGTTGGTACACAGATAGACTTAATCTCAAAAAAGATAGTTTTTATCAGGGCTGTAACGGAGGTAACTTTATCGGAACCGAAGGCGGAATCGGAGTTTTTAAATTTGATTTATCGGAGTCGTAACCGGAGTCGGAACCGAAGTCGGAGGCGTAGGCATGGTCAGAAGTAGTGCAAGAGAGAGATTTTTACTGGGGGTAAATAAAACATTATTTAGACAAACTTTTTCATTTTGATTTTAAAATACATACAAACATTGAAATAATAATAGCATGTTTCCAACTAAACAATAAATTAAATCAGATGACTCGAATCCCAAAGTAGCATATGGGTATCATATTATATAACATTCAAATGGTTTCCCTCCAGTATGGGTTAATTTATGGGTTTTTAAAGAACCTGCTTCTGCTGTTCTATAATCACACATATCACATTGAAATGTTTTTTCCCTAGTATGGGTTAATTTATGTCTTTTTAGATTACCTGCCTGTGATGCTCTATAATCACACATATCGCATTCAAATGGTTTGTTTCCAGTATGGGTTAGTTTATGCTTTTTTAAACTAGTTGCCTCTGATGCTCTATAATCACACATATCACATTGAAATGGTTTTTCCCCAGTATGGGTAAATTTATGGCTTTTTAAATGTTTTGCCTGTGATGCTCTATAATCACACATATCACATTGAAATGGTTTTTCCCCAGTATGGGTAAATTTATGGCTTTTTAAATGTTTTGCCTGTGATGCTCTATAATCACACATATCACATTCAAACGGTTTTTCTCCAGTATGGGTTAATTTATGCTTTTTTAAATTAGATGCCTCTGATGCTCTATGATCACACATATCACATTCAAATGGTTTTTCTCCAGTATGGGTTAAATTATGCCTTTTTAAAGAACCTGCTTCTGCTGCTCTATAATCACACATATCACATTGAAATGGTTTTTCCCCAGTATGGGTTAATTTATGTCTTTTTAAAGAACCTGCTTCTGCTGTTCTATAATCACACATATCACATTCAAATGGTTTTTCCCCAGTATGGGTTAATTTATGTCTTTTTAAATTACCTGCCTTTAATGCTCTATAATCACACATATCACATTCAAATGGTTTGTTTCCAGTATGGGTTAGTTTATGCTTTTTTAAACTAGTTGCCTCTGATGCTCTATAACCACATATATCACATTTAAATGGTTTTTCTCGTTTTTCTCCAGTATGGCTTAATACATGCTTTCTCAAGTTGTTTCGATATAGTGTTCTAAAGTCACATTTGTAACATTCAAATGGTTTTTCTCCAGTATGCCTTAATAAGTGGTTTGTCAAGCTGTATCGATATAGTGTTTTAAAATTACATATATGACATCCAAATGGTTTTTCTCCAGTATGGGTTAATTTATGTATTTTTAAATTTTTTGCATGTAATGCTCTATAATCACACATATCACATTCAAATGGTTTTCGTCCAGTATGGGTTAATTTATGTATTTTTAAAGAACCTGCTTCTGCTGTTCTATAATCACACATATCACATTGAAATGGTTTTTCCCCAGTATGGGTAAATTTATGGCTTTTTAAATGATTTGCCTGTGATGCTCTATAATCACACATATCACATTCAAATGGTTTTCGTCCAGTATGGGTTAATTTATGTCTTTTTAAAGAACCTGCTTCTGCTGTTCTATAATCACACATATCACATTGAAATGTTTTTTCCCTAGTATGGGTTAATTTATGTCTTTTTAGATTACCTGCCTGTGATGCTCTATAATCACACATATCGCATTCAAATGGTTTGTTTCCAGTATGGGTTAGTTTATGCTTTTTTAAACTAGTTGCCTGTGATGCTCTATAATCACACATATCACATTGAAATGGTTTTTCCCCAGTATGGGTAAATTTATGGCTTTTTAAATGTTTTGCCTGTGATGCTCTATAATCACACATATCACATTCAAACGGTTTTTCTCCAGTATGGGTTAATTTATGCTTTTTTAAATTAGATGCCTCTGATGCTCTATGATCACACATATCACATTCAAATGGTTTTTCTCCAGTATGGGTTAAATTATGCCTTTTAAAGAACCTGCTTCTGCTGCTCTATAATCACACATATCACATTGAAATGGTTTTTCCCCAGTATGGGTTAATTTATGTCTTTTTAAAGAACCTGCTTCTGCTGTTCTATAATCACACATATCACATTCAAATGGTTTTTCCCCAGTATGGGTTAATTTATGTCTTTTTAAATTACCTGCCTTTAATGCTCTATAATCACACATATCACATTCAAATGGTTTGTTTCCAGTATGGGTTAGTTTATGCTTTTTTAAACTAGTTGCCTCTGATGCTCTATAACCACATATATCACATTTAAATGGTTTTTCTCGTTTTTCTCCAGCATGGCTTAATACATGCTTTCTCAAGTTGTTTCGATATAGTGTTCTAAAGTCACATTTGTAACATTCAAATGGTTTTTCTCCAGTATGCCTTAATAAGTGGTTTGTCAAGCTGTATCGATATAGTGTTTTAAAATTACATATATGACATCCAAATGGTTTTTCTCCAGTATGGGTTAATTTATGTATTTTTAAATTTTTTGCATGTAATGCTCTATAATCACACATATCACATTCAAATGGTTTTCGTCCAGTATGGGTTAATTTATGTATTTTTAAATTTTTTGCATGTAATGCTCTATAATCACACATATCACATTCAAATGGTTTTCGTCCAGTATGGGTTAATTTATGTATTTTTAAAGAACCTGCTTCTGCTGTTCTATAATCACACATATCACATTGAAATGGTTTTTCCCCAGTATGGGTAAATTTATGGCTTTTTAAATGATTTGCCTGTGATGCTCTATATTCACACATATCACATTCAAACGGTTTTTCTCCAGTATGGGTTAATTTATGCTTTTTTAAATTAGATGCCTCTGATGCTCTATGATCACACATATCACATTCAAATGGTTTTTCTCCAGTATGGGTTAAATTATGCCTTTTTAAAGAACCTGCTTCTGCTGCTCTATAATCACACATATCACATTGAAATGGTTTGTTTCCAGTATGGGTTAGTTTATGCTTTTTTAAACTAGTTGCCTCTGATGCTCTATAATCACACATATCACATTGAAATGGTTTTTCCCCAGTATGGGTAAATTTATGGCTTTTTAAATGATTTGCCTGTGATGCTCTATAATCACACATATCACATTCAAATGGGTTTTCTCCAGTATGGGTTAATTTATGTCTTTTTAGATTACCTGCCTGTGATGCTCTATAATCACACATATCACATTCAAATGGTTTGTTTCCAGTATGGGTTAGTTTATGGCGTTTAAAATCAGCTGCTCTTGCTGTTCTATAATCACAGATATCACATTCCAACGGTTTTTCTCCAGTATGGGTTAATTTATGTTTTTTTAAATTAGATGCCTCTGATGCTCTATGATCACACATATCACATTCAAATGGTTTTTCTCCAGTATGGGTTAAATTATGCCTTTTTAAAGAACCTGCTTCTGCTGCTCTATAATCACACATATCACATTGAAATGGTTTGTTTCCAGTATGGGTTAGTTTATGCTTTTTTAAACTAGTTGCCTCTGATGCTCTATAATCACAGATATCACATTCAAATGGTTTTCCTCGACTATGGGTTAATAGGCTGCGTTTCAAGCTTTTGTGTGGTTTTCTATCACACATTGTAGATACACTTTGTTTTTCTCCAGTAAGTGACATTTTTTGTTTCCAATAAAGACCTTGTTTAGTTGCTTAATAATAACATGAACATATGATTAACTCACTGGGTTATGGTGTTGCGCTGCCTTAAATGGTGTGTCTGTGGTCCTGCTGTAAAAGCAGAGGATTTACATCTACAGGTATGGTCTCGTCTAAGCTGCCGGAGCTAAGTAGTATTTGCTGATAATGCTTCTTTCTATAATTATGCTACATCCATTAGTTCAAGGTCACCCAGCTTTCTGTAATAACAGAAGGTCAATATATTAACAAACATAATTAATTAGTTCAGAAGTTCAGATCACCAGTAGCTGCATCAGCAATACAATACAAATATACAAATACAGTGCAAATATTTGTGTGATGAATTCAAATATTTGCACTGTGTCTGGGTGTTTCTATGTATAATAAACATGTATTTACAACTATGTAAGTATTATATCAACTATCTGGCCGCCATATTACAAGCTTTGCTTAGTTTGGGGTCAGATGGTGTGGTGTGTGAATTGTCTACCAATTAAAAAAAAAATATGTGCAAACTGGTTATGATGTTAACTTAATAAATAATACATTTATTTATTACCAATAAACATACAAGAAACTCATAAAACGAAACATATGAAGCAAAATAAGATTACATTTAAATACTTATTACAAAGTTTCTCCCAGTCTTGACCATTGGCCCCATACTGGGGACAGTGGCCCGTGTTGTGGTAACTCGTGCAAGATTTATACAAAACACTAGTATTACTGCTGGATAGCAGATAAACTAGAAATACAAATTGAAACTATGTGGAAAAGTTAACTTCTTAGAGCAACAAAATTCAGAATTAAAGGAAAAAAATCTTAAATTTCTCACTATAAAATTGTACAATTCTCCTCTCTCTCTTTGTGTGAGGGAGGGTGTGTGTGTGTGTGTACGTGTGTGTGTGTGATGGTGTGTGTCATGTGTGTGAGGTTGAGGGTGTATGTTTGTGATTAAGTGTGAGTATTTACTACATAATATACAGTGTAAACTTTTTATAACGAAGCTCAAGAGACCAAGCATTTTTTATCGTTATAGAGAATTATCGTTTTATAGAATAAAAAAGAGTAACAACTAAATTGACCAAATAGTGTTCTTTTCTATGTTATAGAGTCTATCTTTGTAAAGAGTTTCCACTGTATTTACAGGCCATTGCCACCTTACTGAAAGATTCGAAATTTTTCTGTTTCGCTGTGAGACAGAGAAAGCAACCATTGTTTGATGACTTTATTTACAGAATTGCAATTCTCGTTTATCAAATTGGGGAAAACTTTTAGGGCCCAGTTGTATAAGTTGTATTAACTCGCACTATTGGCAACTTAAATACTCTTTTATTGAGTTGATCTGACAGTAGGCTGGAGGCTCTTGCCGTCTCGTGTTTTGAAACAACTGCTTTGAGTAGGTAGAGCTGCTGTACCGTAAGTAAGTAGAACCGCTTCTGCATATAAATAGCAATTCTGTTGGATGTATTTTTTTAAATAAAGAGTGATTAGACAAGCAGGACATGTTCCTGATGGTAAGCAACATGCCTGCCACATAATAGCACAGTGACATGCAGCTATTGGAACATGAAGAGGCTATATTATTACCTAGCACTGCACTGCACTCGTCACCCAGAGATCTAAGATGTATCTCTAAGCCCTGTAATTTCTCTGGAAATGTTGCCCTTCAAACCGGGTAAAATGTATGTAAGGTTTCCCTGTCCACATCACCTTCAGGACCACCTTCTGAGTCTCTTTCAAGCTTGATTATAATTGATTTAGCTGCTCCACAAGATTGACTGACCAAGAGATGTATAACCGTAGTAAGGGTTTTAATGTCACATGACACATAATAACCATTCAGACTCATGCTGTCAGTTCTGGTTCATGATACTAACTGGGTATGATGTTCACCGGGTATGATGTACCTATTTAAATAGTTATAAATCAGGTTACGACTTTATGTCTTACGTTTTTTGAGAATTGAGGCGCTCTGTGTTTACTGTGGGTGTATTAGGGACCATTCAGCTATCCACATGTTTGGTGTCATCTCTCTTCAATAAGTTAGTTACGTATGTAGGAGTTCAAGGACCCTTCCTTGAGTAATGTTCACCTTTGGCCCTCAGCCGCTTTTATCAAACCTATGGATGTATGGATCACTGTCGTAGGAATAGGAACAAACAGACAAACACTCAATACTCAATAGCAAGTGGTTATAGGTATACTCTTTGCTCAATAGGTAATTGAGAAGCAAAGATTTTGAACTAGGATTGGGCAAAAAAAATCGATATTTCAAAATTTCGATTTTATTTTCGAAAATAATCGATATAAATCGACGATTTTTTTCTTTTCGATATATCGATTTTCGATATTTATTTTCGGATATCGAAAACGATATATTTTGCCTCGAATTTTCAAGCATATATCCACTATAATTCTCCAATTGCAGTATCAAATGCTATATCAAACACAAGCAACTATATTCGCTCAGAATATTCTTCAGTGTCAAATTTATTCAGGGCAACGTTCTCCAGATGTAAGGTCTGACCGAGCAACATCAGCAAAAGCAAAATAAATGAAACGTCTATCTGGTGCTGACATGAGCAGCTTTTCAATCTGAAAACAGCTACGCCAGAGATTCCGAGCTCTGGATCTGTCCACAATAAGCTTAACCAAGATCTGGACCAACCTTTTTTGTGAGAGGAATTCAGATCCAATATATTTTTGGGTGAATTGCCAAATTTTTACGCCGGTTCTTTCGGAAATCGCTCTGTAAAGTATCTAATATTATGTCAAGCTTCCTCGGTATCATCCAAAAGGGTAGCTTCAGTCGTTAATTTAACAGTGCCGGATAATAGGAGCAGATTGACAGGTAAACACATTAAAGAAAGAGTGCTGCTGATGTCTATATCAGACTATTGTGTATGTAGGTAGGAGCGGAGCTATTGACAACACGGTGGTTAAATGCGCATTCATACACCTATATAACACAGACGAATACTGTTTTCAGTGATGGTTAATTTTGAACAGTAAAATATGTATGAATTATGAATTAATAATAAAATTGGTTGTCTGTAAAGTCGGTTGGTTTACGAACGATTATTTAACGTGACAACGTCATAACAAAACACTGTTAGATGCGGTGCAAGCGTACAATGAGCGTAACAGGACACTTTTTCGTGCATGCAGCCGGCGTTCATCGATTTATTAGACGTTGTCACGTCAATAATATACCAGATATTATGTATTTTCATTTTGACGTGACAACGTCTTAAATTAGGTTGCGGCTGGGAGTCACTTATGAAAAAGTGTAACGCTCGGTAACGTTACGATGAGTCACCGAACGAGAGAGAGGCCCGCCGAATGCCTTGCGTCTCTCTCCCACTCAACTATGATCGGTCTGCCGCGCGCGCAGCACTAGAGAATTAGGCGCATTGAATCGGCGCATGCTTGTGTCTCTGTCTTTGTCTTTCTCGAACGTTCTTGGCGTTGGAAAAACAAGAAAGCGTCATAATACAAGTTCACACGTGTGGTTAAAGTATCGTCAGCTGTGTCTGTAGTGAAAATGTGGAGTGCTTAGATTCGTCATTTACAACAACTACAACAATAAAGGTAAATAATTGTACACTGATATTTCATTATCGTAAACTATGATTGATTGATTAATTTCTTAATTTCATGAAAAATACGTATAATCTTGATTGCGTATCAAACGTTTCTAAGTCAACTACGTTAAAAGGAACAACTATCGACTTGACTTTCGCAAGACACATTACAGCAGAAACACTTCCTTTCATTTCATATTTCTCCTATCATCGTCCTATCCTCAACAAAATCACTCAAATAGGAATTAGTTAAGTTTAAGTTTACATGTACAATGTTTTAGTAAACAAAATATATTTCTATAGTTAAAATTTGTGCAATTCTTATTTTCATTCAATTCCTTGTTCCTATTGTGCAATTTAATTATATTCATATCAATAAATATTCTACCGAGAAAAAGACGTTGTCACGTAAAATCTTCGCCCGTAAAACCGACTTTACAGGCAACCAGATTTTTTAATTATCTAATTAATAAGTGCATAATATTTAAGTAACCTTCTCATGAAAAAAAATCGATATATCGGAATATCGATATTTTTTGAAAATATATATCGATACATTTGGAAAGTATCGATACGAAAATATATCGATATATTTTGTTTGTTTGCCCATCCCTATTATGAACTCAAGATTCACAATCACAAGATTGGCCCTGAACATCTTGACATCGTTATGAAACTGCGTCTGTGTGGGTAGCGTGAGTGGTTTACACTTTACACTAGGCATGAGACCAATATATCGAAAAGAATGAAATCCTATTTCAGTCAGAAATCGTATCGATATTCCAACACATGTACAAACTGATTTCAGAAAACGTAAAAACAATACCACTGTAAAAAAGCAAATGACGTGGTTTCGGAACAATTCGGATTCGATAATCCGAATCAAATCGCGCAAGAGCCAAGCGCTATGATAGTTATGCAAACTAAACCCCCGACTACCTCGGATTTGTTATCTGTACAATATTCTACTAGTCAAGCCCTTTCATTTGATATCCATATTGAGGGAGTTGTGAAAAACGAAATGTATTTCGCGGTACTATTTTTGTACGCGGTGTTATTTTGTGGTACCGGCCATCTTGGACTTGAAATTTATCATAGTGCAAAGTATTCTATTAGTCAAGCCCTTTCATTTGATACCCATATTGTGGTAGTAGTGAAAAAAATAATATAATTCGTCATTTTGTGGTGGCGGCCATCTTGGATTTGAAATTTGTTATTATGTATTGTATTCTACTAGTCAAGCCCTTTCATTTGATACCCATATTAAGGTAGGTTGTGAAGAAATATTTTGTCCGCCATTTTGTGGAGGCGACCATCTTGAATCGATATTAACCAAACATAGCTAAGAACATCCGCACGCATATTAACCTTCAAATAAAAAAACCGCATTGAAATCGGCCCATTTGAGCTCTACGGTGCCACAGACAGACACACACACAGACAGACCAAAAAAAGGGGTGTTATAAGTTTGACGTCGATGTCTGTCTGTCTGTCTGTCTGTCTGTCTGTGTGTGTGTCTGTCTGTGGCACCGTAGAGCTCAAACGGATGGACCGATTTCAATGCGGTTTTTTTTATTTGAAGGTTGATATCCGTGCGGATGTTCTTAGCTATGTTTGGTTAATATCGATTCAAGATGGCCGCCTCCACAAAATGGCGGACAAAATATTTCTTCACAACCTACCTCAATATGGGTATCAAATGAAAGGGCTTGACCAGTAGAATACAACACATAATATCAAATTTCAAATCCAAGATGGCCGCCACCACAAAATGGCGAATTATATTATTTTTTTCACTACTACCACAATATGGGTATCAAATGAAAGGGCTTGACTAGCAGAATACTTTGCACTATGACAAATTTCAAATCCAAGATGCCCGCTACCACAAAATGGCGAAATACATATTTTTTTTTCACAACTCTCTTAAAGCCGGGTCACACAGGGGCGGGAGCCGCGAGAAAGCGATCGCGATCCGGGACGGGAGTTTTTGTAATATTCGAATTTGTATGCAACCTGACACATAGCAAGCGGGAGCGATCCGGCGCGATGCGATTTCCCGCGCGACAAGATCGTGACGACAAACAAGAGATGGCTTCGCCATGCTTCGCGGGAAGGACGCGCGACGGACGGCCGGCGCGGGCGCTGTATTCTACGGTAGTCAGTACAAGCTGTCACACTTTGTTGGGAAAGACAAAGTCAGATACACAGACTAAGTAGTACACTGTCAGATATCATTTTCAGCACAGATAAAGTAGATTTAGTCTAGAACCATAGACCAATTTTCCTTGTTCCCGACATGTCCGTCTGAGTGTACTACTTAGTCTGTGGATTTGTCGCTGTTTTACGCTCAAATTTTAGAATAAACTCTTTATAAAATCAGATTTTTGTCTTCTGAAAAAAATATTTCTACCAAAATGTTCGTAATAGAATTGCCTATATTGCCCGTGGGTGTAAGTACCTACAAAATCCAAATAATGGCGGTTTTTCGAGTATATGCATGATAATTACAATTATTTCTATTTTAATCTAATAATCATGGTTTCGCTGTGAGGAGATTATTTCAACAATACATTCATTCGGTAACAAAAAAAAAGAAGTTACCATTTTAAAGCCAACTTATTGTAGAAATTTAATGTATTTTTTTACTGGTTGATATTTGCTTTGGCTAATGAGTCCAGAGAAAACTGGACAAAATCTCGTTTTGCTGGGGAACGCACCTTAACCCGTTTATGGATCGGGAAGAAGGCCCGGTGGCAAACTTAGACTCAATCAACAGGAAGGCGTTTCCACCGGTGGGCCGGTGCCGTGTAACGAGTTAGCTAGCAGAGAACCTCGGTTTTACCCGCGTAGTTCCCGACGTTCCCGACGGTATTATACCGGGATAAAAATACCCCTGTGTTAATCTAGGCTAACTCCATACCAAATTTTACTAAATTACGCTTCAGCCGTTTATATGCGAAGAAGTAATAATCAAACACTCACAAAATTTCGCCTTTATAAATAAAAAAAAAAAATGGCAGTCATAGGAACTGCCGATAGAATTGAAAACTAATAACTCAGAATCTGATAGCTTAGTTTGGAAACTACGTGGGTGAAACCGGAGGGCGTGGCCTGGCCATCATGGCATGGCCATCTAGAAATGCGTCAGCATTTCCCATTGACTGACGCATTTCTAGATGGCCAATGGCCATGGTCCCGAGTTTACCCGAATATTTCTTATCATACCCGTTCGTGACGCTAGAATTCAATTCACAGCCCACGAAAAATCTGTCTGTGGCGCGCCAAATGAAGTTTTCATTTCAATACATTTATTTCAATAAAATTTATCTTAAATCTCTCTAAATATAAAAATATTATGTTGGTTTGTGTACGCTTCAAAAACTCAATAAGTTCTGCACCGATCGAGCTGAAATTTTACAATGATGTATAATCCGCATCAAGGATTGTTTTTATCTAATTTTTGCATCACAATGTGTCACAGCGAAGCGCACAGACTAAGTTGGCGAAGCGTGGCAGGGTACAGCTAGTATACAATATGTTTTTTAGGTACCGCTATAAATAGGTAGGTAAATTGATTTTATAAGTCTGAATTAGATAGAATGAATGTGAATTAGGTAGTGTTTCAGGCGAGAAAAATGCATATTTTAACTAAAGAGTTACGTTTTAGGCAGAAAATAAAAGTAAACAATTTATTAATATAAAGATGTATTAGTGTGTTGTTGTGATAATTTAATGTTATAATATTAGTGTGATAATTTGTCTGAAACTTTCAAAATAAAAACCTTTTTTTCGTAGCGCAAAAATAAAAAACACATTTACATGGCACTATTGACATTACGTGACTGTGGCAGAAATTCGTTGAAAACACTGCTATTCAAACTCAACAAAAATTGGTGAAATGTGTAAATTTCTCGTCCAAAATGTCCAAAAATATCACCGGCCCTGATAGAAAAACCACTGGGGCGGAATTCAAGTTTTAAATTAACTGTAACAAAATGCCTATATTCACGGCAAATATTCCGAGTGTACTCAAAATTGGAGATAGGATAGAAATAGGTGGTAAGATCAAGGAAAACGCTAGGAAGTAAGTTTACAAGTTAGTAATTTTACATTCTTATTATGACACTCGGTTCCGTATTGTGGCAGATGCGCTATGAACGACTTCTCTCCAAGTCTACACGAAAATATGAGAACACTGTTTCTGGCTATTGTGTTTAAACGTTCAGATTTAGATTAATTTGAGCTAATTACAAGGATGCTAGGTCATTATCGGAACTGTTGTATGTATCATTCTGTACCTACGTAAGTTAGTTTTCGAAAAATAAAATGCCTGTTTTGACATTTGAGTAACACCTTAAAATGTAATGTGGAACAAATTATAACCAAGAGGATTGAACCTACTTTTGGGAGAAGAGCGTCTGGGCTTTGTAATGCGTTACCTGAGTGATAGCCCACACAAACTTCGCACTCGAGCTCCAAGATACAAGTCTTGCACTTAGTTTGGAGCTCACTGCTAATCAACAAATGTATATTGTTTTGTCAATTCTGATTTTAATTCTATTAAAGTGTGTAACCATGTTTTTTGGAAATAAATTATTCTTCTTATTCTAAACATATATCTATATTGTACTTATATAGTCCAAGATCCCAGAGCCGCCAGACGTCACGTATTTTTTGTCACGTACCTATGTTGTAGATAACCAATGGTAAATGCTGACATATTTCTACATTTCTAGATGGCCAATGGCCACGATCCTGTGTTTACCCGAAGATTTCTTATCATACCCGAGCGTGACGCTAGAATTCAATTGATAGCCCACGAAAAATCTGTCTGTGGGGCGCCAAAAGAATTTTTCACTTCAATTAAAATGTCGTTTGGGAGTTTGAGAAATATACTCGCAATTAATTATTTAACACACCAAAAAATGAATGGGTTTAAAAAAACACTTAATTACTAGTTTTTGGTTTCTTTTTTTATCAACTTCAATAGGCTTAACTTAACTGCCATCTTGGCTGCTGTTAAGTGACGATGCGGTGTACGATGGAACGGGCTTACTCACCTAGCAAAATCGATTCACTCTCGATTTGAAGACACCAAGATCGTAATCATCGGGAAAACTCCACACAGGCAGCGCGCTGCGTAGACGTTCTTATCACAAAACTAGAGTGAAACCTCTACGTTCGAGTCTTTGGAACACCAACCATGAAACGATGACAACCTTTCAGTTATCCACCCCCATTAAGTTATAACCCTCTGCCTAACCTAGGTCACACCCCCGGAAACTCCACTAAAACTGCATACAAACGGCGCTGACGAGTTACCTATTTTTCACACAACTAAGCAGATGTCGTTCGTACACACGCGTGAATGTGTGCGTTTAATCTAGGGTTACTGAATTGTTTTATTGAATAGCTTTGCCCCGTGAGTTCACTTGCCAGTGTAAGGTACCCTAAAATCTTCCCTGTCCTTACTTAATCCTTATTTTGTGTTGTATTTTTGGATGCAAGTAAAACTTTTTGAATCCGAAGGGAGAAGATTCAAAACAAAGTAGGAGATTTAGGCGCACCATGGACGAATTGATTTTTAGTTACACTTACCCTATATTAGGTTAGAGATATATTACTATACCATAACTTCTCAAGTGTTTCTTTTTGAAGTGAAAACTTATTTCGGCGCCCCACATACAGATTTTCCGTGGGCTGTGCATTGAGCTCAAGCGACACGTCAAATAAAAGAAATCTTCGGGTAAACTCGTATGATCAAAATGGCCATGGTGATGACCACGACCTCCGTTTTCACCCACGTAGTTTCCAAAGCGTGCTATCAAATTCTGAGTTAACTTTTCTGAGATAACTTTTCGCTTCTATCGGCAGTCCCTATGACTGTCAACTTTTTAGATTAGACTTAAGATTACTTATTGAGCATAAAATTACCTACTATAAGAATAAGAATTTATTTATTGCCATACTGTGTTTACAAAGATCTTAAAGTAGCTTATGTATATATTAAAACATTTAAAATGTTGATGTATCTAGGTGGAACTAGAAGCGCCATCTTGAAAAAATAAGAAACGGCACCTTCTCAGAAACTACACTTTAGAGCAAAAATTATTATTATTATTCTTGTTTTTTATTTAAATTAGCCACTCCATAGACTCCGGGGTCCGTGATCTTTGTAATTACAATTTTTTTTAGCAAAAATTATTGAAAGTCGAGATAAATTTTTTTTCTTCTCTCCGTCCCATAGGATGTCGGTGAACCTCTGCGCGCAAGAGGGAGAGGAGCCGAGAGACGTTGTCCTGCACTTCGATGTGCGTTTCCACCGCGACAACATCATATCCCTCTCGCGGAAGAACGGAGTGTGGATCGGCAGCGGGAACTATGACACCAACTATAACATGTTTGTGCCGGGTAAGGTCATTTTTAAAGTGAAAACATCGTTTGGCGCTCCACATACAGAATTTGCGTGGCCTGTGAATTCAATTCTAGCGTCACGCTAAGCTCGGGACCATGGCCATCTAGAAATGCTCATGTTCATGGCTACGCCCTTCTGTTTCACGCGCGTTTCAAAGTAACGCTATAAAATTCCGAGTAGGTCAGTTACGCATCAATATAAACCATTGGATGTGCTGAAACTTCAAGCGCATTTAGATTATAATCTGGAATAGCACATAGGCAACTTTTTATCCCGTTAAATAACGGGAACGGCAACTAAGCTGGTAAAACGACAGGGCGCTGCTATTCATTTAGATATACTCGTATAATGAGATACTTGTATTTTAATCATTTTATCTTCTTAACCTTCCCCAGGGACAGTGTTCCGTATAATATTCGAAATAAAAGATACGGACGTGATCACCATCTACTGTCAGGGCAAGTTCCACTCCAACTTCCTGCCCAAGATCCCGCTGGCCATGGCGAGGTACATCGTGGCCTGGGCTGACGTCGAACGAGTCACCCATTGCTATTTCCACATCAACAATAAGGTAACCACTTCATAGGTATACAAGGACAAAATTAAATTTTTTTATTAACCCCCGACTACAGGTTTATGAGATATCGTAGACCGAGGTGCCGTACTATAACTACGCACCTCAGTCAGTTGTCGACAATGGTCATGCGTTGCTCTACTGAGACCGCTCTATCATCACGGACAGGACTATTGTCGCCAATAAGCATGATATTGTGTTGGTAGATCGGTCGCAGCGGTACCTACCACATGGCGAGAACCTCGTGAAAGCCGAGAAGGACAAGCTTAGCAAGTACCTTGACTTGGCTCATGAGGTTACCGCTTACCGCCATGTGCGATGTTGATTCGACGATCATAGTCCCAATAGTCGTGTCGGCAAACGTTCTTATAGCGAAAAGTCTCTGGCCAACATATCAAGAGACTTTCGCGAGACGGTTGGATCAAGGGTCAGATGCAGAAGGCGGTCATCCTCGACACAGCGCGCATCGTCAGGATATTCCTCACTCTGCAGCCCTAACCACAGGTAGCTTGGGCCCTGCCCCGCTGCTGGCAGCGAACTAGGTTTAGGTTTTATAATGTTTTTATGTTGTTCTTTGATACATTTTTTATATTTTTTTTTTTATCTGGGCAGAGCCTTTATTAACAAAACTAAAATATAATGAGAACTACATACACTACACTACAAACCTAACTACTTACACTAAGCAGGTCTATAGATAATCAAGATGTTTAAGCCCACTACCAATCGGAAGCGTACCCAGCATGCTGGCGGCATTACCACGCTGAATGGCAATGCTTATGCGTTTATTGATTTGTAAAAACCTAAATTTAAGAACAATGAATAAATGACCATATTAAAGATATAATATAGCAAGTACCTTGACTTGGCTCATGAGGTTACCGCCATGTGCGATGTTGATTCGACGATCATAGTCGGACTATGATCGTCGATCGTCGTCTTGGCGATATCATACTATGATAGTCCCAATAGTCGTGTCGGTAAACGGCCGTATAACGAAAAGTCTCGACCTACATCTCAAGAGACTTTACGGAGACTAGACGGTTGGATCAAGGGTCAGATGCACAAGGCAGTCATCCTCGACACAGCGCGCATCGTCAGGATATTCCTCACTGTACAGTCCTAACCACCCTTGGTCTTGGGCCCTGCCCCGTTCTTAGGTCAAAGTTGGGTCGGCAGTGGAAACCACTAAACTTGAGACCAACTGTCATAAGTACTGTCATAAAAAATAGCTGCTTGGCTGCAGAATAGCTCGCAAAAGTGTTTTCTAGACAAGAAATAGCACCAATCCAATCAATCAATTAAGAGACATTACATTTTACAGAGTATAAAAATGGATATTCAAGTTTAAACCTAGTTTAGTAGCCTACTATCTTCAAAAAACTAATTAGTCCGACAGTTAGGCTACTCATGGAGCGGTTTACAACATAAGCTTCTGTAGAATGCAGTTTATTTGGATAGTTGAAATCAAAACGGCTGCCACGCGGCTCCCGCGCGGTCGCCGCCCGCCCGTCACCCGCCACGTTCGCGGGCGAAAATCTCACTCGCGGCGGCTGCGAAACCGCAAAAATCAGCGGTCTCGTGAGTTTTGAAATAAAACCGTCGCCCGTCGCGGTTCGCGCCCGTGCTCGGGCGCGGTAGGAAACCGCTCTATTAGTTCTTTGGCTTAGACTGCTAAAAACGAATGTACATGTATTGTTTTTGTTGTTTCACAAAGAAAATAATGACGAAGATACAGTGCTTAGTAGTTTCGCGTACCCAGGACTGACGTCGCGACTTCGCGACTCGCGACCCCGGACTCTCAAAGTTTGGTGATCTATACCTTTTTTTACTACTACTACTACTAATACCGGTTTTTAATATTTTGAGAAAACAAAAATTCGTGTCCCTTATTTTGTCATGATCAAGCTGACGGATTAATTAGAATGGTATATTTTTGACCCAGTCCGATACCCTACTCTATAATTATAATAATGGACTTCACGCACTACGCTGACGACACCGACGACGCCATCGGTCGGTTCGTACGGCGAGCGTTGGCTGCAACACTGAAGACCATCCGAGAGTTCAATTTGCAGATGACCATCAAAGACAGAAATGCAGTCGTGGTTGGAGGCACTGAGCCGGGAGGAGGCGATTTAGAAAATAAAATTGGCCTGGAATGAGAATGAAAATGTTCCTTACTCCCCCATATTTCCTTTTCTTCTCCAAATTCAAGATTCATGTAAAAAAATAAAACAAATTACAAAGGTCACGGATCCCGGAGTCTGTGGAGTTGCTAAATTAAAAGAAATACATATATGTAAAGTGATAAACTTTTCAATTGCAGACGGTAGGGGGCGACGAGCTTCCTTCGTCTCCTGGAATCCCCTCCTTCGGCTCCCAGGCACCTCGCTCCCCCATCGCTGCCGATATAAAGAGATGGTACGTTGATTCATTTTAATTACCCCTCCAGTGGCAGCCAGCAGATCTTTCTTTTGGCTTTTTTCTTAACTTTCAGATCAGACCGATAGCTGTCCGAAAATGAGTAAGTAAATAAACAAACCACAAAATGTTCCCACTGCTGGGACTCGGGGCCTTCTCTCGCAAGAGACCAAGAGAGTCAAGGCCATAATCCACCACAGTGACCCAGTTGGTGGATGACACGTGACTTCGAAAGATTTTAGGTAGGTACATGTCGGTTTCCTCACGTTGTTTTCCTTCACCGTTTTAAGCTAGCGGACATGACTCGGAATATACAGTGGTGCGCGTGGTTTTGAACCCGGGGCACAGAATAGATAATATAGATAGAACGGACACTCCCCAACCCCCACCAATTTCAAGCTTCCTCACCCCTCAGGCCGTTTCGGATACGCTAGGAGCACTCAGCGAAGGGCTGGTATCGAACATCTAATTCCTAACGAAATATCATCATGGTGGGTTGTTGTGCTGTTTACGGCTGTCCGTCAACTAAACGGGACAAGATTAAAAGCTTTATTTAATTTCCTAATGATAAAATAACGTAAGATTAGAAACTTTTCAATAACGTTGCTTTATAATATTACAAGCTTTGCTTAGTTTGGGGTCAGATGGTATTGTGTGTGAATTGTCTACCAATATTTATTTATTTATAATAACGAAGTCATTTTTAACTCAAAGCTCGTAACTTACACAGCCAGTAATTTATGTGCCCAAGCACGGATTGATAATGCCTGGAGGAATAATTATAGTGACAGAATGAAGTTTCCTTCATGGGTACTAAGTGTAAAATAAAATGCGAATGTGTACCTACTAAGCGAAATAGATATCTAGGTACCTGATCTAATCTACGAGTATCATCGGTTTCGTTTCATTTTACGCGGCAATACAAACACCCACAGATTTCTGAAACAATTTAGAAATCTATGCAAACACCCTTTTAATTAGAGTAGTATAATTTGTCTCCATTCTATTTATGTAACTCAACATTATAGCAAGTTTATAGACTACTTTACGTCACCAGGTGAACTCAAGGGGTACAACTATTCAATAAAACAATTCAGTAGCCCTAGCTCTAACGCACACATTCACTCGTGTGTACGAACGTCATCTGCGTAGTTGTGTGAAAAGTAGGCAACTCCACAGCGGCGTTTGTATGGAATTTTAGTGGAGTGTCCGGGGTGTGCCCTGGGTCTCCGGATCGGCAGTCGCCGTTCTCCCGACTAGACCAGCTGTAACTTTGCCGAAAATGGGGTATGTAGCCTATCACGAACTTGAATACAGTATTGCCTGCAAGGTTTGAATGGCTATGTTTCTAGATAAATTACAGAGCATAGAGACAAGTCATCAATAAATGTATATTTCATCTTATAATATCTGTATGACGAGCGCGGTGCAGTGCTATACTTCGTTTCAAATAGCGGGGAAGAAAATGTAATCAATGTCACTCTATTTATGACAGACCAGTGTTTCTCAACCTTTGCTTTACAAGATAATTTGAAGTATGCTTCCTTGTTTGCCCTTCTAAATTTTCATCGCATGACAAGGCTAGGTATATTAGCATAGTATAAACAGCCAACTAATGCTAATGGTACTCGGAACAAAGAACACATCCCCACTGTAAATTGAACTGGCCATTGGATCGAACTCCACGACCAGAAGGTTTTCTCTACCGAATGCCATTACTACGCGAAAATGGTTCGGGAAGCATTGGAAATTAAAAAAAAAAACATTGAAATTTCAACCGCGTCGCGACGATCAAAAACTGCTTTGTTTTCGGTCATCGGCGTCGTGGAATCCCCTAATCAATAAATGTGTGCATCGCGGACTGAGTTTGGAGAAACCTAGTGATGGGCGACGGAAATGGGCATGAGAGGGGGCAAGTTAGAAATAGGCTTCCTACGAATCGAGAGTTAATTTCCTCTACTTCCCGCACCATTTGCATTGTAGGTTTGTGAATCTAAACAACCAAGGGCACCACCCAAACGCATACAAAAAAAAACATTCAAATAGGTCCAGCGACTAGGACGAGTACATTTTTTATAGTTTCAACACCTCTTCTAATCCATTATTCCGCAATGCCGTACAAAAATCATGCGACAAGGACAAAAGATCGAGGGTTGCAACCCCCTCTCTTCAACTTGCACTCAATTGGACAGCTTACAAATAGTACATAGTGCTGAATCTTATTATTTTATACCCTTCTATCATCCTCTTAGGTTTTCTGGTGGTTCATATGATCCATAAATGTTGTTCACGGGCCTGTAGTCTAATACTACAAACTAAGCCAAGAGAGGAGTTGAAAAAAAAAATATTTCCAAAAATATTTCCAGTTCCAGGCAATACAAGAAAAGTCAGGAGCCACCGGCGCGGTCTTCTAACGAGAGCTCTGATGAGGAGGAGCGCTCTCCGGCGGAAGGTCGCGCCGACCGCTACTTCTATGAGACCCTCATGTGCGCGCCGGATACCAAGTTCCCAGCCGACGCGCAACGGAGGTGAGGAAACTAATAAATGATCTGGTTGAAGGGAAATGTTTCCGGATAAATTTCAGAGAGATTAATCAATTTCAATCTCTGGGAGCAGAGTGCTGTGCCCTGCTAGATAGTGCCTTCGTATGAGCTTCTATAACAGCAAATCTGCACCCTTGTTTTTTAGCCAGTCTAGGTCTGAGAGCCCCAATATCTGGCCGCCAGTTCGGACACCCAGTACGTCTGGCCGAATGGGTTAGATTTGGTGCCCTAGTACCCTAACTAGAGCAATGCTATAATCAAAGGCTTCAAAAAACACATATACGGCATGTGCGCTGCCAAAAAAATGGGCAGTCCTAGGAACTGCCAAATTCAAGCTATCAGATTCTGAGTTATAAGTTTTCACTTCTATTGGCAGTCATATGATCTTTATAACTCAGAGTTAGGAACTGGCAATGGAAGTGAAAAGTTATAACTCAGAATTAGATAGCTTACTTTGGAAACTACGCGGGTGAATCCGGAAGACGTGGCCATGAACATGGCCATATCGAAATACTGACGCATTTGAAGATATCCAACGTGAAATACTGACGCATTTCTAAAAGGCCAATAGGAAATGCTGACGAATTTCTAAATGGCCATGGTCCCGAGTTCACCTGAAAGTTTTGTATCATTCCCGAGCGTGATGCTAGAATTCAATTCACAGCCCAAGGAAAATCTGTCTGTGGTGCGTTAAAAGAAGTTTTCACATCAAAAACTTACGCCTAGTCGAAGGGATGAACTGAAAGCATTCCATGTGTTTACCTTACTTACCTCACTGTATTAAATCTCGTAAGGTGACTACCTCAAGGATACCTTAGGATGATTAATGATGAATGATTTTTTGTCCTCATCACAGAGACCATTCAGCACCAAGAAACAAAATGAACTACAAATACAGAGATGAGACCGACACAGACAAAATTGAGAGCGAAGAGTATTCAGAAGAACTGGCTTCAAAGAACATGGATTCTTCTTTAGCGGAATCCGATGATGTTCTTCAAGAATTAGGCATGAAGAAGAGGAGTAGAAGAAGTAGAATGTCGCCTTTCGCTCAAGTCGTTAACTTTATGGGAAAGTCAAATAGAAGACATTAGTGTTAGTGGTTAAAAGAGTTTATTTATTCATAGCCCTAAGTACGATACGTAGTAAGAAAGTGTTTTGGGAAGTTGTGCGTCGATTTGAGATGTCTAATTGCTTTCGCAGACGGTCGAATATGGTTTGTGAGTTACGACGAACCGATCGGTACGGTGCGGCGCTTCGCAATGCACAACCGTTGGGTCAGTTGTGATCCAACCAAAAACAAAGATCAATTTCAATTAAAAATTAAATTTATACACTCGACCAAATTACATAAGAAGTAAATTATAGTTTTGACGTGACAACGTCTTATAAATTGGTTTGCCGGGTGACACTTCAAGAAACTGCGTTACGCTCCGCTCACGTTATGCGCTCACAACGAGAGCGAGTGAGAGGCACGCGTCCCTTCCACTCGGGCATGGTAAGCCCGCCTAAGAGCGAGAGAGACAGACATAAAAAGTGAAAGGCACGCGTCCCTTCCGTAAAATTATTTTACCACTCAAAGTCGTTGTCACGTAAAACTTTCGCCCGTATACCGACTTTACAGGCAACCAATTTTTTTTTATACGGGCGAAAGTTTTACGTGACAACGACTTTGAGTGGTAAAATAATTTTACGGAAGGGACGCGTGCCTTTCACTTTTTATGTCTGTCTCTCTCGCTCTTAGGCGGGCTAACCATGCCCGAGTGGAAGGGACGCGTGCCTCTCACTCGCTCTCGTTGTGAGCGCATAACGTGAGCGGAGCGTAACGCAGTTTCTTGAAGTGTCACCCGGCAAACCAATTTATAAGACGTTGTCACGTCAAAAATAACCATTACAATAGATTCACAATTCACAATGGGGTGTTTTCAAGATGCAAAAATACCTGTTAAAGACAAAAACCTGCAAAAATACCTGTTCCCAATTTCACCGTAGATGGCGCTACTGTTTTGTTTTGTTGGAGAAATTTCACAAAAACCAACAGTGGTGGCACTCTTGGCAGTATTTTGAGCTATCTTTGACAAGTCTTTTTGCGTCTGGAAAACGCCTCATTGGCTGAACTATCGCGTAATACACTTACAAAAAAGCATACAACCAAATTCAGAAAATCCTCTTTAAAAGTCAGAACAATATGACACAAACAAATAAATTAATAGGTGAAACATAGAAATATAAAAACTCATTGTTGTCAGAAATATAAAAACTCATTGTTGTCGTCTAGAACGTAGTTTGGTACTGTTTTTTACTTATAAAAACGATTCATTATATTGGTACGAACCATATTTGGGCGTTTGTTAGTATGTTTCGCAAATGTACGTACGGCAGATAAGTTTGTTGTGGTCTGTTTTGATAAGTTCAAAACAGACCACAACAAACGTTTAGCGTTTGTTACAAATAATTTTATTTCTTACTACGTATTGGGCTTTTTGGCTGTTGTAGGTCGTTTAAGAAAATCTCTACGGAGTTGTGCATAGATTTGAAATTTGTAATGTACGTACGTTTTGTGTTTTGGAAGTATTTTATACAGAAGTTGTGAAAATCGTTGTTTGTTTCATTTATTCTGGGGCCACACTAAGGAGAATTGTCATTAATTATCGCGATAATGGACGTTAACTGTAGGTGTAAATACACCTTATCGTGATAATTAACGGTGTTTCTCGTTAGTATGGCCCCAGCATTATAACATAGTTATTTTTATACCTAATAGGTACAAAATGACGGGGGAGCAGGGCATTGTGACATGTGACTAGCAAAACGCATTAGTCACAGATTTCTAAAACAAAAGGCAGATGGAACGTGCGGAACACAGATCCTAAGGACCAGAAAGCAAATATCAAACGCAAAAGCAAATACAAACTCCAGTCAGTACGAAACGGACTTCCGTCTCGTACGGGAGTCGCGTGTGATTTTAAGTTTTGTTTAAGATTATGCCGTCATGTGTCTTCAAACATTGCAAACATTGTACCCAAAAATAAGAAAAGGAAAGAGGAATATCATTTCATGTGAAAGTTTGAATATTTTTACTGCTATTTATATAATTTAGGCGATTTTATTTCGATTGATAAATAGAAACACAACACCTCAACTATAATTGGTTAGTGTTGCTATTGAGCAATGTTGAGCAATCAGAGTGCCTTTGGAGGACCCTCATCTGGAAGACTTAGGAATTTTACTTGGTCGATATATTAGCCGAGTAACCTTCCCAAGTCTTCCAGCCCCTCTCCCCAACCTCTACACGCACTGCTCAAGGGGGTGAGGAGCGCATGTAGAAGTTCCAAGCGCCGGCCGGGATTCGCCATCACACAACAAGATGCCACCGAGGCAAGTTGTTGTGTGATGCCCAGGCACCACGTGGAGGTTTCCGAGCCACGCACCCCACCCCGACTCCACCTAGTCTTACCGCTACTGCCCCTAGAGTGTAAATAAAACATGCGGGAGCCAGAAGCTCAAGGGAGGTCCTGAGTCCATACGAGGCCAAGCGGAACGAAGCGAGCCGGCGACCTCCTTAGTGCAGCGCAGGACGAGTATATGGACAAGCGACACTCAGGGCTGACCGCAGAGCTTATGACGAGAGTACCCGGAGTAAAATCTCAGTGATAGACCCTAATCAGACCAGTGCATATTTCTTAGATGTACCGTCACCAATACAGACTCGGTCCCAGCCTCGAATTTTGGAGGGGGTCACCAGTACGCAGCTTCAGGTTTTGGGGGGGGGGTCACAAGTAGAAATACAATAAATCGAGCAAAAACACTTTACTAGTAGCGCCCCAAGATTTTACCCGCGTAGTTCCCGTTCTAGTTGTTTTCCCGCGTTAAAAAATAGTCTATGTACTATTTGTTCAACGTATGCGATTTTGGGGGGGGGGGGTCATGTCCCCTGTGACCCCCCCCTCGGACCGCGCATGCACCTATATCCAGTTAGGGGGCTTTCAAGTTTTATCTGACAGGTGAACCGTTGTAAAAAAAAAACTTACACTGTTCACCCAGGTGGTCTCAGGAGGTAAGAATGTATGAATAGTTAAATAGGTAAGAATGTAGAATCAAAGTATGAATAGTTTCTTTTAACATTTAATTTGAACTTTTTAACATACAAGGTTACATCTATAACAAAATATGTACAGGTAATTCCAGAACCTATAAAATAAAAACACATACAATAAATATCTGGCAACATTTCCAGATTAAAACTAAAGTACCTCTAAATTTAAAGCCATTTACAATAATTATCAGGCAACATTACTCAAGTAAAACTTAATAAAATAAATAAAATTCGAGTTACCGAAATTTAAAAAATTGACCATCAATAAATCATTGATTAAGTAACTATCGTTTTCTTGCATTAAATAAAAATTAAAAGATTAATTGGCTTCGTAAACGTTTTGTCATTTGATAAAATCAAATGAATATCAAAGTGACGAGACACTTCATGTTCAAGCCCTTTTCACGCACTGTTTACGCTTTAAATGGGGCGTTTTCCAGATGACAATTTACTTGTCAAAAATAGTTCTTAATTTTGACGTGACAACGTCTTATAAATTGGTTTGCCGGGTGACACTTCAAGAAACTGCGTTACGCTCCGCTCACGTTATGCGCTCACAACGAGAGCGAGTGAGAGGCACGCGTCCCTTCCACTCGGGCATGGTGAGCCCGCCTAAGAGCGAGAGAGACAGACATAAAAAGTGAAAGGCACGCGTCCCTTCCGTAAAATTATTTTACCACTCAAAGTCGTTGTCACGTAAAACTTTCGCCCGTATACCGACTTTACAGGCAACCAATTTTTTTGTTTTTGTGAAATTTCTCTATCAAAATAAATCATTGGCGCCACCTGTAGTGAAATTGGGAACTGTCTTTGACAGGACTTTTTGCATCTTGAAAACGCCTTGAGTGACTGAATGAGGAGGTTTTCCAGATGCAAATTGACTTGTCAAAAATAGTTCTAAATTTTGCCAAGTGTGGCACCACTGTTCGTTTTTGTGAAATTTCTCCAACAAAATGAAACACTGGTGCCTCCTATGGTGAAATTGGGAACTATCTTTAACAGGTCTTTTTTGCATCTTGAAAACTCCCCATTCAGAAGAAATCAAGAACCAAGCAATCTTCACTTCTGATTTTAGTAAGTAGGTATGCAGTAGTAGTAGTAGTAGCATTCAAGTAAGCTATTACTTGAATGCTACTACTTCACTGAATACAGTAACGACTAAATTAAGTCGAATAAATTTAACCATAATAAGCCTTAAGTGACTTCAAATCAATTAACGACGGTTAAATTATTTGCATATTAAGTCATATGATAAAATCGCAATTAAAATACAAAAAAAGGAAGGCATAGCAAAAATACTTCACAATCTAAACATAAGCAGCCCACTAAATGTACTGCTGGAACTCGGGGCCTTCTCTCGCAAGGAGAGAGTTTTAAGTTAGCGGCATTACGCACATTACTTCGAAAAGACAGTGGTGTGTGTGGTTTTTTGAACCCAGGGCTCCGGATCGGCAGGCACCGATCTCCCGACTAGACCAGCCGTAACTTACAATCAATAAAAAATTTCACAATCTACACTATAGTATTCACATATTCTTTATCTAAGAGTTATTGTGACCTATTTACAACCAGCGCCATCTATATTTTAGCAACGTCACAAAACAAGATTCACCGTCCTAAATCGCGCAAACGAAAGTCACAAGCAGAAGTACCCTCATACAAGTCCAAATATCTTACAAATTTTACATAAATCGTTTCCAAAAATATTTCAATTTCAAGAAAACAAAAACTAACTTTTGGACGGACATTACAATACCGTAACAAGTCCCAAATTACACATTTAAGTCTTTAAAATAGCTACACAATTCAATTATTTAGTGACTACTTTTATAATTATGTACAAATGATTTTTAATATACTAGTTTACACTTTTATAAAAAGAGAACAAGATAGAGGCTATCTCGGGTAGATATGTCACATTAAAATTCACTTGTTTTTGAAGAGTTAAATCTTTTCTGCCAAACAAGTTGTCTCATAATGTATATATATCTTAGTGTTAAAATTAACGTGGTTGTTACACATATTTAAATGCCAAACAGCCAGTCATCATAGCGCGCGCGTGCACTCTCCTTGAAAAAGGCCGCCGGACGCGGCCGAAACTCGAGTCGGATTGACCGACCGTATGTATATACGTGAGTGCCCGTTATCCAATTAAATATGTATATATATCCTTTACCGTTTTTATGTTAGCGGCATTACGCACAAAACTGTCTTCGACAATACAGTGTTGCACGTGGAATTTATGCCAGGGGTTCCGGATAGGCATTTGCCGACTAGATCAGCCATAACTTTACCATTATCTTATGTAATTTACACCTGTTTCTTCACCTGCCTGTCCTATTCAACTAAAATAATATCTACAAACATGTGGAGGCCTAAACAGTGGCTACTATTTTAACCTTGTCATGTATACTACATTTGATAACCAAAAATAGCATTATACATATCATAACTTTTGAGAAAACACTAAATCTTTCAGTTACCAACAATTAATAGGTACGTGTCAGTACATCAACTGCTAGACATTTTTTAAAAGGTTTGATTTTAAATTTATTGTATGCAGGGTTACTGGTATATATAAATCAATGCCACTTTTTGTTGTAAGTAAACTCCTCCTAAACGGCTCGACCAATTGTTTTTTTTTTTGTATACGTTTGGGTAGAGCCCTGGATGGTTTAGATTCACATTTTACAGCGGCAAATGGCACTCCAGTTGGTACCTAGGTTATTATCCGAGCGAAGCCAGAATGAGCCGCTAGTTTTGTATATTTCAATGAACAATTCTCGTTCCACAAGTTTTGTCGAAACACTCAACACTCAATACATATCCCAAAAAAATCCAAGTTTTTGTTATCTTCTCTAGCACTGTTTAGCTCTATGCGCATCGGCACTTCATTTATCGAACGTAAAAGAGTGCGCGCTCTCATGTTACAGAGAGTTCGATGTTTTAGACTGGACAAATACACTTTTTTTATTTTAAATGGGGAAAATAAACGATTTTTTTAAACAGTAGACTAAAAGTTGACATACTTTATGTACCTACTTAACATGCCCTTAAACGGATGCAGCCGGATTACTAATAACCCTGTATAACTCAATTAAATGACCACATTGCAGAACCACATCGCTACAGTTTCGGAATTTTCATGCAAGTAAATAAACATGGAGTAATTTGTCTACGACATTTAGATAACAGGTTTAACTATGATACAGGTAACGTTTTAAATATTAAAATAAATTTCACGTAAAATAGAAATAGAAAAATAAAATTTTAGTAAAGTTTCCCCCTCATGAACTGATTGGCCGCAATAGGGCTTACTTCTTTGGCACAAAATCCATATATATCCAGCTCAACGACTGCCATGAATTATAGGATGGTGACATGTCTATCATTATCATTTTTACTATCCACAATTGCATATTTACTTAAACTGAAACTTTGCTTCAACGTCTGTAGATTTAGAAAGGTAAGTACTAATCACCCTTATAAAGGTGTAATAGTAGATTATTCACCAAGGGAGTAAAGCACTGTCTTGTGTCATGGGCGTCATATTGGATCCTGCGCAGCGAGGGACTCGAGTCAACTCCCGAGCGAAGCGAGAGAGTTGTAGTGTCCCGAGTGAAGCGAGGGATCCAAGCCGCCTATGACACAAGACAGTTTTTTACTTCAGAGGTGAATACTCTACTTTTCATATCTTCTGCGAGGCAATTAAAAGAAAGAGCTATGTAAAATATTTTATCTTTCGATTTTCCCGGAAGTAGATTATTAATAATCCCTAAAGCGTCCAATTTGATGAACTCCGGGTCAATTCACTATCGCTTGAAGACATTTTGGTGAAATAAATCGAGTCAATGGCGCCTTTTTAAATTTTCTTTTTTGTGTTTTGTTTCTGTGCGTGCGGGTGGCCAGTTCGACATTTGGAAAAAAAGTTCGATATTTTAAGTCTTTTTTAAAATGGTACTATGGGTAAGAATTTTCATACGAATTTTAACGTTCCAAATTCAAATCATTTTAATTCCTAGGGAATCTTCTCAATATTACTTACCTCTGCATTTTGAAAGGTCACAATCGCTTGCTTTGTTTTGACGTTTCATGACATATAATTGGACTTTGTCGAGCAGGAGATATGAAAATACCCTTATCATATCTCCTGCTGGAAAAATCGAAAGATATAAACCTAAAATATTTTACATAGCCCTTTCTTTCAATTTCCTGGCAGAAGATATGAAAAGTAGAGTATTCACATCTGAAGTAAAAAAACTGTCTTGTGTCATAGGCGGCTTGGATCCCTCGCTGCGCTCAGGATCCAATATGACGCCCATGCCACAAGACAGTGCTTTACTCCCTTGGTGAATAATCTACTATTTCCGGTCTCCTCAGTTATGATCTAGATTTGTTAAGCTTTATTCATTCCATTCATCATCACTTTATCACCGAAATCTTATCTGGTTCTCATTCTTATGTTTCTCTCCATTGTTCAGTTCTCTGGCATATCGCATTTAACCAAAGAGTTAAATATACTACATTTTAGAGTTAGAACAAACGCATTACACCGAAAACATGGGTCTGATCGACCTTTTCTTGTCGCTTTTGTGGAAGTGTCATACTTTTGTCGCGGCACATCACTATGTCGCCATAGCTAACATACACCTCATCTACTTACGATTGGTACAAAGGAACCGTGCGGAAAAACCTGATCTATTTACATATTCTTTATCTAAACATTTAGCAGTGCTGTCATTTCTTTCGCTAGAATGTGTGTTTCAGTCCATCTTTGTGTTGTTAAAATAAATTTATTTATCATCTATCCCGTTAATAACATTTGCTAGCTCGCAGCAAAAGTTGCTATAACTTCAGCGTGTTCCTCATTGACTCCAATAGCAACCAACTGGTCTTTGTTAACTAGTACCAATGATTCACCATCTATTTCTTCATCTAGAAGCTTCGCCGCTGTCTCTGTCCACTTGTACTTCTTGAGATGTGATGCTAATTGGTCCGCCTGTAACATTTTTGATTATGTAACTGTATATTTGCATTGTTTTATTTAGTTGAATCAAACAATTTATTGTTCTTGCAAAAACAAAGTACCTACTGTGCCCACAGTTTCAACCGCGTTTTAAGGATTTTTTTACAGAACTCTAATTATTTTCATCAAATAAGGGTAGCCTATGTTATGCCATAGAAAATCAGTTATCTGGTAGTGAAAGTCCCGTCATATTCGGTCCAGTCGTTTCGCAGATAAGCCGATACAACCAGACAGGCAACAAAAAAGTGTTTTAGATGTAGGTACCAAAAAATTTAAAATAGTTTTTTAAATATAGATAGGTACCGTATAGGTATACTGCTTTTATTTGAACTTAGTACCTAAAAAGCTGTTAATTTGATATTACATTTAGACACTCCAATTTTATTTATTTATAAAGATAAAATAAGAAAATAGTTGTTGCAAACCCTAGAATCCCTAGATCGCCATCTAGTGCCAAAGTTTGGAATTATGTTTCTAACTGGGCTGAGAGATAAATCATCTTATATCCCCGGGTGACGAGCGCAGTGCGGTGCAAGGCAGTGATTGGGAATCTTCTTTTCCAAATAGTTACGTGTCACTTTACTGTTATGGGCTGGCTTGTTGCTTACCATCACACACATGTCTTGTTCGTCTCGTCATTTACGATCATTACTATAATATGAACAAAGTAAAATAAAATTATTAACCCCGACTATCCCTTTCATTTAATATCCATATTGAGGGAGGTTGTGAAAAAGATATTTTGTCCGCCATTTTGTGGAGGCGGCCATCTTGAATCATTATTAACCAAACATAGCTAAGAATCGCCGTACGGAAAGCAACCTTCAAATTAAAAATACCGCATCGAAATCGGTCCATCCGTTTGAGCTCTACGGTGCCACAGACAGACACACACGCATGGGCCTTCCTTCCACTCGACACCACCAAAACGACACCACCCTAGTGATGTGCTGTTCCGCCATTAGTTTTTATGTATTTTATGTCGTCAGTATTAGTATCCATGTCCATTGTGAAAAATTAAAATATTCGGACGGAAAGACAATACTTAATATGCAAATTGCAATGAACAATGTCAAGATGACCATTTGAGTGACAGATAAATATAAACTTTATCAAATAACCTCATTAATGAAACTGCTTTAACTTAATTGGAGTTTTCATAGCAACAACTTTGTATGTAGGTAACCTCACTATTAGTCGGTGGTGTCGAGTGGAAGGAAGGTTCATGGGGACCCCTGGGCTGGGTCCAGTACCACCAAATGGACCACTGATTAAAAAGCATGCATGTACTTATCATCACACAGTTTTGTGACATGACCACGACTATGTGGCCCCCGTGACCCCCCCCCCCCCACTCCTGGAGACAAATCTGGATCCACCCTTGTTGCTGTCTCTCTCATTTCAAGCGGAAAGAAATGAGAGAGCATTATCAAAGCTAACACAGTTTTGTTTAGGCAGTAGTTACCTAAGTAAATTAATAAATAATTTTAGTTACTTACTGTCCAGGATTCAACCATCGATTTCACGATATTTGCAAAAGGTCCATCTGAAAATACAAATACCAATAAAATTTCAAATCATATCATAAGTCCATTATGTTCCCACAGCTGGGCCGTGACGCACGGTAATATTACCTATACGTACAGTAGCTTAACTCGGCCGTATATTTGAAATGAATGCCTACAGCCGCGCGGTACGTAAACATGCGATAGGGCTGCCCGACTGTAGCATTTTAATTACATTTGTTTCCTTCGTGTTCCCAATTAGTTTTGATTTGATTGTAGTTAGATTATAAATATACTTTTTTATATTAACAAATAAAATACTTTGTGAATTTAATACGAAATGTTCACTAAAAATGCGTGCTATTTTTTGTGGGAGATAAAAGGAAATACTCATCACCCGGAGATCTAAGATGTTATATCTCTAAGCCCTGTAATTTCTCTGGAAACATTGACCTTCAAACCGGAACACAGTAGTGTTTGCACATTACTGCTTGGCGGTAGAATAACTAGCAAAGGTGTGGTACTTCCCCAGGCGGACTCTGCCAAGAGTCCTACCACTACACACAGTACTATTTTCGCATTACTGCTTGAAACAGAATAATTTTCAAATAGAATAATCTCAATGTCAATGTAAATCATCTGTTCTGTGTATTTCAATCTGTTCTCCCATGATACAAGTTTATGAGCCATGTTTTTAAAATAAGCGTACCTTTATCTGCAACACTGAATTCCATTTCTTTATCAGATTCTATGCTTTTGTTAAGATGTTTCCAAGAAAAGTGACCCTTGCCTTCGTGGGTCCCTTCACTCTCTTCTTTCTTCAAAGCTGTTGCTATGGCTGGTTCTGAATGTTTACTAGTTACTTCCTCTTTTTTAATCTCCTTTTCGGTTATTGGTTTTTGTACCTGAAAAAAAATAATCTAAATTAGTGTCATGGAGTTCAAAAGGAGGTCTCAACATCTTTGTTGCCCGTCTAAATCCAGCCTTGGTTACAAATTAATAGACAAAAAGATTTTAGCTAATTATTTATTATTGTGTCTTTAGCCCTGTGGTTTAAACCACGTACTTAGTTTGTTTTCCCAAAATTTATTTTCCCTTAATTTTCTGTAATAGTGTAAGAAAATTCCGGATTATATTGTTGACTACACACAGGCCCGTGAACAAAATGTATGGGTCAGGAGACCTATGTAGGATGATAGAAGGGTATAAAGTAATAAGATTCAGCACTATGCCGTCACTTGAAAGCTGTCCAACTGAGTGCAGGTGCAGATAGGGGGTTGCAAATCTCGATCATATCTCCTTGTCACATGATTTTTGTACGGCATTGCGGAATAATGGACTAGAAGTGGTATTGAAACTGCATGGAACCAATCCCGTACATAATCAACTGACCAAATTGATCCGAAATCGTCGGAAAATCATGAATTCTTCACAAATAACAATTTTTGAACAATTAACATTTCCAATTTTTATAGTTTCATTATCTCTCCTAATCCCTATTTTTATATCATATTATATCTATTTAATCTCCCTATCTTCACGTGCACTTAGTTGGATAGCTTTCAAGTGACGGCATAGTGCTCAATCTTATTATTTTAACCCTTCTATCATCCTACATAGGTCTCCTGGTGGTTCATTTGACCCATACATTTTGTTCACGGGCCTGCAGTCTATGGTTTATTCCGAGTATGGGTACGTATTTTAGGTCCACACCTCTTCTAAGTATTATAATACCTGAACATGGAGGTGCAGAACTGGATGGTGGTTTCATTTTACCCCGCTACTCACCAGCCAGGTCTGAAGCTTTCTTGTCGGTATAATACAAGGAAAAATTAAAAAAATTGATTAACCCCCGACTACCTCGGATGTGTTATCTGTACAACATTCTATTAGTCAAGCCCTTTCATTTGATACCCATATTAAGGGAGTTGTGAAAAAAAGAAATGTATTTCGCCATTTTGTGGTAGCGGCCATCTTGGATTTGAAATTGGTCATAGTGCAAAGTATTCTACTAGTCAAGCCCTTTCATTTGGTACCCATATTGTGGTAGTAGTAAAAAAAAATTCGCCATTTTGTGGTGGCGGCCATCTTGGATTTGAAATTTGTTATTATGTATTGTATTCTACTAGTAAAGCCTTTTCATTTGATACCCATATTGAGGTAGGCTGTGAAGAAATATTTTGTCCGCCATTTTGTGGAGGCGGCCATCTTGAATCGATATTAACCAAACATAGCTAAGAACATCCGCACGGATATTAACCTTTAAATAAAAAAAACCGCATCGAAATCGGCCCATCCGTTTGAGCTCTACGGTGCCACAGACAGACAGACACACACACAGACAGACAGACATCGACGTCAAACTTATAACACCCCTTTTTTTGGTCGGGGGTTAGAAAGAGATAAGTGATAAGTTTTCGGCTTGCCTAAAATACCTACCTACCTGAAAATTGGTGCCAGCTCTCGGAATAACAATCTATGTTCAAAATTTTAACCCGATCCCCCCTTCTACCGCCGCCGCCGAACTAAATCAGCTCTCGCTTTGCTATTGCGGTCTCTATCATTTCAAGTGGAAAGAAAAGAGAGAGAAATATCAAAGCGCTGACACTTTTCGTTCGGCGGTAGAACCCCCGTTCCACCGTCCCAACATGATTTAGCATCAAACATCCAATACTTCACCTATATAATATTAGTAGGATTACTTACGGGGAATGCAACATTAGATTCTTGTATTATGTATCCCTCTAGAACATGAGTGAGAACTGTTATTTTACTGTCCTTTTTCTTAGCGTCTCCTATATCAGTTCCTTCCTTCACAAGCTGATTGTTAGCTGCTTTGTCAGATACACTATTGACAGCTGCCTTTTTATTTTTTAAATACTTATTTTCTTTCATTTTCATAATTTTTGTAGGTTTATTTGGTGCGTGGGAAAGTTTAATTTCTTCGGATTTTAATTTAATGTTATCTTCGCTGTTATTTTTACTGATTTCTGGCGGGTTCGATAAAGAACTGTGCTTAGTTTCTACGATTGTTTGTAAATTGTTTGTTTTTGACATAGCATTATGTTTGTTGTCCATACTTATTTGTAAATTATTTATCTTAGATTGTTGAGATTGAATGTTTTTACCAGGAGCTAATTGGTTAGCTTTTGTTGTCGTTGTATGGTTGATATTGTTATTATCTGTAATACTATTAGCTGTTGGTTCTACTTTAATTTTCTTACTTTTCTGAGTATCTTCTTCAGAATTGTTGGCCACACTTATAGTTTCTTCTTGTTTCTGTTGACTTTCTTCTTTTAATCTGTCATCAATAGTTCTTTTGATGCTATGTGTCTGCACAATTTCTTTATCATTAAGCACTCTTCCGCGAGCTTGTACAAAAACAGTATTTCTTATTAATCTTTCTTCAGTTTGAGTTTCAATTTCTGCATTTTTTACTGTATTTTTATCAAGAATAGGGATTTTATCATTTTCTTCCTTGATATTGTTTGGATTGGCTAATTGTTTCGATGAAACATTGGCATTAGTAAATTGCGTGGGACTACTATTATCCACAGAGTTTGTTGGTCGTGTGACATTCATGTATGGGGGCACATTAGAAATAGGTACTTGATATTGCATTGGCATCGTCATTCTAGCGTTAGCTCCTTGTATATTACTTGGTTTTAGGTATTCAGGGTTTGCCATAACGTTTTTAGCTTCTGTTTGGGGAACTGTCATTACGACTGGATTATAATAAAAATTCTGTGGAGCTGTCATAACATCAAAAGGTCTTATATGTGATCTGGGATGAATAGGTCTAGTCAATGTTTTTACGCTGATGCTGCTAGGTATTTTTGTCCTTATATGCTGAGGGACATCGTTTCTTATCATTGGTCTTATATTAATTGTAGATTCCTGTTTTTGATTAATCAATTGTCGGTGTTGCATAGGGTTTATAGTAATTATTTGTGGTGGTACGTTTCGTGGTCTGCCTTTGATATTAGGTGACACGTTATCTGTTTGCACTTGTTGGTTTTGTGTCACTGGTTTTAGCATATTTACTGCAGTAGGTATATTTGGCCTAACATTAATAACGTTAACGTTATTAACGTTTGGGACCCTATTATTGTTATTAGCCTTTTGATTAAGCATTTGCGTCAACAAAGGCATTTTATCACTCTCTTCGTTGGTTTGTGTTGAAGGATTTTGAACCACATTGTAGTTTTGGTGAATATTACTCATGTTTGGTATTTGTATAAACTGTCGATTATCCTGCGCCAGCATTGGTTGTATTTGGTAGGTCATCTGTGGTTGGTACATTGGATTTTGGATCATTTGTGGATGAAGATAAGGTTGGTAGCTGTTCTGAATTTGTTGTACGTAGACGACTTGATTTTGAGGTCGATTCTGGATCCATGGCGGTGGATTTTTCACGTTTAACAGTATTTGGTTTTGCTGAGTCTGATGTCCTGAAACAAAAAATTATACTCCTTTTAACCAAAATTTAAAATTTGTGTTTTGTTTTTTAAATTTGTTTTTAAATTTGTAGTGGTAGGACTCTTGCCAAAGTCCGCCTGGGGAAGTACCACACCTTTGCCAGTTATTCTACCGCCAAGCAGTAATGTGCAAACATTACTGTGTTCCGGTTTGAAGGGCAATGTTTCCAGAGAAATTACAGGGCTTAGAGATATAAGATCTTAGATCTCTGGGTGACGAGCGCGGTGCAGTGCTAGGTAATGATTTGGACTCTTCGTGTTCCAATAGCTGCGTGTCACTGTGCTGTTATGTGTCAGGCATGTTGCTTACAGGCACATGTCCTGATCGTCTCGTCACTCCTTATTTAAAAAAAAAAACCAGAGTTTTAATCTGCAATAGATATTCAAAACACACCTAATTTATAGTGAATCAGCAAAGGCTGAATGGTTAGTCTAACGAGTGGTTGATGTAGTAATATTACTATACAAATTTAATATTACAATAAATATTATTTTATTCTATTCTATACCAACTAAGGATTTTCGTGTTGACTGACATGCCACTCAATCCTGGGTGGAGTATCTAAATAGCCCTTCAGACAAGTGTACATAATTCTTTAGCATAAGCAGCCCGCTAAATGTTCCCACAGCTGGGACTCGGAGCCTTTTCTCGCAAGGAGAGAGTCAAGGCCATAATCCATAAAGTTGGCCAAGTGCGGGTTGGTGGCTGACAATAATGACCTCGAATTATTCTAGGTGTATGCCAGTTTCCTCACAATGTTTTCCTTCGCCGTTTTAAGTCGGTGAAGAGTCATGACTTGGAAAAGACAAGTGTTGTGCGCGGGATTTGAACCTGGGGCTCCGGATCAGCAGTCGCCGTTCTCTCGACCTGACCCAGCCGTAGGTAACGTAACGAAAGTAATTATTTACTCATTGTTATTTATTGGTGAAATAACTGCTAAAATTTACCTACTAGCTCGATTAATATAATATGCCAACAATACAATATTACAAATCCCAAAGTTGATTGGATGGATATTTGTTATTCTTTCACGAAAAACTACCGAAGGGATCCAGATGAAATTTGGTACGCTGATAAATAAATTAGATGTCTGGAATAACACCTAGGCTATTTTTTTGCCGGAAAAATAACGGGATAATAATAATGAGTTACAGTGCGAGTGAAATTGCACTGCTAGTATATTGATGCAGGATGTTGTTAGTATATTAAACAACAATACTCTGATATGAAGGACCAAAGACATACGAGTGTTGGTAATCATAAAATTGTAGATTATACGAAATGGCTGTAAACGTTGGTTAGCTGAATGATAACCAGCACATTAGCCCATAAAAATCAGACCCACAGCTTGTACATTACTTCACTATGCTATATTTACGGGCCACTACGTTGTTCTGTTGTTCGCTATTTTACGCACCGCTCTGCTATTCTGTTCTACGCTATTTTGTAGGTCACCACGCTGTTCTGTTCTACGCGTTTTTACACGCCGCTATGCTATTCTGTTCTACGCCATTTTACACGTTGCTATGCTATTCTATTCTACGCTATTTTACGCGCCGCTACGCGATGCTGTTCTACGCTATTTAACGCGCCGCTACACTATTATGTTAAGCTATTTTACACGCTGCTACGGTTTTCTGTTCTACGCGCTACTGCGCTATTTTGTTCTACGCTCTTTCACGCGCCGTTACGCTACGATATACTACGCTATACACTCCTCTATGTTACTCTATCGCACGTTATGCTGCTCTAAGGTTTTCTACGCTATAGTACTTGGGTGCTCTTCGCTATGCCAGGCTATGCTGTTGTATTCAGTAGGTACTTTAGTTTTATTTATAAGACTGGCCTCGTGGCTTAGTGGATAGTATGCTCTGCCTGCGAAGCCGGGAGATGCGAGGGGCGTGGGTTTCAATTCCCATCCAGTGCAAATAGGTATATTAAAAGCTTTGCTTAGTTTGGGGTCAGATGGTGTTGTGTGTAAGTTGTCCACCAATATTTATTTATTTTAGAAATACAGATAAGTAGGACTGTATCACGTTGTAGCTTTTTGAATATCCTAACGCGTACTTTTCCTTCCAATGGTCCGCCGCAGCCTTGTAGTGGTAGGACTCCTAGCCGTAATGTGCAAACATTACTGTGTTCCGGTTTGAAGGGCAATGTTTCCAGAGAAATTCTGTAATTTCTCTGGAGACATTGCCCTTCAAACCGCTAAGCCCTGTGGCTTAGCGATATAACATCTTAGATCTCTGGGTGACGAGCTCTTCATGTTCCAATAACTGCGTGTTACTGTGCTGTTATGTGGCAGGTATGTTGTTTACCATCAGGCACATGTCCTGCTCTTTATGTAAAAAAAAAGCCATATTAGTAAGCATAAGCTTTCTTATGCTTAAAAGGAGACCCCGATATAACTGTTTCGTAAGTTTACTATTTGAAAGAAATAAACATTTTTGTATTTTTTTGTATTTGTATTTGTATAAGCTACAATATGTACCTACAAGCTAAGCCAAGCCAGGCCTGCTTCAAGTTCCGCCTGAAGCGCTGGCTTGCCTATTAGACATTCTATAGCTTCAAGGAGTTCCTTGAGTTAAAACTAAAAATAAATATGTGTACTCAAGTAAGTAGGTACATAAAATTTACTGAAAAGATTATAATTATAAAGGTCTGCTGACATCGATACGGCTGCCATTCGACAAATAAAATACACTTAAATATGGCCTTTATGTCATGCCTGTTAAGACACATATTACATTGGCAATACAAATGAGCAGACCGCTCACTGACAGCCGTCTGCTAATTTATGTTGCCAATGTAATTTATATCTTATCAGGCATGCCATAAACCCCAGATTTGAATGTATTTTGTTTGTCAGTGGAAGCGGTGTATAAGTCGGCACAGACAGACCTTAAGTTTCCCCCCACCTAAAAGTATTTGCAGCAAAAAGTTTCCACTTGAATGTCTCACCTTGCGGTTGTGGCAGCACCATCGGAGTTTCGTACACATATTGCACGGGGCACAGCATTACTGGTTGCGGCAGTTGTTGGACGCTGTAAGAAGAAGTTACTGATTTTAGCAATAGCGGATACAAGCGGTGTGGGGGGGACGGAGATTCATGACCCTCCCCCCCCCCCTGGTACTAGTCCAAAACGTGGGTGGACTAAATTTTTTTTTAATACATGCGTAAATTGCTGTCGAAACTAGCACGGTAAATAATGTATGACATACCTAAGTTATGTTTAATTCGAAGCATCAGCAAACATTACATTTATTCGTCGACAATCAAATTGTTTAGCGACAAAGATATTGTAGATCATCAATGCAAAGGTTTCTAAAACTCATTCACGAGCGCAGCTAATGAATCATAAATTGAAAATAATTTTGAACCCTGAGCGTTGAGGTTTAAGAATATTTATTAATCTCAATTGAATTACAATAAATTCTCTTACTGAGATTACAAGCTTAACATATAACATGCATAATATAGAATTCTGCTGCAGCAGTGCACAGCAAACAGCGAGTTCCATTCCAGTACAAAACATCTGTCGTTGTATCGCATTTGAAGTTTTTTTTTTTTGACTACTACTATAACTCTTTTTCTGCAATACCTCATGAAGGCCACATAGCATAGATATGTATTTATAACTGTATTTAATTGACTTTTCAATTTTTTATTGTTTATGGCTTGACTTTAAAATAGATATTTAATTGCCTACAAAAGTATTTTCTAAACATATTGTTTATTTTATAACTGATCACGTAGATAGTTAGCGTTAGCGCGGGTATCAAAAGAGGACAAGGTGAAAAATCTTGGCACTCGAGTGCAACGCGTGACTTTTCATCCCACCTCAGCGAGGAAATAACTAAATGATTTGCCCATTAATAACCGTTTTATTCAATTCTGTTGACGTCAAATAAGTTTCATCGTCGCTAGAATTGCTCGTTTTCAAGTTTACTGTTTTTAACACTAAAGTTTTTAGCAATATACGTGAAAATAGGACGGGTTGAGGTAGGGAGCGTCTTCTGTTTACATGAACAAGTTTTAGTCCAAAAAAATGAATTACGTAAATTATGGTAGCGATAGCGCCACATTAGCATTTTAAAGGAATAAAATAGGATACATTTTAAAGGAAAAAACAAACAGCCGAATAGAGAACCTCCTCCTTTTTTGAAGTCGGTTAATAAATAAACGTACCATTCACAATTCATGTAATAAAATTACTCTAACTACAAGCTGTTATGTGTCAGGCATGTGCCTGTTGCTTACCATCAGGCACATGTCCTGATCGTCTCGTCACTCTTTATTTAAAAAAAAGAAAAAGCTTTCTCATAATAGTAATTATGCTTAATGTTAGTTTTACTACATTATTTCGTACAACCTACTCAGGTACTTGAAATTTTCTATAACTGACTGTTATAGTTGAAAATAACATTAGTTTTTTAACTCGGCATACTTCAATTTGTTTACAAATGCTACATTCACACTATTTGTCTTTAAAATTAAAAATCACCTCAAAGGGATATCTACAGTTTTTATCGCCGGAAGACGCGCTAGCAGAGTTTGAGAAGGCCGTGGAAGAGGTGTCTGCGGAGGACTGGATTTTTTTTTGAAAATTGGTTCAAACGCATAAAATTTTGTAAGTATAGAGGCTGTAAATACGTATAATGCGCACAGAGTTTTTTTTTAAATAAAGAATGACGAGACGAGCAGGACATGTGCCTGATGGTAAGCAACATGCCTGCCACATAACAGCACAGTGACACGCAGCTATTGGAACATGAAGAGCCCAAATCATTACCTAGCATTGCACTACGCTCATGACCCAGAGATCTAAGATGTTACATCTCTAAGCCCTGTAATTTCTCTGGAAACATTGCCCTTCAAACCGGAACACAGGAATGTTTTCACATTACTGCTTGGCGGTAGAATCACTGGCAAAGGTGTGGTACTTCCCCAGGCGGACTCTGCTAAGAGTCCTACCAAAACTTAAACTAAGGAACTTCCCCGTTTGAGGGGAAATTAGGGTCAAAAGGGGAAACAGATGTAAAGGGGAAATCATGCCTAATCAAACAAATATAAAAACTCCGTCATATTGAGGAATTTTCCTATAATTAGTCCATACAGGTATCAGTTCCAAATTTGTTTTCAATAAGGCGATGATTCTTATAATATGGTTTTCGATGAGGCATGAAAGCTTAAATATCATTGCAATTTTAAAATTTGAAAAAGGACTCTCTTGAGTGGGGGGATGCGCCAAACTAACAAGAATAATTTTTTGAGGGGAAAAAAGGAAAAAGGGAAAGGAAATGATTAAAGTGGAAACACTGCTTGTCGCTCTTGTGGCAGAATCATACATCGCCATAGCTAACATTACACCTAATCTGCTTACGACTGGTGCAAAGGAACCATGCTGAAAACCCTGATCTATATTTAATTATTCTGCCTGGTTTCCTTTTGGCTGGCCTGATGGCTTAGTTGGTAGTAGATCTGCCGGCGAAGCAGTGAGTCGTGCGTTCGATCCCCACCCAGTGCAAATGTTTGTGTGATGAATTCAAATATTTGTACTGTGCCTGGGTGTTTTCGATGTATAATGAGAATGTATTAAAGAATATATAAGTATTATATCAGCTGTCTGGCTTCCATAGTACAAGCTTTGATTAGTTTGGGGTCAGATGGTGTTAATCATAGGGGGGGGGGGGGGTATTTGCCATAGTCACCACGCTTGGCAGGCGGGTTGGTGACCGCGGAGCCAGTCCAAAGTCAAAGTTCTTTATTGATAAATGTACAATTTACAATACACGTCCTTTGCACCGATGATGCCGCTGCCCGTCACCGGCCTGGTCAATTAAGGACTGGCTTTTAAATGGATATACCGCCATTGGCCAATGGATATACCGGTCGTCAGAGCCACCACCGACCCCAGGAGAGGTTGACATTTGGGGAAGCTAGATGTTTGGCGCTTCCCCCTTACACCCTGGTTGCAGGTTGCGCAGGACCGTTCGTTGTGGAAATCTAGGGGTGAGGCCTATGTTCAGCAGTGAACGTCTTGCGGCTGATGATGATATATTTATTTATTCTTTACCTAAGATTTTATCCTTCCGGATAAAATAGTAATCTCTATATATAAAAATGTTATGTTGGTTTGTGTACGCTTCAAAAACTCAAAAAGTTTTGCACCGATCGAGCTGAAGTTTTACAATGATATATAATCCGCATCAAGGATTGTTTTTATCTAATTTTTGCATCACAATGTGCCACAGGGAAGCGTGGCAGGGTACAACTAGTTTGATATAAAATAGTGCAAAGTTGATGTTTAACCGCGTGATCAATTTTGATGACCGAACAAGCGAAGCATTAAAAATTAGAATCCTGAGCGTTCGCGAGGGAATTAATAGAGCGCAAGGTGAAAAATCTTTGCACTCGAGTGTAACACGTAACTTTTCATCCCACCTCAGCGAGGAAATGACTAAATGCTTTGTCAGCGTTTTTGGCGTCAAACTAACATTTTCGTCGCTAGAATCACTTATTATCAGCGTTTTCACATGTTTTCAAGTTTCCTGTTTTAAACCTAACGTAACGTAATAACAATAATATGACGTCAAAATATGGAGGGTTGAGGTACATCCGGTACTTCTATTTTCCAAAAATGAAAAAAAAATTCAAGCAAAGCATATTACTTAAAAGAAAAGTGGTCAAGTGCGAGTCGGGCTCGCCCATAAAGGCTTCCGTAGCAGCAAGTAACATAATATAAAAGTTCTTTGTTCGTTGTTACTTTAATCAGTGTTTTAACAATAGTGAATTTATGACGTATGTATGAAACTACTGTATGAAAATCTTAAGGCAGTTCACAGAATACATCTACTACCTAATTTCAATAGTATAGCTCTCATAATTTCGGAGAAAAATGTATGTGACATACGGACGGACAGACAGACAGATACGAGATTTGTCATTTGGCTACGGAACCCTAAAAAGGACACCAAGGAGATAAAGAGTCTGAGTTTTTAACAAATTAAAAATGTTGTATGATAAATTTGGCACCATGGAGGTAGATGTAAGTAGCTTTAATAATGTTTTGAATTCACAAAATTTGTGCACAACTCCCTGTGTACTCCATTCAAATTTAATTTAATCTCTAGATTAGGGATGTTATAGATATGATATTTTGGATCCGAATATGGATATAGAAATAATATAATATCTATTTCGGACGGATATGGTATTTGATTTTAATTATTTCGAATTTTCCGGTAGTATCTTAGGTACCAATACCTATTAGATTGAAGTAAGTACCTAAGTAGGTAAAATATAAACATAAGTGGTATTCATTTGATTTTATTTATTTCGATAGGTTTTACCTAGTCTAGGTTAGGTATCATTTGGTATAATCAGTACTACCAACCTATAAGTGAGTAATTATTTTAGGCCTATCCAATTTTAAGTTTTCTATTAGAATAAAGACTAATTTAAGAGGTGGAAGGAAATCTTTAAACATTTCACATAATATTAACTTACAAAGGTTAAGGTACAAGTTCGCGCTGAGACCGCGACAGGAGACCGAGACCAGAGACCGCGACAGGAGACCGAGACCAGAGACCGCGACAGGCACTTGACTCTAGAGAATTGTATGGACGCCAGTTTTTTTTTTTTTAACTAGAATAGGTTCGCACTTGACCACCATCTCGCCTGATCTTAAGCGATGATGCGATCTACGATAGAGCGTGCTTACCTAGAAGAAACCGATTCACTCTCGATTTGAAGACACCAAGATTGTAACCATCGGGGAAAACCCACTCAGGCAACGCATTCCACAACCTAGACGTTCTTATCACAAACGTGGAGTCAAATCGCTTCGTTCGTGTTTTTGGAACATCAACCATGAAACGATGTCACCCTTTTGTGGAACGAGAAGTCCGATAGAAGAAAGGGCTAGGTGGAATTAGATCATGCAGATCAGTTGCACACTCTCCGAAGTGTATCCGATAAAATACCGATAAGCTAGCAATTTTGCGGCGATGATCAAGACTTTTAAGTCTTTTACGCACAAGAGTGTCATTGCCTATGAGTCTTTTGGCGCGTCTCTCAATCGATTCCAGAGTCTCCAGCTGATACTTAGCCGAGTACTACACTTGACACTATGGAATTGTATGGGCGCCAGTTCGCGCCGAGACCGCGACACATGTCTCGCGACGCGTGTCTCGGTCTCGTGTCGCGGTCTCGGCGCGAACTGGCGCCCATACAATTCCATAGTGTCAAGTGCCTGTCGCGGTCTCCGGTCGCGGTCTCCGCGCGAACCGCTACCTTTAGATATATGATGTATGAACATAGGGGGAAGGCCGGGCAAAGTGGACTTGGCGTTTGGCAGGATATGGAATTTAAAACATATTAAACAATTCATGTTAATGCCCCAGACAGTGTTCTTCCAGACTATTTATCTAACTAAGTTCCAAATTTCAACCCGAGGGTCTACCGCCGAACGAAAAATGTCTTAATTTTGATGTCTCTCTCTTTTTTTTCCGCTTGAAATGATAGAGACTGCAATAGCAAAGCGAAAGCAGGTAAAAGGGCGGATCTGTACATACGTTATGACGTGATCGTACAATAAACAAAATAAAATTAAATAATTCAAAATAATTAGATTAGAGATTTAAGAATTAGAGATTAGATTAGATTTGAAATCGGTTCAGTAGTTTAGGCGTGAGAGCGTAATATACAGGGTTACTTTCGAATTTATAATTTCAGTAGGGATATGGCTCTCATACGCAATCGTTGCTATGTTTGGGCTGGATGGTTTTGTGCGAGAAATCTCTATCAATACCTACCTATTTATTTATACAATGTGTCCGGTCAGCGGTGTCAGAGCCAGCAGAGGCATCATATACGATAAATTTTATCTTAAAATTACCCCTCATAAGTAGTTTTTTACCTACCATAATAAAATGGCAGCCATTTTGTTTTTTTTTTTAATCAAAGCACTAGTGATTATACTAATTTCGCCATAGCTACCTACCTATGTAGAGGGCCTAAGAACACAAAATAAGTCTCATTCGATAGCTATATATGTAGCTAACTATGATATGGTGTAGTCGGAAGGTTGCTTGCCTTCTGGGATAGCCTGGGATGGCTGGAGTAGAAGGGTAGTATGAGCCACGCACAATGGCCCAATTGAGAGGCTAAGTGCGGAAAAGGCCCCGTCTAACTATACTATCCGTTTTGACCGCATCCGTCTTAGAGGATGCTGGGGTAATAATGGTTGCACATGGGCGCTGCTTGGCTAGAGGTAGGGTTCTCAACCATAATGTTAAAAACAGTTTTTTTAATACGTTTATACTTCTAACAGTTCCGTATAAAAAATACATTAAATACCGTTTTTATCTCTTTATGTCATAGAGTTTACATATCTTTATGTGCACTGGTATCCGAAAGTTCAAAATAAACTTAAGCTCAAGAGAATTTTACCCTAAATTATTTGTATATTTAAAAAAACTATAATATATAGTACTTAAATTGTTAAAAAAATATAACGAAAAAAGTCTAATTTTTAACCGACTTCCAAAAAAAAGAAGGAGGTTATCAATTCGACCCCTAAGTATTTTTTCTTTTTTTTTATGTATGTTACCTGATTTCTCGAGAAGCCCTTCACCGATTTTAAAATTTCTTTTTGTGTTCGGATGGATATATGCTTCCCGAATGGTCCCATGTAAATTTTATCGAAATCGATCGGGTAGTTTTTGAAATATGAATCATAAACTAAAATTTGCGTACAATTTTCTGGATGACGTAGTTGTAGATTTCACAAAAGTTATGAAAATCGACCCTGTCAATACGAAATTGTGTAAATAATTAGCAAAAACTTGTTTTACACTAAAAAGGGTACACTCGTACAAAAAATTAAACCGACTTCAAAACCACAAATACCTAGTACCAATTTGATCTACCAATCTACTAACTTTTTGACCTGACTGGCACCGACTTCAAATAGATGATGAATAGCGCTTATAATAATGATTTTAGTATATTTTTCGCTTTTGAGTGCCTATTTGTGGTTTTTGAAATATACTGTTTCCTATTGTAAAATACTAATACTGTTTATTTTATTTTTCCGATCTTAATATAGGTATCTACACAAACATTGGGAAGGCTAGAAAATAAATAGCTAGTAAGTATAGGAAAGACTCTGTACTCACGTTATAGAATAGACAGACAATGTTACCCAGTTATCTATGTACTTATATTTTAAACTTCACTTACCCACATTGCTCCTGTTGTGGCGGCGTCTGTTGCTGCATCTAAAACAAACAAGAACAATAACTTTCGACAGGAGTCACATTTAAAAACGATCGCAATCGCGCCAACTTCCAATATATATAGTTTAAAGAACATTCTTGGTAATAAACCTAGAATTCTCTTTTAACCAAAGATTGTAGAACTCAAGATTAGCCCTGAACATCTTGAAATTGGTAACAAACTGCGTCTGGGACATCTGTCTCTATCTAAGACATCTCTGTCTCTGTCTAAGATATAATTATATCTCGCTCGCGCTAGTTATAATTGGTAGTACCTACTTATTCTCTCTCTGTCACACTGATGGTAGCTATTTTAAAATTTTAAAAAATAACTTTAATTGCAATACTTACGCATGAAATGTAATTACATTAGATTTATTTGAGTTTCTAGAATTATTAGAACACTTTTTGAACTCGCAGGATGGCATAATCTTATATATTTATGTTTAGAATTATCAAAATCAGTGATAGGTAAAAACGACCGGCGTCCCCCGCTTCCTACAACCGACTAGAACAGAAATAGTGAACTCACTCTTCCCAACGTTAATATGATTCCGTGCGCCCTGAAGTTTGGGAGGGCTAATCTTGAGTTCTGCGATCTATGTTTTTAACTCACTATTATCGCACCAAATTCTACAAAAAAGTGGCGCCCATACAATTCTATTTCGAGTTTGAATCAATGAAAGCCTCGAAGAGTCGAGTTGAAGAGACCAAAGGTGACTTCTTTCCTTTCTTGGCAGCTGTTGGTGCTGCGCAGTGAAACTTGTTTCCACAGAGGAAAACATTTTTTTTATCACTCAGTATACTATTTAGGGTTCACTTCACTTAACTGCTCCCACAGGTGGTCCGAGCGAAGGCAGAGATGAGGCAGGACCAAGGTAAGATAGTCCGCCTAATTTAAGTCCCTGTTTTGAAACCATGAGATCATACCAAAAATGTCAATCATCATCATCATCATCATGTTTATCAAGTTCTTAGCCATTACGAGAGCGACCAAAGCTCACTCTATCGACATTATACTAAGCTTGGGCGGGATTATGGCAAAAATCGGTACCTAAATCTTTAATATATATAAATCTCCTGTCACGATGTTTGTCCGCGATGGACTCCTAAACTACTTAACCGATTTTAATCAAATTTGGACACCGTGTGCTGTTTTATCCACCTTGAAAGATAGGATAGTTTTTATGTCGATTAATGGTCTTTATGTGTGTGACAATATCCGAGCGAAGTCGGAACGGGCCGCTAGTTACTTATAAATCTTAATTTTTTTTGTAATAAGAAGAGACGAGTAGTATGTATGTGCCTGATAACAGCACAGTGACACGCAGCTATTGGAACATGAAGAGTCCAAATCATTACCTAGCACTGCACTGCGCTCATCACCCAGAGATCTAAGACGTTATATCTCTAAGTCCTGTAATTTCTCTGGAAGCATTGCCCTTCAAACCGGAACACAGTAATGTTTTCATTACTGTTTGGTGGTAGAATAACTGGCAAAGGCGTGGTACTTCCCCAAGCTGACTCTGCTAGGAGTCCTACCACTACAAAAAAATACTTAGTAGTAAAAATGTAAATGTTTGGATGTTTGTTGAACGGGTCGGACTCAAATTTGGAACACAGGTAGATTATAGTCTGAAAAAACACATAGGTTACTTTTTATCTCGAAAAAATAACAGGAACGGGAACTACACGGTTAAAACCACGGGTCACTGCTAGTGGATAATACGAGTATTTATGTAATGATCCAATTCTGTGTACCACGTTCAGGATTGAGATTAGCAATTACATCCTTGTTACATCTGTAGCCAGAAGATACGGTGACTGGATGGTCGTAATTTTGAACTGTGATTTCAGAGCAAGGTCCAAAAATAGTTTGTTAGGTTACATTTTCATTACAAAAATATTAGGCAGGCCTTCAGCTTGAATAGCAAAGGTCTCGTCAATGCGGGACTTGAGGAGACTAAGCAGTCATTTACGACGATGACTCTTTACAAGCTATTAGTGGAACAATAATACCCGGGGGTCTACCGGCTAACGAAAACTGTCTTAGTTTTGATGTAGCCCTCTCTTTTCTTTTCGCTTGAATAGACAGAGACAGCAATAGCAAAGCTAAAGCCGATTTAGTTAGGCGATAGAAGGGTCACCCAACTATCCTGACAGCTCTGTTTTCAACCACCCCGATAGGAGCCGACGGCCGCGAGACGTTCTGGGTGATCCGGACGAAGGGCTGGTTAAAATATGGCTGCCTACAGTTCAGAGGGTGGTTTTATGGCAGGGAAGACGAGACAGAAGTGTAAAACTTGCCTGTGACGGTTCACTAACGTTTTAAAAAATATCTTACATTACCTATAACACATGTTGTATTTTACAAACCATCATTTGGTTACATAAATACAACCGATATATCTATACTAATATCATAAAGCTGAAGAGTTTGTTTGTTTGTTTGTTTGAACGCTAGGATCTCGGGAAGTACTGTTCCGAATTGAAAGATTATTTTTTTATTAGATAGTCCATTTATCGAGGAAGGCTATAGGCTATAGAACATAACGCTACTATCAATAGAAGCGGAGCATGAATCAAGAATGTAACAAAAACGGGGGGAAAATATTCCTTTTTGAGAGTTTTCGTAGCGAGCTTTGACATGACAGCATGTGTCTAAGATTACGTCAACTTCTACTTAATTTTTTTATTTTGGCTTCCATTCGGTAATGTCACCGTAATTTCGCCAATGTCCAAGATTGCGTTATTGAATGTAAATCTTTGCTAATCAAATTTGTTTCTAAATCTGAGTTGGTACGACCAATTTCCGATAGGTGGGGTAGTGGGGTAGCAGGTAGCTGAAGAGGTTTTTTTGTTTGAAAGCGATATTATCAGGAATGATTGAACCGATTTCAGTAATTCTTTCATCGTTGGATATGTACGGGATCCCGATGAGTGCTATATAATGTACCACGGGCGAAGCCGGGGCGGGCATCTAGTACAAAACATAACCGATTAAAACGGCTTTGAAAACGGCAAACCTTTGACTTAGACAATATATCGAATGACATTTTGATTTTGTATATTTTTAATATTATTTTTTTTTAATTTAACATTTACCTACCAAAATGAAATTTGAAACAAATATTTTGAAAGTACCCGATAAATTGTCGATTTATTAGACGTTGTCACGTCAAAAGAGAACCCAAATGACAAATGTCACGGGGCTCGGAGTCAGCGGCGGCCTTACCATTATGAGGCCCCGGGCGGCATGTCTTTGCGAGGCCCTTTGCCCTACGGAAAATTTCTTTTGTGATGCCAAAGTAGGTCTGATGGTCCGGTAGGTATTCCTCTGGTGACGGGGATTTCCAGAGCGATAGATGAGAACATTATGTCATTTATGTCCCGACTCCCGAGTCACAGACTATAATTTAATTTTAATTATCAGAATTTAATTAAAAAAATATTTTAATTTATCGTTATTTTATATCCTTAACGAATAATTAAGAATCAACATCAAAGCTTTAAATAAAAAAATATAGTAAAAACTATATTTTTTTCTAAATTTGATTGACGTGAGGCCCCTGCAAGAGCGAGGCCCCGGGCGATTGCCCTGTTCGCCACTCCCTGAGGCCGCCACTGCTCGGAACATTTGGAGATCCAAATAAATAAAAATACTAAAATTGGCAGCAGTAAGGACAGCCAATAAAAGTATAACTCAGAATTTAGAGCTGATTAACGTTTGGCATCTGCATATAAATACTTTTTGATAACGTGAATATTTCGCAACCAACTCAGAATTTGATAGCTCACTTTGGAAACTACGCGGGTGAAACCGGAGGGCACTGCTAATTTGGAATAAATCTTTAAGGCATAGTCGTCTAAATAAGTCTTCTAAGCATGATCGTCTAGGCCAGATGACCATGTTTCTAAACACAGTAATGCATTGCTAGATGGCCATGATCCATCATTTGATTTATTTCAATTACGAGCGTGACGCTTGAGCTCAATTCGCATCCTACGAAAAATCTGTTTACGGTGCGACAAAAGATAGAAAAAAAGGCCTGTCTATAACAGAACAGTTTCTTGCAGCCAGAGTGCAAATCATTCCACTTGCTAATAATAATAATATTTATGTTGTTTTATATATCAATATTGTAAAAACTTAGGCTTAAGAAAAGAAATAAATACGTGAATAATACTTACCTATACCTTTTTATTTCTTATTCATAAAAATTGGTCAGTTATAATATTTCAGTAGGTAAACAAATATTTCATTAGTATCTATTAACAAGTTATCTTGGATTTTAGTTAGTAAGTAATGTATTTGTTTTCAATATTTATATGTATATTAACAAGAATCCCGGTAAAGGCCTCCTCCAAAGATACCCATTTTTGTCGATCTTGTGCTATCCGGTAAAATAATTACCACTTGCTAACCGGTAAAATAATTACTACTTGCTATCCGGTAAAATAATTAACACTTGCTATCCGGTAAACTAATTACCATTTGCTAACCGGTAAAATAATTACCACTTGCTATCCGGTAAAATAATTACCACTTGCTAACCGGTAAAATAATTACCACTTCCTAACCGGTAAAATAATTAGCAAAGGTGTGGTTGGGTTGCTTCCCTAGGTGGGGTTACTTCCCTAGGTGGACTCTACAAAGAGCTTTACCACCACAAAATCTATTTGAAATGATAATCTATCTGTCTATGCTTTCCATTCTTACGATAAAATTGAGCAACGAACATCCTAACATCTGTAAATCCAAGCATTTGATGTGTCATATTAGAAATATCTAAATATCCAAGCATTGACATGTATAATATCAATGCTTGGATTTTGGATTACCTAGGATTATTCGATTTTCGTCCTTATATTTGTGGCATTATTCTAAATCCGATTAAATATTTCAAGTCCCATATTACATTTGTCTCTTTCTGTATGAGACCTCTTTTATTATTCACCCATAAATCAATCCAAGACCCTTTTAAATCCCATGTTAATAATACTTGGAAATTGGATTTCACTACAGAAATTCTTCAATTTAATTTCAATCATAAATCCATGGCCATAAGGTCGAATATCGAATAAGTTTCATTCCACGAATAAAAACAGAGTCGCGTCAAAGAAATTTGAACTTTTGTGTACATAATATAAGGTAAAAAGTTGCATATAAGTTAAATTGAGGACACAGAAAAGGTCCGACAATTATACAGGACGGCAGACATTTTTATTTTTTGTTATCGAAAGAAAGAATGGCGCGATAGTGATGCCCTAAAATTATCGAAAATTATTATGTTTTTTTCGTCTTGGATTATTTGTTTTGAAAAACAAACTTACAAAATCGTAGTTTATTAAGATTTTGTTGTAATAGTCTCACATTTTAAGCTATTGCATAGCTTTTATCGCGGGCCTGGGGACCGAATGTTAGTGATCGTGCATCTCTTTCTTATGTTCACAAGAAAGAGGGATGGAAGACCGTAACGCCGTCCTCCCTACTCGGTCATTCGACTTTGAATCTTATTTGTATTAGCTTTACAGACTAAATGCTCTTAGCAGTGTTGCCAACTTAACGGATTTACCATGATATTTTTTATAGTAAACAAAAGTCACTCTTCAAAATAAAAGCAATTCCGAAAAATTGTTAACATCCCTATTGCTTATGTTGATAGAAATGCATGCAACATGCAATAGCTTTACCGCGGCAGTCCCCGAGTGCCACACTTCCTTTTTTAATGTTTTTCAAAATTATGGATAATAAGTGGTCACTTTTGTCGTAGTCTATTGAATAATAAGAGTGAACAACACACAACAACCCACAAACAAACAACCGGACTTAATGATATTGGTATAAATATTTTTCTAACTAGTTATTCTAGGGGTAAGCGGTTTCACCCCACACATTTATACAAATATAATGTACACACATTTATATGTATAAATGAAATAAAATGCTATCTTTCTCGATAGGCATAACACCGAGGAATATGGCATGAGAAAAGAGAGGCCTATACCCAGCACTGAGATAGAGAAAGCCGTGGATGATGATGATAATTCCTAAAAATATCTGGGGAACAGATATTTACACGGAGGAGCCTAGTTTTTACGTATTCCAGGGTGCCACAGCAAAAGTTGTACGTATGAATATTTATTTTTAAATTCTAACTGACTTCAAGAAAAACGCAGGACGCGGAAGGAGGCTGTATATGTTTTGTTTGTTAGATACGCAATTGCTCTGGACATTGTAAATAGATTTTGATAATTATTTTTTGTTTAGTAGATTATGCATAAGGAGTAGTTCTGTAGGTATACATTTTGCTATCAATTGAGCAGTAATCGAGAAAACAAAAATTTGCATACATCAATGATACTTTGGTTTACTTCGAAACTTCACTGTCTGAATTGTGTTTAAGTAGTTGGTTTCACAAAATATTAAATTTATTCAAATATCTAAGTGTAATTTAAATTGAAGGCAGTGATTGTTTCTTCGGAAAAAAATACGAAGGGTACACATTTTCTACGTGTCAGGAATAACCCACTTTATGTTCCTACAACTGGAACTTGAGGTTTTCTCTCACAAGGAGAGAGTCATGGTCACAATCCACCACGCTGCCCAAATATGTCTTAGAGGATGTCCTAAATCAAGTTTAAGTTTAAGTTTCTTTTGACGCGACTAGACAGAATTTTCACGGGCTGTAAATTGAAATCTTGCGTCACGCTCGGGTATGATAATATAGCTTTTCGGGTAAACTCGGGATGCTAGAGCGAGAAACAAAATACAGTGAACAAGCGCGTCAAAGCGAGACAGATAATATAGTCTCTGTGTGTTTATTATATTTATGTATTTTGATCGTGACATTAACTTTTGCACTTCTAGGTACTTACCACATTAATTGAACTTGTCACGAAATATTAAATTTGCATTTTACATCCTTTGTAAAAACGTTTTTGGCGTAATATAACAGTTTTTAGTTATTACCCTGTACACACATATAAATATAAATTGACATTGTTCATTACAATTGTAATAAATATATATATTTTAATGTTGACACTTATTTGTATGATACTATTATCGTACAATAGAATGTTAAATTTAAACTTTAAAAATGTATACTCCTTGTATGCTCTTATTTTGTTTTTTTCTAAAATTCTTCGTGTAAATTGTTGGCTTTGACTTTGACATTGAATACACGATTTATTATGTAGGTACGATTATAACATTTCGGTAAGGCACTTTCATTCATTCATTGGAAATATTTTATCAACTTATCTCATCTTTTGAGATTTGCTATCGATATTTCATTTGTTCGATGAACTTGTGAAAATATGTCAAGAACAATAACTGTACAAGTCTACAAGTGCACATTGTAGTAGATTAAAATTTTAATAATTTTGTACAAAAAATAATAAATTTAATTAAAAATTCTGATTTTATAATGTATTTTGTATCATATAAAAACACATATTAGTAAATTAAAGTAGATAAATTAATGCATTTACTTAAATCTGTAATATTAAGTTCCATCCTTAAACATAATTACAACATCAGTCAATAATAAAAATATAAAATTATATTTATGGTATTCATTCCATCTATATCTAGTAAATCCCTTTTGTGGACTGTGTCCCATCACTATTGAGAAATGTAGGGCGAGCAGACACCCCGACGATTATCTATAAATAAGTAACACGACCGCGAAAGAGAAGGATATATCAGAAACTGCCACAAGAGCGAAGGAGATAGCAAAGAGCGCGCTGCAGGAATAACGACAGAACTAATCAAGTTTAGTCCTTATTCCGTCGTAATAAGAATACACACAATAAATGCAAGTACTAAGTTGATAAACACTTATTATTAGTAAAATTATCATTGCTATGTACATATATGGTCAACAATGACCTCTAAAACAATGTACACGACAGTTCATAATACATTAACATGCACTTTTTGGCAAATGCATTGCAATATAACTAGCTATTGAAGCCTCAGATATGATTACTTTGTAGAATAAGTCAAAAATCTCGTCAACAATGGATTTCTACACTTGTTTCGTAAACAACAGAGAAATGACAGTCATTATTCAAGCTATTTCCGTCTATCGTTACGCGCAGCGCATATCAAATTCACAGAAATTCCATTCCACACTACGCATATCACAAAACAAGACACATAGTACACGAACAAGTCAGGAAACTAAAAAAGTACAATCACAACTCACCGTGTAGCAACACCACAGATGGTAGCTTCAAAAACGTTAAAAAATCCACTGAACGTCACAAGAGTTCACTCCGACATGTTTTGAGACCAAATGGCTGCACGAATGACATGAAAGGTCTCGTCTTGCCTGGGCTGCCTCTCACCACGATTTCCCAAACGACAGTCACAAAACGACACTATCGCTTCAATTCCAAACAAAACTCTCGCTCGCCGCTATTGATTTTATGAACTCGAAATATCGTGGTACGATAGCTACGGAACCAATGGTATCGTAGTGAATAACGACGCATCGCATTGGATAAAACGCGTTCTGACATTCAAACACGTCCCATGACCCCAATATCCTCTATCCGTTACGTCGGGGCGCGATAAATAAAAGACTGTCCCATTCACACTCATCACCATCGCTGACGAGTTGAAAAGAGACGGCAATCGTATTTTTTTTCGTCTAAAAATAGAACTGTAAGCATGGATAATTTTTGAGTCAAGTTATTTTATACTTTATCTAATTTGAACAAGGAATAGATTTCTTTGTGTGGCAGTATGAGTCTCTGATGTCATGGTTGGAACATGGCTGCTATCATTTTTGGCCTACCTTTGGCGAGGGGAATGTAATAGATTTTGTGATGTTTCTGAATCATTATCGGATTGTTATACACATTGGTATACTATCGTGAGTCATTGTGTGTACTTATGTATTGTTTTATTACTTGCCAATGCAAAACGTGCTGTGTTTATTTTAAGTTGAGTTCAATATTCATTGCATGTTGCCGTCGGCACGTTTCTGTGTTATTATTTTGTATTCCTGTTTTTATTTAATTATGGAAATGAATTAATAAGTAAATGAAAGAGAGGTAGACTAATGGGTCATAGGGTTACCATCTTTAAAGTTTGGCAACCCAACCCAGCATAAAGACTTCGCATTCTAGACCCCAGAAACCGGACATGTCAATTTGTGAATAAGGTTTTTTGTAAAACAGTCAGCGTAATAACTAAAACAGTTGAAAATATCATAAATCACCTTTTTTACTACGTTTCAAATCTTAAAATTGATTAAAGTCATTTTTTATCATCATTTTAATAATCAGTTGATCACGGTGAGGAAATTTTTAAACCCGCCCTACAAATGAAGCCCGTACGCTCTCTGGATGCCCTCTAATTCAAGACAAATACGGGGCAACCCGGGCGGATGGCAACACTAAATGGAAGAGATAAAGAAGGGGCAACGCAAGAAGAAATATTAAAAAATCACCGAGACCGTGGGTACACCTATACCTAAACTGGATGGATAAGAATACGTGGTAGGACTCCTAGCAGAGTCCGCCTGGGGAAGTACTTCACCTTTGCCAGTTATTCTACCGCCAAGCAGTAGTGTGAAAACATTATTTTGTTCCGGTTTGAAGGGCAATGTTTCCAGAGAAATACAGGGCTTAGAGATATAACATTTTAGATCTCTGGGTGACGAGCGCAGTGCAGTGCTAGACAATGATTTGGACTCTTCAAGTTCTAATAGCTGCGTGCCACTGTACTGTTATGTGGCAGGCATGTTGCTTACCATGAGGCACATGCCCTGCTCGTCTTGTCATTATTTATATAAAAAACGTGCATTTTTTTTATTGTAACAGTGATGAGACGAACAGGACATATGCCTGATAGTAAGCAACATGCCTGCCACATAACAGCACAGTGACACGCAGCTATAGGAACATAAAAAGTCCAAATCATTACCTACCTGCACTGCTCTCATCACGCAGATATTTATTATCGCCACGCCGTGTAATTTCACTGGAAACATTGCCCTTCAAACCGGAACACAGTGACGTTTTCACATTACATCTTGGTGGAAGAATAACTGGCAAAGGTGAGGTACTAACCCTAGGCATATGCCGTTGTTCCTCCTCTTCAGCCTATTCTAGGGACAGGTAGGTAGGTGTTCAAGGTTTTTGGCTTCGAGTACCTACAGGTAAGGGTGCTGGCTTTCAGGCTTAGTGAGGCCAGGCAAAGGTCAGGCTTCACTACCAGGGTCTAAATAACTTCAAAAGTAGGTACATAGACTATTTTTAACGCTGGAAAATAACTGGAACTGTAACCTATGTGGGCAAGGTCCTGGGGCGCTACTAGGAAAGTCTTTTTTACTCGATTTACTGTACTTCTACTGGTGACCCCCCAACTTGGTGAGCCGTGGGTGAGAGGGTGTATTAGTAAGTGGGTGGGTCAATGAGTGTATTAGAAAGTGGGTGGGTGAGAGGGTGTATTAGTAAGTGTGTGGATGAGTGAGAGTATTAGTAAGTAGGTGGGTGAAAGGGTGTATTAGTAAGTGAGTGGGTGAGTGAGCCTGGGACCGCGCCTGATCTAAGCATTAGGAATCCTCCTAATATTAGAATTGCAATAGCTTGGATGTTTTTACTCTGTCACGTCGGAATAGTTGAAAGGATCGTGTTGAAATTTGAAAACACTACTAGATTCTAGTCTGGAATAGGGAAATAAGGGAAACGAAATATTCCCGAGTAAAACAGCGGCCTGCTCCTAGATTGGTTTAAATAAATAAATTTAAATACCTATTGGTGGACAATCCACACACAACATCTGACCCCAAACTAAGCAAAGCTTGTAATATGGCAGCCAGATAGCTGATATGATACTTATATGGTTGTAAATACATACTTATTATACAAAGAAACACCCAGACGCAGTGCAAACATTTGAATTAATCACACAATTATTTGCACTGGGTGGGAATCGAACCCACGATCCTCGGCTTCGCAGGCAGAGTTACTATCCACTAAGCCACGCGGCTAGTCAATTTTAGTTTAATAAAAAAGTTTAGTATTCGTAGTGGTAGGACTCTTGGCAGAGTCCGCCTGGGGAATTACCACACCTTTCCCAGTTAATCTACCGCCAAGCAGTTATGTGCAAACATTACTTGTTACCATTATTTTGTGGTTCGGTTTGAGGGTTAGGTAATATTTCCAGAAAAATTACAGGGCTTAGAGATATAATATCTTAGGTATATATCTGGGTGACGAGCACAGTGCAATGCTAGCTAATGATTTGGACGCTTCCTGTTCCAATCGCTGTGCTGTTAAGTAAGTAGGTATGTGTGTAAGGCTTGTTGCTTACCATCAGGCACATGTCCTGCTCGTCTCGTCACTTATCTAATACTGTAAAAAAATTATATATTAATACTTAGGCTTACACTTGATCGGCATTTTTTTAAAATAGTTAATTGATACAAATAAGAAGCATAGAAAAAATCCTAATTTAATATTTTGCTAATTTTTGAAAGCTCAAAACTCGGCAATGAAACATCACACGAAAAAAAATTGTGTGTACACACCTACGACTACTAGAAGTATAACTGACCAGAGTATGAACAAAATTCACGACCTCATATTTTTAAGCTATTGCATAGCTTTTATCGCGGGCCTGGGGACCGAATTTTAGTGATCGTGCATCTCTTTCTTATGTTCACAAGAAAGAGGGATGGAAGACCGTAACGCCGTCCTCCCCACTCGGTCATTCGACTTTGAATTTTATTTGTGTTAACTTTACAGACTAAATGCTCTTAGCAGTGTTGCCAACTCAACGGATTTTCCGTGATATTTTTTATGGTAAACAAATGTCACTTTAAAATATAACGGTTTTACATAAAAATAAAACCGATATTATGTGCCGAGAACGGAAAACATACAGCATTATATGAAGAAGCAGTATGTATACTTATCTTAATAATCTGTGGTCGACGTCTATACCATAGACAATTAGCTTCATCTTGACGCCACCAGAGGGCGCTGCAAGCGCGCCACCAGCCAGGGCACCCGGCGCGGTGCGATCTTTGGGATTCATAGTCTTCACCAGAAAGCCTTTTAGAATGCTGTATGTTTTCCGTTCTCGGCACATAATATCGGTTTTATTTTTATGTAAAACCGTTATATTGATGTGCCTCAGGAAAACATACAGCATTATATGAAGACGTGTTTGTTATCTGCTGGTGTAAGTATGTCCAAAAAAGAACAACGCTATGATGACTGAAACATTTGAATACTTATTAAAATAAAGTGTTCAATAACATTTTGTAATTAGCTAAATTAACAAAGCTAATTTGTGTGTGATGTAAACTTTGAAGAACATGATTAACCATTTATGTTAATTTCGCAGTAAATTAACCTAACATGCTTAATGTGTTAAGATATTTCCATGTTTTGCTTAATAATGTCATCAATCGATTGGGTATTTGATCATCCAAAGGCTACTGCTATATCTGGTCTACATCTCCTAGTTGTACGTTCATGGCACTGTCTCACTGGACTGGACATATCCAATTTTTTAATAACAAGATGTTAAGCAACTGCTATAGATAAAATTTATTTGATTTGACTCGAAAGCTATTCTGTTTTTCTCAGATAGGAACTAGAAAATGTGATAAGACACAAATTATTCTCATTTTCCATGTTCATACTGCTATATAGCAATAATACCTATGTATATTTCGGTCTATAATATTTAAAAGGGGTTATTATTTAAAGAACTGTTCCAAACATATATGTTTTACATACTGTTTTTGGAGGAATTGGAAAACAACCAATCTACATAAAGTAACTCTCTAAGACTTCAGGTAGCTGTAGAATTCAGAAGATTATCGCTTTCGCAAAATTTTAAAATGTACATAAATATGAAGTTCCATTTTAGTGTGTTGTCTGCAAATAGGCGACATAATATAAGTACATACTACGTGTACTAATTCTGTTTTAAGTGATAAGCTGTTATTTTAAACTAGACTTATCCGTGTTTTAGCTATGTCAGCAGTTCTTGAATTTTAATATCAAATTATAATTATTTTGATCAGACTTAAGATATATTATAACATATTTAACGCATATAAGTCCTCGCTCGACCATCGTTTCGTCCGGTGCCGAGTGACAGTAAGGGTTGGCAATGATTCACACTGACCTAGCGTTATTTTATAAACTATTTTTTCTGTGAGTTTCTCACTCAAATCTACCCTCATTTTCCCAAAAATCTAGGGTTTTATCAATACTCATGAAGATTTCAATGTAATGATACACTCTACAGCGACGTTTACCTAGAATCTTCCTAGGTCACGCGTTATCCACCAGGCCGCACCAGCCCGGTGGACCATGGCTTTGGCCGACTCCCAGTGATGGGAACGAGTCAGAAGGCTGGGCTGGTTTCGTATAAATATAATTTGTTTGTTGGCTAGTCGAGAGCCACTACCTTGTACGTCCTTGTTGAATAGTTCGAATGTGCTAATAATAACCAGGAAAGAATACTGGAATTTGGGTTCATCAGAGCTTGTCGAAAGCATTTATAGGCTTTGTTGACGACATTTTGCAATTATTTGTTGCAAATGGATCTTTTGAATCCTTTTATTTATAAAATATGGTGGTTCTTAGTCGCTGTTTTAAATCTCATACTCAAGCTTAAAGTTCAGATACCGTTTACATAACGGTTCTGCTACAATTATTTCATGTTACTGTTCACCGTATCTACTTTCAATTTGGTTTTGGTGTTATCTCGAAATGATAAAAATCTTAAATCTTTTTCCATTAATATTTAACCTTATTATTACTTATCAGATTTCATAAAATCGAAGAGCATACGGTTTCTCTCTTCAGAATAGAGACTATACGGCAAGCTGGGCACTCTTTCACAAACTAAATATTAATCAACATTATCGCTCATTGGAATTGAAAACACAACTGCGTAAGACGCGTGTTTTTAAATTATCATGTGTTTTAGGAGTATAAACATCATCAGGGAATGTCAGAAGAATGCAAACGATTCGTGGTCATAGATTCCTTCGTTGTTGTGATAGAGTATTAGTCGTTAAGTAATTATTCGTAGTTAGTATTGCTCATGGTGCTTTGTGTATTGAAACATAATGAGAAGTGGCTCCGCGCCACCACACCATCGCAGTAGGTACTACAAACATCCTTTTTGTTAAATCATGTAAGTACAAGTCATACTTGACGAAGCTGTTACTGGTTAAATCTGAGATGGCGGATATTAAAGTCTGCCGTATGGTACCAGAAACAGTAAAATTTAAGCCACCCTTCAATTCCAATTTAAGCAAATCAAATCTAACTTTTGCGTCAGATGTAGGTAGATTCATGTACTTTTCTATAAACGCTGTTATATGTAGATATATGTGCGCCATAGTTGACCTGCTCCTATTTTCTGTCAATAACCTTCCAGATACATAATGTGAATATACATAGATACCTGCTTTCTCGATCATAGTTTTGAGGCATTTCCAGTGTCTCGCGGCTTCCGCAACCTAGAGACGTCACTTGAACGCTGCACCAGAAGGAAGTCGTTCAGTAAAGACGGACACGACCTTCGAACGCAAGGTCTCCGCGACCAAGCGTGTGTTAGTAGTAAGATATGGTGTGGGGACCAGGTCCAAAACAAGTATTGGTCAAATATATTGGACATGAGTATGTTCCAAGTGTCTCATGGCTTCCGCAGCCAAGAAACTTAACTTGGTACTGCACCAGAAGGAAGTCGTTCAGTAAAGACTGACACGACCCTTCGAACGCAAGGTCTCCGCGACCAAGCGTGTGTTAGTGGTAAGATATGGTGCTGGGACCTGGTCAAATGTGAGGTATCAATTGTTCCAAATGATGTCTCGCGGTTTCCGAAATCTAGAGGCTTATTTAAATTTTTTATTGCACCAGAAAGAGGTCGTCTTGTAAGATTAGTGCGAAGTGCGACCCTTCGTACGCAAGGTTTCCGCGACCAAGCATGTTATGAAAAATGTGGTGCCAAGGAGAGATCAAAATTTAAATATGTATACGTATTAAAATAAAACATGCCATAAAACATTTGATAATACAATAGAACATCTACTTGAATGATATATTTTTTATAAATATCTCTGAAATTGGCGACATTGATGCCTTGCTTCTCTTCCGCAGAGAAGGTTTGTTTTATAACATGGACTCCTCCCCTGAATCGATAGTTATCGATGTGATGAGTTGGATGTAGTTGTGAATTTTAAATCTATTGAAATGGGTTTATGTGAAATTTTATTCTCCCAAATAGTTATATTGGCGCCCAGAGCTCGCCATTGCATATGAAATACTTATTTTTTTGTAGGTATGTAAGAATTTTAAAATGCAATACATTCACGATCGTATTGTATAAAAGATCCAAACTTAGAATCTCCTTACATAAATAAATGGTTATGCATGTATGTTTGCAAATTTGTCCACGTTGTAGCAGCTTACTTTATTCGATAGTGCAACTAAATTAAGTGATGGTGTAATTACAATAGTGCAACTGAACTAAGTTTCGTCAAATCTTAGTTAATAATGCGTATAATTATGATATATTCATTTCAACCCCCATTGGCACGTCTATATATTTGTATACGTCTGAACTAGTTCGGTGGACACCGAAGGGTATAAAATTTAATTTCGTTTATACCTGTTTTTGATGTTTTAATTAATTTCATAGAATATTATTCAATGTTGATTCCGATTCTGAATAGCCATTTTTCCCTTCTTTTTTGAAAAGTGGGATTAGATGTTGCCATAATTATATGTAATATTGAGATACTCTTAATAAGTTTAGCTTCCCAGATGTTACTAAGCAGTAACTTATTGGTTACACACCTTATCAAAGTGTATTAGTATTAGTAGGTAGTTGAGACAAGGTTCAAACAATAAATAATTTAAACAAGCCAGTTAAAACTGGGAGATGCACCTGAAACCCTTAGTTTTTCTTTTAGCGGACACGCTGCCAAGCGGGTAGGTACATGCTGTAGATTTACTTAGCAATTTAACGTTAGCTGGTCTAATAATTTACATAATAGTCTTCAAAATCTTTTACGTGTGTCTACCCGCATGTCCAAAGAGTATCGGTCACATACTATGTTGGTACAAGTGTGTTCCAGCTATCACACGGTTTCCGCAACCTAGAAACGTAATTTGAACTGTACCAGAAGGAAGTCGTTCAGTAAAGACTGACACGACCCTTCGAACGCAAGGTCTCCGCGACCAGGCGTAGATGATCGAAATGTTTTCGATATATTGGTCAAAACCATACATTAGAGATTAGGCAAAACTCGCACTAGTGAGCCAGCTGCTCACTTTTGATAAAATGCATATAAATGAATGAAGACTGACCTGCATGTATAAGACCTTGATTCTGGAATCGGTCGATCTCACCTTTACCACGCAGAGGATTTACCATTTTCTTCGATGGATGAATTATCCGCTTCACTCACGGGTACTTCGAAAATCTCAATCCGTTGAGATTTCAATAAAATTTCGTGTAATATATAAACACATTTAAAATATTTTTCGATAGTTATTAATTGTTAATTAGTGATAATTGAATATTTTTTTCTATAATTTCGACCACTCGTGGCGAAAGTATACAACGCTATGAATCCCAAAGATCGCACCGCGCCGGGTGCCCTGGCTGGTGGCGCGCTTGCAGCGCCCTCTGGTGGCGTCAAGATGAAGCTAATTGTCTATGGTATAGACGTCGACCACAGATTATTAAGATAAGTATACATACTGCTTCTTCATATAATGCTGTATGTTTTCCTGAGGCACATCAATAAGCAATTCCGAAAAATTGTTAACATCCCTAGTGCTTATGTTGATAAAAATGCATGCAACATGCAATAGCTTTACCGTGGCAGTCTCCGAGTGCCACTTTTCTTTTTTTGGTTGTCCGCTTTGCGTGAAATGCCCCATGTGGATGTCGAGGCATGATGCGAACCAGAGTGGTTCGCCTCAATGGATGAGCGAGATGTGATGCCTCCTCTCATTCCTCCGCCTCACCCGATCTCCCATCATCGAGCATTTTCACCAAGACTGTCGGCAGTGAGAGGCCCCTAACAACCAAGGCCGTGGTTAGCAGTGGTTCCGCCTCAATGGCTGCGGTGTCCACAAGATAACATCGCAGTCAATGCCTGGTCCCGGTCATGAAGTCATGACCCCCTCTGGCCTCTGGGCTGAGTCCAGGACCTAGGTAAATTAACCACTATAGCGGGGATCTTCGAATCGTGATGCGAAAGTGAGAACTGAGAACTTTGAGTATTAACTTTATTACGAATAACGAATTCCGTATGTACAAGTTATCGCAGGTTCTACAGACAAGCTTTCATCCAAATAGTTCCAATCAACCAGAGTGCCACCTATCGGTAGAACAGTATTTTCTTGCCTTCGGGTAAATTGTCTCAACGAGGTGGAAGCGACTAACAAGTTTGGATCTTTGCCTGAAGTGGTTCTATGAAAAAACTCGATGCCGCGAGCTAATTTTACTAGTGGTGCCATCTAGTTTGTTAGAACGGAACTAAAGGTTGTTATACCACTAATTAAAACGCACAGTCTTGTATGCTTGACTATGCCTATGTGATCCCCCTTGCGCTAAAGCTGGATCTGCCCTGGCAGTCTCTGCTGCGCCCTTCAGACGTCTTGTGGTCTTATTCTTCCACTGAGCACTCAGTGCTCGCGGAGGACTTTCTTTTGGAACACTTAGAATTTTTATTGGGCCGTTTAGAACATCATCCGACAGTGGCGGATTTAACACATTTACCGCTACAATGCTTTTCAAATCTACCGCCCTACTGGCCTCAACACTTCAAGATTCTTGTCTACAATCTTAGGTTTTTTTACCGAAGCCAATTAGGTATATAACCTTACTAATATAATAAACTAGCAACTTCCCGAGGTTTCCCCGCGACAACGCACACGTGCAAATGTGGCCGACTCTAGTGACACAGTTTTTGTTTTAGCGAGACTACATCCAACTTTTTATACGTCCATGCCTATATCACAAAAAGTGCATGGCAAAGGGCAGGGAACAATTATTATGACATAAATCATGTCGGAACGGCTAAGCAAATTAGATTAAAAATTTTAACACAAATAGGTTATAGTCTAGAATACCACATTAAGTTACCTGCTATTTATTCTGAAAAAAGTGTGCAAAAAGTGAAAAAAGACTAAGCAAATTTGATTGAAATTTAACACAAACAGATACCTAAGTAGTAATAATCTATAGTCTGGAGTTCCCCGTACCATCGTTGCGACTTCAAACCCTCTTATGTGTCACTTTTAGTGAAATCGGTTTTTAACTCCCGACTTCTTCGGATTTGTTATCTGTACAACAGTCTACTAGTCAAGCCCTTTCATTTGATACCCATATAAACAGGGTTGTGAAAAAAGAAATGTATTTCGCCATTTTGTCGTAGCGGCCATCTTGGTTTTTCAATTTGTCATAATGCAAAGTATTCTACTAGTCAAGCCCTTTCGGTTGATACCCATATTGAGGGACTTGTACATTCTACTAGTTAAGCCCTTTCATTTGATACCCATATTGAGGGAGTTGTGAAAAAAGAAATGTATTTCGCCAATTTGTGATATCGGCCATCTTGGATTTTAAATTTGTCATAGTGCAAAGTATTCTACTAGTCAAGCCCTTTCGTTTGATACCCATATTACATTCTACTGGTTAAGCCCTTTCATTTGATACCCATATTGACGGAATTGTGAAAAAAGAAATGTATTTCGCTATTTTGTGATAGCGGCCATCTTGGATTTGAATGTTGTCATAGTGAATAGTATTTTACTAGTCAAACCCTTTCATTTGATACCCATATTGAGGCAGTAGTGAAAAAAGTAATGTAATTTGAGATTTTGTGGTGACGGCCATCTTAGATTTTAAATTTTGTCATAGTAGGTACATAGTATTTTACTAGTCAAGCCCTTTCATTTGATACCCATATTGAGGTAGGTTGTGAAGAAATATTTTGTCCGCCATTTCGTGGAGGCGGCCATCTTGAATCGATAATTACCAAACATAGCTAAGAACATCCGCACAAAATTCAACCTTCAAATATAAAAAAAAAACCGAATCGAAATCGGCCCATCCGTTTGAGCTCCACGGTGCCACAGACAGACACACACACAGACAGACAGACACAGCCAAACAGACACACAGACAGACAGACAGATAACGACGTTAAACCTAAACCACCCCTTTTTTTGGTCGGGGGTGTTAAAAAAAGATTAGCACGCTCCATCGTAGATCGCATCGTCGCATAACATCAGGCGAAATGGCGATCAAGTGTGTACCTAAGCCTATTGGTAATTATTTTTTTTGGTACCGAGTGACGGGACGAGCAAGACATGTGCCTGATGGTAAGTAGCAAGCCTTACACATACTCGTACTTACTTAACAGCACAGCGATTTGAACATGAAGCGTCCAAATCATTAGCTAGCGTTGCACTGCGCTCGTCGCTCAGAGATCTAAGTAAGGTATTATATTTTGTAGTGGTAGGACTCTTGGCAGAGTCCGCCTGGGGAAGTACCACACCTTTGCCAGTTATTCTACCGCCAAGCAGTAATGTGCAAACATTACTGTGTTCCGGTTTGAAGGGCAATGTTTCCAGAGAAATGACAGGGCTTAGAGATATAAGATCTTAGATCTCTGGTTGACGAGCGCAGTGCATTGCTAGGAAAGGATTTGGACTCTTCATGGTTCCAATAGCTGCGTGTTACTGTGCTGTTATGTGTCAGGCATGTTGCTTACCATCAGGCACATGTCCTGATCGTCTCGTCACTCTTTATTCAAAAAAAAAATAATCTAAGCGCTGTAATTTCTCTGGAAACATTACCTAACCCTCATACCGGAACACAGTAATGTTTGCACATTACTGCTTGGCGGTAGATTAACTGGTAAAGGCATGGTACTTCGCCAGATGGACTGAATCGGCTTGTGAGTTTCCTATTCCATCCAATCTATCCAATCCAAATATTTTACCTCGGCCAAAATACACAAGAAGAAGATTTATATGTACCGCACGAAACGTGCAAACCGTGCGAACCCCGCTCGGAGGAGCGCGCCGCAGCGACAGCGGCCAATCACGGGCGTCGCTCGTTCACTATTCTTCTATCAAGTCAGCGCGCGTGTGCAACTGTGCCAAATCAAAAACAATTCAAAACCTTATCAAATCTCAGAAACTTTATCAAATACTTTACGTTGTGAATCTAAATAACCATATACTAACATAATATAACTCAATAATAAGCGTGAAGTGTGTGTGGAGATCAATCCACAATTCAGTGCCGGCCGGCATGTTAGCGGTTCCAGAGGAGGCCGAGGTAAGTACCCAACACTCACTTATTTCCCCTCCCTAACTCACAAGCCCCGGTAAAGAATTAGTAATTCACCAAAATCAAAATTCTTTGACGTGGTGTCTGACCATAAGTGGTCATTCGAGCGCGAATAAAATTTGCTTTGAAAATAAACGCCAACGCCTATATACCTAGTTTACAGTCTAATCGGTCAATTATCATAATATCTACCTAAATAAACAGTGATTAATTGCGTACATATCGAAATCAAATGCAATTAATGCCTATGGAAAGGGTAGCTACATTTTAAAGTTTCGAATAATTATGCATTCGATGAACATACCTAAAGTACCTACATAACTTGTTGTTACAATTGTACGCGGGCAGTCGCGGCCCGCCTGCGCTGCTAAGTTTTACGCGCGAAAGATTGGTCGATTCAAATTACGCCAAAGTATAATTTCTTTAATGTGTGTAATACTCAGTTATCAACATGGATTCAAATAAAAAATTACAATTGCTTAATGGAAAAAAGGAACATATATTTAGGGACATTCAAATTCTGTATGATTTATCGAAGGAAATCGCGACGGATAGTTCAAAGATCGGGTCATTCAAGAGTAGATATAAACGCATCGAGAGTGTCCGAAGTGAGTATGTACAGGTTACTGACGAAATTAATACGTTGAGAGTAGAGGACCCAAAATAAATTGATTTTATAAAATTGATTTTAAATCTATTCAAGCATTCGATGATTATTATCATTAAAACCGAGTGCCCAAATCCGCCTTCCTCTCACTATGGAAATATTGAACTTTGGCAGACTTTTTATGACACGTTTCTATCGATTGTACATCACAATGAAAATATTTCAGATATCGAAAAATTTCATTACTTGCTTTCATGTTTGTCCGGCCCGGCATTGTCCATCGCGAAAGGATTACCAGTTACATCCGATAACTATAACATAGTATTTAATGCCCTAATTGAACGTTTTGATAATAAACGTATATTGGCCGCAAATTATTTGGAGAAAATATGTAATTTAACTCCATTACGATCATGTAATTTCTCCGAGTTACGGAACCTTACAAGCTCACTACAAGAATCAGTAAATGCGCTTAGGGCAATAAAACTTGGTAACTTGGGCGAGTTCATATTATTTCATTTGGCGGCCAGGAGTTTGGATGCGGATACTAGAAGGAGATTTGAAGCAAGTCACAGTGCAGAAATTCCTACTTTTGACACTTTGCTAAAATTTCTACAAGATTACGTCAAAATAATAGAAGTGAGTGATCCACGTTTTGCATTTCAGAGTTTAAATATTTCACAGTCTAAATTACCGCCCAGATTACAATCTCATAAAGTGATGCCACGATCGTCATTAGCATATCCCGGTAATACCGAGATGTATGATGAACCAGGGCCGTACTCAGACATGGGTCCCTATTTAGAGTCAGATCCAGGGGCGTACTCAGATGTAAGACCATATACAGATTCGGAGACTGGGCCGTATTTGGGTCATTCTGAGGTCCATGCAGGGATGTACTCAGGAGCGGGGCCCCATTTAAACAACAGATTTCCAGATTGTGTTTGCTGTGGTTTCTCGCATCATGGTATATACAAATGTCCGTTATTTCATTCCTATAATTTAAATGATAGAAAAATATTATAAAACTAAAAATTATGTATCAACTGCCTGCGTCCAAACCACAGTGCAGATAAATGTACTTCAAAATCAAATTGCTCTAAGTGTAACGCGCGGCATCACACCCTTGTTCATGACGAAGTGAGGATTGCAGCGTGTACTGAACATTTGAAACAGAATCTGCGCCCCTCTGGATCCGGTTGTGTCAATGAGCTCTACTAGTACTAGCGCTTGCCTAGAGCAAGGTCGTGCTCTTGTTCTGCTGGGAACTTGCGTGGTACGTATTCGTTCTGGGGCAAATGTTGGCTACGCACGCGCATTAATTGACAGCGGAGCTCAGGATTGTTTCATAACGTCTGCATGTGTTCAGCGGGTTGGTTTGCCTAAACGCCGTTGCAATATTACTGTAGCTGGACTTGGGCAAAATACCGTGCACCAAGTAAAAGGATTGACCAAGTGCACTATTGAACCACGCAATGCTACAACTCCGTGTTTCGAAATTAATCCTATTGTCATGGAAACAATCACTAACAAAATGCCAGCCATTGAGATCCCAATAAAAGTTCGGGATGTATATAAACATTTAATTCTTGCCGATGAAGAGTTTTATGTCCCAGGCGACATAGAACTATTAATAGGAGCTGAGCTGTTCCACAGTCTTTATGATGGCCAGCGACTAGAATTTGGACCTGATCTCCTGCAGCGCTTCACAGTGTTTTGGATGGGTAATAACAGGTAAACTCAATATTGACTTTCGGCCACCACCAGCTACTACAAATTTGTTAGTTTCTACTTTAAATTTAGATAGGGTACTAAAACAGTTTTGGGAGGTTGAGGAACCACCCACAGAAAAATTGAAACACCCGGAAGAGGACATATGTGAAGAGATATATAAAAACGAACTACCTGTAAACCGGATGGAAGATATGTGGTTCCTATGCTACTGAAGGAACCTCATATTGAACTCGGTGATTCGTATCACACTGCTCGCTCTCGCCTTCAAAATTTGGAAAGACGTTTTCAACGCCAGGAGAAACTTCAAAATGACTATATCGGTTTTATGCAGGAGTACTCAGAATTAGGTCACATGCGAAAAGTTAATTCCAATGAGCAGGTTTTAATATAATACCTCACCATTGCGTATTGCGACCAGAGAGTACAACTACGAAACTGCGCGTTGTGTTCGATGGAAGCGCGACTACTTCTAATGGAGTGTCTTTAAATAATATTGTTTACTCCGGTCCGAAACTACAGAATGACGTTGTCGACATAGTTACAAAATTTCGGCTGCCCAATGTTGTATTTACAGCAGACATTTCTAAAATGTATCGAAACATCGATTTATGTGAAACGGACCGGATTTATCAACATATTTTATGGAGAAATTCCCGGTAGAATCAATCCAAGAATACGAATTGAATACCGTAACCTACGGTATTACTAGCTCTCCTTACCTCGCAATACGAACTTTACATCAGCTTGCAGAAGATCACGGGGCTCAATGGCCTGAAGCAGCAAACGTTCTACGTGAAAACACCTTCATGGATGATATTATTGCAGGCGCACCATCCTTGGAGCAAGCGTTAAAACTCAAAGATGATCTTATTCAGCTTCTTGACTGTGGTAAGTTCGAACTGCGCAAGTGGAGCAGCAGCTCTCCTGAGTTTCTCACACTGAAATACCTGCTGACCACTGCCAAGTACCCAAGACCTTTGTGATGATACAAACCAACAAGTATTAAAGATACTTGGAATTAGATGGGACCCAGAAAATGACACATTTTCATACTCCGTTGCGAAACTTGATTCTCTTTGCACAAAGAGATCCATATTATCAAATATAGCTCGCATTTACGATCCTCTTGGCTGGTTGGCTCCCATGGTACTTGTAGCCAAATTGCTTATCCAAGAGTTATGGCGTAAACAATTAACCTGGGATGAACCTATTCCAGATAATGTGTTTGAACAGTGGAATAAATTTGTTGCGGAGTTACCAAATCTTAGTAAAATTCATATTCCACGAAAGGTGATACCAGCAAATGCCTTAAAATTCGAACTCATTGGATTTTGCGATGGTTCATCTAAAGCATACGGATGCTGTATCTATTTGCGGGCTACAAATGATGAGCATGTAACTGTTCGTTTACTTTTGGCTAAAACTAAAGTTGCACCTCTAAAGTCACTGACCGTTAACCGCTTGGAGCTCTGCGCTGCTGAAATGCTCTCGCGCTCGCTGAGACATATGCATAAGCTACTTGGTTCAAAATTACAAATCTCTTCTACGCTTGCTTTTACAGACAGCAGTACCGTTCTCGCTTGGTTGCGAATTCCACCATTCCAACTGAAAACGTTTGTGGCTCATCGAGTTGTAAAATTACAGATAAAATTTCTGTTGATAACTGGGGACATGTGTCCACGTATGACAATCCAGCTGACTATTGCAGTAGAGGACTTACGTGTGCTCAAATCACGTCATCGTCTTTATGGTGGTCCGGACCGGAATGGCTTACGGCAGATATGTCTGCATGGCCTGTTCAGTTAGAGTGTCCTGTTACGGAAGCCGTTCCAGAAATGAAGACAACAATAGCTGCCACAGCAATAAATAAATCTCAATCGGAAAGGGACTTTATAACCAAACTACTGGAAAATCATTCTGCTTTGACCCATGTACAACGCGTACTAGCGTGGTGCCTTAGATTTATCACAAATATGAAAATTCCCAAGCAGAGTCGTGTTTTTTCTGGCTTGACTTCAATTGAACTTAGAAATGCCCTTACAAAATTAACAAAATATGAACAAGCGACTGACCTTGCTGACACTTTAAAGTCAGTACAGTCCAATAATCCATGTTGTCGTGAAATTCAGAAACTTAGTCCTTACATTGATGAGGCTGGATTACTGCGAGTGGGGGGACGTCTTCGACATTCTCAACTCGACACCTCCGCTAAACATCCCTTACTATTAGCGAAATGTAGTCGTCTTTCTATTTTGATTATCGATCATTTCCATCGTCTGTATTTACATTGCGGGCCTCGGACCCTACAATCTTTAATTCAGCGAAATTACTGGATTTTAGGAATCCGAAATCTCATTCGGTCAAGACTAGCAAAGTGTGTCACTTGCTTCAAGGTTCGTCCTACACCATGCACGCCCAAAATGGGGATCTGCCGTTATGTAGAGTTCAACCAAGCCGCTGTTTTCAGAAGGTTGGGATTGATTTTGCTGGCCCTTCATGTTAAAGGAAAGTAAGAGGAGAAATGCTCGAACTTACAAGGCATATATTTGCATGTTGTCTGCCTTGCCGTCAAGGCTATTCATCTTGAGATTGTCACAGAATTATCTAGCCAGGCCTTCATCGCTGCTTTGGACAGAATGGTTTCACGTCGTGGCCTTTGTCAGTACGTAGTCACTGACTGCGGTACAAATTTCGTGGGAGCTCGTCGTTACCTGCAAGAAACACAGCAGTGTCTTCTGGATCACCAATCAGAACTTGAATTAGAACTGTCTAAACGCCAGATAAAATGGTGTCTAAATCCTCCCACTGGTAGTCATTTTGGTGGTATCTTTGAGAGTGGAGTAAAGTCCATGAAATACCACTGGAAGCGTGTGGTTGGATTGCAGGTGTTGACGTTCGAAGAAACGACGACGGTTCTGGCAAAAATTGAAGCGGTGCTAAACTCTCGTCCACTTTGTTTGATCTCAACTGATCCGGATGAGGTTGATATTCTAACTCCTGGCCATTTTTTAATAGGAAAACCTCTAGTGTCGATACCGGAACCTGATCTAGCAGATTCTTACCTCCCACCTCGTGAGAGATGGCAACTCTTACAGCAAATGACGCAACGTTTTTGGCGATCTTGGCAACAAGATTATTTACATACTCTACAGCAGCGATCCAAATGGATCCAAGAAGTACCAAATGTTCGAGTAGGTGATGTCGTACTGATCATTGAACAAAATTTACCTCCACTGGAGTGGCGCAAAGGCAAAATTATCGAAACTCACCCGGGCAAGGACGGCATAATTCGTGTTGTTAGTCTGCGAACTGCGGGCGGTCTTTTGCGTAGACCTGTTGCCAAACTATGTCCTTTACCTTTAACTAATTAATGACGTTGAAATTAATCTACGTTAAATTAAAATTAGTTTTCTTTTTTATTACTCTTTTTTTTTTTTTTTCATTTATTTTAACTGTACTTACATTAACCAATATATGTTTCTTTTCTTTTATACATTTCTTTAACGCTACGTTAACATCATAAATGAGTGTTAAATTCTATCTGAGTATCTTGGTTTGAATTTCTGAAATCCTGCATTGATTTCAAGTGGGGGGAAGTGAATCGGCTTGTGAGTTTCCTATTCCATCCAATCTATCCAATCCAAATATTTTACCTCGGCCAAAATACACAAGAAGAAGATTTATATGTACCGCACGAAACGTGCAAACCGTGCGAACCCCGCTCGGAGGAGCGCGCCGCAGCGACAGCGGCCAATCACGGGCGTCGCTCGTTCACTATTCTTCTATCAAGTCAGCGCGCGTGTGCAACTGTGCCAAATCAAAAACAATTCAAAACCTTATCAAATCTCAGAAACTTTATCAAATACTTTACGTTGTGAATCTAAATAACCATATACTAACATAATATAACTCAATAATAAGCGTGAAGTGTGTGTGGAGATCAATCCACAATTCAGTGCCGGCCGGCATGTTAGCGGTTCCAGAGGAGGCCGAGGTAAGTACCCAACACTCACTTATTTCCCTCCCTAACTCACAAGCCCCGGTAAAGAATTAGTAATTCACCAAAATCAAAATTCTTTGACGTGGTGTCTGACCATGGACTCTGCAAAGAGTCCTACCACTACTGATAGGTACTAAACTTTTTTATCAAACCGATCTAGCAACAGGCCGCGGTTTTACTCGGGAATATCTCGTTTTCGTTATTTTCCTAGTACCGACTTTAGTTTAATTGTGTTTTAATATTCAACACGATCCGTTGAACTAATTCGACATGACAGAGCAAAAACATCCAAACTATTGCAATTCAAATATTAGTAGGATTATTTATTTTCTTATTTATATCAATGAGGATTCCTGATGTTTACGCTTATCTCAACATTTTATTAAGGCACGAACAGAATAAATACACTTCACAGAGCTGCACTTCATAAAGCCTGCTACCGCACGGCCATCGCGGGTGTCATGGCGGCTGAAGTGCCAATATGCGACTAGCAAATCAAACTATTGCAATTCAAATATTCATATTCATATTCATTTATTCATACAACAAGTACACGTCAATATCAATTTTACAATATATGGTGGAAATTACACAATTATAAGTAGGTAGATACTAATAAACAATATAAAAAATAAAAAATAAAAATAAATCATAACTTTTTATCAGACGTCAGCTTATATAGTATTACAATGTCAATCTTTACAGATAATAATAAACAATAATATTATTGTTTGGCATGGTAAAAACCTTTCTACAACAAGACGAAAATGACGGTTACAAAGTGCACGCTATGAATTTAGAAATGCAAAGTGAGTGGTTAACCATAGGTGAGTTCTGTATCCCATTAGCTCTAAAATGGCGCACCTTGATCTATGACTGGTCCCCTGCCTTATTAAAATTTTATCTAAATGCATTCCAAATGACCCTCCCTGACCAGAGTAACTTGGTAAGGTGGGGAAAAGCCTCTGAAAAATGTTGCTATACTTGTGGAGAGGCGATATGTACAGCAAGGCACATATTGGTGGGATGCAAGGTGCTCCTTAATGGGGGTCATTACTCACGGCGCCATGACAGAGTACTTGAAATCATACGTGAAGCCTTTCAGTAGCTAGAGCCCAAAAGGGATTGACGACAAACAACAGACAAATTAACTTTGTAAAAGAAGGCTCAACTTCAAACTCCAGGAACAAGCCTTACTCAATCCTGGGTACAGCACCTGATTGGACTATTTTAATGGACACGTATGAAAAGCACTACAAAATCCCAGAGGATGTGGGTGTTTCGTCATCCAGACCGGACATTTTCCTTTTTTCTAGAGCTACGAAACGCATAGTCCTTGTAGAACTTACCGTACCGTGGGAAACTAATATACCTAAAGACCACGCGATGAAACAAAATAAGTATTACGACCTCCTAAACGAATTAACAAAAAACGGCTATGTAGTTAGTTTATACGCGCTGTAGAAGTGGGAGCGAGAGGTATACCAGCAAAATATCTCTATAACCTACTGAAAGACCTTGGCTTATCCAGAAGTGCAGTAAGTTCTATACTAGAACGTGTATCTAAAGCTGCACTAGTAGGCTCATATCAGATTTGGCTGGGCAGGAGAGAAAACGAGTGGTGAAGGTGAGTGTTGATGTACGTCAGAAAGGGCCCCTTAAACCTACGCCCGAGTCACAAGTCTCGGGAACTACTCGAGTTTTTCTCTCTCTGCCACACGATGGACCCGGCACCCGCACGGTGAATCCATGGAATGCTAAGAAAATCGTCTCAGAAATTATAATCAGATTAAAAATAATAATATGTACGTTAGGACTAAATGGATTAAATTTCCTAAAGGTACCTTAGTGTACCTACATTGTTTCCTTTCGAGACATGTATTCCGTTTCAATGTCATATACAGCTTGGCTGATAAGCCAATGTTTGAGTTTACTTTAATTTATTTATTTTAATATATATACTATACTTTAATTTAATATTAGTAGGATTCTTTCTTTTCTTATTTATATCAATGAGGATTCCTGATGTTTACGCTTATCTCAACATTTTATTTATTTACACATTTTATTCTCAACATTTTATTTTATTTTCCTAGTACAGACTTTAATTTAATTGTGTTTTAATTTTCAACACGATCCGTTGAACTAATTCGACATGACAGAGCAAAAACATCCAAACTATTGCAATTCAAATATTAGTAGGATTATTTATTTTCTTATTTATATCAATGAGGATTCCTGATGTTTACGCTTATCTCAACATTTTATTAAGGCACGAACAGAATAAATACACTTCACAGAGCTGCACTTCATAAAGCCTGCTACCGCACGGCCATCGCGGGTGTCATGGCGGCTGAAGTGCCAATATGCGACTAGCAAATCTTTGTGCAGCACGTGTAGATGGTGATGCAAGGACAGCAGCATCCGCCGCATCCACCACAGCATCTACCACAGCACTCACCGCAGCACATTTTCAGAATCAGAATCAGAATATTTTATTGCGTAAACTGTCTACAAAGATGTTATACAAAATAGATAAACTCAGAAACAACAGTCTTACCCTTTGCGGGCATGCAAAAAATAAAGCCTCTTTAGTATGAGGTGGGTATTTTGAAGAAGAGTTTTGAAATTGAAAGACTACAGAAGTAAATAATGGGTCAAAAGACCTGTAAAGTAAAGTGGATTTTTTGAGAATGTTTTTGAAACTTTTAACGAATTTTGGATCAGGTGCGGTCCCAGTCTCGAATTTAGTAGTAGTAGGACTTTTGGCAGAGTCTGCCTGGGGAAGCACACCTTTAGTAACACCTTTACCAGTTATTCTATCGTCAAGCTGTAGTGTGCAATGTGTATATGACACAACGTGACACTGTCCTGCTATGTTTTTTTTCTTTTTTAACTAGAATAGGTTCGCACTTGACCACCATCTCGCCTGATGTTAAGCGATGATGCGATCTACGATGGAGCGTGCTTACCTAGAAGAAACCGATTCACTCTCGATTTGAAGACACCAAGATTGTAACAAACGGGGAAAACCCACTCAGGCAACGCATTCCACAACCTAGACGTTCTTATCACAAACGTGGAGTCAAATCGCAATGTGGCAGGCATGTTGCTTATCGTCAGGGACATGTCCTGCCCGTCTTGCCACTCTTTATTTAAAAAAAAACACATGTAAAGTTTGTAGAATCGTACGATCATAACCAGCAAGTCTACTACGAAGTCCGATAAACGATATATCGGCCGAAGTTATGGACTTTTTATACTACGAAACACAATCGGTCGGTTGATGACACACAAAAACTGTCAAATCAGCGTAGGTCGGGATGAACGAAACGCCCGATCAGATCAACCGACCGATTGTGTTTCGTGGTATAAAACGTCCATAACTTCGCCCGATATATCGTTTATCGGACTTTGTAGTAGACCTGCCGACTACCGGGTACCGGGCCATAGACAACAGTGTAAAATAAAGTTTATTTTCTCCAAAAACGAAAACCGACTTTAATATTAAATTAAATTCAGGCATACCTACCACCAAATTCAATAGGAAGCAATCACTATGTCGTCCAGATAACGAAAGTAAATTTCAGTTGTTTTTTGTTCATATTTCAGTTTTTGTTCATATTTCAGTTTTTGAAATATGAACAAAATATGAAATACTACATCAATTTCGATAAAATTTAATAAATTTTATATATAAATATATATAAAATTTATTGTATTATATCATAGTTCAGAAGTGATTGTATAAATTTAATTTATGATCTACCAAACAAAACAGAACCATCAAAATTGATTCACAATTGGCAGAGCTATAGCGTAACATACAAAGAGTTTACATATACTACGTATGTAAACTCTTTGGTAACATCGGTAGATAAAAAAAAAATATTGGCTGTCCGGTAGTCATACTCGTAGGAACTGCCGATCCAAGTGCAAACTTATTCTTACTCAGAATTTGATAGCTTACTTTGGAAACTTCGCCGGTAAAACCGGAGAGCGTGACCATTAGCATGGCCGTCTGGCCATCGCATTTATAGATGCCCAACAAAAAAGGCTCACGCATTTCTGGATCCAATGGGAAATGCTAACGCATTTCTAGATGGCCATGGCCGTGGCCGAGTGTACCTGAATGTTTTTATCATTCCCGAGCGTGACGCTAGAATTCAATTCACAATTCACGAAAATTGTGTCTGGGGGGCGCCAAAAGAAGTCGAATAAAAACTACTTAAATAGGTACCTACTATGTTTTTCAATAGACTATTTTTTTTATTACAAAAGTATGATTTAATAGATTGTACATTGCATAGTTATAATAAAAAATCTCTTACTAATAACGACAAAATCCTAATAATGAAAATAGCATGTTTACGTATGTTCATGAAGTAAACATTTCTTCAGGCGCTCTGACCTTTTTTTAGCAAATTTATAGACAACAGGCCCGTGAACAAAATGTGTGGGTCAAATGAGCCACCAGGAGACCTATGTTGGATTACAGAAGGGTATAAAATAATGAGATTGAACACTATGCCGTCACTAGTAAGCTGTCCCACTGAGTACAGTTGAAGAGGGGGGGTTGCAACCCTCGATCATTTCTCCTTGTCGCATGACTTTTGTACGGCATTTATTTACGTTGACCTTGAACAATATTATTGAGAAACAAATACCTAACTATAGTAATATATTATATGTTGCATTAATATTACAAGATACTAGGTGTATCCTGCGTGCGTTGCTACGCCACTTGTCGAACATTGATCGAACCTTTGCTAACAAGTTTGCCAAAGACTGACACATGATCAAATGCATAGTTCACGATTATATCTAGGACATACCTACAGATAAACATTATTTTTTAGGGTTCCGTACCCAAAGGGTAATAACGGGACCAGTACCTAATAGACTTCGCTGTTCGTCTGTCATGTATCTCAAGAACGGTGACAGCTAGCAAGATGAGAAGAGAGAAGAGAATGAGAAGCTGTAACAACAAATACAAAAAATAAAAAATATTTAAGGGGTCACACAAAAAACTTGTTTCTTTTACCGTTATATTAACAACGGTGACAAGTAGACGCTTTAACTATTCACAGAATATTTGGTTTTAGGTATCTCTTTAAATGTAAAAAATTAAAATAATATAATCAAAGAGGTTCCCATACAATAAAAGAGGTTTTCGCCGTATATTTGCTAATGATACGGAACCCTTCGTGTCCGAGTTTACTCCCACTTAACTGTTTTTTTATTTGCATACCGAAAGGATGACTATTGTAACTATTCACCCTTTGTAAGGCACCTACTCATTCTCGGAATATGATTATATACCAACTTACCGATTAATCATAAATAATCATACCTAACTACCCACATCAATTTGCAAAAACAGGCTAGTGTAGGTAAATTTAGTATTTATATATCTATTAAAAAAAATATTACAAAAAACCGACTTTCAACAGAAAACTTATAAAGTAAAAAGTTTTCCTCGATTTCTCTAGGATGTCATCATCAGATCCTGATTTCCTTATCACGGTACCACCCTTGGAAAATCTTCTTTACAACAAAAAAAGAATCATCAAAATCGGTTCATAAACGACGAAGTTATCCGCGAACACACATAAAAAATAATATATACGGTCGAATTGAGAAATCTCCTTTTTTGAAGTCGGTTAAAAAACTACGAAACTATAACGCCAATTACGTAATTTGTACCTATTGCCGTCGAGACCTTGGGTTGTTGGGGAGCAGAAGCTCAAGGGTTCATGTCAGAGTTGGGGCGCAGGCTCAGGGAGAATACAGGTGACTCCCGCTCCGGCGCGTTCTTGGAGCAAAGGTTGGCCATAGCCATTCAACGTGGGAACGCAGCGAGCTTCATGGGTACCTTTGCGCCGGGAACGGTTCGGGGTGGGTTATTTGGGGAATAGTTTTAAGTTTAATTGTAGAAGTTGACATATTTAAGAGATAAACTTATAGATATACATATAACTATAACTCAAAATATGTTTATGGTCTCGTGGTAGTTTAATTGCAGAATTTTATTTACTATTTATAATTTGATTAATAAGTACTTTTCTAGTCAGATGGAATTTTGGAAGTTACGGCCTAGGCCAGTGGTGACGGCAGATGGAGTACATAGATAAGATTAAGTAGAGCGATTATTGCCAATAATAATAAATAATCACAGCCTGGTCTCAGCGCCGGACAAGCTTAGCAAGTACCTTGACCTGGCTCGTGAGGTTACCGCCATATGGAATGTTGATTCCACGATCATAGTCCCAATAGTCGTGTCGGCAAACGGCCTTATAGTGATAAGTCTCGACCAACATCTTGAGACTTTCGCTAGACCGTTGGATCAAGGATCAGATGCACGCGGCGGTCATCCTTGACACAGCGCGCATCGTCAGGAGGTTCCTCTCTCTGCAGCCCTAACCACCGGTAGCTTGGGCCCTGCCCCGCTGCTGGCGACACCCTAATGTTTTATGATGTTTATATTTTTTATAGTTGTAGTAAAAAACTTAAAAATTAAGATTAAAAAGAAATGAAGTGAATATAATAATAGCAAATAATAATAAATATTGGTGAACATTTCTCACATAACACCGTCTAACCCCAAACCAAGGAAAGCTTGTACTGTGTGAGCCAGATTTTTTTTTAATTAATCTGTGTTAGCTGGTCACGAGACGCCTATACTACCGAACTGACTAGGTATTCAGGTTAGCCCCGAAGGCACAGGACCCAAAAGGAACCTACCCTATATAACAAGAACAAAATTAAAAATTTTGATTAACCCCCGACTACCTTAGATTTGTTATCTGTACAACATTCTACTAGTCAAGCCCTTTCATTTGATACCCATATTAAGGGAGTTATGAAAAAAGAAATGTAGTTCGCCATTTTGTGGTAGCGGCCATCTTGGATTTGAAATTTGACAAAATGCAAAGTATTCTACTAGTCAAGCCCTTTCGTTTGATACCCATATTGAGGTAGTAGTGATAAAAATTATATAATTTGCCATTTTGTGGTGGCGGCCATCTTGGATTTGAAATTTGTTATAGTGTATAGTACTCTAGTAATCATGCCCTTTCATTTGATACCCATATTGAGGTACCTACCTCAAGAAGAAGAAACCTGTGAAGAAATATTTTATCCGCCATTTTGTGGAGGCGGCCATTTTGAATCGATATTAACCAAACATAGCTAAGAACACCCGCACGGATATTAACTTTTAAATAAAAAAAACGCATCGAAATCGGCCCATCTGTTTGAGCTCTACGGTGCCACAGACAGACACACACACACAGACAGACAGACAGACAAACATCGACGTCAAACTTATAACACTCCTTTTTTTGGTCGGGGTTAATAAAACCTATTGATATGCTAGTGCTATAGCATGATGATAGGTACCTGGAACACGTTACGGCTGCTAGCACGAAGGCGCCTCAGACGGCTCGACCTCGGCTTGGGCTAGTTTTAGTGTGTAGACAGAGTGTTTGGCACCTCCTGCAGGGCTAGCACGGGCAGTAGACAGTTACTCCACCGGGAAAGGAAATAATCTCTTTCCCCCTTGTCTTTCAGAGCACGGACTCGCCGGTGGATTATTCCACGGTGGATATACGGCGGGAGTAGCGTTATCACTTCAGTATTGCCGTTATAAGAAAATAAAATTAAAAAAAACGTATTAATCATCAGTTTTTCTGTGAATTCATCAAACCTTCAAATTTGTTTGTTATTTTTACTAGTGTCCGTGCTATACAGCGGGGAGTAGCGGGATGTAATGTCCACGACAAACGTCAAATGGAAACATTTTATCCCTTTCCCCCTGTTGCCATGCTATGCAAGGTGGAAATGATTATTATATCCACTGACAGGTGGATAAAAATGGTGGAAAGACTATTAGTCCACTGTCCGTGCTAGCCCCGCTGGTGGAGCGGAGCGGAGGGGTGAGACACAAGGATGTCTCACCGGGCACTCCAGTCGGTGTCAAACTCGCTACCAACGCGTGAATCTATGTCGGTTGGCTTAAATGGGAGCCAGATAGCTGTGGATATATAAATAGGAAAATATCCACCAATAGAATCGATTTATTTTCATACCCTCGCTTAGTTACCTACCTACCTACCTTCTGTTTGACGAGGTGAATTATAGTACAAAATGACATGAAGAGAGTACGTATCCTCACTACGTAGGTACCCCTAAGTACCCTCGCTCTGCTCAGCTACACAGCCTTAAACAAATAAATATTGGTGGGCATTTCACACACAACACCATCTGACCCCAAACTAAGCAAAGCTTGTAATATGGAAGCCAGATAGCTAATATAATACTTATATATTTTTTAAATACATACTTATTATACATAGAAAACACCCAGGCACAGTACAAATATTTGAATTCATCACACAAACATTTGCACTGGGTGGGGATCGAACCCACGACCAACGGCTTCGCAGGCAGACTTACTACCAACTAAGCCACCAGGCCAGGTTTCCTCGCAATACCGGCGTTAGGGTAGGGCGCGATAGGGCGGGCGACTGCCCAGGGCGCCGGATGTAAAGGGACGCCGCGCCGCGCCTCAAGCTCAGGCGCCCTTTTGTGTCTAGTCTGTAACCAGGCTTCGCTCATTGAGTGGTCAAGTCAAAGAAGAAAATCATCTCGCCCAGGGCGCTGGTAGTGCCAAAACCGGCACGGCTTCCTTGCATCTCTTAGCCTTCTACAGGCATCGATATAAACCACTAGATGTGCCCTGAGCACCTTGAAAATGGTAATAAACTGGGTCTCTGTGTGTAGCGTAAATGGGTTACATACCTACTAATGGGTTACATATTAATCTACTAGACCCCTAAAATCGCTAGCGGCGAGATACGCTGTGGTTCTACTTATTTTGGTTGTTGACAACAAATAATGATAGGTAAAACACCCGGCGTTGACCGTTTCCTTCAACAGACTAGAACGGAAAGAGTGGGCTCACTCTTTCTAACGATGACATAATTCCGCACTCCTGTTGTTTGGGAAGGCACATCTAGTGGTTTATATCGATGATTGGTAATAACAAGCAATTACACATAAGCGGTCACTATTACACAAACATTACAATACATTTACATAAAGCAAGTACCTAATTACTTTCATGTTTAATAGTAAAAATAATGTAGTAGGTATAGGCCTGCGATCGTTAGGTCAGACCCACACCTAAAAACCGTCATCAAGCATTGGGCATTCCCATGCAGGGTACACTCCGCGAGGCATAAGCTGAGCTTTGCATTTGTGTGAGTGTACATGGATAGTGTAGGTCTGACAACCGGCCTTAGGCGCGGCGCCATTCTGTCTCACCGCGCTCCTGTCTGATTGGTGATCACTCACACTAATGCAAAGCTCAGCCTATACCTCGCGGACAAAATTTCAAGCTCCTGCCTGATTGGTGATCACTCACACTAATGCAAAGCTCAGCTTATGCCTCGCGGAGTGTACTCATGGATATATTTTGGTAAAATAATTTACTAGTGGGATAATACCCTCTCATTCCTAAAAGTCTAATTTATTTTATATTTATTTTAGTAAGTATTGTGATAAAATGTAGTCTAATCAACAATTTTCAATCAACATTATTATTTATTACAATTTACTATAATCTACATTTTAAATGTCATAACAATAAAAAGTCATGTTTTAAATATTATTTGGATTTTGGTTTCATTTTAGGAGGCTTAATGATGGATCCCACACTCTTTCTCTTCATTAAAGCTTTTTTCTTCTTCGACGGAGAATTTATTTCTTTCGCAGCGTCGGCTTTTAATTTTGCTACTTTTTCTGCCATTTTCGATTTTGGTTTCTTTTCCATCAACACATTTTCTGTTTTCTTAACTTTCTTTCCAGCCTTAACTTTTGTTTCGTCAGTTACAAGTTTCTTCATTTTCGGTTGATCTTTATTTTGTGGTGCTTTTTTTGAATCTGTTGCAGATTTTTTTACTGATGGTTTGGCGCCTTTTTCGTTATTTTCGGTTAGTTTTTCTTTTTTCTTTGGCTTCGGTTCTTTATTTTCTACAAGTTTGAAAGACCCTGATGCTCCTATCCCTTTCAGCTGGGCGAATGTTCCTTCTTCGACTCCGGTTTTCAAAGACTTCTTGATTATAAAATTCTTCTTTTCAGTGTCCACCTTATATTTTTCGTTGAGGTATTTCTTGATTGCTTGTACCGAAACGCCTTTTCTTGTTTTTAGTTCCTTTAAAGCATTTGTGATCATAATTTTTGTAGTTATCTTTTTGTCGAATTTTTCTTCTGTGGTTTTCTTACTCGTATCTCGTACTTTGGGTATTTTTTTCGCAGGCACCTTTAAAGGTTCCTCTTCAGAGTCCATTGATTCATAGTCCGACATTTTGATCTGTTTTCTATCTATGGATGAAATATATACGATATAAGATTGAACGAAGACGAGGCAGGCATTGTATGCGTTTAAGTGCTATCGAACTTTACTTTTTTGAAAGCACAGCTGAAGTGTGATTGGCTAATTCCATTATGACTACTCTTTATCTCTTTGGATATTCTTAGGCAGTAACATAGTAAGACAGATTTTGCTGTATCTGAGAAAACGCCATATTATGATTAAATAAAAATATTCCTTGAAATTTTACTATTAAAACTAAACAAAGCTTGTGACATAGTGATCGGACTCTTAGTCTACCTGAGGAAGTACCACACATTTGCCAGTTATTCTACCGACAAGCAGTAAAGTGCGAACATAACTGTGTACAGGTTTGAAGGGCATGTTTCCGGTGAAATTAAAGGGCTTAGAGATATAACGTCTTAGATCTCTGGGTGACGAGAGAAGTGCAGTGGTTCATCTTCATGTTCCAATAGCTGCGTGTCACTGTGTTGTTATGGTCAGGCATGTTGCTCGTTACCTAGCACGGCCTTGTACTCGTCATCCAGAGATGATATAATATATTATATCTCTAAGCCCTCTGAAAGCATTGCCCTTCAAACCGGAACACAGTATATATTCTATAGGTTGTATCTATATTTGGTACCACGAGCGAAGCCGGGGCGGACTGCTAGTTTATTATTATGTACCTAATGATTTTAGCTTCCTCCTATTTTCTTCTTCTCCTAATCCAAGAAATATGTAAAAAAGAGAATTGGAATGACAAGTGAATAGTGATAGATAAAAAAACGTTTTGCGTTCACCGCTTTGCTGCAACCGACTAGAACGGAAAGAGTGAGCTCACTTTCCCAACGACGACATAATTTGCCTGAAGTTCAACACAATGAAATGCCAAATGACCCCGGAGTCTGTGGAGTGCCAAAATTAGATAAATGAAAAAAAGTCGTACCTAATGATTTTACGATATCGATTCAAGTACCTACAGTTAAATCGGTAATAGTTATTTGTTATACAAGAGTGCAAAGTTGATTTTTAACCGCGTGCTCAATTTGATGACCGAGCAAGCGAAGGATTCTAAAATTCAATTAGAATCCTGAGTGTAGCAAGGGAATCAAAAGAGCACAAGGTGAAAAATCTTTGCACTTGAGTGCAACACGTAACTTTTCATTCCACCTCAGCGAGGAAATGATTAAATTCAAATTTTTAAATGTTTTCGCGCTAAGCAAATTAAAAAAAAGTCAGTACACCAAGGAGTCTGAGTTTTTAACATATTAAAAAAAATTGTATGATGCGTTCGGCACCAAGGAGGTAGAAATAAATAAGTTGAATTATGTTTTGAATTTAAAACCTCAGTACACACGATGTTCTAAATTCAAATTTACTTTAACCTCTAGAGGGTAAGAACGACTTTTGCGCCTTGATATCGAGGAGCAAAGGTACTCTTACCGAGCTGGTGGGATGAAAAGGAAATTTTCGATCATACCAACATAAAACAAGCCTAAAGGGATGAGATTAAAAACTACATTCCTTTGTCGGTGAGTCGGTAGCGGGTCTGCCCACTGAATAGGTCGTAGGTTCGATTCCCTCCCAGAACAAACCAAACAAACTTTAGTACTTGGTGGTAGGACTCTTTGCAGATTCCGCCTGGGGAAGTACCACACCTTTGCCAGTTATTCTACCGCCAAGCAGTAATATGCAAACATTACTGCGTTCTAGTTTGAAAGGCAATGTTTCCAGAGAAATTACAGGATTTAGAGAAATAACATCTTAGATCTCTGGGTGACGAGTGCAGTGCTAGGTAATGATTTGGGCTCTTCATGTTCCAATACCTGCGTGTCACTGAGCTGTTATGTGGCAGGCATGTTGCTTACCATCAGGCACATGTCCTGCTCGTCTCGTCACTCTTTATTTAAAAAAAAACAAGGCCCCGATTCTGAGCAGCGGAAACAATGAGTGGACTGCTCATAGGGGGCCGTAAGATAAATGCAATTTTCTGTCACAATTCAGAAATTTTACTTACCTACCCTCAATAAACGACTCACGAAATTCATAGTCAACATTAGCTCAGTATAGTTGACTGGTCTCGTGACGCACTTAGTCCGTATGTTTAAACTCAAGCCGTAGGTCGTGGTAGTAGTTGATCCCGCTATACAACGACCTTCACCTGTTTATTGGATGAAAAGTATTTTATATCTAACAAGCTGTACCCTGCCACGCTTCGCTGTGGCACATTGTGATGCAAAAATTAAATAAAAAAACAATCCTTGATGCGGATTATATACCATTGTAAAATTTCAGCTCGATCGGTGCAGAGCTTTTTGAGTTTTTGAAGCGTACACAAACCAACACCGTTTTTATATAAAGATACTAGCGGCCCGCCCCGGCTTCGCCCGTGGTACATATATATAACCTACAGCGTTCAAGGATTACGAACATATGAAAGAACGGTGAACGATTTTTTAAATCGGTCCAGTAGTTCCCCGAGATTAGCGTTTCAATTTATATATAAGCTATAGGCTACTTTTGATCGCCAAATTATCGTGCTGTTTACTGGGTCAGAAGTGACACCTATAGACATCTGGCGGGGATAACTAATTAAATGACGATTGATCAGTTTTCCACCGGAGAGGAAAAATGATTAAATTACTAAAATGGCTATTAAAAAATAGGGGTTGATCGTAGAAGGGTGAAAATTGAGGATTGTATGTATTTTTGTATGTTGTATCATAAAAAAATTGAAATTAAAAATTTTGTCTAAAAAATAAAATAATAAAATTTAGGGGTGGACTACCCCTAACATTTAGGGGGATGAAAAATAGATGTTGGCCGATTCTCATAGATACCGGATAAGTACAAAAAATTTCATCAAAGTCGGTCAAGCCGTTTCGGAGGAGTATGGCAACGAAAACTGTGACACGAGAATTTTATATATTAGACTAGCGGCCCGGCCCGGCTTCGCCCGTGATACATATATATAACCTACAGCATTCAAGGATTACGTACATATGAAAGAACGGTGTACGATTTTTTTTTATCGGTTCAGTAGTTCCCGAGATTAGTGTTCAAACTATATATATGCTATAGGCTACTTTTGATCCCCAAATTATCGTGCTGGTTACTGGGTCAGAAGTGACACCTGTAAACAACTGGCGGGGATAACTAATTAAATGACGATTGATAAGTTATCGACCGGGGATGAAAAATGATTAAATTACTAAAATGGCTATTAAAAAATAAGGGTTGATCGTAGAAGGTTGAAAATTGAGGATTGTATGTATTTTTGTATGTTGTATCATAAAAAAATAGAAATTAAAATTTTGTCTAAATAATAAAAAAAAAAATTTAGGGGTGGACTACCCCTAACATTTAGGGGGATGAAAAATAGATGTTGGCCGATTCTCATAGATACCGGATAAGCACAAAAAAAATCATCAAAATCGGTCAAGCCGTTTCGGAGGAGTATGGCAACGAAAACTGTGACACGAGAATTTTATATATTAGATTTAATATGTCAACAAAAATATTGCAACTAAAGATTTCAGTCCAGAATTGATTAACAATGTTTTTTTTTTTAAATATTTTACTTAAATTGGTTGAATTTTAGATAAAACAGTATCACGTACTTAACTTATTATTTTGGTTTTACAATGCTTACGAAATTTACCCTAAGGGTATGAAACAGGGGATGGAAGATTGTATGAAACTCTTTATTGTTTGATAATATGGGATGTTAACACTAATCACAAATTAATGTTTAGTGTTAATTTTATGATAGTTTGCATTAGTACAATATCGAAAATCACATTATTATAATTTAATACTACGTAATACTACGTATTAAATTTATTATAAATGATTTTAAATGCTATATTTTTAATCTGTTATCACGTGACTGGAAACATCAATATGCCTTATTACGTCACTAATCGCAAAACAAGCTGTCGAAACTGATTAAATTGTTCATTGTTCTGCATTTTTATTATGGTTTGCGATCTTAGCGACGACGCTTTTGATTGTTTGTATTCAAGTAATGATAAGAAAACACAAACTGGACATACAGTCATGAGTCGCGACCAATGTTTTGCGACTAGTGACATCATGTCAGTCGTTGGTGTTTTAGCGGCAAAATTCAAAATTAGTCGGGTATTGTATATTTACTCATCGAAAATACGAATATTTTGAAATAAAATGTTATTTTTTACGGTAAATAAGTGTAAATCTTCAAAATGAAAGCAATTCCTAAAAATTGTTAACATCCCTATTTAAGTGAAATATTTAAAAACATATTTTTTTATTGTTATTTATTCATATTCTGGACTGAATTTTTTTAGGCAACCCATTTGCAATATTTTTGTTGACATATTAAATTACATTTTCATCCAATAAACAGCTCGGTAAAAGTCGTTGTATAGCGGGATTTTAGACTATGGGGACGATCCCAAATAGGGATTGTGTGATTCGATTTTATGTGTTATGAGTACGGATGTTTTTCTGAGTTCTTATCAGGACCAATGTATCATAGTATTGTATTTAAACATCGAGGTAAATCAATGGATGTGCCCTCCCGAACTTCAGGCGCACGAAATTATGTCGTCGTTGGGAGAGTGAGCTCACTCTTTCCGTCCTAGTCGGTTGCAGATAGCGTTGAACGCAGGACGGTTTTATCTATCACTATTCTTTGTCAACAACCAAAATAAGCCACAGCAAACAGCATAATATCGAGATATATGCTATGCTAGCGATTCTTAGGGTCAAGTAGATTGGTTGTGTGCACCCACTTACGATAACACAGAGACGCAGTTTATTACCAATTTCAAGGTGCTCAGGGCTTATCCTTTGATTTATATCGATGTATTTAAATAATATTGTATTTTTTAACGTGGAGCAAATCCAGGTCTGCCCATTCTGCACCCCCTAGAACCTACGTGCCTGGGCACCGGTGATACCCCCCTATTTAATGCACTGCGTGGGTGACCACGCCACGTCTACTGAACCTCTCGGGAACCCCTCTGGAGGAGCTATCTGGCTACCATAGTACAAGCTTTGCTTATGGGCTAAGATGGTGTCATATGAAAAAGTGTCGTCTGATATTCATTTCATGACTTGTATTTCTAACTGTGAAATTTAGCTTCGCTCATTCAATTCATTTTATCCAAAGAAATGCAGAACAAAAACACCATCTTGCTTTTTTTTATAACAATTTATATTTTGTCTCAGTGATTTCTCAGGAAACATTTTCCTTCAAACCGGAACACACTGAAGTTTAGGTACATAATTAAGGCTTTACGGCTAAATAACTGGCAACGGTGTGGTAGGTAAGTACTTCCCCAGGCGGACTCTGTTATGAGGCTTACCACTGTACCACTACAATATTAAACTATACCTACCAAAGAGTTAACATATACTACGTAAGACATCGTAAGCAGATGACGTGCATACTTTCTATAGCAACAGAGTGATGTGCCGCGACAAAAGTATGACACTTCCACAAGAGCGACAAGCCAAGAAAGATGCTACCCGTGCTTTCGGTGTAAAACGTTTGTGTCAATTCTAGTACATACATATATGTAAACTCTTTGATACCTACCTAAGTATTTTTTAATTATTAGTTTTGTCGGAAAAATTCATGCTTTTCCGACGATGTTCGGGGTAAATTTCGTCATTTGATTATGTACGGCATTGGTTCCATACAGTTTCAATACCTGTTCTAATCCATTATTCTTAAAAATCATGCGGCAAGAAGGAAAGAGCGAGGGTCGCAACCCCCCTTCTTCAATTTTCCTTCAGTTGGACAGCTTTCAAATGCCGCTATAGTGCTGAATTCTATCATCCTACATAGGTATCCTGCTATATTATATAACCCATAAATTTTGTTCACGGGCCTGTAGTCTAGTACCTATATCGAATGCAATTTAGACATAACCTCCCCAAGGTTGCCTGGAAGAAATCGCTTTCAGCGATAAAGCCGCCAGCTGTTTCATTAGTTTTACTGTATTCCTATATTATAAGTGTTATTTAAAGTTGTGAACAATAAAGAATGTTCATTCATATAAAATAAACTATTTTACCGTTGGATCAACTATGAAAATGTTTTGTATCATCTTATCGTACCTACAAACAGCAATAAGGATTTTTGTATTTGTAGTTGACTTCAATTTGAAATGAAATCCGATCAAATTTCGTAAGAATCAATCAATTTAGGTATCGTATAAATAAAAGCAAGCAAATTTCTTTTTTATGATAATTTTTCAAAACTACCGCACCGATTTCAATAAATCTCCTAAGAACTTATATGGGACCTGTGAAGTATGATCGTGGTACGATCAACCAAACAAAAAAAGAACCAACAAAATTAATTCACAATTGGCGACGCAATCGCGTAACATACATACAAATAAACTATTTTCGTACAAAAAATTAAACTGACTTCAAAACCATAAATAGGCACTCAAAAGCCGAAAACTAAATTAATATCATTATTACAAGTGCTACTCACTCATCTATTTGAAGTCAGGCCAAAAATACTGCATGTAGGTACGTGGTTGGTAGGCGTATCCACTACCTGTTAAACTTGGCTAGCACCGACTTCAAATAGATGAGTGAGTAGCACTCGTAATAATGACCTTAATTTCTTTTTGGCTTTTGAGTGCCTTTTTGTAGTTTTGAAGTCGGTTTAATTTATTGTACGAAAATAGTTTATTTTACCCGCTTTAGTGCAAAACAAGTTTTTATTAACGCATTTACGCAATTTCGTAGTGATAGGTTCGAGTTTCATAACTTTTGTGAAATCTACAATTACGTCATCCAGAAAATTGTATGCAAGTTTTAGCTTTTGGTTCATATTTCAAAAATCACTTAACCAATTTCGATAAGATTTCAATGGGATAATTCGGGAAGCATACTTAGGTACCTATCCGAGCATAAAAATAAATTAAAAAATCGGTACGAGAGTTCTCGAAAAATCAGGTATATGTACATAACACATACAAAAAAACCATATGTGTCGAATTGATAACCTCCGCCTTTTTGGAAGTCGATTAAAATGCATACAACCGCATTGAGAACATCCTCCTGTTTTACGTCGGTTAGTAAAATATACATAAATAACAAAGCAAATCTTGTACTATGAAAGCCAGATAGCTGATATAATACTTATATAAATGTAAATACATACTTACATTAAAGATCAATATAAAATTCATTGACCACCGGAAAGTGCAGATATCAAATAAAGAAAAAAACATAGGATAAGGGGTAGAATATAAATTTATTCTTATAGGCAAGTTTTTGCAAAACTACTCACTTGAAAAGGAAATTACTTTAATACATAGGCAGTTTATAATAATAGAATAGGAACAATTTATTTACACAAATCCACAGCCCCTAAAAACAGGAATGTATAACTTAGGTACAAGCAATTTTTACAGCCAATTACAATTTTTTTGTGTAGTTAGGTACCGAATACAAAACTAATGATAATAACGAAAATGAAAATATTAAACAACCACGTTTAAACAGCAAAGAAACTTTGCGCATTTGCTCAAGTATCATATTTATATATCATATTGTGTGTGCTTGTATGTGGGTGCACCTACATAAGTGGGCGTGTGTGGGGGTGTAGGTGAGTGTCGATGTATGTATGTAAGTGATGAACACATGTAACAGTGCATGTGCATGTAGGTGATGAATGATAAAATACACGCGCTACAGAAGATCTCAACTCAGATATTAAATAATGGTTGTTTCTTATTGGTCCATTGTATTTCAAGCCTTTCGCAACAGTACCCTTGTTCCGTAACATTATAATGCTCAAATAAACATAGACATAAAAAAGCTACTCATTTGACAAAAAGACTTCGCGCGTATCATTGGTGTATTTGAAAATAGAACAGAAACTGAAACCGGTGAAAACTTTCACAGCAAAATGGCGCCAACAATGAAACCGAAAAAACCGCTGAAGTCTATGGAAAAATTAGTCGACAAGCCAATGCTGAAGCGAAAAAAGAAGAAGAATTTTGAAAGCTACGCGTCATATTTGTACCTAGTTCTGAAGAGTATTAAACAAGACATGGGTATATCAAAACAAGCTATGTTGATACTGAATAGTTTTGTGATTGATACAATGGAGACTATAGCCACGGAAGCATCAAGACTTGTGGCGCATGGGAAGAAAAATACCCTTAGTAGCAGAGACATTCAGACTGCCGTAAAGCTTTTAATCCCCGGAGAATTAGGAAAACATTGTCAAGCAGAGGCGTTAAAAGCTATGGCGTTGTATACTAACTCGATGCAATGAATATGTCGTAAAGTTAATTATTATTTATTAAAATTTGAAATTGTTTTTGAAAAATTGATTATTGAACAAGCCCTTTTCAGGGCTGAAATAATTCATGGTTTTGTATGTTTCAAAAAAATGATAGACGTTAACATACTCACACCTTTTTAACCGACTTCAAAAAAAAGGAGGTGTCTTATTTCGACCGTATATATGTTATTTTCATTTTAAAGGCAGTTAGCGTCAAGAGGTTTCTTTCTGCCTGTTGTACTTTGGACTGGCGGAGAAGGCACAGGGCCATATTCAACAGATGTGCCCTCCCGAACTTCAGGCGCACTGTATTATGGTATCGTTGGGAAGAGTGAGTTCACTCTTTTCGTTTTATTCGATTGTAGGAAGCGGTGAACGCTGGACGTTTATACCTATCGCTATTCCTTGTCAACAACCAAAATAAGTAGTACCGCAACATACCTTACCACTAGCTATTCTAAGGGCCAAGTAGATTGGTAGTTTGAAACCACTGACGCTACACACAGATACGCAATTCGTTAAAGTTTCATGATGCTCAGGGTACATTCATTGATTTATATTGAAGCCCCTACTAACCTAATCTTACCGTAGGTAGATACTCAACGAGTAAGCATATATTCACGCATATATCATACGACGCCTATCGCAAAGACACCTGAGGCGGTACGACCTCGTTCTGAGCTTACGCGGGCGTCGGCCAGTAGGTAAGATCAAGGCCCAACATTCATCTCTTTACTAAAAAAACGAATTATCTACTTAGTCCGTCAGTCAGCTTATAAAAATATGGTAGCTACATGTATTTTTTATTTTGTTTCACAATTATAAGTGACGAAGATAAATAAATAGTAAAAATTTTCGAGTGACGTCTGTCTATTGCATACGACTTTTATGTAGACGTGACGTCACCCCCCCATTCCGGAAATTTTATGATCCATTTCTTAGTCGATTTTCAATAATTTGATGAAACAAAAAACAAGTTTTCTGTATTTTTCCATACCTAATCAACCTTTTTACTCGACTGAAAGAAAGGTTATGTTTTTCGCGCGTATCTTGTACGTTTGTAAATTTCTTTATTCCCTCGCAGAGATTTCAAATATCCTCCACCTTTCTCACCTCACCGTAACCTTACCTTTTTTGGCCTGGCCTTGTGGCGTGTGACTGGCCTTGTGGCTTAGTGGGTAGTAACTCTGTCTGCGAAGCCGAGGTTCGATCCCCACCCAGTGCAAATATTTGTGTGATCAATTCAAATGTTTGCACTGTGCCTGGGTGTTTCTATGTATAATAAGTATGTATTTACAACTATATAAGTATTATGCCAGCTATCTGGCCGCCATATTACAAGCTTTGCTTAGTTTGGGGTCAGGTGGTGCTGTGTGTGAATTATCCACCAATATTTATTTTTCATTTATATTTACTTATTTGGACATGTATGCCGCCGAGGGGAGGTAGCTATTGAGCGACGTGTGGTCCAGGGAAAGGTTGAGGGTACCAGACCACGAGGGAGATCGCCTATGGTGGACTGACCAGATAAGAGCGGTGGTAACTGGTTCATCAGCAGTACACGAATGCTCAAGAAAGGCGGCCATCAGAGAGGAGTTTCGCCGTGTTGTGAAGCTTGCCACTAACACCTGAAGTGATGTCCACGACCACTCTGTCAAGAGTGATACCGACGAAGAAGAAGAAGATTTCAAATTGTTTTTGTTACGCCAATTTCTTTATTCCTACCTATCTTCCAAACGGCTGGATAGATTTTGACAATTACGATATCGTTAGATTCGCCTCAATCACCGAAGTGTCCTTAGATAGTACTTATATTGTATTACATAATGTTTTTTTATTCGTTGATTTTTTGAAGTCGGCTGTTTAAAATAAAAGTTATTAACATTTGACTATCCCAAAACGAGGGTAGTCAAAGACTATATGCTCATATTTCAATAGGCGAGACGAAAAGAAAATAGTCCGTCAATTACATAAAAAAAAAAAAATTGAACACGTATTTTTTCTTATGTTTCATAATCAAATTAAAGTGGTCAAGTGCGAGTCGGACTCGCCCATGCAGGTTTCCGTAGCAGCAAGTAACATTATAAAATTTCTTGTAGTTCGTTGTTACTTTAATAAGTGTTTTTAACAATAGTGAATTTATGACGTAGGTACCTATTAAAATAAAAGTACTGACCAGATCCCCAGATCTCAATCAAACCAATTTTCGTTGAAAGTTTACATGGTACTTACATCATATTTTTTTTAGTTTTGTAATTCTCTTATTTTAGAAGTTACAGGACCCTCTTTTTGGTCACATTTTACCACTTTGGAAGAGTCTCTCGCGCAAACTATTCAGTTTAGAAAAAAAAAAGTTAGAAACCTCAATATCATTTGTGAAGACCTATCGATAGATATCCCACACTTATGGTTTTGATGGAAAAACATTTCATAAGTTTCAGTTCCAAGTACCCTCCAAAATATATTGTTTTTTTCTATTTTTTTAATGAAAATCTTAATACGGTTCACAGAATACATCTACTGACCAAGATTCAATAGTATAGCTTACGGCGTACGTAGACAGCCAATAGAAAATGCTGATGCATTTATAAATGGCCTGGCCATCATGACATGGCCATTTATAAATGCATCACCGAGTTTACCCGAAAATGTCTTATCCTACCCGAGCGTGACGCTAGAATTCAATTCATAGCCCACGAAAAATCTGTCTGTGGCGCGTCAAAAGAAGTTTTCACTTCAAAAACCTTCAAGTGGCTTTTTAGGTAGGTCCTTGCAGTACCTACGTGGCGATCTGGCGATTAGATATAGGTACTTGTCTACTTACCTAAAATTATAAAGCTGGAGAGGTTTGTTTGAACGCACTATTCTTAGGAACTACAAGACCGATTTAAATAAAAAACGCCGTTAGATACTGTGAAGATAGATACGTGATCTATGAGTAGAGTAGGTAACTCCACAGCGGCGTTTGTATGGAGTTTTAGTGGAGTGTCCGGAGTGTGCCGAAGGTAGAATTTATCAAAATCAAACAGCATTACAATAATATAGGTAGATAATATAAGTAGCATCTATATTCGATGGGTATCTAATAGCCTAATACATTTTATAGTAGGTAGCGACCTACTATAAAATTTAGACTATATTATAAATTATAAAATTATAAAACTAGACACTAAAACTCCATACAGAGTTACCTACTCTTCTGACAACTACGCAGATGTCGTTCGTACACACGCGTGAATGTGTGCGTTAGAGCTATGGCTATTGAATTGTTTTATTGAATAGTTGTGCCCCTTGAGTTCACCTGGTGACGTAAAGTAGTCTATAAACTTGCTATAATGTTGAGTTACATAAATAGAATGGAGCCAAATTATACTATTCTTTTTAAAAGGGTGTATGTATTGGCGCGTAAAATCAAACGAAACCGATGATAGATAGGTACCTAGATATCTACTTCTGTTAGTAGGTACACATTCGCATATTATTTTACACCACTTACCCAAGAAGGAAACTTTCTGTCACTATAATGCTTGCTCCAGGCATTATCAATCCGTGACCAAAACTGGCTGTGTAAGCTACGAACTTTGAGTTAAAAACTACTACGTTATTATAAAGCAACGTTATTTAAAAGTTTATAATCTTACGTTATTTTATCCTTAGGAAATTAAATAAAGCTTTTAATCTTGTCCCGTTTAGTTGACGGACAGCCATAAACAGCACAACAACCACCCACCATGATGATATTCCGTTAGGAATTAGATGTCCGATACCAGCCCTTCGTTGAGTCCTCCTAGCGTACTTGAAACGGCCTGAGGGGTGGAGAAGTTTGAAATTGGTGGGGTGGGGGGGGGAGTGTCCGTTCTATACCGAATATCCGTGGTTCTATCTATATTATCAATTCTATGTATTAAAATTTTATACGGCTATCATAAACAGGTACAAAATAAAATCCAAAACCTTGAAGTACCTAATATCAAAATGGCGGTATCCAATCACAACTCACGTTTACGTCGTAGGTGGTACTTCATACGTACCTACATCAAAATCAGGCGTTTTTAGATGAGACATGAGATTGATTGGTATCTTAAGGGGGTGATCCAAAAGTAATGATAATCAATAATAAACACAATGAATAAAATCAAAAACTAAATTTATTTCTCAACATAGTCTCCTAGCAAGTCTATACATTTAGTCCATCTCTTTTCTAAACCTAAAATTCCTTTAAAAAAATCTTTATCTTGACTCTCAAAAAGTCCTCAACCGCGGCCATCACGTCGCTATCATCGTCAAATTTCTTGCCCCGGAGGTGTTCCTTGAGTCGTGGAAAGAGATAGAAGTCACTGGGGGCTAGATCTGGTGAATAGGGGGGGTGTTCCACCAGCTCAAAGCCCGCTTCCTGAATGGCAGCCATGGCAATTGCAGCTTTGTGAACCGGTGCGTTGTCTTGATGGAACAGCACTCCAGCCCGCAGTTTGCCTCGCCTTTTCTCCTTAATAGCCTCCCGCAATCTTCTTATTTGTTTTGCATAGTAGGAGCCTGTAATAGTGGCCCCTTTTCCAAGTAGTCCACCATGATTATTCCTTCAGCGTCCCAAAAACAGACGCCATAACCTTCCCTGCTGAGCTTGACACTTTGAATTTCTTCGGCGTCGGTTCATCGGATCGTTTCCATGTCATCGATTGTTGTTTTGTTTCAGGATCAAAATGGTGGATCCAGGTTTCGTCCATGGTCACAAAACGTGACAAAAATTATCCTTGTCTGCCTGGAACTTTTCGAGATTTGCTCTTGACATGTCGACTCGTTTCTTCTTTTGCTCGTCGTTTAACATTTTCGGTACCCAACGCGCGGAGACCTTTCTCATATGCAATTCGTTCACAAGGATTCTTTGAATGCTGCCATATGAGATCCCTGTGACCTCAGCTACATGCCTGATAGTCACTCTTCGATCTTCCAATACAACTTCAACTTTTTTCACATTTTCTCCAGTGAGGGACGTCGATGGGCGCCCTTCGCGGTGTTCGTCTTCCTTCGATGTTTTTCCCAGCTTAAACTCCTTAGCCCAGCGTGCAACTGTGGAATATGGAGGAGAACAGTCCCCTAATGTTTCCACCAAGTCGCTGTGTATGTCTTTGGTAGACATTTTTTTCAAGCAGAGGTATTTAATGACAGCTCTGATTTCGTGTTTTTCCATTTTGATGTTCACTCCTTGACAGTCCGTATTCAAATGAATGTAGCTCCCGGGAATCGTGGCCTATTTATATGATTTTTTTTCCTGAACTAGTGGGTAATTGAGCAAGTGACTGTAATTTTTTTTTATTTTTGTGTGCACTAGAAATAACTGATTATCATTACTTTTGGATCACCCCTCGTATATGGCGCCCAGTATCTAGGTATATTAATATTATAAAGCTGATGATATTTTGTTTGATCGCGCTAATCTCAAGAACTAAAGCACCAATTTAGAAAAATCTTTCACCGTTGGATATGTACCTACGTCCTACATCCATCGATATAAATCAAAGGATGTGTCCTGAACACCTTGAAATTGGTAACAAATTGCGTCTCTGTGTAGAGTGAGTGGTTAACCTACTTACCAATCTATTTGACCTTTAGAATCGGTAGCGGCGAGATAGGTATTTTGCGGTTTTACTTATTTTAGTTGTTGACAACGAATAGCGATAGGTATAAACGTCCAACGTTCACCGCTTCCCACAACCGACTCGCGACTCCCACAACCGACTCGAAAAAGTGCGCTCACTCTCCCCAACGACATCAAAATTTGTGAGCCTGAAGTTTGGGAGGGCATATCCATTGATTTATATTTTATATCGAAGCCTGCGTGATCCTCGAGTGCTGAGTAAGTATAAGGCTATAATGTGTTTGGTGCTATATTATTTTGATACCTAAACGAGAGATCTTTTTTTTTTTAAATAATGAGTGACGAGACGATCAGGATACGTGCCTGATGGTAAGCAACATGCCTGACACATAACACCACAGTGACACGCAGCTATTGGAACACGAAGAGTACATATCATTACCTAGCACTGCACTGCGCTCGTCACCCAGAGATCTAAGATCTTATATCTCTACGCCCTGTAATTTCTCTGGAAACATTGCTCTTCAAACCGGAACACAGTAATGTTTGCACATTACTGCTTGGCGGCAGAATAACTGGCAAAGGTGTGGTAGGTACTTCCCAGGCGGACTCTGCCAAGAGTCCTGCCACTACAAACATCTGACTAATATGATACATCTGACTAATATGAAATATGATATATAATCTATCTGACTCATACACACTTGTACATAGGTACTGAATGCGTCTTAATTATGCACTTTTTCGAAAGCTATCGAAATGTACACTCAACAAGCTTAACTACTTTTACAGTTTCGAGCGATTTTCATGAAATGTATCTACTTAGCTAAGAATATTTTATTTGTATAAGTAGTGGTAGGACTCCTAGCAGAGTCCGCGCGGGAAGTACCACACCTTTGCCAGTTATTCTACTGCCAAGCAGTAATGTGCAAACATTACTGTGTTCCGGTTGGAAAGGCAATGTTTCCAGTGAAATTACAGGGCTTAGAGATATACCTACCATCTTAAATCTCTGTGTGATGAGCGCAGTGCAGTGCTAGGTAATAATTTGGATTCTTCATGTACCAATAGCTGCGTGTCAGAGTGCTGTTATATGGCAGGCATGTTGATTACCATCAGGCACATGTCCTGCTCGTCTCGTCACTCTTTATTTTAAAGAAAAAAGTTAACAATAAAAGTGATTAGAAGTAGCGATACCAGTTTGTGGTAGACATCCCGCAAACTTGAACTGTGTAGTTTGATCTAGACACACGGCACTATAGCCAGCCAAGTTCGTTCAAGTACATACACTTGGAAAGCCGCACCATGTGTAGGTAAGTTAAAGCATTAGATCTTGGCTAGTTTCATATACGAATTATTAGCAGTCTTCATACATTCTAAAGCTGTTATTTTATTTTTCCGTTAATTTGGCTTGCTGGTAGATAGTAGGTACCCATCGGAAATAAGGCTCTTAAATAACTGTTTTAGTACATATTACGTAAGCGAAATTCGTGTACGAGAGCTAGCCAAGGAAGATTACTATGCTAAGTTAGAAGGAAACAATAAATTTTATGTTCTTACAAAATTTTCATGTTGTTATAATCAATTTCAAGACTGATCGTTGAACTTGGCACCCATTTCACATTTATGTTTTTGATGGGATTCTACTTTCATTATTTGTACAGCTAGACATATACCTACTAGGTTTGCTCGTCGTTTTACACGAGGCGAAATGACTGCCAAGTTATGGGAAAATACCACACCTTTGCCAGTTATTCTGACGCCAAGCAGTAATGTGCACACACCGCTGCTCCGCTTTGAAGGGCGATGTTTTCAGAGAAATTACAGAGCATAGAGATAAATCTTCTTATATCTATAGGTAACGAGTACAGTGCAGTGCTAGGTTATGATTTTCACTTTTAAGGAAATATCCTTAGTCAAATTTCTTTGGAAACATTGCCCTTCAAACCGGAACTCCAAGTGGTTAGTGTTTTAATGCTCATTACAGTTCATTAAATTTAGTCGAGTGAATTCACAAGCAAATTTAGAAACAAATCAGAAGCCTTGCTTCTGAATTAAAGCAGTTACGCGCGGACTAAAATTAGATTCTAATCTAATTCTTAGGTCATTGGACAGATTTACGACCGGCTGCTGTGTTATCCCGTATAATCATTAGAAAAACCTCTTCGCCTCTCCCTTCAGCTCGGATTTGGTCCATACGATCCTTCCAGCCTCGGTTGTCACCTTCACTATTTCATAAGTCATCAGTTGACTTTCCCCAATACTCCCAAAAAATCTAAATAAAAGGATCTCCTTTGCAAACACTAGAAAGCCTTCGTTCTGCTAGATGGTCTTTTCAACCCATTTAGTGTTGAATCGCTGTATGTGAGTTATATAGTTGAGATCTGCCTATTCATTCTTCAATACTGAGAAGCATCACTTGGGTTTGCAGGACCATCTCGCGCGTCTCCTTTTTTAGCTTTAATGTAGTCGGAAATCTTTTTGGTCAATTTGCACGACAGAATTTTTAGTGTTTAGATTCAATCGTTTGGACAACTTCCTTGACTTTGCCGTTAAAATCGTCTACGTCTTAGCAGTAGCTTAATTTTAAATATATGTATAATTCCTTCGTTAGATAACTATTAACAAACTTAATGAGATAAAACGTCAATCGAAATGATTGTCGTTATTGGGATTATGACTGGTTATGTGTGTTAAGCAACTGTAAATGTGGCTGATTCTATTTCTAGTCCGCGATGCACTGACATTCGAATGTCAAGTTTTTGCTATTCGAATATACGTGCTGAATTACTATTCGAATGCAAGCCCTAGCGCGGACATTGCTGTGTTCCTTGAAGGGCGATATTTTTAGAGAAATTACCTACCGTGCGACGAAGATAAAGCTTCTTTGATGATGATCTTCGGGTCTCGAGCGCAGTGCAGTGCTTATCAAGGTTGGACTCTTCATGTTCCAATAGCTGTGTGACATAGCTGTAATGGGTGTGTTGTTTACCATCAGGTTAATTTCCTGCTCATTTTTTTTAACTTTTATAGGTTATCACTTGACCGCCATCTCGCCTGATGCGGTCTACGCAGGCGCTTTACGCGGCGGCGCGGGGGTCACCAGTACGCAGTCTACGTGCATGGGTCTACGTTGGAGCGTGTTTACCTAGAAGACACCGATTCACTCTCGATTTGAAGACACAAAGATTGTAACTATCTGGAAAAATCAACTCAGGCAACGTATTCCATAGCTTAGACGTTCTTATCACAAAAGTAGAATCAAATTTCTTCGATCGTGCCTTTGGGACATCAACCACGAAACGACGTCGCTTTTTCGAGCTCCGAGCATTCCGATAGACAAAAGGTATATCGGCTGCTTTGCCCTGTCACTCAACAATATAAAAAAGGGCGAACAAGATTAAAAAAAAAACATTCCAGTATAAAAAGATTTATTTACACAATACATAATTCTTAAAGCTATTTACATGGTACTTACACAATATTACAAAAGTAACGAGAATGACTGAGCACTTTTTTGGTAAAATTCGAACATCCCGCAACATACGAACATACGCATGTCAATAGAATTTTAGTTGAAACTTACAGAACTTGAGTAAAATAATGATGGCTGGGTCAGAAATATAGATGAATAAACCATTCTATTTAGTCCGTCAGGCAGATTATGCAAAATATATTGGGATCACGTATTTTTATCAAAATATTAAATAATAATATAATAATAAATCCTTTATATCAGGCACATAAACCCATAATATAAAACTAAAAACTTATCAGTAGTATGAAAAATATCAATATCGTATCGTAATAAATATCAATACAATACAAAAACACTTTATTATACCACACGAACCAAAATAAACACTGATTAAACTTAAAATTAAAACATTTTGGGCACAAAAGGCGATCTTATCGCTAATAGCGATCTCTTCCAGATAACCTTTTGGTTATTAGGAAAAGGTAACAGATAAGGGCAGTGGTGTGGCATCCTTGAAAGATGTAAGTACATTAATAATTGTACAAATAGAATTATACATTTAAAATATGGTACATATCATAAGTAATATAAAATATATATTATAAAATATACATACATATATACATTTAATAAAATACACTAAGCGGACATATGCACTGATTTAAATAACAAGGTTGCCCAAGTAATGCTGCAAAATCTGAGCCTTAAACGAGTCAACGCTCAATATCAATTCAATTCAATTTATTTATTCGAACCTTAGGATATTACATCAATTGGTAACGTTAATTAATTGTGTATATTTAATGTAATTAATTGATTACAGGGCTTAGAGATATAACATCTTAGATCTCTGGGTGACAAGCGCAGTGCAGCGATAGGTAATGATTTGGACTCTTCATGTTCCAATAGCTGCGTGCCACTGTGCTGTTATGTGGCAGGCATGTTGCTTACCATCAAGCACATGCCCTGCTCGTCTCGTCACTCTTTATTTAAAAAAACAAACAAAAAAACAATATAGATAGATCGTCAAACTTCCTGAGTTTCAGTCTGACAGTCCGGCCCTTCTACCGCCTAAATAAATCGGCTATCGCTTCTATAGCTATCGGTCTCTATCATTTCAAGCGGAAAGAAAAGAGACAGAAATATCAAAGCTAAAACATTTTTCGTTCGGCGGGAGACCCCCGGGTTGTGACGTCAAATCTACATAAAATTCGTACATAGACATGACGTCACTCAAATCTTCTAACCACACAAAACACATGTCCAGTATTTTCCAATAATCTGAATGACGGGCAAATAATTTTTGAAGTGAAATCTTCTTTTGGCGAACCACAGACAGATTATTCGTGGGCAGTGAACTGAGTTCTAGCGTCACGCTCGGGAATGATAAGAATTCTTCGGGTAAACTCGGGACCATGGCCACGCCCTCCGGTTTCACCCGCGTAGTTTCCAAAGTAAGCTATCAAATTCTGAGTTATAAGTGTTCACTTCTGTCGGCAGTTCCTATGACTGACAATTTTTTTTTTAGTCATCTCGCCTATTATCTGTGATATTATTTTCTACAGAAATAAAAATTTTGATGCATTTTTAACGTAATTTGTAAATGCAATGTTTTTTGAAATTTTAGGAATCTTAATTTCTATCTAAAAATTAATACAAAAAATACGTTCATAATTATTATCATTTTTTTTTGCGAAAATATTGATTTATAAATCCATCATAAACAATTTTTAAATATATTAAGGGTATATAATTTCTTAGCACACAGTACCTATCCTAAGCTATAGGAGGATTTATTCTGAAGGGCACATTCTATTTATATTTTTCTCTCTTTTTATTACTGTTGGTATAACAAAGACAACGAAAATTTGGCTGAAATTGCCTTTATGACTGGATCAACAATAGGTATATCATTTTAATTAATAAACTGTAATGGTGGTACTCTTGGCAGAGTCCGCCTGGGGAAGTACCACACCTTTGCCGGTTATTCTACCGCCAAGCAGTAATGTGTAAACATTACTGTGTTCCGGTTTGAAGGGCAATGTTTCCAGCGAAATTACAGGGCATAGAGATAAAACATCTTATATCGTGCAGTGCTACGAAAGGTAATGATTTGGACTTATCGTGTTCCAATAGCTACGTGTCACTGTGTTGTTATGTGGCAGGCATGTTGCTTACCATCAGGCGCATGCCCTGCTCGTATCGTCACTCTACTTACAATTTTTTAAATGAAAACTTCTATTGGCGCGCTACAGACAGATTTTTCGTGGGCTGTGAATTTAATTCTAGATCGCTCGGGAACGATAAGAAATCGTCTGGTAAACTCGGGACCATGGCCATTGGTCATGTAGAAATGCGTCAGCGTTTCCCATTGGTCATGGCCACGCCCTCTGGTTTCACCCGCGTAGTTTCCAAGGAAAGCTATCAAATTCTAAGTTAAATTTTTCACTTTCTTTAAATTTATTTTAGAATCTGTCTTCGGAATAAATTCTAGCGAAAAATTATCGGTACTATTTTTATTAGTTTAATCATCCTGTATTACAAGTCGTGGAAAAGGTTAAAAACGAAAAAAATATCTTAAGAAACTTATAACAAATTGTTGTTATTAATAATATCATCTAGCTGCTTATTGTACATTTATTAATATTATTAATTACTATTAACTATTAATGGCTAGCAGGTTTACAAACTTATTATACGGTTATAGTACGGACAAATCTTTTCGAATACTCAGAACTAGACACAAATGGCTGCGCAAAAGCATTGCCTGTTGGCGCCAATAAGCATAACCAGCCCACTAAAGTTCAGAAGAGTCTCGTATCATGCCGGTTTCCTCACGATGTTTTCCTTCACCGTTTATAAGTTAGCGGCATTACGCACCTGACTTTGAAAAGACAGTGGTGCGTGTGGGATTCGAACTAACGGATCGGCAGTCGCCGTTCTCCCGACTAGACCAGCCGTAACTTATACCGGATAACCGTAAATTATGTGTCAAGTTCGGAGACTTTAAAAAGATTTGCGCTTACTATACTTGAGATTGTAAAGGTCTTAACTTGTGATATCACCAATGTTTGTTATGGTCTGTAATTCAAACCGTTTTGAAGCATAGATAGTAAAATTATTGTAAGATGCATGAGCTAATTACTGTATTTTAATTTTACTTTATAGTATATTTAATCTGTGTGATGTTCATTTGAGTGCGTCTATGCGTCTTGATATTTAGCAATGGCAACATCGTATCAGACTGTTATATTATCTATGCAAATGAACATCACTTACTTTTTAATTGGACACTGAACGTATAACAACTGATTATATAAAATCCCATTAAAGCCATTATAAATCAGAGTAAAGGCTTTTCATTTTCTGAGATAAGGACCTGACCCTTCATTATAGATTAAAACATTTCCGAGCGATTTCAACACTGACTGATTTTTTTTAACGTGACAACGTCTAATAAATCGATAAACGCCGGCTGCATGCACGAAAAATATGTCGAGTTATACCCCGTTACGGTTATTGTCCCGTTACGCTCATTGTACGCTTGCGCCGCATCTATCAATGTTTTGTTATGACGTTGTTACGTTAAACTATCGTCCGTAAACCAGCCGACTTTACAGACAAGCATTTTTTTATAGTATCATCTTAATATATATAAATCTCCTAACATAGGGTCGGACACATTGAAATTAAAACAATAAAAGTATACTTTGACTGTTTTTATTCTACTTGATCGTCTAAATGTTGTTTGATAAATATGTAACATATTTTAATGTACTTACCTACACTAATACATACAACCAGCTTCGATTACAAGCTATTTTATAATGTCCCGTACTTTTTGTACGGTTAGCAGAAAAATATAAAAAATAATGGAATATTTTGTACAACTAGGAAAAAATGATAATTCTTTGTTTTTTGACTCGTGCATCCATATACAGCACAATATAATTATGGCGACGTAATTTTGCGCGGGAAACGTGTTGCGCGAGCGCTCAGACGTGCGTTCGACAACCGCCGGGCACTTGTTCCGTGTGAGGAACGGTCTAGCTGTAGGCTAAAACCGCGCGACCTTGAGCGAGTGAGGATGCACTGGCTCGGGGCTGAGATTTGACATATGTTTTGATTTTATTTTATTCAGAATTATTGTTAATAATTAGTTTGTAGTAATATATAATGTAAAAGTAATTGTTTGCTATAGATAATAATTTAATAAATTCGAAATGTTATTTATATGTGTAGACACATAAGTATAGAAATAATTAAATTAATTGAAAGTAATGCCCCTTTACAGCATTTTTAACTGTAAGACAAGAAAACGAAAATAATTATCAAATGTATATGATTGTCATTATTATTTTCATCTTTCATTGATAAAATTTTTATAATAATTAAATATTTATCATAATTTTGTGTATGTATCAATGAGTGTATAAAAGATTATTCATAGTGTACCATACAACCATTTTTTTAAAGTTATGTATGTGTTACCTACGAAATAAATAAATAATATTCCATTATATATACGTTTATAATAATGTTGCTGTTACTACTTAAGCAGTTAATTATGTTGATAATAAATGATTTAAAAAAAAGCATTTTCATTTTTCACAGCCCTACACGCGTCACTGCGTTATCAGCATTTATCGCAAGCTCAAAGGCACAGTCCTACTGATAGTTTTTCTTTACACTGTGGTAGTTACCAAGTTAAGACCTTTACAACAGCAGAACTTTAATATAGGTGGTTATATAAATGCATTTAAATTACTGTTTCATGTCATTTATTTAGAGATTATTCATTTTAACGGAGGAAAATTCGATTCCAATAGTTTTGAGCAAAGAGTTTACATATACCACGTATAGAGTTAGATTCACCGCACGGTTCCTTTGTGTCAATCGTAAGCAGATGACGTTCATGTTTTCTATGGCAACAGCGTGTAAAAGTATGACACTTCCACGAGAGCGACAAGGCAAGAAAGATGCTACCCGTGCTTTCGGTGTAAAGCGTTTGTGCCAACTCTATACGTAGTATACATATACTCTTTGGTTTTGGGAGATGTGCCAAAAGGCTCATAGGCAACGACACCCCTGTTCGAAAAAGACAGTCTTAAACATCGCCGCAAAATTGCTGGCTTACAAGTTTTTATCGAATACATTTCGGAGAGTGTGCAACTGATATGTATGTCCTAATACGAAAATGGCGTATTTTGAAGTGAAACCCTCTTTTAACGCGCCACAGACTAATTTCTCGTGGGCTATGAATTGAATTGTAGCGTCTCGCTTGGGAATGATAAGAAATGTTCGGGCAAACACGGGACCATTGGCCATTTAGAAATGCGTCTAGATGGCCATGCCAATTTCCAGTTTCAGTTTCCAAAGTAAGCTATCAAATTTCGAGTTATAAGTTCTCACTTCTATCGGCAGTCCTTATGCCTGACATATTTTTTTTCTATTATAGATTTGTTATTTCGCCATACAAAAACTAACATAAACATAACATAAAAAACATCGTAAGCCTAATTCGACTAAAGCATAAAATCGGCAATATGAAAAGTTTATCGTGGGATAACGTCGTATAAATCAGATGCACACTCTACGAAATTAATTCTTTAGACATTGAATAGTTTAATAAAGTCACGGTAATCGTTTTTAAAAAGATAAGCAGTTTCTTAGAAACTATCCTTAAAAAAATCCAAGTAGGTACTGTCTCTGTGCCCAATGATTTGTTAGATGAATTACAAAATAAAGGAATCGAGGCTTAGTTTTTGTACTTAAAAAAAAGGAACTTTTAAAATTTATAAAAAAATATTGAAAACTTAACTGCACAGCAGTAGGATAGCTAAGTTTACGTCAACAACTTAACCAGTTTCGTTACTTTTAATAGTACATTATGGTACAAGTGTGTAATATTGGTGATTACCGCTGAAGTGCCATTCTACTACGAAGTTGCATGAGATGAGGAAGCTATAGGTACATTCATTAATTTATTCTATTGAACACGATATTTTTGTAACGGAACTTTTTTAAGAACAAAGCAAATCGACCAATAAAATAAAAAACTCTGTAACTTACTTGTGAATAATAGCATTGAAAAAGTTCGTTTGATTACAGATGTCATTACATTTATGCCTAATAGCAGTGAAATTTGAACCACTTTATGTGAAAGTGTGTTGGAAAAGGTCGTTATGGTACACGTGTGTATTGATGCTTACCGTCCTCTGGCCTCTTAAGACCCTCGCCTAACGGATCGGGTCTCAATGCCACCTCAGCGGTAATCGACAACACTACGCACTTGTACCGTAATGTACTATTATAGCTCCAACGAATATTTAGCTGGTATAATACAATTATTATAAATGTATACTCGTTACATTGGAGTTAATATTTAAAAATACCGGTAAAAAATTTGAAAAAATCGTGTTTTAAAAAAAAAAATGTGTTTACCAAAAAATTACGTTTTTATTTTTCGAATTTTGTTTTAACTCCTGAGGTGATCGATTTTCGATCGATCTTTTCTGAAGTCAAAAAGTTTTTAAACGCTTTGAGTACTTCTTGGGACGGGAAACCTTAGGGGCTCGCGTTACCAACATGCAAATTTCTAGCGGCGTATTATTAAATTCTATACTTTGTATCAGGGTTATCTTTTAATCTCTTCATTGTGAGTATATAAAGCTTGCCTTAGAGTTAAAACCTGTGTTGCGCTTTGCAGTCCGAAATGAATTTCCTTACGTGTTTTATGTAGTCCAACATTACCGTCGCGAAAGCAGCGTCCAAGATGAACTGAGGTATTTTACCTGGAAAATAGATAAATAAATATTGGTGGACAATTCACACACACCATCTTTTTTTTTAAATAAAGCGTGACGAGACGACCAGGACATGTGCCTGATGGTAAGCAACATGCCTGACACATAAACACCACAGTGACACGCAGCTATTGGAACATGAAGAGTCCAAATCATTACCTAGCACTGCATTGCGCTCGTCAACCAGAGATCTAAGATCTTATATATCTAAGCCCTGTAATTTCTCTGGAAACATTGCCCTTCAAACCGGAACACAGTAATGTTTGCACATTACTGCTTGGCAGTAGAATAACTGGCGAAGGTGTGGTACTTCTCCAGGCGGACTCTGCCAAGAGTCCTACCACTACAAAAATCTGACCCTAAACTAAGCAAAGCTTGTAATATGGCGGCCAGATAGCTGATATAATCGTTGATACTTATATCGTTGTAAATACATACTTATTACCTATACATAGAAACACCCAGACACTGCAAATATTTGAATTAATCACACAAATATTTGAAGACTCCTTGTGAGTCCTTCTGGGGAAGGACTCACAAGGAGTCTTACTACTAGGAGTCTTACTACTAGGTACCTACATTTATTTATATCATATATTATATCACGTTTATTAGCCCACTTCCACTTCTTCCACTACCACACCCCGGACACTCCACTAAAACTCCATACAACCGCCGCTGTGGAGTTGCCTACTCTTCACACAACTACGCAGATGTCGTTCGTACACACGCGTGAATGTGTGCGTTAGCGCTAGGGCTACTGAATTGTTTTATTGAATAGTAATAGTTGTGCCCCTTGAGTTCACCTGGTGACGTAGTCTATAAACTTGCTATAATGTTGAGTTACATAAATAGAATGGAGCCAAATTATACTATTCTAATTAAAAGGGTGTTTGCACAGATTTCTAAATTGTTTCAGAAATATGTGGGTGTTTGTATTGCCGCGTAAAATGAAACGAAACCGATGATAGATTAGATCAGGTACCTAGATATCTATTTCTGTTAGTAGGTACACATTCGCATTTTATTTTACACTTACCTATGAAGGAAACTTTATTCTGTCACTACAATTATTCCTCCAGGCATTATCAATCCGTGCTTGGGCACATAAGTTACTGGCTGTGTGAGTTACGAACTTTGAGTTAAAAACGACTTCGTTATTATAAATAAATAAATATTGGTAGACAATTCACACACAACACCATCTGACCCCAAACTAAGCAAAACTTGTAATATTATAAAGCAACGTTATTGAAAAGTTTCTAATCTTACGTTATTTTATCATTAGGAAATTAAATAAAGCTTTTAATCTTGTCCCGTTTAGTTGACGGACAGCCGTAAACAGCACAACAACCCACCATGATGATATTTCGTTAGGAATTAGATGTTCGATACCAGCCCTTCGTTGAGTACTCCTAGCGTATCCGAAACGGCCTGAGGGGTGAGGAAGCTTGAAATTGGCGGGGGGTGTGGAGTGTCCGTTCTATCTATATTATCTATTCTATGCCACTACTTCTTCCCACTTCCGACACGCAAAACAGGCGCACTTAGACGTCGAGTTGCGGAAAAAAGCCCGCCCGTCAGCCCACGAAGCCTGAGCGGAGCGCCACTACTACTACATCACGTTTATAACTCGTGGCTTAGTGGGTAGTAACTCTGCCTGCGAAGCCGAGGGTCGTGGGTTCGATTCCCACCCAGTGCAAATATTTGTGTGATGAATTCAAATGTTTGTGCTGTGTCTGATTCTATTATAATGAGTATATATTCACAACTATACAAGTGTTATATCAGACTCCCATAGAACGAGCTTTGCTTAGTATGGGGTCAGATAGTGTTGTGTGAATTATACAGGGTTATTAGAAATCAGCCTGCATCCTTTTAAAGGGACATTAAATACCTACATTGAAGACGTCAACGTTTGTTCTACATTTTATACAAATTCGTACGATATATCCGTACAAAAAATTACCCGATCTAAAAGTATCGAATGCTTCGTTTAGAGTGCGCGCGCTCTTTACCACTCGATAAATGATGTGATAAACACAAAACAACCGCTAAACAGTACTAGAGAGGATAAACAAACACATTTTTTTGGAAATGTATTGCGTTTTAACAAAAGCGGTTCCTTCATACATACAGAACATGCCCTCAGACGTATGTAAGCTTGATCACTAGTAATCCTGTACCTATACAGGGTGTCCCAAAAGTCGACGTCAAGCGGATAGTTAAGGTCATAACAGTTATCAGAAAAATATAAAAAAATAATTGTCTTTAATTTTTCAAATTCTTGCAAAAATTCGAGAAACATTTTCCCGACCACCCTGCAACAGTTTTTACTTTCCTGTTGCTACAAATCTTTACTTTTTGCCATTTTTTTTACTTATTATGAGTTAGCGCATTAAGGACTCTAAAGTGGTATAAGTAACACTTATTACATTATTTCTTATATCAGGTACAAAAAATATTTTTTCAAAGAATTCGGTTTCGAATAATTTCTTTGACTAATTTTATTTTTAAAATGATATTTTTATTTTACTGATAACAGTTATGACCTTACTTATCATACGACTTCGGCTTGACGTCGACCTTTGGGACACCCTGTTACTTGAATAGTAAAAAAAACTTGAGAGGTGTCAAGGGACACCCGAATGGATCGAAGTTTCTTTCGATTAATTAGTGAAGATTTTTTTTTTTATTATTTACAAAAAACCTGTATACACTCAACAAAAATAATCGTCGCGACACCACACTGTTCAATGCGAAATAGAAATGAAAATATCTGGCTTGCTTTCTATAAGAGAGAGAGACAGACAGAGAAACATGCGACGCCGCACAGCTTACAATAGCAAAAAGTGTCGTGACAACTTTTCGTAAGATTTTTTTCCGTCTAGCCCCCTTTCACAACGCGCGATAAGGAACTTCGTTCCAAAAAAGTTACGTACCTTTCAAATCGCAACACATGAGCCATTGGAACTGTGTGTGCTCCTCAATCTTCCCCTCCCGATGACGTCACAGTCTTCGGTTTCAGCAACCAGCAACCCACCTTATTGTGGCCCCTAGAAACAATAACACACTCAGGTGAATATATATGATCTTGGATAATAGGCATAGTGAATAAAAAAAATGGCAGCCATAAGAACAGACGATAGAAGTGAAGACTTATAACTCAGAATTTCATAGCTTACTTTGAAAGCTACGCGGGTGAATCCGGAGGGCGAGGCATTAGCATGGCCATCTAGATGGCCAATGGGAAATGCTGACGCGTTTCTAGATGGCCAATGGCCATGGTCCCGAGTTTACCCGAAGATTTCTTATCATTCCCGAGCGTGACGCTAGAATTCAATTCACTGTCCACGAAAAATCCGTCTGTGGCGCGCCAATAGAAGACTTCAAAAATTAGTCCGTCAGTTGATAAAAAAAAACACGTATTTTTCTTTTGTTTCACAACCAAAAAATTCTTCTTATTCTTATCCGGTACGCTCTTGACAGAGCGGTCGTGATCGTTATGAGCTCGTAGCATTATTGGAGGGGTCAGATGTGATCCGCTTCACGACGTTTCGCCATTGCTGCCTGCTAGACGTCATCCTGCTGCACTCATTCAGCGAGCCTCCAATCGCGGACTTGATCTGGTCAGTCCATCGTGTGGGTGACCTTCCGCGCGGTCTTGTACCTTCCACTTTTCCTTGAATGACAAGGCGTTCTATGGAGTGGTTGTCACGCCGGGAAACATGTCCAAAGAATGTTAGGATACGAGATTGTAGGTACCACAGAAAATAGACGCTGCCTGATGCCGAGTTCCTGAAGTATCGAGATGTTTGACCAAAAAAATTACGAAGATATATAGGTTCCGAGTTTACCCGAAGATTTCCCGAGTGTGACGCTAGAATTCAATTCACTGCCAACGAAAAATCTGTCTGTGGCGCGCCAAACGAATTTTTACTTAAAAAATACATGTCTCATCCATAATCTACCCGTTAGACTAATTTTAGAATGGTGTATTTTTTTACCCAGTTCTCAACTCAATTGCATATTCAATTAAATTAATTTATTCCTATTCATATGTGCTATTTCCTTATATTATAACCTTATATTTGCTAGGTACTGATAGGCTCTTCACGTTCCAATAGCAGTGTGACACTGTTATGTTAAAGGCATGTGTTGTTTTTCATCATGTACGTATTCTGCTCGTCTCGTCACTTTTAACTACAAAATAAAAGTGGTCAAGTGCGAGTCGGCCCATGAAGCCCATGAAGGCTTCCGTAGCAGCAAGTAACATAATATAAAAGTTCTTGTCGTTCGTTGTTACTTTAATCAGTGTTTTAACAATAGTCAATTTACGACGTATTAAAATAAAACTACTTACTGGATCTCATTCAAACCAATTTTCGTTGAAAGTTTACATGGTAATATTTATTATAATTATAATGTTAGAAACCTTAATATCGTTTTTAAATACCTATCCATAGTGACCCACACGTATGGTTTTGATGGAATTTTTTTTTTGAGTTTCTGTTCTAAGTATGGGACAACCCTATTTTTTTTTTAAATTAGTTTCGGAGGAAAGTGCCTGCGACATACGGACGGACAGACAGACATGACGAATCTAAAAGGGCCCCGCATATTGCCATTACGGAACTATAAAAATGCCTACCAATGTTTATTTATATGTGTAAAATAGAAAATGACCCGGCAACCGAACGTACTAAGCTTAAGACATATCGTAAGAATCCTAGAAATCGGATTATAAATGATCGATCGCTAATTAGTGATAATGCCACTAATTAGGTGTCAAGGTCATAATAGTGTAACTAATCTATGACTGTCTATTGTAACATATTACAACTTACAACCTTAGATAAAGAATACGTAGTTTATGTAAACTCTTTGCTTGCAATACACTGTATAAACCATTTTCAAATAAAATCGGAAAGTAACGCTTCATGAAAATAAAAGGGCGTTAAAATGAATATAATGTATGCAATGAAAAAAAGAATAAGTAAATGAAACAATAGTCAGCTGATTAAAGTTTTCAAATATTATGAAGCTTCTAACTTTTGAACGATTTCAATTGAATGTTGATAGTACACTGTTCTGTTGATTTATCTCAGTTTCAGTCAGTCCCACACTTAGTAAGTAATACTAAGATGTCAACTAACTAACTCTTCTACTTCAAAATCTAGACACACGGTAGTGTGGTAAGCCAAGTTCAAGTAAACTGGCGAGCAGCATCGTGCGTAATATTCGAGTACCTGGGTGACCGAGCTTTGCTCGGTTAAATAGATAGGTACATACCGAGATCACAAAAAAAAAATTGGTTGCCTGTAAAGTCGGTATACGGGCGAAAGTTTTACGTGACAACGACTTTGAGTGGTAAAATAATTTTACGGAAGGGACGCGTGCCTTTCACTTTTTATGTCTGTCTCTCTCGCTCTTAGGCGGGCTAACCATGCCCGAGTGGAAGGGACGCGTGCCTCTCACTCGCTCTCGTTGTGAGCGCATAACGTGAGCGGAGCGTAACGCAGTTTCTTGAAGTGTCACCCGGCAAACCAATTTATAAGACGTTGTCACGTCAAAAAAAAAAAACTTGAAAAAAGAAAGGCGGCCGGTTGGATTCGAACCCGGACCTACCATATTATGACCGCCCATCTTACCGACTGAGCTAATATATTGTCGCGCGACGTCGCGAAATTTACCGTAACATTCTAATCTTTATGTAACAGATTTTCATTGTCTAAAAACGCGCATAAAACGGCGTTTTTTTTTAAATAAAACCTGGCTAAATCGATTTATCGTCCCCGAAACCCCCTGTGTACATAATTTCATGACAATCGTTCGAGCCGTTTCCGAGATTCAGATTCTATATATATAGGTATAAGATAAACCATTTGGAGCCACTTTTCTAGGACACACTTGGTAGGAGAAGTCAGTGCCTTCGCATATTTGCTGATTTACTGACTTACAGCATAGTTTAATGACTTTTCTTTTAAATTTATGATTTACCGCTTAAATAACTGACTCATAGCTCAGAATATTGAATTATCGCTTTATTTACTAACTTGTCGTCTAATTTATTGGCTTATCGCATAATTTTGATACTGACTTATTGCTTCATTATCACTTCAAGTACAGAAATAGATCTTAAATCTTTATTCTATATACATAAATGTTATGTTGGTTTGTGTATGCTTCAAAAACTCAAAAAGTACTGCACCGATCGAGCCGAAATTTTACAATGATATATAATCCGCATCAAGGATTGTTTTTATCTAATTTTTGCATCACAATGTGTCACAGCGAAGCGTGGCAGGGTACAGCTAGTAATAAATAAATAGATTATTTTGATGATGATAATGACTGACTTATAGCTAAATTTACTGACATGTCGCATAAAATACTGACTTATCAACTAAATAAATGTAACACATACCTGACTAGATCCCTCACAGGCGGGTACCCCGGCACGGTGACGCTGACGCCGCTACTGATGTAAGCGTACGGCGAGTCGTCAGCGGGTTGCCCCTCGCGAGTTATTCCCGTGGTACGGCGGAGGATGATGAAGTCTCGGGGCGCGATTATGCCGCGACCGCCGCCCGCGGTCACTTGGTAGGAGAGGTCGGTGCCTCCGTCTATTTGCTGAAACAATTTGTTAAAATATTATTGCCAATAATATTTGCTTAGTTTTGGGTCATATGCAAAATTGGGTGAAATGTCTTTTTTAACCCCTACTATTTATTTCTGACAGAACTGAAGCAACCTAACAGAACTGTTCAACCACATCCTGCAAACAGAAGAAATCCCAACTCAATGGACAGAGAGTATTATAGTACTTCTGCACAAGAAAGGAGATAGAAACGACATCACAAACTATAGACCAATCAGCTTGATGTCCAACATATATAAGATTTTCTCTAAGCTACTACTTAAAAGAATAACTCAAACATTGGACGAACAACAGCCTAAAGAACAAGCAGGGTTTCGAGCAGGATACTCAACAATAGACCACATACATGTCCTAAAACTAACTATTGAAAAATGCCAAGAGTATGGAAAACCCATGTATTTAGCTTTTGTAGATTACAACAAGGCGTTCGACTCTATAAAACATGATGTTCTCTGGAAGACATTAGCCGAGCAAGGTGTACAAAAGAAATATATCCGTATAATAAGAAATGTGTACACCAACTGTAAAGCACGAATAAAGCTTGAGTCAACAGGAGACCTCTTCCCGATTACAAAAGGAGTGAGACAAGGAGACCCACTCTCACCGAAACTTTTCTCAGCCGTATTAGAGAGTATATTTAGAAAATTGAGTTGGGACGAGTTTGGAATAAATATTAACGGAGTCAAACTTAACCATCTAAGATTCGCAGATGACCTAGTACTGATATCCAATGATCACAATTATCTAAAAACAATGTTACAAACACTCGCCAGAGAAAGCAAGAAAGTTGGATTAACCATGAACAAATCAAAGACTAAGTTAATGACCAACAGACAAGAGCTAGCCATAGAAGTAGATCACGAAACAGTAGAATACGTAAAGGACTACATCTACCTCGGCCACCTCATTTCCTTTAGAGACCAGACAGACTTAGAAATAGAAAGAAGAGTAAATTCTGCATGGAAAAGGTATTGGTCTCTAAAGGAAATCATGAAGAGTGGATATTTCCCAGTAGCCCTAAAACGGAAAGTGTTCAACTTGTGTATACTTCCCTGCCTAACATATGGATGCCAAACTTGGGCACTATCAAATAAAAATCGACAAAAACTCAGGACTTGTCAAAGAGGAATGGAAAGAAGCATGCTAGGATACTCTCTGAAGGACAGGAAAAGAATAGGTGAACTAAGATCACGCACAAAAATAGAAGATGTACTCAGAGTTGTGAAGCAGCTGAAATGGAACTAGGCCGGCCATTTGACAAGGGACAGTAGAGATAAGTGGACAAGGGCAGTGACAGAGTGGACACCACGCGAAGGCAAACGGAAAAGAGGGAGACAGAGCAGAAGATGGGAAGATGACATCAGACAAGTAGCAAGCTCCACCTGGACAAGGAAAACTTGGGGCAGAGACAATTGGAAGCAGCTGGAAGAGGCCTATGTGTCTAGACACGCTGAAATATAAAGTGTTTCGTTTTTTAATCTAAGTGTGAAATTTAATTTAACTTTTCAGCAATAAAGGCTTAATAATAAATAATAATAATTTATTTCTGTATTGCCTCTGAGTCTTCAGAGGGGACCATCAACCACGTACCTATAAGACACGGTCGCTACCTCAATTTTTGAAGCGGTCACCATAATAGGCATGTCGATTCATTTTTGATTTAATGTGCCATCAAAAGATGACTCAACAACTGAAACATAGGTAAAATAATTACTTTGTTATCTTAAAAACTTCCCTTGATATCACGATTTTAAAATTTTTAGGAAACTGGTTTCATAACAAAAGTAACTTGAAACTGAATGGGTTATCCAATGGTACAGTACGCGAGGTATAAGCTGAGCTTTGCATTTGTGTGAGTGTACATGGATAGTGTAGGTGTGACAACCGGCCTTAGGCGCGGCGCCATTTTCGCCCGGTAAAAACCGGTTTAAACTGATTTTGGGTAACCGGCCTGAGGCGCGGCGCCATTCTGTCTCGCCGCGCTCCTGCCGCACTTCACCTCTTGTACAGACTGCAGCGTGACGTGTTTAATATTATTTTGTTTTTGTTTGATATAAGTGTTAGTAAAATGGATGCCAACACAAATAAGCGCAAAATACGGAAACTATTAAATAGCCAAGTAAAAGAAATTTTGTGTAATTTAAATAGCTATTTTAAAGACATGAACGATAAAGACATGTCAAGTGTGACTACATCAGCCCAATTGGTATCGACATCGACGGGGAATTCCACTGTCAACTGTTAAAAGAGTCTTATTGGAAGGTAAACGTGTTTTGAAAAATGGAACCAAATTCAAATCTCCGAAAAAGACCAAATGCAGGAAAAACATAATAATCATTGATGATTTTGATAAAGCAGTAATCCGTAGAACAATTCATAATTTTCACATTACTGACAAAGAGGTGCCAACAATGAAAAGAATTCATGAAAAATTAAAGGCTGACATTAACTATCCAGGATCAATATGGTCATTGCGAAAAGAAGTATCTCTTTTAGGATTCAAATGGTCAAGGACAGAGAATAACGGAAAAATGTTAATGGAAAAGCATGCGATCCGTCACCTACGTATAACTTATTTACTTATAATTTCCGAATAACGTATTCAGGGCAGGCCTATCGTTTATACCGATGAAACATATATTGACACCACTCACACTTCATCAAAATCATATTCAGATGGCAGCACTTCTGGTTTGAAGAAACCTATTTCTAAAGGAAATCGATTGATAATCGTTCATGCCGGCGGCGAGGACGGTTTCATACCAAATGCGCTGCTGATGTTTAAAGCTAATAAAAAAAGTGGTGATTATCATAACAATATGACTACAGAAAACTATACAAAATGGTTACAAACGCAATTAATTCCCAATTTGAAGCCCAATAGCGTTATTGTAGTTGACAACGCATCTTACCACAATTCGTTAAAAAATTCCGCTCCCATCTCAAATAGTCGCAAACAAGATATGATTGACTGGCTCAAGTTACGCAATATCGATCACTCAATATCCATGCTTAAACCACAACTTTATCAATTGATACTGCATAATAAACAACGATTTATTGATTATAAAATTGACACCTTATTAAGAGAACATGGTCACAGCGTCCTTCGTCTACCACCCTATCAACCAGATTTCAATCCGATTGAAAATATATGGGCAATGATAAAAGGATACGTCGCGAAAAAAAACCTGTCAATGAATATGGATACAATAATGAGGTTAGCAAATGAAAAAATTGAAAGTATCACTGTACAGGAATGGAAAATTGTTTGTGACCAGGCAATAAAAGAAGAAAAAAAGTTTCATGGATACGACGCCGTTATTGACAATATAACGGAAAGATTCATTATTAAAACAAACGACACATCAGACGAGAGTGAAAATGATAACGAGAGTGATAAAGAAAGTGACTATGGTGCAATGTCTGGTGTAGAAGACGTGTAGTTATTTTGTCTTTCAAATTGAATTTTTAGTAATAATCACACAATAATATGTACTCATCAGTCAAATACACAGCTGGACTTTATTTTATCAATTTAGTTTTATTTTATTTTAATACTAGAATACTTCTCCGACTTATGTTATGCCTTAAGTACTTACCTACCTAAAATATAATGATATTAATTTTTAAGAGTTTGTTGTCTGACTGTACTTTTGGTGATCACTCACACTAATGCAAAGCTCAGCTTATACCTCGCGGACTGTAAATACATTTTATAATAATTTCGTACTTTTAAAATGGACTTGCCCATCCATCTTTGAATGATCATAAAGTATGTTAAACTAAAAAATATCAAAATTAAAACTGGTACATATTTTTGTTTTTCTATTTGAATAGTGTCATTATATCAAATCAAATAATTTAATATTATTGCAGGACCTGTCGTCACGCCTCTTACAAAGGGAGCCCGGATCGAAATGCCACGCGCAACACTGTCTTTCCAAAGTCATGTGCGTGATGCTTTCAACTAAAAACGGTGAAGGAAAACATCGCGAGGAAACCGACATGTATCCAGAATTTGTTGAGGTCACGCATCATCTACCAACCCTTACTGGGTCAGCGTGGTGGCCTTCTCTTTCCTTGCGAGAGAAAACCCTAGCAGTGCGGGAACATTTAGCGAGCTGCTAATTTTTATAGCTATTATTTAACTTGACAGCTTATAGAACATACTAGATAACAAGTTCATAAATTTAAGGTTTTAAACGCCCCATTCATCCTGACATTTTGTAGCGGCAGCCATCATGGATTTCGATAAGTTAAATTAAAGATATTTTTGAACTTGACATTTTAGAGAACGCACAAAATAAGAATGTCAATCAATTAAAATTTTTTACAGAACCTAAAATTTTATTTACTTATTTGAGTGTATCTAGTAAAGCCTTTTTATCCATACTAATATTATAAAGTTTGTTTGTTTGAACGCTAGGATCTCGGGAAGTACTGGACGGAATTGAAAGATTCTTTTTCTATTGGATAGTCCATTTATCGAGGATGGCTATATATAGGCTATAGAACATAACGATACTATTAATAGAAGTGGAGCATGAATCAAGAATGTAATAAAATCGGGAAAAAATATTATTTTTTGATAGTTTTCGTACGTTTCGTGCTTTGACATGACACATGACAGCATGTGTCTAAGATTGCGTCATTGAATATCACAGATTACTCTTGAATATAAAACGTTTGCTAACGTTATTTGGTACGACCAATTTCCGACAGGTGGCGTAGCAGGTAGCTGTAGAGGTGTTTTGTTTGAAAGCTATATTGTCAGGAATTACTGAACCGATTTCAGTCATTCTTTCACCGTTGTATATGTATCCTGATGAGTGCTATGTAATGTACCACGGGCGAAGCCGGGCGGACATCTAGTTTCATATATTGAGGAAGTTGACAAAAAATATCTTGGATCGATTTTCATCAAACGTAGCTAAGAAAACTCTCGACTAATCCACATTAAAAAACTCTGTGAATTTAATTTACCTTTATCATTTCACTCTTCAAAATGGTCGGGTTCCACTCTGGTAACCGCGTGAGGTTATCTCTAAACTCTTGAAATAGGAACTTGGCTGGACATTCCACGATGCCCTGTAAATAAAAAAAGTAAACATTTAACTAACGACAAAAAAGTAAAAGATGTTTAAATCTTTAAAGCAGCGCCCCGCAGTTTCAACCTCCCGATCTCGTAAATTTTACATGATAAAAATAGCCTATATGTTATACCAAACCATTATCTATCTATGCACGAAATTTCATCTAAATTCCTTCAGTAGTTTTTTGCATGAAAAAGTATCAAACATACATCTATCCAACGTGGTTACAATATCTGTGCACTTGACTTCGTGACGTCATATCGGCGGCGGCGACGAAGATGCTAACCGTACTGTCGCACCGGCACACCCCGGACACTCCACTAAAACTCCATACAACCGCCGCTGTGGAGTTGCCTACTCTTTACACAACTACGCAGATGTTGTTCGTACACACGCGTGAATGTGTGCGGTAGCGCTAGGGCTACTGAATTATTTTATTGAATAGTTGTGCCCCTTGAGTTCACCTGGGGACGTAAAGTAGTTTATAAACTTGCTGTAATGTTGAGTTACATAAATAGAATGGTGCCAAATTATACTATTCTAATTAAAAGTGTGTATGTATTGCCGCGTAAAATCAAACGAAACCGATGATCGATAGGTACCTAGATATCTATTTTTGTTAGTAGGTACACATTCGCATATTATTTTACACTTACCCAAGAAGGAAACTTTATTCTGTCACTATAATTATTCCTCCAGGCGTTATCAATCCGTGCCCAAAACTGGCTGTGTAAGCTTTGAGAAATTATTACTACGTAAATAATATTATCTCAATGTGTGTAAGTTACGAACTTTGAGTTAAAAAATTACTACGTTATTATAAAGCAACGTTGTTTAAAAGTTTCTAATCTTAAGTTATTTTATCCTTAGGAAATTAAATAAAGCTTTTATTCTTGTCCCGTTTATTTGACGGACAGCCGTAAACAGTACAGCAACCCACCATGATGATATTTCGTTAGGATTTAGATGTTCGATACCAGCCCTTCGTTGAGTGCTCCTAGCGTATCCGAAACGGCCGGAGGGGTGAGGAAGCTTGAAATTGGCGGGGGGGTGAGGAGTGTCCGTTCTATCTATATTATCTATTCTATGGCACCGGGGAGTGCGCGGAGAGGTGACAGGGGGAGCGGGGAGAGGCGCCGCATTCCAGCGAGGTGCACAGATATTTTGACCAGGTTGTACATTCTTGCAAACGTTCGTGTTTATAATATTAAGTAGGATGTACCTAGTAATGATATGGACTATTCATGTTTCATTAGCCACGTGACACTGTTATTATGGGCAGGCGCGGTGCTTACCATCAGGCATATGTGCTGTTCGTACCGTCGCTTCGTGAAGTCTACTAGTTTTCGCCCGCGGCTTCGCTTCGCGTTTTGTAAGTCGTTTGTTTAAAGCCTTTTTCATCACCTGAATGTAAACCAAGTAAATAAAAAAAATTCTATTTCACCCCCTTGGGGACGGAATTTTGATAAATTCTTCAACAGTAGATAATATTTTTTTTATATTATTTATTTTTTACCACAAGGCAAAAAATAAATAATATAAAAAAATTAGTTTGCAGGACTGTTCACGGGCAGCGTTTACACGTCACTTCTATTATATATTTTTCTTACGGTTTTAGTCCATTTTTTTTCAGTTCGATCACGCAGCCAAGTCCTCTTCGAACCCTGCCTGAAGCCTGAAGTAAGGAACTTCGTTTCAAAAACTTCACTTACCGTAAACCTATACACCTTGCCGAAGTCCGTTTGCTTGGACTCGACAATGTCTCCCTTCTGGACCCCTCGCTTCTCCAACGTCCAGTTTTGTAACGTGATGACTCGGTACGCACTGTGCATGCTATCGTCTGCCATGGACTTGTATTCATCTATCTGTGGAGAGAAAAAACTATAATTACATTACATTATTTAATTACATTATAATTAGACTAGCGGCCCGATCCGGCTTCGCTCGGATATTGTTACATAAAGCCCATTAATAGAGATAAAACTATCCTATCGTTTAAGTTGGATCAATCTATACACGGTGTCCAAATTTGATTAAAATCGGCTAAGTAGTTTAGGAGTCCATCGCGGACAAACATCGTGACAGGAGATTTATATATAATTAGATTAACACAAAAGAGTTTACATATATTAGGTATATAGCTGGAACAAACGCTTTACACCTAAAGCACGGGTTTGATCGCTCTTGCTTTGTCGCTCTTGTGGAAGTGTCATATTTTTGTCGCGGCACATCAAATATGTTGCCATAGCAAGTATGCACGTCATATTCTTTCTATTGGTACAAAGGAGCGGAAAAACTGATCTATAGATCTAAATTAAAGCCGTAAGTTTGAGGTTTGATGAACGACTGTGGTATATGGTTCTGGCTGTTGTATGGGGAATTTTGTATCTCCTGTTAGGTTTGGTTAAAATGTTACAATAGTTTACTTTTTTATTTTGTTCGTAAACTGTAAAGCGGAGTCAGGAATGACCGAGTGAAACAGGTGTTCTAGTGAATGTATCATTGGGTTCCAAGTTAACCAGCACACTGGGACGTGTGACAGCAGGATGGCCGTGTCGTCATCAACGCGGAACGCAAGCGCCATCTGTCAGCGTTCGATGGTCAACATTCCCCCGGCCGAGCGGAGCGCTACACTTCTTGTGCGGCGGTCGGTCAGAGCGGTTGAGCTTGAACCATCGCGCGTTCTACGATACGTGCTTAGCGATAAGACGAACTTTGTTACCTGTGCTTAATAAATTTCATTGTGTTTGCGTGTTTTCATCCAACACTACCCGCCGCTATGCCCACAGCCGAAGGGTGGGAAGAAAAATTATGATGGCGAGACTATGTATAATAAAGATATATAAATAAGATAAGGAATACGGCTAAGGTTCTATGGGTCGATTTAACATGAGCCACAAAGCTAATCAATTATACAGCCATTCATAATAGGCAATAAACAACCCTACTACCAGTGTATTAAATCATACAGTCGTTCGACGAAGCCGTCTAGGCGGGGCAATCGTGCGGGCGTGCGGGGTGAGACGCGGGAAACACGCTCATGCATTACTTACATAACAACGTTAATATTGCAGGAGCGCGGCTCAGGGCTGACGTCTTCCGTATGTTTTAATTTTATTTTTGTTTGAGACAACCCTACCCAGGTCTAGACATTATCGGCGTTTCTCCCAAGATCAAAGGGAATGAACTACTGGTAGTACTTCTTTATACTGTGGTTATAGCATAAATTATTCTGATTTCTGAAGAGCAGAAGCGGGGGTTTGTAGCATCCTACTAATATTATAAATTATAGTATTAAAATTAACGTGGTTGTTAATTTCGTGTCGTGGTGAGTGGTTATACGTGAGTGTCCCGTTATCCAATTAAATATTATAAATTATACTACCTACCAATATTATAAATGTCAATGTTTGGATGTTTGTTGCTCAATCACGTAAATCATAATAATCAACGTCTGAAAGGTTAGGATCGAAAAATAATCCGAGTTCTAAGCTCTGCTGTTTCTCACAAAGATTTAAGACCACAATTCAGCAAGTCTACTACGAAGTCCGATAAACGATATATCGACCGAAGTTACGGCCGTTTTATACCATGAAACATAATTGGTCGGTTGATCTGATCGGGCGTTTCGTTCATCCCGACCGACGATGATTTGACAGTTTTTGTGTCATCAACCGACCGATTGTGATTCGTGGTTTAAGACGTCCATAACTTCAGCCGATTTATAGTTTATCGGACTTCGTAGTAGACCTGCAGATCGTAGGGTAGTGCGGTTAGATCGAAGCCGTAGTAGAACATGTTTCTATAGATGTTTTCATTTTGGGACAAATATACAGACATTTGATTATACTCAAAGAACTATAACTTAAATAACTAATACATTATTTGCGCGAATTTATTTTAAGCTGGTTGCCTGGAAGAGATTGCTCTCAGCAATAAACCCGCCATTTGTGCCGCTAGTTCAGTTTCAGTTTTTTTGTGTCACAATAAAGAGTTATCTATGTAAATATAACAATAACATGTTAAAAAGCCTAAAATGTAGTTAACAATTTGTAGCCTTTTCGCTAACATAAAAGCGACCTCTTCGAAGCACCCGTCACCCGTGGAATGGAAAACAGTTACAAAATAAAGGGAGACGGCCATACAGTCACACATACATCATACAACCAAGCTTTCTATCAATGCTTTCCTTTATCATTAACGTAAGTCATTTGACAAATAATATCGCCTTCCTTATTATCTGATAGTGATTCATCAGTACTCAGACAGACGGGTCACTTTCAACGTTCATTACCTACTCATACTCATTCACAAAGACAGTGAGCTATTTTATTAAAACAAAGAATGTATTGTGTTCGTTCCATTTGCTGGAAAATTGATATAAGAAGGTGAACTTCAATCTTTATCTGCTCAAAAATGTCCGGGCGTCTGGAAGAGTCCAAAAAATAATGTGTGGCTGAATTTAGGCAACTCTTGCAGCCTCACAGACACAATTGATTTAGTCAAATATATCCGAAAAGACTGCAATCATTTAAACAATAAATGTAGTGTGTTCGTTTGAAAAAATGTGATATAAATGTGAACTACAGTATCGTTATCGACTCAAGCATCCGGGCGTCTGGAACAGCCAAATTTTTTTCTGGTTGAAAGTTCAGGCAACTTTAACGGCCTTACGGACTTGTACACTTTAATCAATTAACAAAAATCAAATTTATCCACAAGGACTGCTATCATTTAAACAAATAATGTATAGTGTCCATTCTATTTGAAAGAATGTGATAAAAGCAAGTCTGGAACAACCCATTTTTTTCTGGTTGAACATTCCGGCAACTTTAACGGCCTGACAGACTTGTACAATTTAAGCAATTTACAAGTCATATACGTCCGAAAGTATTGCTATCTGTGCCACTTGCCCTTATCATCGACCTATCCTAGGTCACAGCTGGGCGAGGCTCTATCATAGCTCGTCTACCGCCTAATTAAAAATGTCTTAGATAGATAGATAGATATACTCTTTATTGACACACCAAATAAAATTAAACACAGAAAAAAAGAACATTTTACAGTAGTGCGACAATGGGCGGCCTTACCGCTGAAAGCGATCTCTTCCATGCAACCTTAGGACGGAAAATAATATTTGGACAAGTATACAGGGTGTGCAAATAAGAATTAAACAAAGCATATACATATATATTGGAAAGAAAATAACAATTATGATAAAAATAATATAGAATACTTAATTGAATACCTACATACAGTAAATACAACTATAATTGCAATTGGAGAAAATCGACAAACAACAACTATATACATTTTCAACAAATAGAATTACTTAACATTGGTTTTGAATGTATTTAGAGAAGGAGAATGCCTGATGTGGACGGTTAATTCATTCCACAACTGAGTCCTGTAAGCAAACGAATTGCCATAAAAATCTTAGCTTTGATATTGGTCTCTCTCTTTTCTTCTCGCTTGAAATGATAGAGACAGAAATAGTCTTAGCCTTAGCCGATTTAGTTGGCGATAGAGGGGCCGATCCTCAGCTTATCGTTTCGATTCTAAAACCCTCTACACACGTTAAACTAGTACCTACTACTAGTACGAAATGACGTTAAACTAGTGGGGAGTACCCTACATCGTACCAGAAATCACACAATATGGTGCGATGTAGGATCCTCCCCACTACTTTTACGGCATTTCCTCTTATTTTAGGACTAGTGTGTGGATCGTTTAAGCCTGATCTCTTCTATATTTCTTCACTCAATCTAGTCTCAGGATGTTGTACTCTACGTTTGCCGATTCGCGGTCGCCACAAAAGAAAGCTTCATACTAAACAGTTATTTGTTTAGACCTTCGTTCTTCGAAATGACTAGCCTTTTGCCACTTCAACTTACTCATGTCTTGCGCTATACCTCGACAAACACCTTAAAGACTGGACTACTTTGACTAGACAGACAAAAATGGAAAGAGGGTAGGGAGGCTTTTGCTCAACACTGAGACACAATGGGCTCATAATAATAATGCGTTGCTCTACTGCGATCGCTCTATCATCAAGGACAGGACTATTGTCACCAATAAGCTTGATATCGTGCTGGTAGACCGGTCTCAGCGTCGGGCTGTGATCATCGATATCACCATACCACATGACGTGAAACTCGTGAAAGCTGAGAAGGACAAGCTTAGCAAGTACCTTGACTTGGCTCACGAGGTTACCGCCATGTGGAATGTTGATTCTACGATCATAGTCCCCATAGTCGTGGCGGCAAACGGTCTTATAGCGAAAAGTCTCGACCAACATCTCAAGAGACTTTCGCAAGACGGTTGGATCAAGGGTCAGATGCACGCGGCAGTCATCCTCGACACAGCGCGCATCGTCAGGAGATTCCTCACTCTGCAGCCCTAACCAACGGTAGCTTGGGCTCTGCCCCGCTGCTGGCGGCAAACTAGGTTTAGGTTTTCATAATGTTTTTATGTTGTACTAGCACTACCCTGCCACATTTTTTTTTCGTTTCGCTGTGGCACATTGTGATCCAAAAATTAGATAAAAATAATCCTTGATGCGGTTTATTTGTCATTCTAAAATTTCAGCTCGATCGGTGCAGGACTTTTAGAGTTTTGTTTTTGATCGTACACAAACCAACATAACATTTTTAGGGTTCCGTAGCAAAATACGGGACCCTTATAGTTTCGTCTTGTCTGTCTGTCTGTCCGTCCGTATGTCACAGCCACTTTTCTCCGAAATTATAAGAGTTATGGTATTGAAACTTGGTAAGTATATATGTAATCTGTAAACCGCATTAAGATTTTGATACAAAAAATAGAAAAAAAACAAAAAAATTTAGGGGTGTCCCGTCCCATACATAGAAATGAAACTCAAAAAGTTTTTTTTGATCAAAACAATACGTTTGGGGTATCTATGGATAGGTCATCAAAAATGATATTGAGGTTTCAAACATATTTTTTTTCTAAACTGAATAGTGGCGCGTCTTCCAGAGTGGTAAAAAGTGCCCCCCCCCCCTCTAACTTCTAAAATAAGAGAATGACAAAAATTAAAAAAAGTTTATGATGTACATTACCATGTAAACTATCAACGAAAATTGGTTTGAATGAGGTCTGGTAAGTTGTTTTATTTGAATACGTCATAAATTGACGAATGTTAAAACACTGATTAAAGTCACAACGAACTACAAGAACTTTTATATTTTTATATTATGTTACTTGCTGCTACGGCAGCCTTCATGGGTGAGTCTGACTCGCACTTGACCACTTTTATTATATATAGAGATTACTTAATGTAAAAACTTAGACTTAAGGAAATAAATAAATACGTGAATAATAATTGCGCTATATCGGTAACTTGGAAATCTGCCTTCATTCCGAAGACGATCTCTCAGAGAACTCCAAAGCGGTTTCCATTGCTCGTTGTGCGACTTTGAAGTTGTGGATCGCTAACTGTCTGTGTCATCGAGCAACTCGATCTTCCGCGCAAGCACGGAAGGGAGTAAGTAGCCTTAGCTTAAAAAAATATGGTTCAAATCTTTCTGTCATTTCTTGCGGGAGGAGAAATTTGGACACTAGCGCAAAGCCGCAGTATTACATACAAAACATGCCTGTACCGATCCATTACCGATCATACTCACACAGCCAAATCACTAACACATAAAAATTCAATAAAGCACCATTCACAAATCTAGCCCCGCCCTCAGCCACAGTATATTATCAAACTCCATGGTCCACGCGGACTTGTACTTTGACAGAGGGGAAACGCTGTGTATCCCTACTCCCTTCCGTGTTGCTCGCTGGTCTGTGTCTACGTTTTGGCTCTGGTGGTAATGACAGGTAAGGCATCCTAATTGAAAACATTTGCCTATAGACACTATGACATACGACGATAAGATTTCACGTGGTTCTTCTTAAGTAAGTACGCTTCATCGTAGACCGCACCATCGTTTAACGTCAGGCGAATTGGCGGTCGTACTCTTATATATAACCCTATAGTAGTTTAAAAGAAAATTGCTAGTCATAGGAACTACCTGTAGAAGCGAAAACTTATAACTCAGAATTTCAGATTAATTTGGAAACTACAGGGGTAAAACTGGAGGGCGTGGCCCTGAGCATGGCCATGGTCCCGAGTTTACCCGAACATTTCTGATCATACTCAAGCGTGACGCTAGAATTCAATTTCACAGCCAACGAAAAATCTGTTTGTGGCGCGTCAAAAGAAGTTTACATTTAAAAAAATAATTTCGCACAAACATACACGATTAATATAATGAAACTAGATGCCCGCCCCGGCTTCGCCCGTGGTATATTATATAGCATTCATCGAGATCCCGTACATATCCAACGGTGAACGAATGACTTAAATCGGTTCAGTCATTCCTGATAATATCGCTTTCAAACGAAAATCCTCTTCAGCTACCTGCTACGCCACCTGTCGGAAATTGGTTGTACCAACTCAGATTTAGAAACAAATTTGATTAGCAAAGGTTTATTCAATGACGCAATCTTAGACACATGCTTTCATGTTTGACATGAACGCATGTGTCTGCACGCTACGAAAACTCTCAAAAAGGAATATTTTTCCCCTCAGATTAAGCAACTTTTTTTCCCCCGTTTTTGTTTTGTGTTGTCGTTTAGCTCTATGTTCTATAGCCTATAGCCTTCCTCGATAAATGGACTATCCAATAGAAAACGAATCTTTCAATTCGGACCAGTACTTCCCGAGATCCTAGCGTACAAACAAACAAACTCTTCAGCTTTATAATATTAAGTATAGATTAGTAAAGATATAAAAGCAGCTGCAAACACATAGAATGTTATCTTTTAAGTGCAAGCCTCGTTTACGAATTGGAACAAAGAAAACATTGATTAACAAGCAATACAACAATTTATACCAATAATTATAAGATAAAAAAATATTATACGCGTTATCTTCGCTAATTGCGAATGGATGTTGTTGATTGTATACTTCTTTGGTAGATCATCGGAGGTATAAATTGGCGAAAAGGATTTTGCTGTTTAAAAAAAAAACAGCCAAGTGCGAGTGAGACTCGCGCACGAAGGGTTTCATTATCTATAACCCAATCTTGCAAGTTATATTTTAAAAAAAAATCAAGCTTGTTGTTTGGGAACCCCCTTAAATATTTATTTTATTTTAAGTGTTCGTTGTTATAGCGGTAATACAAATACATCAATATCAAATGTGAAAATTTCATATGTCTGGCTATCACCGTTCTTGAGCCAGACACAGCCTGGTGACAGACGGACGGACGGACGTACAGCAAAGTCTCAGTAATAGGGTCGTTTTTACCTTTTGGGTAAGGAACCCTAAAAATCAACAAAATCTAAAATTTAACTACTTTGATATTTTCATTCACTCTTAAACTTCGTTTTTTTATTGGAACATCGTGTTCAGTTAGTTTTATAAGTAAAACTTAGTAAAACACGCCAAGCGGTTTTACCCGCGCCTTTCCCTTTTTAAATAAGCATATGTACTATTTCAGATATTATCTAGTTGTGTTCTAAATTTCAATCCGATCAGTTCAAACGTTTCAATGTGATTGAGCAACAAACATATAAAAATCCAAACTTTCGTATTTATAACATTTATTAGTGAAGTGAAGTATGAAATTAAGGGGGAGTGTCTGAATTTAATTTAAAATTAAAATCGGTGCTTTGTTGGTTCGGAGAAAATTAAGTTACTAAAAAAAGAAAAATAAAAAAACTTCACTTAAAAGTACAAGTGTTAACTTTACTTCAAAAAACACAAGTGAAAAACTGAAATCATCACTTTAAAAAGTACGAGTGAAAACTCCACTTGAAAAAGTACAAGTGAAAACTGCACTTGAAAAAAAAAACATGAAAACTTCACACTTGAAAAAAAGTGAAAACTGCACTTGAAACAAAACTCACCGTCAACCATTCCGCTTTGAACTCCTCTTTCCCGTAATCTCTGTTGAAGATGTATTTCATCCATTTAGCTACAGTCGTTCCGATACGATCCAACCGAGTTTCGTACTCGTCTGGGGTCTGGGCTTGCTCGATTTCGGATATCTGCTGTTGTAATACGGCTTCATTGAAAGTTTCCTCTTTTTGGTCAACAGATGGTAGGGCTTGTGTCGACGACGCCATGTTTTTTTTTGTTATTTTAGCACTGTTTCGTTAAAGTTTAGAGATTTGATTGGTGTATCGATTGTGTGTTTCACTTTATTACTTACAATTTTATTTGATTTGCTAATAAAAAAAAATTGTCAGTTTTTTTTAGTATTTAAGATGCTTACGTAATCATGTTAAAGTCAAGCATTTGGAACTAAAACATTGAATAACTAGAGGCCAGTTCCGGCTTCGCTCGGATATTGACAAATAAAAACAAAGTACCTGGGTGACCTGGGTTACTTAGATACATACCTACTGATTTCCTCAAAAAAAAATTAACATGAAAAAAGAAAGGCGGCCGCATATATGACATATTATGACCGCCCATCTTCCCGATCGAGCTAATATACTGTCGCCGACTTTGCGAAATTTACCGTCGTATTCTAATCTTTATGTAACAGTTTTTCATTGTCTAAAACGCGTATAAAACGGCGTTTTTAAAAAATAAAACCTGGCTAGATCGTTTTATCGTCTCCGAAGCCCCCTGTATACATAATTACATGAAAATCGTTCGAGCCGTTTCCGAGATTCAGATTCTATATATATATACCTACAAGAATTGCTCGTTTAAAGGTATAAGATTTATCGAAATAACTATAGTACTACTATAGTATCTTTCAAGTTGGACCAAATTTCACATAAATATGCTTGCTTTCGCGAATATCGGTTGACTTGGTGAAGAGTTCATTGGGAACAAACATACACACACTGGATTTTCCTACATTAAGATTTGCATATTTTATTATTAATTGTCGAAGTATTTTTTTTGTGATACTAGTAATACATTTATCCCCAGTTAAGGCTAATGTTAGAACCCGTGAAGCTACTGCCAAGAGCATCTGATTTTTAACCCCCGACCAAAAAAAGGGGTGTTATAAGTTTGACGTCGATGTCTGTCTGTCTGTCTGTGTGTGTGTCTGTCTGTGGCACCGTAGAGCTCAAACGGATGAGCCGATTTCGATGCAGTTTTTTTATTTGAAAGTTAATTACCGTGGGTGTTCTTAGCTATGTTTGGTTAATATCGATTCAAAATGGCCGCCTCCACAAAATGGCGGATAAAATATTTCTTCACAACCTACCTCAATATGGGTATCAAATGAAAGGGTTTAACTAGTAGAGTACTATACACTATAACAAATTTCAAATCCGAGATGGCCGCCACCACAAAATGGCGAATTACATTTCTTTTTTTACAGCTCCCTTAATATGGGTATCAAATGAAAGGGCTTGACTAGTAGAATGTTGTGCAGATAACAAATCTTAGGTAGTCGGGGGGTTAGTTAAAATTTTTAATTTTGTTCTTGTACAATCTTTTGGTTGTAGATTCGACTCCCAACCGCACCACAGTTCGCATCAAGTGTTGCCTCCAGCCTACCGACTGCACCACTGTATACCTTCCCCAGAGTACTAGTTTATCATACCAGTTTCTTTAACAGTGATGGAAAATAACTTGAAGAAATCGGCGTTTTTCTAGCAATACATCTTTGCCTCATCCGACAACCCAAAGTGCGTCAACTTGTATGCGTCTGACAGTTTAAGCCCCCTATGAAATCATCTGGCTTATTTTTTTTAAATTCTTTGAACATTAAACTACAAGATAGAAAAAATAATTAAAATTACATTATGTATGACAAAACTTGTTAATGTAACAGAACATGCCATTAAATTGATACAGGCTGATTAGCATTAACACTGGATAGAACATTGACTATACGAGTATATTGGCTACTTAGTATCTCTTGGAGAAATCGCGAGACCGTGTAAGTATCTTCATAAATTACTTTCGTCTCGTTATAATGAAGAAATCGAACCGGTACTACGTAGACTTGCCAGGTCTAACCTAGTAACTGCACAGACTAGCCAGTTAGGCCGGATATTTGAGCAAAAAAAGGCGGACACCGTCCTAGGGGGCGTTTAAGTACGTAAGCAAATTTAATCCAGTTATTGACAGTAAAGTTCCCACCCCTTGTCATTGACAGTAAGCAAAGCTCTTACTCCCCCCTCCCATGCTTACGTAAACATTGGTACCTATTCCCACGAAAATGGGTTTTATTTTCAAGTATAGACAACGTGGGGGTTGCCATCTGTGTACAAAAATAAATAGCTACTGCTGACGTAATCATAATCTAGACCCCCCCCCACCGCCCATGTCATTAAAAATAAGCAAAACCTCCTATAGTGCTTACGTAATACTTGAACGACCCCCTACATTTTTGAGAATTTAGTGTCACAGTGTTAATAGGTACGATAAAAAAAGAAGTGAACACTACTGAACCTCCTCCTTATTCTCAAATCTCTCTTTCCTTTCTATGGTTGCCTGGAAGACATCGCTTTTAGTAATAAGGTCACCATTTACTGCTTTATTTTGTTTTGTTTAAGTAACTTTTGTTTATTATTTTAAGCTAAGTGTAATAAACAGTTTATCTATCTATCCGACTGTGGGTTGCGGGAGAGACCGACAGTCAACTAACCTATGCTCTGCATTCGCTCGTTCCCGAAAAGTGTAGATCTAAACAAAAGCCGGATAGGCCGGACACCGTCTCATTTGGACGGATACGCAATCAAAGACCCTAACTGTGCCCGGTTTTATCCGGACGCCTGGTAACGCTAGTACTACCAGACTAGTTCGTTTATAAAAGAAGAGATAACATTGGCTAAGAATACGCAAGTTTAGGTTAGTAGGATCCGGGCTTATGGCATTATGCGCTAGCCCAGCCCAAACTGTTTCTATGTATAATAAGTATGTATTTAAAATAAATATTACATCAGCTATCTGCCACCACCGTATTACAAGCTTTGCTTAGTTTGAGGTCAGATGGTGTTGTGTGTGAACTGTCCATCAATAAAAAATAAAAAAAGTTCAGTAGGCAGTCGAATCCATATCTAAGGTCAAATGCACGAAAAATAACTACAGATAACATCTAGTAGTGTTGTATATGGAACGCTACGTAAGTCAACGACCTACTTTAAATTCCGATAAGGGCATATGGGGCATCAAGCGTAGGTATATACCGTACATAAGTAGTCCACTTTACGATCCGTCGGTCTGGCCCTTCTCTGACAAGGATAGAGACAAGAACAATCATAACATCATATAATAAAATCATATAAATATAATAAATATAAAAATCCATTGACATAATGTTTGTTTCCAGTCAACTCTTCACCAAGTCACTGGGTATTCACGAAAGTTGCCACTTATGTACAAAATAGGCTATAATCTTAAATTAGGCTTAAATTGCTAAAAATTTTGTACCTACACGTAATTTTTCTTTAGTATCACAAACCAAAAAAATACGTAGATACATTTACGATCAATTTTCGCCAAGTAACGTCGCGACCCCACTCTAGTAATTGAATAATCTTTGTCGAATTTTAATAATTTGATAAAATAAAACGAACATACAAGATACGCGCGAAAAACATAACCCTTCTTTCAGTCGGGTAAAAATTAATCGCTGAATGTGTTGCTAAGAGCATTTCTCAAGAACAGCTGAGCCGATTTTGCCGAGTCTTTACACGACAATATATAAAACTAGCTGTACCCTGCCACGCTTCGTCGAGGCACATATTTTATGTGACTGATGCAAAAATTATATAAAAACAATACTTGATGTTGATTATATATCATTGTAAAATTTCAGCTCGATTGGTGCAGTACTTTTTGAGTTTTTGAAGCGTACACAAACCAACATAACATTTTTATATATAAAGATGTATATGGCTGCTATAATAAAAAATATTTTAACATTTTAAATAATATATTTCACAGTTTAGAATTTTGAGATAGATACAAAGTAATATTAAAGTAGTAATTGTTAACTAAACATTAAAATTCATCAGAAGAATGATTAATCGTTTTGAATACATATTGAGGTTAAGAATTATTAATTGTTACAAAAAAAATGTTTTAAATCATACTTATACGTATGCATTTGAAATAAATAAAGTTATTAATTGATTTATGAATAAAAATTTAAGTAGTGATATGTCGGTAAGGGTCGAATGTGACTTAATTTTTGTGATGTGACCCAAGTAGATTTCATATTGATTAGGCGTATATATTTATTTCACTTTATTTTGATATTTGTGTAAAATGTACACATGATGTATACTTATGGATTGATTTTGTGACATGTAACATTTTCGTTATGAATAAAATACTATGACTATGACTATATGGTAATGCGTATTTTAAACATCCACTGTTTTGATATAATTAAAGAACAATGTTAAATACACTGCGTAAATAATAAATATTCACAACGAAACCAAACTCGACATAATTAGCACTAAAACACATTAATCTACCTCTTGCTAACTGGAGTATATACAAAAACGTAGTTATATTATAAATACACAAAGAAACAAAATTTATCACAAAGGAGAATTAAAACCCAATAGTTTTAAAAGAAATCGCGATTTAGTTTATGTTACGCTCACAATGTGTACGTACGTCCGTACTCTATGGTATCTCGATAACAACTGACAGCGTGACAGGTGTAGTGAATCAAGGAAGGTTGCCAGAGCATGGCTGGTAAAGTTACGACATAGTTAAAAAAAGTACGAAAATCTGTTCAAGAACATAATCATTATTTTTGCGTCGGTGGTAGCAAAAAGCGCGTTATGGCTCCGTCATACTCTACGGAAACGATAAAAACTGTGCGTGCGTAGTAATCAAGCGTTGTTAAAGTGTTTTTTGTTAGTTATATTAACGAATTGCATTAGTAACTACTATTTTACAATAAAAACTGACGTGCTTATGCCACATTATTAACTGCCTTCAAAAAAAGGTGTTTTACAGATAAAATAAATTATCAAATTAACAGGATTTCTAACGCTACATGAAAAAGGGTGCGAAATGCGATTGGAAATTAAGAAACTATTATAATATATTACACTTGATTTAGACACTCACGTGTACCATTTCTACTCAATACCACGTGTTTTTGGTACAAAATAAATACAGGATATTATTTTTTTAAATACTGGCACATAAGTATAACCTATTTTAATCCAAAAAGATTAAGCCCCCTGATAACAATGTCCAGACAGAAGAGCAAAAAGTTGCTGTGGTGGTAATGGACATTGTATTACAAACCAAAATATATTATACACTTATTACTTTATACAGTATATAAAGTTGACAAAAATTTCAATATAAGCCTAATGTAAGTAAGTATGTTGGCTTCGAACTAGTCGTAACTGTGTTTCGGACGACAATGGCTACTCCCATGGCAAATGTGTAAATATACGAGTATGTCGTGTATTTATTGCTAGTGATAGTAACATTTCGTCTGTTTTTCGTACTTTACGAGATTAATAGACGACTCTTTTAATAGCAAGCACATTTAACATAAGGAATACGTTGCTTGAATAGATGTTTCTTAATTTATTTAACCTGATTGTTTTAATGAGTGATTTTATTTTCCTGGATAACTGCGCTGTATTGTGGACAACAACGTGAAAGTGAAAATTGGTTTATTTGCCAGAATATTGTTACAAATAAAACGGTATTTCAAATATTCTACTCAAGAACAAATATTAACTTAGAGCGATAACAAACAAATATGAGTGAAAATTCTAAATACTGCACTTTTCATAGTGATCAGGCAACACCGACAGTGATGCACGTCTTGTATTGCGGTTCAAGGTTACATCGTAATCTATCAAGGCGTGGGCAACGACTGAACGAGTGATACAAATGAGTAGACCCAGGTGTATTACGTAGGTTGGTATATGTTATGAAGATGTGATGGCACAGTGATGAGAACGTCCTGTTTGAATTCCCGGCTTGGATGTTCTAGGTTCGAGTTCCGTCTATACCTCTGAATATTTTGTCAGCTGCAGAATGCACTTTTAGAGATTTTTTTTTTCGATTGAACACTGAAGAAAAACTTGGGATAGCGCCGCCAATTGAGAATCAATTTTGATGGTTCTTTTTGTCTTGTGGTCAAGTGAAATCTTGAATCTTCTTCCATCTTGAAATGCGTCAGCATTCTCCATTGGGCAATCAATCAATTGACAAATTTCAAATGCCGCCACCACAACATGGCGAATTACATTTCTTTTTTCACATATGGGTACCAAATGAAAGCGCTTGACTAATAGAATGTTGTAGGTACATATTACAAATCCGAGGCAGTCGGGGGGTAAATCAACATTTTTAATTTTGTTCTTGTACACCTGAAGTTGGCTAATTACAGGGCTTAGAGATATAACATCTTAGATCTCTGGGTGATGAGCGCAGTGCAGTGCTAGGTAACGATTTGGACTCTTCATGTTCCAATAGCTGCGTGTCACTGTGCTGTTATGTGGCAGGCATGTTGCTTACCATCAGGCACATGCCTTGATCGTCTCGTCATTCTTTATTAAAAAAAAATATTTTTTTGCCGAAACCAATCTTCGTTCTGTCATTAACAGTTAGTAAGCTACGCATTACTAAATCTATAGCTATGCAAGAACAGAAACACGTACTTCTGCGTTCGTCCATTTGTAAAAATATTTACACTCGCCGACATGTTTATGAAGTCGAAACGTATTTAGCTGTACAAATGGATTTGAAAGAAACTGTTTCGTAACCCGTCTTAATGTAGTTACTTTAAATAATACTGTACAGATACTGCACAAGGTTTTGTAACAGCAAAATTATTAGCTTATCGGGTTTTATAGGATACACTTCGGAGAGTGTGCCACTGATCCGCACTATATATAACCACCCTGCCCTTTTAGGTCTGACTGATCGTAGCTCAAAAAGGTTTTTGTAATAGAGTATATAGAGTGACGAGACGAGCAGGGCATGTGCCTGATGGTACATGCCTGCCACATAACAGCGCAGTGACACGTAGCTATTAGAACATGAAAGAGTACAAACCATTACCTTGCACTGCGCTCGTCAACCAGAGATCTAAGATGTTATATCTCTAAGCCCTGTAATTTCTCTGGAAACACTGCCCTTCAAACCGGAACACAGTAATGCTTACACACTACTGCTTGGCGGTAGAATAACTGGCAAACTTCAGGTAAATATTTCGACTTCTTAGGACGAGCAATAATAAGAATAAGTATTAAATCTCCATACATAAAAACGTTATGTTGGTTTGTGTAAGCTTCAAAAACTCAAAAAGTTCAGCACCGATCGAGTTGATTTTTTTTGATATTGATATGTAATCCGCGTCAAGGATTGTGTTTATCTAATTTTTGCATCACAATGTGCCACAGCGAAGCGTGGCAGGGTACAGCTAGTATATAATAAATATTAAATATTGGTGGACAATTCACATACAACAATATCTGACCCCAAACTAAGCAAAGCTTGTACTATGGCGCCCAGATAGCTGTATAATACATTAGTACCTGGTTGACCGAGCTTTGCTCGGTTTTTTAAAATGATATTTAGGCAGGTACGAATTACGTAGTGATGACTTACTTAGACCTACTTAGATACGAATTAAATGCGTTTATAAAAGGCTCTAAATATAAGATTTACTCAGAAAAAAAATAACAAAAAGAGAAATCCCGAGTGAAACCATCAGGATTCGAACCGAGGCCTGTTGACTCCGAGGGCGAGCATATTCCGTCTGAGCCATTTAGACATAAAGAACAGAGGCGAAATAAGTTATCGTATTCTAATGCCATTGTAAGAGTTTTCATTGTCTAAAAACGCGCATAAAATGATGTTTTACAAAAATTAAACCTAGCTAGATCGATTTATCGTCCCCGAAACCTCCTGTATACATAATTTCATGACAATTGTTCGAGCCGTTTCCGAGATTCAGATTCTATATATATACCTACAAGATTAGCTCGTTTAAAGGTAGAAGATATTGTTTTTTGAACTTTCGCGATTTGAACACATGTTTATGAGACCCGCAATTTCTTGTCGTGAACACGTGTTGTGTTGTAACGCTGCTGAAACATCGAGTTATGTAAACAATGAATTATTCGTGATTAAACCCCGTACGAAATCAACATTTTAGTTTTAAATACATACTTATTATACATAGAAACACTCAGACACAATACAAATACTTGAATTCATCACACAAACATTTGCACTGGGTGGGAATCGAACGCACGACCTTCGGATTCGCAGGCAGAGTTACTACCCACTAAGCCATGAGGCCAATTAAATTTCTTGCGTTTCTACATAAGTACCTATACACACGCGTTTTTTTATTCATCCATATCAAACAACAATACAAATCACTCTTATCATATTAATGTAAGCAGATATAGATATTTAAACAAATAAAAGTGGTCAAGTGCGAGTCGGACTCGCCCATGAAGGCTTCCGTAGCACCAAGTAACATAATATAAAAGTTCTTGTAGTTCGTTGTTACTTTAATCAGTGTTTTAACAATAGTGAGTTTATGATGTACTAGCTTTTACCCGCGACTTCGTCCACGCCACATATTTATCAAAGTAATTGAGCCAGTACCTACTCGTATGTCTACTACCATACAAATTCACGTTTCGTAATCAAAATCGGTCTAAGTCAAAGTTTTATATTTAATAAATGTACAATTAACACGACAAATTACAAAAAAAACTATGATCTCAAAAAAATAATCAAAAACAGACTTTAATTTAAAATCATATTGGGACGGTCCACCAAATTTTATTAGAGTCTATTAGTAGATATTAGTAGATATATCGTCTGATTACATGAACGCAAATTTTAGCTTGTTGTTCATATTTCAAAAACCGCCGCACTGATTTCGATAAAATTTATATGACCACCTCTGAACTATAATCTACCAACCAAAAAAATAACCATCTAAATTGATTCACAATTGGAAATACAACTGGATTGATATCCTCCTCCTTTTTTGAAGTCGGTTAAAATAGCATACAAAGAGTGCAAAGATCCTTCCATGCACACTTTTACTCCTCATTTCCACTCTTTTCAACTCTTTTCTCTGTGATAAAAGTCGCCGTTGTCCTTTCCTAAGTCTAGTCTATCTGTGCACCAAATTGTAACAAACTCTTTAAGTGGCTTAGGCGTTAGACGGTAACGGACAGAGAGTTACTTTCATATGTATAATTTCATATTAGAATTGAAAACAGGTGTTCCTGATCATTTTATAGGAGGCAGTTGTAAAGATTACCGAAAAGTAATACGTTTACTCCTCCAAAACTCATTTTCACAGTTCTTAATTTGCCTTAATTGAGCGTCCATCATGCATAACATTTGATAAGACACCATGGAAATCTCGTCGACTATCAAAAATTCTGTCTGATAGTCTGATACGCCATTTAGTGGCTGCGCCCATCTTAAGTATTGAGGTTGTATAGTGCACTGTATTCTTCTTGTCAAGCCCTTTTATTTGATACCCATGTTGATGGGGTTCATAAAACCTAAGTTATCCGCCATTGTGTAGAGGCCGCCATCTTGGATTTTAATTTTATATAATATATTGTATTCTACTGGTTGAGCACTTTCATTTGATACCCATATTGATGGGATTGATAAAACCTACGTTATCCGCCATTGTGTAGCGGCCGCCATCTTGGATTTAAATTTTTTATAGTATATTGTATTCTGCTTGTTGAGCCCTTTCATTTGATACCCATATTGATGGGATTAATAAAACATAAATTATCCGCCATTTTGTAGCGGCGGCCATCTTGAATTTATAATGATAATGAATAAACATAATTGTATTGTCACCAAAATCCAAAGTGTATACAAAATTTCAGATTAATCGGTTGACAGGAAGAGGGTGAAATTTGAATTACTAAATTTGACCCAAGAATAAATAATAAAAAAGAAAACCCCAATTCCACCCCCGTAGGTACAGTTCGAAACTACAAAACTGCTAAAACATACATTTTATGGTTTCGTGTTAAATATCTAGACGTAAAGTTTCATAGTTCTTCAACAATGACGAAGTTTTCCATATAAACTTTCATCCCTTATTTTAACCCTTTCAACCCTTTTTTCGGAACAAAAAGTAGCCTATGTCCTTTCTCGGGATCTATTTTATCTATGTATCAAATTTCATCAAAATCTGTTGGTTGGTTTAGGCGGTAAAGACGGACAGACGGACAGACGGATGGACGGACGGACGGACGGACGGACGGACGGACGGACGGACGGACGGACGGACGGACGGACGGACGGACGGACGGACGGACGGACGGACGGACGGACGGACGGACGGACGGACGGACGGACGGACGGACGGACGGACGGACGGACGGACGGACAGACGGACGGACGGACGGACGGACGGACGGACGGACGGACGGACGGACGGACGGACGGACGGACGGACGGACGGACGGACGGACGGACGGACGGACAGACGGACAGACGGACAGACGGACAGACGGACAGACGGACAGACGGACAGACGGACAGACGGACAGACGGACAGACTGACAGACAGACAGAGTTACTTTCGCATTTATAATATTATTAGTATGGATTAAAATAAAACTACTTATTAGATCTCATTCAAACCAATTTTCGTTGAAAGTTTACATAGTAATGTACATCATACATTTTTTTTTGTCATTCTCTTATTTTAGAAGTTAGAGGGGGGGGGACACATTTCACCACTTTGGATGATTCCGTCGCGCAACCTATTCAGTTTAGCAAAAAAAAACATGTTAGAAACCTCAATATCATTTTTAAAGACCTATCCATAGATAATTCACACGTATAGTTTGGATAGAATTTTTTTTTGAGTTTCAGTTCTAAGTATGGGACACCCCTAAAATTTATTGTTTTTTTAATTTTTTTGTATGAAAATCTTAATGCGGTTTATCCGAATACATCTACTTACCCAAGTTTCACTAGTACTGTATAGTTCTTATAGTTACGGAGAAAAGTGGCTGTAACATACGGACGGACAGACTGACAGACGAATCTATAAGGGTCCCGTATTTTGCCATTTGGCTACGGAACCCTAAAAAGGATACCTATCGTCAAAAACTAATGATAATAACGGTGAAAATTTCTTTTCAAAATCACGTTTGAAACGCACCAAGTATACTTAATTAACAGTCGTGGCGGCAAACTAGGTTTAGGTTTTCATAATGTTTTTATGTTGTACTAGCACTACCCTGCCACATTTTTTTTTCGTTTCGCTGTGGCACATTGTGATCCAAAAATTAGATAAAAACAATCCTTGATGCGGTTTATATGTCATTCTAAAATTTCAGCTCGATCGGTGCAGGACTTTTAGAGTTTTGTTTTTGATCGTACACAAACCAACATAACATTTTTAGGGTTCCGTAGCAAAATACGGGACCCTTATAGTTTCGTCATGTCTGTCTGTCTGTCCGTCCGTATGTCACAGCCACTTTTCTCCGAAATGATAAGAGTTATGGTATTGAAACTTGGTAAGTATATATGTAATCTGTAAACCGCATTAAGATTTTGATACAAAAAATAGAAAAAAACAAACATTTTTAAGGGTGGCCCATACTTAGAACTGAAACGCAATTTTTTTTATCAAAACCATATGTGTGGTTTATCTATGGATAGGTCATCAAAAATTATATTGAGGTTTCAAACATATTTTTTTTTCTAAACTGAATAGTCGCGCGTCTTCCAGAGTGGTAAAAAGTGCCCCCCCCCCCTCTAACTTCTAAAATAAGATAATGACAAAATAAAAAGTTTATGATGTACATTACCATGTAAACTATCAACGAAAATTGGTTTGAATGAGGTCTGGTAAGTAGTTTTATTTGAATACGTCATAAATTGACGAATGTTAAAACACTGATTAAAGTCACAACGAACTACAAGAACTTTTATATTTTTATATTATATTACTTGCTGCTACGGAAGCCTTCATGGGTGAGTCTGACTCGCACTTGACCACTTTTATTATATATAGAGATTACGTAATGTAAAAACTTAGACTTAAGGAAATAAATAAATACGTGAATAATAATTGCGCTATATCGGTAACTTGGAAATCTGCCTTCATTCCGAAGACGATCTCTCAGAGAACTCCAAAGCGGTTTCCATTGCTCGTTGTGCGACTTTGAAGTTGTGGATCGCTAACTGTCTGTGTCATCGAGCAACTCGATCTTCCGCGCAAGCACGGTAGGGAGTAAGTAGCCTTAGCTAAAAAAAATATGGTTCAAATCTTTCTGTCATTTCTTGCGGGAAGGGAAATTTGCACACTAGCGCAAAGCCGCACTATTACATACAAAACATTCCTGTACCGATCCATTACCGATCATACTCACACAGCCAAATCACTAACACATAAAAAATTCAATAAAGCACCATTCACAAATCTAGCCCCGCCCTCAGCCACAGTATATTATCAAACTCCATGGTCCACGCGGACTTGTACTTTGACAGAGGGGAAACGCTGTGTATCCCTACTCCATTCCATGTTGCTCGCTGGTCTGTGTCTACGTTTTGGCTCTGGTGGTAATGACAGGTAAGGCATCCTAATTGAAAACTTTTGCCTATAGACACTATGACATACGACGATAAGATTTCGCGGGGTTCTTCTTAGTACGCTTCATCGTAGACCGCACCATCGTTTAACGTCAGGCAAATTGGCGGTCGTACTCTTATACATAACCCTATAGTAGTTTAAAAGAAAATTGCTAGTCATAGGAACTACCTGTAGAAGCGAAGACTTATAACTCAGAATTTCAGATTAATTTGGAAACTACAAGGGTAAAACTGGAGGGCGTGGCCTTGAGCATGGCCATGGTCCCGAGTTTACCCGAACATTTCTGATCATACCCAAGCGTGACGCTAGAATTCAATTTCACAGCCAACGAAAAATCTGTTTGTGGCGCGTCAAAAGAAGTTTACATTTCAAAAAATTATTTCGCACAAACATACGCGATTAATATAAAGGAACTAGATGCCCGCCTCGGCTTCGCCCGTGGTATATTATATAGCATTCATCGAGATCCCGTACATATCCAACGGTGAACGAATGACTGAAATCGGTTCAGTAATTCCTGATAATATCGCTTTCAAACGAAAATCCTCTTCAGCTACCTGCTACGCCACCTGTCGGAAATTGGTTGTACCAACTCAGATTTAGAAACAAATTTGATTAGCAAAGGTTTATTCAATGACGCAATCTTAGACACATGCTTCATGTCAAAGCACGCTACGAAAACTCTCAAAAAGGAATATTTTCCCCCTCAGATTAAGCAACTCTTTTTCCCCCGTTTTTGTTTTGTGTTGTCGTTTAGCGCTATGTTCTATAGCCTATAGCCTTCCTCGATAAATGGACTATCCAATAGAAAACGAATCTTTCAATTCGGACCAGTACTTTCCGAGATCCTAGCGTTCAAACAAACAAACTCTTCAGCTGTATAATATTAGTATAGATATAAAAGCAGCTGCAAACACATAGAATGTTATCTTTTAAGTGCAAGCCTCGTTTACGAATTGAAACAAAGAAAACATTGATTAACAAGCAATACAACAATTTATACCAATAATTATAAGATAAAAAAAATATTATACGCGTTATCTTCGCTAATTGCGAATGAATGTTGTTGATTGTATACTTCTTTGGTAGATCATCGGAGGTATAAATTGGCGAAAAGGATTTTGCTGTTTTTTTTTAAAATCAGCCAAGTGCGAGTGGGACTCGTGCACGAAGGGTTCCGTACCATTATCTGTAACCTATTCTTGGAAATTACATACACTTTACTTAACAATCAACTTTAAACCGGCCATATTTCTAAAAAAATCAAGTTTGTTGTTTGGGAACCCCCCTTAAATATTTATTTTATTTTAAGTGTTCGTTGTTATAGCGGTAATAGAAATACTTGATGTATTTCTATTAATATTATAAATTATATATCAAATGTGAAAATTTCATATGTCTGGCTATCACCGTTTTTGAGATACAGCCTGGTGACAGACGGACGGACGGACGTACAGCAAAGTTTCAGTAATAGGGTCGTTTTAACCCCGACCAAAAAAGGGGTGTTATAAGTTTGACGTCGATGTCTGTCTGTCTGTCTGTCTGTCTATCTGTCTGTCTGTCTGTCTGTCTGTCTGTCTGTCTGTCTGTCTGTCTGTCTGTGTGTCTGTCTGTGGCACCGTAGAGCTCAAACGGTTGGGCCGATTTCGATGCGGTTTTTTTTATTTGAAAGTTAATACCCGTGCGGGTGTTCTTAGCTATGTCTGGTTAGTATCGATTCAAAATGGCCGCCTTCACAAAATGGCGGACAAAATATTTCTTCACAACCTACCTCAATATGGGTATCAAATGAAAGGGCTTGACTAGCAGAGTACTATACTCTATAACAAATTTGAAATCCAAGATGGCCGCCACCACAAAATGGCGAATTATATTTTTTTTTTCACTACTACCGCAATATGGGTATCAAACGAAAGGGCTTGACTAGTAGAATACTTTGCACTATGACAAATTTCAAATCCAAGATGGCCGCTACCACAAAATGGCAAATTACATTTCTTTTTCCACAACTTCCTTAATATGGGTATCAAATGAAAGGGCTTGACTAGTAGAATGTTGTACAGATAACAAATCTAAGGTAGTCGGGGGTTAATTAATTTTGTTCTTGTTACCTTTTGGGTAAGGAACCTAAAAATCAACAAAATCTAAAATTTAACTACTTTGATATTTTCATTCACTCTTAAACTTCGCTTTTTTATTGGAACATCGTGTTTAGTTAGTTTTATAAATAAAACTTAGTAAAAAACGCCACGCGGTTTTACTTACGCCTTTCCCTTTTTAAATAAGCATATTATGTGCTATTTTGGACGATATTATCTAGCAGTGTTTCAAATTTCAACCCGTAAAGTTCAAACGTTTCAATGTGATTGAGCAACAAACATAATTATAAACATCCAAACTTTCGTATTTACAACATTTAATAGGAAGAAATTTAGGCGAGTGTTGGAATTTAATTTAAAATTAAAATCGGTGCTTTGTTGTTTCGGAGAAAATTAAGTTATTTCCAGCTAAAAAACGCTACGTCTAACTAAAACTTCACTTCAAAAGGTACAAGTGATAAGTTCACTTCAAAAACGCAAGTTAAAAAGTGAAATCATCACATGATAAAGTACGAGTAAAACTTCACTAGAAAACATACAAGTGAAAACTTTACTTGAAAAAATCCAAGTGAAAACTTTACTTGAAAAAAATACAAGTGAAAACTTTACTTGAAAAAAAATACAAGTGAAAACTTTACTTCAAAAAGATACAAGTGAAAACTTCACTTGACAAAACTCACCGTCAACCATTCCGCTTTGAACTCCTCTTTCCCGTAATCTCTGTTGAAGATGTATTTCATCCATTTAGCTACAGTCGTTCCGATACGATCCAACCGAGTTTCGTACTCGTCTGGGGTCTGGGCTTGCTCGATTTCGGATATCTGCTGTTGTAATACGGCTTCATTGAAAGTTTCCTCTTTTTGGTCAACAGATGGCAGGGCTTGTGTCGACGACGCCATGTTTTTTTTTTTTTTTTGTTATTTTAGCACTGTTTCGTTAAAGTTTAGAGATTTGATTGGTGTATTGTTTGTGTGTTTCACTTTACTACTTACAATTTTTATTTGATTTGCTAATAAAAAAAAAATCAGTTTTTTTAGTATTTAAGATGCTTACGTAATAATGTTAAAGTTAGAATTACTAAAACATTGAATAACTAGAGGCCCGTTCCGGCTTCGCTCGGATATTGACATATAAAAACAAAGTACCTGGGTGACCTGGGTTACTTAGATACATACCTACTGATTTCCTCAAAAAAAAATTTACATGAAAAAAGAAAGGCGGCCGCATATTTGACATATTATGACTGCCCATCTTCCCGAGCGAGCTAATACACTGTCGCGCGACGTTGCGAAATTTACCGTCGTATTCTAATCTTTATGTAACAGTTTTTCATTGTTTAAAACGCGTATAAAACGGCGTTTTTAAAAAATAAAACCTGGCTAGATCGATTTATCGTCCCCGAAGCCCCCTGTATACATAATTACATGAAAATCGTTCGAGCCGTTTCCGAGATTCAGATTCTATATATATATACCTACAAGAATTGCTCGTTTAAAGGTATAAGATTTATCGAAATAACTATAGTACTACTATAGTATCTTTCAAGTTGGACCAAATTTCACATAAATATGCTTGCTTTCGCGAATATCAGTTGACTTGGCGAAGAGTTCATTGGAACAAACAAACACACACACTGGATTTTCCTACATTAAAATTTGCATATTTTATGATTAATTGTCGAAGTATTTTTTTTGTGATACTAGTAATACATTTATCCCCAGTTAAGGCTAATGTTAGAATCCGTGAAGCTACTGACAAGAACATCTGATTTTTAACCCCCGACCAAAAAAAGGGGTGTTATAAGTTTGACGTCGATGTCTGTCTGTCTGTCTGTCTGTGTGTGTGTCTGTCTGTGGCACCGTAGAGCTCAAACGGATGAGCCGATTTCGATGCAGTTTTTTTATTTGAAAGTTAATTACCGTGCGGGTGTTCTTAGCTATGTTTGGTTAATATCGATTCAAAATGGCCGCCTCCACAAAATGGCGGATAAAATATTTCTTCACACCCTACCTCAATATGGGTATCAAATGAAAGGGTTTAACTAGTAGAGTACTATACACTATAACAAATTTCAAATCCGAGATGGCCGCCACCACAAAATTGCGAATTATATTTTTTTTTTCACTACTACCTCAATATGGGTATCAAACGAAAGGGCTTGATTAGTAGAATACTTTTCACTGTGACAAATTACAAATCCAAGATGGCCGATATCACAAAATGGCGAATTACATTTCTTTTTTTACAGGTCCCTTAATATGGGTATCAAATGAAAGGGCTTGACTAGTAGAATGTCGTGCAGATAACAAATCTTAGTTAGTCGGGGGTTAGTTAAAATTTTTAATTTTGATCTTGTACAATCTTTTGGTTGTAGATTCGACTCCCAACCGCACCACAGTTCGCATCAAGTGTTGCCTCCAGCCTACCGACTGCACCACTGTATACCTTCCCCAGAGTACTAGTTTATCATACCAGTTTCTTTAACAGTGATGGAAAATAACTTGAAGAAATCGGCGTTTTTCTAGCAATACATCTTTGCCTCATCCGACAACCCAAAGTGCGTCAACTTGTATGCGTCTGACAGTTTAAGCCCCCTATGAAATCATCTGCCATATTTTTTTTAATTCTTTGAACATTAAACTACAAGATAGAAAAAATAATTAAAATTACATTATGTATGACAAAACTTGTTAATGTAACAGAACATGCCATTAAATGGATACAGGCTGATTAGCATTAACACTGGATTTAACATTGACTATATACGAGTATATTGGCTACTTAGTATCTCTTGGAGTAATCGCGAGACCGTGTAAGTATCTTCATAAATTACTTTCGTCTCGTTATAATGAAGAAATCGAACCGGTACTACGTAGACTTGCCAGGTCTAACCTAGTGACTGGACAGACTAGCCAGTTAGGCCGGATATTTGAGCAAAAAAAAGGCGGATATCGTCCTAGGGGGCGTTCAAGTACGTAAGCAAATTTAATACAGTTATTGACAGTAAAGTTCCCCCCCTTGTCATCGACAGTAAGCAAAGCTCTTACTCCCCCCTCCCATGCTTACGTAAACATTGGTACCTATTCCCACGAAAATGGGTTTTGTTTTCAAGTATAGACAACGTGGGGGTTGCCATCTGTGTACAAAAATAAATAGCTACTGCTGACGTAATCATAATCTTATTTTTAATGACATGGGCGGTGGGGGGAGTCCTCCACCGCATGTCTTTAAAAATAAGCAAAACCCCCCCGCCTCCTATAGTGCTTACGTAATACTTGAACGACCCCTACATTTTTGAGAATTTAGTGTCACAGTGTTAATAGGTACGATAAAAAAAGAAGTGAACACTACTGAACCTCCTCCTTATTCTCAAATCTCTCTTTCCTTTCTATGGTTGCCTGGAAGACATCGCTTTTAGTAATAAGGTCACCATTTACTACTTTATTTTGTTTTGTTTATTATTTTAAGCTAAGTGTAATAAACAGTTTATCTATCTATCCGACTGTGGGTTGCGGGAGAGACCGACAGTCAACTAACCTATGCTCTGCATTCGCTCGTTCCCGAAAAGTGTAGATCTAAACAAAAGCCGGATAGGCCGGACACCGTCTCATTTGGCCGGATACGCAATCAAAGACCCTAACTGTGCCCAGTTTTATCCGGACGCCTGGTAACGCTAGTACTACCAGACTAGTTCGTTTATAAAAGAAGAGATAACATTGGCTAAGAATACGCAAGTTTAGGTTAGTAGGATCCGGGCTTATGGCATTATGCGCTAGCCCAGCCCAAACTGTTTCTATGTATAATAAGTATGTATTTAAATATTACATCAGCTATCTGCCACCACCGTATTACAAGCTTTGCTTAGTTTGAGGTCAGATGGTATTGTGTGTGAACTGTCCATCAATAAAAAAAAAAAGTTCAGTAGGCAGTCGAATCCATATCTAAGGTCAAATGCACGAAAAATAACTACAGATAACATCTAGTAGTGTTGTATATGGAACGCTACGTAAGTCAACGACCTACTTTAAATTCCGATAAGGGCATATGGGGCATCAAGCGTAGGTATATACCGTACATAAGTAGTCCACTTTACGATCCGTTGGTCTGGCCCTTCTCTGACAAGGATAGAGACAAGAACAATCACAACATCATATAATAAAATCATATAAATATAAAAATCCATTGACAAAATGTTTGTTTCCAGTCAACTCTTCACCAAGTCACTGGGTATTCACGAAAGTTGCCACTTATGTACAAAATAGGCTATAATTAAGATTATAGCCTTAATTAGGCTTAGATTGCTAAAAATTTTGTACCTACACGTAATTTTTCTTTGGTATCACAAACAAAAAAATACGTAGATACATTTACGATCAATTTTCGCCAAGTAACGTCGCGACCCCACTCTAGTAATTGAATAATCTTTGTCGAATTTTAATAATTTGATAAAATAAAACGAACATACAAGATACGCGCGAAAAAACATAACCCTTCTTTCAGTCGGGTAAAAATTAATCGCTGAATGTGTTGCTAAGAGCATTTCTCAAGAACAGCTGAGCCGATTTTGCCGAGTCTTTACACGACAATATATAAAACTAGCTGTACCCTGCCACGCTTCGTCGAGGCACATATTTTATGTGACTGATGCAAAAATTATATAAAAACAATACTTGATGTTGATTATATATCATTGTAAAATTTCAGCTCGATTGGTGCAGTACTTTTTGAGTTTTTGAAGCGTACACAAACCAACATAACATTTTTATATATAAAGATGTATATGGCTGCTATAATAAAAAATATTTTAACATTTTAAATAATATATTTCACAGTTTAGAATTTTGAGATAGATACAAAGTAATATTAAAGTAGTAATTGTTAACTAAACATTAAAATTCATCAGAAGAATGATTAATCGTTTTTGAATACATATTGAGGTTAAGAATTATTAATTGTTACAAAAAAAAATGTTTTAAATCATACTTATACGTATGCATTTGAAATAAATAAAGTTATTAATTGATTTATGAATAAAAATTTAAGTAGTGATATGTCGGTAAGGGTCGAATGTGACTTAATTTTTGTGATGTGACCCAAGTAGATTTCATATTGATTAGGCGTATATATTTATTTCACTTTATTTTGATATTTGTGTAAAATGTACACATGATGTATACTTATGGATTGATTTTGTGACATGTAACATTTTCGTTATGAATAAAATACTATGACTATGACTATATGGTAATGCGTATTTTAAACATCCACTGTTTTGATATAATTAAAGAACAATGTTAAATACACTGCGTAAATAATAAATATTCACAACGAAACCAAACTCGACATAATTAGCACTAAAACACATTAATCTACCTCTTGCTAACTGGAGTATATACAAAACGTAGTTATATTATAAATACACAAAGAAACAAAATTTATCACAAAGGAGAATTAAAACCCAATAGTTTTAAAAGAAATCGCGATTTAGTTTATGTTACGCTCACAATGTGTACGTACGTCCGTACTCTATGGTATCTCGATAACAACTGACAGCGTGACAGGTGTAGTGAATCAAGGAAGGTTGCCAGAGCATGGCTGGTAAAGTTACGACATAGTTAAAAAAGTACGAAAATCTGTTCAAGAACATAATCATTATTTTTGCGTCGGTGGTAGCAAAAGCGCGTTATGGCTCCGTCATACTCTACGGAAACGATAAAAACTGTGCGTGCGTAGTAATCAAGCGTTGTTAAAGTGTTTTTTGTTAGTTATATTAACGAATTGCATTAGTAACTACTATTTTACAATAAAAACTGACGTGCTTATGCCACATTATTAACTGCCTTCAAAAAAGGTGTTTTACAGATAAAATAAATTATCAAATTAACAGGATTTCTAACGCTACATGAAAAAGGGTGCGAAATGCGATTGGAAATTAAGAAACTATTATAATATATTACACTTGATTTAGACACTCACGTGTACCATTTCTACTCAATACCACGTGTTTTTGGTACAAAATAAATACAGGATATTATTTTTTTAAATACTGGCACATAAGTATAACCTATTTTAATCCAAAAAGATTAAGCCCCCTGATAACAATGTCCAGACAGAAGAGCAAAAAGTTGCTGTGGTGGTAATGGACATTGTATTACAAATCCAAAATATATTATACACTTATTACTTTATACAGTATATAAAGTTGACAAAAATTTCAATATAAGCCTAATGTAAGTAAGTATGTTGGCTTCGAACTAGTCGTAACTGTGTTTCGGACGACAATGGCTACTCCCATGGCAAATGTGTAAATATACGAGTATGTCGTGTATTTATTGCTAGTGATAGTAACATTTCGTCTGTTTTTTCGTACTTTACGAGATTAATAGACGACTCTTTTAATAGCAAGCACATTTAACATAAGGAATACGTTGCTTGAATAGATGTTTCTTAATTTATTTAACCTGATTGTTTTTAATGAGTGATTTTATTTTCCTGGATAACTGCGCTGTATTGTGGACAACAACGTGAAAGTGAAAATTGGTTTATTTGCCAGAATATTGTTACAAATAAAACGGTATTTCAAATATTCTACTCAAGAACAAATATTAACTTAGAGCGATAACAAACAAATATGAGTGAAAATTCTAAATACTGCACTTTTCATAGTGATCAGGCAACACCGACAGTGATGCACGTCTTGTATTGCGGTTCAAGGTTACATCGTAATCTATCAAGGCGTGGGCAACGACTGAACGAGTGATACAAATGAGTAGACCCAGGTGTATTACGTAGGTTGGTATATGTTATGAAGATGTGATGGCACAGTGATGAGAACGTCCTGTTTGAATTCCCGGCTTGGATGTTCTAGGTTCGAGTTCCGTCTATACCTCTGAATATTTTGTCAGCTGCAGAATGCACTTTTAGAGATTTTTTTTTCGATTGAACACTGAAGAAAAACTTGGGATAGCGCCGCCAATTGAGAATCAATTTTGATGGTTCTTTTTGTCTTGTGGTCAAGTGAAATCTTGAATCTTCTTCCATCTTGAAATGCGTCAGCATTCTCCATTGGGCAATCAATCAATTGACAAATTTCAAATGCCGCCACCACAACATGGCGAATTACATTTCTTTTTTCACATATGGGTACCAAATGAAAGCGCTTGACTAATAGAATGTTGTAGGTACATATTACAAATCCGAGGCAGTCGGGGGTAAATCAACATTTTTAATTTTGTTCTTGTACACCTGAAGTTGGCTAATTACAGGGCTTAGAGATATAACATCTTAGATCTCTGGGTGATGAGCGCAGTGCAGTGCTAGGTAACGATTTGGACTCTTCATGTTCCAATAGCTGCGTGTCACTGTGCTGTTATGTGGCAGGCATGTTGCTTACCATCAGGCACATGCCTTGATCGTCTCGTCATTCTTTATTAAAAAAAAATATTATTTTTTTGCCGAAACCAATCTTCGTTCTGTCATTAACAGTTAGTAAGCTACGCATTACTAAATCTATAGCTATGCAAGAACAGAAACACGTACTTCTGCGTTCGTCCATTTGTAAAAATATTTACACTCGCCGACATGTTTATGAAGTCGAAACGTATTTAGCTGTACAAATGGATTTGAAAGAAACTGTTTCGTAACCCGTCTTAATGTAGTTACTTTAAATAATACTGTACAGATACTGCACAAGGTTTTGTAACAGCAAAATTATTAGCTTATCGGGTTTTATAGGATACACTTCGGAGAGTGTGCCACTGATCCGCACTATATAACCACCCTGCCCTTTTAGGTCTGACTGATCGTAGCTCAAAAAAGGTTTTTGTAATAGAGTATATAGAGTGACGAGACGAGCAGGGCATGTGCCTGATGGTACATGCCTGCCACATAACAGCGCAGTGACACGTAGCTATTAGAACATGAAAGAGTACAAACCATTACCTTGCACTGCGCTCGTCAACCAGAGATCTAAGATGTTATATCTCTAAGCCCTGTAATTTCTCTGAAACACTGCCCTTCAAACCGGAACACAGTAATGCTTACACACTACTGCTTGGCGGTAGAATAACTGGCAAACTTCAGGTAAATATTTCGACTTCTTAGGACGAGCAATAATAAGAATAAGTATTAAATCTCCATACATAAAAACGTTATGTTGGTTTGTGTAAGCTTCAAAAACTCAAAAAGTTCAGCACCGATCGAGTTGATTTTTTTGATATTGATATGTAATCCGCGTCAAGGATTGTGTTTATCTAATTTTGCATCACAATGTGCCACAGCGAAGCGTGGCAGGGTACAGCTAGTATATAATAAATATTAAATATTGGTGGACAATTCACATACAACAATATCTGACCCCAAACTAAGCAAAGCTTGTACTATGGCGCCCAGATAGCTGTATAATACATTAGTACCTGGTTGACCGAGCTTTGCTCGGTTTTTTAAAATGATATTTAGGCAGGTACGAATTACGTAGTGATGACTTACTTAGACCTACTTAGATACGAATTAAATGCGTTTATAAAAGGCTCTAAATATAAGATTTACTCAGAAAAAAAATAACAAAAAGAGAAATCCCGAGTGAAACCATCAGGATTCGAACCGAGGCCTGTTGACTCCGAGGGCGAGCATATTCCGTCTGAGCCATTTAGACATAAAGAACAGAGGCGAAATAAGTTATCGTATTCTAATGCCATTGTAAGAGTTTTCATTGTCTAAAAACGCGCATAAAATGATGTTTTACAAAAATTAAACCTAGCTAGATCGATTTATCGTCCCCGAAACCTCCTGTATACATAATTTCATGACAATTGTTCGAGCCGTTTCCGAGATTCAGATTCTATATATATACCTACAAGATTAGCTCGTTTAAAGGTAGAAGATATTGTTTTTGAACTTTCGCGATTTGAACACATGTTTATGAGACCCGCAATTTCTTGTCGTGAACACGTGTTGTGTTGTAACGCTGCTGAAACATCGAGTTATGTAAACAATGAATTATTCGTGATTAAACCCCGTACGAAATCAACATTTTAGTTTTAAATACATACTTATTATACATAGAAACACTCAGACACAATACAAATACTTGAATTCATCACACAAACATTTGCACTGGGTGGGAATCGAACGCACGACCTTCGGATTCGCAGGCAGAGTTACTACCCACTAAGCCATGAGGCCAATTAAATTTCTTGCGTTTCTACATAAGTACCTATACACACGCGTTTTTTATTCATCCATATCAAACAACAATACAAATCACTCTTATCATATTAATGTAAGCAGATATAGATATTTAAACAAATAAAAGTGGTCAAGTGCGAGTCGGACTCGCCCATGAAGGCTTCCGTAGCACCAAGTAACATAATATAAAAGTTCTTGTAGTTCGTTGTTACTTTAATCAGTGTTTTAACAATAGTGAGTTTATGATGTACTAGCTTTTACCCGCGACTTCGTCCACGCCACATATTTATCAAAGTAATTGAGCCAGTACCTACTCGTATGTCTACTACCATACAAATTCACGTTTCGTAATCAAAATCGGTCTAAGTCAAAGTTTTATATTTAATAAATGTACAATTAACACGACAAATTACAAAAAAACTATGATCTCAAAAAAATAATCAAAAACAGACTTTAATTTAAAATCATATTGGGACGGTCCACCAAATTTTATTAGAGTCTATTAGTAGATATTAGTAGATATATCGTCTGATTACATGAACGCAAATTTTAGCTTGTTGTTCATATTTCAAAAACCGCCGCACTGATTTCGATAAAATTTATATGACCACCTCTGAACTATAATCTACCAACCAAAAAAATAACCATCTAAATTGATTCACAATTGGAAATACAACTGGATTGATATCCTCCTCCTTTTTTGAAGTCGGTTAAAATAGCATACAAAGAGTGCAAAGATCCTTCCATGCACACTTTTACTCCTCATTTCCACTCTTTTCAACTCTTTTTCTGTGATAAAAAGTCGCCGTTGTCCTTTCCTAAGTCTAGTCTATCTGTGCACCAAATTGTAACAAACTCTTTAAGTGGCTTAGGCGTTAGACGGTAACGGACAGAGAGAGTTACTTTCATATGTATAATTTCATATTAGAATTGAAAACAGGTGTTCCTGATCATTTTATAGGAGGCAGTTGTAAAAGATTACCGAAAAGTAATACGTTTACTCCTCCAAAAACTCATTTTCACAGTTCTTAATTTGCCTTAATTGAGCGTCCATCATGCATAACATTTGATAAGACACCATGGAAATCTCGTCGACTATCAAAAATTCTGTCTGATAGTCTGATACGCCATTTAGTGGCTGCGCCCATCTTAAGTATTGAGGTTGTATAGTGCACTGTATTCTTCTTGTCAAGCCCTTTTATTTGATACCCATGTTGATGGGGTTCATAAAACCTAAGTTATCCGCCATTGTGTAGAGGCCGCCATCTTGGATTTTAATTTTATATAATATATTGTATTCTACTGGTTGAGCACTTTCATTTGATACCCATATTGATGGGATTGATAAAACCTACGTTATCCGCCATTGTGTAGCGGCCGCCATCTTGGATTTAAATTTTTTATAGTATATTGTATTCTGCTTGTTGAGCCCTTTCATTTGATACCCATATTGATGGGATTAATAAAACATAAATTATCCGCCATTTTGTAGCGGCGGCCATCTTGAATTTATAATGATAATGAATAAACATAATTGTATTGTCACCAAAATCCAAAGTGTATACAAAATTTCAGATTAATCGGTTGACAGGAAGAGGGTGAAATTTGAATTACTAAATTTGACCCAAGAATAAATAATAAAAAAGAAAACCCCAATTCCACCCCCGTAGGTACAGTTCGAAACTACAAAACTGCTAAAACATACATTTTATGGTTTCGTGTTAAATATCTAGACGTAAAGTTTCATAGTTCTTCAACAATGACGAAGTTTTCCATATAAACTTTCATCCCTTATTTTAACCCTTTCAACCCTTTTTTCGGAACAAAAAGTAGCCTATGTCCTTTCTCGGGATCTATTTTATCTATGTATCAAATTTCATCAAAATCTGTTGGTTGGTTTAGGCGGTAAAGACGGACAGACGGACAGACGGAAGGACGGACGGACGGACGGACGGACGGACGGACGGACGGACGGATTTGACGGACGGACGGACGAGACGGACGGACGGACGGACGGACGGACGGACGGACGGACGGACGGACGGACGGACGGACGGACGGACGGACGGACGGACGGACGGACGGACGGACGGACGGACGGACGGACGGACGGACGGACGGACGGACGGACGGACGGACGGACGGACGGACGGACGGACGGACGGACGGACGGACAGACGGACAGACGGACAGACGGACAGACGGACAGACGGACAGACGGACAGACGGACAGACGGACAGACGGACAGACGGACAGACTGACAGACAGACAGAGTTACTTTCGCATTTATAATATTAGTATGGATTAAAATAAAACTACTTATTAGATCTCATTCAAACCAATTTTCGTTGAAAGTTTACATAGTAATGTACATCATACATTTTTTTTTGTCATTCTCTTATTTTAGAAGTTAGAGGGGGGGGGACACATTTCACCACTTTGGATGATTCCGTCGCGCAACCTATTCAGTTTAGCAAAAAAAAACATGTTAGAAACCTCAATATCATTTTTAAAGACCTATCCATAGATAATTCACACGTATAGTTTGGATAGAATTTTTTTTTGAGTTTCAGTTCTAAGTATGGGACACCCCTAAAATTTATTGTTTTTTTAATTTTTTTGTATGAAAATCTTAATGCGGTTTATCCGAATACATCTACTTACCCAAGTTTCACTAGTACTGTATAGTTCTTATAGTTACGGAGAAAAGTGGCTGTAACATACGGACGGACAGACTGACAGACGAATCTATAAGGGTCCCGTATTTTGCCATTTGGCTACGGAACCCTAAAAAGGATACCTATCGTCAAAAACTAATGATAATAACGGTGAAAATTTCTTTTCAAAATCACGTTTGAAACGCACCAAGTATACTTAATTAACAGTCGTGGCGGCAAACTAGGTTTAGGTTTTCATAATGTTTTTATGTTGTACTAGCACTACCCTGCCACATTTTTTTTTCGTTTCGCTGTGGCACATTGTGATCCAAAAATTAGATAAAAACAATCCTTGATGCGGTTTATATGTCATTCTAAAATTTCAGCTCGATCGGTGCAGGACTTTTAGAGTTTTGTTTTTGATCGTACACAAACCAACATAACATTTTTAGGGTTCCGTAGCAAAATACGGGACCCTTATAGTTTCGTCATGTCTGTCTGTCTGTCCGTCCGTATGTCACAGCCACTTTTCTCCGAAATGATAAGAGTTATGGTATTGAAACTTGGTAAGTATATATGTAATCTGTAAACCGCATTAAGATTTTGATACAAAAAATAGAAAAAAACAAACATTTTTAGGGGTGGCCCATACTTAGAACTGAAACGCAATTTTTTTTATCAAAACCATATGTGTGGTTTATCTATGGATAGGTCATCAAAAATTATATTGAGGTTTCAAACATATTTTTTTTTCTAAACTGAATAGTCGCGCGTCTTCCAGAGTGGTAAAAAGTGCCCCCCCCCCCTCTAACTTCTAAAATAAGATAATGACAAAAATAAAAAAAGTTTATGATGTACATTACCATGTAAACTATCAACGAAAATTGGTTTGAATGAGGTCTGGTAAGTAGTTTTATTTGAATACGTCATAAATTGACGAATGTTAAAACACTGATTAAAGTCACAACGAACTACAAGAACTTTTATATTTTTATATTATATTACTTGCTGCTACGGAAGCCTTCATGGGTGAGTCTGACTCGCACTTGACCACTTTTATTATATATAGAGATTACGTAATGTAAAAACTTAGACTTAAGGAAATAAATAAATACGTGAATAATAATTGCGCTATATCGGTAACTTGGAAATCTGCCTTCATTCCGAAGACGATCTCTCAGAGAACTCCAAAGCGGTTTCCATTGCTCGTTGTGCGACTTTGAAGTTGTGGATCGCTAACTGTCTGTGTCATCGAGCAACTCGATCTTCCGCGCAAGCACGGTAGGGAGTAAGTAGCCTTAGCTAAAAAAAATATGGTTCAAATCTTTCTGTCATTTCTTGCGGGAGGGGAAATTTGCACACTAGCGCAAAGCCGCACTATTACATACAAAACATTCCTGTACCGATCCATTACCGATCATACTCACACAGCCAAATCACTAACACATAAAAAATTCAATAAAGCACCATTCACAAATCTAGCCCCGCCCTCAGCCACAGTATATTATCAAACTCCATGGTCCACGCGGACTTGTACTTTGACAGAGGGGAAACGCTGTGTATCCCTACTCCATTCCATGTTGCTCGCTGGTCTGTGTCTACGTTTTGGCTCTGGTGGTAATGACAGGTAAGGCATCCTAATTGAAAACTTTTGCCTATAGACACTATGACATACGACGATAAGATTTCGCGGGGTTCTTCTTAAGTACGCTTCATCGTAGACCGCACCATCGTTTAACGTCAGGCAAATTGGCGGTCGTACTCTTATACATAACCCTATAGTAGTTTAAAAGAAAATTGCTAGTCATAGGAACTACCTGTAGAAGCGAAGACTTATAACTCAGAATTTCAGATTAATTTGGAAACTACAAGGGTAAAACTGGAGGGCGTGGCCTTGAGCATGGCCATGGTCCCGAGTTTACCCGAACATTTCTGATCATACCCAAGCGTGACGCTAGAATTCAATTTCACAGCCAACGAAAAATCTGTTTGTGGCGCGTCAAAAGAAGTTTACATTTCAAAAAATTATTTCGCACAAACATACGCGATTAATATAAAGGAACTAGATGCCCGCCTCGGCTTCGCCCGTGGTATATTATATAGCATTCATCGAGATCCCGTACATATCCAACGGTGAACGAATGACTGAAATCGGTTCAGTAATTCCTGATAATATCGCTTTCAAACGAAAATCCTCTTCAGCTACCTGCTACGCCACCTGTCGGAAATTGGTTGTACCAACTCAGATTTAGAAACAAATTTGATTAGCAAAGGTTTATTCAATGACGCAATCTTAGACACATGCTTCATGTCAAAGCACGCTACGAAAACTCTCAAAAAGGAATATTTTCCCCCTCAGATTAAGCAACTCTTTTTCCCCCGTTTTTGTTTTGTGTTGTCGTTTAGCGCTATGTTCTATAGCCTATAGCCTTCCTCGATAAATGGACTATCCAATAGAAAACGAATCTTTCAATTCGGACCAGTACTTTCCGAGATCCTAGCGTTCAAACAAACAAACTCTTCAGCTGTATAATATTAGTATAGATATAAAAGCAGCTGCAAACACATAGAATGTTATCTTTTAAGTGCAAGCCTCGTTTACGAATTGAAACAAAGAAAACATTGATTAACAAGCAATACAACAATTTATACCAATAATTATAAGATAAAAAAAATATTATACGCGTTATCTTCGCTAATTGCGAATGAATGTTGTTGATTGTATACTTCTTTGGTAGATCATCGGAGGTATAAATTGGCGAAAAGGATTTTGCTGTTTTTTTTTAAAATCAGCCAAGTGCGAGTGGGACTCGTGCACGAAGGGTTCCGTACCATTATCTGTAACCTATTCTTGGAAATTACATACACTTTACTTAACAATCAACTTTAAACCGGCCATATTTCTAAAAAAATCAAGTTTGTTGTTTGGGAACCCCCCTTAAATATTTATTTTATTTTAAGTGTTCGTTGTTATAGCGGTAATAGAAATACTTGATGTATTTCTATTAATATTATAAATTATATATCAAATGTGAAAATTTCATATGTCTGGCTATCACCGTTTTTGAGATACAGCCTGGTGACAGACGGACGGACGGACGTACAGCAAAGTTTCAGTAATAGGGTCGTTTTTAACCCCCGACCAAAAAAAGGGGTGTTATAAGTTTGACGTCGATGTCTGTCTGTCTGTCTGTCTGTCTCTGTCTGTCTGTCTGTCTGTCTGTCTGTCTGTCTGTCTGTCTGTCTGTCTGTCTGTCTGTGTGTCTGTCTGTGGCACCGTAGAGCTCAAACGGTTGGGCCGATTTCGATGCGGTTTTTTTTATTTGAAAGTTAATACCCGTGCGGGTGTTCTTAGCTATGTCTGGTTAGTATCGATTCAAAATGGCCGCCTTCACAAAATGGCGGACAAAATATTTCTTCACAACCTACCTCAATATGGGTATCAAATGAAAGGGCTTGACTAGCAGAGTACTATACTCTATAACAAATTTGAAATCCAAGATGGCCGCCACCACAAAATGGCGAATTATATAATTTTTTTCACTACTACCGCAATATGGGTATCAAACGAAAGGGCTTGACTAGTAGAATACTTTGCACTATGACAAATTTCAAATCCAAGATGGCCGCTACCACAAAATGGCAAATTACATTTCTTTTTCCACAACTTCCTTAATATGGGTATCAAATGAAAGGGCTTGACTAGTAGAATGTTGTACAGATAACAAATCTAAGGTAGTCGGGGGTTAATTAATTTTGTTCTTGTTACCTTTTGGGTAAGGAACCCTAAAAATCAACAAAATCTAAAATTTAACTACTTTGATATTTTCATTCACTCTTAAACTTCGCTTTTTTATTGGAACATCGTGTTTAGTTAGTTTTATAAATAAAACTTAGTAAAAAACGCCACGCGGTTTTACTTACGCCTTTCCCTTTTTAAATAAGCATATTATGTGCTATTTTGGACGATATTATCTAGCAGTGTTTCAAATTTCAACCCGTAAAGTTCAAACGTTTCAATGTGATTGAGCAACAAACATAATTATAAACATCCAAACTTTCGTATTTACAACATTTAATAGGAAGAAATTTAGGCGAGTGTTGGAATTTAATTTAAAATTAAAATCGGTGCTTTGTTGTTTCGGAGAAAATTAAGTTATTTCCAGCTAAAAAACGCTACGTCTAACTAAAACTTCACTTCAAAAGGTACAAGTGATAAGTTCACTTCAAAAAACGCAAGTTAAAAAGTGAAATCATCACATGATAAAGTACGAGTAAAAACTTCACTAGAAAACATACAAGTGAAAACTTTACTTGAAAAAAATCCAAGTGAAAACTTTACTTGAAAAAAAATACAAGTGAAAACTTTACTTGAAAAAAAATACAAGTGAAAACTTTACTTCAAAAAAGATACAAGTGAAAACTTCACTTGACAAAACTCACCGTCAACCATTCCGCTTTGAACTCCTCTTTCCCGTAATCTCTGTTGAAGATGTATTTCATCCATTTAGCTACAGTCGTTCCGATACGATCCAACCGAGTTTCGTACTCGTCTGGGGTCTGGGCTTGCTCGATTTCGGATATCTGCTGTTGTAATACGGCTTCATTGAAAGTTTCCTCTTTTTGGTCAACAGATGGCAGGGCTTGTGTCGACGACGCCATGTTTTTTTTTTTTGTTATTTTAGCACTGTTTCGTTAAAGTTTAGAGATTTGATTGGTGTATTGTTTGTGTGTTTCACTTTACTACTTACAATTTTTATTTGATTTGCTAATAAAAAAAAAATCAGTTTTTTTAGTATTTAAGATGCTTACGTAATAATGTTAAAGTTAGAATTACTAAAACATTGAATAACTAGAGGCCCGTTCCGGCTTCGCTCGGATATTGACATATAAAAACAAAGTACCTGGGTGACCTGGGTTACTTAGATACATACCTACTGATTTCCTCAAAAAAAAATTTACATGAAAAAAGAAAGGCGGCCGCATATTTGACATATTATGACTGCCCATCTTCCCGAGCGAGCTAATACACTGTCGCGCGACGTTGCGAAATTTACCGTCGTATTCTAATCTTTATGTAACAGTTTTTCATTGTTTAAAACGCGTATAAAACGGCGTTTTTAAAAAATAAAACCTGGCTAGATCGATTTATCGTCCCCGAAGCCCCCTGTATACATAATTACATGAAAATCGTTCGAGCCGTTTCCGAGATTCAGATTCTATATATATATACCTACAAGAATTGCTCGTTTAAAGGTATAAGATTTATCGAAATAACTATAGTACTACTATAGTATCTTTCAAGTTGGACCAAATTTCACATAAATATGCTTGCTTTCGCGAATATCAGTTGACTTGGCGAAGAGTTCATTGGGAACAAACATACACACACTGGATTTTCCTACATTAAAATTTGCATATTTTATGATTAATTGTCGAAGTATTTTTTTTTGTGATACTAGTAATACATTTATCCCCAGTTAAGGCTAATGTTAGAATCCGTGAAGCTACTGACAAGAACATCTGATTTTTAACCCCCGACCAAAAAAAGGGGTGTTATAAGTTTGACGTCGATGTCTGTCTGTCTGTCTGTCTGTGTGTGTGTCTGTCTGTGGCACCGTAGAGCTCAAACGGATGAGCCGATTTCGATGCAGTTTTTTTATTTGAAAGTTAATTACCGTGCGGGTGTTCTTAGCTATGTTTGGTTAATATCGATTCAAAATGGCCGCCTCCACAAAATGGCGGATAAAATATTTCTTCACACCCTACCTCAATATGGGTATCAAATGAAAGGGTTTAACTAGTAGAGTACTATACACTATAACAAATTTCAAATCCGAGATGGCCGCCACCACAAAATTGCGAATTATATTTTTTTTTTCACTACTACCTCAATATGGGTATCAAACGAAAGGGCTTGATTAGTAGAATACTTTTCACTGTGACAAATTACAAATCCAAGATGGCCGATATCACAAAATGGCGAATTACATTTCTTTTTACAGGTCCCTTAATATGGGTATCAAATGAAAGGGCTTGACTAGTAGAATGTCGTGCAGATAACAAATCTTAGTTAGTCGGGGTTAGTTAAAATTTTAATTTTGATCTTGTACAATCTTTTGGTTGTAGATTCGACTCCCAACCGCACCACAGTTCGCATCAAGTGTTGCCTCCAGCCTACCGACTGCACCACTGTATACCTTCCCAGAGTACTAGTTTATCATACCAGTTTCTTTAACAGTGATGGAAAATAACTTGAAGAAATCGGCGTTTTCTAGCAATACATCTTTGCCTCATCCGACAACCCAAAGTGCGTCAACTTGTATGCGTCTGACAGTTTAAGCCCCTATGAAATCATCTGCCATATTTTTTTAATTCTTTGAACATTAAACTACAAGATAGAAAAATAATTAAAATTACATTATGTATGACAAAACTTGTTAATGTAACAGAACATGCCATTAAATGGATACAGGCTGATTAGCATTAACACTGGATTTAACATTGACTATATACGAGTATATTGGCTACTTAGTATCTCTTGGAGTAATCGCGAGACCGTGTAAGTATCTTCATAAATTACTTTCGTCTCGTTATAATGAAGAAATCGAACCGGTACTACGTAGACTTGCCAGGTCTAACCTAGTGACTGGACAGACTAGCCAGTTAGGCCGGATATTTGAGCAAAAAAAGGCGGATATCGTCCTAGGGGGCGTTCAAGTACGTAAGCAAATTTAATACAGTTATTGACAGTAAAGTTCCCCCTTGTCATCGACAGTAAGCAAAGCTCTTACTCCCCCCTCCCATGCTTACGTAAACATTGGTACCTATTCCCACGAAAATGGGTTTTGTTTTCAAGTATAGACAACGTGGGGGTTGCCATCTGTGTACAAAAATAAATAGCTACTGCTGACGTAATCATAATCTTATTTTTAATGACATGGGCGGTGGGGGGAGTCCTCCACCGCATGTCTTTAAAAATAAGCAAAACCCCCCGCCTCCTATAGTGCTTACGTAATACTTGAACGACCCCTACATTTTTGAGAATTTAGTGTCACAGTGTTAATAGGTACGATAAAAAAGAAGTGAACACTACTGAACCTCCTCCTTATTCTCAAATCTCTTTCCTTTCTATGGTTGCCTGGAAGACATCGCTTTTAGTAATAAGGTCACCATTTACTACTTTATTTTGTTTTGTTTATTATTTTAAGCTAAGTGTAATAAACAGTTTATCTATCTATCCGACTGTGGGTTTGGGAGAGACCGACAGTCAACTAACCTATGCTCTGCATTCGCTCGTTCCCGAAAAGTGTAGATCTAAACAAAAGCCGGATAGGCCGGACACCGTCTCATTTGGCCGGATACGCAATCAAAGACCCTAACTGTGCCCAGTTTTATCCGGACGCCTGGTAACGCTAGTACTACCAGACTAGTTCGTTTATAAAAGAAGAGATAACATTGGCTAAGAATACGCAAGTTTAGGTTAGTAGGATCCGGGCTTATGGCATTATGCGCTAGCCCAGCCCAAACTGTTTCTATGTATAATAAGTATGTATTTAAATATTACATCAGCTATCTGCCACCACCGTATTACAAGCTTTGCTTAGTTTGAGGTCAGATGGTATTGTGTGTGAACTGTCCATCAATAAAAAAAAAAAAGTTCAGTAGGCAGTCGAATCCATATCTAAGGTCAAATGCACGAAAAATAACTACAGATAACATCTAGTAGTGTTGTATATGGAACGCTACGTAAGTCAACGACCTACTTTAAATTCCGATAAGGGCATATGGGGCATCAAGCGTAGGTATATACCGTACATAAGTAGTCCACTTTACGATCCGTTGGTCTGGCCCTTCTCTGACAAGGATAGAGACAAGAACAATCACAACATCATATAATAAAATCATATAAATATAAAAATCCATTGACAAAATGTTTGTTTCCAGTCAACTCTTCACCAAGTCACTGGGTATTCACGAAAGTTGCCACTTATGTACAAAATAGGCTATAATTAAGATTATAGCCTTAATTAGGCTTAGATTGCTAAAATTTTGTACCTACACGTAATTTTTCTTTGGTATCACAAACAAAAAATACGTAGATACATTTACGATCAATTTTCGCCAAGTAACGTCGCGACCCCACTCTAGTAATTGAATAATCTTTGTCGAATTTTAATAATTTGATAAAATAAAACGAACATACAAGATACGCGCGAAAAACATAACCCTTCTTTCAGTCGGGTAAAATTAATCGCTGAATGTGTTGCTAAGAGCATTTCAAGAACAGCTGAGCCGATTTTGCCGAGTCTTTACACGACAATATATAAAACTAGCTGTACCCTGCCACGCTTCGTCGAGGCACATATTTTATGTGACTGATGCAAAAATTATATAAAAACAATACTTGATGTTGATTATATATCATTGTAAAATTTCAGCTCGATTGGTGCAGTACTTTTTGAGTTTTTGAAGGTACACAAACCAACATAACATTTTTATATATAAAGATGTATATGGCTGCTATAATAAAAATATTTTAACATTTTAAATAATATATTTCACAGTTTAGAATTTTGAGATAGATACAAAGTAATATTAAAGTAGTAATTGTTAACTAAACATTAAAATTCATCAGAAGAATGATTAATCGTTTTGAATACATATTGAGGTTAAGAATTATTAATTGTTACAAAAAATGTTTTAAATCATACTTATACGTATGCATTTGAAATAAATAAAGTTATTAATTGATTTATGAATAAAAATTTAAGTAGTGATATGTCGGTAAGGGTCGAATGTGACTTAATTTTTGTGATGTGACCCAAGTAGATTTCATATTGATTAGGCGTATATATTTATTTCACTTTATTTTGATATTTGTGTAAAATGTACACATGATGTATACTTATGGATTGATTTTGTGACATGTAACATTTTCGTTATGAATAAAATACTATGACTATGACTATATGGTAATGCGTATTTTAAACATCCACTGTTTTGATATAATTAAAGAACAATGTTAAATACACTGCGTAAATAATAAATATTCACAACGAAACCAAACTCGACATAATTAGCACTAAAACACATTAATCTACCTCTTGCTAACTGGAGTATATACAAAAACGTAGTTATATTATAAATACACAAAGAAACAAAATTTATCACAAAGGAGAATTAAAACCCAATAGTTTTAAAAGAAATCGCGATTTAGTTTATGTTACGCTCACAATGTGTACGTACGTCCGTACTCTATGGTATCTCGATAACAACTGACAGCGTGACAGGTGTAGTGAATCAAGGAAGGTTGCCAGAGCATGGCTGGTAAAGTTACGACATAGTTAAAAAAGTACGAAAATCTGTTCAAGAACATAATCATTATTTTGCGTCGGTGGTAGCAAAAAGCGCGTTATGGCTCCGTCATACTCTACGGAAACGATAAAAACTGTGCGTGCGTAGTAATCAAGCGTTGTTAAAGTGTTTTTTTGTTAGTTATATTAACGAATTGCATTAGTAACTACTATTTTACAATAAAAACTGACGTGCTTATGCCACATTATTAACTGCCTTCAAAAAAGGTGTTTTACAGATAAAATAAATTATCAAATTAACAGGATTTCTAACGCTACATGAAAAAGGGTGCGAAATGCGATTGGAAATTAAGAAACTATTATAATATATTACACTTGATTTAGACACTCACGTGTACCATTTCTACTCAATACCACGTGTTTTTGGTACAAAATAAATACAGGATATTATTTTTTTAAATACTGGCACATAAGTATAACCTATTTTAATCCAAAAAGATTAAGCCCCCTGATAACAATGTCCAGACAGAAGAGCAAAAAGTTGCTGTGGTGGTAATGGACATTGTATTACAAATCCAAAATATATTATACACTTATTACTTTATACAGTATATAAAGTTGACAAAAAATTTCAATATAAGCCTAATGTAAGTAAGTATGTTGGCTTCGAACTAGTCGTAACTGTGTTTCGGACGACAATGGCTACTCCCATGGCAAATGTGTAAATATACGAGTATGTCGTGTATTTATTGCTAGTGATAGTAACATTTCGTCTGTTTTTTCGTACTTTACGAGATTAATAGACGACTCTTTTAATAGCAAGCACATTTAACATAAGGAATACGTTGCTTGAATAGATGTTTCTTAATTTATTTAACCTGATTGTTTTTAATGAGTGATTTTATTTTCCTGGATAACTGCGCTGTATTGTGGACAACAACGTGAAAGTGAAAATTGGTTTATTTGCCAGAATATTGTTACAAATAAAACGGTATTTCAAATATTCTACTCAAGAACAAATATTAACTTAGAGCGATAACAAACAAATATGAGTGAAAATTCTAAATACTGCACTTTTCATAGTGATCAGGCAACACCGACAGTGATGCACGTCTTGTATTGCGGTTCAAGGTTACATCGTAATCTATCAAGGCGTGGGCAACGACTGAACGAGTGATACAAATGAGTAGACCCAGGTGTATTACGTAGGTTGGTATATGTTATGAAGATGTGATGGCACAGTGATGAGAACGTCCTGTTTGAATTCCCGGCTTGGATGTTCTAGGTTCGAGTTCCGTCTATACCTCTGAATATTTTGTCAGCTGCAGAATGCACTTTTAGAGATTTTTTTTTCGATTGAACACTGAAGAAAAACTTGGGATAGCGCCGCCAATTGAGAATCAATTTTGATGGTTCTTTTTGTCTTGTGGTCAAGTGAAATCTTGAATCTTCTTCCATCTTGAAATGCGTCAGCATTCTCCATTGGGCAATCAATCAATTGACAAATTTCAAATGCCGCCACCACAACATGGCGAATTACATTTCTTTTTTCACATATGGGTACCAAATGAAAGCGCTTGACTAATAGAATGTTGTAGGTACATATTACAAATCCGAGGCAGTCGGGGGTAAATCAACATTTTTAATTTTGTTCTTGTACACCTGAAGTTGGCTAATTACAGGGCTTAGAGATATAACATCTTAGATCTCTGGGTGATGAGCGCAGTGCAGTGCTAGGTAACGATTTGGACTCTTCATGTTCCAATAGCTGCGTGTCACTGTGCTGTTATGTGGCAGGCATGTTGCTTACCATCAGGCACATGCCTTGATCGTCTCGTCATTCTTTATTAAAAAAATATTTTTTGCCGAAACCAATCTTCGTTCTGTCATTAACAGTTAGTAAGCTACGCATTACTAAATCTATAGCTATGCAAGAACAGAAACACGTACTTCTGCGTTCGTCCATTTGTAAAAATATTTACACTCGCCGACATGTTTATGAAGTCGAAACGTATTTAGCTGTACAAATGGATTTGAAAGAAACTGTTTCGTAACCCGTCTTAATGTAGTTACTTTAAATAATACTGTACAGATACTGCACAAGGTTTTGTAACAGCAAAATTATTAGCTTATCGGGTTTTATAGGATACACTTCGGAGAGTGTGCCACTGATCCGCACTATATAACCACCCTGCCCTTTTAGGTCTGACTGATCGTAGCTCAAAAAGGTTTTTGTAATAGAGTATATAGAGTGACGAGACGAGCAGGGCATGTGCCTGATGGTACATGCCTGCCACATAACAGCGCAGTGACACGTAGCTATTAGAACATGAAAGAGTACAAACCATTACCTTGCACTGCGCTCGTCAACCAGAGATCTAAGATGTTATATCTCTAAGCCCTGTAATTTCTCTGGAAACACTGCCCTTCAAACCGGAACACAGTAATGCTTACACACTACTGCTTGGCGGTAGAATAACTGGCAAACTTCAGGTAAATATTTCGACTTCTTAGGACGAGCAATAATAAGAATAAGTATTAAATCTCCATACATAAAAACGTTATGTTGGTTTGTGTAAGCTTCAAAAACTCAAAAAAGTTCTGCACCGATCGAGTTGATTTTTTTTTGATATTGATATGTAATCCGCGTCAAGGATTGTGTTTATCTAATTTTTGCATCACAATGTGCCACAGCGAAGCGTGGCAGGGTACAGCTAGTATATAATAAATATTAAATATTGGTGGATAATTCACATACAACAATATCTGACCCCAAACTAAGCAAAGCTTGTACTATGGCGCCCAGATAGCTGTATAATACATTAGTAACTGGTTGACCGAGCTTTGCTCGGTTTTTAAAAATGATATTTAGGCAGGTACACTCCGCGAGGTATAAGCTGAGCTTTGCATTAGTGTGAGTGATCACCAATCAGGCAGGAGCTTGAAATTTTGTCCGCGAGGTATAGGCTGAGCTTTGCATTAGTGTGAGTGATCACCAATCAGGCAGGAGCGCGGCGAGACAGAATGGCGCCGCGCCTAAGGCCGGTTGTCACACCTACACTATCCATGTACACTCACACAAATGCAAAGCTCAGCTTATGCCTCGCGGAGTGTACGAATTACGTAGTGATGACTTACTTAGACCTACTTAGATACGAATTAAATGCGTTTAAATATAGGATTTACTCAGAAAAAAAAATAACAAAAAGAGAAATCCCGAGTGAAACCATCAGGATTCGAACCGAGGCCTGTTGACTCCGAGGGCGAGCATATTCCGTCTGAGCCATTTAGACATAAAGAACAGTGGCGAAATAAGTTATCGTATTCTAATGCCATTGTAAGAGTTTTCATTGTCTAAAAACGCGCATAAAATGATGTTTTACAAAAAATTTAACATAGCTAGATCGATTTATCGTCCCCGAAACCTCCTGTATACATAATTTCATGAAAATCGTTCGAGCCGTTTCCGAGATTCAGATTCTATATATACCTACAAGATTATCTCGTTTAAAGGTATAAGATATTGTTTTTGAACTTTCGCGATTTGAACACATGTTTTTGAGACCCGCAATTTCTTGTCGTGAACACGTGTTGTGTTGTAACGCTGCTGAAACGTCGAGTTATGTATAAGAATAAGAATAATTTATTTCATCAACAAACATTGGCAGATCAAAGAATACATTTACATCGTTCAATTATATCTGTAAACTTGGTAGGACGAACTTGGCACCCAAACTAGGATTATCCTGTGCGATGGGATACCAAGGCCTTCCCCGACTACATAAACTTAGACAACCACTTATTAATTTTATTGAATTAGGCAAATAAATTGAATTTTATAATAAACATAATCTGATTAATAATTCTCAATGGAGACATGCAAGTCTAATTCTTTCTTCTTCTAATTCTATGTAAACAATGAATTATTCGTGATTAAGCCCCGTACTAAATCAACATTGTAGTTTTAAATACATACTTATTATACATAGAAACACTCAGACACAATACAAATACTTGAATTCATCACACAAACATTTGCACTGGGGTGGGAATCGAACGCACGACCTTCGGATTCGCAGGCAGTTACTACCCACTAAGCCACGAGGCCAATTAAATTTCTTGCGTTTCTACATAAGTACCTATACACACGCGTTTTTTCATTCATCCATATCAAACAACAATACAAATCACTCTTATCATGTTAATGTAAGCAGATATAGATATTTAAACAAATAAAAGTGGTCAAGTGCGAGTCGGACTCGCCCAAGAAGGCTTCCGTAGCAGCAAGTAACATAATATAAAAGTTCTTGTAGTTCGTTGTTACTTTAATCAGTGTTTTAACAATAGTGAGTTTATGATGCATTAAAATAAAACTACTTATTAGATCTCATTCAAACCAATTTTCGTTGAAAGTTTACATAGTAATGTACATCATACATTTTTTTTTGTCATTCTCTTATTTTAGAAGTTAGAGGGGGGGGGACACACATTTCACCACTTTGGATGATTCCGTCGCGCAACCTATTCAGTTTAGCAAAAAAAAACATGTTAGAAACCGCAATATCATTTTTAAAGACCTATCCATAGACAATTCACACGTTTGTGTCACACCAATTAAGTTTGGTTAGAATTATTTTTTTGAGTTTCAGTTCTAAGTATGGGACACCCCTAAAATTTTTTGTTTTTTTATATTTTTTTTGTATGAAAATCTTAATGCGGTTCACAGAATACATCTACTTACCAAGTGTCAATAGTATAGTTCTTATAGTTTCGGAGAAAAGTGGCTGTAACATACGGACGGACAGACTGACAGACGAATCTATAAGGGTCCCGTATTTTGCCATTTGGCTACGGAACCCTAAAAAGGATACCTATCGTTAAACACTAATGATAATAACGGTGAAAATTTATTTTCAAAATCACGTTTGAAACGCACCAAGTATACTTAATTAACTATTTTATCTTAATCACATAAAAACGTGATTTAAAACGTGAGCGGATTAATAAATTAACGCAATTTAATCCAAAAACGATATCTAGTACGTCTTAGATAAAGACTAGGTAAGTAGATCAGGGTTTTCCGCACGGCTCCTTTGTACCAATCGTAAGCAGATGATGTGTGTTAGCTATGGCAACGTAGTGATGTGCGACAGAAGAATGACACTTCCACGAGAGCGATAAGACAAGAGCGATCCGACCCGTGCTTTCGGTGTAAAGCGTTTGTTCTAACTCTATACGTAGTATGTAAACTCTTTGGAGTACCTACTTAAATATTATTTTATACCACACCTGCTCGGTACCTTGATACTTTATCAAATTTACGGTAGAAAGTACGTCATTGCATATCGAACAAATATGCGGCGAGAAAACGCATCTGAGCGGGAGAAAAGTGTATGAAAATCCATTTCTTACGTGGTTTTTCTTTTTTAATTTTGGGTAAGACTATGCGCTGGTAACCTAAATATTAAAAGCCAAAAAGTTTTTACAGTGAGTTTTTATCTCCAAGTTCGCAAAATGATACTGGCCACTAGCTGTGTGTTGGATGGTGTCAAACAATTTGAAAAAATAACATGTGAAAATTGCAGACGCCATTGGCGCCATTTTCAATTTGTGTGTTGTTTGAGGATTCAGTTTTCGTAGAAAAGTAAAATAAAAAGATTTAGTTTTTCATTTTCCTCGTAGGTGTAGTATAAAGCACTATGTATCACTCGAGAGAAAGTGCGATTCCCGATCTCGGGTGTTTTAAAGCCCTCGCCTACAGCTCGGGCTTCAAACGACACCCTCGACGGTAATCGGTTACTTTCTTCTCTCGGTGAACAATGTACTATTAATGACCTGATATGAAATTATTGAAAACTATCAGTGCATAAGCAGTCCACTAAATGTTCCCACAGCTGGGACTCGGGGCCTTCTCTCGCAAGGAGAGAGTTAAGGCCATTTTCCAACACGCTGGCACGGTTCGGGTTGGTGAATGACGGATAACCTCGAAAGATTACAATAGGTTTAGGAATACGAAAAACGGTGTTTTTGAAGTGACAACGTCTTATAAATTGGTTTGCCGGGTGACACTTCAAGAAACTGCGTTACGCTCCGCTCACGTTTTGCGCTCACAACGAGAGCGAGTGAGAGGCACGCGTCCCTTCCACTCGGGCATGGTTAGCCCGCCTAAGAGCGAGAGAGACAGACATAAAAAGTGAAAGGCACGCGTCCCTTCCGTAAAATTATTTTACCACTCAAAGTCGTTGTCACGTAAAACTTTCGCCCGTATACCGACTTTACAGGCAACCAATTTTTTAATAGTATAGTGTGACGGTACGAGCAGGACATGTGCCTGATGGTAAGCAACATGCCTGCCACATAACAGCACAGTGACACGCAGATATTGGAACATTAAGAGTCCAAATCATCACCTAGCACTGAATAGCGCTCGTCACCCAGAGATATGATATGTTTTATCTTACGTCCTGTACCTTCACTGCAAACATTGCCCTTCAAACCGGAACACAGTAACGCACATTACTACTTGACGGTAGAATAACTGGCAAAGGTGTGGTACTTCCCCAGACGGACTCTGAAGAGTCCTACCTCCTACCACTACAAAAACACACAAACAATAACTTATCAGTCGTATGCGTGGGATTCGAACCAGGTGTTCTGCATCTGGATCGACAATCGCTGATTTTTAACCCCCGACCAAAAAAGGGGTGTTATAAGTTTGACGTCGATGTCTGTCTGTCTGTGTGTTGTGTGTGTGTCTGTAGCACCGTAGAGCTCAAACGGCTGGGCCGATTTCGATGCGGTTTTTTTTATTTGAAGGTTAATACCCTTGCAGATGTTCTTAGCTATGTTTGGCTAATATCAATGCAAGATGGCCGCCTCCACTAAATGGCGGACAAAATATCTCTTCACAACCTACCTCAATGTGGGTATCAAATGAAAGGGCTTGACTAGTAAAATACTATACACTATAAAAAAAATCAAATCAAAGATGGCCGCCACCACAAAATGGCGAATTACATTATTTTTTTCACTACTACCTCAATATGGGTATCAAACGAAAGGGCTTGACTAGTAGAATACATTGCACTATGACAAATTTCAAATCCAAGATGGCCGCTTCCACAAAATGGCGAAATGCATTTCTTTTTTCACAACTCCCTTAATATGGGTATCAAATGAAAGGGCTTGACTAGTAGAATGTTGTACAGATTATCAAATCTGAGGTAGTCGGGGGGTTAATCAAAATTTTTAATTTTGTGCTTGTACTTGTGGTATATGTTGTAAGTTACGGCTGGTCTAGTCGGGAGAACGGCGCCTGCCGATCCGGAGACCCCGGGTTCAACCCCCACTGTCTTTTAGAAGTCATGTGCGTAATGCCGCTAATTTACACAGGCGAAGGAAAATATCGTGAGGAAACCGACATGAACCTGGAATCTTTAGAAGTCATGCGTCATCCACCAACCCGCACTGGGTCAGCGTGGTGGATTGTGGCCTTAACTTTGTCCTTGCGAGAGAAGGCCCGCGTCCCAAGACGTAACTATAAGAAGTTAGTGGAAACATTTAGTGGGCTGTTGATGATGATGGTATAATGTTGGTACACCTTTTTTGGTGAGCTAACTTCTGTTCTGGTCGGTTGTAGGAAGCGGCGAAGTTATGCTAGCTTACTAAATAATATTACACTTCACTGAATTCAGTACCAACTAAATTCAGTCGTCTAAATTTAGCCAAGTGCAATCATCCTTTAATTCTTCCTGAAGTTTTCAGAAGTGATTCTTGAAGTTTAAAGATTAGCCGCTCCATTTTTGTTGCTTCAATAAAAAAAAACATGCTTCACTTCTTTTGAAAGTAGCGTAATATTATATGTATAGCCTATATATTTTTTTTTAACTTTTATAGGTTTACACTTGACCGCCATCTCGCCTGATGTTAAACGATGATGCGGTCTACGATGGAGCGTGTTTACCTAGAAGAAACCGATTCACTCTCGATTTGAAAACACAAAGATTGTAACTATCGGGAAAAACCCTCTCAGGCAACGTATTCCACAGCCTAGACGTGGAATAGCCTAGGTTTAAACTTGCCCACCATCTCTGCTGCGGGCATTCCGATAGAAAAAAAATTGGTTGCCTGTAAAGTCGGTATACGGGCGAAAGTTTTACGTGACAACGACTTTGAGTGGTAAAATACTTTTTACGGAAGGGACGCGTGCCTTTCACTTTTTATGTCTGTCTCTCTCGCTCTTAGGCGGGCTAACCATGCCCGAGTGGAAGGGACGCGTGCCTCTCACTCGCTCTCGTTGTGAGCGCACAACGTGAGCGGAGCGTAACGCAGTTTCTTGAAGTGTCACCCAGCAAACCAATTTATAAGATGTTGTCACGTCAAAAGAACAAGGTGGTAGTAGAACGTGCAAATCAGCATCAGTATAATATATTAATAAACATAAACATATACCATATAATGCACATTGGAATCATTGGGTTGGATATTCGAGAAATTTCCAGTCCAATGTACATTGTACCACCTGTGTCGATCGTGATCGATCGCAACCTGTACATGAGTGATCGAATCACGGAGTTCTAAAACACCCGATCTCCGTTTATCAGTTTACATGACAAATCAAATTGAACTTTATAGTAATATGTTTTACTTAACTAATATCTCTTATTTATTACTGTTACATAGAAACACTATGCGAGTGTGACTTGTATGTCGTTGTCGATTTCACTCTTGGGTCACGCGCGACGTGCGACTCAGGTCATGCAAAGGAACTGCGACTCAAACGATCGAAATGATCGAATCTTTATAATAGACTGCAGGCCCGTGAACAAAATTTATGGCTCATCTGATACAGCAGGATGTAGGATGATAGAAGGGTATAAAGTAATAAGATTGAGCACTATGCCGTCACTTGTAAGCTGTCCAACTGAGTGCTGTTGAAGAGGGGGGGTTCTAAACCTCGATCATTTCTCCTTGCCGCATGACTTTTGTACGGCATTGCTCAATAATAGATTAGAAGAGGTATTGAAACTATAAAAAATATAAATTTTAAAATTCTAATAGTTAGTTTGTGAAAAAAATTCATGATTTTCCGACTATTTACAGAGTAAGTTTGGTCATTTGATAGTGTTCGGCTTTGGTTCCATACAGTATCAATACCTCGCCTAATACATTATTTCGCAATGACGTACAAAAATCATGCGACAAGGAGAAATGATCGAGGTTTAGAACCCCCCCTCTTCAACAGCACTCAGTTGGACAGCTTACAAGTGACGGCATAGTGCTCAATCTTATTACTTTATACCTTCTATCATCCTACATAGGTCTTCAGGTGTATCATAAGATAAGACCCATAAATTTTGTTTACGGGCCTGCAGTCTATAACGGGTCACCAAGTCACCATGTCGATCGTGACCCCCATCCGCTCACGATCCACCCGTCTAATGTGCATTGTTTACACTTCACAGAAAATTGAAAATCCCCGAAAACATAAGTTTCCTGAGGCGTTACAAAAACTTACAAATTTCATTCAAATTCGTTTTACAGCCGTTTAAGCAATTGAAGCAATCAAACCTCGAAACAATATCAAAAGTCAACACAGATTCTGCTATCGCGTTTTATCACCATACAACGCCATCTAGATCCAAACGTATACACTAATAATACCATAAAGTTACGTACAGTGATACTAAGCGCTACTGTCGTTTTGTCAATGAAAAGAGTGAGCAACTACGTCAAAGTAATATAGAACATTAATTTCGCCACATGACTACGGTGGTAGAGCGCCTTTGTATTCAAGACGATCTACCAAAAAAAAACAACTCAAAATAATAGAGTTTTAAAGCGTCTGGGGATCTTGGACTATGGGATTTAGTATTAATAGCACTTCTTGCTGAAAATGGGGAGAGACAAATAAGTACGGCGAATTCGACGAAAAGACAATTTTGCGGTATCGCAATAACCCGCAACTCGTAAGCAACCCGCGTCGCGTAATGCCGCAGTATCGTGGCATCAAAATAAAGTAACATAAACTCTAAATTCATTGAAATAAGTTTCAAAATTACTTGATTAGTAATAAAATCGTTTGGCATGCCACGCTGTACCGTGCCGACCTTAACTTGTACAATGTCAATTTTAGTATGCTTTGCCAAAGAACCACTAAGTATATAGTACTAGCGGCCCGCCCCGGCTTCGCCCGTGGTACATATATATAACCTACAGCGTTCAAGAATTACGAACATTTGAAAGAACGGTGAACGATTTTTTTAAATCGGTCCATTAGTTCCCGCGATTAGTGTGTTCAAACTATATATATGCTATAGGCTACTTTTGATCCCCAAATTATCGTGCTGTTTACTGGGTCAGAAGTGACACCTGTAGACATCTGGCGGGGATAACTAATTAAATGTCGATTGATCAGTTTTCGACCGGAGAGGAAAAATGATTAAATTACTAAAAATAAGGGTTGCTCGTAGAAGGGTAAATACTGAGGATTGTATGTATTTTTGTATGTTGTATCATAAAAAAATAGAAATTAAAAATTTTGTCTAAAAAATATATACAAATATTTAGGTGTGGACTACCCCTAACATTTAGGGGGATGAAAAATAGATGTTGGCCGATTCTCATAGATACCGGATAAGCACAAAAAATATCATCAAAATCGGTCAAGCCGTTTCAGAACCGAGGACCGCTTACTTCTAAACTTAAGTCTGAATTCAGTTGACTAACCTTGCTTCTACTTTAATTTGGTTCTTTTTAAAACTTCAAAGACCCTTCGCCGCTTCCTACAACCGACCAGAACAGAAGTTAGCTCACCAAAGAGGTATATAAAAGTCACATATACCATCATCACCATCAACAGCCCACTAAATGTTCCCACTGCTGGGACGCGGGCCTTCTCTCGCAAGCACAAAGTTAACCCCACAATCCACCACGCTGACCCAGTACGAAATTATATTTAGATAGATAGATAGAGACACTTTATTGAACACACCAAATAAAAATAATTTACAAGAATATAACATTTTATATACTAATAAAACTAGTGCGACAATCGGCGGCCTTATCGCTAAGAGCGATCTCTTCCAGGCAACCTAAGGGTGGAAAAAAGATAAGAGGAGTGTTAATAAACGGGGTGTGCATGTGACATGAAAGGTAATTTATAATAACATCGATGAATTACAATGTATATTATACTACTAAAGATACTTAGTAATAAAATAAAAACAAATAAATACTAATACTTACTTATAATATAATATAAATACGAATACTAATTATAATATAATAATACATACTAATCTAAAATATCTGAATGGTGTAGGTATAAGAAAGGAAATACAAAACAGTAAATTAAAAAGTAAAAACTATAAAACTTTTAACGAGGCTACAATTTTGACAAATAGAACTGTTTGACATGTTTTTTGAAGGCTTCAATTGATGACGAACGTCTGATAGACACGGGTAATTCGTTCCACAAAACAACTGCTCTAAAAGTGAACGACCTACCATAGAAGGTTTCTGTTCGTGCAGAGGGTATCATAATTGAGAGGTTGTTTTTAGACCTTAAGGGGAGTGGGTGATAATCTTCTAGAAAAGTGAAGCGTTCCTTAAGATAGCGCGGGGTAGAGGGATTAAATAAGATGTTATAGAAGAGAGAGAGAATATGAGCATCCCGTCGAAGACGAATTGGTAACCACTTGAGCTGCGTACGAAATTGAGATACGTGATCATATTTGCGTAAACCAAATATAAATCTTTTACAATAGTTTTGAAGGCGCTCAAGTTCATCTAGCTGATCCTCTCTGAGATCAGGATAACAGACGTCAGCGTAATCCAGGATAGGAAGTAGGAGAGACTGAGCAAGAGCAATTTTAGTGGCAGTCGGCAAAAAGTTACGCAGGCGTCTTAAGGAACTACCTGCTGCAAATAATTTGCCACTGATTGATTTAAAATGGGAGTCCCAAGACAAGGTACGATCAAAGACTAATCCCAGATTTTTCACAGAATCACTGAACGGTATTGAAACTCCATTAAATACAATACGAGGTAAAGTAGTCCAATTAATTCTGGAAATCCAGTGAGAGCTCCCGATTACTATAACTTGTGACTTAAGAGGATTAACTTTTAGGCCAAAAGATGTGCTCCACTGCATAATACGACCCAGATCTGCATTTATTTCCGCAATAGCTGCATCAAGTTTATTTAGAGAAGCTTGAACGTAAATTTGAAGGTCGTCTGCATAAAGGTGGTAGGAAGAAGTAAGGTGATTGGAAATTGAATTTATAAAAATTGCAAAAAGAAGAGGAGATAAGACACCGCCTTGAGGAACGCCGGCTATTGTATTGCACCATGAAGAAAAAGTATCCTCAAGGCGAATCCGTTGCCGGCGTCCTAGTAGGTAACTACGAAACTGTTCCGGATGGAACCTATTACTGGACTTATTTAGAGAAAATAATAACAAAAACGAATTTCAATTAATTCTGTGACGTGAAATCTAGAGCCGCGTTTTTTCGAACTGACAAAAACAAAAGACACTCAATAAAATGCGATGGAAATTTAAATTTGGAATAAAATCTTGTAAAAACCAAAGAGTTTCCTATACATTCGCTCTAGTAAGAGGTTCTATATTATATCACCTCTTACGAGGGCGAATTCCTAATGCCACGGCTCACAGATGTATCACACTTTATTTACATAAGTATACTTTTATATACACAAACTAAAGAGACCGTCGTGCACATCTTTCCCGCCGTGCAGTGTCGATGTTGTCGGCGACGCTGCATTTAGTCTGGGTGCGCGGCGATTCTGTTGGCAGTACTACGATCTTCTTCACCGGTCGCCTCAGGATACCTCCCAGCGTCAGCGCGTGTTCATCTGTGCCGGGGGTTAGTTCGACGATTTCTCGTGGCTTCTCGTGGTATATACAGCGCACGTTGTTTCGGGTCGTTTGTCGGGTTGTAAGCGCCCATTGTATGTCTTTTCAAAGCTAAGTAGTGGTGTAGGGAATCATCTACGTTGTCTTGCGTCGTCGCATGCGCTACAAAGTGTACTCGTGCGCGTCTGCCGGCATATGCTCCATGTATTACCCAACCGAGGGGTGTCAATGAGGCCACTGGTTGGTCGCGTCGCCCCGATCGCATTTCATTTGTAGTTAGTAGATGCCAATTATCTTGGCCAATGAGTATTTTCGGTGTCGCGTTACCGGTGACTATATGATCTCTAAGCTTTTCTAGGTGCGGGCATGACAGGAGTATGTTGTCAGGTACTAGCTGTGACGTCAATCGTAGGTCGTGTACGGTGCGAAGTTTTAGTTGTTGAGGAGCACAGGCGCGACCACGTATCGATAGAGACACTCGACGCGAGTGCGTTGCGTCGATCTTCTTATTTCCGATTGCAGTAATATACAGCGGGTCGATCGGTCCGTCGGCGCCGACTTGTTTAGCTAAATCTGTGTCTATGAGTGACACGGTGGAGCCGTCGTCGAGTAACGCCCACGTGTCGGCTTCTCCCGCCGGTCCAACAATCCTCACCGGTGCCATCTTCAGGTAGGCCGCTGAAAAGGTTTTCGTCGTCCAGGTCGAACTAACCGTTTCTTGTATTACAGGCTCTTGTATCGTTTCGCGATGCAAAAGTTGATGATGGCTGTAGCTGCATCCTTCAATACCGCATCGCTTTGTTTTACAACGGTGGTTGTGTCGCCTTAGTCGTAGGCAACGGAAACAGAGTTTAGCAGCCTTTGCCATGTCCCATCGATCGTTGATGTTCGCTAGTTTGATTTCAGGGCAGTTACGTGGAGAGTGGCCTGGTTTTCGACACGTAACGCAGGTATTCTCGCAGTTCTCGTGTATCGTATAAGATCGCTGAGTGGTATGCCTACGGTAGCTTACATCGTCTCTCGTTGTCGTCGGCTCGGGTTCGGGACGTGCATATGGGCTACATAAACCAGCTTCGCGTTGTAAAAAAGTGAGACAACTTGAGTAGATCAGGGTCTCCCGCTGGTTGTGTCGCGGCAAACTCAAACCATCGGTGTTGAAGCGTCGGTGGTAGTTTTTCTAATGTCGTTGACGTAAGGATGGGATTGTGTAAGTAGTACAATCGGTCAAGAGCTTTCAGTGCGGCGACGATATTAGACACTTTATTCGCAAAAGTACAGATCTCTCTCGGGCTGTCAGCTAATTTTGGTAGGGCTTGTAGTCGTTCGAGTTCAGTGGCAGCTATGGCTTCAGGCCGACCAAACCTTGACTCGAGTGTCTTTATAATCTCGGAAGGTTCCGTGTAGTGAAGGAGTAGACTTTCCACTGCTTCGCGTGCTCGCCCTTTAAGACTACGTCGAAGTCGCGCTGTATTTTCACTTGCGGTGTAGTTCGCGACAGACTCGATGTAGGCGGCCTTAAAGGACAGCCACTCCTGATGTGACCCACTATAAATTGGCAACTCAGTATAACTTCTCGACGTCGGACTCGGCTTAGCTTCACGGGCGGCCAGACTGATGGCGGCAGCAAGCTCGGCGATGTCAGATCTGTGACAAGTAGGCACGACGTTTCCACCAGCAGGGCCTTCGGTGATCGGTAACGTATCGCGAGGTTGAAGCTGCTCGACGGTGGCAGCGGTGTGATCATCGTGTATTGGCGGCTTGTGTGATGTTACCTTTGTCTCTGGACACTTTTCATCGCTTTGCATCACTTGATTAACCCAGGTGTCGACTCGTCGGCTTTGTTGTCCGTCATCTTCATAGGATAGAGTTGTTCGTGCATCATCGTCGCTTTCAAGTTCGGCTTCGGCTTCCAGCGTAGCAATGCGAGCTGCGGCAAGTTCTACTAGAAGTCGAGCATGCTCTTCTTTTTGCCTTTGCAATTTTCCATCGGCGCTCGGAACGTTTACTCGAGACTTTAGAGGATACAGTCATGGTACCTCTATGTGTGACATTCGAAGTTTCTTTATTCCGTGTCGCCGCTGTGACGGTACGTGAGGAGAGCGGTAGTTGTATGCTCTGTGGATTTTCCGTTGAGCTCTGCGGGTTGTCGTCGACGTTAGTAGCTCGGGACGTCGGTCGCGCAGCTCTTTTGTCGGAGCGCGTCAAAACCATTATTGAAACTGTGAATCTTGTTTTTCTCTTAATCCGACTGCGAAGGACCAAATGTTCCGGATGGAACCTATTACTGGACTTATTTAGAGAAAATAATAACAAAAACGAATTTCAATTAATTCTGTGACGTGAAATCTAGAGCCGCGTTTTTTCGAACTGACAAAAACAAAAGACACTCAATAAAATGCGATGGAAATTTAAATTTGGAATAAAATCTTGTAAAAACCAAAGAGTTTCCTATACATTCGCTCTCGTAAGAGGTTCTATATTATATCACCTCTTACGAGGGCGAATTCCTAATGCCACGGCTCACAGATGTATCACACTTTATTTACATAAGTATACTTTTATATACACAAACTAAAGAGACCGTCGTGCACAGAAACCAATCAACTACCGGTGGAGATATGTTAAGAGAGCGTAGTAACGCACGCAAAATGTCGAAATTGACGGCATTAAAAGCATTACTGAAGTCTAACAGAGCTAGAACAGTAAGCTTACCGCCATCCATCCCCAAAGAAAAAATCGAAGTGGTCTGCAGAAATTAACTGATCTGAATCCAAAAGCGCACCATAAACACAAAATTGTATTTCCTAAGTGCAGATTTCAGAAAACAAATAACTCTTTCAAATGTAATGGTATTCGCTTCTATAATGCAATCCCTGTACAAGTGGAAGGCCTCAATGAAACCAAGTTTAAAAATGAAATAAAAAAGCTACCTATTGAGCAAGGCATATTATAATATAGACGACTTTGTTAAAGATAGTAACGTATGGAAGAGAAATGTGTCGAAATTAGAATCTTGTAATAAGGTAAAATAATAGATTTTTAAGACTTTTGATGTTACATTGTTTATACTAATGTAGTATCTGTATACTGTGTGTATTGATTATTTGTTATATTGTCTTCGACAAAGCCTTTTTACAGCTGCATGTAATTGACTAGGCCCCTTTACAGCTGCTTTATTCTTTTTTGACGTTGTTATTTTATCATATTATGTACACAGATTCTTTGCCTTTTTGTAAATGACGTTACCAAGTGTTCTTATGAATTTATGGTATGAATAAATGAATTGAATTGAATTGAAGCGTATATCGTCAGTGACTTTGACAAGCGCAGACACAGTACTATGCCCAGGACGGAAACCAGACTGCAAAGGATTAAGAAGATCTTGTTTGATAAGGAATTCGTTCGTTTGTTTATGGACAAGACGTTCTAGGACTTTAGAAAGGAAAGGAAGGATAGAAATAGGATATTTATATGAATTATACTGTTGAAACTTGAGAAGTAGATGTATTCTGTAAACCGCGTTAAGATTTTCATACAAAAAATAGAAAAAAAAATTTTGACGTGACAACGTCTTAAATTAGGTTGCGGCTGGGAGTCACTTATGAAAAAGTGTAACGCTCGGTAACGTTACGATGAGTCACCGAACGAGAGAGAGGCCCGCCGAATGCCTTGCGTCTCTCTCCCACTCAACTATGATCGGTCTGCCGCGCGCGCAGCACTAGAGAATTAGGCGCATTGAATCGGCGCATGCTTGTGTCTCTGTCTTTGTCTTTCTCGAACGTTCTTGGCGTTGGAAAAACAAGAAAGCGTCATAATACAAGTTCACACGTGTGGTTAAAGTATCGTCAGCTGTGTCTGTAGTGAAAATGTGGAGTGCTTAGATTCGTCATTTACAACAACTACAACAATAAAGGTAAATAATTGTACACTGATATTTCATTATCGTAAACTATGATTGATTGATTAATTTCTTAATTTCATGAAAAATACGTATAATCTTGATTGCGTATCAAACGTTTCTAAGTCAACTACGTTAAAAGGAACAACTATCGACTTGACTTTCGCAAGACACATTACAGCAGAAACACTTCCTTTCATTTCATATTTCTCCTATCATCGTCCTATCCTCAACAAAATCACTCAAATAGGAATTAGTTAAGTTTAAGTTTACATGTACAATGTTTTAGTAAACAAAATATATTTCTATAGTTAAAATTTGTGCAATTCTTATTTTCATTCAATTCCTTGTTCCTATTGTGCAATTTAATTATATTCATATCAATAAATATTCTACCGAGAAAAAGACGTTGTCACGTAAAATCTTCGCCCGTAAAACCGACTTTACAGGCAACCAGATTTTTTTTTAGGGATGTCCACTGCTTAGAGCTGAAACTAAAAACATTTTTTTACATCCAAACCATACGTGTGGGTTATCTATGGATAGGTCTTAAAAAATGATATTGAGGTCTCTAACATATTTTGTTTCTAAACTGAATAGTTTGCGCGAGAGACTCTTCCAAAGTGGTAAAAAGTGTCCCCCCCCTGTAACTTCTAAAATAAGAGAATTATAAAAATAAAAAAGTGGTCAAGTGCGAATCGGACTCGCCCATGAAGGCTTCCGTGGCAGCAAGTAACATAATATAAAAGTTCCTGTAGTTCGTTGTTACTTTAATCAGTGTTTTAACAATAGTCAATTTATGACGTATTAAAATAAAACTACTTACTAGATCTCATTCAAACCAATTTTCGTTGATAGTTTACATGGTCATGCACATCATACACTTTTTTTTATTTTTGTCGTTCTCTTATTTTAGAAGATACAGGGCACACTTTTTACCACTTTGGAAGAATCTCTCGCGCAAACTATTCAGTTTAGAAAAAAATATGTCAGAAACCTCCATGTCATTTTTGATGACCTTTCCATAGAAAACCTACACGTATGGTTTTGATCAAAAAATTTTTTTTGAGTTTATTTTCTAAGTGGGCACACCTAAAAATTTTTGTTTTTTTTTCTATTTTTTGTATCAAAATCGTGATGCGGTTCACAGATTACATCTACTTACCAAGTTTCAATAGTATAGCTCTTATAGTTTCGGAGAAAAGTGGCTGTGACATACGGACGGACAGACAGACATGACGAATCTATAAAGGTCCCGTATTTTGCCATTTGGCTACGGAACCCTAAAAAAGTGTATGATGTACATTACCATGTAAACTATCAACGAAAATTCGAAAATTGGTTTGAATGAGATCTAGTAAGTAGTTTTTAACCCCCGACCAAAAAAAGGGGTGTTATAAGTTTGACGTCGATGTCTGTCTGTCTCTGTGTGTGTCTGTCTGTGGCACCGTAGAGCTCAAACGGATGGGCCGATTTCGATGCGGTTTTTTTTTTTATTTGAAGGTTAATCCGTGCGGATGTTCTTAGCTATGTTTGGTTAATATCGATTCAAGATGGCCGCCTCCACAAAATAGCGGACAAATTATTTCTTCACAACCTACCTCAATATGGGTATCAAATGAAAGGGTTTGACTAGTAGAATACTATACACTATAACAAATTACAAATCCAAGATGGCTGACTCCACAAAATGGCGAATTACATTATTTTTTTCACAACTTCCTTAATATGGGTATCAAATGAAAGGGCTTGACTAGTAGAATGTTGTAAACATAACAAATCTGAGGTAGTCGGGGGTTACTCAAAATTTTTAATTTTGTTCTTGTATTTTAATATGTCATAAATTCACTATTGTTAAAACACTGATTAAAGTAACAACGAACTACAAGAACTTTCATATTATGTTACTTGCTGCTACGGAAGCCTTCATGGGCGATTCCGACTCGCACTTGACTACTTTTATTTTACGCTATAATGGCTAAACCGATCGGGCTGAAATTTGGAACACAGTTAAAACCGTAGTCTCGAAAACGAGTAGGATTTTTATCTCGGGGAAATAAGGGGAAGCTGGAAATAATCGCTGGAAACACCGCTGGGCTCTGCTAGTATTATTATCTTATCTTATACCTTTAAACGAGCTAATCTTGTAGGTAATCAGGATTCGAACCGGAGCCTGTTGACTACGAGGGCGAGCAAAAATAAGAACAAAAAGAAAAGTAACCACCAGGATTCGAACCGGGGCCTATTGTCTCCGAGGGCGAGCATATTCCGTCTGAGCCATTTAGACTTAAAGAACAATGGCGAAATAAGTTATCGTATTCTAATGACATTGTAGGAGTTTTTCATTGTCTAAAAACGCGCATAAAATGATGTTTTTCAAAAATAAAATCTAGCTAGATCGATTTATCGTCCCCGAAACCCCCTGTATACATAATTTCATGAAAATCGTCCGAGCCGTTTCCGAGATTCAGATTCTATATATACATATATGTCGGCGACACATAGTCTCGCCATCATCATTATTGATCGCATCCTTCTACTGTGGGCATAGCGGCGGGTAGTGTTGGATGAAAACTCGCTAACACAATCGAATTTATGAAGCACAGGCATAGAATAGATAATATAGATAGAACGGACACTCCCCCCCCCCCCGCCAATTTCAAGCTTCCTCACCCCCTCAGGCCGTTTCGGATACGCTAGGACCACTCAACGAAGGGCTGGTATCGAACATCTAATTCCTAACGAAATATCATCATGGTGGGTTGTTGTGCTGTTTACGGCTGTCCGTCAACTAAACGGGACAAGATTAAAAGCTTTATAATAACGTAAGATTAGAAACTTTTCAATAACGTTGCTTTATAATATTACAAGCTTTGCTTAGTTTGGGGTCAGATGGTGTTGTGTGTGGATTGTCTACCAATATTTATTTATTTATAATAACGAAGTCGTTTTTAACTCAAAGTTCGTAACTCACACAGCCAAGCGAATGTGTACCTACTAACAGAAATAGATATCTAGGTACCTGATCTAATCTATCATCGGTTTCGTTTCATTTTACGCGGCAATACAAACACCCACAGATTTCTGAAACAATTTAGAAATCTGTGCAAACACCCTTTTAATTAGAATAGTATAATTTGGCTCCATTCTATTTATGTAACTCAACATTATAGCAAGATTATAGATTACGTCACCAGGTGAACTCAAGGGGCACAACTATTCAATAAAACAATTCAGTAGCCCTAGCGCTAACGCACACATTCACGCGTGTGTACGAACGACATCTGCGTAGTTGTGTGAAGAGTAGGCAACTCCACAGCGGCGGTTGTATGGAGTTTTAGCGGAGTGTCCGGGGTGTGGCACAGGTAACAAAGTTGGTTTTATAGCGAAGTACGTATCGTAGAACGCGCGATGGTTCAGTGCCGACTGCACGCGTCGAAAGCCAAGAGAGAACTGACTCAAACGATCCGTCCATTTGACAGCGCGCGCGCCACTAACTCCATCGAGCGCCACCAGGTGGCACTTGCGTTCCAGACACTACTGGATTGCAACTCTATTGAGATTCGATTGCGACTCGATTATGATTCGATTACGACATATATATTTACAAGAATTGCTCGTTTAAAGGTATAACATACATATCGCAAAATTTAAGAAAATAAGGTCGTCAAAATTCAAAAATATATCTGCCCAAAATAACTGAATATTTTAAGGATTAATACTGGATAAGGGTACGATTTTGTATGAATTTTGCAGTGTGTTTATTCCGGCTAATCCCTGAAACGGCTGGCCCGATTCAACCAGCGGGTCTACCGCCTAACTAAGACTGTCTGTCTGTTAAACTAGAGATTTAGATAGGCGGTAGAAGGACCGGACTTGCACTGGTACACAGCTGATGTTATTAGGAGTAAGTACCTGGTTGACCGAGCTTTGCTCGGTTTAAATGCATTTATAAAGGGATAAAAGATTTTCTCAGAAAAAAAAGAAAAGACCAGAGTGTAACCATCAGGATTCAAACCGGGGCCTGTTGACTCCGAGGGCGAGCATATTCCGTCTGAGCCATTTAGACTTAAAGAACAATGGCGAAATAAGTTATCGTATTCTTATGATATTGTAGGAGTTTTTCATAGTCTAAAAACGCACTAAAACCTTGCTAGATCGATTTATCGTCCCTGAAACCATGAACATAATTTCATGAAAATCGTTCGAGCCGTTTCCGAGATTCAGATTCTATATACATATCTATATCCCTACAAGAATTGCTCGTTTAAAGGTATAAGATTAATTTGCTTTCTTTACATAAAAAAATAACGTTTTGAATTTAAAAAACGAAACAAATGACTTCAATTCAAAAAAAAATACACAACATAAATTTTGATAACAAAAAAAGGACAATGTTATATTTTCTAAACACTTCAAATTAAGCAAATGCATTTTATACCAAAATAGAAATAAATACCTCTGATATATGAATATATTTTCAATGTATGAATATATTTTATCTATCACATTATATTGTTACATATCTTATATATTTATACTAGCACACCCCGGACACTCCATTACTCCAATACTCAAACTCCATACAAACGCCGCTGTCCAGTTACCTACTCTTCACACAACTACGCAGATGTCGTTCGTACACACGCGTGAATGTGTGCGTTAAAGCTAGGGCTATTGAATTGTTTTATTGAATAGTTGTGCCCCTTGAGTTCACCTGGTGACGTAAAGTAGTTTATAAACTTGCTATAATGTTGAGTTAAATAAATAGAATGGAGCCAAATAATACTATTATAATTAAAAGGGTACCGATGATAGATGCGTACCTAGATATCTATTTCTGTTAGAAGGTACATTCACACATTCATTCATTACACATTCGCATTTTATTTTACACTTACTCAAGGAGGAAACTTTATTCTGTCACTATAATTATTGCTCAAGGCATTATCAATCCGTGCCCAAAACTGGCTGTGTAAGTTACGAACTTTGAGTTAAAAATTACTACGTTATTATAAAGCAACGTTATTTAAAAGTTTCTAATGTTACGTTATTTTATCCTTAGGAAATTAAATAAAGCTTTTAATCTTGTCCCGTTTAGTTGACGGACGGACGGTGAACATGTTGTGCTGTTGATGATATTCCGTTAGAAATTCGACGTTCGATACCAGCCCTTCGTTGAGTCCTCCTAGCGTACTCGAAACGGCCTGAGGTGGGTAAGGAAGTTTTAAATTGGCGGGGGGTTGGGAGTGTCCGTTCTATCTATATTATCTACTAGATGTCCGCCCCGGCTTCGCCCGTGGTACATATATAGCACTCATCGAGATACCGTAAATATCCAACGGTGAAAGAATTTTTGAAATCGGTTCATGCATTCCTGAGAATATCGCTTTCAAGCAAAAAACATCTTGAGCTACCTGCTACGCCACCTGTCGTAAATTGGTCGTACCAATTCAGATTTAGAAACAAACTTGATTAGCAAAAGTTCAATGACGCAATCTTTGACACATGCCGTCATGTCCAAAGCACGGTACGAAAACTCTCAAAAAAGAATATTTTTTCCCGTTTTTGTTACATTCTTGATTCATGCTCCGCTTCTATTGATAGTAGCATTATGTTCTATAGCCTATAGCCTTCGTCGATAAATGGACTATCCAATAGAAAAATAATCTTTCAATTCGGACCAATACTTCCCGAGATCCTAGCGTTCAAACAAACTCTTCAGCTTTATAATCTATACTAATATTATAAAGCTGAAGAGTTTGTTTGTTTGTTTGTTTGTTTGTTTGTTTGCTTGAACGCTAGGATCTCGGGAAGTACTGGTCCGAATTGAAAGATTCTTTTTCCATTGGATAGTCCATTTATCGAGGAAGGCTTTAGGCTATAGAAAATAACTCTACTATTAATTGAAGCGGAGCATGAAACAAGAATGTAACAAAATCGGGAAAAATATTCCCCTTTTGAGAGTTTTCGTACGTTTCGTGCTTTGACATGACACATGACAGCATGTGTCAAAGATTGCGTCATTGAATTTCAGTAATCTATACTAATATTATAAAGCTAAAGAGTTTGTTTGTATGTTTGAACGCTAGGATCTCGGGAAGTACTGGTCCGAATTGAAAGATTTTTTTTCTATTGGATAGTCCATTTATCAAGGAAGGCTATAGGTTATAGAATATAACGCTACTATCAATAAAAGCGGAGCATGAATGAAGAATGTAACAAAAACGGGGAAAAAATATTCCTTTTGAGAGTTTTCGTAGCGTGCTTTGACATGACAGCATGTGTCTAAGATTGCGTCATTGGATATAAACCTTTGCTAATCAAATTTGTTTCTAAATCTGAGCTGGTACGACCAATTTCCGACAGGTGGCGTAGCAGGTAGCTGAAGAGGTGTTTTGATTGAAAGCGATATTCTCAGGAACGACTGAACCGATTTCAGTCATTCTTTCACCGTTGGATATGTACGGGATCCCGATGAGTGCTAGAAAATGTACCACGGGCAAAGCCGGGGCGGACATCTAGTATTAGTATAAATTCTATGCTAGCGTCTCGCTAGTTAACAATCTCTATATATAAAAATGTTTGTTTGTTTGTGTCCGCTTCAAAAACTCAAACAGTTCTGCACCGATCGAACTGAAATTTTACAATCTATACTAATATTATAAAGCTGAAGAATTTGTTTGTTTGTTTGAACGCTAGGATCTCGGGAAGTGCTGGTCCGAATTAAAATATTATTTTTCTATTAGATAGTCCATTTATCGAGGAAGGCTATGGAAAATAACGCTACTATTAACAGAAGCAGAAGCAGAGCATGAATCAAGAATGTAACAAAATCGGGAAAAAATATTCCTTTTTGAGAGTTTTCGTACGTTTCGTGCTTTGACATGACACAATACATGACAGCATGTGTCAAGATTGCGTCATTGAATATCACAGATTACATACTTCTTGAGTATAAAACCTTTGCTAATCTCTGAGTTGGTACGACCAATTTCCGACAGGTGGCGTAGCAGGTAGCTGAAGAGGTGTTTTGTTTGAAAGCTCGAAATATTCTTAGGAATGACTGAATCGATTTCTAAAATATTTTTGCATCATAATGTGCCACAGCGAAGCGTGGCAGGGTACAACTAGTGATATATAATCCGTATCAAGGATTGTTTATACCTAATTTTTGCACCACAATGTGCTACAGCGAAGCGTGGCAGGGTACAGATTAGTCTTGAGTGGGACATACAAGAGGCGGTACATTTGTCCCGTACATGATGTCAAGATGTAAGACATTTGTCCCGTACATGACGTCAAAATGTAAGAGCGGCTCAACATTTTACATTGTACTACTTCAAATTTTATGTCGCAGCAGTCGCGAAGTCGCGTGACTTACTCTCCGTCCTCGTAAAACTATAGGACATAGATAGAGAGGGGCGAGACGCAAGCTACAAATTACAGTAGTGCGTCATTTTACAATAACATTACGTGTCTACGTTAAGAAGAAACCGCTTCAGTGGCAGCAAAGTCACGCAAATATTATTTTTAAATTATAATTTTATTCATTAGCTTTTTTATTATAGACTTCTAAATATATTTGTTTTTTTTTATTTACCTACTTACAAAAAATATTTACGAAGCATTTTATTTATTGTATTACTTTGCGATACTGTTTATGTTGGCAAAATGCAATGTAATCGGTGTTGTTAGGAATATTGTAGTGGCAACACTTTTCTTATTATAACTTTCTAATATGGCGTAGTATAACTTGTTCGTGTAAAAGTGTGTAAAAATAAAAGTAATAATTAACTATAAAACCACTTGTTTTACTTGTTATTCATCAGGCTATGGGCCCAGGCACATAATCCTGTAATATAAAGTAAATCATTTGGGTAAGACACTGTTTTCGTCAAAAATACAACCGTCGAAGTCGGCGCGGCACGAGGCGTGCTCGCTCGTTGAGCTTAAACCGGCGGGAAAGAAAAATACTTGCAAGTGAAACGCAAGGACGGGACGAGCAGGCAGCTAACAAACGCAATGGAGGAAACAAAAATATCCGGCAATCACATAAAATTAGAAGGATTGTCAAACTGGAATGTGTGGAAATTCCAATCTATGATCCTGTTACGGAGCCATGATCTTCATGAAATAGTACAAGGAACTAAGGTGAAACCGGAACTTGCAACTGAAATACCAAAATGGGAAAAACTAGACGCCAAAGCACAAACATGGCTTGTTACCAGAATGTTGGAAAGTGCAATGATGCATATAATAACTTGCGATACGGCAGCGCAAATGTGGAAGAAGTTGGCTAGTGTCTACGAACAAAAATCCGAAACAAGCATCCACATAGTGCAACAGCGATTCTTCCAGTATAAGTTCGAAGAGGGAACGGCTATGTCTACATTCTTATCGAAAATAGAAGAAATGAAAAATCAGCTAAAGCAGACGGGAGAAGATATCTCAGAAAAATTCGTGATAACAAAAGTATTAATGTCACTCCCAGATTATTACAAGCATTTTGTTTCCGCTTGGGAATCTGCGCCAGACGACAAGCAAACATATGACAATCTCGTCGCTAGATTGTTAATAGAAGAGGAGCGGCTGAAAGATAAACAAGACGAGCCATCACAGTTGTCGTCAACGGCTTTTGTTGCGAAGAAATTCAATAAGAAAGACATTAAGTGCTACAAGTGTAATTTTCGAGGACATGTTTCAAGTGAGTGTCGTAGTAAGCGAAATAATAATAACACGGACAGTGAAAATAAATACAGCAAAAGTGTTTTTACTGCAAGAAGCCGGGACATTTGATAAGTGAATGTTGGTTTAGGAAAATAAAGACAGAGAAAGTAACGCGTTCGTGTCAGTAAGAACACCTGGACAAATACAAAAAGTACAGTGGATTGTGGACACGGGTTGCAGTGATCATATGTGCAGTGATTGGGACTTGTTTACATCTTATACGCCATCAATAACAAACAAATCAGTTACGGTCGGTAACGGTAACCAGTGTAGTGTGCATGGTTTCGGACAGATGGCGGTGCAGGTCTATGACGGTGGTAAATGGGTTGATACGACAATAGAAAACATTATGTATGTGCCGGAATTAAAAACGAACTTATTGTCTGTGAAATGCCTGACAGATAAAGGTTATGTTGCGATCACTAACAAAAAAACTTGTAAAATTGTGAAACAAAACAAAGTGTGCGCAGTAGCATATCGTAATGGAGATATGTATGTATTGGAAGTGCGTAATAAACACGGTATGGCGAACATAGCTCAGTCACAGTCGAGCCTAGAGGACTGGCATAGAAAACTCGTTCACCAAAACATGCAACATGTCAAGGCCGTGCTTAAAAACAATAATATCTCAGTGAAAGACGATATTGAAGTAAAGTGTGAAAGTTGTTTGGAGGGCAAAATACATCGCTTGCCTTTCAACACTAGTGAAACCAAAACGACCCGGACATGTGAACTTATACATGCAGACACATGTGGACCGATGGAGGTGCCGTCTGTGGGAGGCTCTAGATACTTTGTCATTCTGAAAGATAACTACTCAAACTTCAGATCTGTATACTTTGTAAAAGGAAAGGATGAAGTAAAGAAGTGTATTGAAAACTTCATAAAAAAGGGCTGAGAATACAACCAACAATAAAGTACTTTACTTCCGATCAGACAATGGATTAGAATTTGTAAATAAGGCAGTGCAAGACCTATTTTCTAAACATGGTATTAACCGTCCTCTGATGTATCAGAGGACGGTTCCATACACCCCGGAACAAAACGGAAAGGCAGAACGTGAAATTCGAATTTTAACAGAAGCCGCTAGGACCATGTGTTATGTGCAGCAAAGTTACCTAAGAAGCTGTGGGCAGAAGCCATTCAAACTGCAGCATATGTGCTAAACAGAACAGGAAAAAGCAACGAAACTGGCAAAACCCCATATGAAACCTGGACTAACAAACACTATGATATAAATAATCTAAAGGAGTTTGGCACTGTTACCTATAGTCACATTCCAAAAGAAAAGAGAACAAAGTGGGACTCAAAAGGAGAAAGGGGTATATTGGTTGGATATGGTGAGGATGTTAAAGGCTATAGAATTTACTTTGAGAAATACAACAGTGTAGAAACTATGAGAGATGTGGTATTTCTAAAACAAGCTCGGGAAGAGAGGATTGTTCAGTTGGGAGTATGAAACGGCAAATGAGGTAGACAGAAAACTCCCACCTAGTGATAATAAGGAGCAACTGGAGTCTGGTGGTGGTGAGCAGGTATCTGATCAGATGTTCGAGAGCCATGAACAACCAGAAACATCAGATAGCGATGGAAGCCTATATATACCATGTACCAGTGATGAAGCTTCCAGTGATGAAAGTGAGGGAGGTGAGAAAGTGCAACGTCAAAAGTCTACTCGATCAAGAAAACAGAATCCATTCTACAATTGCCATTATGTCTCCTCGGAAGACATCGAACCTAGGACATATGAAGAAGCTATGCAGAGGAAGGACGCTTACAAGTGGCAACAGGCTATAGAAAAAGAGCTACAGAATTTAAAGGAAAATAATACTTGGGAAATCTGTGAAAAAACCTGTTAATTCAAAGACTGTAAGTAGTAAGTGGGTTTTTAAGATTAAAAACAATGATCAATGCAAGGCTAGGCACGGGGATTTGAACAAAGTGATATGTTTGATTTAAATGACATTTATGCACCTGTAGCTAAGTTGTCTACTTTTAGGCTTTTTGTATCTATAGCAACAAAATTAAAATTACCTATCTATCAGATGGATGTAATAGGGGCATTTTTGTACGGGAATATAGAAGAAACTATATATTTAGAATTACCTGAAGGTGCATATAGCGATAATAAAAATATTGTCAAACTTAAAAAATCCTTGTGTGGTAAAAAAAGGTCACCAAAGTATTGGAATGATAAATTTAATAGTGTAATAATTAAACACGGTTTTATAAGATCTCAGAGTGATACATGCTTATATTCAAAATGTAGTGGTAGTTCCAGAGTTTATGTATTATTATATGTAGATGATTTGTTGATTTTTGGCAACAATGAATTTGAAATATGTGCCCTAAAGTCAATGCTTAACAGTGAATTTAAAATGAAAGATTTTGGTGTAGTGTCTAATTTTTTAGGAATACATGTAAATCAGGATTTGAAAAATGGTATAACAACATTGAGTCAAAAAGAATATCTTAAAAATGTATTGATAAGGTTTGAAATGCAAAATTGTAAAAAATGTCAACACCCATGGATCCAAATTTTAATGTTATAATATTTGATGAAAATGAGTCTGTTAGTAACAAATTCATAGAAAATAAATGTAGAAAAATTATAGGTAGTTTGGCCTATGCAGCAAACGGTACAAGACCAGACTTATGTGTAGCAATCTCGATTTTAAGTAGATATCAGAACAATGCAAACAATATGTTGTTAACAGCTCTAAAGCGTGTTTTGAGATATGTAAACAACACTCTTGACTACAGCTTAATATATAAATGTAATGATGATTCACTAGTGGGTTATTGTGATGCTGATTGGGGAGGAGATTTAAAGGATAGAAAGTCAACAACTGTTTATTGTTGTAAGTTTGCTAATTGTTTAATAAATTGGTGTTCAAAGAAACAGGCTAATGTGAGTCTGTCTTCTACACAGTCAGAATATGTAGCGATTAGCATGGCTGCAAGTGAAGCTTGCTGGATAATAAATTTGTTAAAGGATTTTAACATTGAAAATGTGTGCCCAGTTGTTATGCTCAGTGACAGTCAGAGTGCCATAATGGCTGCTAACACGGACTGTGTTAAACGGTTAAAACACATAGATATAAGGTTTCATTATATTGAGGAGCTAATTAAAAAATGGTAAACTAGTGTTAAAATATTTAAAAACTGAAGATCAGACAGCTGATATGTTTACGAAGGCATTGAATAAAAACTTGTTGTTAAAATTTACCAAAAGCTGTGGTTTGCATGAATTATTATAAGAAGTGTTAGTTATTTAGTTTAAATAGAATTTAGAGATGTAGGATGTAGGGATTACATTGAGGGGGGGTGTTGGCAAAATGCAATGTAATCGGTGTTGTTAGGAATATTGTAGTGGCAACACTTTTCTTATTATAACTTTCTAATATGGCGTAGTGTAAAAGTGTGTAAAAATAAAAGTAATAATTAACTATAAAACCACTTGTTTTACTTGTTATTCATCAGTTTATTAGTATATGTCATCAATCAGAGCTCAGACTCTAAATGTACTGCAATAACACCAAATGTTGTGTTTTTACTCGGAACTTCAAAATCAAATGCATCGCCGAGCTTTAGTACGCCGAGCCTCATTTGAAGTGGGACATTGTACTGGTTCAGTACAAAAATAAAGAACAAAATTAAAAATTTTGATTAACCCCCGACTACCTTAGATTATCTGTACATTATATTAGTCAAGCCCTTTCATTTGATACCCATATTAAGGGAGTTGTGAAAAAAAGAAATGTAATTCGGCATTTTGTGGAAGCGGCCATCTTGTATTTTAAATTTGTTATAGTGCAATTTATTCTACTAGTCAAGCCCTTTCGTTTGATACCCATATTGAAGTATTAGTGAAAAAAAAATATAATTCGCCATTTTGTGGAGGCGGCCATCTTGAATCGATATTAACCAAACATAGCTAAGAACATCCGCACGGATATTAACTTTCAAGTAAAAACCCGCATCGAAATCGGCCCATCCGTTTGAGCTCTACGGTGCCACAGACAGACATCGACGTCAAACTTATAACACCCCTTTTTTTGGTCGGGGGTTAATGAGGCTACTCTTACAAACTCTTTTATATGTCATGTCCTACCTACCTACCCACCACTAGTTCAGATAAGATTAACACATTACACATTAATTTTAACTTGTGTAGTATGTATAGTAAACAGTGAAGCCCCGAACACTTACGTTATCGAGAGCATTTCAAAAATTGGATTTTCTTTAGTGCATCCTTTTTTTTCATACGTAGGGCGAAAAACGAACAATGACACAAGTCCCGAAACAATTTCAAAAGTCAACACAGATTCTGCCATCGCGTTTTTACACCATACAACGCCATCTAGATCCAAACGTGTAAACTAATAATACCATGTAATTTTTACGTATAAATGAAACTAAGCGCCACTGTCGTTTTGTCAAAGAGTGAGCTATTATGTCAAAGTAACATAGTACATTAATTTCGCCACATGACAACGGTGCCAGCGCGCCTTTATATTATTCAAAGAGCCCTAACTTGTAGGATGACACTTTTAGTTTACTTTGCAAAAGAATCACCCTGTTTTATTTTTTATTTTTTGACGTGACAACGTCTTCGTCTTCGTCTTCGACTTCGTCTTCAAATTGGTTTGCCGGGTGACACTTCAAGAAACTGCGTTACGCTCCGCTCACGTTGTGCGCTCACAACGAGAGCGAGTGAGAGGCACGCGTCCCTTCCACTCGGGCATGGTTAGCCCGCCTAAGAGCGAGAGAGACAGACATAAAAAGTGAAAGGCACGCGTCCTTTCCGTAAAATTATTTTACCACTCAAAGTCGTTGTCACGTAAAACTTTCGCCCGTATACCGACTTTACAGGCAACCAATTTTTTTTATATTTATATTTCCACCCTAAGGTTGCCTGGAAGAGATCGCTTTTAGTGATAAGGCCGCAGATTGTAACAGTTTTTAAAATTATAAATTAAATTTAGATTGTAACAGTTTTTATTGTTTTTCTTATCGTGTAACTGCGGTGCGCTGAAGTCCTTGATATGATGCAGTCACGGAGAATCTTTTAAGGTTCCGTCATTCTAACCTTTTTTATGTCATTCAAATCGCATGTGAACAACGTGTCTAATAACGTAATCTTAAGGCCAGGTATTTCTGTCAAAGTAGGCATTTAACGCTGTCTTGTTCTCGCGACCGTCACCGATGGCGGAATCGGTGCCACAGTGCAGAAATAACATTAATATATAGGACTATGTAATTTAAGTTCAAGTTAAGTTCAAGATTTTTTTATGGTTGTTTGTTTATGATAAGAGTTTTGTTGCTATATAAACGAAGAAAAATTCAATTTATCTATACTCGTAGGTATACAAAACTCAACCTTTTCTTTTTTGGTCACACTATAAGTTGAGAACGGCTTTTCCAATTTCATGCATCTTTTTAAAATGTTTCCTAATAATTAAGTTCGTCAAAAATTTTTATAAATGTGCTGAAACGTAATGAAAGGCCAGTAAAAATAGAAGGTTTTTTTGGGTCAACTTTGCACTAAATTTCTAAACCAATTTTTTTCAATGAGGTAAAGATCACTTACTGAGCATAAAATTACAAAATGCTCACAGATCCAGGTAGAGCTTCAAACGCCAATTGGTACACTGAGGTACATTGAAAGGTACACTGTGTTTGTTTCTATTAGAGAAGCATTTTCACATCATGATGAAGTACCTTCGCACCTTTGAGAGGACACCTAGTTTTTTGGCAGCTAATTTAGCCTTAGATTCGATATACGAGCCAAAGTTGAGAGTCGATGACAAAGTAACGCCCAACAGCTCGAGATGGTCGGATACCGGCACGGATACACCACGAAAAGTAGGAGTCTGTTGGAAAGGACTCCTTTTTGCGGAGAACAGACACGCCTGCGTCTTTCCCTCGTTAAACCTGACCAGATTAGCATCGCCCCATTTAGAGACTGCCTCAAGGGTCAAGTTTAAACGCTCGATCAAACTCTCTCTCAGTACCTGAGTTTGTTGCCTATTGGCTCTCGCGCTCGATATGTAGCTCTCTACAACGGTGCTATCATCTGCGTACCCAAAGATACCGGGCTTCAACAGATCGTTGATATGTAGCAGAAAGAGTGTCGCAGAGAGCACCGACCCTTGAGGGACTCCGGCATTAATAGCCATTTGATCCGACGAGCAGCCATCAATGACCACTCGTATGGATCGATCCCTCAAAAAGTCCGATATCCACGTTATAAAACCTGGAGGCAAACCGCAAGCTGAAAGCTTGCTTAAAAGGCCATCGTGCCAAACTCTGTCGAAAGCCTTCGAGATATCCAGGGAGACTGCAAGTGCTTCCCCGTGCTTCTCGATAGCTTCACTCACTCCAGATGTGAGTGACGTCCGCTAGAATATCCCCGGTGGACCGGTTTCGGTTCTTGCGCAAACTGAATAGTTTGCGCAAGAGTCTCTTCCAAAGTGGTAAAATCTGTATGTAAGGACTTTTCTTCCAAGTACTAAGTACCTTACTACCAAAGAATTTACCTAAATGGCATTTATATTAGGGGATTTCTCCCCTCTCATTATTTCCTTATCCCGATCTCTGATTTGACGGACGAATATTTTACCGATACTTATCTATTTTCCATTGCATCCGCATTGAATTTTTTACAGATGTGTTATCGACTTCAGTTTTTTGAGACTCCCTTATTGGTATACAACATAAAGTAAACAGTGTACTAATTAGTATCAGCGTCTATTTGCAATTCCAATGAAAACGGTATCAAAAATCAAGAGCATAGCGTGCTTCACTAGTAATACCTACTGATATTGTTATACTGTGGCATTATGATCGTAATATTTAAAATTTATCGGTTGTCAAAATTGCAAAATCAAGCACAGGCCCGTTGTCCGTGAGCGCCGAAACGCGACTGATCAGGCCTGCCTAACGGCGAGCTATATATATGGTAGATATTAAAACATAGTGAATAACTGATACTTTTTATCAAGTCAAACTCTGCGAATGCATCTATAACTTTTTAGTGGCTTTCGTTGAGTACCAAAATTTAGTAAAAAAAATCATTAGTTTAGTCATAAACTTGAAAAAACCTTTTGAAAAGGGGTAACTTTGGGATTTTTTTCTATCAAGGTAAATTCATTAAATCGTGTTATTGACTGCGAATTGCACTAGATTAGATCCTTAACTAATACATAATTTTTTTTCAGAGTTTAATACACTATTTTAAAGGCCTTAAAGTTGTTTTAAAAATTCAAAATTACGGCCCACACGCCCTTAATATGCATAAATCTCGTGTCACAATGTTTGTCCTCAATGGACTCCTAAACCACTTAACCGATTATAATAAAATTCGCACACCATGTGCAGTTCGATCCAACTTGAGAGATAGGATAGTTTTTATTTCGATGAACAACAGTCTTTATATGACAATATCCGAGCGAAGGCGGAACGGAACGCTAGTTTATATATCTTTTCTTATACCTTTAAACGACCAATTCTTGTAGGTATATTTATATATATATAGAATCTGAATCTCGGAAACGGTTCGAACGATTTTCATGAAATTATGTATACAGGAGGTATCGGGGACGATAAATCGATCTAGCTAGGTTTTATTTTTTAAAAACATCATTTTATGTGCGTTTTTAGACAATGAAAAACTCTTACAATGTCATTAGAATACGATAACTTATTCCGCCACCGTTCTTTTAGTCTAAATGGCTCAGACGGAATATGCTCGCCCTCGGAGTCAACAGGCCCCGGTTCGAATCCTGATGGTTACACTCGGGACTTTTCTTTTTGTTCTTTTTTTTCTGAGAAAATCTTATACGTAGAGCCTTTTATAAACGCATTTAATTCGTATCTAAGTAGGTCTAAGTAAGTCATCACTACGTAATTTGTATCTGCCTAGAACCTACCTGAAGCTCGGTCAACCAGGTACTAAGTATTAAGATTTATTGTATGTATTGTATTGTATTGTAAGAGTTATTGTATAAGTATAAGCCGGAATGGGTCGCTAGTATTAAGCATGTTCATTTCATCATTTTCGTGCATGTTCGACAATTTGAAAGATTAGAATCCAATGAGTGGGTTTAATCAAGAATCAATTGGGGTCAATCCGACCTCACTTGTACTAATCAAGATCTTAACAGATCAACTATGGTTTCACCCAGGGTTGCCATCTCTAGAGTTTGGCAACAGAACGAGACTTCTGAAACTCCCGGATTTTAGAGGCCAATACATGTGAATAGGTTTTTTTAAACATAATAAACTGTAATTCCAACAATTGAAAATGTTTTAAATCATTTCATTTTTAGATCTTTAAAATTAATTATGCTTGCCTTTAAATCGTTTACATCATTTTAGTGATAAACGATTCTCTCTCTCACTCTTCTAATCTATTATTCCGAAACGCCGTACAAAAATCATGCGACAAGGAGAAATGATCGAGGTTTAGAACCCCCCTCTTCAACTGCACTCAGTTGGACAGCTTACAAGTGACGGCATAGTGCTCAATCTTATTACATTATACCCTTCTATCATCCTACATAGGTCTCCTGCTGTATCAGATGACCCATAAATTTTGTTCACGGGCCTGCAGTCTATATTACAATATAACATTCAGTCCAAGCCGACCACAACCGTTTTTCTGTTGGCTAAATATTCCTAAATTTTTCAAATGTTTCTCGCAAATTCTCAGATTCAGATTATTTAGAACTAGATGCCCGCCCCGGCTTCGCCCGTGGTGATTATATAGCACTCATCGGGATCCCGTACATATCCAACGGTGAAAGAATGACTGAAATCGGTTCACTCGTTCCTGAGAATATCGATTTCAAACAAAAAACCTCTTCAGCTACCTGCTACGCCACCTGTCGGAAATTGGTCGTACCAACTCAGATTTAGAAAAAAAAAATTAGCATAGGTTTATATTCAATGCACAGATTACTGAAATTCAATGACGCAATCTTTGACACATGCTGTCATGTGTCATGTCAAAGCACGAAACGTACGAAAACTCTCAAAAGGGGAATATTTTTTTCCCGATTTCGTTACATTCTTGTTTCATGCTCCGCTTCAATTAATAGTAGAGTTATTTTCTATAGCCTAAAGCCTTCCTCGATAAATGGACTATCCAATAGAAAAATAATCTTTCAATTCGGACCAGTACTTCCCGAGATCCTAGCGTTCAAACACACAAACAAACAAACTCTCCAGCTTTATAATATTAGTATAGATTTAGAGCAATCGGCTATCAATTGATGACACTAGGGTTGCCAACCGTCCGAATTTCCCCGGATTCCTCCTAGTTTAGAGGGCGTCCGGGGATCGTCCGGGCCGGACTTCATATTATGTACTTGGTTTTAAAAGTTTTAAGTCATGAACCGCCCGCAACTCACGCACTAGACTTCCACGCCGCAGTCAACCGACAAACCGACTCACTAAAATGATGATAAACGATTTAAAGGCAAATATAATTAATTTTAAAGATCTAAAAATGAAAATAAAACATTTTCAATTGTTGGAATTGCTGGAGTTGCTGTATCATATGACCCATAAATTTTGTTCAAACTCTTCAGCTTTATAATATTAGTATAAGTATATTAGTATAGATTTGAGACGGCTTTAGTTTTTTTCGGAGCAAATAGAGTATTACTTTTACTTAGCAGCGACATAAAAAGAGGGATGTTATAGATAGATACTCTTTACTGTACACACCAAAACAAAACAATACAGTAAGCGAAAAAAAAGGGCTGACGTCTTCCGTATGCTTTAATATTATTTTGGTAATAAGCATTTTTGTTTGCGACAACCCTACCCGTGTTTAGACATTATCGGCGTTCCTCCCAAGATCAAAGGCGATGAATTACTGGTAGTATTTCTTTATACTGTGTTATTATTGTGTTGTTTTTTTGAAAAGTTCGCACTTTTGCAATATAATAGCCCACGATGCTAAACGGGGAGTTACTCGAGCGTCATAGAGACCTATTAGATTGCAAAGCTTAGGTATTATGAAGAAAAAAATGTTGAATAATACTACCTTTTCCTTTGTGGGGGGCGCGGCTATAGAATTTCAAATATGAAAAATCAGCTTTATGAGCTAATCAGCGATAAATTTTTGCTACTTTAGCTTATGAAATCCTTGGATATTGTATTTTTCGTTCTTCTAGAATTATTTCCTTTAAAATAAAAAAACCACGCTCGAGAATGTAGAAATGTTTTTTAATAATTTTGTAGCCCTCCCTTTTCTTTGTGTCACTCTCGCATTGTCAGATTAGTGGAAAATACACTTCTTAGCATGTAATTAACTTGCCCTATCTTAATCTGACGTGCTCGAGAATAACTGATGATCAAAATATTTTTTTCCTAATTGGCCTTATATATGAGGCTCATATTTGGTTGAGCTACTTTACCGGGTAGAAGGTTTCCCAATGTATATTAATCTGCCTATGGGGTTAGAGGTAATGTGCTTGACTTAGTAAAATCTTACCTAACAGACAGAAGGCAAGTAACTAAAATTACAAAGATTAATACTAAAACGAAACAGGAAGAAATATTCATCTCTAAAGAAAGAACTGTTAAATTTGGTGTGCCGCAGGGAAGTGTGTGGGGACCGTTTCAATTTATTGTCTACATAAATGATTTTCCTAAAGTAATTGAACATCCAATGTCACTATTTGCAGATGATAGCACGATTACAATAGCCTGCCAAGATAAAGCTAATTATGAGGAAAATATCAACGCTGCACTAAATTCGTCTATCCACTGGTTGAACATTAATAACTTGAAAATTAATTTAAATAAAACCAATTTAATGCAATTTACACAAACAAAAAATTACTTAAATAACATAAACATAAATTATCAAGGTATACATCTATACTTATAATAAAACTGTAACGGGTCGAATTCTGTACATTGAAGATATTTTGAAATTTTTTTTTTTTGGGGCACTCCATTTTCGATACTGATGGCGAAACTGCATTTTTTTCTTTCATGTCTGTCTGTCTGTCTGTCTGTCTGTCTGTCTGTCTGTCTTTCTGTATAGGGATCACGCATCACGCCGAAACTACTGATTCAATTCAGCTGAAACTTGGCATGATTTTAGTTTATACTAAGGACATTGCTGTAGGCTACTTTTGATCCCCAAATTCTGATCGGTTTTCTTGCGGGAGGGGGTGAAAGTCAGAATGTGTATTTGGCTGTAACTCATGTTTGCGTTGTTTAATTTCATTAATTCTTTTTTTGTTAGAAAGAACACATTTTTTATATTGTCCCGTCAAAATTTGAACAATATCGGTCTGTTGGTTCGGAAATTACACAAACATAAAATAATAACGACACGCGCGGCGCGTTCGGTACATACAAACTTCTAAGTATTCTGTGTATCACAGACGATCCACAGAATATCTAGATTGTAGAAAGTGCCCACGTGATCGCGTCGCGTCGTCTTGGATGACAAAATAATTGTCAAAAATATATTTTTGTGTGGAAAAACAAACATCATTCGGTTATAATCGACTTCAAACAAGGAGGATGTTCTCAATCGGGTTGCCTGTTTTTTTATTTTTGGTTTTATTTTACGCCATAACTCCGCTAATTGTTAGTTGATTTTGATAATTCCTTTTTTTGTTTGGTAGAAAATACTTCAAATACTAGATTTATCTGTACGACATAGTTATACCTTCTTATAAAATTTAGTCGAATGACAGAATTAAATTACCTGTCATTGAAGTAGATTTTTGTTATTTTGGAGAAAACATATCATCATAATAAGTAGTAGCATAAACAACCCATTAAATGTTCCCACTGCTGGGCGTCGGGGCCTTCTCTCGCAAGGAGAGAGACAAGGCTATAATCCACCACGCTGGCCCAGTGTCGGTTGGTGGATGACATATGACTTAGAACTTAGATTATATATGTATTTTTTTTTTAACTTTAATAGGTTTACACTTGACCGCCATCTCACCTGATGTTAAGCGACGTTGCGGTACGATGGAGCGTGTTTACCTAGAAGAAACCGATTTACTCTCGATTTGAAGACACCAAGATTAAAACTATCGGGAAAAACCCACTCAGGCAACTCATTCCACAGCCTAGACGTTCTTATCACAAACGTAGTGTTAAACCTCTTTGTCCGTGTCTTTGGAATATCCACCATGAAACGGTGCCGCTTCGAGTTACGAGAAGTACGATAGTATTATAGGATTATAGGTAGATTTCGGTTTCTTCACGGTGTTTTCCTTAACCGTTTTAATTACCGGCATTACGAACATGACTCTGAAATGATAGTGGTGCGCGTGGTTTTGAACACTGGGTCTCCGGATCGACAGTCGCCGTTCTCCCGACTAGGTCAGCTGTAACTTACTAGACCAGCCGTAACTTATTAGAAAACGTATTATTTCAATCCAAATACTGTTTAAAATTTAAAGGTAGTGTTCAACAAGCTTCGGTGACCGAAGCAGACCGTTGTTAGGGTTCCGTACACAAAGGGTAAAAACGCGACCCTATTACTGAGACTTCGCTATCCGTCCGTCCGTCTGTCATAAGGCTGTATCTCAAGAACGGTGATAGCTAGACAGTTGAAATTTTCGCAGATGATGTATTTCTATTGCCGCTTAAAAAAAATACTAAAAATAAAATAAATATTTAAGAGGTGCACTCATACAACAAACTTGATTTTTTACCGTTTCTTGCTCGATACTAATAATAACGTACCCGTCACAGGTAGACGCTTTAACTATTCACTTACGTTGGAACGGCTGAATGTATAGAGTTAAAATTAAAGACACATTCTTGGTTTAGCTTAAGTAATACATAGAGTACTTATACATAGGCAATGTTTAGCCTATGTGTTCTTCCAGACTGTAATCTAATTCTATTTCAAATTTCAAGCCGATCACTTGATACGTTCCGCCATGATTAAGTAACAAACATCCAAACAGTGACATTCATAATATTAACAGGACAACGTTGGAACGGCTGAACATATTTGGATGGAATTCGAAACACACGTAGTTTGAACTCAGAAATAGCAAATCGGTTACTTATAGGTTACTGTGACGTAGAAAAGACTTAGTAAATTTGGTAGAAAATTGAAACAGAGATAACTCATAGTCTGAAATACCACATTTATGTATTTATAACCTACCTGAAAAGAAGCATGGGCCCTAAGGAAACAAATATGAACTATCACGTCAAAACGGCACAACGATATGGTTTGACATACGAAACACATATAGTTTAGAATCTAAAATTTCACATGGGCTAATAAGTCTACATTTTCATTTAACTCCATATTAATATAAGCATATATTTTCGTAAGGAACTTGATGTGATGGTAAGGTAAAAGCCAAAAATGAAAAAATATATGCACCCGTTTTGGCGTAGATAATATAGGTGATTTGCGTTCACAATCAAAATAACAAGCAACATAATATTCTCATTAGACGGTGCTAATGCCAGTTTAAATCTAAAAGCACTAAAGGACATGTAAATCGATGTTTTGCTATTGTGGTATGTATTTTTCTTTCATCACTAGGTGGCGTTACTGGTATTCTAAATTATACTAATAAGTTTTTGCTGCTAAAAGGATTATGATGCCGAATTTGGATTCTTTCGTTCTTGATTTTTTTCTGTGTTACCTACAATTAATTAAATTCACACATTAACATTTCACTAGGACTTGGCTTAGATTTACGGGTTCAACTTGCTTGAATATCATTAAAACTCAAAATTTTAATTATTTTGATTCACACGGGCTTCGTTCAAAATTTTGCGCCGGCGAAGTCGCGGGTAACAGCTAGAAAATAGCTTGCGGATAAAAAGAAATAAGTAAGTAGGTATCAGATCATGCACATTAGCTTCAGACTTTTCATAATGTATCCTATAAAAGTCCTACAAACTTAACACTTGCGGCTATGTTCGATACGACGAAACCTTACTAAGTATGTTTGATTTGGTTTAAAAAAAGAAAAATAAAGATGATAAAATTTAATAATTTTTTGTGTGGAAAAACAAATTCACTCAAACTCAAAGGTTTTTCAATGACTACTTATCCAAATATTTGACGTACGATACTTCCAATTAATGTATAAGTCAGTAACATCTGCTTACGCGAACGAAGTAGCGGGTTCAGCTAGTATTGAACTATAATTATTATTTTTGATTATTATTTTTTGATTTTTTCTATGCATAATGACATTCTTTGACATTGCTCACACGGCTGATCTGCAAGAGCTACTACTGCAAGACCTTGGATTCTACATGAAACCACACACTTGTCAAAGTCCATAGCATTATCCTGCTGAAGCACAAGACGTTGGCGTAATTGTACTCATCAAACATATCACACTAACATAACACAACGGGATAGAAGCCAGAAATTTGCCAGTTATTCTACCGCCAAGCAGTAATGTGCAAACATTACTGTGTTCCGGTTTGAAGGGCAATGTTTCCAGAGAAATTACAGGGCTTAGAGATATAAGATCTTAGATCTCTGGGTGACGAGCGCAGTGCAGTGCTAGGTAATGATTTGGACTCTTCATGTTCCAATAGCTGCGCGTCACTCTGCTGTTATGTGTCAGGCATGTTGCTTACCATCAGGCACATGTCCTGATCGTCTCGTCACTCTTTATTAAAAAAAAAAAAAAATAATAGACGATGAATCAGATGACATATATGATACAACCGATTAAAAGTTAAAAAATGAAAAAAGAAGAAGAAGACTTTATCAGCTGACTATTATTATCATTGTATAAATTCAGACCAATGGAAACTGCGTTGCCAGACATATTGCATGCCTCTAGAAGAAGAGGCCAGTTTGTATGGGTCAACTATTTAAATGTTTTGTATCATCTTATCTTACCTGCAAACAGCAATAAAGATTTTTGTATTTGTATTTGTATTTGCCGCGCTGGAGTAAATCCCGAAATCCCCTCTTGGGCTCCCCTACTAATACTAACTTTGTAGGCAATGCAGGAGCGCGCTTCCCGCGTCTCACCCCGCACGCCCCGCACGATTGACCCGTCTAGTACGCTTCGTCAGACTGTTTTTTTTTTTTTTAAATAAGTAATGACGGGACGACACGACATGTGCTAGAATCTAGCAGCTAGATGGTAAGCAGCATGCCTGACACATAACAGCACAGTGACACGCAGCTATTGGAACATGAAGAGTCCAAATCATTACCTAGCACTGCACTGCGCTCATCACCTAGAGATCGAAGATGTTATATCTCTAAGCCATGTAATTTCTCTGGAAACATTGCCCTTGAACACAGTAATGTTTTCACATTACTGCTTGGCGGTAGAATAACAAGGGTGTGGTACTTCCCCGGGCGGACTCTGCTAGGGAGTCCTACCACTACAAACGATGTACGAAAATGATCTAATAGACTGTGATAATATTTTATCACTAACTAGTGGTGCGTCCCGGCTTCGCTCGTGGTGCGTAATGTATAGGCTATAACACTCGGGGGCCACGTACAATGAATATCCAAAGGTGAAAGAATTTTGGAAATCGGTCCAATAGTTCCTGCGATTAGAGCCTTCTTCAGTTTTACAATATTAGGTACTAGTACTAGGATATAGAGTATGTAGTAACGAATATTTAACGCTGTTGTAACGGTTACAGCGATCCCAGTACCAAATTGGCTGGTTATTCTACCGCCAAGCCGTTATGTGCAAACGTTTGTGTGTTCCGGTTTGCTTTGCAATGTTTTGAAAAATATTACAGGGCTATAAAATAAACCATCTTATGAGTGAGAAGCGTAATATTGTGCTAGACGGTAATTTTTTCATGTTTAAAGTATGGATTGTGTAGCGATGTGCTGGTATGGACAGGTGTGTTGCTGTCTTCCTTGAGTCGACTCAATATTCTACTCTTACAGTATAAATTAATACCTACATGATTGTCTATACTGACTCTCTCGGCATTACTTTAGTAACACTTTATTTGTATTTACTACTAGTATTTCCTGTCCTTGTCTGCGTACAAATAAAAAAAAATCTAACATTAAAAAAAAATAATAATAATAAGTATTGCTATGACTTACTTGTTCTTGTGTTAGTATGAGCGACTTCGGCGGAGGCCTGGGGCTCGATTCTGGCGTCTCGACCGGCGAGAACCATTTGACGGTCGATTCTGCGTAAGTCGAGTGCTGCGCCACTTGAGGATGGAGCAATGGAGTCCTTTCTGACGCCGCGTGACTGTGTTGCACTGTGGACAATATTGGTAATTATGGGTAAATATAAAAAAATGTGATCAAGTGCGAGTCGGACTCGCCCATGAATGCTTCCGTAGCAGCAAGTAACATAGTATAAAAGTTCTTGTACTTCGTTTTTTACTTTAATCAGTGTTTTAACAATAGTCAATTTATGACGTATTAAAATAAAACTACTTACTTGATCTCATTCAAACCAATTTTCGTTGAAAGTTTACATGGTAATGTACATCACATTTTTTTTTAGTTTTGTAATTTTTCTTATTTTAGAATCATAAGTAGATATTTAGGGGGGGGGGGGGGGGCATATTACCACTTTGGAAGATTCTCGTTTCAGTTCTAAGTATGGGACACCCCTAAAATTTCTTGTTTTCTTCTATTTTTTGTATGAAAATCTCAATGCGGTTCACAGAATACTTCTACTTCCAACCAAGTTTCAATATATAGTTTTTATATTTTCTGAGAAAAGTGGCTGTGACATACGGACGGACGGACGGACGGAAAGACAGACATGACGAATCTATAAGGGTCCAGTATTTTGCCATTTGGCTACGGAACCCTAAAAATGCCAGTCATAGGGACTGCCGATAGAAGTGAAAACCACGGAGGATGTAAGGAGGAGTATCTCAAAAAGTAAAAAAAACTCAAAACGTGGTAAGCTGCATGATATAAATAACAGTTCTAAAATCTTAAAAAAATTCACAATGTCGCTGGTGTATACAAGTGTGGGTTTATAGCTTTATTGTACAAGATAAGATAAATTTTATTATACAAATTGAAGTATGCAGATTGCAGAGTCAAATAATTTGGTATTATTGATGGCTAAAATAAATATTAGTGGACAATTCATCCATCTGACCCCAAACTAAGCAACGCTTGTACTATGGAAGGCAGAGGGATAAATATATTACTTACTAGCTGAACCCGCTACTTCGTTCGCGTAAGCAGATGTTACTGACATATACATTAATTGGAAGTATCGTACGTCAAATATTTGGATAAGTAGTCATTGAAAAACCTTTGAGTTTGAGTGAATTTGTTTTTCCACACAAAAATTTATTTAATTTTATCATTTTTTTTTTCCTTTTTTAAACAAAATCAAACATACTTAGTAAGGTTTCGTAGTATCGAACATAGCCGCAAGTGTTAAGTTTGTAGGATTTTTATAGGATACATTATGAAAAGTATGAAGCTAATGTGCATGATCTGATACCTACTTACCTATTTCTTTTTATCCGCAAGCTGTTTTATAGCTGTTACCCGCGACTTCGCCGGCGTAAAATTTTGAACGAAGCCTGTGTGGAATCAAAATAATTAAAATTTTGAGTTTTAATGATATTCAAGCAAGTTGAACCCGTAAATCTAAGCCAAGTCCTAGTGAAATGTTAATGTATGAATTTAATTGTAGGTAACACAGAAAAAAATCAAGAACGAAAGAATCCAAATTTGGCATCATAATCCTTTTAGCAGCAAAAAACTTATTAGTACAATTTAGAATACCTGTAACGCCACCTAGTGATGAAAGAAAAAATACATACCACAATAGCAAAACATCGATTTAAATGGCCTTTAGTGCTTTTAGATTTAAACTGGCATTAGCGCCGTCTAATGAGAATATTATGTTGCTTGTTATTTTGATTGTGAACGCAAATCACCTATATTATCTACGCCAAAACGGGTGCATATTTTTTCATTTTTGGCTTTTACCTTACCATCACATCAAGTTCCTGACGAAAATATATTCTTAGATTAATATGGAGTTAAATGAAAATGTAGACTTAGTAGCCCATGTGAAATTGTAGACTCTAAACTATATGTGTTTCGTATGCCAACCCAATTCGTTGTGCCGTTTTGACGTGATAGTTAATATTTGTTTCCTTAGGGCCCATGCTTCTTTTCAGGTTGATAGGTAATAAATACATAAATGTGGTATTTCAGACTACGAGTTATTTCTGTTTCAATTTTCTACCAAATTTGCTTAGTGTTTCCTACGTCACAGTAACCTATAAGTAACCGATTTGTTATTTCTGAGTTCAAACTACGTGTGTTTCGAATTCCATCCAAATATGTTCAGCCGTTCCAACGTTGTCTTGTAAATATTATGAATGTCACTGTTTGGATGTTTGTTACGTAATACATAGAGTACTTATACATAGGCAATGTTTAGCCTATGTGTTCTTCCAGACTGTAATCTAATTCTATTTCAAATTTCAACCCGATCACTTGATACGTTCCGCCATGATTAAAGCGGCAATAGAAATACATCATCTGCGAAAATTTCAACTGTCTAGCTATCACCGTTCTTGAGATACAGCCTGGTGACAGACGGACGGACGGACGGACGGATAGCGAAGTCTCAGTAATAGGGCCCCGTTTTTACCCTTTGTGTACGGAACCCTAACAACGGTCTGCTTCGGTCACCGAAGCTTGTTGAACACTACCTTTAAATTTTAAACAGTATTTGGATTGAAATAATAAGTTTTCTAATAAGTTCGGCTGGTCTAGTAAGTTACAGCTGACCTAGTCGGGAGAACGGCGACTGTCGATCCGGAGACCCAGGGTTCAAAACCACGCGCACCACTATCTTTTCAGAGTCATGTTCGTAATGCCGGTAATTCAAACGGTGAAGGAAAACACCGTGAAGAAACCGAAATCTACCTATAATCTAAGTTCTAAGTCATATGTCATCCACCAACCGACACTGGGCCAGCGTGGTGGATTATAGCCTTGTCTCTCTCCTTGCGAGAGAAGGCCCCGACGCCCAGCAGTGGGAACATTTAATGGGTTGTTTATGCTGCTACTTATTATGCTGATATGTTTTCTCCAAAATACAAAAATCTACTTCAATGACTGGTAATTTAATTCTGTCATTCGACTAAATTTTATAAGAAGGTATAACTGGGGTACAGATAAATCTAAGCTGATTTTAGTTTTTTGTTGATATTTGATATCTGTTTTCGATATCTAAGATAACCTCTGAAGTATTTTCTACCAAACAAAAAAGGAATTATTAAAATCAACTAACAATTAGCGGAGTTATCGCGTAAAATAAAACCAAATAAAAAAACATACAACCCGATTGAGAACATCCTCCTTGTTTGAAGTCGATTATAACCGAATGATGTTTGTTTTTCCACACAAAAATATATTTTTGACAATTATTTTGTCATCCAAGATGACGCGACGCGATCACGTGGGCACTTTCTAGAATCTAGATATTCAGTGGATTGTCTGTGATACACAGAATACTTAGAAGTTAGTATGTACCGAACGCGCCGCGCGTGTCGTTATTATTTAATGTTTGTGTAATTTCCGAACCAACAGACCGATATTGTTAAAATTTTGACGGGACAATATAAAAAATGTGTTCTTTCTAACAAAAAAATTATTAATGAATTTAAACAACGCAAACATGAGTTTCAACCAAATACACAGTCTGACTTTCACCCCCTCCCGCAAGAAAACCGATCAGAATTTGGGGATCAAAAGTAGCCTACAGCAATGTCCTTAGTATAAACTAAAATCATGGCAAGTTTCAGCTGAATTGAATCAGTAGTTTCGGCGTGATGCGTGATCCCTATACAGAAAGACAGACAGACAGACAGACAGACAGACAGACAGACAGACAGACAGACAGACAGACAGACAGACATGAAAGAAAAAAAATGCAGTTTCGCCATCAGTATCGACTATGGAGTGCCCCAAAAAAATTTTTTTCAAAATATCTTCAATGTACAGAATTCGACCCGTTACAGTTTTATTATAAGTATGGATATAGTTGTAAATACTTATTATAGTATAAATAGTTAAGTACCCTTCATAAGCGAGTCCGACTCACACTTGGCCGTTATAACAAATTCTTTACACCTAAAGCACGGGTCTGATCGCTCTTGTCTTGTCGCTCTTGTAGAAGTGTAATATTTTTCAATATTTTTTAATATTTGTCGCGGCACATCACTATGTCACCATAGCTAACATACACCTCATCTGCTTACGATTGGTACAAAGGAACCGTGCGGAAAACCTGATCTATCTTTTTTTTTTTAAACAAAGAGTGACGAGACGATCATGACATGTGCCTGATGGTAAGCAACATGCCTGACACATAACAGCACAGTGACACGCAGCTATTGGAACATGAAGAGTCCAAATCATTACCTAGCACTGCACTGCGCTACCAGAGATCTAAGATCTTATATCTCTAAGCCCTGTAATTTCTCTGGAAACATTGCCCTTCAAACCGGAACACAGTAATGTTTGCACATTACTGCTTGGCGGTAGAATAACTGGCAAAGGTGTGGTACTTCCCCAGGCGGACTCTGCCAAGAGGTAGGACTCTTGGCAGAGTCCGCCTGGGGACTCTAGGACACTACAAACTCTAAACTATCTACTTATTATTTATCTAAGATCTTCCCTTACCTATAGAGTCTAGAATCTGCTTGGCCTGCAGTTCTTGAGGCAGCACCCTGAAGTCTAGAAACCAGGCCTCGCTCCAAGCCAGAACGAATGACGTCAGGATAAGAAACACTTCGTAAACGGGCTGAGATGCATTGGGCCACTGAAAACTTGTGATTTAACTCCCGATCAAAGAAAGGATTTTTTTCCCAAAATTATTCACCAAGTTTTCTTTTTTACTTATTACAATCTAGCCTAATTTATTAAGTCTAGGCTAATGAGTAATTTATATCTAACTTAAATTGCTACATAGTTTATGTACAAGAAGGTGTCCATCAGCACTTTTCTTATTGGCTCTGTTAAGGGGAAGGCGCTGATTTCACTTGACTTGGTACATTTAATTGTTTTATATAGTACTAGCTGTACCGTGCTACGCTTCGCTGTGGCACATTGTGATGCAAAAATTAGATAAAAAACAATCCTTGATGCGGATTATGTATCATTGTAAAATTTCAGCTCGATTGGTGCAGAACTTTTAGAGTTTTTGAAGCGTACACAAACCAACATAACATTTTTTAACCCCTGACCAAAAAAAAGGGGTGTTATAAGTTTGACGTCGATGTCTGTCTGTCTGTGGCACCGTAGAGCTCAAACGGATGGGCCGATTTCGATGCGGTTTTTTTATTTGAAGGTTATCCGCGCGGATGTTCTTAGCTATGTTTGGTTAATATCGATTCAAGATGGCCGCCTCTACAAAATTGCGGACAAAATAGTTCTTCACAACCAACCTCAATGTGGGTATGTATCAAATGAAAGAGGTTGGCTAGTAGAATACATTACATTATAATCACAAAGTTTCAAAAATAAAATTTCTCCGAAAAATAAGATCAAATATCCAAAATAAACAGTCATTGAGAACTACTGTGCATTATATTACTAAATTATTTATATATAATGGATAACAATCTATTTATTGCTACGGAAGTTGATGACACCGAACAAATTGAATGTCTCTCTATCTCCAACTCTAATGAATGTGCAAAAATGTTGAAGGCTGATTTGCATAATAATAAAGCATTGACTGTGATGACAATGAATATTCGAAGTATTCATTGTAACTTCGACTACTTCTTGGCTTACATAACTGCAATAGATTTATCAGTCGATATAATTGTGTTGACGGAATGTTGGACTAGCAGTCTGAAACCACCGCCACATATTGACAACTACAATATGCACTGGACAAAAAACACTCTAAACCAAAACGATGGCGTCGTGGTATATGTGAAGAAAGACATAGAAGTAACTGCACATGAGCCCACATTTGTTGAAGGTAATTGTCTTATTCTCGAAATGCTTCCAGAATACACAATAATATGCAGTTATAGGCCACCATGTTTTAACAACATGAGGCCATATTTGGAATCCCTAGATAATGTTTTGTCGAGAATTAAGACCAAATCAGTAATAGTCACTGGGGACATCAATTTGGATATCATGACACCTAATGAAACTAACGATTCCGATTATTATCTTAATATGATGGCTTCGCATGGACTCAGAGTGGGAGTTAACCGACCTACAAGACTTAAAACATGTTTGGACCATATTATGATAAAAGTCCAGGGTCATGGAAAACTTTAGTATTTGAACAGCGAATAACTGACCATAATCCTGTACTAATTTACATCAATAATGTAAATATTCCGATAAACAAAGTAGAAAGTAGTATATCTTCATTAAACTATGAAGCAATTGAAGAAAGACTAGTTCAAGAAACCTGGGAAGATCTGTTCAAAATTAAAGATAATGTTAATAAAGCGGCGGAACTATTCACTAACAAATTATTAAAAATCATTAAAGAAAATACGCTGAGTAAAAAAGTGGCAAAAAAAAAACATTCCACTAAAGCCATGGATTACGGCAGGAGTGGTAAAATGTATAAGAAAGAGAAACAAACTACATTTAAAAGTCAAACAATCACCAGCTGATGAAAAGATAAAGGAAAAATATATTATATACAGGAATATTTGTAACACTATAGTTAAAAAAATTGAAAAAAGAATATTATACACATAAAATAAAAATAAATAAGGGTAATCTAAAGGAAACCTGGAAAATTATTAAAGAAGTCTGTGATATTGGTCGGGTCAAGGTTGCATCTCGTGATCTTCTCAATATACATTGTGATCCTAACAAATCTCTCAATGAAGTTAATACTTATTTTACATCTGTTGGCAAAAATCTTGCAGATAAGATCTTAAATATTATGAATACCAGTGAATCGAGACTTGCATCACTAGCAAAAACTTCTAATTCACCAGTATCTTCCATGTCCTTTTTTCCAACTGATCCTTATGAGGTTGAGAGTATTGTTATTGGTCTAAAAACCCAAAGTGCTCCTGGTTGGGACAATATCACCACAAATCTAGTTAAAAAACATATTAAACTACTCGCTGTGCCTATTGCCTACATTAACAATCTTAGCTTTGAGACTGGTGTGTTTCCTGCAATATTTAAAAATGCAGTGGTGTGTCCTATTTATAAATCAGGAGATAAGAAAAACCCTAACAATTATAGACCAATTTCACTACTTTCTACACTTTCTAAAATTTTGGAAAAATTAGCAAAAAAAAGAATTACTCGCTATCTTGAGACCAATAATTTGTTAAATGGTAACCAATATGGGTTTAGAGAAGGGCTTTCGACGGAAGATGCAGTTCTTGATTTGACTAATAAAATAACAGACTATCTGGATTGTGGTAACAAATGTATTGGCATATTTTTTAGACCTGCAAAAAGCATTTGATACTGTATCGATTCCTATTCTTGTGACGAAATTGGAAAACGCGGGCATTAGAGGCATAGCGCTGGACTGGTTTGCAGATTACCTAACAGGAAGGACACAGAAAACCAAAGTCGATGGATACTTGAGTGACAGTGCAGAATGTACTTACGGTGTTCCTCAAGGAAGTACATTAGGGCCTGTTCTGTTTCTCATTTACATTAATGATCTCTGTAAAACATCGAAAAAGGGACTTGATTTGATGATGTTCGCCGATGACACGGTATTACTGATAAATGATAAATCATGGCCAAAGGTTTTTGCGCTGGCTGAAGACTGTCTTGCTATGGTCACAAAGTGGTTAGAAAATAACCCTTTTGTCTCTAAACGCTAGTAAAACCAAGTTTATGTGCTATAGTATGAAGTCTTTGGGAAAGCACGATCCCAAAATAAACCTGAAAATGCATACTTATCCTTGTAACCGTGGAGCAAAATCGTTACAGTGCACTTGCCCCGAACTGTCCAGGGTCGAATCTATAAAATATCTAGGTGTACAAATAGACAATAAGCTAAACTGGAATGCCCAAATTAATACTTTAAAATTGAGAATTAGGAAACTCATTTATATTTTTATAACCCTAAGAACAGTAGCAGATCCAGAACTTCTTATCCAGACATATAAGGCATTATGTGAATGCGTAATTAGATATTGTGTCTGTGTATGGGGTTCGGCTGCAAAAACCAAACTTATAACGGCTGAACGCGCACAGCGAGCAATATTGAAAGTGATCCTACATTTGCCGTTTAGGCATCCTACTAATGAGGTGTACCAGAAAAGTGGCGTATTCAGTGTTAGGAAGATGTTCATCTACGAGTCACTGCGTCGCTATCATAAGAAGACCGTACCATTTCTGACACTGAAAGAAAATAAAAGATTTGATCTGTTTCCTATTCCTGTCACTCGATCTAGATTTGCGCAGAAAAGATTTAGTACTATTGCGGCCAGATTATACACTAAATTAAATAAAGAATGTGATACAAAAAGTACAGTAATCATGAAATTAAAAAAGTTATAGAAGCTTGGCTCGGTGGCTTTGATTATCATGGTGTTGAAGAGATGTTGAATGGCTTGTATTAAGCCAAATGAATGAAAGACACTAATGTTGTTGTATGAACGAGATTATGTTATTTAGTTGGATTGTAACAAATTTTAATAATTTAATGTTATTAATTGGTGTGCATTCACGGCAACAGTAATATTGATAAATTTGAGTTTAGTCTAGTGTGTTTGTTTTGTAATTTAATTATCAACATTGTTAGAGCATTATTCCACAGATTGTGTGTTAAATTATTTCAGAACTTTAATCATTTCTAATTTAAATTTAAGTAAAACTATCTTAATTGTATTTGTGGCATAAGCCAAGTTAGCTATTTAGTCGACAAAGTTTAAAGACTTATAAATTTGTTATAAAAGAGAAGCCATTGGCACCCGATCCACAGTCTCAGACTAGTTCGGGAGCCTTTGGATCATCATTTATGTAAACTTGTTGTTTTGGTCAAAATAAAGTATTATTATTAAGTATATTAAGTATAAAAAATTCAAATCCAAGATGGCCGCCACCACAAAATGGCGAATTATATTATTTTTTTCACTGCTACCTCAATATGGGTATCAAATGAAAGGGCTTGACTCTTAGAATACATGTCACAAAACAAATTTCAAATCCAAGATGGTCGCTTCCACAAAATGGCGAAATACATATCTTTTTCACAACTCCCTTAATATGGGTATCAAATAAAAGGGCTTGACTAGTAGAATGTTGTACAGATAACAAACCTCGGGGGTTAGTCAACATTTTTAATTTTGTTCTTGTATATATAGAGATTCCACTTCCACTACACTATGTTAACTCAAAAGGTTTTGTTCTTTTAAGTCTCCTAACTGTGTACGTGTTATCAAGGAGCTGGATGGCCTCGACATTCACATGATGATGACAAAAACAGGGTTAATTAACTCCCGACCAAAAACAGGGTTAATAAGTTTTAATTAGTTTTCGGCAGGTAGGCCTGAGAATGAAAATGGACAAGACGAAGGTCATGTCAAATGTTCATGTCTCACCTGTACCGGTTATTGTTGGGAATACCACACTCGAAGTTGATGACGAGTACGTCTACCTGGGTCAAAAGATCCAATTAGACAGATCCAACTTCAACAAAGAGGTCCAGCGAATGATCCAAGTGGGATGGGCAGCGTTCGGGAAACTTCGGCACATCTTTGAGTCCAAAATACCACAATGCCTAAAGACGAAAGTTTTTAACCAGTGCGTGTTGCCAGTGATGGCTTATGGAACTGAGACGTGGTCCTTCACTGTGGGCCTCATAACGAAGCTCAAAGTCACACAGCGAGCTATGGAGAGAGATATGCTCGGAGTCTCTTTGCGCGACAGAATCCGTAATGACGATATTCGCAAAAGAACGAAAGTGGCCGACATAGCTCAAAGAGTAAGCAAGCTGAAGTGGCAATGGGCAGGCCACATCGCTCGCAGAACTGACAACCGATGGGGAAGAAAGGTTCTCGAGTGGCGACCACGAACCGGAAGACGCAGTGTTGGACGGCCTCCCACTAGATGGACAGGTGACCTCATTGAGGTCGCTGGAAACCGCTGGTTGCAGGTTGCGCAGGACCGTACGTTGTGGAAATCTAGGGAGGAGGCCTATGTTCAGCAGTGGCCGTCTTGTGGCTGATGATGTTGATGATGATTGGTTTTTGAAGTATCACGTCGATGTATGTCTATCTGTCTGTGTGTCTGTATGGCATCGTTACTCTCAAACGGATGGACCGATTTCGATGTGTTTTTTTTCTCTTGTGAATCACTGGAATAACTTCATTATCAACATCATGAACAGCCCACTAAATGTTCCCACTGGTGGCGGGCCTTCTCTCGCAAGGAGAGATTTAAGGCCATAATCCACAACGCTGGCCCAGTGCGGGTTGGTGGATGACACATGACTTCGAAAGATTCTAGGTACACGTCGGTTTCCCGATGATGTATTCCTTCACCGTTTTTTAAGTTAGCGGCATTACGCGCATGACTTCGACATGAATTACTTGCAAGATAACAAATAGCAAGACATTTTCCCGAGCAGAGGAGACTCCAAAGAGTTCTACTACTCATACCGTGATTCATCGATCTTATGAAACGTTTATTACCCGTGTACCCGTCTTTCTACCAGTAGTAACACGGGTAATAATTTTTGCCCGTGTTGAAAGACTAGCTGCCTCGGCGAACTTAGTTCCACCTTTTAAACCTTCCCTGGACTTATTAACGATAAAAACTTAAAACTAAACTTCTTAAAAATAAAACAAATAGTTTAAACTCAAAATCAGCCAAATCAGTGGTAGTACTCTTGGCAGAGTCCGCCTGGGGAAGTACCACACCTTTGCCAGTTATTCTACCGCCAAGCAGTAACATGCAAACATTACTGTGTTCCGGTTTGAAGGGCAATGTTTCCAGAGAAATTACAGGGCTTAGAGATATAAGATCTCTGGGTGACGAGCGCAGTGAAGTGCTAGATAATGATTTGGACTCTTCATGTTCCAATAGCTGTGTGTCACTGTGCTGTTATGTGTCAGGCATGTTGCTTACCATCAGGCACATGTCCTGATCGTCTCGTCACTCTTTATTTAAAAAAAAAAAACAGTTCGTCCGTTCTCGAGATGTAGAATTAATGACAAATGAACAGCAACTCATCACTAAATAGTATAAAACAAAATCACTAACCGCGTCTGTCCGTCCCTATGTATGCTTAGATCTTTAAAACTATCGAACAGATTTTGATGCGGTTTTTTTAAATAAATAGCGTGATTCAAGAGTAAGGTTTATATGTATAATATGTGCATACAATAGTAATAGATAAACACTGAAATTTTTAAAGGTTTCTAATTAATTAATTTCTATTGTGATGTCATAAATAAATTAAAAAAAATCGCTTACATAGCAAAAGCTCGCTGGCTGAATCCTACGAGATGGATCAAAATAATGTACTGCAGTATTGTACCCCTTAAGAAGGTCTACAAAAAAGTCTACCATGGTATATGTCTACCTCTTAGGGATAACCGACAATAACCATTTTTATTATTTTTTATGTTATTATTTTTGTAGTGGTAGGACTCCTAGCAGAGTCCGCTTGGGGAAGTACCACACCTTTGCTTGTTATTGTACCGCCAAGCAGTAATGTGAAAACATTACTGTGTTCCGGTTTGAAGGGCAATGTTTCCAGAGAAATTACAGGGCTTAGAGATATAATATCTTAGATCTCTGGGCGATGAGCGCTGTGCACTGCTAGGTAATAATTTGGACTCTTCATGTTCCAATAGCTGCGTGTCACTGTGCTGTTATGTGGCAGGCATGTTGCTTACCATCAGGCACATATCCTGCTCGTATCGTCAATCATTATTTTAAAAAAATCGTATTTTAGTATCAGCATTGCACCCGTGCGAAGCCGGGGCGAGTCGCTAGTTTTAAATATAACAATAAAATAAGAATAGGACTTTCGATATAAGCCATCAGAACAAGGTACTTACATCATATACAAAAACTTTGGCTATCAACAATGCACAGGTGCCCGCTGTTGACAGCTGAAATAGATAAAAAACACACATTAGTAAAATTGACTTTCGTAATCCTATTAATATTTTAAACTAGCAGCACCGCGCGGCTGTATCTGCGTAATTTCCGTTATTTTTATAATAAAATAAAAAATAATACTTATACATATAAAATAAGGAATAAAAAATTGTCAGTCACAGGAATTGTCGATAGAAATGAAAACTTATAACTAAGAATTTAACAGCTCACTTTGGTAACTACACTGGTGAAACCGGAGGGCGTGGCCATGGTCCCGATTTACAATAAATATATAAATATTGGTGGACAATTCACACACAGCAACATCCAAACTAAGCAAGGCTTGTACTGTGGCGGCCAGATAGCTGATATAATACTTATATAGTTTTAAATACATACTTATTATAAATAGAAACACCCACACACAGTGCAAATTTTACCCGAAGATTTCTTATCATTCCCGAGCGTGACGCTAGAATTCATTTCACAGCCCACGAAAAATCAGTCTGTGACACGCCAAAAGAAGTTTTCAATTTAAAAATTGGATCTACCCTCAAAAATGTTGAGGGTAGTTTTGACAAAACAAATCATAAGTAAATGTTTATCATAAAAAAAAAATTCGCGGGAGCAGATTTTTTTTTTTATTAACTAGTAAAATAAATGAATGGAATTCGTCTGCAAATTCAACACGAGACAAGGAGAATGGAGGCAACCCAACCCTCGATCATTTCTCCTTGTCGCATGATTTTTGTAGAATAATGGATTAGAAGAGGTATTGGGGCTGTATGGAACCAATGCCCTACATAATCAAATGACCAAACTTACCCTGACAAAATAATAATTATTGAGAATTTTTCTGACAAAATAATAATTAAAAAATTAAAATGTGCAATTTTTATAGTTTCCATACTTCTTCTAATCCGCAACGCCGTGCAAAAATCATGCGACAAGGAGAAATGATCGAGAGTTGCAACCTCCCCTCTTCAACTTGCACTACTTTAACTTGAATAAGAGCATACAAAGAGTACACATTTTTAAAGTTTAAATTGAACATTCTGTTGTACAATAATAAGTATCGTACTAATGTCAAAGATTAAAATACATATACCACAATATTACAATTGTAATGAACAATGTCATTTTTTTACGAATTTACTGTGAGTTTGCCATCACTCTTTACACTCACAGTAATTTAAAAAAGTTTGATCGATAAGCCAGCTTTTTAATCGGTTTTTCAAAGCTACCCGAATTCGTGCTGATTTAACCCCTTTAGGAAGAGTGTTATAAACTTCCGGTCCCATAATGTGAGAAAATTTTCCGATTTCGCGAGAGAGTGTGGTATGCTGTCCAGCTTGTCGGCGTTGCTTATAATGCACGAATGTCTCTCTCCTCGCGTGTTGTATGAGTCTAAATTATTTCTGACATACACAGCCACTTGGACGATAAAGATTGCAGGCAACGTAAGTATGCCATTATCTTTGAAATATGGTCTGACGGATGTGCATTGTGACACGCCTACGTTGGCACGTACGGCACAAGTTTGGGCGCGGAACGCACACTCCCAGTCGGCAGCGCGCGCGTATAGTTCGGCGCCGTACTGTAACCGGGAATGCACTGTAACGAGCTAGTGTAGTACTCACAGCTATAACTGTCCAGTTATTGATGTACAGGACTGCGTAGAAGAGAAGCAGTAGTATGAAACGCACCACCGCTAACAGTACTATGTCGAATAGCGACACTTTGACGTCGTAGTGGACTATCTCTCTGTTGAATATCTGCTCTAAAGTTTCACCCCGCATCTGGAATTTAGACATTTGAAGATTAGTTCCTGGATTAAAGAGCATTGTCCAAAAACATGAATGAAACGGCTGGTCTAGTCTGGAGAACGGCGACTGCGGACCCGGAGCCCTGGGTTCAAATCCCACGCGCACTACTGTCTTTTCTAAGTCACGTGCGTAATGCCGCTAACTTAAAACGGTGAAAGGAAACATCGCGAGGAAACCGATATGTCTCTAGAATATTTCTAGGTCAAGTGTCATACATCAACCCGCACTGGGGCAGCGTGGTGGATTATGGCCTCGACTATCTTCTTGCGAGAGAAAGTCCCGAATCCGCGTGTGCGTAGTGGATTTAGTGGACTGCTTGTGTTTGCATACATCTTTGAGTATTTTTGGGAGATCAGAGGCATTTCCATCATTTATAACAATTCTTATGCCAATAATAAATTGGTTAGTAAGAAAGACGTGGGTCCTAAAAGGGGTTAAGGGCTATGTCACCATGTGAGAGGATCAGCTGAGGTGTGCCACATACCCGAACAGGTCTCTGGCCGCGTCTAACGCAGGCTCAGGCAGCAAATCGGTGAAATCTTCCCACGTCGAGGCTACCCAGATGGTAGCCAAGTTAATTTTGCGTGTATGTTCAGAATTATTACATTTAAAGACATATAATCCTTTGAATATGAAAGAAGAAGTATGTTAGGGATCACGTTAAAAGACCGTAAAAGAGCAGAAGATATTAGAGCTTCAACAAAAGTTGAAGATGTGCTGTCGAAAATACGAAAATTGAAATGGCAATGGACAGGACATATAACAAGGGACAGTAACATGAAATGGACAAAGATCATTACGGAGTGGCAACCTCGAGAGGGTAAAAGAAGAAGGGGGAAGACAAATAAAAAGATGGATGGACGACATTAGAAAAACTGGTGGAGCATTTTGGATTAGGAAGGCTAACAAGATAACAACATGGAAAAAGCTGGAAGAGGCCTATGTGTCGCAAGACACGCCGATCACTAAACCCGATAATTCCGATGTGATAGAAATTAGGTTAAGTTTCAAATTTGTTTAGTTTGGCAATAAAGGCTTATAATATAAATCCTTTGAATAGACAAAATAATTATGTGTTTGGTGAGAATACGATATACCTACCTTTTTTCTTTTTCGCTTTTCTAAAGTAGTTTTTCACGATAATACCCATAAAATACCATTTTAAGGAAAACGCAATACATCTCATGCCGTATTGACAGTCTTTTTGTGATGACGTTATTAAATGCTAATGTAAATTCCTTAGATTTCACATCAATGGTTGCAGACTTTCTTAGAATAATTAGCATGATTGAAAACCACTCACCATCACACAAATAAGCCACATCAGGCTAGTGAAGAGTATATCGAACGTGACAAACAGACAGAAGAACCGTCGCACAGTAGACATCTTGCCCTGCGGCCGGTGGCCGGCCACTAAATCCTCCGATACCAGGTTCACTGACTGAGAGTGCGCTGAAATTGTACAAAATACAACATTACATTAAGTCCTTACATATGAAATTGGTGTTTTGTAAGGGAGGAACATAGAGCTTAAATAAACAATTTTCGTACAAAAAATTAAACCGACTTCAGAACCACAAATAGGCACTCAAAAGCGAAAAATAAACTAAAATCATTATTATAAGCGCTACTCACTCATCTATTTGAAGTCGGTGCCAGCCAAATCTAACAGGTATAGGATAGATACTACTTACCTGTGCCTACATAGCATCAATCTACTAACTTTTTGACCTGACTGGCACCGACTTCAAATAGATGAGTGAGTAGCGCTTATAATAATGATTTTAGTTTATTTTTCGCTTTTGAGTGCCTATTTGTGGTTCTGAAGTCGGTTTAATTTTTTGTACGAAAATTGTTTATTTTACTCTTTTTAGTGTACAAGAACAAAATTAAAAATTTTGATTAAACCCCGACTACCTTGGATTTGTTATCTGTACAACATTCTACTAGTCAAGCCCTTTCATTTGATACCCATATAAAGGAGTTGTGAAAAAGAAATGTATTTCGGCATTTTGTGGAAGCGGACATCTTGGATTTGAATTTTTCATAGTGAAAAGTATTCTACTAGTCAAGCTCTTTCGTTTGATACCCAAATTGAGGTAGTAATGAAAATATAATATAATTCGCCATTTTGTCGTGGTGGCCATTTTGGATTTGAAATTTGTTATAGTACATAGTACTCTACTAGTCAAGCCCTTTCATTTGATACCCAAATTGAGGTAGGTTGTGAAAATATTTTGTCCGCCATTTTGTGGAGGCGGCCATCTTGGATCGACATTAACCAGACATAGCTAAGAACATCTGCTATGGTATTAACCTTGAAATAAAAGAAACCGCATCGAAATCGGCCCATCTGTTTGAGTTCTACTACGGTGCCACAGCAGATAGACAGACACACAGACAGACATCGACGTCACTTATAACACCCCTTTTTTGGTCGGGGTTAAAACAAGTTTTATTAAAGCATTTACACAATTTTGTATTGACAGGGTCGAGATTCATAACTTTTGTGAAATCTACAACGTCATCCAGATACGCAATTTTTCAGTTTTTGGTTCATATTTCAAAAACTACTTGACCGATTTCAAAAAGATTTATATGGGACCATTCGGGAAGCATACCCATCCGAACACAAAAAGAAATTTTAAAATCGGTTCAGAGGGTTCGAGAAATCAGGTAGGTATACATACAAAAAAAAAAAAAAAAAAAAAAAAAAAAACATAGGGGTCGAATTGATAACCTCCTCCTTTTTTTGGAAGTCGGTTAAAAAATACAGAAAAAACAAATGAATTACGGTTTTCAAAACACAAAAGCATGAAAAAATAGCTGTACAAATTTGAAATTGGAATTGATCGATATATTAATAAATCGATGAACGCCGGCTGCATGCACGTTGTACGCTTGCGCCGCATCAAATTTTTGTTATGACGGTGTCACGTTAAACTATCCATACTAATATTATAAATGCGAAAGTAACTCTGTCTGTCTGTCTGTCTGTCCGTCTTTACCGCCTAAACCAACCAACAGATTTTGATGAAATTTGATACATAAATAAAATAGATCCCGAGAAAGGACATAGGCTACTTTTTGTTCCGAAAAAAGGGTTGAAAGGGTTAAAATAAGGGATGAAAGTTTATATGGAAAACTTCGTCATTGTTGAAGAACTATGAAACTTTACGTCTAGATATTTAACACGAAACCATAAAATGTATGTTTCAGCAGTTTTGTAGTTTCGAACTGTACCTACGGGGGGTGGAATTGGGGTTTTCTTTTTTATTATTTATTCTTGGGTCAAATTTAGTAATTCAAATTTCACCCTCTTCCTGTCAACCGATTAATCTGAAATTTTGTATACACTTTGGATTTTGGTGACAATACAATTATGTTTATTCATTATTATCATTATAAATTCAAGATGGCCGCCGCTACAAAATGGCGGATAATTTATGTTTTATTAATCCCATCAATATGGGTATCAAATGAAAGGGCTCAACAAGCAGAATACAATATACTATAAAAAATTGAAATCCAAGATGGCGGCCACTACAAAATGGCGGATAACGTAGGTTTTATCAATCCCATCAACATGGGTATCAAATGAAAGGGTTCAACAAGCAGAATACAACATACTATAAAAAAATTTAAATCCAAGATGGCGGCCGCTACACAATGGCGGATAACGTAGGTTTTATCAATCCCATCAATATGGGTATCAAATGAAAGTGCTCAACCAGTAGAATACAATGTATTATATAAAATTAAAATCCAAGATGGCGGCCTCTACACAATGGCGGATAACTTAGGTTTTATGAACCCCATCAACATGGGTATCAAATAAAAGGGCTTGACAAGAAGAATACAATGCACTATACAACCTCAATACTTAAGATGGGCGCAGCCACTAAATGGCGTATCAGACTATCAGACAGAATTTTTGATAGTCGACGAGATTTCCATGGTGTCTTATCAAATGTTATGCATGATGGACGCTCGATTAAGGCAAATTAAGAACTGTGAAAATGAGTTTTTGGAGGAGTAAACGTATTACTTTTCGGTAATCTTTACAACTGCCTCCTATAAAATGATCAGGAACACCTGTTTTCGATTCTAATATGAAATTATATATATGAAAGTAACTCTCTGTCCGTTACCGTCTAACGCCTAAGCCACTTAAAGAGTTTGTTACAATTTGGTGCACAGATAGACTAGACTTAGGAAAGGACAACGGCGAATTTTATCACAGAAAAAGAGTTGAAAAGAGTGGAAATGAGGAGTAAAAGTGTGCATGGAAGGATCTTTGCACTCTTTGTGTGCTATTTTAACCGACTTCAAAAAGGAGGAGGTTATCAATCCAGTTGTATTTCAATTGTGAATCAATTTAGATGGTTATTTTTTTGGTTGGTAGATTATAGTTCAGAGGTGGTCATATAAATTTTATCGAAATCAGTGCGGCGGTTTTTGAAATATGAACCACAAACTAAAATTTGCGTTCATGTAATCAGACGATATATCTACTAATATCTACTAATAGACTCTAATAAAATTTGGTGGACCGTCCCAATATGATTTTAAATTAAAGTCTGTTTTTGATTATTTTTTTGAGATCATAGTTTTTTTGTAATTTGTCGTGTTAATTGTACATTTATTAAATATAAAACTTTGACTTAGACCGATTTTGATTACGAAACGTTAATTTGTATAGTAGTAGTACTTACGAGTAGGTACTGCCTCAATTACTTTAATAAATATGTGGCGCGGACGAAGTCGCGGGTAAAAGCTAGTCGTCTATATACCAACCGACTTTACAGACAACTAATTTTTTTTTGGAACCCTTTGTAAATTTTTTGGCGCCCTTTGTATTCCAGTGTCCATTTTTGTCTATGTCTTGAGTGAAAGTAGTCCAGTCTTTAAAGTGTTCGTCGAGGTCGTCTCGCCATCGCCTATTGCATCTCCCGCGTTGTCGTTTCCCATGGGATACTAGGTTTTTATTTTTTATTTTAGTCACTCCACAGACTCCGGGGTCCGTGACCTTTGTCATTATAATTGCTTATTTTTTTAAATACTTCTTGGATTTGGAGAAGAAGGGGAAAGCAGGGGGGTGTTGTGAACATTTTGAACCTAAGCCTAGTACTAGTCAGTCGGATTTCGTCTGTTGAGCCTATCAGTACCGGTCTGGATTCGGTTAGTAATCGACTCAACATCGTCTTTTGCCTAAGCCGCCTCCATATCGGCCGCCTGGGATACGAGGATTAATGATTGAATTATTATTCATATATATTACTAGATGCCCGCCCCGGCTTCGCCCGTGGTATATTATATAGCACTCATCGGGATTCCGTACATATCCAACAGTGAAAGAATGACTGAAATCGGTTCACTCATTCCTAAAATATAGACTTCAAACAAAAACCTCTTCAGCTACCTGCTACGCCACCTGTCGGAAAATGGTCGTACCAACTCAGATTTAGAAAAAAAAATTAGCAAAGGTTTATATTCAATACACAGATTACTGAAATTCAATGACGCAATCTTTGACACATGCTGTCATGTGTCATGTCAAAGCACGAAACGTACGAAAACTCTCAAAAGGGGAATATTTTTTTCCGATTTTGTTACATTCTTGTTTCATGCTCCGCTTCAATTAATAGTAGAGTTATTTTCTATAGCCTAAAGTCTTCCTCGATAAATGGACTATCCAATAGAAAAAGAATCTTTCAATTCGGACCAGTACTTCCCGAGATCCTAGCGTTCTAACAAACAAACTCTTCAGCTTTATAATATTAGTATAGAAGTATAGATTTATAAATAACTTACATAAATGTCTGTACGGCGGACTGACGCTACTCAACAGGGATTCTGCAGCTTCTCTAATGTGTGGGTCCGCCATTACTACCTGGAATCATTAGTTAATGGGTGTTTTCACATTGCACAATAACGACAATTAGCGAGAACACAAAAAAATAGTCCTGCAGTTAGATTGCAAAAAAATATTGTACACATATTTTTCTTTTCTTTTACAAACAAAAAATTACGAAGAGAGAGTGCTTAAACGTATCGAGTGACGTCATTCGATGGTACGATATTTACTCGCAAGTGACGTCACGACCCGCCTGGAAGTTTGATAATCTACTTTGTCTGATTAGCTCTGTTTTTAACAGACTTCCAAAAAGGAGGAGGTTATCAATTCGACCTCTGTTTTTTTATGTATGTTACCTGTTTCTCGAATCGGTACGGGTGTACCGATTTTAAAATTTCCTTTTATGCTCGTATGAGTATGCTTCCCGAATTGGTCAAGTGGTTTTTGAAATATGAACCAAAAACTAAAATTTCCATACAATTTTCTGGATGACGTAATTGTAGGTTTCACAAAAGTTTTGAAACTCGAACCTGTCACTACGAAATTGGGTAAATGCTAAAAAAATTTTCTTAATCCATTTTTCGGCAACGCCGCAAAAATCATGCGACAAGGAGAAATGATCGAGGGTTGCAAACCCCTCTTGTAAGCTGTCCAACTGCACTCAGTTGGACAGCTTACAAGTGGCGGCATAGTGCTGAATCTTTTTACTTTACACCCTTCTATCATCCTACATAGGTCTCCTGGTGATCCATTTGACGCATACATTTTGTTCCCGGGCCTGTGGTCTATCCCTAAAAAGCGCCAAAAGTATAACTTCAAAATAGGTCAAGTGTGGGTTTCCTTTTTTTTTTTACTTTTATAGGTTTACACTTGACCGCCATCTCGCCTGATTAAGCGACGATGCGGTCTACGATGAAGCGTGTTAGCGTGTTTACCTAGAAGAAACTGATTCACTCTCGATTTCAAGACACAAAGATTGTAATCATCAAGGAAAACCCACTCAGGCAACGTATTCCACAGCTATCACAAAAGTAGAGTCAAATCTCTTCATTCGTAGCTTTGGAACATGAAACGATGCCGCTTTTCGAGCTGCAATCATTACGATAGGGCAAGGTGGTATTAGTTCATGCAAATCACAAGCACACTCTCCGAAGTGTATCCCATAAAAACCCGATAGGCTAGTAATTTTTTGGCGATGTTCAAGACTGAAGGTTGGACTCAAACTGTAAAATCATATCACAAACAGATAACAATATGTTCCCACTGCTAGGACTTAAGCCCATCTCTCATAAGGAGAGAATTGAGACCATCTCATCATCATGATAATCTACTATGCTGGCTAAGTGCACATGAAGCATTGATTGGACGTTGATCGTCTTCAAAAAATGTCTTTATCGAACTATGTTGATTTCGTTCCTTCCTACATCGTTAAAGCCAAATCAAAATGACATGACAAATATTTACATCTACACTTGAAATTATTTACCTGTGACGTTGTTCATTTGTTTTTTGATAACTTTTGGCGATTTTACTTTGAATGTATGGAGTATACAAATTGTGACGAATTTACTTTGTAGTGAATCAACAATAACCCGTGGCGTGTCAGGCGTGTCTGTTCTCCGCAAAAAGGAGTCCATTCCAACTGACTCCTACTTTTCGTGGTGTATCCGTGCCAGTTTCTGACCATCTTGAGCTTTTGGGCGTTACTTTGACATCCACGCTCAACTTTGGCTCGTATATCGAGTCCAAGGCTAAATTAGCTGCCAAAAAACTAGGTGTCCTCTCAAAGGTGCGAAGGTACTTCAACTCTGAACAGTTGCTCACATTGTATCAAGCACAGATTCGCTCTTGTATGGAGTACTGTTCGCACCTTTGGCTAAGTATCAGCTGGAGGCCCTGGAATCGATCGAGAGACGTGCCAAAAGGCTCATAGGCAATGACTCTCTTCTGCGAAAAAGATTACAAAGTCTTGATCATCGCCGAAAAATTGCCAGCCTATCGGTTTTTTATCGGATACACTATGGAGAGTGTGCGACTGATTTGCATGATCTGATACCACCTTGCCCTTTTTTCTATCGGAATGCTCGTAGCTCGAAAAAGCGACATCATTTCATGGTTGAAGTTCCAAAGACACGAACGAAGAGATTTGACTCTACTTTTGTGATAAGAACGTCTAGGCTGTGGAATACGTTGCCTGAGTGGGTTTTCCCCGATGGTTACAATCTTTGTGTCTTCAAATCGAGAGTGAATCGGTTTCTTCTAGGTAAACACGCTCCATCGTAGACCGCATCGTCGCTTAACATCAGGCGAGATGGCGGTCAAGTGTAAACCTATAAAAGTTAAAAAAAAAAAAAAAAAACCCAAAAACAAGCTAAGTGTTGGTTGAACCAGGGCTCGAACTAGCAACCAACACTTTGAAAAACATATAATCTCACCACTTAGCCACACAGCTGCCATTTATTTACTATCAATTAATTTGGTTTATAATTACTTATCTGTTAAATTAATATTTCTTCATTTTTATGCCTCAATCAGTCCCAACACCAAAACATATGTAGTCTACATTATGATAACGATGTACTTTCTAAATATAGTGAATCACAATCTGGTTGACCTACTGTTTGCTAGATAAGTGTTACTAACTGATGATTTACTAATGAAAAGGTCAATTGACAACATTTATGCAGATACTGGTTTGTTAATTAGGCGAACTGCCCAATCTGGTCATTAGGCGATCTTTCAAAAATTATGAAATAACATGTTTAAATAATAAATGCATGAATTTTTCTTATTGTTTACACTGTAAATGATACATTTTTTTTATATAAAGTACAAGACAATCAGGACATGTGCCTGGTGGTAAGCAACTTGCCACATAACAGCACAGTGACTATTGCTATTGGAACATGAAGCGTCCAAATCATTACCTAGCACTGCACTGCTCTTGCCACCCAGAGTACTAAGATATTAAATCTCTAAGCCCTGTAATTTCTCTGAAAACATTGCCCTACAAACTGGACCAGTACTGTTTGCACACTACTGCTTGGCGGTAGAATAACTGGCAAAGGTTTGGTACTTCCCCAGGGGGACTCTGCCAAGTGTCCTACTACTAAAAAACAATACATACAATAGCACACCCGTCATGAAAATAAAATTATTAATGCAATGTTTATCTGAGCGTAATTGTTACTTGATCACGTTAAAACCTCTTTAGAAATAGAGTATGTTGTTTTGGAATGTCGGTAACTATTTAGCCTTTCCAAAAAAACCCTAAACAATATACCATACGGATCCTTTTTACAGACTGAAAGACAGAGTAATGAGTGCATACATGACTGAAATTAATTTCCTCTACTATTGTTAATTACAATGGTGAAATGAGTCATAAATAACAATTAATAAACATTGAAAAATACTCATTTTATGAACAAACACAATACCTTTAAATCAATGATTTAGAGTTATAGATGAGCCCTGAGAATCCTGAAATTGACACACCACCTACTTGATCCCTAGAATCGCTAGCGGCGAGGTATGCTGTGGTTCTACTTATTTTGGTTGTTGCCCACCAATAGGTGATAGGTAAAAACGCCCAACGTTCACCGCCTCTAGCCACCAACTAGAATGGAAAGAGTAAGGGCTCACTCCTCCCAGCGATGACATATTTCCATGCAACTAGAAGTTTGGGAGGGCACATCTGTAATCTAAATCTATGCTTTGGAAAATTTGTCATAGGTAAATGTAAATTAATTTACAAATTATTATGTGTAACTGGATATAATGTGCATCATTGCATTATTATGACTAATTTTAGTGTGACTATGTAGGCTTGTAATAAAACATTTCTACAGTGAAGCTATTATCCTGAAACATTTCCAGGTGAGTCACTTACTTTTAACAGAAAATTTAAAATTTCATTTGAAATCTTTTTACCATTTCGCGAAAGAATTTGAATGTGTAAAGCTATGAAGTCAAACTGCTTATTTTAGCGGTAAATTTATCATTTACTCATTTGTTTTTAATTGTGTAGATAAAAAAAACAAAGGACAGTTAAATATGCCAGCTGTATGATAAAGGTATGAATCATGGGATTTGATATTGGAATCAAATCTTTTTAATGAATTTTGATTTCTCATAAAATATCCTAATTTATACATTTTCGAGTGAAAGTTGAAGTGACAAGTTTATAGTAGCGGAATAGAATGTAAATAGATTAATTTTAATAAAATAACTTTGCATCTTTCTGAATTTTCCATTATTCAAAGTTTAAAATATAATTATGACCTCCAAAACTAGTTTTACAGCATCACAAATTTATTCTAACATTGATCTCGATGTCCGAATAATTAGAAAATAGAAAACAAAAGACTTACGTTTCAATTTTTCGTTAAAAACAAACACTAGATGAACACACAAAGTTGTTAGCAACACTGATTGAGAATTAATTATACAAGTCTTACTAACACTGTTATCATATTACACATCTCATTTTACTGTTCTAATTACCAAAACAACTTAATTACCCAAAAATAATACGATTTGTTATCACAATGGTAGACAAAATCATAAAATCAGAATTTTATCAATTTACGCGAAAGGACAGAGGGGAAACCAAAGAGCGGAGGGGAATGAGGGGAATGTGAACTTGTGATGTCATGTCAATTTAAAATTCATTATTTTAGGCATTAGAGTATATGACATATAGTAATCCCAAGCGTGTAAAAAAGAGTAGAATATAACTTAACGCTAATTGTATACAATTTCAAAGTGGAACATTTTCTATATACTATTAATGAACGACATTTTATCTATCAAAGTCAGAGTCAACGTGAAAACCCTCGTTATGTCAAAGTCATATTGTGTGTTTTTTTTTTCGGGCAGGCTTAAAACAACAACTGTCCCTTGTAATTTTTTTTTTTTTTAAATAATGAGTGACTAGACGATCAGGACATGTGCCTGATGGTAAGCAACATGCCTGACACATAACAGCACAGTGACACGCAGCTATTGGAACATGAAGAGTCCAAATCATTACCTAGCACTGCACTGCGCTCGTCACCCAGAGATCTAAGATCTTATATCTCTAAGCCCTGTAATTTCTCTGGAAACATTGCCCTTCAAACCGGAACACAGTAATGTTTGCACATTACTGCTTGGCGGTAGAATAACTGGCAAAGGTGTGGTACTTCCCCAGGCGGACTCTGCCAAGAGTCCTACCACTACAAAATAAAGTAAAGTAAAAACTCCGTTTGTAAAAATTCTGTGTAGTCCTAAATATTAAAATAAAAGTGGTCAAGTGCGAGTCGGGCTCGCCCATGAAAGCTTCCGTAGCAGCAAGTAACATAATACATTTATATTATAGGTAATACATAAATTTCTTGTACTTCGTTGTTACATTAATCAGTGACCTTAGACCCTGGATGGATATATTGATCAAACTCAAAAACACAAGACAATATCCTGATGAAACACAAGATGTTGGCGAAATTGTGCTCACCAAACATTTATCTCACACAAATATATATCACAACCAAATAGAAGCCAGAAATTAATCTAAGATGAAGAATCAGATGACATAAATAAAAACCAGAAATTAATAGAAGATGAGGAAGAAGAAGACTTTAATCAGCTGACTATTATTTAATTAATTTTTTATTTATAAATTACTAACAAATTGTCTTGCCAGACATATTGCATGCCTCTCGCAGAGGCCAGTTTGTATGGGGCAACTTTTAAAATGTTTTGTATCATCTTATCTCACCTACAAACAGCAATAAAGATTTTTGTATTTTGTATTTGTATTTGTAGTGTTTTAACAATAGTCAATTTACCTATGACGGATTAAAATAAAGCTACTTACTAGATATTATCATTCAAACCAATTTTCGTTGATAGTTTACATAGTAACGTACATTATACACTTTTTTTTATTTTTGTCATTCTCTTATTTTAGAAGTTACAGGGGGGGGGGGGACATTTTTTACCACTTTGGAAGAGCCGTTCGCGTAAACTATTCAGTGTACAAAAAAAATATGTTAAAAGCCTTAATATCATTTTTGATGACCTATCCATATATACCCCACACGTATGGTATTGATCTTTTTATTTTGAGATTCAGTTCTATGTATGGGACACCCCTAAAAATGTTGTTTTTTTTCTATTTTTTGTATCAAAATCTTTATGCAGTTCCCCAACATAACACATTAAAATATACACGAAGAAATTATTCACGCGTTCACAGATTAGATACATCTACTTACCAAGTTTCGATAGTATAGCTTTTATAGTTTCGGAGAAAAGTGGCTGTGACATACGGACGGACAGACAGACAGACATGACGAATCTATAAGGGTCCCGTATTTTGCCATTCGGCTACGGAACCCCAAAAATTAAGATAAAATTTTGAAAAATCCTATTTATGCTTACATGTTTTTAAGTGTTCTATGTATAGGTAATATTTCTGTACTGTACTGTGATTGTCTGTAGTTACAACTAACAATTTGTGTTTCAGAAAACGAGAAAAACACTAAATTCACCGTCCATTACAAATTTCATACCCTTAATCTCCTTGTTTGACGGTTTATCTTTCTACGTGACATTGGCGGAGCTGTAAGGCTAAACCAATCTATTCTGTGGCTAAACCACAATAAGAGCCATTCATCAAGAAGTTGAAGTTGAAAACAACAACTGCTTTGTCTTTGCATAGTCTTTGCTTAGTTTTCCATTTGGTCAAGGTTCTCGAGTGCGGGAGGGAGACAACAATAAAACTTATTTTTTATCAATGCTTCGCACATAACATTTTTTTATTTAAAAGGAAAAAGGACGGTGAGTAAAGATTTAGATAACGTCATAGCTCATGGCAAATTTTCTAAAGGCAGGTGGATAATTAAGATGTCGCTTGGTTTTTGTTGGTTTGTTTCCATTTCTATTGTATTTGTTTCTTAGCACCTGTAGTTACAGCTCTGCTTTCGGTATTATTTGTTCATTTTGATTTGAGAGCAGACTCAATTTCTCCAGTTGTATATTTTTTCTTTTCAAACCTTTAATTTTAAATAGCAGTGATGTATTTGTTTTCTTTAACATAGCGTTCTGCTTCCTCAGATTTTCTATCTTTTTTCCTGCAAGACTTTGCTGTTTTTCTAATCTGTCGATTCTTTTTTTTAAGTCTAATTTCCTAGGCGTGTCAAAAATTGAATCCGTATCGCTAAAATCATCATTAATTTCTTCTTCTTGTGAATTTTGTGCTGGTGTTGAAGGCCGGTATTCTTCAATCTTACAAACCTATAAATATTTAGAAAGTAGATAAGATTCTGACTTCTGTCTGTATAAAAAAAGCAAAAAATATTTTGTTTTATTGCAAATAAATAGATGTGCTTGAGGTCAATACCTTAGTTTCAAATCGCGGTATAGCCGACCCTTTTAGTCTCCGGAGTCCGGTTTTAGATATATCAATATCACTGTCATAAAAATGAGCAGAACACAGTCTTGCGTTTTTATGCGGCTTGAAATAAGGGTCATTTCGTTGTTCCCTTATAATGCGACACCAAATCTCTTTACGCTTTTCATCATTTGGAAATCTGTAATTTAATAAAACTTTAAAAGAAACAAACCGAGTTCAATTTTATGTGTCTACTTGGATGACATATTAATTGGTTCACTTATTTTGTCGTCGCTTTTACCGACAAGGCCGCCGATTGTTCGCGTTTTATTTTAAGTATTTTTAGTGAGTGCAATAAAGAGTATTCAAGATAGGTACGTATTTCCATCTCAAAATCGATTTGGATTTGATTTCTGTTTTACTCTTATTGAATACAAGCTACGTAAGCGATTGATAGCGCAGTTATCAAGGTGACAGTCTACTAAATTTATTTATACTGTGCCAAGATACCTCCTGTGATAGAACTGTAATATTATGTAGTAAAGTTGACATTGATGTGCCTCAGGAAAACATACAGCATTATATGAAGAAGCAGTATGTATACTTATCTTAATAATCTGTGGTCGACGTCTATACCATAGACAATTAGCTTCATCTTGACGCCACCAGAGGGCGCCGCAAGCGCGCCACCAGCAAGGGCACCCGGCGCGGTGCGATCTTTGGGATTCATAGCGTTGTATACTTTCGCCACGAGTGGTCGAAATTATAGAAAAAAATATTCAATTATCACTAATTAACAATTAATAACTATCGAAAAATATTTTAAATGTGTTTATATATTACACGAAATTTTATTGAAATCTCAACGGATTGAGATTTTCGAAGTACCCGTGAGTGAAGCGGATAATTCATCCATCGAAGAAAATGGTAAATCCTCTGCGTGGTAAAGGTGAGATCGACCGATTCCAGAATCAAGGTCTTATACATGCAGGTCAGTCTTCATTCATTTATATGCATTTTATCAAAAGTGAGCAGCTGGCTCACTAGTGCGAGTTTTGCCTAATCTCTAATGTATGGTTTTGACCAATATATCGAAAACATTTCGATCATCTACGCCTGGTCGCGGAGACCTTGCGTTCGAAGGGTCGTGTCAGTCTTTACTGAACGACTTCCTTCTGGTGCAGTTCCAAATTACGTTTCTAGGTTGCGGAAACCGTGTGATAGCTGGAACACACTTGTACCAACATAGTATGTGACCGATACTCTTTGGACATGCGGGTAGACACACGTAAAAAGGTTTTGAAGACTATTATGTAAATTATTAGACCAGCTAACGTTAAATTGCTAAGTAAATCTACAGCATGTACCTACCCGCTTGGCAGCGTGTCCGCTAAAAGAAAAACTAAGGGTTTCAGGTGCATCTCCCAGTTTTTAACTGGCTTGTTTAAATTATTTATTGTTTGAACCTTGTCTCAACTACCTACTAATACTAATACACTTTGATAAGGTGTGTAACCAATAAGTTACTGCTTAGTAACATCTGGGAAGCTAAACTTATTAAGAGTATCTCAATATTACATATAATTATGGCAACATCTAATCCCACTTTTCAAAAAGAAGGAAAATGGCTATTCAGAATCGGAATCAACATTGAATAATATTCTATGAAATTAATTAAAACATCAAAAACGGGTATAAACGAAATTAAATTTTATACCCTTCGGTGTCCACCGAACTAGTTCAGACGTATACAAATACATAGACGTGCCAATGGGGGTTGAAATTAATATATCATAATTATACGCATTATTAACTAAGATTGGACGAAACTTAGTTCAGTTGCACTATTGTAATTACACCATCACTTAATTTAGTTGCACTATCGAATAAAGTAAGCTGCTACAACGTGGACAAATTTGCAAACATACATGCATAACCATTTATTTATGTAAGGAGATTCTAAGTTTGGATCTTTTATACAATACGATCGTGAATGTATTGCATTTTAAAATTCTTACATACCTACAAAAAAAATAAGTATTTCATATGCAATGGCGAGCTCTGGGCGCCAATATAACTATTTGGGAGAATAAAATTTCACATAAACCCATTTCAATAGATTTAAAATTCACAACTACATCCAACTCATCTCATCGATAACTATCGATTCAGGGGAGGAGTCCATGTTATAAAACAAACCTTCTCTGCGGAAGAGAAGCAAGGCATCAATGTCGCCAATTTCAGAGATATTTATAAAAAATATATCATTCAAGTAGATGTTCTATTGTATTATCAAATGTTTTATGGCATGTTTTATTTTAATACGTATACATATTTAAATTTTGATCTCTCCTTGGCACCACATTTTTCATAACATGCTTGGTCGCGGAAACCTTGCGTACGAAGGGTCGCACTTCGCACTAATCTTACAAGACGACCTCTTTCTGGTGCAATAAAAATTTAAATAAGCCTCTAGATTTCGGAAACCGCGAGACATCATTTGGAACAATTGATACCTCACATTTGACCAGGTCCCAGCACCATATCTTACCACTAACACACGCTTGGTCGCGGAGACCTTGCGTTCGAAGGGTCGTGTCAGTCTTTACTGAACGACTTCCTTCTGGTGCAGTACCAAGTTAAGTTTCTTGGCTGCGGAAGCCATGAGACACTTGGAACATACTCATGTCCAATATATTTGACCAATACTTGTTTTGGACCTGGTCCCCGCACCATATATTACTACTAATACACGCTTGGTCGCGGAGACCTTGCGTTCGAAGGGTCGTGTCCGTCTTTACTGAACGACTTCCTTCTGGTGCAGCGTTCCAAGTTACGTCTCTAGGTTGCGGAAGCCGCGAAACACTGGAAATGCCTCAAAACTATGATCGAGAAAGCAGGTATCTATGTATATTCACATTATGTATCTGGAAGGTTATTGACAGAAAATAGGAGCAGGTCAACTACGGCGCACATATATCTACATATAACAGCGTTTATAGAAAAGTACATGAATCTACCTACATCTGACGCAAAAGTTAGATTTGATTTGCTTAAATTGGAATTGAAGGGTGGCTTAAATTTTACTGTTTCTGGTACCATACGGCAGACTTTAATATCCGCCATCTCAGATTTAACCAGTAACAGCTTCGTCAAGTATGACTTGTACTTACTGCGATGGTGTGGTGGCGCGGAGCCACTTCTCATTATGTTTCAATACACAAAGCACCATGAGCAATACTAACTACGAATAATTACTTAACGACTAATACTCTATCACAACAACGAAGGAATCTATGACCACGAATCGTTTGCATTCTTCTGACATTCCCTGATGATGTTTATACTCCTAAAACACATGATAATTTAAAAAACACGCGTCCTACGCAAATGTTTTCAATTCCCAATGAGCGATAATGTTGATTAATATTTAGTTTGTGAAAGAGTGCCCAGCTTGCCGTATAGTCTCTATTCTGAAGAGAGAAACCGTATGCTCTTCGATTTTATGAAATCTGATAAGTAATAATAAGGTTAAATATTAATGGAAAAAGATTTAAGATTTTTATCATTTCGAGATAACACCAAAACCAAATTGAAAGTAGATACGGTGAACAGTAACATGAAATAATTGTAGCAGAACCGTTATGTAAACGGTATCTTAACTTTATGCTTGAGTATGAGATTTAAAACAGCGACTAAGAACCACCATATTTTATAAATAAACGGATTCAAAAGATCCATTTGCAACAAATAATTGCAAAATGTCGTCAACAAAGCCTATAAATGCTTTCGACAAGCTCTGATGAACCCAAATTCCAGTATTCTTTCCTGATTATTATTAGCACATTCGAACTTTTGAACAAGGACGTACAAGGTAGTGGCTCTCGACTAGCCAACAAAAAAAATTATATTTATACGAAACCAGCCCAGCCTTCTGACTCGTTCCCATCACTGGGAGTCGGCCAAAGCCATGGTCCAACAGGCTGGTGCGGCCTGGTGGATAACGCGTGACCTAGAAAGATTCTAGGTAAATGTCGCTGTAGAGTGTCATCACATTGAAATCTTCATGAGTATTGATAAAACCCTAGATTTTTGGGAAAATGAGGGTAGATTTGAGTGAGAAACTCACAGAAAAAAATAGTTTATAAAATAACGCTAGGTCAGTGTGAATCATTGCCAACCCTTACTGTCACTCGGCACCGGACGAAACGATGGTCGAGCGAGGACTTATATGCGTTAAATATGTTATAATAAATCTTAAGTCTGATCAAAATAATTATAATTTGATATTAAAATTCAAGAACTGCTGACATACCTAAAACACGGATAAGTCTAGTTTAAAATAACAGCTTATCACTTAAAACAGAATTAGTACACGTAGTATGTACTTATATTATGTCGCCTATTTGCAGACAACACACTAAAATGGAACTTCATATTTATGTACATTTCCAAAAACAGTATGTAAAACATAAATGTTTGGAACAGTTCTTTAAATAATAACCCCCCTTTTAAATATTATAGACCGAAATATACATAGGTATTATTGCTATATAGCAGTATGAACATGGAAAATGAGAATAATTTGTGTCTTATCACATTTTTCTAGTTCCTATCTGAGAAAAACAGAATAGCTTTCGAGTCAAATCAAATAAATTTTATCTATAGCAGTTGCTTAACATCTTGTTATTAAAAAAATTGGATATGTCCAGTCCAGTGAGACAGTGCCATGAACGTACAACTAGGAGATGTAGACCAGATATAGCAGTAGCCTTTGGGTGATCAAATACCCAATCGATTGATGACATTATTAAGCAAAACATGGAAATATCTTAACACATTAAGCATGTTAGGTTAATTTACTGCGAAATTAACATAAATGGTTAATCATGTTCTTCAAAGTTTACATCACACACAAATTAGCTTTGTTAATTTAGCTAATTACAAAATGTTATTGAACACTTTATTTTAAGAAGTATTCAAATGTTTCAGTCATCATAGCGTTGTTATTTTTTGGACATACTTACACCAGCAGATAACAAACACGTCTTCATATAATGCTGTATGTTTTCCTGAGGCACATCAATATAACGGTTTTACATAAAAATAAAACCGATATTATGTGCCGAGAACGGAAAACATACAGCATTCTAGAAAGGGCTTACTGGTGAAGACTATGAATCCCAAAGATCGCACCGCGCCGGGTGCCCTTGCTGGTGGCGCGCTTGCGGCGCCCTCTGGTGGCGTCAAGATGAAGCTAATTGTCTATGGTATAGACGTCGACCACAGATTATTAAGATAAGTATACATACTGCTTCTTCATATAATGCTGTATGTTTTCCGTTCTCGGCACATAATATCGGTTTTATTTTTATGTAAAACCGTTATATTATGAGAATAACGACTGTTTAAACAAGAATTCGCTCCATTTAAAGTTTTTTACAGCTTGGGTTAATAAGATAATAAATTTTCCTACGGAACCCATATCTTGGAAAATTACATAGCCTACATCTATTACGGATAATATAGGTACCTAAGTAACATCTCATGGTGAAAATATATTAAAATCGGTTCAATAGCTTCGAAACCTATTATATATATATATAATAGGTTTCGAAGTTTATACCTATTATATATGTATATATCTTTAACAAACACAAAAATAAACGAATTTATAAAATACGTAGATTACGTTTTGTCTAAATTATTAAATACAAATAATAGTTAAGTATTATTAAATGTCAAAATTAAAAAAATAACTTGCACTAAATTCGACAACAAAAAAACAGATAAAAACACGTTTGTACAAGGCTACTTCGTCCGCTTTACGCGTTCAATGGCGGCCATTGTGTGGAATGCCGTAGTGAAATGTTTATTTCTTTATACTTAAATGTATTGTTATTAACCTAAAGATAATAAAAGTAAAAAAAGATTACGTACCGATGATACGATATCCCGTCTTTCTTTGTAACTTTTGTGTCGTAATTTTTGCAGCCTTTTACCGAACATGTAGGCATTTTAAACGATAAGCAAACGTTCACTCTGGCGCACTGATCGCTGTGAACTGAGTCGCGCTGGTCCTAAATTAGTTATTTTAGGGCCAGCGCAGCGGCTGGTATCATTTACAGAGTTTCCAACTTTTGAGTTTCAGTGTTGGTTGGTTTTAGCACTATTTTCACAAGTGAACCACTGAAATCTCACGTGCAGCAGCACGAAATGAGAAATATGCTACACATTTGATATACCTATGTACCCCAACATATCTTAATATATATAAATCTCCTATCACGATGTTTGTCCGCGATGGACTCCTAAACTACTTAACCGATTTCAATAAAATTTGGACACCGTGTGTAGATTGATCCAACTTAAAAGATGGGATAGTTTTTATTTCGATTAATGGGCTTTATGTGACAATATCCGAGCGAAGGCGGAACGGGCCGCTAGTTATTCTTTAAAAATAGTAAAAAAAAAGATATTTCTCAGTATAATGTAAGATATATTATTTTAAATAACAATGGTTAGATTTTAAAATCATAATAATAAAGGGCACAACATTTTTGAATTATGTAAGTACCTAGTAAAGTCACCTAGCCTTTACTAAACAGTAAACTACTTTCTCGGAAAATAAACAATATCTATGACATTTATTAAATTAATCCAAATGTGACTTTATTTGGCCTGGCACGTGGTGTTTTTGTTTTTGATCAATTGGATAAACATTGTCCAGTCGTTCATAAATAATCCACATATGAGGCTTCTTTTTGACGTGTTTAAATTTTAATTGAGCTCCTCCATTATAACAAATCATTAAATTAACCACAGATTTCTAAACAGATGAAACCTTCGTGAACGACACTGTGAGGCCAGTCATTAGTTATGTATGCGTGACAGTTCTCACAGACGTTGTCAAATTACTCACGTTGGTGTGCGTGTAATGTTCCCAGTGTTAAGAAAAAAGTCCCACTATTGTTGAGACGATTTTCTTAGCATTCCATGGATTCACCGTGCGGGTGCCGGGTCCATCGTGTGGCAGAGAGAGAAAACCCGAGTAGACCCCGAGACTTGTGACTCGGGCGTAGGTTTAAGGGGCCCCTTTCTGACGTACATCAACACTCACCTTCACTACTCGTCTTTCTTTCCCTTCCCAGCCAAATCTGATATGAACCTACTAGTGCAGCTTTAGATACTCGTTCTAGTATAGAACTTACTGCACTTCTGGATAAGCCAAGGTCTTTCAGCAGGTTATAGAGAGATTTTGCTGGTATACCTCTCGCTCCCACTTCTACAGCGTATAAACTAACTACATAGCCGTTTTTTGTTAATTCGTTTAGGAGGTCATAATACTTACTTATTTTGTTTCATCGCGTGGTCTTTAGGTATATTAGGTTCCCACGGTACGGTAAGTTCTACAAGGACTATGCGTTTTGTAGCTCTAGAAAAAAGGAAAATGTCCGGCCTGGATGACGAAACACCCACATCCTCTGGGATTTGTAGTGCTTTTCATACGTGTCCATTAAAATAGTCCAATTAGGTGCTGTACCCAGGATTGAGTAAGGCTTGTTCCTGGAGTTTGATGTTGAGCCTTCTTTAACAAAGTTAATTTGTCTTTTGTTTGTCGTCAATCCCTTTTGGGCTCTAGCTACTGAAAGGCTCATGGCTTCACGTATGATTTCAAGTACTCTGTCATGGCGCCGTGAGTAATGACCCCATTAAGGAGCACCTTGCATCCCACCAATATGTGCCTTAATATGTGTTGTTAAGCTTTGGAAATTTTCACGTATAATAAACGCATAAAACATTATTTTTAAATAATTTATTATTACACCGATAATATATTAAGGTTGCCTGGAAGAGATCGCTTTTAGTGATAAGGCCGCCCGCTGTCGCACTAATTTACTATTTTTTGTTTATTTATTTTTTTGCTTTGTATCATGTTTTTTTTTTGGTGTGTCAATAAAGAGTATCTATCTATATAATGCAAAGATTTCTTGTTAATAACTTGCTCCACAAAAAAAGAGACAGAAACGTAATTGAAAATTATAGACCTATTAGCCTCATGTCAATCATTTACAAATTTTTTTCAAAGCTGATCCTAAATAGAATATCAAGGACTATAGATTAAGAACAGCCTATTGAACAAGCTGGTTTTAGAGCAGGGTTTTCAACTATTGAACATATGCATGTATTAAAACAGTTAATAGAAAAATCTCAAGAGTATGGGAAAGACCTATACATTGCATTTGTCGACTACAATAAAGCTTTCGACTCAATCAAACACAATCTGCTCTGGGAGGCTCTAATTCAACAAGGAGTAAGAAAGAAATATGTTCGTACTAGCTTTTACCCGCGACTTCGTCCGCGCCACATATTTATTAAAGTAATTGAGGCAGTACCTACTCGTATGTCTACTACCATACAAATTCACGTTTCCTAATCAAAATCAGTCTAAGTCAAAGTTTTATATTTATTAATAAATGTACAATTTACACGACATATTACAAAAAAACTATGTTTTCAAAAAATTAATCAAAAACAGACTTTAATTTAAAATCATATTGGGACGGTCTACCAAATTTTATTAGAGTCTATTAGTAGATATATCGTCTGATTACATGAACGCAAATTTTAGTTTGTTGTTCATATTTCAAAAACCGCCGCACTGATTTCGATAAAATTTATATGACCACCTCTGAACTATCTACCAACCAAAAAAATAACCATCTCAATTGATTCACAATTGGAAATACAACTGGATTGATAACCTCCTCCTTTTTAGAAGTCGGTTAAAAATAGCATACAAAGAGTGCAAAGATCATTCCATGCACACTTTTACTCCTCATTCCCACTCTTTTCAACTCTTTTCTGTGATAAAAAGTCGCCGTTGTCTTTTCCTAAGTCTAGTCTATCTGTGCACCAAATTGTAACAAACTCTTTAAGTGGCTTAAGCGTTAGACGGTAACGGACAGAGAGAGTTACTTTCATATATATAATTTCATATTAGAATTGAAAACAGGTGTTCCTGATCATTTTATAGGAGGCAGTTGTAAAAGATTACCGAAAAGTAATACGTTTACTCCTCCAAAAAACTCATTTTCGCAGTTCTTAATTTGCCTTAATCGAGCGTCCATCATGTATAACATTTGATAAGACACCATGGAAATCTCGTCGACTATCAAAAATTCTGTCTGATAGTCTGATACGCCATTTAGTGGCTGCGCCCATCTTAAATATTGAGGTTGTATAGTGCACTGTATTCTTCTTGTCAAGCCCTTTTATTTGATACCCTTGTTGATGGGATTGATAAAACCTAAGTTATCCGCCATTGTGTAGAGGCCGCCATCTTGGATTTTAATTTTATATAGTACATTGTATTCTACTGGTTGAGCACTTTCATTTGATACCCATATTGATGGGATTGATAAAACCTACGTTATCCGCCATTTTGTAGCGGCCGCCATCTTGGATTTCAATTTTTTATAGTATATTGTATTCTGCTTGTTGAGCCCTTTCATTTGATACCCAAGTTTGATGGGATTGATAAAACCTACGTTATCCGCCATTTTGTAGCGGCCGCCATCTTGGATTTCAATTTTTTATAGTATATTGTATTCTGCTTGTTGAGCCCTTTCATTTGATACCCATGTTGATTGGATTGATAAAACCTACGTTATCCGCCATTTTGTAGCGGCCGCCATCTTGGATTTCAATTTTTTATAGTATATTGTATTCTGCTTGTTGAGCCCTTTCATTTGATACCCATATTGATGGGATTAATAAAACATAAATTATCCGCCATTTTGTAGCGGCGGCCATCTTGAATTTATTTAAGTACATTAATTATAAATAAATGATACCGCTAGAAGCGTCTTGAAACGCTCTTGAGAGTAAATGGCTCAAACGGGTAAAAGTAAGGCGGCACTTCATATGCCGAAACATAAACACCGCACTTATGTAACCTGACACCCGTTTTCCCGCCAAATTTGTAAAACGCGAAAAGCGGCTAGTGTATCAAGCGGTTATACTATAAGTATCCCCGTATAGTTAGAAATTATAAAATTGCTGGAAAAACGTTTATCGACTCCATTTCAAGTGTCTAGATACAAAGTTTCATGGTTTTATCTTCAATAATATTGAACTTCCAGACTTTCACCCCCAATTCCACCCCCGTAGGTACAGTTCGAAACTACAAAACTGCTAAAACATACATTTTATGGTTTCGTGTTAAATATCTAGACGTAAAGTTTCATAGTTCTTCAACAATGACGAAGTTTTCCATATAAACTTTCATCCCTTATTTTAACCCTTTCAACCCTTTTTTCGGAACAAAAAGTAGCCTATGTCCTTTCTCAGGATCTATTCTATCTATGTATCAAATTTCATCAAAATCTGTTGGTTGGTTTAGGCGGTAAAGACGGACAGACAGACAGACAGACAGACAGACAGACAGAGTTACTTTCGCATTTATAATATTAGTATGGATTATTAAAAATATAATATATGCTAACAGCACTGCACAGATCAAGTTAGAATCCACAGGTCATAGACGAGACGTTTTATAACGGCGAGGATTTGTTCTTATCTATTCGTTTCATAACTATAGTTTTCATCAACACTATTAGTATTTTTATTAACCCTAGTAACGGCGAGGATTTGTTCTTGGCATCGATTCACATTAAATAAAAAAAAATAACGATTATAAAAATAGGACTAAAAATTGAATTATACAATGTTCATCAATAATTTGGTCTACGAGTATCTTCAAAACAAAATTAGAATCTATATTTTACCTTAACTTCAGGGAAAATAATTTCAATTTAGTATAGCAACACTGACCTATTTTCGTTGAGGTGTTGTGTTTCTATTCATCAATCGAAATAAAATCGTCTAAATTATATAAATACCAGTAAAAATATTCTAACTTTCCTACGAAATTTCCTTTTTTTATTTTTGGGAACAATGTTTGCAATACACAAGACACGATGACACAAGACAGCATAATCTTAAACAAAACATAAAATCACACGGGACTCCCGTACGAGACGGAAGTCAGTTTCGTACTGACTGGAGTTTGTATTTGCTTTGGCGTTTGATATTTGCTTTCCGGACCTAAGGATCTGTGTTCTGCACGTTCCATCTGCCTTTTGTTTTAGAAATCTGTGGTTTTTAATAAATCAAAAACACTGCGCTGTTTTTGCATGTCTCGCGACACGTGTCTCGGTCTCCTGTCGCGGTCTCGGCACGAACTGGCGCCCATACAATTCTATAATGTCAAGTGCATGTCGCGGTCTCCGCGCAAACTGGCGCCCGTACAATTCCATAGTGTCAAGTGCCTGTCGCGGTCTCCGGTTGCGGTCTCGGCACGAACTGGCGCCCATACAATTCCATGGTGTCAAGTGCCTGTCGCGGTCTCCAGTCGCGGTCTCGGCACGAACTGGCGCCCATACAATTCCATAGTGTCAAGTGCCTGTCGCGGTCTCCGGTCGCGGTCTCGCGTCGCGGTCTCCAGGCGGACCGCTACCTTAATGGTGTTCGGGAGGTCTACCGCCTAACTAGAACTGTCTTAGCTTTGATATTGCTCTCCCTTTCTTACTGCTTGAAGTGATAGAGACAGCATTAGCAAAGCATTAACAGATTTCATTAGGCTGGTAGAAGGGCTGGTAAGGTGGTAATAAAAACATCAAAAGGTCTACAAGCACTAAACTTGATTCTCTCTGATGTGTGTGTTAGACCACCAGACCAGAGACTGAGCAGTGATGCAATAACCCGAACACACACATCACATAACACACACATCATCAAAAAGGGTCCACAAATCATGAATACACGAATGCACAAATATAAGAACTGGATAAGTACATGCATAACACACATAAGAACTGTATAAGCAAACATAAGAACTGTATAAGAAGGAGAAGATAAATGTAGTGTCGTATCAGGAAGTCAAGAAGACGGAGTGTAGAAGTACATGGAAGGAACTCCACAAGAGCGTCGCTCTTAAATTATGAATGAATGAAATAAGTACATGCACCTAGAAAGGGTGCCAAAATCATGCCGTCGATCAAGATATGTGCTCTTCATGTTCCAATAGCTACGTGGTATGGGTAGGCATGCTGCTTACCACCAGGCATGTGTCCTGCCCGTCTTGTCACACTATACTAAAAAAAAATAGCAGTCATAGGAACTGCCGATAGAAATGAAAACAAAATTTGATGGCTTACTTTGGGAAATACGCGGGTGACACCGGAGGGCGTAGCTATGACCATGGCCATCTAGAACATCCGAGTTTACCCGGAGATTTCTTTCAATTACAAATGTGGCGCTTGATGTAATTTCACAGACCACGGAAAATCTGAATGTGGTGCGTCAAAAGAAGTTTTCACTTTAAAAACAGAAAAGGTCTCACTCACTCCACTTCCTGTGCCGTCGTCATGAGATGAGTCACCGCCGCCACCGCTCGCCGTTGCGTGTATCGTACCTTTGATTCTCGCGAGGCTTCCAGAGAGGGAGAGAGGCATGAGGCATGACGTCACACTAACTACTAACACAAACATACACACATATTATACTAGGGCTGCCACCCGTAAAAAATCTCTACTTATAAAAAAGTTATGTTGGTTTGTGTACGCTTCAAAAACTGAAAAAGTTCTGCTCCGATCGAGCTGAAATTTTACAACGATATATGTATAATCCGCAGCAAGGATTGTTTTTATCTAATTTTTGCATAACAATGTGCCACAGCGAAGCGTGGCAGGGTACAGCTAGTAGGTATTTTATATATATTAAGTAGCTAAAAAAATTGTTTGTCATAGGAACTGCCGATAGAAGTAGAAAACTTATAACTAAGAATTTGATAGCTTACTTTGGAAACTACACGGGTGAAACCGGAGGTCGTGGCCATCTAGAAATACTGACGCATTACTAGATAGACAATGGGAAATGCTGGCACATTACTCGATAGCCAATGGGAAATGCTGATGCATTTCTAGATGGCCAATGGCCATGGTCTCGAGTTTACCCGATGATTTCTTATCATGCCCGAGCGTGACGCTACAATTCAATTCACAGCCCGCGAAAAATCTGTCGGTGGCGCGCCAAAGAAGTTTTCACTTCAAAAACTGTTTGGTTTCTCAGTTAACCAGATTGACATTTATAATATAACAATATCGTGACGAAAATGGTCGTATAGCCATATTACCAAAACCGTTCAATACTCACCGTCCTCGTACGCAATCCCCCAAATCTTTTTATTGTAGAGGTAGGACTCCTATTCTACCGCTAAACAGTAATGTGAAACATTACTGTGTAACGGTTTGAAGGGCAATGTTTCCAGAGAAATTACAGGGCTTACAGATATAATAGATATATACAGATATATATACATCGTAAATCTCTGGGTGATGAGCGCAGTGCAGTGCTAGGTAATGATTTGGACTCTTCATGTTCCAATAGCTGCGCGTCACTGTGCTGTTATGTGGCAGGCATGTTACTTACCACCAGGCACAGGTCCTGCTCGTCTCGTCACTTCTTATTTAAAAAAAATCTCGCATTTATACGAGGACCCTCATACGTTTGACACATAGAACACTTATAATCCAACTCTAAAGAGTATGACAGTCCTGTATTATGCCATCACATTCACAACACCTGTAACTAGGCATAGTTATTAGATAAAATATGGCTAAATTTAGACAGCTGAATTAAGTTCCTGCTGAATTCAGGGACGTGTAATAGCATTAAGTAGGTAAGCTAAAAGTTACTAAATTCAGAAGCGAGGATTTCTTGCTTCTAACTTCAGTACTTACTTCTAAATTCAGGCGACTATCTTGCTTTTAAATTGATATCTGAATTCAACTTCTTAATTTAGCCTGGAGTAATAAACTTTTTTGTGTTAGGGAAAAATTGATGATGTTTGTGCTTATCTATGGTCGGGAACTCCCGTAAGTAAGTCGGGGGTAAGTGCTACGTGCAGTGCACCGAGTGGTCACTGCGTCATAATTGCAGTATTGCCAACATAATGGACTTTGCCCAATATATTGGGAATATTATACGAGTAAGTAGGTCTTGCTCAAGTAGGAACGAGCTCTAGTAAATGACCGGGCGTAGACAACAACAACACAGACAGAAGACAGATAGATAGATATTAGGAGACAAAAAAACGGACTTCAAAACCACAAATACGCACTCAAATGCAAAAAATAAATTAATATACTTGTTGTGAGCGGTACCCGCTTATGGTTGTTTTGAAGTCGGTTTTTTTTAATTATTTTTTTTTGCTTTTTAGTGTCTGTGATATATTGTTCTGTTAAATAAATTAGGTTTTTTTCCAAAGATTTTGAACTCAAGATTGGCCCTGAACATCTTGATATCGGTAAGAAACTGCGTCTGTGTGGGTAGCGTGAGTGGTTTACACTAGGCATGAGACCAATATATCGAAAATTGAAACGAATGAAATCCTATTTCAGTCAGAAATCGTATCGATATTCCAACATGTACAAACTGATTTTATAAAACGTAATAAAGCAAATGACGTGGTTTCGGAACAATTCGGATTCGGCAATCCGAATCAAATCGCGCAAGCAATCGCCAAGCACTATGATAGTTTTGCAAACTAAACTAAAACTGTGAACGCATAATATATTTTTGCCAGTTTTCAATTTTTATATTCGTTTGTTATCTTTACCACTCTGCCAAAAGACTACTTCATTAAAGTGAAAGAGATCGAATCACATTAAAATTTGCTTTCTTTCATTCCAACTCATCGATTAGTCGGAGTTCAAAAGATAAAACGAATTAACATGAAGCAGATCGTTTTGAAATTTGGCGGTTCATAAGAATTCGAGATGGAAACCAAAAATAAAACTATAAATCGAGACAACAAGTTCTAATTCACATTGCAGCTAACATGCTCAGTAGTTAATAATAGTAAGTTACTTGTTTTCTGTTGTTTATTTTTGGAGGTATTGATTTACGAATTTTGCGATTGACGTTCAGTGTACACTTAGACCTGGAGATGGTGACAAGTACAGTGCTTATTAATAATAATATTTTGTTTGCGTGAAACGTTTTAATGATTTTACTTTAGGTTCACGTGTGATTGTTTTTAATATTTTGATTTTAATAGTTTTATTGTTAGGACTGTGCAGTGTGTGTAATATAAACAATTAGTGTAGTTCCTAATTGGAGACTTTAAATTTGAAGTTTTTTAACAATTTGTGTTTTAGTGTAGTTATATTTTTTTCAACATGTCGCGCAATCTAATCGTGTCATTTTCTGAAGGTATGTTCACATAAACCAACACGGATAGACAAAACAAGAATTCGTTCGTTTGCGTTCGTCGCTTATTGTAGGAACACGCTCCATCATCCGCTACTGAATGAAACCTTTTTCTGCAAGACCACTATTTAAAACTGTTCATATACCCCTGACTATCTCAGATTTGTAATTTGCACATTATTCTACTAGTCAATCCCTTTCATTTGACACCCATATTGTAAAAAAATTGAATTTTCCATTTTGTGGAGGCGGTCATCTTGAATCCATATTAACCAAAAATAGCTAAGAATCACCGCACGGATATTAACCATCAAATAAACAAGAACAAAATTAAAAATTTTGATTAACCTCCGACTACCTTAGATTTGTTATCTGTACCTACAACATTCTACTAGTCAAGCCCTTTCATTTGATACCCATATTAAGGAAGTTGTGAAAAAAGAAATGTAATTTGCCATTTTGTGGTAGCGGCCATCTTGGATTTGAAATTTGTCATAGTGCAAAGTATTCTACTAGTCAAGCCCTTTCGTTTGATACCCATATTGCGGTAGTAGTGAAAACATTATATAATTCGCCATTTTGTGGTGGCGGCCATCTTGGATTTTAAATTTGTTATAGCGTATAGTACTCTGCTAGTCAAGCCCTTTCATTTGATACCCATATTGAGGAAGGTTGTGAAGAAATATTTTGTCCGCCATTTTGTGGAGGCGGCCATTTTGAATCGATATTAACCAAACATAGCTAAGAACACCCGCACGGATATTAACTTTCATATAAAAAAAACCGCATCGAAATCGGCCCAACCGTTTGAGCTCTACGGTGTCACAGACAGACACACACACAGACAGACATACAGACAGACAGACAGATAGATAGACAGACAGACAGACAGACAGACATCGACGTCAAACTTATAACACCCCTTTTTTTGGTCGGGGGTTAAAAAACAGCATCGACATCGGTTCATACCATTGAGCTCTACGATATCATAGATAGATACACACACACATACCCTCACACAAACACACACAGACAGACATCGACGCTAAACTTATAACACCTCTTATTTGGGCGGGAGTTAAAAATTGGTTATTGAAATCGATTACTAAATATCAAATCGGATTTGTATCGGTTTGCGTAAAAATCTGAAAGCGTCCATCTCTAGTTTATTTACCACACGCGGAAAGTACCGTCAGCATACTCAATAATTTTAGAAAAAATACGTTTAGTTCAGTTGGGTTAGAATTAGCCTGGAATTAATTACAGTAAGAAAAAAATACCAGACTCAAAGTAGGAAATTTAATGATTTACAATTTTCATTCAATTTTAAGCTACTGCATAGCTTCTATCGCGGGCCTGGGGACCGAATTTTAGTGATCGTGCATCTCTTTCTTATGTTCACAAGAAAGAGGGATGGAAGACCGTAACGCCGTCCTCCACACTCGGTCATTCGACTTTGAATCTTATTTGTATCAGCTTTACAGACTAAATGCTCTTAGTATATGTAGCTTAGCTATATCACGATATTTTTATGGTAAACAAATGTTACTCTTCAAAATAAAAGCAATTCCGAAAAATTGTTAACTTCCTATTGCTTATGTTCATAAAAATGCATGCAACATGCAATAGCTTTACTGCGGCAGTCTCCGAGTGCCACACTTCTTTTTTTTTAGCTAGATTCGATAATAATCAAGATACAGTAAAATTATACCTTTGACGTGTTTTTGCAGTTATTTCCATAAATATTGATGGAACGAAAATATTAGGACCGAAGTTGTAAAAAATCAAATTTGCAATAACTTAAAATGAAAAATAAAGGAGAAATGTCTAAAAAATTGTTTGACTCTCAAACCAAAATGGCGGCTAACGCACCGGTTCTTTATGACCCTAAGCATTGACGCAAAAAAAATCTGACTATAATTAATTCCAGTTTACCCCTATTTTTGAGCTAAGTTGACTGGGCTAGTTAAATAGAGAGGTTATGTGAATTACGCATCTTGTTCGTACAAAAGCACATTCAGGTACAGTTTGAAAACAACACATATTTAACAAAATTTAAGCCAAAAACAACGTGATTGTCTTTTTGTTCATTTAGGATTCTATTTATCAATTTTTCTTTTACACGTGGCTCTTGAGGAAATCTAAATTCATAATTAATTATTAATATGTAAAAGGTAACATAAAAATGAAGAACAGATTTTATTGTCTTGCTAACGCTACCAACTGTTATCTACGCAATGTCATGTTGTCATGGCAACGATGAACCCAAGACATCTATCTCGCTCTCCCTGGTTATAATTGGTATTATTCTCTCTCTCTGTCACACTGATGCTAGCCATTTTCAAATTTTAATGGGTTAGTAATTTGAAAATATTTAATATAATTTTAAATGCTGTACTTACGCATGAAATATAATTCCATCCGATTTATTTGAGTTTCTAGAATTATTACAACACTTTTTGAACGCACAGGAAGGCAAACTCTTTTATATTTATGTTCAAAATGATCAAACTCAGTGATAGGTAAAAACGACCGGCGTCCCCCGCTTCCTACAACCGACTAGAACGGAAAGAGTGAGCTCACTCTTCCCAACTTTAACATGATTCCATGCGCCTTGAAGTTTGGGAGGGCCAATCTCGAGTTCGGAATCTTTGGTTTTTTCTACATTACCATAGAATAGATAAACATTACATCAGATAGATGATGGTTTATTGCAGATAATGATTGACATATAAGCTAATTTTTATCACACGAAAATAACGGCAACGGCGGGTAAAACTGTGGATGCTGCTATAATAATAATAAAAGCCTTCATTTAACAATCTTATAAAACATGTCAAAAAAAATAAAATTGAGATTTGTTTAATTATTATGTGTCAACGGTAGTGAGATTGTCTTGCGACTTCGCAAAGGCCTCCCCAAGAGCTTGCCATTCTTTTCGATTCTGAGTCATCTTTCACCATGTAACTCCTGCCATTTTCCTGATATCGTCTTCCCATCTAATGTTTCTATGTATAATAAGTATGTATTTAAAACTATATAAGTATTGTATCAGCTATCTGGCTGCCATCACACAAGCTTTGCTTAGTTTGGGGTCAGATGGTGTTGTGTGTGAATTGCCCACCAATATTTATTTATTTATCTAATACGTTGTTTTTTTCATCTCTTATTTTGTCTTGGACACTATTCCGTTACGTCTTTAGACCATTTTTCTTTCTTACCTATGATCATATGGCCTGCCCACCTCCACTTTAATTTCTTTACACAATATGCTACTTACGTCATTGATTTTAGTTTGACATCTTAAGGTACAAGTTCGCCCGGAGACCGCGACACGAGACCGCGACCGGAGACCGCGACAGGCACCTGACTCAATAGAATTGTATGGACGCCAGTTCGTGCCGAGACTGCGACACATGTCTCGCGACACGTGTCTCGGTCTCCTGTCGTGGTCTCGGCGCGAACTGGCGTCCATACAATTCCATAGATTGATTACATGTTTTGTTTACTTTTGACGTGACAACGTCTTATAAATTGGTTTGCCGGGTGACACTTCAAGAAACTGCGTTACGCTCCGCTCACGTTATGCGCTCACAACGAGAGCGAGTGAGAGGCACGCGTCCCTTCCACTCGGGCATGGTTAGCCCGCCTAAGAGCGAGAGAGACAGACATAAAAAGTGAAAGGCACGCGTCCCTTCCGTAAAATTATTTTACCACTCAAAGTCGTTGTCACGTAAAACTTTCGCCCGTATACCGACTTTACAGGCAACCAATTTTTTTCACAATATTTTGTTAGTAAATGAATGTATCTATCATTAGTATAATTGGCGTTAAGCCGTTATAATTGATTAATAAATAAATAATAAATAGAGTCAAGTGCCTGTCGCGGTCTCCGGTCGGGGTCTCGTGTCTCGGTCTCCGGGCGAACTTGTACCTTTAGTGTTTCTAGCTTAACTTTATATTTTAATTTAACGTGTTGGCATATTTCAAGCTTTCTTAAATTCTGTTTTGTTAGGCTCCATGTTTGACACCCATAAGTCAAGACGGGTAGAATACACGAGTCGAATATTTTTTTCTTTACTTTGAGTTTTTAAATACTTCTTTTAAGGACCAGTATCGTTTCCAAGCTAACTGTGTTCTATTGTTTATTTCTTTTGTTGCTAAATCATGTGGTGTGTCATCAATGTAATAATTATAGTCTTTATTCAGACATCACAAACATTTACGAATTGATTTACTAGAACATTATTCTAATATATTTGACACCTTTCTGTGGGTCTTTATGGGCAAAAGCCTCCTCCAACTGTTTCCATTTTCTTCTATCTTTGGCAACTGTTGTCCATCATCTTCCAGCTACAAATTTTATTTCATCCACCCTAATAAATATACATTTTTAAAAGCCGTACACAAACTACAATTACATTGTCCGGACAAGCGAAAATTTTCATAAAAACGTTAATGAAATGAAAACCACTACCTAAGCCAAAATGTACAAAATTTCTATGGGACCAAACAAAAAAAAGAACCACGTAATTTGGACAATTATACTCGGAGTTATGGATGTACATATAACAAAAAAACCGAATTGATAACCTCGTCCCGTCGAACTCGTTTAAAAACAAAAGTATACAAAATATTTAAAAACAAAAGGGCGCCGCGTTGCAAGCGCAGCCCCTTTATATCCGGCACCCTAGAGGGGCGCCTTACCGTGCCCTAACGCCACTACTGACGCGAGTGTAGGTAATGGTTTTTGGAATAAAATTGACTTGGATGAGCCAGGAATTTTCCGCGCGACTGAACTGAAATACAAAGCGAGATTAAACCGTATGCAGAATATGATAACAGGAGTGGCGCGTAAAAACTGCCTGTGACCAGTGCTGCCAATTTTATTTTTCAGATGATCGTACCATAGAAAATAAAATTAAGATTTTTTTTGCAAATTCTGTTGCTTCTATTAAAATAGGTATATGAATGCTATGACTCTATGACATACCTAAACATCTTCAATTATTAATTCAATAATATAAGTATTCAAAATTTCAAATCATTACCTAGCACTGCGCTGCGCTCGTCACACAAAGATTGTTTGTTTATCTCTGTGCCCTGTAATGTCTCTGGAAACATTGCCCTTCAAATCAGAAATCAAGCAGTGATAAATTATGTAAGCTTTGTTGTTTGCACAATTCATAAAAATACGGTCAAACCACGTGAGACGTCAGATAAACGTCATGCTCATAAAGTGGCAGTGGCATGATAATGACACCTATAATCAAACTGTAACTTTTTCAGTGACTTTTTCATTACTATTACTCACAAGTGATTTATAGAGTTTGTTTTTATTGGTTGAGTAGTTTTGTTCTTAAAAAAGTTTCGATACAAAAAGATCATGTTCAATAGAAGCTATTGCTTGTTCACTACCTCACAATTTCGCATTTTAATAGATTGGTACATTTACCTTGTACCTACGTGTTTAAAAATAAAACGTTCACTAAAATATTAACATATAATAATTTATTTGTTTCAAGAAAGCTTAAAATTCCACATTTTGTACGTGGCTAAAACGCTATCCGCAGATATACATAAAAGAGAAACCTTTTTTTTTATTTGTGGCTGGTCGCCATTTTGCGAGCGCATTTTTTTACAACTGATTATTTTTTCCCGCCTTAACGAAACATTTTTAATAACTCGTCTTCATTGTTGAAATGATTTTTCATTATTATTCATTATTACTTTTTATTATTATTCATGATTATTCATTATTTTAGTCACAAGTGTGTTGAAAAACGTTGTGTGCCACACGTGTGTACGTATTGATGATTACCGGTCTCGGTTATCTTAGGACCCTCGCCATGGCTCTCAATAGCGTCTCAGCGGTAATCACTAACTATACACACTTGCTCCATAATCTAAGTACCTACTATAAACTAATTTTTTGGCTCATCTAATAACTCAATAACCGGATGATTCCGGCGCCATTATTTCTACACAATTTGAGAAGCAGTAATATTACATAATAGGTTTCAGGAAATGAAACTAGAATAATTAGCAATTTTTATAAAATTTATTTCGAATCGTCTAACAAAATGGCTTAAAAATATTTTAAACCAAAAATATTTCTAATTTCAAAAAGTTGGCAAATAATAAATCTTGTATTTCGCTGTTAGACAGAATATAAAGGTAGGTCTAGGTACATATATATAACTAATCGTACTAACGCCACAGACCACACTACTTATCTGTTAGGTCAAGTGAAAATATGAGAATCTTCTTAACCCTTTCGTAGACGCAATGAGGCATTTTCCAGTTGCAAATTGTCTTGTCAATAATAGTTCTAAATTTTGCCAACTGTCGTACTGTTGATTTTTGTGAAATTTCTCTAACAAAATAAAACAAGGGCGCCACCTTTGGTGAAATTGAGAACTAACTTTGACAGGTCTTTTTGCATCTTGAAAACGCCCAATTGGGATGGTGGCTGGGTTAAAAATAGTATACCATTGTGATTAGCCCAGCAGCTTGATTATGGAAAAATATGGTACTAAGTGTAGGTACCATATTTTTCTTTTGTTTTCATCAAACTCTCGGAGTGGAGTTGTGACGTCACGTCTTCCTATAAATTGTAAGTACAATGAAGTGACGTTACTCATAATTTCTAAGCAATGTATCTTTGTCATGTTTTGTTTGTGAAACAAAATAAAAATACATGTGCAATGTCTATACTAATATTATGTTGTGTGTGAATGTGAAATGTTCACTAATTTACAATATTTACTTTAATTAATACAATATTTTAATAATATAAAACGTCAGCTTTTTGTACTCTCCGTTCAACATAATAAATACTCGTGAAATAATTATTTCAATACGTTAATCAGTTTCCAAGATAAATAATTTTAAAGTGAGCGGTCCGAGTTAGATGCGCTTAACGTCATACCACAACACTCGCTCAATTCGTTCACAACTGGAAGCGATGAAACAAAACAAATCACTGCGCAAGTAAATTACTGCTGGCGAATTGCGACTAAGCCGAGTGGAGTGTTGTGTAATGACGTCACACGCGGTAGATATTTTTGCGAACTTTGAATGCATGTAAAATTATATCTACTTGGTATTTTCGAACAAAACAAAAACTGGTGTACTGTATTACAGAGAAGCTTTACTGTAACAAATTTTCAAGTGATTTTAGATACCTATTACCATTCCTCATTGTTCATATAGAGCTGAAGAGGGTTTTTGTTTGAACGCACTATTCTCAGGACCGGCTTCAAAAATCCATTCACCGTTGGATATGTACGCAATCCCTGAGTAGTATAGATTGCCTAAATATAGTGACTGAGAGAAATTTAGAAGCGAGGTTAGTCGACTGAATTCAGAACAAGCTTAGAAGTTAGTTACAAAGTTCTGAATTTAGTATGCTAGTTTACTGAATCCTTACAATTAATTCAGTAGCGACTAAATTCAGTCGTTTAAATTTAGCCAAGTGTGCGTTACAAGTTCATGGGAAATGATGCGTGTACAATGTAGTCTTAATATTCGCAGATCAAAGAGAAGTCAGTACCATCGGGTGGAACCTACTGACCACACCCGGTTATCCGGCGGGTCTTTAACGCAGCAGTCAGACTCTAGTACTCAACTGACGCGAGGCACAGTGACAGAACACTGACGCCGCAGACCGTGCCTGAGGCTATGTCGTTGAAAGGTCTCCCTGGCAGTGGTTGTATGGGTAGGAGAATGAGTAAAAGCTTTATTACACTTGGGTAAATTTAGTGACTGAATTCAGAAACAAGTTTAGAAGCAAGTTAGAAGCATTGAGTATGCTAGCTTACTGAATAGTTACACTTTATTCAATTCAGTAGCGACTAAATTCAATCGACTAAATTTAGCTAAGTGTACCTAATAAGGTTATAAGCTCAAGGCAAATGATACGTGTATAATATAGTCTTAATATTCGCAGATCAAAGAGAAGTCAGTACCATCGGGTTGAACCTACTGACCCCACCCGGTTATCCGGCGGGTCTTTAACGCAGCAGTAAGACGCTAGTACTCCCACTGACGCGAGGCAGAGTGACAGGATACTGACGCCGCAGACCGCGCCCGATGTTATGTCGTTGAGAGGTGTCCCTGGCAGTGGCTGTATGGATAGGAGAATGAGTAAGCCCAGGGCGCTGAGGAGGGCGAATGATGAGAGTACGATGTAGCCTGAAATGAGAAATAAAGAGGATTAGTTTATGACTTTTGACAAGTGAGATACCTGATAAAAACTCCAGACGAAGCACAAATAGTGTAGTGGTAGGACTCTCGGGAGAGTCCACCTGGGGAAGTACCACCTTTGCCAGTTATTCTACCGCCAAGCATTATTGTGCAAACATTACTGTGTTCCGGTATGAAGGGCAATGTTTCCAGAGAAATTACAGGCCTTAGAGATCTTAGATCTCTGGGTGACGAGCGCAATGCAGTGCTAGATAATGATTTGGACTCTTCATGTTCCAATAGCTGCGTATCACTGTACTATTATGTGGCAGACATAATGCTTACCATCAGGGAAAAGTAATGCTCGTCTCATCACTCGTTATTAAAAAAATAGGCAACAATTTTTTAAATCTAAGATCTAAATATGAGCATCAATTAAAAGGGATGCATGCACTTATTGTACTGTTTCATAAGTTGACCGCGACTATGTGCCCCCCTCCTCTGCCACAAAAGCTGGGTCTGCCCTTGTTGGAGCAGTCTCTGTATGCAGTGATGCCAATCTGCCCAAGTTTAACGAGGTAAAGGCAACAAGTCTGTCTATTCTCCGAAAAGAAGGAGTCAATTTCAACTGACTCCTACTTTTCGAGGTCATAGACAGACCCATAGTAGCTAAAAGATACAGCTACTATGGGTCTGTCTCGACCTCTTGGGTCTTACATTGACATTCTGTTTCACAGAGTCCAAGGCTTAACAAGGCTGCCAAATAGCTTCTCAAAGGTGGTTCTGTAAGTCTGAACAGTTGCTCATGTTATACCAAGCTCAGATTCGCTTTTGTATAGAACACTGTTCTCACCTTTGGCATGGTTTGGCTAAGTACTAAGGACCAGCTGGACGCACTTGTATCAATCGAGAAACGTGCCAAAAACCTCACAGGCAACGACATCCTTATTCGAAAAAGACTTCAAAGTCTTGAACATCTTCGCAAAATTGTTAGCTTAATTGTTAGCACGGTTGCCTGGAAGAGATCGCTCTTAGCGATAAGGCCGCAAATTGAAATTTAATAATAATTTGAGCTTATTTTGTGTTTTTGTATTGTGGCTTTTAATAAAGTGTTTTCTTATATTATCTCATCGTTTTTTTTATCGGATTCTCTTAATAACTCTTACTGGAGGTAAGACGGCTCCATCGTAGACCACATGGTCGGTCAACATCAGTTAAAATTGTGGTCAAGTGTAGTCATAGTTAAAAAACCTTACATTCTTTTAATTTTCAAATTCTTTTCAAAGTTTAAACAACTGTAATCCAGTGGGTACAAATACTGCAACGCGGTCCAACAACCAGGTAGTTATGTCACAGAATTAGCTAAAAGCTTGACACGAAGTAGTTAACTATAAATAGCTATATAATATATATAAATAGCTTCCACTAGGTAGTTATGTCACAGAATTAGCTAAAAGCTTGACACGAAGTAGTTAACTATCATAATGGGGCGTTTACAAGATGCAAAAACTCCTGTCAAAGACAGTTCCCAATTTCACCATAAGTGGCGCCAATGTTTTATTTTGTTAGAGGTACACCACTTGGCAAAATGTATGACTATTTTTGACAAGTCAATTTAATTAGATGAATTTCTCTTACCGGATATGTAATTCCTATTCGGGAGTAGTTGCTGCCTCCTCGCCCGTAGACCCAGCAAGCCAAGCAAGAAACAAGTGAAGCCAGACATCACGCCAAAGTCCAAGTAGTAGCGCCGGCCCATCTGGAAAATAGAAGAGCAACTTTCAACTACAAGAACACCATACGACATCAGACTTCAAACTCTTGAACATCGCCGTAATATTGATAGCTTGTCTGTTGAAGCGGAGAAATTTCGGAGAGTGTGCTACTGATCTGAATGATCTAATATCTTGCTCTCTTTTCTAAAGGACTGTTGATAGGTCGAAACAGTGACACTGTTTCATGGTTGACGTTCCAAACACATGAATGATGAGGTTTTACTCTACATTTGTGATAACAAAGTCTATGCTGTGGAATGCGTTGGCTGTGGAATGGGGGAGGTGTTGTGTGGGTTTTTCTCTATGGTTACAGTCTTGGTGTCTTCAAATCGAGAGTCAACGCGAGCCGAGGCCGTGCCGTCTAGGCGCCCTCGCGTGAGTGAGATAGTCACAGTACCCGCGTCACTGCCCTCCGCGACTTGCGGTTCACGGGCGTACTCGACTAGAGTGCTTATAGTTCGGTATATATGTATGAGTTAGGTAGTTCTCTCATAGTTAGTTCGATTTTTCTTACAGGTCAGATTCGTAAGTACCTATGTTAGGAATGTCAGGTTAGGTTATTTTGAGTCCTGCGCCTCCGGCGCTAGCTCAATAGTCAGATAGGTAATAACAGGGGCATACCCAAGCCAGCTGCAGTTAGTCAGGTTCTAAAACAAAATCGAGAGTGAATCGGTTTCTTCTAGGTAAGCACGAGTTTGAGTGAGAGCACTTACCGCATACATCATATAGAAGCTCAGCCCAGTACTGAGACCGCCACATAGAGTTAGTAGTAAGGCAGCAATGGTTAACGACGCGACGCCAGCTGTCGACTTCAACGTCGAGAACGATTTGTAAGTGTCTTCGGAGTACGTAGACGGTGGAGGTGCTACCCTGAAGAAAGAAAAAAAGAGTTACATTTTCCTGAAATACCTATCTACTTTATTGAAATCACAAAAATTTGCTGTTTTACAGTTTCACTATACCTAGTCTAAAATAGCCCAGTAGTTTGATATAGCCCGGTAGTAAAATATAGCCCAAGCGTCTAATATGGCCCAGTTGTCTAAAATAGCCCAGTTGTCTAAAATTTCCCAGTTGAGTAATATAGCCCTGTAGTAAAATATACAAATACAAATACAAAAATCTTTATTGCTGTTTGTAGGTAAGATAAGATGATACAAAACATTTTAAAAGTTGCCCCATACAAACTGGACTCTGCGAGAGGCATGCAATATGTCTGGCAAGACAATTTGTTATAGTCTTAAATTATAAATCAAAAAAAAAATTAAATAATAGTCAGCCGATTAAAGTCTTCTTCTTCCTCATCTTCTATTAATTTCTGGTTTTTATTTATGTCATCTGATTCTTCATCTTCGATTCATTTCTGGCTTCTATTTGGTTGTGATATATATTTGTGTGAGATAAATGTTTGGTGAGCACAAATTCGCCAACGTCTTGTGTTTCATCATATAGCCTAGGCGTCTGATATAGCCCATTAGTCTAAAATAGCCTAGTAGTGTGTTAAAGCCCTAGTGTATCTAAAATAGCCTAGGCATCTAATATAGCCCAGTAGTAGAAAATAACTCAGTAGTGTCATATTGGTCCGAGGTAAAATAACAGACGTCTAATACAGCCCAGTAGTCTAAAATAGCCCAGTCGTTGAACATAGTTCAGTAGTCTAACATTCCCGTAACTTGCTCTATCAGTTGATGCAAAAACGTAATTCGCGAATCCATTAGGTAATTCTTAAAATAAATAAAAAGTATCTACGGTCGAATTTTGAGTAAAAATTGAAAAACCTTCTCCTTTTTTTAATCGGTTGAAACACAGATACAAACACACGTCAGTTGTAAAAACCCACTTCATATGAATTATAAAACAGTGCCCAATCGGCTACTTGTTTTTGCCAAATACGATTTCCTCAATTGAAGAATTTCGCAACATTAAGTAACTACTAAAATATTCCGAGAGCTGGCATCAACATTTGGGTAGGTATTTGAAGCAAGCTGAAAACTTGTAACATAATTCTCTTCTTATTAGGCTACAGGCCCGTGAACAAAATGTATGGGTCAAATGAAAACCAGGAGACCTATGATGTAGGATGATAGAAGGGTATAAAGTAATAAGATTCAGCACTATGGAGTCACTTGTAAGCTGTCCAACTGAGCGCAGTTGAAGAGGTGGGGTTCCAACCCTCGATCATTTCTCCTTGTCGCGTGATTTTTGTACGGCGTTGCGGCGTTGAATAATACATTAGAAAAGGTATTGAAACTATAAAAAATATAAATTTTAATTATTAGTTTGTCGGAAATTCATGATTTTTCCGACGATTTACAGAGTAAATTTGGTCATTTGATTAGGTACAGCATTGGTTCCATACAGTTTCGATACCTCTTCTAATCCATTATTTCGCAATCCCGTACAAAAATCATGCGACAAGGAGAAATGATCGAAGGTTGCAACCCCTTCTCTTCACCTGCACTCAGTTGGATCGACCCCGACTAAATCGTATGGCTTATTTTTTTTAACCGACTTCAAAAAAGGAGGTTTCTCAATTCGACCGTATGTATGTTCCTTTTTTTTTTTTATGTGTGTTCGCGGATAACTTCGTCGTTTATGAACCGATTTTGATGATTCTTTTTTTTTGTAAAGGAGATATTCCAAGGGTGGTACCATGATAAGGAAACCAGGATCTGATGATGGTATCCTAGAGAAATCGAGGATAACTTTCGAAAATTGTAAAGATGACTAGTGCGTTAGTTAAGTTTTTGCTTGAGCATTTTAAAGCAGTATAGTTTAAAGATGGTCTGGAGTCGATCTGATGAGGGAACGGGAAGACGGTCGAGGGAACTCCTCGACGGTACATAGTAGTTACCTTGTGTTTGGGCTCGATGAATTTGTATTGATGAGAACTTTTTACATTTTTTTTTTTTTAACTTTTATAGGTTTACACTTGACCGCCATCTCGCCTGATGTTAAGCGACGATGCGGTCTACGATGGAGCGTGTTTACCTAGAAGAAACCGATTCACTCTCGATTTGAAGACACCAAGATTATAACTATCGGGGAAAACCCACTCAGGCAACTCATTCCACAGCTTAGATGTTCTTATCACAAACGTAGAGTCAAACCTCTTCGTCCGTGTCTTTGGAATATCCACCATGAAACGGTGCCGCTTCTTTGAGTTCCGAGAAGTACGATAGAAAAAAGGGCAAGGAGGTATTAGATCATGCAGATCAGTTGCACACTCTCCGAAGTGTATCCGAAAAAAAACCGATAAGCTAGCAATCTTGCGGCGATGTTCAACATGGATGGGTTGTGACTGTCATTAGTGGTCTGATGATGAAGATAAAGGACAGTCAAGGGAATTTCTTAACGGTTTACAGGAACTACCCAGTGTTTGGGTTTAATTCATGTACTTATTGAGATCTCAACACGAAATCGTGTAAATGCATTAGTGAAAACTTGTTTAGCACTAAAAAGGGTAAAATAAACTATTTTTTACAAAAAATTAAACCGACTTCAACACCACAAATAGACGCTCAAAAGCGAAAAATAATTTAATATAGGTAATTATTATAACCTCTACTCACTCATCTATATGAAGTCGGTGCCAGCCAAATCTAACAGGTAGTAGATAGATACTACTTACCTATGCCTACTTACTTACTACCTCGTACATAGTATATCTGCTAACTTTTTTAACTAGCCTGGCACCGACTTCATATGGATGAGGGAGTAGAGGTTATAATAATTACCTATATTAAATTATTTTTCGCTTTTGAGCGTCTATTTGTGGTGTTGAAGTCGGTTTAATTTTTTGTAAAAAATAGTTTATTTTGCTTTAGATTAGATTGTATTGGTTTAGATAAATTAGAAAAAATACAATCATAAGGGTATCCACAGGTAACCATTTAAACTATGTATATATGCTTGAGAAACATGTATGTAGAGATGGTTCTTTTAGGCAAGAATATTTTCTTTAGAACATGGCTTAAAACGAACAAAACTATTTTTGGAGCATAGCTTACAACTAACAAAAATCTTTTTAAAGCAATGGTAAATAAACCCTTGTATTATTTAAACATTAAACTACAACATATAAAAATTATAAAAATCAAGTTTTCAGCTTGCCTCAAATACCTACTCGTACCCAAGTTTTGCTGCCAGCTCTCGGAATATTTTAGTGGTTACTTAATGTTGCGAAATTCTTCAATTGAGGAAATCGTACCTATTTTGCAAAAACAAGTAGCCGATTGGGCTCAGTTTTGCAATTTAGAAAAAAACTAGCTGTACCCTGCCACGCTTTGCTGTGGCACATTGTAGTGCAAAAATTAGATCAAAACAATCCTTGATGCGGATATCATTTTAAAATTTCAGATTGATTGGTGCAGAACTTTTTGAGTTATTGAAGCGTACACAAACCAACATAACATTTTTATGCATAGAGATGTGTTTTTATGTCTGACGTGTGTTTGTATCTGCGTTATAACCGACTGAAAAAAAGAGGAAGGTTTTCAATTTTTACTCAAAATTTGCTCTTGAAACTTAACTTTAATGGGAAATTAGTCTATTTTCTTCAAAAACCAAACCGACTTCAATGAGGCGTTTTCCAGACGCAAAAAGACTTGTCAAAGATAGTTCAAAACATTGCCAAGTGTGGCACTTGTTTTTTTGTGAAATTTACCTAACAAAATAAAATAGTGGCGCCACCAACGGTGAAATTGGGAACTGCCTTTGACAGGTATTTTTCCTTCTGGAAAACGCCCTATTTCAAATTATATTCAGACACTCTAATAAATTTCCAAAACTGCAACACTGATTTCAATAAAATTTACATGGGACCACCTCTGAACTATGATCTACGAAATACACTATTATCGTACAAAAAATTAAACCGACTTCAAAACTACAAATAGGCATTCAAACCCGAAAATTAAATTAATATCAAAATCACCAATCATATGGTGCGATGTAGACTCCTCCCCACTACTTTTACGCCATTTCCTCTGATTTTAGGACTCATGTGTAGAGTATTTAAGTCCTACCCAACACTACATGACACAGATAAGGACAGATTGATGGAAACATAACGTCTACACTCTTTCTACGACAAACGTAATTTCGAAATAAACTCGCGACTTTCTTACTCCGGTTCTACTTCGATCCGTCGTTTGGTCGTTTCGTCCGTTTAGAGTTCTAATTCGAGTAGCCTTTTTTTTAAAGAAAGAGTAGGTAACGAGACGAGCAGTACATGTGCCCGATGGTAAGCAACATGCCTGCCACATAACAGCACAGTGACACGTAGCTATTGGAACATGAAAAGTCTCTATGATCTAAGATGTTATATTTCTAAGCACTGTAATTTCTCTGGAAACATTGCCCTTCAAACCGGAACACAGTTGACAATAAATGCTCATTATACGTTTAAGTTCAAATACCTGGGTACAATGACAGCTGTAGTCTTGTCCTTTTTAAAGCTGTTCCTTCTCTCGAACCCTCTCCTTTCTTCTCGCCGGCTGTCTTCTCTCCTACTCTCTCTACTGGCGTCTCTATCAAAGCTTCTCTCTCTTCCACTTGTCACGAATAAGTCTGGTACGTAATCTTCAAGACCATAGTTTAGCTTCTGCTGTGCTTTAGGAGATATTGGAGACCCAGCACTTCTGTTCATAGTTAGATTGGCACAGGACTTAGATGGTGTGACTTGAGGAGTACTGGATACGATTTTTTTGGGTGTGCTTACGTATCTTGGGCTTTCTTTGCTTGGCGTCATTCGCACTGAAGGCTGGCTGGCGTAACTCTTCAGTTTCCTTGGAGTGGACAGCAGTTCATGAAGTTTCTGAGTTGCTATCAAGTTCTTCTGAGACATCACTGGTGACGTAAACGTTACATTACATTTTCTGACAGGTTCTTCATCTTCAGAAGCCACAATTGCATACCTCAGAGTTTTTCCATTAACAGTTTTGACTATTTCTGTCGGTATCTCTTTCAATTCGTTCTCATCTGGCCCATCTACGTTATACTCTTCTATTTCAGAAGCAGGTGCTTCCAATATACGCTTTTTGGTCGGAGAATAATCAGCTATATCTTCTAGATCTTGTATTACTTCGTATCTGTGTACTCTTTCTAAACCGTCGTCGCTTTCTGCGTGTCTGTCGTATTTGGCTTTTTGCTGCTTAAATTGCGCCATTTCTAGATCTTCGCTCCTTGTTCTACACCGTACTTGCTTTGTTGGTTTGTGTATGAGAGACGATTGTCGTTGGAACTGCCGGAATTTCGCAGGTTTGGGGGGTAATTCAGGAGGATCGTCTCGGTTTCTTAAAGCTCCCGCTGGTGACATCCTCAAAGGATTATCAGATATATCTGTCCTTAATATCCTATTGCTCAATTCCATGTGATTTCGTGGTGAGTTCGCCCCCAAAGGAGGCATTCTTTTCCTTTCTGGCGAGATTATGATTCTTTGTTGTACGAATCCCTCGCTTTGCCCACAAAAGGCTGGATTTGAATAGTATTTGTAGACGATCTTTGGAGAATCCATCTTGATTAAGCGTATTATTTCCCCAAGTATAAGAAAAGACAAGATGGTTGTTAGACCATGATTCCTGTGGGGTGTTAACTTGACTGGAACAATGTTTTCTTGAAGTCTCTTATGCTTCTTCTTATAGTTATGTCTTCTGGTATTATCTTTAAAATACTTATAAATAGGGTTATATTAATGCTTTTAATTGTAGCCACTTAATATCACTATTTTTATTTACCTAGATTTTATATATTTTAATAGTAAATTTCCAAAATTTTAATTGTATTATTATTTCACACATTTATATTAATAATCACGTAATTTTAACAAACACTTATTTTAATTCACATAAAACACTTATCGTACACTTTAACTCAACTATTTCTATCATTAATTATTCCCCTTTAGAGGTGTGTTAAAGAAAAAAAATCTAAGTTACACTTTTTTTTGTTATTTTGTTTTTATCTTATTATTATTACTTAATCTAACGGTTTATAACGTGTGCTTATCTCAACGGTCACCGTTCAACTGCCGTGGGGGATTCCATGTTTGAAAAAAATCGGAAACGGCGTTTGCGCACCCCATGGCACGCGCTATAAAATTGAAAAAACTCGTGTTTATCATTTAAGAACTTATCTTATGACATTATGGTTGAAATTACTTTGTACTCGGTATTATGAGGGACCTCTTCATGCATTTCAAAAATGCCTTAACTTTATAGACGGTTATGTATGAATTTGATATTTATGTTCTTAGTTTTAAAATTGAAAATGAAATGCAACTTAATATCAATGGCCACAGTATTTTGCACAAATTATGGAGTAAGCTTCAATAAAGAGCTTTTGAAGGGTGAATAGAAAGTTATATTTAATAATAATAATGTAGAGGTACCTACTTTCATTGACTAATGTCATGGTCATGGTAAATAAAAAATAGTCGCCATAGCGACATAGGGACTGCCACTGGCAGTGAAAACTTATAATAACTTAGAATTTTAGTATGTACTAGCGGCCCGTTCCGGCTTCGCTCATATATTGTCACATAAAGCCCATTAATCGAAATAAAAACTATCCTATCTTTTAAGTTGGATCAATCTACACACGGTGTCCAAATTTGATTAAAATCGGCTTAGTAGTTTAGGAGTCTATCGCGGACAAACATCGTGACAGGAGATTTATATATATTAAGATTAGATAGTTGCACAAGCACAATCCGTCAACAATAGATTTACAGATACAGCTATTACGGATATCGGAGACACGAAGATTTAACTAAATTTTCATCTAAACACGTCTGACGCTCACATCCTTCTCCATTGCTCCGCCACCGCTCCAACGCTATGCCGCTACATTAGCATGTAAGTATCGCGAAGCAATAAAATTTCCCCCCTAAGAAAAAGTGCTCAACACGTTTATAGAAGTGTTCAAACCACACCACAATAATAGTACCTTTTAGACATTTTTTTTTAATAAGAAGTGACGAGACGAGCAGGACATGTGCCTGATGGTAAGAAACATGCCTGCCACATAACAGCACAGTGACACGCAGCTATTGGAACATGAAGAGTCCAAATCATTACCTAGCACTGCACTGCGCTCATCACCCAGAGATCTTAGATGTTATATCTCTAAGCCCTGTAATTTGTCTGGAAACATTGCCCTTCAAACCGGAACACAGTAATGTTTTCACATTACTGTTTGGCGGTAGAATAACTGGCAAAGTGTGGTACTTCCCCAGGCAGACTCTGCTAGGAGTCCTAACCCTACAGATATAACTGAACGGAGTGTTTACTTCAAAATTACACCATAACAATAGTACCTCTTAGATATAACTGAACTTGACTGGTTTCGTCGCTTTGTTGGTGGTAAATCGCTTGCGAAGTCGGAGGTTGTGGGTACGATTTTTTACTGTACCTTATCCATATGCCCTACTGCCTACCCTACTGCCCTAGTGGCTTAGTTGGTAGTAGCTCTGCCTGCGAAGCCGAGGGTCGTGGGTTCGATCCCCCACCCAGTGCAAATATTTGTGTGATGAATTCAAATGTTTGCACTGTGTCTGGGTGTTTCTATTTATAATAAGTATGTATTTAAAAACTATATAAGTATAATATCAGCTATCTGGCTGCCATCACACAAGCTTTGCTTAGTTTGGGGTCAGATAGTGTTGTGTGTGAATTGTCCACCACCACCACCAATATCGATAGATAGATAGAAATATATATATATATATTTACAGCGACACAAACAAATCAAAATATTACAAATAACCTCTTAATTAACTAGTGTTACAAGTGGCGGCCTTATTGCTGAGAGCAATCTCTTCCAGGCAACCAGCATACATAAAGCATATATTTTAGAAGTGAAAACTTATTTTGGCGCGCCACAGACAGATTTTTCGTGGGCTGCGAATTGAATTCTAGCGTCACGCTCGGGAATGATGAGAAATCTTCGGATGAAATAGGACGATGAAGATGGCCATGGTCATGGCCACGCCTTGCGGCTACACCCACGTAGTTTCCAAAGAGATGCATCAAATTCTGAGTTATTAGTTTTACTTATATCTATCGGCAGTCCCTATGACTGTCATTTTTTTTTTCTGCCTGTTCTAACTTTAGATAAGGAATAAGTAAATAATAGATCAGGTTTACCGCACGGTTCCTTTGTACCAATCGTAAGCAGATGAGGTGTATGTTAGCTATGGCAACAGAGTAATGTGCCGCGACAAAGACACTTCAACAAGAGCGATCAGACCCGTGCTTTAGGTGAAAAGCTTTGTTCTAACTCTATAGGTATGTGTACACTCTTTGATTCTAACTCAGTGTCTACCAAAGTTGTGAAAGGTTTCAAGTTGGTACCGAGGTAGATATAATGACCCCTAGACAGGGGTCGCGACGCGTGCCGCGTAACGGTTTTACACAGCTGCCTACCAGCTGCGATCAGGGGCTCGCAACCTTTCTTATGACACGGTTACGACACACTTGTAAAAAAAAAGTGATAACTGAAACAAGAAATAACTATAAGAACTTTCGCACTATTTTGATAATTACAAAATAAAAATCGCTATTCAGCGGGGTAATGCTGCCAGTGTAATGGGCACCTGTGTGCCGGGTAACGTTAGGGGTGGGTTATGTGACTGATAAATTAATGATGTTATTTTTAATTGTGTGATTTATTAGCTTATATCTTTATTTAAACTTTGTCCATTTAGTTAGTATCTATTGCTTTGAAATAAAACAAACATTTAAAAATAAAAATTATATCATGATTAACTCAACACAGCAACAGTTACAGATGTGAGTGCAGGACTAGTATCTATGGCCAAGAATAAATTTAAAAAAAGACACAGACAGCATCGCAGCAGCTGACTGTTTCTTTCTCGCTCTAGCACGCTTGGCAGACCCGAGTTCATCCGAACATTTATTTCAATAACGATCGTGACGACGAGACTCACACGTGTCGTGTCGTGTGCCAAAAAAAATTTTCACTTCAAAAACTTCAAAGTCTTAAACATAACCCGAAAATTGCTAGCTCATCAAATAGCTTTTTGAAGTGTACGCTTCATATATCACGTCACACACAGATTTTTTTCTTAGGCTGTAAGTGACCCTAACTTGTCATGCTCCGAGATGAATAAGCACCAGAGCGTACAATGAATAATGCACAACTGAATAATAAATATCCTGTTTTTTTAGAATGGGCAGAGCCTTTATTAACAAAACTAAAATACAATGAATATCCTTGATGTATTGTCATAGAATATCCTAATAATAATACTAAAATAAATAACAATTTGTACGTGAATAAAATAGTAATAAATAGTAATAAAAATGGAAGCGGCTCGATTGGACTGTGCTTTCCTCGGACATTGCCGTAACAGGCATGTGTCTGTGCCGATGCCCGATCGGAGGTACTGACTAATATATCTAGGACTGGATAATTTTATTTGACATTTATTATTATTTTTATTTTGTAATTTACGAGTAGTTGTTCGTTTTTTTGACATTTTAAATTGTAATGTTTGATATATTTTGTTTCCCTGACTACTGATTTATGACTGAAAAATTATAATGATTTATATTGTGTGCTATTTAATGTATATGGGTTAAGTTACCCGAATTAAATTATTAAAAAAAAAAGTACTTGCTGCACTTAGCCTAAGAACTCAATGAGCAACGAACATCCAAACACTGACGTTCATAATATTGTTATGTTTTGAGATTGGGAACTATTTTTGAAAGGCTTTTGCTTGCGTTAGATTTTCTGAAAAACAACTCATAAAAAAAATGTTGACGTTCTCTGAAATTGCGCCCCAATATCCTGGCTCCCGTATCGTATATTGACTTGGGCACTTGTGTAAAAACGATAAGAATAACCTTGAAACCTTGAACTGAAGTCCAAAGTAAGTAATTAAAAGTCGACGATCCAAGTTATTTTGCCTAGCTGTTTGATCAAATGACTAAATATCAATCAGGCCGCTAGTCAAATGTCGCAGGTTAGTAAAGAGGCTAGGCTGTTGATTGACCGGCTATTAAGCTAGGGGGCTACGACAAATACATTCAAGACGATGGTAGTTTTTTTTGTACGAGAGTATATTTTTATATGTGGGGGAAATGCATTTACGCATACCTACCCTTCCACCTGGGGGGAGACGGTCGGGCTATGTCGAACTCGTGGTGGCAGGGTGGCACGGACGGACATCGACTATCCATCTTTGATGCTTACGGCCAACGATTTAGAGCTATGGATGTGCTCTGAGAATCTTGAATTGGTAACAAACTGCGTCTATGTCTGTAGCGGAATGATTTACACACCACCAATATACTTGACCCCTAGAGTCGCTAGCGGCGATGCCTGCTGTACTTATTTTTGGTTTTTGGTCACGAATAGTGATAGGTAAAGACGTCCGGCGTTCACTGCTTTCTGCAACCATCTAGAACGGAAAGAGTGAGCTCACTCTTCCCAACGATGACATAATTCCGAGCGCCTTGCTTAAGTTTGGGAGGGCACATCTGTAGTCTAAGTCCATGCTTATGGCAGAAACTCTCGCATTATTATGCTAATACGTCGCGCTGCGCACTTGCCTGTGTTCAGGGGATCTACCACCTAATGAAAACGGTTTTAGCTCTGATATGGCTCTCTCTTTTCTTTACACTTCAAATTATAGAGACAGTAATAGCAAAGCCAAAGCCGATTTAGTTAGGCGATAGAAAGGCGGCCCCTCTGGAGCACATCTCCATCACCGACACATCTGAACCCCAGACACATCGTGATCAACCAGTAAGTGGGTGCTAGATGCCTTTGCGTCTGAACACTCTAGGTTCCTCGCGACCGGCTTTTTGGCTGCAAAGGACAAGGGGAAAGTGGTGCATTGCAATACTGGTACGTCTCTTCCCCTGCGAGTGTCGTCTATTGATGGCAACCCCATCAAAGCCGCAGCGGCCAGGAAGAGCTACATATCGTAATTTGAGCGGTTCTGACTTGCCCCCTCTATGTCTAACTCCTCAACATGACGTCTCACCTCAGTTGCTCCAGTGCTCATACACTGTGCAACAATATATGACCGCATTGTCGTTGGCTTGTAAACCCCAGACAAATGACCTCACCGCGGGTTCCCTTTAGCTTCCTCGTGTGTTTTTTAATCTATTTTTTTAATTGCATTTAGCAACTTCACAGACTCCGGGGTCCGTGACTTTTGTAATTTGTTTTCTTTTTACATGAATATTGGATTAGGAGAAGAAAAGGAAATAGGGGGGAGTAGGGAACATTTTCATTCTAATTCAAGGCTTATTTTATTTTATAAATCGCCTCCTCCCGGCTCAGCGCCTCCACCACGACTGAATTTCTGTCTTTGATGGCTATCTGCAAATTGAACTCTCGGATGGTCTTCAGTGTTGCAGCTAACGCTCGCCGTACGAACCGACCGATGGCGTCGTCGGTGTCGTTAGCGTAGTACGTGAAGTCCCTTGTGTGCCGTGAGATTGCGACGACCGCATGGGGCACGCTCTCGTGCAGCTTCATGTTTGCCTTAGTTTTGATTACGATTAAGGACTCGTATGTCAGTCCCTGAGCTTCATGGATAGTAAGAATGCGTGACCCTGTGTCTGACCCATAACCCTGGTTTTGTCAGGGTGTCCTTCTCCTTTTTGAGTATGAACTAAAAAGAGGGTGTTTGGTTGGGTGTTGGGTATTTGCGATCCCTTATTTATACCTTCTCTGCTCTAGGGACTTTACACGGAGCACCGAGGAGTACATGCCGGAGTATATTTCCCTCAGCGCATATGCGACGTCCATTGGATTTCGATGTGTGCAGAGCAACTCCTGGCTGATCTTTGTTACCAGGTTTGAGCAGTGCAAAAAGCTTTGCTTAGTGTTTCAATTGATAGTGTCGTTCGTCGGAATGTTCACAAATATTTATATAATATAATTGTATTACGTCAATATTTTATATCAAAATTGGTATAATTAGTCTATCTTTGTAGTATTTACAACGGTTAATATACTAGGATTTTACAGATAACACTTTATAGTGTGACCTGGTTGATAAAGAGCTAGTCAAACAACAGTACTTTAATAGTACTTAACACATATCTATCTTGTACAGCGAACTCTCCCTACCATTGAGTCATCGTATTAGATTACTTTTTCTATCTTCTAGTTCTATGAGGCAGGGTACCAGTCTAAAGTCATTCCAGAATGCGGAACCGTTCGCCAGGGCTTTTCCCTCCATATCAAAGGTAAAGCGGCCAACTGGGATGTCGCGATGTTACTCGGTGGGTATCGGGATCGCGAAGACAAAACTGCGGCTATCTCTATCAGGGCCTAAGTCGTGGGACCGAACCACTTTTTTTTAAATAATGAGTAACGAGACGATCAGGAGATGTGCCTGATGATAAGTAACATGCCTGACACATAACAGCACAGTGACATACAGATATTGGAACATGAAGAGTCCAAATCTTTACCTAGCACTGCACTGAGGTCGTCACCCAGAGATCTAAGATCTTATACTTGCTGCTGATCATATTTTATAGGGACGATGTTCGACAGTGAGAGGTCACGTGAGGTAGAAAAGCAAGATGAAGCATTATTGGTTCATCTTGCTTTTCTACCTGGTTCTTCTGAGAGGTTATCTTCTCACTCATAAGACGACGCATAAGCGCTACCTGACAAGGGTTTTCTGGTTCACATCCCGTTTCCACTGGAGGACCTGGGGCGTCGGACGTTTACAGCCATCCGGCATCCCATCTAGGGATAGGTTTTCCGGAGGAGTTAATGCGCCGCTGGTTTCCGGCACGTCATTGAAGCCAAATGCTGAGGACCGTAAGAGCAGTGACTGTGGCAGGGGAAAAAAAAAGGAGGCCAGATAGCTGATAAAGAGTGATTGTGAACGGTGGGCTTTTGTTTGTTTCCTCCTTTGTTTCAACAACCAACCAACACAGTCCTACTATATCGATTACGAGCATTATTTACGTAAGATAACATTGTTATGTTCGCTTATCAGTCAAGCGTGGATCGCTGCCTTGTGTGGTGGTGTAATTTTTCTTTAGTACAAGAATAATAAAACATTATCCCGTGAGGTCCCTGATTTATTAAGGTATGTAAGTGTTTTTATATTAGTAGGGTTAAGCGTAAGCAGTAAGCAGCCCACTAAAAGTGTCCAACGTTGGGACTCGGAATCTCTACCAAGGAGAGGGAAGACCGTAATCCACCACGCTGGCTCTATCTGTTGGTGGATGAGACCACGCTGGTTTCTTTCACGGTTTTTATCTTATCTTATACCTTTAAACGACCAATTCTTGTAGGTATATATATAGAATCTGAATCTCGGAAACGGCTCGAACGATTTTCATGAAATTATGTACTTATACAGGGGGTTTCGGGGACGATAAATCGATCAAGCTAGGTTTTATTTTTTTTAAAACATCATTTTATGCGCGTTTTTAGACAATGAAAAACTCCTACAATGTCATTAGAATACGATAACTTATTTCGCCACTGTTCATTAAGTCTAAATGGCTCAGACCGATGCTCGCCCTCGGAGTCAACAGGCCCCGGTTCGAATCCTGATGGTTACACTCGGGACTTTTCTTTTTGTTCTTTTTTTTCTGAGAAAATCTTATACTTAGAACCTTTTATAAACGCATTTAATTCGTATCTAAGTAGGTCTAAGTAAGTCATCACTACGTAATTCGTACCTGCCTAAATATCATTAAAAGAAACCAGGTCAACCAGGTACTATTACTGGTACACAGTAGGATTACGAATTTATTTAATTTTCAGAGTTTGACAAGAAATCAAGATGTTGAAGAATCCATACTACGTGTACGGAACCCGAGATCTTCATGTTCCTGTTCATTTGAACTTCAGCACCTTTATCCTGGACAAAATGTGGCAATACAAGGACCGCGTCGCTACTGTGAGTTATTTCAAACAATTTAATTGAAGCTAAACTTGTTTTCGCCTGATACAGCTTTTTCGTGGCCTGTGAATTGAGCTCAAGCCTTACGCTCGTAAATGAAAGAAATCTTCGGGTGAATTCGGGATCATGGCCGTCTAGAAATGCGTTAGAAGCATAGCTATCTATAGTCCAAGATCCCAAAGCCGACAGACGTCACGTATTTTCTGATGGATGAAATGTGGACGACAGACAGACAGACGCTTTAAAACTATTATTTTGGAAGCTTTAAAGCGTCTGTTATGTAAAACGGCCGACGGAAAGTATTGGGGCCTTATTTTTAAAGATATTGCCTATAACACACCTACGTGAAAATCAGTTATCAGAAAATACACGAAGTAAGTAATGTTGTTTCTGGACCCCATATCTCTAAATTGACCGTCTAAGCAAGCGGGTAATCATGTGTTCTTAGTGCGTACTAACTCTAATCCATCGTCCACATTTCATCCATCAGAAAATACGCGACGTCTGGCGACCCTGGGATCTTACTCTACTAGTCTAGATGGCCATGCTCAGAAGGCTTATTTTAACGACAATGCCTTAAATAAGAAAATAGAATAGACAATGCTTTGAAGATATATTTCAGACTAGCAGCCCTCTCCGGTTTCACCTTACGTATACCAAACTTTACCAAAACTTATAACTCAGAATTTGATAGCATACTTTGGGCACTACGCGAGTGCTTACTCTACTAGTCTAGATGGCCATGCTCAGAAGGCTTATTTTAACGACAATGCCTTAAATAAGAAAATAGAATAGACAATGCTTTGAAGATATATTTCAGACTAGCAGCCCTCTCCGGTTTCACCTTACGTATACCAAACTTTACCAAAACTTATAACTCAGAATTTGATAGCATACTTTGGGCACTACGCGAGTGCCCAAAGTATGCTATTAAATTCTGAGTTATAAGTTTTCACTTCTATCGGTCGTACCTATGTTGCCATTATTTGTAACAATTACATGTGAAAAAAGGCGTATATTTTACACACACTATGTCAGCCGAATGACGCCCACTGGTGGGCTAAGGCCTCCTTCAAAGATCTCTACAAAGACCGGTCTTTAGCAGGTGCTACTTTTCCAATTTCTAACTGGCATCAGCTCTAGCTACTACTACTAGACTAGCTTTCCGTAGGCATTTCCGTAGGCAAAGTAAAACGTAACCGGCGTGATAAGTGTAGACTGCTCATAGACAAACGCAAAAAAAAGATTATGAGTGACAGCATTTTTTGTATCCTCTAGATCTAAATCTAAGATCGCCGGACGCGATCGAAACTTGAGTCGGACTGGACTGACTATATTAAACGTGAGTTACCCGTGTATTTATGTAAAATGTGTAATAACCACGTTAGTTTTCATACTAAAACCCTTGTTAAGCCGAGTAAACTCACGCATGCCATGGGTACAGTAGTATAGCAAGCTACCAGACTCTATCAGGATGGCCCCCAGCCATGACAGTTTCAAACACCGGCTCCAGCGCTGGCTTGTCGAGCACTCGTTTTATGACATTAATGAGTTTTTACAATTGAATTTATTTATTATTATTTTCGGATTCAATTATTATCAATTATTATTTTATGTGACGTGTAAATTGGCTTTACCAAATAAATGAATAGAATTTTTTAAAATAAACAGTGACGAGACGAGCAGTACATAGTTAGTAGTTAGTTAAACGGGGCCTTTTCCGCACTTAGCCTCTCAATCGGGCCAATGTGCGTGGCTCATACTAACCTTCTACTCCAGCCATCCCAGGCTATCCCAGAAGGCAAGCAACCTATTTAGGTTGGTGAAGGCCTCCGGGACTACTGCTGGGGAGTGGAGGAATTCTGTCCGTTGATCTGCCACAGTCCTGCATTCCACAATCTCATGCTGTGGCGTTTCTTCCTCCTCCATACATCCCCTGCATAGAGGGCTGTCTGTCACACCTAAATTGAATAAGTGCTTGTTTAGAGGACAGTGGCCAGTCATAATACCTATAACTTTACGTACTTTGTCCCTGCTTAATCTGATAAGGTTGCGGGCAAGTTTTTTTGTTGCTACCGGAATAGCATTTTTGGATTGCCTGCAACCTTCAGTGTTTCTCCATTCCATTGAATGTGCTTTCCCAGTATTTTCCTGCAGCCATGTTTTTATTTGGGCCTGAGGTATAGGCATTAATGGTTCCGGTCCTTATACTACTGCCTTTGCTCCTCTTTTGGCCAGTTCATCAGCTGCGTCGTTACCTAGTGAGAAACGAGCAGTACATATGCCTGATGATAAGCAACATGCTTGCCACATAACATCACAGTGACACGCAGCTATTGGAACATGAAGAGTCCAAATCATTACCTTGCACTGCACTGCGCTTGTAACCCAGAGATCTAAAATGTTATATCTCTAAGGCCTGTAATTTATCTGGAAACATTTCCGTTCAAACTGGGACATAGTAAAGTTTGCACATTACTGATTGGCGGTAGAGTAACTGACAAAGGTCTGGTACTTCCATAGGCGGACTCTACCAAGAGTCCTACCACTACAAAAAAGCTTGTTGTGTGTCAAAAAAAATGTGACTTAAAATTTAAAGAATTGGGGGTTTTTTATATTTTTATTGCCATAGCTTGTGTTTTGCATAAAGCACCTGAAAGTATCAAGATAAGATATAATTAATCTTATCAACAAAAATTGTAACCATTCATTATAACCTCTGACTTATAATGTTGGGAGATAAGATCTTATCGTTGGTCGAAGTCTAAAAACTTATCAGGGATGATCCCTTTGGCGCAAATATAATTGTTATTTTATATTAGATTAGATGTCCGCCCCGACTTCGCCCGTAGTACCTACATTATATAGCACTCATCGGGACCCGTACGTATCCAACGGTGAAAAAATTACTGAAATCGACTTAGACAAAAATGACTGAACAGTCATTCCTGAGAATATCGCTTTCAAACAAAAAACCTCTTCAGCTACCTGTTACGCCACCTGTCGGAAATTGGTCGTACCAACTCAGATTTAGAAACAAATTTGATTAGTTAAGGTTTATATTCAATGACGCAATCTTGGACATTGACGAAATTACGGTGACATTACCGAATGGAAGCCAAAAGAAAAAGTTGAAGTTGACGCAATCTTAGACACATGCTGTCATGTCAAAGCACGCTACGAATACTCTCAAAAAGGAATATTTTCTTCCCGTTTTTGTTACATTCTTGTTTCATGCCCCGCTTCTATTGATAGTAGCGTTATGTTCTATAGCCCATAGCCTTCCTCGTATAAATGGACTTTATAATATTAGTATAGATTAGCTGAACCGTCCCCGCCTTGCTACGCCACCTATCGAAAATTTGTCGTACCAACTCAGATTTAGAACAAATTTGGTTAGTCACGTACTTCGGCGCACGTTAGAAGGCATCCATAAATTACGAGGTGTTTTTTTAAACGACTTCCAAAAAGGAGGAGGTTATCAATTAGACCCCTATGTTTTTTAATGTATTTGACCTGGTTTCTCGAGAACCCCCGTACCGATTTTAAAATTTATTTTTATGTTCGGATGGATATACTTTCCGAATGGTCGCATATAAATCTTATCGAAATCAGTCTTTTTTGTGTGTTTGTGGTTTTTGAAATATGAACCAAAAACGAAAATTTGCATATTTTTTTCTGGATGACGTAGTTGTAGATTTCACAATTGCTTCGGTACTCATACATCATGAGTAGGTACCGAAGCAATTGGGGTGGGCCACGATATCGGGGGATAGGCTTCGAAAGGCAATGTTTCCAGTGAAATCACAGGGCATAAAGACAAAACATCTTATATCTCTGGGTGACAAGCGCAGTGCAGCTCTAGGTAATGATTTCAACTCTTCATGTTCCAATAGCTGCGAGCCACTGTGCTGTTATGTGGCAGGCATGTTGCTTACCATCAGGCGCATGTCCTACTCGTCTCGTCACGTCTATACTATAAAAAAGCTTAGTTTGTGCCTTCAAAAACGTTGATGGGTTTTCAGATCAACGGATCAACTCACGAGACAATCACATACGGAGAAATTATCCAACAAACTATCAACTTCGCTGTCTCGCTCCATCGTATGGGCGTTAGAAAGGGAGACGTGATCGGGATCCTATCAGAGAACAGACAGGAGTTTTGGGGAGCTGTGATTGGTGCTACGAGTGTTGGAGCCGTGGTGACTACGCTTAGCACTAGCTATGTTCAAAGTAAGTAGTGCACAAGGGGATCAAACCTACGACGCTACGACCTTAGATGACATTTAAATGGCGGCGGGCGCGGACATGACATGGCTGCCTATTTCATTCAAACTTCATACGAATTGCATGGAAATAATGTGCAATTTAGGAAACACTGATGTCATGGCTTGGGCTTGCTTATAACACGCCATTTCGTCCATCAGTGTGTCATTGAAAATACATATTACCATATTTTTTAAAATATGTTCCCCTTTTTTTCGAGAACGCCTGAACTGATTTCAGTTTATCTTTTCGAATGATCCCCACATGAATTTAATCCAAATCAAAGCATCAATCAAGCAGCAGCTTTAGAAATATCAACAAAAACTGAAATTTTCTTAGTTTTTTAAATTTCACAAAAAAAGATCGAGTGACTGAGTTTAAATTTAAGTTAAAGTTTTTTATTATTTTCTACGTTTAAAATATTTGTGGACAATTAACACACAACACCATCTGACCTCAAACTAAACAAAGTTTGTACTATGGCGGCCAGATAGCTGATATAATACTTACATAGTTGTAAATACATACTTATTGTACATAAAACACCCAGAAACGGTACAAATATTTGAATTCATCACACAAGTATTTGCACTGGGTGGGAATCGAACCTACGGCCCTCGGCATCACAGGCAGAGTTACTACTTACTACCCACTAAGTCATGAGGCCAGTCGTTTTAATTAATTTCTATCTTACTTTTCAGGTGAACTCACTCACGCGTTGAACATCTCAAAGCCGAAATACATAATCTGTTCCCCATTCACATACAAAACCCATGAGAAAACGTTAAAATCTTTCCCATTTCTAAAAACCGTTATTTTATTCGGTAGTGATATACCTAAGGACGTGGTCAATTATAACGCTTTAGCAGTTAACGTTGCTAACGTTAATTTTGAACAGTTTGAAGCTGTTGATGTGAATGGAACAACGGATACGTTATTTATTGTGTATTCTTCTGGGACAACTGGTTTGGCGAAAGGTGTCATGTTGACACATCAAAATGTCATCACTTGTTGCTCATTGTAAGTATTTTATAATTTACTTATGCAAATATAAATTTAATTTAAAAAATCACCAACGGAATAGGCAAGACGTCTAAAAAAAATATTTCCGACTGTAGTAATAATTTCTTATTAAAAAAATTGTTCACGTATTTATTTTTCTTTCACAAACAAAACAATGGCGTAGATACTTAGAAAAATTATACATTTTGTATAATGTATAATAATTATTTTTATTTCAAATTGTACCTAATCATGAAAAGAAAAAAGAAATTGTGAACGTATGACGCTACCAAGTGATAATTGTATCCTATGGTCTGAACAAATGAATTGAATCGAATTGAATATCAAATTACGTCACTTTATGAAAGAAAACATCGTGAGGAACCCGACAAGTACCTAGAATCTTTTAAGATCATGTTTAATCAACCCGCACTAGGACAGCGTGGCCTTGATTCTTTCCTTGCAAGAAAATGTCCCGAGTCCCAGCAGAGGGAACATTTAGTGCGTTGTTAGGTTTCTGTAGCCAAATGGCAAAATATGGGACCCTTATAGATGTCATGTCTGTCTGTCTGTCCGTCCGTATGTCACAGCCACTTTTCTCCGAAACTATAAGAGCTATACTATTGAAACTTAGTAGATGTATTTTGTAAACCGCATTAAGATTTTAATACAAAAAAATAGAAAAAAAACAATACATTTTAGGGGTGTTCCACACTTAGTTCTAAAACTCAAAAAAATCTTTTCCATCAAAACCATACGTGTGGGTTATCTATGGATAGGTCTTCAAAAATGAAATTGAGGTTCCTAACATACTTTTTTTTTAAACTATATAGTTTGCGCGCGAGACTCTTCCAAAGTGGTAAAATGTGTGCCCCCTCCTGTAACTTCTAAAATAATAGAATGACAAAAATAAAAAAAGTGTATGATGTCCATTACCATGTAAACTATCAACGAACATTGGTTTGAATGAGATCTATTATGTAGTTTTATTTTAATACGTCATATATTCACTATTGTTCAAACACTGATTAACGTAACAAAAGAACTACAAGAACTTTTATATTATGTTACTTGCTGCTACGGAAGCCTTCATGGACGAGTGCGACTCGCACTTAACCACTTTTATTTATATTATGTTTCGTTCAGTTTTGTTCCAAATTAAAGGTCACCTGTAAAACGAGTTTATTTTTTGAAAACGATAAACCTTGTTGTTGTATCTCTTCCAGCCCTTTAAGTTCATCTTCAGACGTAACGACACTAGTAATAAACCCGTGGTACCATGTGATGGGGCTCGTGGGGTTCCTCAAGGGTCTGTCTACGGGCAGAACTACAGTCTACATGACGAAGTTTGATCTGGACACGTATTTGAAAGCTATTGAGAGGTACAAGGTAAGGTTGATTTAATTTATTTTGTAGTGGTAGGACACTTGGAAGAGTCCGAGTCCGCCTGGGGAAGTACCACACCTTTGCCAGTTATTCTGCCGCCAAGCAGTAATGTGCAAAAATTACTGTGTTCCAAATTTAAGGGCAATGCTCCCAGATAAATTACAGGGCTTAGAGACATAATATCTTAGATCTCTGGGTGACGAGCGCAGTGCAGTGCTAGGTAATGATTTGGACTCTTCATGATCCAATACCTGCGTGTCACTGTTGTGCTGTTATATGGCAGGTATGTTTCTTACCATCAGGCACATGTCCTGCTCGTCTTGTTACTATATATAGATGTATACTTAAATAAATAAAGTCAGTAGAGCTCAACCATTGGTCCTTCGAGCCTGATCAATGTTAGAGTTCTAGACCTGTATAGTGAAATACAATTTCGCCGTTCTTTTATCACGTAATTTATTTCTGTCTAAAAATATGAGTTCAGTCCACACGCTATCGCAGTTGGCACAATAAGGATGGAAAAGAAGTTACTTGTGTTGTTGAAAGTCAAAAAGTACTTACTAAAAGTTTATAAAAGAGTTATATAATATTGCAAGACCATAAGAACTGAAAGTTTCTAATTATTAATGCTGTCAACAGCTCTAATGTGCAAACATTACTGTGTGCGGTTTGAAGGGCAATGTTTCCTATATTTCCGGGAGACGCGAGCAGTACAGTGTTAGGCAATGATTTGTGTTCCAATGGCTGCGTGATACTGTGCAGTTATTGACAGAAGTATTGTTTACCATCAGGCATATAGTCTGCTCCTCCCATCACTTTATACTAGGAGTATAAAAAAACACAAACTTTCGACTTTATAATATTAATGTAATTTCCAGGTCGCTCAACTTATAGTGGTTCCACCGGTCTTGGTCGCGGTTTGTAAGTCAACCGGCCAATATGACTTGAGTTCTGTAACTTTGATATACTCCGGGGCTGCCCCTCTACACAGAGATAGCTGGCAAGCAGTCTACGATAAGTAAGTTACGAGGGTCAAACTGAAAGTTCTTAGAACTGGCCACTTATAAACAATATAATAAAAAAATAATTCTATAATTTGAAAATAGAACTCTTTGCCAATATTACTGAGTATATACTTCATTCATTTGTCATTTGTTTTACGATTTGGCGGCAAATTGAAAATTGCCTGTGTCACGTCAACATGAATTTAACACGAGAAAATTTTCGTCCAATGATTTTTTATGACTTTCGATGTCATTTAAGTCAACAAGAAAGTTATGATAGATTACGATTGGCCTTTCACGATGAAGCCCCATCTCGTGCGACTGTTTACAACTGGTTTAATGAGTTTAAACGTGGTCGCACTAATCTCACTGATGATTTACGTGAGGGACGGCCTTCTACGGCGACGACTGAAGATAATATCTGTGTTGTGCAGCGTATGATAGAGACTGACAAAAGAGTGACCTATCAGCAGATTCGGACAAGCTTAGGCATCGGTATGAGTCAAGTGCACAAAATCCTACACGAACATTTAGCGGTCAGGAAGCTTTGCGCCCGGTGGATACCTCATAATTTGACTGAGGCTCAAAAAACTCCATCGTGTGGATTGGTGCCGTAAAATGATTGAAAGATTTAACGGAGGTGACTCAAATGCTGTGTTCGACATACTAACAGGTGACGAAAGCTAGATTTACTGTTATGATCCTGAAACCAAAAGACAAGCTCAGTGGGTGTTTCCTTTCGAGGAGTTGCCTTTGATTTTTATTTATTTTCAAAAATTAAAGAAAAACTTAAAGGAAAGCGGTTTATGAATGCTGAAGAAGCAGTGGCTGCGTATCGCGATGCCATTGAAGAGACCCCTAAGGACGAGTGGGCAAAGTGCTTTTCCCAGTGGTTCCATCGCATGCAGCGGTGTATTGACGTGAATGGACAATATTTTGAAAAGATAAAATAAAACTAATAACTGGCTAATGTAATCAGAACTTTCAGTTTGACCCTCGTATATATATTAACCCATTCCTCACCTTTCTAAAAGTATCGACCTCACCCCAATGCCTCCATACATTAGTATTCAGCCAGCCCATCGGCGGCCCGGTATCTCGACAAAGTGCTCTAGCCCGCCCTTCGGCGTTTCCGGCGTTAGCCTATAGATAGATTTTGACATGAGCTGTCAAATCGCTCCACCAACTAAGAACGGCCATGCACCACCACCCACCGAATCAAGAAAGAGCTGTTAATCTGCCAATCCTTCCGGTGTCCGGGCCTGGTGAGATTTCCCGTGTTGAGTTTTTTATGTATACCTAATTTACACGTACGGCCGCCTTGTTAAACGCGTATATGTTTAATTTTCTTTAGCACTTATGGCAAAATTGTGTCATTTACATTAGTTATTACCAAATTAGTAATGTAGAGTGAAGGTGAGTCATAACAGTCTATCAATTGATGCCGGTCGGGTCCATCGTGTGGAAGAGAGAGAAATCCCGAGTAGATCCCGAGACTTGTGACACGATATATAAAAAAATATTTACAGAAAGATTTACAGAAAGATTTACAATATCACTATACAACAACAATTTTAACAATATGCGTAATATTTTATCTTTTGGATTTATTGCATAATCCGTTTCCGGCGAGCCCCAAACTAGGCAGAGCCTGTATCGTGGGCCCTGTCAAAAGTTTCCTGATCACTTTCTTTTGAGTACAAACACCCAAATTTTCGTATTTACATATAATATTACTTCATTCATTCATAATTTAAGAGCGACGCTCTTGTCGGTGGAGTAATATTACTAAGATGTTAATATTGTTTATTCAGGTTCCCGAACCTTCGAGACTTACTGCAAGGTTACGGAGCGTCAGAGTGTACCCTCGGCGTCACACAGTTCGATTTTGCAGATGTAGACTTCTCTAGAAAGAAGCCAGGGAGCGTTGGAAAGTGTGTCATGGGGTGCACTATTAAGGTAAATAATTGGACAGAACTTAGTACAAAAATCACAAACGATTTAATTTTGTGTAATTTAATTGTCAAAGTCAATGTACCAGGCCACTCAGAAAGTTTTGCGAAAAAAAGTTTTTATTTATAAGACACTGGCCACTTGTAATTATTTTGAAAACTTTGATTATGTAAAACTACCTCTGTTCGATTTTCGAATTTCCCTTCACATTTTTTTTTATGGATCTGCATCGAGAACATTTTCGTGCTATGGGTTTTACAGTTTCAAATGTGGCTTAAAACCTGATGAGTCATTTGATCAACTTCCAATTGCTTATGGATGAAGAACCTTCAAAAGCAACCATTTACCGCTGTAATAGCGAGTTCAAACGCAGTCGTTTTACTTTGGGGGATGAACAAAGGAGTGGTCGTCCTACGACGGCTGTCACCGAAGAAAGTGTGCTGGCAGCATTGAACTCTTAAAAAACGGAAGAAGCGGCACACGCTCCTCAACGATGGCGATATAAAATCAGGTGACGTCTCCTGATTGAGATCAGTCGCAACGTGAGCGACAAATGGAGCGCATGTGTGCGAATAATTCCACGAAATTCGATTTGAGCTGTTACAATGCCATTTTGTGTGCACAAATAGTACCAAGACCAAGAAAAAGTTTCGTGGCATCACTTTTTATACGCAATTACACAAAATCTATAATTATTTCATTTAACATAATATTTTCTGTTGTAAACAATTCGGAATTTGTAAAAAGGGACAGATATACATGAGGTGAAAGAGTGGGACACGACCAGCGTTATGTTGACTGCAGTGATAACGGCCAATGTTTATTTACGTCACGGGCAACGGCTATTCCTTCTCTTTCACGCCAGTGTCGTCGTATGTCTTTCTATTCTTCTCGAAAAAATATTTAAACAAACGTGTAACTGTGGTATGTATAGCTGTCTCATTTCCATCTACTGCCAATTTGCTGTGATATCTTTGTCATTCATCACAACTTATCTCACGATGGAAGTGTAGTTGTGTGCACGTTGTGTATTTGTGTGAAATTTTCGCCACATTATGTTGATTTCATATTAGAACGTACCTCATCTTCCTTTCCTTAATTATATGATGGCTGGCAGTAAAAAATGTAATTCAAGAAAACAGACACATTACGTACTGAACGAGAGAGAGACAGAGCGCGCGGCAGTGCCTGTTTATGCGACACCACCAAACGACCTAATATAGTTACTGCCCGATGCACCAAGATTATGCTGGACGATAAGATCCTAGAGATAGCCAAGACCATCGAAGGGCACGGAAACGTCAAAGCAGATTGGGAAAATTGGGAGGTACCGAGAATACAGTGGGTCAACGGAGTTCCAGGATGTGGAAAAACAACATGGGTGATTAGACGCTTCGACGTGGACAATGACGCCATCATCACTACAACACCTGAGGCAGCAAAAGATCTAAGAGAAAAGCTATCGCACCGAATCGGAAACCTGGTCAAAACCAGAGTGCAAACCATGGCTTCTGCTCTGGTAAATGGTTTCGGTAGATAAAGTTTCAGTCGCCTCATGGTGGACGAAGCTCTCATGAACCATTTTGGAGCCATTGTGATGGCTTCAAGGCTGTCTGGTGTTGGTGAAATTGTCCTCATTGGAGACGTCAATCAGTTGACTTATATAGGGAAAATCTCTTCGAAATGAGGTATCATCGCCCGACCTGGTAACAAAGATCAGCCAGGAGTTGCTCTGCACACATCGAAACCCAATGGACGTCGCATATGCGCTGAGGGAAATATACTCCGGTATGTACTCTTCAGCGTCCCGTGTAAAGTCCCTAGAGCAGAGAAGATATAAGGGAGCGCAAATATCCAACACCCAACCAAACACCCTCTTCTTAGTTCACATTCAAGAGGAGAAGGAGACCCTGACAAACCAGGGTTATGGGTCAGGCACCGGGTCACGCATCCTTACCATCCATGAAGCTTAGGGACTAACATACGAGTCAGTAATCGTAATCAAAACCAAGGCAAACATGAAGCTGCACGAGAGCGTGCCCAATGCGGTAGTTGCAATCTCACGGCACACGGGGACCTTCACATACTACGCTGACGACACCGACGACGCCATCGGTCGGTTCGTGCCGCGAGCGTGGGCTGCATCATCGAAGACCATCCGCGATTTTAACCTACAGATGGCCATCAGGGACAGAAATGCGGCCGTTGTGGAGGCTCTGGGCCGGGAGGAGGCAGCTTAGGCAAATGGCAAAAGGCAATTAGGCAAACACTCGATGTCCAGTCGATTACTAGCGGAATCCCAACCTGTAGTGATCGGCTCTACAGACGAGCACTAGAATTAGATTTTAAATATACCCAAATCCCTTCTATTTTTCTCTTCTCCTTATCCAAGAAATGTGTAAAAAAAAAAGATAATTGTAAGGACAAAGATCACGGACCCCGGAGTATGTGGAGTGGAAAATACTAATAAAAAAAACAAGACACATTACGTACGAAGAGATTCAGCATACTCTGCAGATTGGTTCTAGAAGTGTTCACAAGATATTGCACGTGCACCTTCGCGTACGAAGGATAGTTTCCCGCTGAGTGCCGCACAATCTTACCTAAGCTCAGAAGTAGAAACGTGTCTATTGGTGCCATGATATGACACAAAAGTTGGATGCAAGCTCGTCACAACGCGATTACGACACTGTGACAGGTGACAATTTCTCGATTTATCAATACGATCCAGAAACAAAGCGTAAGTCGACAGTTTGGCAGTTTCAAAATGAACCAACGCTTACGATAGTGAAGCGATTGAGGAGCGCAGAGGAAATTTTAATCGTAAGTTTCTTCACTTTGACGGGGTACTTAATTTCAATTCCACTTTGAGACCAAAGCATCATCAACGTCGAATGGTGCAGCATAAAATGCCTGCCAGGAGTTTTTTTCTGCAATGAGCAACAAGCAACCGAACACTGGGCTCCTCGGAGTCCTTTTTCACCACGACAACGCGCCCGCGCACTCTGGAGGGACACTCACGAGGGACTTCCTGGACTCCACACCGGTCAGAGTCTTGGGACACGCTCCTTACAGATCTGTTTTGGCTCCGTGTGGCTTCTTTTTAATAAAATAAATAAAATATGTTTGTTTCAGGTAAAGTAAAATAACATTACAACCCATAGATCAAGAAGACACTAAATTAAAATAAAAATACTATTAAAACATACTAAGTAGGTATTCAAATCGTACAACTTCGTCATAATATATCGTCATACATTTACATTTCTCTATTTATTTTCGATTCGCAATCTGATGCGTTGTCCTCCACGATTTAAAAATCGGGCTACCATAGCAGTCCACTAAACACTTTAAAATACCATTTGGCGATCTTCTCAACCCATCCCAGGAAGAAGCGATTCGGGACCTGATGACGGCGAAGAAATCCGGAACCCGCTCATCGGCGAACATGCCTGATGCGCTGCAAAAGCGCGGTTTTCGCATTAGAATGCGAAAAGCATCATTGTATTGCACCCTAATGGTGTGATGCGTTCTGCGAGTGTATTTTGTCCACAGTTGACACGTGTACAGGCATAGACAGTAGGCTTTAAACAAAGTTTTTATTCTTTGGGTTTGCTATTGCCATCTCTATCATTTCAAACGAAAAGAAAAGAGAGAGGCAAATCAAAACAAAAGACAGTTTTCGTAAGGCGGTAGGCCTTAGGTTCGAAGTAGAAATGACCGGGAGAACTGGACCATAGGACCTACCCTACCATATTGTGCCATACTTTTTCCTTACTTTCCTTACCATACTATTGTATCATATTTTTGACCCAGCTCGTAAACCATATTTTACCATATTGTATCATACTTTTAACCTAGGCCATGGACTATATTGTCTTATACATTTTCCCAGATCGCCCAACCAGCAAAACAGGCTCAGAACTCGCACTTTATAAGAGTGGTAGGCTTTAAGCGCTCTTATAATTGTTTTAGAACATGCCATCGATCCTAATTACATTTTAGACAAGCCGGTATGGTCTCAAGAACGCTCAGTCTCATAACCAAGTCTCATATATGTATAGAAGAGACATTTACTATGCTATTGTAAGCCACTTACTCCTATAAGAGCATTTACTAAGACTTGTTGCACTTGAAAAAAACTTGCTCTTATATGCGTATTTTCTAAGCTCGTTTGATTTTATAATAGACTTGCTAAATGCTATTGTAAGATGTCAGACTAATATCAGCATTGCATAAGAGTACTGTGAGTACGTGCATTTCTGATCTTATTTGAAACTATTATAAGATCAATAGCACTGGATAAGTATTTTATTAGAGTGATTTTGGATCAACATATTTACAATACAAAAGACAAGATCCATAAAAGAGCGTTTGATCTTAGATCAATTTTGGGAATACTAATTTTAATAGTCTTAAGAGTAATTTTGCTGGACATATTTTATTTCAAAATTTTAATAATGTTAAATAATGGATTACAAAAGCTGGAAAAGATTTAAGAAAACTGGTGGCTACAGGAGGAAAGTTGTTAAGAAGTACAATGAAATGTTAAAAAGAAAAACAAATATACCGCTATCAGGACAAGGTAGTGTAGAGAAAAATATCAGTGAGGGTTCTGCAGGTCTTGCTTTCATAAAAGAGGTTTCATAAAAAAATGTTTATAAAATTTCTAACATAAAATGCAAATTTGTGAGTGTCTTATATGGTCAAAGTTTGTATTTTGTACCGCTGTTACATACTTTATAATAAAAAAAAATTAAAATTATGTATCGTTTTTATTATCAGCAAGGCAGCTACTGCCTTCATAAATATGTAGTTAAATAAAAAAATACAAATCTTATATTACTTATTATCTTATATTACTACACACAAAATAAAGTAATTAGTAACAAAATTTGAACATATTTTTTGGAATCTCAACTCAATCTTCAAATAAAAAAGTCACACAAATAAAGTAATTAGTAAGGAACAAAATTTGAACATATTCTTTGAAATCTCAATCAGTCAACAAAAAATCTAATTGAACTAAATATGTAGACCTCGTCTACCTCCATCAGGCGTGATCGAGGCGTTTGCGTTTCGGTGATCATCTTGGAGTAAGAACACATTAGGACCTAATGTCAGACAAACTAACTACCTAATGATTAGGTAGTTAGTTTGTCTCGCGTTCCAGATCTGATCAGATCAGATTATAATCCGCAACTGAACTTTCATTTTTTCTTGTTTGTTGTTTTTAGGCCAAAATAGCACGCTATTCTGCTCCCACTGCTCAGGTACTGTTGTTAGACTATGCTTTCCTCGCTCAATGGTCTGCACAATCTTGAATGGCATGTTGTAAATCTTCAATAATCAAAATTCAAAATCTGTAACAAAATCGTAAAAATGTAGGTAACAAAAAAAAAAATAAGGAAGTATTTGTAGCTAAGTGTTTCAACGACCTCAAAATCTTAACAAATGCGATGTAATTATATTTAAGATATTAAGATTAAGTTAAAAAAAATTCCTCCCTGTCGTTTTAAGGTTTTATGTGAAATTGCGAGGAACCCTAATTTATTCCAATATGGAGTTATCTTTAGTATACCGAATGCTAAAATTAGAGTAAACAATCTTACAATAGTCTAATAGTGCGCTTGTAAAATGCAGCTATACTAATGGCGACACTATTAATACAAATTAACAAATAAAATAATTAAACGAGAACAGAAAATACCAAATTTAACAAGGCGCATGAATTTTGAAGCGTATAAAGAGGTCTACTTAACAGTAAATAATATATTCCAATAGAATTACTTACCGTAATACTTAAATACACGCACTTGATAATTACGGCACTTTAGTATAACATTAACTTCACAGCAACTTTAATTTGTTTTCATTTATTAATTGTTTTTTCTTCCTTTGTAACTTATTTGAATCCAACACTCACACCAACTTTTAAGTTTGATCTGACGTAAAATCATAAATGAGCTTGAATTGCCTCAAAAGATTCTAACCTTAGCCCAATATAAGCCTATGCAGGCTTACAAGATACTTACGTAAAAGCCTAAGTCGGCTTAAATTAATTTTGGCTAGATTTCAGTAAGTGCAAACTGTATTCAATTAGACTGATATTAGAACGATATTAAACTAAATATGCTTATAATTAGTGCCCAAACCCAGGCTTATACGATTATATAGGAGTGATGTAAGAGCAAAAAACCAGTAGTCTTGAGATTGTTGTAAGCCTAGTTTTTGCTGGTTGGGCGTGGACCATCATACTATACCATATATTGTATCATAGTTTTTTCCTATTTCGTGAAACATACTTTACCATATTGTACCATACTTTTTTTTGACAGTGGGTGACAAGACGGGCAGAGCATGTGCCACATGGTAAGCAACATGCCTGCATAACAGCACAGTGACACGCAGCTATTGGACTATGAAGAGCCCACCTTGCAAAGCACTGCGCTCTGTTATGCGGTGGTAGTTTAGAGTCTTTTTAAAAAAAGACAGAATTATAAGGGAAAGGGTTTATTACGTTTACTTATTTAAACTTTATAAAATAACTTAGGGGTTGCACAGAACACCCTCGTAAAAGCAACCGCACAGGTCGGAGGTTCAAGACGGACTGACGATTCTATCGGTGTCGTAACCCAACTCTCCGGTCCTAAGTCCGTGATGCTGATCCAGGGTTGCTGGGTAAGCATCACAGCCTCAAAAGCCGGGGCATAACACCTCACCCTTTTAGAGGAGACATGGGGTACTTCCAGGTCTCCATTAGATCTGACGTCTGAGGGGTGCTACTGGGTCTCGCGAAGTCGTTAATTCGACATGAGATTCTGAGGAATCATCGGCTGAGCCTGATGATGTCGCTGCTGGTATTGGAGGTCTACGAGTAAAAATGGAATGGAACTGCGGGTTGCTGTTACGTGAACAAAAACGCTTATAGCTATTATACACTAAGTAGATACTAATTAAGACTATAATTATGGTTATGACTACAGATTGATGTGTCCCATACTGGTTTGACCTGGTCTGATGAGTTTCGAGTATGTGCAGTCGGTCTAGAAGAGACTCGACTTCAACCCCGTTTGGGTTGAGATTGTCCAGGTCTGATATGTTGACTAACCGTGTAGGAAACACATTATCTTTAATCAGAGCAACCAATTGAGTGACGTCACAACAGGCGTCATCCGTGATAAGTGAAAGTTTGTAGGTGTAGTTATATTTAAAATGTCATATCTCGGTACGAGGGATGTAGTTTTACAATGCCCGACACAGTTGACGGGGACAGCTATGGTTCCCGTTCCGGACAGGGTGGTTTCGTACAATTTTGAATTTTGACAATCGATTCTGATTTTACTTGGATCGGAAAATACATAAATCCACCTGTTTTTTGATATGGGATGTACAACATCTAATTTCCCAGTAACCTTTGTTTACATTGTGGTGGTTTCGAAGTGATTGCTTTCGACAGCAATTCACTTTCACAAATCGGTTTTGCGTCCGTTACATAAATATTCTCTATTTTACACATATATGTTCCCGGGTTTACAGATACACAGTCGCGTAGACTATCCATAGTACAATATTGAGACTGGTCTTTGGTCATTGCTATATATTTAAAGTCCGGCAGTATGACGCTGAAGGCGTTGCTTTCCTTACTGTCGTAAGGAGTCGGTAAACTTATACTATGTGACAAAATAAATGTTTTAGAGCTAATTAGCGGTACTTGTAATACAAAAATTATTTTATAATTAACATAGTAACAGACTAAGGTAGACGTGCTAAGTATTGTGTGTATATTGTTTAGACTTAACTCGGCCGGCAGCTCAAGGTCGCTAGGCAAATGCCTATAGTTAACGGCGAGTTCTCGGTATAACTCGTAAGGCGACATTATTGCTGGATGCAGGATGTTTTGCTTACCGAACAATATACCATTGATCACGTCTTCTAGCTGAAACGATAAAGTAAGTAGGGCTGTCTCAAGGGAGTTTAACATCCCGTTTACGCTGTTAAGTATTAGGAACCCGTTGGTTTCTCTGTTATATTGGATATAATGCGTGTGAGCTCGTCAACGGCCATATTTAATTTTATTTCGTTATTTTTTATTGTACTAATAGTATGGTTGTATGACGACATAGCGGTAGAAGTAACTAAGATGTTTTCCCGAATTAAATTGACCAGTTCGGTCTGGTCTTGTTGTATCATCTCTATTGCCGTGTCATACTTTAGTCCATCTTCTTCGTCAAGATTTCCAAAATGTGTTTTACTAGTGTGCCTAAGCCTCCTATCCAGGCACTGCGTCTAACCTTGTTGTCGAGTAAGTGGGAGATAGAAGAGAACTCTGATGCAACATCCTGGTACCGTGCTGTTAAAGGTTGGAGTCTACTGCGGCAATCCATATTAATTTCAATAACTCTAGTCTGATTACATAGTTGTTCTATTGTTGCTAGGGTGGACCGAATGTTTTGTAAGTGTGGGCCAAATCGAGAGACATCGACTGGTATTACAACTCTTAACTGTACATTACTTATCCTAAGTGTGCCCAGGTGGTCGAAGTAGATGCCCGAGCTTGTAACTATCGGCTGGACGTAATCTTGTTGAGGCTGACCTCGTACTTGACTGCAAATAATAGTTATAGTTAACTATGGTATGACGCCTTTGTTGCACTTATACTATACCTACTTACATGCTATGTTATATGAATACGTATCCTATTCCTACACTAAATCATAAGTCTACAAACTAATTTCGGGGCTTGCCGGTTTCACCTGATCGAAATAGTGTGTGACATGCCGCCGATTGATCAGTAAGGTCAGCGTGTTGTTTCCGCCAACTCTTACTACTTTGTAGGGCCCCTTCCAGAGCGGAGAGAGAGCCTTGCGTAACCGCAAATGGTTTTTGAGGCATACTAGGTCACCGACCTTATATTTAGCCGGACGAGTATGCCCGTCGTAGTATTCCTTTGAAGACTCCTTAGATTTCCTAATAAAATCCAGGGCTTTTTCTCTAGAATATTTTAATCGGTTCTGGAGCATTCTGACATAGTCAGGGTATGTGGCTCCGGATGACTCATCATATACAGAATTGGGTATTTGTGGTTTAGTTCCAAACATCAGTTCGTAGGGTGTGTAGTGAGTTGTACAGTGGACAGACGTGTTATACGCTAACATAGCGGTATATACATAGCGAGGCCAGTTTGTTTGGTCTTTGTTTATATATGATTTTAAGTATTATTGGTAGAGTGGCTACGCTCTAGAGCTCCTTGTGTCTGTGGATGGTAAGGGGAACACCAAAGATTTTTTATCTTTAGAAACTCGCAAGTTTTCTTAAAGAGGTCTGCTGTGAAATTAGAGCCTTGGTCCGTCAGGATCATTTTAGGAATACCAAAGATAGATACGTAATGGATTAAGCATTCACTCGTTTCTTCCGCTGTAGTGCTACGGATTGGATACGCGGCGGAGAACTTAGTAAGGTCATCTTGTATGGTTAAGATGTATTTAAGTTTGGCAGGGCCAGACTCGGGTAGTGGCCCGACAATATCTATACGTTGGCCTGGTGCCGTGGACGTACTAGTGATCTGCATTGGTGCTCGGTTGACCCTCCTGAGGGCCTTGTTCGCTTGACAAGACTTGCAGTCCTTCACATAGGATTCAATGTCACTGCGCATTCCTTTCCAGTAATAGGTCTGCTTAATTCTGTTATACATTCGTAGGGAGCCTAGATGCCCTGCTACGGGGATGTCGTGGTTGTCGTGTAGGATCTTCTTTACTTCAGTTGGGACTGGGTATATAATGTTGTTGTGGTATATTCTAATTTTAATTTGTGTTCTGTGGAACAAGTAGGATAGTATGTTATAAATTTTAATAAACGAATGTTTTTCAAAAGGATTTTTAAGGTCTGAAATACCGATCTCTTTTGTTTTCTGAAAATAACTAACTCATCTCTTATTGACTTAAGTGTCTGGAAGATTTCAGGGTAAGATGCCTCGTCGAAATGGTGAACCTTTGTGAATATTAGGTAATAGATTTTATGGCCAATCTCTATTTTTGGTAAGAGAAAAGTTCCTTTCTGAGTTGGTTACTCTCTCATTTATTTCGGGGTCGGCTAGTACTTCTTGGACATATGGGTTTGACTCATCCAGGTCAAGGGACGTAGGGATTGAAATTATGCTGGAAGGGCATTTTAAAAGACTTTCATTATGTTCCTCTATTTCAGTGTTATATGTGGCATCTTTGGTAGCCATGGCTTTAAGAAATGTAGGGTAGTCGTCGACGGGGATGTCTAAGCCTGAGCTTGTAGATGGGACTGGAGAGTCACCGCCCGCAACTTCGGGAGGTGCAGAGTGTTTGGGGACAGCATCTGCTGTTTCCGTCTCCTCCTCGTTACTTGTCTTGGCTTCGTTGAGTATTTCAGGTTGTATGTCTGGTAGAGGCACGAGATTTTCAATTGGGCCTAGCAAGTCTGGGGAAGTTGGGGTGACTTCTTCGGGATTGAATGATGGAGGTGAGACTAGTAAGTCTAATAAATCTTCGTCTAAAGGTTGAGGTCCACTTTCGGCCAGAGCTTCCGGTCTTGGGGATGTATTTCGTTGGATAGGGTTCACAGGGAATCGAGAAAGCGCGTCAGCGTTGGCATTTATTTTGCCCTTTTTGTATTGGATATCGTACTCGAACTCTTCTAGTTTGAGTCGCCATCGGACTAGTCGTGATCCTGGGTCTTTGCAATTAAATAACCATTGTAAGGGCTTATGGTCAGTTAGTATTTTAAAACGGTGTCCGAAGAGGTATGGTCTAAAAACTTTGGTGCCAAAGACTATGGCTAGGCATTCTTTCTCTGTAGTGCTATAATTACACTCGGCTTGTTCAGGGTGCGAGAGGCGAACGCTATAGGACGGTCTTGTCCCACAGGTCCCTGAGACAAAATGGCAGATATGCCGAAGTTAGAAGCGTCACAGGTCAATAGGAAAGGTTGTGTAAAATCGGGATACGCGAGTATAGGAGCTGTGACGAGTTTGGATTTCAAGGTTTCGAAGGCGAGCTGTTGCTCGTTTTTCCATTCAAATGGGACGTCTTTTTTGAGTAAGTTGGTGAGGGCTTTAGCCGATTTTGAAAAGTCTGGTATGAAACGGCGGTAATACGATATTAGCCCAAGAAACGATTTGATGTCCTTAGGGAACTTTGGAATTGGGAAATCAGTAACGGCTTTGATTTTGTCTGGGTTTGGTTTGACGCCTTGCTCAGTTATGATATGACCTAGATAGCCGACTTCTCGTCGGAGGAATTCACACTTGTCAGGTTGTAGTTTCAAGTTAAACTTACGGATTCTCTCGAAAATAGATTTAAGATTCAAAATGTGAGTTGGGAGATCGTAAGCATAGCAGACGATATCGTCGAGATACACAAAGCAACGGGTGCCCTGGAGGCCTGAGAGGGCAGAGTTCATCAATCGCTGGAAAGTGGATGGAGCATTTTTTTAATCCGAATGGCATTCTCAGAAATTGGAAATGTCCTTCAGGAACATTGAATGCGGTTTTGGCCTTGTCGGATTCATTCAATAATATCTGATGGAACCCAGATGCGAGATCTAGAGTGGAGAAGTATTTGCTAGATCCGAGCTGGTCAAGGATCTCTGTGATCTGTGGAAGAGGATAAGTGTCTCCAATTGTGATATCATTTAGTTTTCTATAGTCAATGACTACTCGCCACTTCTGGGTGTTGGAAGCGTCTAGTTTCTTAGGGACGACCCATATAGGGGATGACCAAGGGGGATTCTGAGGGCTCTATAATATGCTGTTGTAACATTTTATCAATTTGGTTTCGTACTTCGGTTTTATGAATTTCTGGGAATCGATAAGTTTTCGCGTGTATAGGGATGTCGCTTGTAGTTTTAATGTCGTGTTTAAGGGCATTCGTGTAAGTTAAGGCTTCTCCAGGGAGGTGGAAGATGTCAGAGAATTCGTAACATAACTGGAAAAGAGCTTCTTTTTCTTCATTGTTGAGATGAGGCACACGTAATTGGCGGAGGACTTCTTCTGCTCGAGAGACACAGTTTGGTATGTTACGTTGATTGTTTGTAAAGTCATTGGGATAACCATTAACATGTAAAGAGTCGATTGAAGTGAGTTTCAGCTTGAGGTCCGATTTCAACCTCACTGGCTGTTCGGATGTATTGGCTACAGTTATGTTAACTCTATGGTTTGGTTTTACTTTTACTAGACAATTGGATACTAATAGGGAGTCGGATAAGTGTTGGTCTAATACAGCGCCTTCTGTCAGGTTGGTGTTTTGCACTGAACATTCTATTACTGTCTCAGTACGAGGTGGAATGATGTACGAAGGGTTGACGAAGTGGAGTTCTATATTTAGTTTCCCTATCTTTAGGGTGTCCCGGGTATAGTCAATTTTGCATCCGAATGTTGTTAGGAAGTCCGTACCTATGATACCGTCATAGGGGAGGTTTATAGTTTTTATAACGTGGAATTTGTAGGATATATATATTATATATAGGCTTTGTTTCATGGAACTTTAGTTTGAGTTGGATGTGGCCTTCAGTGAGGGTTGGCTCGTCGCCAGGGTCTATACCCTTGAGTTTGATAGGTTCCTTGGCTAGTTTTTGGACATTGTGGATACAGGTTTGCTTTAGTAAGCATACAGCTGACCCTGAGTCAACTAGGAGATTTAGGGGAACGTTAGATACTTGCGAGTCTACTACTACATGAGGTAGGAGCCGTTTGGTTGTGTCTAGATTGACTTCGAATATTTGGGTATTGGAAAAGCCGTCGGTTTGGGGCTGGCTACCCTGTCGGTTGGCTTGGGTTTTGCGGAAGCCGTCAGTTTGGGGCTGGTTACCCTGTTGGTTAGCTTGGATTTTGTGGAAGCCGTCAGTTTGGGGCTGGTTACCCTGTCGGTTGGCTTGGGTTTTGTGGAAGCCGTCAGTTTGGGGCTGGTTACCCTGTCGGTTGGCTTGGATTTTGTGGAAGCCGTCAGTTTGGGGCTGGTAACCCTGTCGGTTGGCTTGGATTTTGTGAGAGCCGTCAGTTTGGGGCTGGTTACCCTGTCGGTTAGCTCGGATTTTGTAAGAGCCGTCAGTTTGGGGCTGGTTACCCTGTCGGTTGGCCTGGATTTTGTGAAAGCCGTCAGTTTGGGGCTGGTTACCCTGTTGGTTGGCTTGGATTTTGTAAGAGCCGTCAGTTTGGGGCTGGTTACCCTGTCGGTTGGCTTGTATGTGGGTGTCGACTTTATGGCTATGTCTCGGGCGACACCGAGGCGAGACGCTTATTCGTTTAAATCCTGGTTTTCCCCAGGGAGGTCGACTTCATCTTGGCCGACATCGTCGTTTTCATCAGGTTCATTGGGATTGATCATGTTTACGCGCGCCGGTGGTCTATAATTCTGGCTGGTAGATGGGCCCTGAGGCACTCTAAATCTATTATTGTTAAACTCTCTCTTGCGACAATTTGAGATATCGTGGCCGGGAAGTTTACAGTAGCGGCAAAATGCCCTTGTGTCATTTGAGCCTTGTGAGTAAGTCGGTCTAGGTTGAAAATTCGTGGCGTTGGTGTTGGGTTTTGAAAAATTGGATCTGTTTGTATTATTGAACCTATTTGGGTTATTATTGGGCTTCGGTTCTGGTTTTTTATACAACGTTTGTTGTATCCGTTCCTCCGAGACCGCTAAATTTATAGCTTCGTTTAATGTCTTCGGGGAACGGCATCGGACGATGTTGGAAATACGGGGGTGCAACCCCATCAGAAATCTGTGGAGGCAATGTCCTCCATGGCAGCACTGCGCCCGGGCAATTCCTTAATTTTTGTATTGGATGACGAAATTTCAATCAATAATTGTGACAGGAGCGTTTCTACCCTGAGAGCGAATTGACTAACATTGTCACTGGGACCCTGACTACTTTCCTGGAGCTCTGTCAATAGATGTGCGTAATGTTTTCTTTCGCTAAATTGCGTTTTAAGGAAGTCCTTTAATTGTTCCCATGAGTTAAATTCTTTTATGGAGCAGGCGGTCTCTGCTTTGCCACTTAACTGGCTGATTATATACTTAAATAGGACTGGTTTTGGGGTTCCGTGGCGAGCTCATAAGCATTGGAACAGTTGACGATAAATGAGTTTAATTTTCACGGGTCCCATCAAATGGCTTTATAAATTTGAACAGAGTGTTGAGGTCCATCTCAACAGGGGTTGCGCTTAAGGGTGATTTCTCGAATTCGACGTTAGGGGATGGTATATCTAATAACAACTCTTCGTCTACCTTTTTCTGTTTTGACATACTAGAGTATACTTATGAGGTAAAGTTAGGTGGTAATTAATGTCTTACTGTAGTGACAACCCTAATGAGAATTAAGAACAATGACCAAAGACTCACTGGTACAGGAAAGCGGCGATAAGGATTATAGCGGCCGGCTGCATTCCGGCGCGGTGCGCGATGTGATGCTCGATTTAGCTTTTCTTGGTGATGAAGTGGATAAGCTGCAGGGAGCTGCAAGGGAGCTGCTGCAAGGGAGGCCTTGGACACGGGATGGCCTCCGGCTGGTAGCGGCGATTGCGGCGATGCTGGATGGTAGCCTGGTCACAGGCTAACTGGATGTGATTCGATGCACTTGGTTATGATTGCACTGCACTATAGCACTGCACTGTGCACTGGATGACTGGAACGGTTTCGATGAAGATGAGTCCGTCGGTGCGGTTGCGGCACTGGGGATTTCCGATCCCACCGCTGCCACCAATTTGTTATGCGGTGGTAGTTTAGAGTCTTTTAAAAAGACAGAATTATAAGGAAAGGGTTTATTACGTTTACTTATTTAAACTTTATAAAATAACTTAGGGGTTGCACAGAACACCCTCGTAAAAGCAACCGCACAGGTCGGAGGTTCAAGACGGACTGACGATTCTATCGGTGTCGTAACCCAACTCTCCGGTCCTAAGTCCGTGATGCTGATCCAGGGTTGCTGGGTAAGCATCACAGCCTCAAAAGCCGGGGCATAACAGCTCGTCACCCAGAAATCTAAGATTAAGCCCGGTAATTTCTCTGGAAACATTGCCCTTCAGACCGGAACAAAGTAATGTTTGCACATTGCTGCTTGGCTGTAGAATAACTGGCAAAGGTGTGGTACTTGCCTACGCGGACTCTGCTAAGAGTCCTACCATTACAAATTACTACTACTTTTTTTCAGGCCTGCGATATTTTACCATATTGCATCATACTTGTTCCCCAGGTCGTGGACACGGAGACCCAGAAGCCGGTTGGTCCCAACCAGCACGGAGAGTTGCGTGTGAAGGGTCCACTCCTCATGAAGGGATACGTCGGGAAAGAACGAGGAGAAGACTTCGACGATGAGGGGTTAGTATTGTAGTACAAAATAGCCTCAAACATATACTAATTAATTAGTGTTGCAAGAACAAAATTAATCATGTTCGATTTGCCTGCGATTGGGATTTAAAATGTGTACAGTATTCTACTAGTCAAAGAATTCATTTAATATCCATATTGAGGGAGTAGTGAAACAAAATGTAATTCGCAATTTTGTGATGCTGCCCATCTTGGATTTGAAATTTGTCGTAGCGTTTAGTATTCTATTAGTCAAGCCCTTTCATTTGATACCCATTTTGCGGGAGGCTGTGAAAGATATGTTAGCCGCCATTTTGTAGAGGCGGCCATCTTGATTCGATGTTAACCAAACATAATTAAGAACTACCGCACGTAAACTAACCTTCAAATGCATTGAAATCGTTTCATCCATCGATATAAACCAATGGATGTGCCCTGAGTAACTCGAAATTGGTAATAAACTGCGTCTCTATGTGTGTCGTAAGTAGTTTACACATAACCAATCTACTTGACCCCTAGAATAGCTAGCGGCGCGGTATGCTGTACTTCTTCTTATTTTCGTTGGTGACAACGAATAGTGAGAAGTCAAAACGTCCGGCGTTCACCGTTTCCTGCAACCGACTGGAACGGAATGAGTAAGCTCACTCTTCCCAACAATGACGTGATTCCGTGCGTCCTGAAGTTTGGGAGGGCACATCTGTGTATTGAGATCTTTGGTTTCATCCGTTTGAGCTCTACGGTGCCACTGACACGTAGACACGTAGACAGACACACAGACATACATCGACGTCAAACTTTTAACACCCCTTTTTTTGGTCGGGGGTTAAAAACTAAATCAATTAGAACTGTCCATGATTACTTCACAACAATATTTAAATTCCACCTGTACCTACTTCTTAGCAAATCTATGAAGACAAATTGGTATGTCGACTTTTTCAGGCGTTTTTGTTTTATTAGATTAGATAATTCTTCAGATTAAGTGGAGTCAGTGCCGGATTAGCCATATAGCAAGTGTAGCAAATGGTACGGGCCCCGCGCGAACTGGGGGCCCCGCGCTCCGAACTAGCGTAGTGGGTCGGGCATCTGTGCCCGGACAAAGAAAATAAAAATAGCTCGAGCAAGCAAACCAAGGTACCTTGACAGAAATTGCTACAGGCCCCGCGCTGGCTTAATCCGGCACTGAGTTGAGTTGTGTGTACCATCGGTCGCATGTTTTGGTCATGTCTATTCAATCAATGTTTTCAAAAAGTAGGCCCTTTCTTGCTACCCCAAAGTTCGTTAAGCAGCAGATACTACTTACCTACTTCCTACTTGAAGCCAACTGCCATAGGTTCCTTTAAAAAACTAGTTAGTTCACAATCAAAAGTCATATCCATATCTCGTACGTTTAACCTGTCGTTGTTATGATTTTTTCAGGTTCTACAAAACAGGAGACGTGGGGTATTATGACGAAGATGGGTACTTCTACATTGCTGATCGTCTAAAGGAACTGATCAAATACAAAGGCTTTCAGGTGCGTCAATATTCAAGTTCCTATGCTTATTCTGTGGCGTTGAATAGAGTATTAAAACGTGAGTAAAGTTGCATTAGCGACGATTATTTTTAGAGTTCCGTAGCCAAATGGCAAAATACGGGACCCTTATAGATTCGTCATGTCTGTCTGTCTGTCTGTCCGTCCGTATGTCACAGCCACTTTTCTCCGAAACTAAAAAAAAGCTATACTATTGAAACTTGGTAGGTTGATGTAATCTGTAAACCGCATTAAGATTTTGATACAAAAAATAGAAAAATACAATAAAAAATTGTACCCTCCCCCTCCCTGTAACTTCTAAAATAAGAGAATGATAAAAAAAAAAAGTGTATGATGTACGTTACCATGTAAACTATCAACGAAAAATTGGTTTGAATGAAATCTAGTAAGTAGTTTTATTTTAATACGTCATAAATTGACTATTGTTAAAACACTCAATAAAGTAACAACGAAGTACCAGAATTGTTGTATTATTTTACTTGCTGCTACGGAAGCCTTCATGGGCGAGCCCGACTCGCACTTGACCACTTTTATTTTTTATTCCCAAAACCTACCTAATTTATCTTCCTATACATGGAAAAGGATTAGGAAGTAAAACTAACACTTATGTTTTTTATCATGTCAAATTTAGGACAAGTGCGCCTAAAATTTGTAAATTTTTAAGTAACTTAAAATTAAACTGGGATTTTGTTTGGTGGGTTCTCGTTTGAAGAGGCCTCGCGAGGCGTTTGAGTGCGAGGCCGTAGGTGAAAGTTCACTTACGCCCACGCCTTCATCTCTGTGTTTTTGTATGCGATATACTACCAAGCTGAGGTGGCAGTGGGCTGTAGAGATAGGTCGTCAACGGCTTTGGCTTTGACGAAACGAGACCGTTTACCGTCGACTGTGAACTAGTCCAAGAAACCGTTTTATTTTCGACTAGTTTACGCCATAAATGGGATAGCCTTAACTAAAATAATAGTTGTATAGTTCATTCTTCGACTAGTTTACCGGAGAACTGTAAACTACTAAATCTGTTGTGTAAATTCAATTTAATCAAAACAGGCAGTGTGGTGTACTATCTAATTATTTAACTCAATTTTTTTATTGTTTTGTGTTTTGCTGGAATATAACTATGACGATGCTATTGACTAGACTGAATAATATAATAATAATATTGGTGATGGACAAACACACACAGCACCATCTGACCCCAAACTAAGCTTGTACTACGGCGGCCAGATAGCTGATACAATACTTATATAGTTTTAAATACATACTTATTATACATAGAAACACCCAGACACAGTACAAACATTTGAATTCATCACATAAATATTTGCACTGGATGGGAATCGAACCCCACGACCCTCGGCTTCGCAGGCAGAGTTACTACCTACTAAGCCACGAGGGCAGTCAAATAGCTATATATATATATCTCTTTTTTACTATACGTATTACTGTATTTGTCAATGTTATTGTAACAATTGATGACATTTTATTTACAACGATGCTATTGCTGACTAATAATTTAACTATTGTAACGATAAGTGATTCTCAACTCTACTGTCCTATGGGAAAAATAACATCTGATTTTCTGTGGGTTGGTGATAATATCACTATTGGTATTGTTTTAAGTTTGTCATTTGTATAACATTAAACTGACAGAAATCTCGATTGACACCTCCTCAGTGTAAAATAAACTGCATGTAAAATTGTAAATTGTCTTACTAAGATATTATTGTATGTATGACGTTTCTAAGTGCACCGTAGTGTCGACAGAATAAAATGAATTTTGATTTGATTTGATTTGTTCATGCTTAGTAAACAGTTGACATTAACTGTTCGTTGATTCAACGGCCACCTCTAATGGGCTGGACATATCTGTCATTAAACCAAAAACTGTTAGGGCAGGCAGGTCTTAAGGCTTGTTCGCATTAAGGTTTGTTCGCATTAGGCTAGCAAATTAGTTTAGTAGAGAGTAATTTAGTAGCTAAAATACTCGCTACTATTCAAAAATCGTTCGCACAGTGCTTTAGTACAGTTCACAAGTGAGTAGCGTTTCGTAACATGAAGATCCTACAACGCAATAAAATAAATGAATGAATAAGCTAATCTTATCGAATCGTAATGGCTATTTTAGAAGAGTGGTGAATGAGGAAATTTGTGTGATCAATAAAATAAGTTATTCCACAGACAATTTCGTATTTGGAAAATTGTTTGAAGTTATTTTTCTCTCCAGACTAATTCGACAAGTTCGAACCTGTTTAGTCGGCGAGCCAATGAGTGCCCCGCTCGCAACGAACGCGTGGTGGGTGGTGCTACGAGCGCCCGTTGAAAATAGAACAAAATGGATTGACTCGACTAAATCACTTCCTAAACTACTCGACTAAATTTTCACTGTTCATACACGTTTAGTTGCTAAATTACTTGCCACTAGGCTAAATTACTAGCCTAATGCGAACAAGCCTTTAGAGTGGAGACCCCGAATTGGAAATCTTTGAAACTGTTTTGAAACTGATTTAAACTTAAGGGAGCAGGCAGGTGATGGTAAAGAAAAAGAGGACTACGTTCTGCAGTAGACGTACTAAGATAGGTTTTTATACATGTTGATGACTAAACAAATATTTAATTTCGTTCCAAGCCGTGGTTACAGAGACACGGACGCAAACGTAGAGATAAATTATTTATTTCGTATATCTGGGGGGACGAGCGCAGTGGCATGTTAGGTGTTAGAGTGGAGTGTTATTTGACAATATTCTTTAATATTATTTTATTATGCACACAGATTATTTATGTATACTTTTATTGTAAGTGACGTTACCAAGTTTTTTTTTTTTTTTTTTTTTTAATTGAGGAGTGACGAGACGATCAGGACATGTGCCTGATGGTAAGCAACATGCCTGACACATAACAGCACAGTGACACGCAGCTATTGGAACACGAAGAGTCCAAATCATTACCTAGCACTGCACTGCGCTCGTCACCCAGAGATCTAAGATCTTATATCTCTAAGCCCTGTAATTTCTCTGGAAACATTGCCCTTCAAACCGGAACACAGTAATGTTTGCACATTACTGCTTGGCGGTAGAATAACTGGCAAAGGTGTGGTACTTCCCCAGGCGGACTCTGGCAAGAGTCTTACCACTACAACCAAGTGTTCTTTTGAAATAACGGTTCGAAAAAAAAATTGAATTGAATTGAAGGTAGTGGTTTGGACTCTTCATGTTCCAATAGCTGCGTGACATGGTGCTGTTATAAGTAGGCATATTGCTTACCATCAGGCACATGTCCTCATACCGTCACTTTTTACTGTAAATAAAAAACAAACATGCTTACACTTATTTACATACTTGTTACGTACCAGTACCTACACATGTCTGCACAACGTGAGCTGCATTCCAGCACGAGGTTCAAGTCAGCAATTTCAACAGAACTCGGCAGTAGCAATGACCTGCCTCGTGCCAACTACAATTCACTGATGCTCACCTCATTAAATTGTGACCCAGATGACTCTTCATCAAAGCAGATTTCAATAAAGAAGTCAGTGTCGTTCGATCGTCGAAAGCATTCGCACCTAAGTTAGATAGGCTTAAGATCCTATGATGTGAGTGTCTCACATCGAACGCATCCGCGTTAAGGTTAAATAGTTTTAACATATTTTAATGTGAGTTTTAGTATAGTAAAGTTCGTTCTAAGAAATTCTAGTTTCCTTTCGAACCCTCCGTCTGCAGCATTTCGTAATTTACTTGTGATCACAAAAACATTGGCCTTTATAATATTGGTTTAATTTATTTCCAGGTGCCCCCAGCAGAGCTAGAAGCGTTACTTCTGACCCACAAGTCAGTCAAAGACGTGGGGGTGATAGGAGTACCAAACGAGTTAGGAGGGGAGGTGCCACTAGCTTTCATAGTAAAGCAAGACCAGGGCCTGACGGAGGAAGATGTGAAGAAGTTTGTAGCAGAAAGGGTTAGTATAGTACACTCCGCGAGGTATAAGCTGAGCTTTGCATTAGTGTGAGTGATCACCAATCAGGCAGGAGCTTGAAATTTTGTCCGCGAGGTATAGGCTGAGCTTTGCATTAGTGTGAGTGATCACCAATCAGGCAGGAGCGCGGCGAGACAGAATGGCGCCGCGCCTAAGGCCGGTTGTCACACCTACACTATCCATGTACACTCACACAAATGCAAAGCTCAGCTTATGCCTCGCGGAGTGTAATCCATACAATTTTAACAGCCTGCAAAAAAGAAAGGTTTTTTTTAACTTTTATAGGTTTACACTTGATCGCCATCTCGCCTGATGTTAAACGATGATGCGGTCTACGATGGAGCGTGTTTACCTAGACGAAACCGATTCACTCTCGATTTGAAGGCACAAAGATTGTAACTATCGGGAAAAACCCTCTCAGGCCTATGTCCAGCAGTGGACTAAGATAGGCTGATGATGATGATGATGATGAGTCGCACACTCTCCGAAGTGTATCCGATAAAAAACCGATACGCTAGCAATTTTCCGGCGATGTTCGAGACTTTGCAGTCTTTTTCACACGAGGATGTCATTGCCTATGAGCCTTTTGGCACGTCTCTCGATCGATTTTTTCAATTCGGTTGTGTATTTTGTTTTATTTATATTACGCGATAGCTCCGTCAATTGTGGATTGATTTTGATGATTTTTTTTTGTTTAGTATTTAATATTTCGGAGACGGTCCCATATAAATTTTATCTAATCAGTGCTGTTTCTGAAAATATCCGCTCCGAAAATACCGCTACCTTTAAGACATTTTATGATTTAAAGGTAGCGGTTCGCCCGGAGACCGCGACGCGAGACCACGACCGGAGACCGCGACAGGCACTTGACACTATGGAATTGTATGGGCGTCAGTTCGTGCCGAGACCGCGACAGGAGATCGAGACACGTGTCGCGAGACATGTGTCGCGGTCTCGGCGCGAACTGGCACCCATACAATTCTATAGAGTCAAGTGTCTGTCGCGGTCTCCGGTCGCGGTCTCGCGTCGCGGTCTCGTGTCGCGGTCTCGGCGCGAACTTATACCTTAAAAGAGTTTTTTAACGAAGGGAAAGATGACTATTTAATATTATTATAGTATATGATATATGATGTTTGTTAACGAAAACATTATTACCTTTAAGAATGTAATACAGATGTACATTGTAAGTATAACATTTAATATTGTACGCCCGTTAAGGGTACGCTGTAGTTAATTTTTTTATATTTTAAGACCTATTTTTACACAGCAATAAATAAATTCTTATTCTTATTATTGAAATGTCAACAAAACTCTAACATTTGCTTACCTCGACGACGTATACTTTACGTCCAAGCCGTATTACTTCGCTGTTTTGTTGAAACCACGTATTTAGTTGATGTCACAAAACAATTTTATAGAGTGTCTGAGATTAGTTATAAATAGGGATGGGCCGAATGTGGTTTGAACCGAATTCGAACTTCGGCGGAACATTCGGTAAAAATGAAAAAATCGGCCGAATTTCGGCCGAACTTCGGTTTAATTTCGCCGCGCTTTTTCGTGTTGACTTGTTTACGCACATGCTGCAAATATTGCTAGATGTGCCCCGCCCGCGCTCCGCGCTTCACCACGGGACCGTTAGCCAGCTAGTCATTTGTAAAGACGTCACCAGCTTGTCACGAACTATTGTTTACATTATGCAAATTAAATTAATTGATTTTCGTGATTTTTGTTGGTTTTAAAAAAGTTGGTAGTTAAAAAGACCAATTTAAGTTTTTTGTTTGTAACGTATGATTACTTTTTCTAATTCAAATAAATGACTATGAGTAGGTATATCAGACTTTTTTTATTTCACTGTTACTACAGATATTATGTTTTTTCATTAATTTATATTATGATAGTGCAAGTATATTTAGTGCAGAATGTTCGGCATTTTAACCGACATTCGGCCGAATGACGAAGTTCGGGTCAAGCTGCCGAAGTTCGGTTAAACCGAATGTAAAACGAATTTCGGCCCATCCCTAGTTATAAATTGAAATCTCCAAAAACCTCTACAACTACAAAAAGTCAAAAACCATCCTACATATATGTGTTTACTAGATGTCCGCCCGGCTTCGCCCGTGGTACTCATCGGGATCCCGTACATATACAACGGTGAAAGAATGACTGAAATCGGTTCAGTCATTCGTGAGAAAGAGAATATCGCTTTCAAACAAAAAACCTCTTCAGCTACCTGCTACGCCACCTGTCGGAAATTGGTCGTACCAACTCAGATTTAGACACAAATTTGATTAGCAAAGGTTTATTCAATGACGAAATCTTAGACACATGCTGTCATGTCAAAGCACGCTACAAAAACTCTCAAAAAAGGAATATTTAGTCCCGTTTTTGTTACATTCTTAAATCATGCTCCGCTTCTATTGATAGTAGCGTTATGTTCTATAGCCTTCCTCGATAAATGGACTATCCAGTAGAAAAATAATCTTTAAATTCCGTCCAGTACTTCCCGAGATCCTAGCGTTCAAACAAACAAACTCTTCAGCTTTATAATATTAGTATAGAGTATAGATTTGTTTTTGTTTCAGCTATCAAACCCAAAACACCTCCGAGGAGGAGTACGCTTCGTGCCAGCTATACCGAAGAGCCCCAGCGGAAAAATATTGCGGAAAGACTTGAGACAGATGGTTCAATCTGCCAAGAGCAAACTATAACGCCAGACTTCGAAGAGATGGAGATTTTACAGCGCGATCGAAATGAAAAAAATATGAGTAACCGTAAAAAAATATAATTATTACATTAACGGAAGTGACGCGTGAAAACTGTCCGTAACTGTTGCCAACTTTATTTTTCAGACTGATGATCGACCATAAATAATAAAACTTCTTGTTGTTTTTGTTAATTTCTTGCGTACGTACACACACAAACATACTTTTCACAACAACTATATTAGTCAAGTGATTTCGGCGGGATTTTGCGTTTTGTTATAGTTATCTGTGGTAAATATGGCGATTTCTTTGCGTCTCATTCATAATTAGGCGTTGGAAATCAGGCTCCTGGTAATCTAAAATTAACTTAGTTATTCGTTATAATTGTATGTAAATATATGTAATAAAATAAAATTAACATATAAAACGGTTTATGGTTTTTGTTTTTTTATTTAAAATCTACTAATATCATAAATTTCAAAGGTTGGATGTTTAAATATTCCCAGAGTTGGTAGCAAACTTTTAGTAGGGAAGCTGACAGCTTGTCACATAATTAGTGTTCCTATTAATAATACCCTTATACAGAAGTGCTGACCTGGCTGGCAAAAATACAAACTTTTGTAAATATATATATTTTTTTAATAAAATGCATGAGGCTATTGCCTATGCTATGCTATTTTATGTGTTCGTATCATCAATAAAATTTAATTTGGACCGTAAGTGGTAGTAGAAGTTAAATACTCGTTGCAATAAAAATCCAATGAGGTTCAGGAGTCAGACACCACAGCTAAAAAATACACGGAATCGAGAACCTATTTATTCTTTTTTGAAGTCGGTTCAAATGTTTCAAATATAGATTTCCCAAGACAAAACAGGGTGACATGGTTTAAGTTTTAGTTTGGACATAAGTAGACATAATTTGATAGCACACTTAGGAAACGACGCGGGTGAGACAAGAGGGCATCACTAGTCTGGAATAAATCTTCAAAGCATTGTTGTCTAATTAAGTTTTTATGTGTAAATGTGTTATGGTAGCCATGCTAACAAGCCATGGCAATCTAGAAATGCTAATGCATTTCTATATGATTCTTCAATCCAGAAATGCTGATGCATTTCTAGATGGCCACATTCCCGAGTTTGCCTGAAGATTACTTTCATTCACAAGCGTGTCGCTTGAGCTCAATTCACAGCTCACAAAAAATCTGTGTATGGTGCGCCAAATGAAGTTATCGCTTAAAAATATATAGTTGTCGAACTCTTTCTTTTTGGTAGTCGGTTAATAAAATATCATCAAACCGATTATAAGCACGTATAAAAGCGCGCGAAAGGCCTGTCATGTCTGTGATGTCACAAACAAATAAACGAGCATACGGCTTACGAAATAACCTCCTTAACCGGACCTATCACAAGAGCAAGTTGCATAACAAAAACATCATTTCACCAACTTCAAAATGTTCGATTTTTGGCACTCGGCTGAATGTCTTGCGTCAATGCGGACAAACTTTCGATTAGAGAAAAAATAAACGCTCCATTTGTTGATTTGAAATTGGAATGAACCAATAGTGACTTTTAATACTGGCTGAAAACTTTGGTGTAAACAAAAACTGTGTGAAAAGTGTTGCTTGTTTAAAATTGTCGCTGAAAAGATAATAATTGACATATAAAGTTGTAATTTTTAAGGACATTGTTAATTGGCTTAAATAAAATATTAAAAAGTTCAACTTAAAAAAATAAACACAACTTTTTCATTTGTTGTTTTGAAATAGGAACGCGCGAGACAAAAGTGATCTGTGGTACCTACTGGCTGAAACACTTAGATTAAAAAAAAGATAGTAGAGTGATACTGGCTGAAAAGACAATTTAAAATACATTGTGAATTTATAGACACTGGTTGAATTTACATTAGCAAAGAGTTCGTACAAATACGTTCGTACAAGTACAAATCTATAGAATAAAAAGTATTTTTGTGAAATTGTAAAAAATTCAAAAACTTTGTTTGAAGCGATTTTGTCGACGATTGATAGTTGAAAATCGATAATGTACATTTCGTTGACCAAAGTGATAATTTTATTGAATTTATTATGCGTGAAATGTGATTTGGATAACAAAATAGTGACTGAAGATTTATTAAATACCAAATTTAGATATTCGGACAGGTCTGTGCTTCCAAAATTGAGTGAAAACATTAAAAATAATTATAATTACGCAGACATACAAATACTAGACGACGCAGGACAGTTGAAGACTTTGAAGTTTAGATCTGCCAAGCCAAAGTTACCTTTAAAAACAGTTTCGATAAGTGATAAAGTGCCGAATCAAGTGGAAGTTCCATTGGTGGACAATAAAGTTGGGCTGACAAAGAATAAATCAAAGTTCTTTGACGAGCTGGAAGGATGTAAGTATTAGATTTAAAATTGTATTATTACTCTATGTATTGTATTAGGTACTATATGACTAGGGCCTCAGGGCTTAGTTCGCGGAAAATCACCAGCGGAACTAAAGTTAGTGGGTTTGAACCCATCCAGGATAGACATTGGGTCGAAATTCCTTAGAGTAGGTCCTTAGTGGAAGATTTGCGTGGCCGTACTGAAAAAAAAAATTGGCAGTCATAGGAACTGCTGATAGAAGTGAAAACTTATAACTTTTTTAGCTTACTTTGAAAACTACGCGGGTGAAACCGGAGGGCGTGGACATGACCATGGGCATTTTTCAAGGATGGTCACGCATTTCTAGATGGCTAATGAAAAATGTCTAATAATAAGACCAATGGCCATGGTCCCGAGTTTCTCCGAAGATTTTTTTAACATTCCCGAGCTAGACGCTTGAATTCAATTCACAGCTCAAGAAAAAATTGTCAATGGTGCGCCAAAAGAAATTTTCACTTCAATAAGTTTAGGTACGCTTTTAATTTCCTACCACAAGCAGCCCACTATGTTCCCACTGCTGGGACTTGAGGCCATCTCTCAAAGGAAGAGATGCATGGTCTTAACCCACCACGATGTAACTATGATGATTTTCTAACGATGTTTTCCTTCATCCCTAACAATGATGTTAAAACTGACGTCATTGGCTGTTGAAGTCAATGGTGGTGAAGAACTTGTACATATGCACTTGTCAAAGCATAGTGGAGCGTCGATTATCTGAACTAATTAACATGAGTGTTCGGAAACTCAGTATTTTTGGATAATCGAACTACTTATATGTATGTATTATTGATTCAGCCATACATATTTTCGGACTGGTCGCTTTCAACCTGTGTTTCAAAGCAACACAAGGCAATATCTTAGCAAGTACCTAGAAGCATCAAATGCATCAATTATGTTTTCATTATCTGAACTTGTAGTTAATGAGGTGGTGGCGACAGCCTTATTACTCATGAGCCATGAGGTATGAAATCTCGCTATCCCGCATTCTTTGATACCCGGGGTCTTCATTGTCGATAGCCATCCAACTGTCTGTCCAACAGACAGAGTATCGCAAGAACTATAGCGCGGGAGGCGATAGAGACGCACGCGCGCGGGTGCGGCGGGCGAACCTAGTAGTTCGGATAAGCGTTCGTTCGGTTAACCGACGTTCGGATAATCGACGCTCCACTGTAGACAGAGGTACAGGTGCGAGTCGCACCTACGATTTCAGGATTATAAATATGTCAGATCATTATATGAGTTTTGGAACGTGTCAGGACGGCAGAGACACAGAACGGCTTGTCTTTGACACTTCTCCAGTCATGGCGTCGACCGTACGCTTTTACAATTATTACGAAATTACAGAAGTATTTTGATCCCGAAATAAATACAGTAAAATGCATAATTGCCCTTCTAGTCACTAGGCCACCATGGCTTTATCTTTTTCGTATGACTGCACCTATTGTTTGAATTGTTTATTTTTATATTGAAACAACAACTTACCTGGGGTATTTCGTTGTTTGATGGCTAGTCTTGACCTGGGAGGAACGAACTTCTATGCACGAACCTTGCACCTTCGAGAGTCGCTTGTCAAAATTATTTGGGAGCCGAACCTTGGAACGTGCCTCGGCTGATACTTCTATCTGGCCGAGTAACTCTGGAGATTCCGCTTCAGTCAGAGCCTTACCCCCTCATTCTGGAAATTAGGGCCACTCGTCAGAGTCGTACCCCCTCATTCTGGAAAGTAGGGCCACTCGTCAGAGTCGTACCCTCTCATTCTGGAAAGTAGAGCCACTCGTCAGAGTCGTACGCCCTCATTCCTGGAAAGTAGTGTCACTGGTCATAGTCGTACCCCCTCATTCTGGAAAATAGGGCCGTTGGTCAGAGTCTTATCTACTCATTCTGGAAAGTATGGTCGCTCGTCAAAACCTCGCCCTCTCATTCTGGAAAGTAGGGCCACTCGTCAGAGTCTTACCCCCTCATTTTGGAAAGTGGGGCCGTTTGTCAGAGCCTTGCCCCTTCATTCTTTAAAGTAGGGCCGCTGATCTGAGTCTTGCATCCTCATATTTACACTCAAATTTATGAGAAGAAGTATATTGTCTCATTTTCAGTTATGTTCGTTAATGTTAGAGGTCAATGATCCAATCTATAAGCAAGTGAGATAATATAAACGAGAGAACGGCAACTGCTGATACGGAGACCCTGATTCGAATGCCACACTCACCACTGTATTTTCGAAGTGATGTGTGTAATGCCGCTAGCAAGGAAACACATGAGAGAACCGGCATGTACCTAAAATCTCTCGAATTAATATGTTATCCGCCAACCCGAAGTGAGCCAGCGTGATGTAATATGACTTAGACTATCTCCTTGCGAGAGAAAGTTTTTGCAGAGGTAGGACTCTTTAGAGTCCGCCTGGGGAAGTACCACACCTTTCCCAGTCATTCTACCGCCAAGCAGTAATGTCTAAACATCACTGTGTTCCGGTTTGAAGGGCAATGTGTCCAGAGAAATTACATCGATATTTATATTTTTTTTCATAAAAAGTGACGAGACGAGCAGGGCATGTGCTTGATGGTAAGCAACATGCCTGCCACATAACAGCACAGTGACACGCAGCTATTGGAACATAAAGAGTCCCAATCATTACCTAGCACTGCACTGCGCTCTTCACCCAGAGATCTAAGATGTTATATCTCTAAGCCCTGTAATTTCTCTGGAAACATTGCCTTTCAAACCGGAACACAGTTATGTTTTCACATTACTGCTTGGCGGTAGAATAACTGGCAAAGGTGTGGTACTTCCCCAGGCGGACTCAGCTAGGTGTCCTACCACTACAATAACGTCTTACATCTTTGGGTGACGAGAGCAGTGCAGTGCTAGGTAATGATTTTAATCTACTTGTTCCAATAGCTGCGTGTCACTGTTGATATTGGCAGACGTGTGGCTTACCATCAGGCACATGTCCAGCTCGTCTCGTCACTCTTTACTATAAAACAGAAGGCCAGACACAGCAGTGGGATTCAGTGGGCTACTTTTGCTGGTAGGGGAGCCCAAGAGGGGGATTTCGGGATTTACTCCAGCACGGCAGATTAATATACAGTTGGAAACCTTGTACCCGGTAAAGTAGCTCAACTTAATATGAGCCTCATATATAAGGCCGATTAGGAAAAAAATTTTTTTGTTCATCAGTTATTCTCGAGCACGTCACGTAAGATAGGGTAAATTAATTACATGCTAAGAAGTGTATATTCCAGTGACACAAAGAGAGGGGAGGGCTACAAATTTATTAAAAAAACATTTCTACATTCTCGAGCGTGGTTATTTTTATTAAAAAAAAAATTCAAGGATGACGAAAAATACAATATCCAATTATTCCACAAGCCGAAGTAACAAAAATTCATCGCTAATTAGCTCATAAAGCTGATTTTTCATATGTGAAATTCAATAGCCGCTCCCCCCCCACAAAGGAAAAAGTAACATTATTCAACATTTTGTTCTTCTTATTACCTAAGCTTTGCTATCCAATGGGTCTCTATGACGCTCGAGTAACTCCCCGTTTAGCATCGTGGGCTCCCCTACCATGCTAAGCAGCTAAATCGTGTAACAAGTTATGTTGTAACACATGTATAGTATCGTTACTACACAGTTCCGGTGAAAACATGACTTCGGTAATCGCCACTTATAGCCCATTGTAAGGCTGATTAAACAATGCCATCCTTAAACGTAGTGGATAGCAATAAAAAAAGAACAAAATTAAAAATTTTGATTAACCCCCGACTACCTCAGATTTGTTATCTGTACAACATTCTACTAGTCAAGCCCTTTAGTTTGATAGCCATATTGAGGTAGTAGAGAAAAAAATAATATAATTCACCATTTTGTGGTGGCAGCCATCTTGAATCGATATTAACCAAACATACCTAAGAACATCCGCTCGGATATTAACCCTCAAATAAAAAAAAACGCATCGAAATCGGCCCACCCGTTTGAGCTCTACGGTGCCACAGACAGACACACACACACAGACAGACAGACATTGACGTCAAACTTATAATACCCCTTTTTTTGGTCGGGTATTAAAAAAATGGGTGCCGTGATCCCGCTCCAAAAAAAAAGCTGTCTGAAAGTAGATAGAAGTGAAAACTTATAACTCAGAATTTGATTTCTGTAATTAGTAGAAGTAAAACTACGACGCTGAAACCGGAGGGCGGGGCATGGCCATGCTGCTGACGCATTTCTAGATGGTCAATGGGAAATGCTGTAGCATTTCTAGTTACGGCTGTTCTAGTTGGGAGAACGGCGCCTGTCGATCCGAAGACCCCGGGATCAAACCCCACACGCACCACTGTCTTTTCGAAGTCATGTGCGTAATGCCGCTAACTTAAAACAGTGAAGGAAAACATCTTGAGGAAACTGACATGTATCTAGAATCTTTCGAAATCACGTGTCAGCCACCAACCTGTACTGGGCCAGCGTGGTGGATTATGGCCTTAAGGCCAGGTAATTCTGTCAAAGTAGGCATTTAACGCTGTCTTGTTCTCGCGACCGTCACCGACCGCGGAATCGGTGCCACAGTGCAGAAATAACATTAAAATATTGGACTATGTAATTTAAACTCATTTTTTGTTCAAGATTTGTTTACGTTTGTTTGTTTATGATAAGAGTTTTGTTGCTATATAAACGAATAAATATTAAATTTATCTATACTCGTAGGTATACAAAACTCAACCTTTTCTTTTTTGGTCACACTATAAGTTGAGAACGGCTTTTAAAATTTCATGCATCTTTTTAAAATGTTTCCTAATAATTCACAAGTTCGTCAAAAATTTAAAAATGTGGTGAAACGTAATGCAAGGCCAGTAAATATAGACGGTTTTTGGCCAAGTTTGCACTAAATTTCTAATCCAATTTTTTCTATGAGGTAAAGATCACTTACTGAGCATAAAATTACAAAATGCTCATGCATCATTACAAAATGCTGATTCAGGTAGAGTTTCAAACGCCAATTGAAAAAAACTGTTTTAGCCGATATTTTGGAAACTATATATTTTGACAACAATTGTAGAAAATAAAATTTTGCATCTTTTGTTGCTTGTAAACTTTTTGTAAAACTTACCGTTTACGATTTATAGGCCATTTGATGATACGGTTGTGATGATGCCGAAAATAGTGGATGAAAATGATGTGGTCTACGATGGAACTTGCTTCTCTAATAGAAACAAACACAGTGTACCTCGTAACCCCAAGGATCGAACCTTCGACAAAAACCCACTCCGGCAATGCGTTTCACAGCTTAGTTGTTCTTATTACAAAAGTGGAGACCAAACTCTTCGTTCAACTCTTCAATCATGATGATGAACGGTGCTGTTCATTCGAGCAACGAGCAATATGATAGAATTACTTTAATTTAAAAACCGACTACAAAAAAATCTAGACGTAAAAAAATATTACCTACTATCTAAGGAGTCTATGGACACTTTGGCGAATGAGACCAGTCTTAGAATATCTTAGTTACCAAAATCCATCCAGCCGTTTGGAAGATATGTGGAAATAAAAGTTTTACAAACATAAAGATACGCGCGAAAAACATAACCCTTCTTCCATTCTTACCGGAATGGAAGAAGGGTTATGTTTATGAGACATGTTATGCTACTGGGAACGGAATTCACATCTTATTTTTTTACATTGTTATCATTAAATTGGACATAATAAATCGTAATCGGTAAGTTCGAAAAAAAGTTTACTGGCAACAAAAGATGGGAAATTTTATTTTCTACAATAATAATAGGCTTTATAACTTTTTCGGAATATTGGCCAAAAACGTTTTTTCGAGCTGGCGCTTGAAGCTCCACCTGGATTTGTTATTATTTTGTAATTTTATGTTCAGGAAATGATTCTAAACCGAAAAAATACGAATCGGAAATTTAGTACAGAGTTAAATTCTACGAGTAATTTTACTGCCTTCTTATCTAATTTGGTCGAGTGTCTAAATTTCATTTTAAATAAGTTTTAAATGAACGAAGTTGGGTTTTTAGGGATTCGTAGACAAATTTTAAAATATACGTTATGTCTGTTCATCCGTATGTGACAGCCATTTTCTCCGAAACTATAAGAAGTATACTATTAAAACTTGGTAAGTACATGTATTCTATGAACAATATTAACAGTTTCATACAAAAACGAAAAACAACAAATTTTGGTGGTGTCACAAACTTGGAAAATAAATTTAAAAAAAATCTATCAAAACCATACGTGTATCTATGGATAGGTGTTCAAAAATTGTATTGAAGTTCCCAACATTTTTTTCTAAACTGAATAGTTTGCGCAAGAATCTCTTCCAAAGTGGTAAAATCCGTATGTGAGGACTTTTCTTCCAAGTACTAAGTACCTTACTACCAAAGAATTTACCTAAATGGCATATAAATGCAAGTTAGGTATCATTTATGATACCTAACTTGCATTTATATTAGATTTACGCAGGGATTTCTCCCTCTCATTATTTCCTTATCCCGATCTCTGATTTGACGGACGAATATTTTACCAATACTTATCTATTTTCCATTGCATCTGCATTGAATTTTTACTGATGTGTTATCGACGTCAGTTTTTGAGACTCCCTATTGGTCTACAACATAAAGTAAACAGCGTACTAATTAGTATCAGCGTCTATTTGCAATTCCAATGAAAACGGTATCAAAAATCAAGATCATAGCGTACTTCACTAGTAATACCTACTGATATTGTTATACTGTGGCACTATGATCGTAATATTTAAAATTTATTGGTTGTCAAAATTGCAAAATCAAGCACAGGCCCGTCGTCCGTGAGCGCCGAAACGCGACTGATCAGGCCTGCCGAACGGCGCGCTATATATATGGTAGATATTAAAACATAGTGAATAACTGATACTTTTTATCAAGTCAAACTCTGCGAAAGCATCTATAACTTTTTAGTGGCTTTCGTTGAGTACAAAAATTTAGTAAAAAAGATCATTAGTTTAGTCATAAACTTGAAAAAACTTTTTGAAAAGGGGTAACTTTGGGATTTTTTTCTATCAAGTAAAATTCATTAAATCGTGTTATTGACTGCGAATTGCACTAGATTAGATCCTTAACTAATACATATATTTTTTTCAGAGTTTAATACACTATTTTAAAGGTCTTAAAGTTGTTTTAAAAATTCAAAATTACGGCCTACACGCCCTTAACTCTCTTTGCTAGAGAAGGCGCCGAGTCCCAGCAGTGGGAACATTTAGTGAGATGTTGATGATGTAGCATTTCTAGATGGACAATGGCCACTGTCCTGAGTTTACCCGAAGATTTCTTATCATTCCCGAGCGTAACGCTAGAATTCAATTCCATGCTAACTTCCACCAAAAATTGATTTGAACTTGATCTAATAAGTAGTTTTCTTAGTACCTACGTCATAAATAAGAGTACACTGTTATTAAAATATCGATCAAAGTTACAACGAACTACAATAATTTACATATTATGTTACTTCCTGCTACGGAACCCTTCATGGCCGAGTTCGACTCGCTCTTGGCCGCTTTATTTTTGTATGTTAAACCCTCTACACACGAGCCCTAAAATCAGAGGAAATTACGTAAAAGTAGTGGGGAGGAGCCTACATCGCACCATATGTTTGGTGATTTATGGTGCGATGTAGGGTCCTCCCCACTAGTTTAACGTAATTTCCTCTGATTTTAGGGCTCGTGTGTAGAGGGCTTATGTTACGCGATAGATACGCTAATTGTAAATAGATTTTAATGGCTTTTTCTTGGTTGATATAATAGAGTTGTATGAGATTCCCTGGATGGGCCGCTGCATTTACCTGTTGCTAGCCTTTTAGAAATCCTGGTAGGGTGGAAAAATGACGACTTACCTGGAGTACAGGGAGGACGTAGACAGGGGCACACCAACGACGGAACTGCTTGAGAGTTGACCGGCCGGTATCTCTGTACGTGCGCACTTTCACCAAATAACAAGATTATTAGCTAAACAGTCATTGAATCCCACAGGGAATTGAATGTAGGAATTCACTGGTAGAAGAACAGTTTGAATTTTTGAGCTCGTGCAGCTCCACGTTCCAACCGAAAATTCTTGACACACACACTAGTTTTCTAGTTTGTTTCAACGCATCGCGGCGCTAGTGCTGCGCGCGCGTTTAGTTCATAGATCGATGCATTCATCGATCTCGTTGGCGGCAAATTTAAATTGGGAATGGAACAGTACTTGGACGGGATATTAAATCAGGATAGGTTGAAGTCTGTACATTTTCCCCCCACTTGAAATTCGCCAGGATTTCACATATTGAAATATCTTATAATGAGTAATAGCTGTGCTCGAAAAATTCAGTAATAAACTTAACCTAAAGAACAATACCATCTCAGGCGGATAGTAGTGTCCACATACTTACCTATTTTGTATTACAAAATTAATTAAATGGCAAAGGACAGACCTTAACTACAGGCCGTCGCATCGTTTTACCATTTGCCGTTCGGAGAGTAACTACTCGAACTATATTATCCGAGCCAGCGTGGACTTGGTCTACGCGAGCTAACTTCAAAACAAGGGTGGAAGATTAGGTTCATTAACGACGACCAAATCATCTACTTTTAAGTTAGGTGGCCCCGGTTTATACCACTTAGTCTTTTGTTGAAGCGTATGAAGATAATCACGCTGCCAAACACGCCAAAAACTCTGAGTGACTTGCCTAATCATTTGCCACCGAGAACGAGGGCATCGTGTATCATATAAAGGCTCTTCCGGGAGAGCTACAAGAGGACCTCCCGTTAGAAAATGTCCGGCGTTAAAACATCGGATTCTTGAGGATCCGGAGACAATGAACAGAGTGGTCGCGAGTTTAATACTGCTTCGACCTTAGTAAGAATAGTGGTGAACTCTTCTAAGGTAAGGACTTGAGCGCCTATTACCCGTTTTAATAAATATTTTGTAGACTTAATTCCACTCTCGATTATTCCCGAGAAATGTGGTGCGGCTGGTGGATTAAATTTCCACCTAATTTGACGATTTGTTAAACCTTCAGATATGTTCGAATAATATTTATGAAATTCATTATTAATTTCGTTGAGATAGCGATTCGCACCAACGAAATTTGTCCCATTATCGCTTAATATTGTATGACAAATTCCTCGCCGAGAAACAAACCTATCTAGTGCCGCGAGGAATGCTTCCGAGCTCAATTCAGTCACGGACTCTAAGTGAACCGCTTTGGTACTGAGACACACAAATAAACACATGTATGCTTTATAAGTTTTGCGCCACGGCGGCGACTTTCTTTAATAAAAAATGGACCTCCGAAATCGATTCCGGTGGTATGAAAACATCGAGATGGTTGAAGTCGCACTGATGGCAACTTACCCATCAAGGGAGCTACAGCAACCGGTTTCACCTTGAAACAACGGATACATTTAGAAATTACTGTACGAATTAAATGTCTTAAACCGATAATCCAATATTTTCTTTGAATTAAAGACTGTAGCGTGCGAGGGCCACAGTGAAGATATTTTAAATGATAATGTTCGGTAATCAATTTAGAAATGGGACTATGTTTCGATAAAAGTAAGGGATGTAACACCGATAACGACAAGTTTGCTCTATCGATACGTCCCCCCACTCGCAATAAACCCTCCTCATCAAGAAAAGGAGATAATTTTTGAATCGGTTTTTCGCATTGTCGATTAGTTTGGACTTGATCGATTTGTGATGTCATATAATGATTTTGAGTAAATTTAACTAGTATCTTGACGGAATTATCGAGTTCGGAACTGGTAAGTGCAGATAATTGTCGATCAGACTTGACCCTTTAGCATTTGAGATAAACCGAAAACACCAAGCTAATACTCTTTGAAGTTTTGTAAACGAAGAATAATTTTCTGTTAAATTCAAAAGTAAATTATTTTCATGTTGAACAATATGAAAGCTTTCTGTAGCTACATGTTTTAATTCAGGTAGCTCTTCTTTCGCCAGCAAGACTTGCTTAGAAGGCCAAGAGCTAGGTAAGGCTTGCAACCAAGCTGGACCAGACCACCATAAAGGATGGTTGGCAAGTTCAGGACAGGACACACCGCGACTGCAGCAGTCAGCCGGATTGTCCTCCGTTGCTACGTGATACCAGAGTTCAGGACGAATCATGTCAGTTGCCTGAATGACACGGTTAGCAACGTACATTTTTAATAAATGTGGTGCCGTATTTAACCATGACAAGGTTGTCATGCTATCTGAATAAGCTCGAAGGGAGCTGATATGGACTTTATTTTTAAGAAGATTATACATGTGCGATAATACTCTCGCTAGAAGCACTGCTGCACTTAACTCGAGACGATTTATTGTAGTAGGCTTAATAGGAGCTACCCGAGATTTTCCTATCAACAAATTAGTTACTGTAGGAATTTTCATATTCTCAGTAACAACACACAAATATACACAGCATCCATAACCTTTGAACGAACCGTCACAAAACCCTACCAAGTGAATTTCTATAGGGTTATAAGGTATGACATGCCTAGGGAGCGAAAGGTTTTGTAAATCAGATAGATTCGCGGCTATACAATGCCATCTTTTAGCTAAGTCCTTAGGGATAGTTTCATCCCAAGATAAATTTAGACACCACATCTCTTGCAGCAGAGATTTAGCTGCAAAGACAACTGGCCCAATCCAACCTAAGGGATCGAATATCCGAGCGACTATGGAGAGGATGGACCTTTTGGTAAACTCGACATCAAAAGAGTCTGAAAAAGTGTACGAGAAGTTGTCATCCGAGGGGTTCCAACGGATTCCTAATATTTTAATAAACTCATTTCCTGAGTCGTCAAAACATTTTGAAGTTTGACAGTGGTCTAGCGGAACATCCGACAAGAGACTTGGCTCGTTGGTGCTCCACTTGCGAAGATCAAAGTGACCTTTAGATAGCAAGCTGGTAAGGTCAGCTTTTAATTGTCTGGCATCATCAAGCGATGGACTGCCAGTGGTAATATCGTCCATGAACGTTTCTTCGGACAGAACTTCAGAGACACGACTCGTATATTCTGAGCCATGGTCTTCAGCAAGTTGACGAAGTGTTCGAATGGCTAAATATGGTGAACTGCTGACACCATATGTTACCGTATTTAACTCGTACTCAGTTAACGGTTGTGTAGGCTCGGAGCGCCATAATATGTGTTGATAGCACCTATCTTCAGGTCTAATTAAAATTTGTCGGTACATTTTACAAATGTCCGCAGTAAAAACAATTTTATGAAGGCGAAATTTTGTAACTAAATCGATAATGTCGATTTGAAGTTTTGGTCCAACATGCACAATATTATTTAAAGAAATATTGCTTGTAGTCTTGCTACTAGCGTCGAAGACTACTCGAAGACGAGTCGTAGCACTCTCCGGGCGTACGACACAATGATGCGGAATTACGTAACGGTCAGTAGACGAGGCGTTTGAAGGCTGCATATGTCCTAAATGTTCGTACTGGTTCATAAATTCCTTATATTCATCTTTTAACTCGGTTTGACGAGTAAGACGTTTTTCTAAGTTAAGAAAACGATTGAATGCATGTTGGTATGAGTCACCCAACGAGGGGGCGTCATCCTTTAACATAATTGGTACTACATACCGACCATCGGACGTGCGGTATGTACCTTTTTTATATTTTGTTCACAAATATCATCCTCGGGAACGGGAATTATACATTTCGGCGGTTCTTCTGACTTCCAAAACTGTTGAACGATATCATCCAGCGTGCAAGACGATGCGAGGAGTGACGTAACAGGTTCGTTGGGAAATTTTGTTTTTATGTTATGAAAATATTGTCCGGTTATCACCCAGCCGAACACACTGGACAACGCACAGGGTAGTTCGGGACCGGGAGTAAAACGTGACCCGGTATATATTTGATCAAAACATTCGACACCTAATAAAAGATCGATCGGACCGGATTTATAAAATTCGAAGTCGGCGAGATCGAGGTGCGAAAAATAGTCCTTGACGACTAACGGTAACGTTGTCGAAGGCAGAGCGGAAGTAATTTTAGGTAAAACTACTAAGGGTAATTCAAACTTCGGTGACTCACTCGTACGGGGTATTATCGAACCGAAAGTGTAACCCTTTATATTACAAACAGAATTTTGTCCGAGACCTGTAACACTTAAGTTGCATTTTTAATGTGTAAACCTAATCGCCTTGCGCACGCACTCGTTATAAAAGAATCCATCGAACCACTATCAATAAGGGCGCGCGCATACTGAAGCGAGCCATTTCTATGGTACACACGAACTATCGCCGACCCCAATATTTTCGTACGGCTAACCGTGGTACGAGTTGAATTTCCCGACTCAGTAGTACTAGTAAGGGTAGTATTCGTGCCAGATTTTCAATTAAATTGGGATTAACCGTAGGCGAGTTTTTATTTTCACTATGTAAAATAGTATTATGTTTCGCATTACAAATAAAACAAGTGAACTTGGATGTACAGCTAGTATGTTCGTGACCCGGTCTTAAACAATTTTACACAATTTTAAATTTTGAACGAATTCTTTACGCTGTTCCATACTCATGGAATGCAGCTTACTACATCGATAAATTGAATGATCTTCATTACAACATAAACAAACAAACTGATGTTTTTTATTCTTGTTATTATTATTGGACGTCACAAATGACGATCTTTGTACGGATTTGGTAGAATTCGTACCATTATCCTTACGCGTATCCGAGACTTTCTGAATTCCGCTACGAAATTGTTTACCCTTAGTGTCTGAAGAAGTGGTCAAACCGGTTTGACTCACTTCTAGAATTTTTATATAACTTTGTAAATAAACAACTAAGTCATTAAAACCTGGAATTTCATTCGAATTTTGTAACTCGAAACGTTTTTGGTTTCAAGGTCAAGTGACCTTGACGCAATGTAAAACAATATAAACTCGGGTAAATTTTCAATATTTAAGGCGCGTAAAGCGTTTACACTTTCATACAGCACATTCGTAAACTCAGATAAGTTAGTTAAAGACGGCCTATTGAGTGGCGTCAGTTTGAATATTTTTTCTAAGTAAGTTGTAGCTAGAATACGCTTGTTGTCGTATCTATCTAACAAGGCACTATAGACTACAGAGTAGTTAGCTAAGGTTATAGGTATGCCTTTAGCCAACGTTAACGCATTTCCGGATAAACATGAAAGTAAATAATGGAATTTTTCAATATCAGACAAGGCAACGTTATTATGAACAAGTGGAACGTAACTATCTTTGAAAGTCTGCCAGTTTTCAATATGTCCGTCAAACCTAGGTATTTCAATTTTAGGTAGCTTAACCTGAGCAATAGATGATTGACTATCACTGGGTTCCGACTTAGACACTGACGGCGAGCCTAAAGAATCGGCCAACTCAACCGCAACATAATATAACTCGTCAAAGGACAACAATGCTTTGTTATCGTATTCATGTTTAGGATTTGCTTGTAATTGTAATTTATTTAAGTTTTCATGGGCATCTATAAAGTTATTTCGAACCTTTTCGATCGATTTGAAACGAGCCTTAAACGATGGAATTTTAGTTTTATCCTTTGCGACATTCTTAACTAAATCGAATATTATTTGTATATTTTTAAATTCAAATTCACGTCTTTTCGTATACTGCTGAATTTCAATGTTCAAATCTGCCGACATTTTGTTTTATTTGAACTAACTCGAACAAAATGCGACGAACGAATGAATGACAATGACGTAGCTAATATCTTCGAATAGGTGCTCCCCCAATCGCCAAACGGCTAGATTCGGTTTTTCGTCGGTAACTGACGAATAATTTAAAGGATAGGTAGGTAGTTAGATAAGTAGGTACACAACCACTCCCAGCTCAAGATGATCCGAACTTTGTTTAGAAAGTTCCAGAATCGTATTTACGGTACGGAGGTACGAAGGTACAACATGAGAATGATAACTATTTATTATTTTAATTACTTATATTTTCGAGCACAACTAATAAAACAAGACACTCCAACAACTAGCATCAGTCAATCCAGCAGCAATTAATTACTTTATAATAGGAATTAGGAATTTATCGTGAATAATTTGTAAAATGAATTTAAATTAAATTTTAACAAAATGTTTTATAGATAATACCTAATAGGTAGCAAGTTCGCCGGTCGTTTCTCTTGGAGGTAGGTACCTACGAGCGAGCGAGCGACGCTTACGGACCAAGTAGGTAGTTATGCCTACTTGCCAAGTATGATGTAAAATTACAAAGAAACCAGTGAATTTGTGGGTCTTATTTCCACTTATAATATTCACTGAATCTAGTATGAATGTAAACATGAAATTAATATAATTTTACTCGAAAATATTTGATATTTTACAAGATTTCGTGAGGTTATGCGACCTCACAGGAGGCACCATTTAAATGTATGAGATTCCCTGGATGGGCCGCTGCATTTACCTGTTGCTAGCCTTTTAGAAATCCTGGTAGGGTGGAAAAATGACGACTTACCTGGAGTACAGGGAGGACGTAGACAGGGGCACACCAACGACGGAACTGCTTGAGAGTTGACCGGCCGGTATCTCTGTACGTGCGCACTTTCACCAAATAACAAGATTATTAGCTAAACAGTCATTGAATCCCACAGGGAATTGAATGTAGGAATTCACTGGTAGAAGAACAGTTTGAATTTTTGAGCTCGTGCAGCTCCACGTTCCAACCGAAAATTCTTGACACACACACTAGTTTTCTAGTTTGTTTCAACGCATCGCGGCGCTAGTGCTGCGCGCGCGTTTAGTTCATAGATCGATGCATTCATCGATCTCGTTGGCGGCAAATTTAAATTGGGAATGGAACAGTACTTGGACGGGATATTAAATCAGGATAGGTTGAAGTCTGTACAAGAGTATTATATATTACTAGCGGCCCGTCCCGGCTTCGCCCGTGATACATATATATAACCTACAGCGTTCAAGGATTACGAACATATGAAAGAACGGTGAACGATTTTTTTTAAATCGGTCCAGTAGTTCCCGAGATTAGCGTGTTCAAACTATATATATGCTATAGGCTACTTTTGATCCCCAAATTATCGTGCTGTTTACTGGGTCAGAAGTGACACCTGTAGACATCTTGCGGGGATAACTAATTAAACGACGATTGATCAGTTTTCGACCGGAGAGGAAAAATGATTAAATTACTAAAATAGCTATTAAAAAATAAGGGTTGATCGTAGAAGGGTGAAAATTGAGGATTGCATGTATTTTTGTATGTTGTATCATAAAAAAATAGAAATTAAAAATTTTGTCTAAAAAATAAAATAAAAAATTTAGGGGTGGACTACCCCTAACACTTAGGGGGATGAAAAATAGATGTTGGCCGATTCTCATAGATACCGGATAAGCACAAAAAATTTCATCAAAATCGGTCAAGCCGTTTCGGAGGAGTATGGCAACTAAAACTGTGACACGAGAATTTTATATTATATATTATATAGATGTATTTCAGAGGAGGTCCCATGTCAATTTTATTGGATAGGTACAGTAAAAGGCGATTTTTTAAAATATCAAATAACTAAAATTTATTTAATTTAGTTTCATTACTTTAATTTATATCTAGATGAGTCGTAGCTTCTAATTTTATTTAAAAAGTGTTGTATTTAAGAAATTGTTTTGACGTGACAACGTCTTATAAATTGGTTTGCCGGGTGACACTTCAAGAAACTGCGTTACGCTCCGCTCACGTTATGCGTTCACAACGAGAGCGAGTGAGAGGCACGCGTCCCTTCCACTCGGGCATGGTTAGCCCGCCTAAGAGCGAGAGAGACAGACATAAAAAGTGAAAGGCACGCGTCCCTTCCGTAAAATTATTTTACCACTCAAAGTCGTTGTCACGTAAAACTTCCGCCCGTATACCGACTTTACAGGCAACCAATTTTTTTTTTTCAGATAATAACACACCTTTGCTAGTTATTCTACCGCCAAGCAGCAATGTGCAAACATTACTGTGTTCCGGTTTGAAGAGCAATGTTTCCAGAGAAATTACAGGGCTTAGAGATATAACATCTTAGATCTCTGGGTGACGAGCACAGTGCAGTGCTAGGTGATGATTTGGACTCTTCATGTTCCAATAGCTGCGTGTCACTGTGCTGTTATGTGGCAGGCATGTTGCTTACCATCAGGCACATGTCCTGTTCGTCTCGTCACTCTTTATTTTAAAAAAAATATTCTCTCAAACTTTTTCATCTCGGTTTATTCGTTTATTGATTTTTACTGATTTATTGAATATGCGTTTTAAATGGCACCCATCTCTCCCTTATAGGCCTTTTATGTCTATCACTTTTCCCTGACTTACCCTATACTCATATTTCAATAATTAAAAAGTTAACTAGGTTACAAGTTTTATATATATAAATCAATAAATATTGGTGGACAATTCACACACAACACCATATATATACGAGTATACAACGTGCGGCGGAAAGGTCCAACAATATATATTGTAGTTCATCTATACTATGTATCGAAATCACATATGTGAATATTAGACACTTTCGTGTCTAATATTCACATATGTGATTTTTTCACAACAGTTTTTTCCATACAAAGTTAAAAATTCGTTGTTTATTATTTTATTTGACAACCCTAATCACCGGCGGCGCGGCGCGGTCACTGACCGCCCGTTTATTTCCTTTGACACTACCGCTTGGCACTACTGGTAGAGTCATGGGAAATTTTACTTTCCCGTGGCACTACTGCTCTTATTGGCTGATTAAACGCCTACTGTAAAATTTCCTGTGGATTACCTCATTACCCATGGCACTACTAAAGTTTTCAAAAAAATAAAAGCAGATATTATTGAAAGACTGTTAAGTAACAAAACTAAAGGAAACATTTTTAAAGTGACAACTTCTTTTGGCGTACCACATATTTATGTACAGATTTTCCGTGACCTGTGAATTGAGTTCAAACGTCACGAAATTTACGAAAATTAAAGAAATGGTAAATGGGTAAACTCGGATATCTAGATGGCCATGGTCTTCAACTTCAACTTATTCTTTTGGCTTCCATTCGGTAAGGCTACCGTAATTTCGCCAGTATCTAGTGTTTCATCATTGGGTCAGACCTCTGAGGTTTTCACTGAAGAATTATTATGAGTCTTGTTTCAGATTATCAGTGTACTTTAGGAAGTCTTGCAATTGATGAAAGAAGACCAGTCGAGTCCAGAGAGACCAGTTATTACAGAGCAGTATTCTGATGATCGGTTGTGATTGGATACTGTTGTTAGTAGAAATATATTTGAAATACTTAGCTGTAATTGACAAACATGACGTCACAAAATAGACATACAAATAAATTATTGCTTGTAATAAAGTAAAACACATATACATAATTATATTTGTTTAGCACAGCAGCAGCAGCTATCATAGTAGTATTAACGCGTTTCAAATCATTAGCCGCAAGACGTCCACTGCTGAACATAGGTTTTCCCGCTAGATTTCCACAACGAGCGGTTTCCAGCAACCTTTGTGAGGTCGTCTGGCTATCTAGTGGGAGGCCGTTCTGCGTCTTTCAGTTCGTGGTCGCCACTCGAGAACCTTTATTCTCCATCGGTTGTTAGTTCTGCGAGCGATGTGGCCTGCCCAGCTTGCTCACTCTTTGAGCTATGTCGGTCACTTTCGTTCTTTTGCGAATATCGTCATTACGGATTCTGTCGCGCAAAGAGCATAGCTCTCTCCATAGCTCGCTGTGCGACTTTGAGCGTTGTTATGAGGCCCACAGTTAAGGACCACGTCTCAGTTCCATAAGCCATCACTGGCAACACACATGTTCGTCTTTAGACATTGGGGTATTTTGGTCTCAAAGAAGTGTCGAAGTTATATCCTCCGCTGGACTACTTTAACGAAGTTGGATCTACCTAATTGGATCTTTTGACCCAAGTAGACGTATTCGTCAACAACTTCGAGTGTGGTATACCCAACAATAACCGGTACAGGTGAGACATGAACATTTGACATGCCCTTCGTGTCGTCCATATTCATTCTCAGACCTACCTGTTGGGATACTCTACAGAAGTCCCTGAGCATAGCACCGAGATCATCCAGTGACTCGGCCACAATGACTATGTCGTCGGCAATCCGAAGGTAAGGAATGCATTCGCCGCAAATATCTTCCAGCGCGGCAGTGAACAGTTTCGGAGATATAACATCTCCCTGTCTCACGTCTTTCTGTAGCTGGATATGTTTTGTGCACCGGTCCTGTAATCGAACAGACATTGTGGCTTTGCTGTAAATACAGTGCAACAAAACACTTTAACATTAAAATTTATGTTATTTCTATTCTAATTATTTATAAATTTATGTTAGTTCTATTATCTTATATTTTTAAATTTAAACTCGTTTCTTAAGACTTGTTTATAATAGTCATAAGAGTTTTGTTGCCATATAAACCAAGAAATATTTTTCTACATATAGGTATGTCATTTGCGAACCCCGTATACTTGACCAAATATTATTTTCCATCCTAAGGTTGCCTGGAAGAGATCGCTTTCGGCGATAACGCCGCCCATTGTCGCACTACTGTAAAATGTGTTGTTATTTTTAGTCTGTGTTTAATTTTGTTTGGTGTATCAATAAAGGGTACTTATATCTATCAATCCATATAAATAAATGAGCCTTTTCTTTTCTAGTGTTAGTAGTGTCGCTATAAGTTGAAAACAACTTTACCAATTTCATGCATCTCTTTTAAAAATCCAAAAACGTGCACGTCTTGGTTTACTGCTCCGCTGCCGCTCTGACGCTACGCTTACTACGCTATTATTAAATCCATAAGACAATATAAGAAAACTCTTTATTAAAAGCCACAACACAAAAACAAAAATATTACAAAAGAGACTAAGAACTATTACACAAATATGACTTTTTAATTGGCGGCCTTATTGCTTACACATAACACAATTCATAAAAAAAGTGAAAAAATAAATTCTACCAAAAAGTGATCTAAAGACGTCTTCACTTCAAAACACTTCAAAAAACGTCATCATGGACGCGCCCCAAGTCCTGCCTATCCGAAGTCGCGCACGACTTGCTTTCTCCAACCTTCAATCGGACGTAACGTTATTATACCTAGTCGTTATTTCTTGCACAACACTGTTATTATTTAATACTATTATGATTAGGTAATGTGGGTCTTTATCCGATTTTAATAATATAAAGGTTTTGATAACCGTTATTATGAGCGTTACTTAAAGTTACGAAAAGTGAAACACAACAATATGGCCGCTGTGTTTCACGCACGCATGTTTTGAATTCAAATACGTAGGTACAGACGAATCTTTAGATTGTAGTGGTAGGACTTATTTCAGACACCATAAAAACAAATTAAATTTTTATTTAGAGCATAAGAAGAGCACCTATTATAAACTTTGAAAAAAAAATCATCTTTAGTTATTATTAAGTAACTTGTCTCTAGTATTATGTATGCGTGTGAGTATATTTTGATTATTGCCAAAGTTTGTTGTCGAACATGCACATCGTAAAATTGCAACGCTCTTTATACAGGGTTAATGCATTATTGTAACCTAAAAACCTAGTTTTTTAGAAAAAAAAAACTCTCTGGGAGCCTGATCTCTAACATCATTGCAGTAACATACTAAACGATGGCGGGAAACCTCCACAAATACCTCAAATTTATTGATTATATACTCGTAGGTATTGGCTCAGGACAGAAACAAGTGGAAAGAGAAAGGAGGTCTTTGTGAGTTTTCGGACAATTCAGACTCTTATTGTCAAACAATATCTATACTAATATTATAAATCTGAAGAGTTTGTTTGAAGGCTAGGATCACGGGAAGTACTGGTCCGAATTGAGAGATTCTTTTTTTATTGGATAGTCCATTTATCCAGGAAAGCTATAGGCTATAGAAAATAACGCTACTTTTTATAGAAGCGGAGCATGAATCAAGAATGTAACAAAATCGGGAAAAAATATTCCTTTTTGAGAGTTTTAGTACGTTTCCTGCTTTGACATGACACATGCCAGCATGTTTGTGTCTAAGATTGCGTCATTGAATATCACACATTACATACCTCTTGAATATAAAACCTTTGCTAATATTTTTTTTTCTAAATCTTAGTTGGTACGACCTATTTCCGACAGGTGGCGTAGCAGGTAGCTGAAGAGGTGTTTTGTTTGAAAGCGATATTCTCAAGAATGACTGAACCGATTTCTATATATGTACGGGATCCTGATGAGTACTATATAATGTACCACGGGCAAGGCCGGGGCGGACATCTAGTCTATCTATATATATCAAAATCAATGCCACTTTTAATTCTAAGTAAACTCCTCCTAAACGGCTCGACCGATTTGAATGATTTTTTTGTATACGTTTGGGTAGAGCCCTGGATGGTTTAGATTTACAAATCAGTCCGACAGATGGCGCCGCAGTTGGTATCTTCATTATCCGAGCGAAGCCGGGACGGGCCGTTAGTAGTGTAATAAAGTAAAGTGTAGTAGATAAAAAGAGATACAGTAAGTTAAACATAAAAGCTTTTAAAGTGATAACTTTTTTTTCGTACCATACACAGATTTTTCGTGGACTTTGAATTGAGCTCAAGCGTTAAGCTCGTGAATGAAAAAATCTTCTGCTAAACTCGGGACCGGTGTTACTATGTGTCACCATTACCCATTTACACATCTAACCATGGTTATCTAATCTAGGTTGCCATGCTTAGAAGGCTAATTTAGTTCCAGAATAGCAGCACCGTCCGGTCTCACCGTAGGTTCCAAAGTGTTCCATCAAATTCTGAGTTATAAGCTTAGCTAAAGAATAAGTAAATAAATCAGGGTTTTCCGCACGGTTCCTTTGTACCAATCGTAAGCAGATGACGTGCATACTAGCTATGGCCACATACTCGTAGTTGTGTGCCGCGACAGAAGTATGACACTTCCATGAGACATAAGAGCGACAAGACAAGAGCGATCAGACCCGTGGTTTCGGTGTAAAGCGTTTGTTTAAACTCTATACGTAGTATATGTAAACTCTTTGGTTAAGTATAAGTTTTCATTTCTGTTGGCAGTCAATTTATTTTGATTAAACAAAAAATATGTGTACCATGTTTTTCTATAATCTGCATGGCGGACTTATTTTATCGAACAACTACCTGTCGCACGCGATGCTACGCCCCCTGTCTATAAAATTCTATAAAAGACATACGGACAAACATTCATTAACCGACTTCCAAAAAGGAGGAGGTTATCAATTCGACACGTATGTTTTTTTTTATAAACAAGGTGGTGCAGAAAGGGGCAACATTATTTATAGTAGTTCATCTACATTAAGTTTTGAATCATATATCGGGAAATTAGACATGAACAGTTTGAAATCAAATTTGAATTTTTGTTTGTTAAAATAACATAACTAACTAACTTGGCTCAACTACCCAAAGTGGGTCCTGGCCGCTGACACCAAAAGACGCCACTCATCTCTGTCTTGAGCCTTTTCCTGCCATGATACAGAGGCTTTAAAAGCTCACGTATGTCTAGTTCCACTTAGTCTTTCCATCGGAATCTGGGACGTCTCACCGGTCGTCGACCATTTGAGACACCTAAATAGGCGCGCTTAGCAGCTTGATCCTCTCCCATAAAATAACATATTTATACATATTTGACATATATATAAATACATATTTGACATATTGGATTTTTGTACGACGTCGCGGCGTCGGCGGCAATATCGTTTGTTAACTGTACATGCGTTAAGGTTGAACCTGGTGATCTCTTGGGAATTTTACGTCAAACTTTGACTTGAATTATCTCGTGGTCTACCGTGCTGAGGGGAAAAAGACCTTGGGTGATGTAGTCTACGTCAGTTTTAAGATGGACTGTTAAAATATTGTTGGGGGTAAATCCACCACATTGTATATGGATGCAATATATTTGACCCAGTCAAAGTCAAAGTACTTTATTAATGAAAGTACAATTTACACGTCAATTAATAAAAAATTAAAACAAAAGAAAGAGCAAACAAATTGTAAGTATTTTCAAAGTTTGTAATTACCACTTTACTATATTATAATAATTATTGTACAGAAAACTGTCAAGCATTATACGAGTATAATATGTTTTTATAACAATTGTACTGAACCATGTCAATTTTTTTCTCTTTAAACTCTTATAGGAACTTCATCATGTGAGTGTGCGACTGATTTGCATAATCTGATACCACCTTGCCCTTTTTTCTATCGAAATACTCTTAGCTCGAAAAAGCGACATCGCTTCATGGTTGATATTCCAAAGACACGAACGAAGAGATTTGACTCTACTTTTGTGATAAGAACGTCAAGGCTGTGGAATACGTTGCCTGAGTGGGTTTTCCCCGATGGTTACAATCTTTGTGTCTTCAAATCGAGAGTGAATCGGTTTCTTCTAGGTAAACACGCTCCATCGTAGACCGCATTGTTGCTTAACATCAGGCGAGACGGCGGTCAAGTGTAAACCTATAACAGTAAAAAAAAACATTTCAACTACGGGAACGGTTGTTACGCGGGTAAAACCGTGGGGCATTACTAATGCTGTATCTTTTACGTATGTCACGTCGATCATACTCGTACATCTAATCTACAATCTCTCATAAACTTCCGTAATGGGTAAAGAGGAACTTTCCATACCTGACTTAACTTCTATAATGGGTAGAAATCACTTGAGATGAATATTATAGATATTATCTATGGTCATAAAAGCTGTCACTTAAATGTTGCGTCATTTTGCATTTTACAGTTGTAGGACGCTTCGCAGAGTCTGCTTGGGGAAGTTCCACACCTTTGCCAGTTTTACTCTAACTATACTGAAAATATATCTGGGTTTTGGTTTTGAAGGACAATGTTTTCAGTGAAATTGAAACTGACACTGACACCCAAATTCGGCGCACTGAAGTTATTATATTTGCGCATGTTTAAGGGACCTGGGACCTGGGACCTGGGACCTGGGACCTGGGACCTGGGACCTGGGACCTGGAAATTTCGTTAGACATTTGCGATTTGCGACCTACGCAAATCGCAAATGTCTAATGAAATTTTGGCTGGACAGGAGCAAGTGTCATTTGCGCGTTAGTACCTAACATCATCATCAGACAAGTCGTCCACCGCTGAACATAGGCCCCTAGAATCCCACAACGAACGGTCCTGCGCAACCTGCAACCAGCGGTTTCCAGCGACTTTTGTGAGTTCATCTGCCCTCAAAACTGCGTCGTGGTCACTACTCGAGACCCTTTCTTCCCCATCGGTTGTCGGTTCTGCGAGCGATGTCGTGTCCTGCCCATTGTTATATCCGCTTGCTTACTCTTTGAGTTATATCGGCTACTTTTGTTGTTATCTAATAGCATATAGCATCTCTTGGCACTCAAGTGCCAAACGGACAGCCGCCGCGCGTGTGCACTCGCCTTGAAAAAGGCCGCCGGACGCGGCCGAAACTCGAGTCGGATTGACCGACCGTATATACGTGAGTGTCCCGTTATCCAATTAAATATGTGTAACAACCACGTTAATTTTAATACATATAGCATCTGCAGCCCATTAAAAGTTAGTCCATTACTGCTAGGACTCGGGGGCTTCTCTCACAATGAGAGAGTCAAGGCCATAGTCCACCACGCTGGCCCAGTGCTATTGGTGGATAAATAGCTAATACTTGTTAAAAACTAAAGAAGTATGTGCAGCGGAGTTGGAACGTGCGTCTTAGACACCTTTTTATGGATGCAATTTCGTGTGTACACGTCACCGCTCTGCGTATATCTAGCTTTATTCATAATCATATTCATTAATTCCTTCCATTAGACCTCACATCTAGACCTCTTATCTACGTTATTATAGTTTATAGACCATAAAATTAGCGTTAACGTATAATAACGTTACAATGTAACTGATAACGAAAATAGCAGAAACGTTATGCTAATAGCGTCCTAATTCATTAAGCACTGGCAGCTTACAATACGGGTGTCAGGTTCTAAATATAAAAAATTAAAAGTAAAACCGGAGGTAGCTTTCCAGTCGCTCTCGCCGACGACGCTCTCTGGCGCCTGATGGCGTCGTCAACATTTTTAATACTCAAACAACAACAACATAAAGTTTTACAATGACGTTAGTAATTAATTAAATGACGCCAATTTAAAAGTATGAAAGTGTAGAATTATGATGAATTTTTATAAGTAAATACACACATTTGTATTATTTAAAATTATTACAAAAAAACTAGCGGCCCGTTCTGGCTTCGCTGGGATATTGTCAAATACGAGTAGATAAGTAACCTCAGAAGCCTTCTTTCAATTAATCAATTGATCAATTGCATAGGTCACGATTCTTTAAAATACCTACAGACAACCCTATATTTTTATAAATATAGATATGAAATGTGTTTTTAAAACGAAGTTTCCAATTTTGCCAAAAATGTTTCTTTTTGCTAAAAATTTTAACTTTTTGGAAATTAAAACACTGGCCGTACCTTTGGTAAAATTGACAACTATCTTTTATAGATATATTTACATTCTTAAAACCCCTCATTACAGTTTCAATTTATTTTTTGGAATAATACACACGACGAGATGAAACGATTCCTACTTAACCTACTGATTAAATTTATTTTTTACTCCAATATCATTGGCTTCTATGTCAATAAAGTCATTTTGACATAACATGTTTCACAATAACGATTTATTACATAATTAATCGCAACATTATGCGCAGTTCACATGACATTAACCCATAAATCTAAACATCTTTACGTTCGAAGATAAAATCTGCATTCAAATCGAGATGAAAGTAAAATGTTTGTTGCCCCACACACTTGCTACCATCGCATCGGATCACGTAAGAAATAGTGTTGTCCCGCTAGTTTAAACTTTTGCACGCGTCCAAAACAATTAAAAAAAAACAATGGCTTGACGAAAAATTTAATCGAACCATAACAATATATCTCGCATTTTTTAAACTGCGTTCTAATTTTAAATAATCAGTTGTTTTAGTTCTTTTAAATATCGATAGTTTTGAAGTGGTAAGTGCTTAAATTTGAGTGTGCGAGGCAGAATGTGTGGTAGGTGAATTCAAATTAAATAACGTGGAGTTCATTAAAATTATAAATTCTTGTTTAAATAATATATTTAAATATCTACAACTAGGTCTCCGAATTAAAAATACAGTGGATTAACATAATTCAACATAGATTGATTGTGGCGATAAAACTATCAGTTTTGGCATTTATAAATTTTACTGATAATAAGCAGTTTTTTATCTGTTTAAAATAATAATAATATTGAAAAGGAACTAGAAACTAGCAAATAGGGTGGCTAAAATACAGATTTTGCTGCTGCCTATTTATCTATTTGACGATATGAGTTTATTGTTAATAATAAATAAATGTTTCGCCACGCAATATTTCAGCGAGATGGCGACAAACCTAAAAATTGTAAAAAAAATTAGCAACTCTACAAAACAATGTCGATTCACGGAAAACAAGAAAGAAATCGACTAATAAGATAAAAAAGTAACAAAAATATCGAAATCGAGAGTGTATCGGAACGTAACAGTTTGACAGCTCATCTTTCCCGCCATTTTCACTTTCGTTGCGCAGCGAAACCATCGTGAAATTTGGTTCGCGCCTTTTTCATCGATGTTAGTGATTACAAAACAATCGGTTACGAAAGTTCTTGAATGAATCATCGATTAAATTGAATAAAATCGATTCAATCGTTTATTTTTCTTCAAGGCAATTAAATGCTGTGAAATTACGATTGACAGATATTGAGACGGTGACCCTCAAGTGAAATTAAATGCTAAATAAACAATGGTACTGAATTAATAGTTTGTCATGGTAGTGTCTGTACTCATCGAGTTGTTGAGAATATTTATTATACGTAAACATTTGTGTTTCTTTATTTCTTTTTAATTCTGGGACTGCTTCTCGCCTGATTTAAACGGTCATGTGGTCTACAATGAAACGCGTTTACTTAACTAGAAACTGATTCACTCTCGATTTGATGATATTAAAATTGTAAAATTGATTTTCTTAGCATTCCATGGATTCACCGTGCGGGTGCCGGGGTCCATCGTGTGGCAGAGAGCGAAAACCCGAGTAGATCCCGAGACTTGTGACTCGGGCGTAGGTTTAAGGGGCCCCTTTCTGACGTACATCAACACTCACCTTCACTATTCGTTTTTCTCTCCCTGCCCAGCCAAATCTGATATGAGCCTACTAGTGCAGCTTTAGATACTTTATTGTGTATTTACATTTGAAAAAAAACCTGTAAAAACACACGAACCCCAACACATTGGACAGTGTAGTTGTTCGTGCAAAGAAACACACTGGAATTTTTGCGTTCGGGTCTCAGGATTATCTCATGATACGGTTGGCACCGTAGACCATTTGAAGCATTTGTATTATCCTTCCTTTATGGTAGAGTTACCTAAGATGGTTTGTGCAAAACTTAAATTTATTGATATTTCAATCATTTATTTTGAAAATCATTGTTTAATTAGTTTGATCACACACATAATATAGTCGTACCTAATGACAAAATTATAAATTTCACATCGATACCACTCTACAGATTGTATCAAAATTTATGTAAAGTACCTATCGTATAGTAATTATAAGATAGAATATAGGCTACTTTATCACAAGCAAAACCAACGGGGTTTTAGCAAAAAGTAACATTACTAGCTCCAAGATTAACATGTTTGATAATCAAAAATTATTATGTTATGTTAATAAAACAAATTAAATGTCTAATCATTGAATAATTTCTATTTTTTTTTTATTTCGAACAAGATTTTAATCGATACTTACGAATTAAAACACTCTATATTGTCTTCAAACTTTCGTGATTTGAATTCATTTTGGGAATACTACAAAGGACTTAATCATGATCTAAATTATTATCTAATTACGTCGGCGTTTCGAGAGCATTAAATAATCATTTATAATATTTATAATTATTAGGTCTTGTGTATTATAATGTATTCAACCTCTAAATATGAAATGAAGAGAGAATGAACATTTTATTTTTTTCCAACTTCAAAAAAGGAGAACGTTCTCAATTCGACCGTATGTTTTTTTGTATGTAATATGTATGATAGCTTCAGCTAGTGTGAATCTATTTTGATGTATTTTTTTGTTTGTGGTATAATAGTTCAAAATGGTCGATAGTTCGGAAATGGAATTAGTATCGAGTTATGTAGGTACCGATTTCGATACAATTAATGTGGGATCATTTTGATAGTCCACCCTTATGAATAAAAAAAAAATATCAAAATTGGTTCACGTTCAATGTATTTAAAAATGATAACATCTGGTTGTGGAATTGATTACCTTCTCCTTTTTTCGAAATCGCTTAGAAAAATATAAAAAGGTATATTCAAATTATTGCGAAAACGTTTTTCGCAACCCAGCAACGGAAGTCACAAATCATTTTTGACAGATGTGTTAGACGACGCGCTTCTAGCGTCCATTTCACAACACATCTTCCCATTGTCATTCTCGTCGTCAGAGTATAAAACATCCGGTTCTCACGTTGCAAAAACGCGGACTTTTCAAAGATAGTTACAAAATCTTGCATATGTAATTATTCACGATCTGGTTAGCACGATGAAAGAAGCACAGTTTTTTTCGTTTGTGACCTTATTTTGGAGTCTCGGTGAAAACAAAGTCAACATGCAATTGCTTTCGACAACAGCATTTTTTTCGACATAGAAGAAAATGTATTTACGCTTGGCCACCGTCAGGGGGAACAGATGGGTAATGTCAAAGTCAATACCACGACTAAAACCTCCACTACGTTCCACCTTTGCCACTTTTGGCCGGAACGCAGAGACTCTCATCGCGACCTCCCGATCTCCTGAATCTTTTCGGGTGCACCGCACCACACCATCACCGGTGCAACAGAATTTCAATGTCGTGAACACCTCGAGTCTCAACCAATAACCATTTATTGGTTGATCATTGTCTGGCATCCATATGCCTCACGTGCCCCTTGGCCCCCGCGATGGTCCCATCTTTTAACCAAATCCATTTGGCTGCAGAGGATAGAGAGAGCGGTGCACCACAATACCGGCACTCTTCTGCTGCAGACCCTCGGTGTTCAGTGTGGTGTGTCTTTGAAGACCCCGCAAGCTCACGATGCACCGCGATATACCGGCACTTTACTCTGAAGCTGTGACTGATATTGCGGTCTCTATTTTTTGCACTGCCACGGTTTACTCCGAGTAAACTATATTAGCTGGCTGCATTGTTCTTGGCTTGCCATCATAAGCATCGATTACAGCCACCTAGGGTTTCCTAAAAGGATCGCATATTCTGAAAATACTTAGGTCTATTACTTGGCCAGATAGACAATAGACATATCAGCCAAGTACTTAATATGTCCAAATCTTTTTAAACTGACCCCTTTATAAACCTCTATATATTATACTGAGTGAGGGCCCCCATATACGATTTCACTTCCATTCCAGGATGAACGATCACTCGATAGGGAAGGAAAGGAAATTATGATGAAGAAACTGTCATCTTCCAAGAAATACGTCTTTAGATGAACTGCATTTAGCCAGCATGGTAGTGGTCTTGAGTCCCTCCTTGTGACAGAAGCCCCCAGTCTCAGGCACAAAGCAGACTATGTAATGTTTGTACAGAGATTGAGGCACGAATAATAACGGTTTCGTCTAAGTCATATAAATCTAGCAAATGTCTCAACAGTGCAACTGACGGCCGTAAAAGGAACTCTTTCCAAGCACATTGCCCTTTCTTCTAATTGTGTAAAGAAGGTCTACTTTATCATAGCACTGTTCTATTGTTAGAGAAAAAATAATTGACCGACATGTAAGTCAAGCAACATCCTCGCTACAACCACTCTTTAAAACTTACATAATACCTTCACTTGTAAAAAAAAACGCTCGGTGGTTTGCAGACATTAACAAAAGAATTAATTCACCTGAGAAATCCTCGTTCTCTTTTCTATCGACAGTAAAAAAAACTCGGAAGTTCCATCAAAATCGAATTAGTCACAGATTTGACGCCATTTTTAATTCCAACCGAGAACTCATTACCTTTATCCAATGTCATTAGCAAAGAAAGCAGACCCACAATTTTATCAAATTACTGACCACTACTTGACTCACTCTAATTTAGCCTCTAAAAAACATTATCTATAAGTACCAATTTGGTAATTCGCTGTTACGTCAATATAGCCTTAAAATATATAAAATAAGTGCAAGGGGAAAATGTAAAGCATTTTCGACTTTGAACCCAATTGTTAAGGACTAAAATTGTTATTGCAATTTGATGAGTAAAGCCGTTATTCGATGTAAGGTTCGGTTTTCGAAAGCTGAAGCGAAAGTTGGCGCCTTACGAGTGAAGTGTGACCACTTAATCTTGATACTTTAAGGCGAATTAAGCTATTTGTACGAGTAACCAGCCAGTTATATAATTATGACCATGCTATGTATGCAAGTTTCAAGTAACCTTGAAATAATAGCTATGAAAACTTTATATTTATAGAAAAGTTTGTACATATTAGAATACTAAATATATCTCCGCTTTTTCCTAACAAATTATAATATAATAGGAAGAAGAAGACTTTAATCAGCTGACCATTATTTAATTTTTTTCATTTATAAATTAAGACTACAATAAATTGTCGTGCCAGACATATTGCATGCCTCTCGCAGAGGTCAGTTTGCATGGGGAAACTTTTAAAATGTTTTGTATCATCTTATCTTACCTACAAACAGCAATAAAGATTTTTGTATTTATATTTATACTTATACGTTATCTGTGTGCTTTGATACAAAGTAATTTAATTTCACAAAATGACGTTTAAAATCAATTTGTTGATTCATGTCCAAACTTTAACATATTTCCACATTAAATAAATTTATAGCCACATTAAATCTGTGCAGAAAAAATCCTTGTTGACAAACGAACGTTAAAAACGAAAAAACTAACTAAAAGTTAAAAAACATACAAATAAGAAAAAAAACGTAGATTTTTCTACAACTTCAAAACTCTATGTCGCTGTCGTGGTCCCATATCCCAAAACTACTAATTAGAAAAAAAACACAGAGACAAATTAAAATGTAAAAATGAACGGCTTATGAAAAAGACACTTTACAGATTTACTTTCAGGTTCAAATCTCCTCAGAAAAATAAAACAATTCTCAAAATAAGAAAACTAATACATAGTTGAAATAAAAATCATTAAAAATATTACATGCGAAATTTTCTACGATTTGACAAATCCACAATTTAAAAATAAAAAATCGGTATATAATATCAAAATTATTATATAGTAGCTCCGACATAAGTTGGTAGTTTAGGTAAACCAGCGGTCTAAACGATACAAATAGAAAGAATAGTCACTTACTTATAAAACCGTTACGGTATAATTGCTTCTGAGTATATGACCTACATTTTTTTCTATCCGATTCTGTCGCGCACGCTTCAAATTTAAAGCCACGTTTTGTTGACGATTACTCTGAAAGAGCTAAATTTATTGTCAATTTTTGGGATCACTTTAGACCGATATTTTGTATGTAAGCTGCTCTTTATTCTGGAGCCAACTATTTGCTCTTGATTTAAAAATACAGATAGGATAGGAGAATCAATTCGGCCAATATTTATGTAACGTTGTTTATTTTTGGAGATACATCGATAAACTATGATCGAGTATTATCGATTCGTTTTTGGATTTTTATAAAGATATATCGATATTACGTAAGGTTAATTAATATAGCATCGTATAAACTACATAGATGTAGCTTATACATATCTGTGGTATACTAGTAGTAGTTAAATATAACAGAAACGATATATAAAAATGAATAAAAAATATGACAAAATCAAGATTGCCATCTCTACTTAACTTTTTAAAATTTTGGTTCGATAAATATAATGGCCGAAAATTAACGATTATGCAACTTTCTCTCATTACGACCCACATTAAACCACACACTTAATTTACAGATGAAGCCGTTAGCGTAATCGATAATATTACCTAACGTATGACTCAGAAAATGTGAAGTGCAAGCAAAGTGAAAAGGAACGTACCACGACGCGGTCGCGTTTACTTCCGAAAACTAACTTCCCGCGTTAAGACGTGCCAAAAAAAAACAAACAAAAAAAAATGTGCCAAAAAAAGTAAGATTAAAAAGTGAAATGTGTGAACGGAACGTAACGGAGAATGTCGTGGCGGGAAAAATTAAAAGTAAAAACTTTAAAACTCGAAGAAGATGTGATGCTCGAACATATTTTTTTGTGTTTTGTTTTGTATTTAAAATTGTTGTTTGTGAAAATAATGATGTGTTGACGTTACAAGACGATTTGGAAATAAAAGAAGATTTGGCTTCTGATAGGCGGAGGCCATCTAATGGTCAAGAGAAGGACATTTTGCTGTTAGATGCTTTGGGGAGGCGAAAAGGATCGTACCACAGTAGCTACAGCTCTTCACAAGAAGATGACTCAATTATGGATTTATTGGGAAAAAGTAAGTACCTGCCTGCTTGCTCTATGAACCGTCAAAGCGTATTGAATACCTACAAATAAAAACCTTTTTATTATGCTCCATATTTATTTGGTTTCTATGAAAATTCTTGTCAGATTTATGTAAATTTTAACTGATCCGACAGTCGTTGCTCCATCCAGGGAAGCTATTATTATCAAATGCAGAGGCATGTTTTATTTTAAACTGTTAACATTGATATATTCTAGTTTTTATTTTGTGATTTCGTTATTAAATAAGCTACTTTGAGCCGTAATTTTTTGGATATATTTCACTGGTTACTATGATTGCTATTAATATATTTATATGTGAAGTTGTGAAAAATCCCTTCCCGGGCATTTGTCGGCGCGACTCGTGATCTCGTGATGTAGACGTAAAAATATGGCAAACTATTTACTTGTCCATCAAAATTATCTCTCTCTCTTTTCTCTATCGCTCTATCAATATAAAATTGAACATAATATGACAGCAGCGCTGCCTACTGGGTCCAATTATGTTTTCAAACTGCCCAGGAACCCATCGAAAATATATTTAACCACATCACCCTAGTCGTTTAGGAAGAGTTAAGTAACAAACAATAGAAAGTTGCCTTACACTTTTTATAGTGGTAGGACTCTTTGCAGAGTCCGCCTGGGGAAGTACCACACCTTTGCCAGTTATTCTACCGCCAAGCAGTAATGTGCAAGCATTACTGGCCCCGGTTTGAAAGGCAATGTTTCCAGTTAAATTACAGGGCATAGATATGAAATCTTTTATATATCTGGGTGAAGAGCGCAGTGCAGTGCTACGTAATGATTTGGACTCTTCATGTTCCAATAGCTGCGTGTCACTATTCTGTTATGTGGCAGGAATGTTGCTCACCATCAGGCACATGTCCTGCTTGCCTCGTCACTCTATACTATAACTATGTATAATGGGAACTACAACCAATACTAAAAACATCTAAATTATCCATAATAATTCCTATCCACTAGTAGGCCTGCCCCCTCTACCGCCTAACTGAATCGGCTATGGCTTGGCTATTGCTCTCTCTATAATTTCAAACGAAAAGAAAAGAGAGAGCAATATCAAAGCTAAGACAGTTTTATTTACGCGGTAGACCCTCTGAAATTTCGCCCGCGTAGTAACCATTATTTTCCCGTGATTAAAGTTAGCCCAAGTGCTATTTTGGAATATACCTCTAATCTGTGTTTCAAATTTTAACCTGATTCATACACGATCTGACGTGATTGAGCAACAAACATCCGTATATTGACATTCGAATGTAGTTCCCGTTCCCATTATTCCCCCCGGGATCAAAAGTAGCCCAGTGTACTTCGAGAGTATAATCTGTGTTCCAAATTTCATCCTGATCCGTTCATACGTTACGATGTGATTGAGCAACAAACATTCAAATATCCAAACATTCATACAATGACATTTATAATACTCGTATTAGCAGGATTAGTCATTATCTCTATGTTCGTAATGCTGGGGCCACACTAACGCGAAACGTTACTAATTATCGCAATATATTGTAGGTGTATTATTTTACACCCACTGTTTACGCCCATTAGGTGTATTTTACACCTACGGTTAACGTCCATTATCGCGATATAGTGTAGGTGTATTATTTTACACCCACTGTTAACGTCAATAAGGTGAATTTTACACCTACGGCTTAACGACCATTATCGCGATAGTTAATGGCATTTCTCCTTATGCCTGGGCCACACTAACGGGAAATGCCATTAATTATCGCGTTAACAGCCGTTAACCGTATTTGTAAAATAAACCTTTGGGACACGTTCATTAGGTGTATTTTACACCTACGGTTAACGTCCGTTAACGTGATAATTAATGGCATTTCCCGTTAGTATGGCCCCAGCATTATGGTGGCCCCAGCATTACACATCCAAAATGTATTTTAGCTGATGCTGACTTTGCTCAAAAAAATTTACAAAATCTTGGTTAGTATAAGCCGCAATTCGTTATTTTAGAATAGATTGAGTATTCCGTACCCTTGTTAAAGTTTCAACAGCTATTTACAAGCTGTCATCGCTACGGTGGTTGCTTACAATTAATTGTGTTTCTCACGCAATACCTGTCGAAATTTTATGCAAGTGCACTAAATATCCATTATTTAATGGCTTAGTTCGTTCTACATCTGCCTGCAAAGCCGTAGGTCATGGGCTCGACTCCCATTCAGTGCAAATGTTTGTGTCATGAACACAAATGATGTGATACACATGAACGAAGTGGCTTCCCCTTGATAGAGACAATAAGAAACGTGCTTATGGATATTATTTAACAAACTAAGAAATAAGAAAATTACTCATTAGACTAAGTAATATTTTCGAAATTACAATCTACCCTAGATTGTAATAAATATTAGTCAAACATTAGTAATAAAGTTCCGGTCCGGCGGCAATACGTTTCATTTTACGTAGTCACATAAGTCACAGTTTTTTGTGATGGATACTTTTTTTGGCGCGACGGAGGTAAGCAATGTGTTGATTGATGGAACGAAACGTGCTTCACTCCAAAGATGGCGACAGTGGTTTGTTTGTCAGTAGTGCCATCAGAATTTAACGAAATTCTCCATAATCCGTAAACATAACCGACTCAAAATCAATAAATTTAGATGTTTTGTTATTCATGTAAGGTTTCGATCAAGTCTACCGTACCCCTTGACGAAATTATTAGATTAATATGACGAAACATAGATTAGGATAATTATAGAAATGCTCCAACTACAGTAAATCGCAAATGATTTCCGTAATCACATGAATCACCCATCGAGAGTAAAAGCTAGAGAAACGGTCGTTCACCGCCAACGTTGCGTGTCATCCGCAATGTATTGATCTCAGCCAAACATGCGCGTGCGCATGCCTTGCATTCATTGTAATATTGAAATGGTAAGCATTATGTAACACACCTAAAGAAAAACATACAAACGAATTGAGAATCTTCCCCGTTCTTTAAACTCGTTTTTCGTAAAAAAAAATAACATTTAAATATTTTAAGTTTAAATTTTTTGAGAAAAACGCCAAAACGCTACAAAAACGGAGGAAAGTTCTCAAATGTGGTTGTTTTTTTTTTGTATATATGTTTCATCGATATAAATCTCTGGATGTGCAAACTCCCTCCCAAACTTCAGGTGCACTCTTTCCGCTCTAGTCGGTTGTAGGAAGCGGTGAACGCCGGACGTTGTCTATCACTATTCGTTGTCAACAACCAAAATAAGTAGAATAACCACAATATACCTCGCCGCTAGCGATTCTAGGGATCAAGTAGATTGGTGGTTGTAAACACTCACGCTACACGCACAGACGCAGCTTGTTAACAATTTCAAGGTGCTCAAGACACATCTTTTGATTTATATCGATGGTACGTTACACGCTCAATTTTGAGAGTAATTTTTTGGTTGGTAGATCATCATAGTAGTCCCAGTAAGTAGGTAAAACCGATTGCATATCAATAATTATAACACTCCTAAGAAAACCTATAAGCTATAAATATCAATAAAACAATGGCTTGCGCAGTAGAATATAATTCGTTAAAGAACTTATAACACCTCTGAACTATGAATGCCCAAGCGACACGAGGCTAGTTTATCAAGCTAGCAAGCTAGCTTAGTAGACAGCGCTACGCAACGCTACTTTGACGGCGGCGGCGTTGCGAATCAGTACCCAGACCATAATGATTATTATAGTGGTAGGACTCTTGCCAGAGTCCGCCTGGGGAAGTACCACACCTTTGCCAGTTATTCTACCGCCAAGCAGTAATGTGCAAACATTACTGTGTTCCGGTTTGAAGGACAATGTTTCCAGAGAAATTACAGGGCTTAGAGATATAAGATCTTAGATCTCTGGGTGACGAGCGCAGTGCAGTGCTAGGTAATGATTTGGACTCTTCGTGTTCCAATAGCTGCGTGTCACTGTGCTGTTATGTGTCAGGCATATTGCTTACCATCAGGCACATGTCCTGATCGTCTCGTCACTCCTTATTTAAAAAAAAAAAAAAAACTTTTGTCTACACGAAATTAGAAGTACTAGCTTACTAGCCTCGTGTCGCTCGAGCATAAGAGTGGAATAGAAAATTATTTCCATAGTCTTATTTACTTTTTTCGCTATTAAATGTCTATATGTTTCGTATCTAAATTAGTTGCACATTTTAAATGACTTCAAAAAAGAGGAAGTCCTCAATTCGGTTCCGTGTTTATTTTTGTACTTACATATTTATGTTACGCGTATTTTAATCCTCCTTGTAAATTTGAAAGTTTGCTTGGATGTTTTTGGTCAATTTTGTTATATAAGAACCGAACAGATTAGTCTGAAATTTGGAGCTTAAATAGTTTTTTTTTTATAATATGTTCAGAGTAATGAGACTGGCAGGACATATACTTGAGCATCAAGCTTTCTCATAACAGCACAGTGACACTCAACTGTTGGAACACGAAGAGTCCAAATCATTACCTTACACTGCGCTACGTTCGCCCTGTAATTTCACTGGGAAATATTGTCCTTCAAACCGGAACTGACTGTTTGACGGTAGAATAACTGGCATAGATGGGGAATTACCAGGCAAACTTTGCAAAGAGTCCTACCACTATAATAATCATTATGGTCTGGTTACTGATTCGCAACGCCGTCCAACACACGCACGGAAACACAATCTTAGTTACCTGTTATTCTAAAACGATAATACAAAAATCGAGAGGTTTAATTTCTTGTCAGGATCAGCGTAGTGATTCTGGACCCAGTCGGATTGATCTCAACACGGAATCAAACCTCTCGGCCTTTTTCATAGCCATTTAGAATGACAGAGATAAGAATTGTCATTCCGAATTTGAAATTTGGTCGGATTGCGTTCAGAATCAGGACGTCTAATCTTTCCTACTCCGGGTTTACTTCGATCCGTCGTTTCGTCGTCACGTCAAACCATGTTCGATCGGACGAAACGAAGTAGAACAGGAGTAGGAAAGTCGCGAATTGATTTCAAAATTACGTTTTTCGTAGAAAGAGAGTAGACGTCCTATACTCAGATCGTGATCGAGATAGTGTCGAATCCGATTGTGTTATGAATCAGGGTACTGGAATATCACATAGGCAATTTTGATATCGAAAATAAAAGTGGTCAAGTGCGAGTCGGGCTCGCCCATGAAGGCTTCCGTAGCAGCAAGTAACATAATACAAAAGTTCTTGTACTTCGTTGTTACTTTAATCAGCGTTTTAACAATAGTCAATTTATGACGTATTAAAATAAAACTACTTACTAGATCTCATTCAAACCAATTTTCGTTGATAGTTTACATGGTTACGAACTTTATACACTTTTTTTATTTTTGTCATTATCTTATTTTAGAAGTTACAGGAGGACACACTTTTTACCACTTTGGGAAGAGCCCTCGCGCAAACTACGAGTATTCAGTTCAGAAAAAAATATGTTAGCAACCTCAATATCATTTTTGATGACCTATTCATAGATACCCCACACGTATGGTATTGATAAAAAAATATTTTTCAGTTTCAGTTCTATGTATGGGACACCCCTTAAAAGTTTTGTTTTTTTTTTCTATTTTTGTATCAAAATCTTAATACGGTTCACAGATTACATCTACTTACCAAGTTTCAATAGTATAACATTTATAGTTTCGGAGAAAAGTGGCTATGACATACGGACGGACAGACAGACAGACAGACAGACATGACGAATCTATAAGGGTCCCGTATTTTACAATTTGGCTACGGAACCCTAAAAAGAGTAGTTCCTTAGGAACTGATATTTTTCTTAATATTCGCAAAGCCGTGAACAGATGCTAGTTAAATATTTAAATGCTTTATCTTATCCGCTTGCGTTAAAACAAATCAAATGTATACAATTCATGCCATACAAAAGACATCAATGAACTCATTAAATTTGCTCGTGAATGTTTGCGTTTGATTTATTTGCTCTAATGTTATCCAGACACGCAACTCTACAATGTTTTGGTATTATACTAGTTTATTGCTACCAGGTTTACTTGCGACAAAAATAAACACAAGAAATGTATGTATTATTAAGGAAAAACACTTCTCAACCTAAAACTAGATGGCGCTGTCAATGCTTAACACACGCATATGATTAGTTTGCCAGCTTTTATTTGTTTCAATTAAAAATATTCAAAAAACGAGATTCCCACCCAGCGCTATTGTGTTTTAATTCAGACAGGGAACTCCCATTTACAGCGGGTAAAGCCGCGGCCCTGGCTGGTTGTAATATTAGTAGTATTATAGTTTTTAAGCTTTTACGCTTAGAATACGTGATACATCACGTATTCTACACTATAAAAGAATTAATTACGAACAATATTATTATTGAAGTGGAAACTTCACATTGAGTCACTAGTTGGACACTACAAAGAGTCCTACTACCATACTAATACCTAAAGAGTCACACTAAGAGCCTTTTCTAGTAAAAAGGTCTTGAATCCCAGCAATGGTAATATTTAGTGAACCTGCTTTTACATATTTGCTGATTATTATTTTCTTTTCTTCCAGTGATACCCCAAACTTGCCGCTTCCGTGGCGCGCGGTTTCCCTGTGGCCTGAGTATATCATGCGTCATGAGCGGAGGGAAGCCCATGGACCTCTGTTCCGGGGGGATGATCTGGGCTTGTTGTGTTGACAGAGACACGACTGAACGGCCTACGGAACTCGCACCTGTTGTACATAATGCTAGTGAGTATTTGACTTTACCTAAAAACGTATCAATAAAAAATAATTAAAACGATGTATTTAGATTCAATAATACTATACATTTTTATTGTACAACTTTTGTGTCGGTTCTTATCTATAACTTTTCGGTCCAAAAATCCTAACTTATTTGAAAAATATATTGCAAAAAAGGCACAAAATCTATGAGCATGACTGTAGAAAAGAGTAAATTGTATTTAGCATTCACAGTGTATACCTCCTTATAGGGCTTATTATATAAGACATGCTACGTAGCCGGAAGAGACGCGTTAATATAAATAAGCATTATTAATACCTCTTTCAAAATAATGTTCTTACAAACATTGGTAAGTAATAATATACCCTTACATGGAAAAAATGGCACGTAGCCAAAATGGGAACTGCCGCCGTCATCAAGCCAACCAAGGTTGCCGATGTCCGAATTCTCGATGCCCACGCCCTTCTGACAATGTCATCCAAGTGTCATTATTTCGTGGTACGCCTATAGTACTCGTAGATGTTGAAGTAATGAAGACGTTACTTAAGCCTAATGGCATTATATTAATATATTTTTTTTTAATTAAAAATTCAACTGTTCTCAGACCTTTATAATTAACTTACAACTACACAAATATATATTATACCTGAAAGCATACTCGAAGCATACTTGAAATCATTTTATTTATTTATCATGCCATCTTAGAGATATAAGATCTTAGATCTCTGGGTGACGAGCGTAGTGCAGTGCTAGGTAATGATTTTGAGTCTTCGTGTTCCAATAGCTGCGTGTCACTGTGCGGTTAAGTTTGTGTCAGGCATGTTGCTTACCATTAGGCAAATATCCTGACCAACTCGACAATGTCTTTATTAAAAAAAAATGACTTAGGATTTTAGAATTAACAGCACTAACGTTACATAATACGTCCAATGTTTTTTTAAATACGAGTATTGTTCGTTCCTATGTGACAGAAACCAAGTTATTCTATTCGATCTACTACAATATTTCCACGTACGCTGCGATTGGTGCGAAGACAACCCAGGTCATGTTGCATAATGCATAACTGTCTACCCTTCATGGCATACATAATTACTTAACGCATACCATAAACCATGCACATGGTGCAATACTAATCTGAGCTTCTAAGCACGTCTTTTAGGCGAAGGGAATGTGAGCAGTGGTTTAAGTATTTTTAGACTCTAGAGTCTCCCTGGGAAAGTACAAGGCCCCTTCAATTCAATTTATCATAAAATAATATATACAACAATACTCCGAGGTAATCATTAAAATATGACGAAAACTAACAAACTTAACTTTTCGATCGAGTTTTTGGTGTTTTGTATGTTTATTTGGAAAGGTATACCCATAAAACTTGAATCAGTCTTTACTTTGACGTAAACTCCAATAAAATTAAAGATCATTTATATGAAAAATCGTAAAATAAAGAATAAAAATAAAATCAATTTTTATGGCAGGAAAATGGTCTCGAAGTATTGAACTTTTCTTAAAGTCCGTTTATGCTATTGAATGCAGTTTTCTTGTTTGTTGTATCACATGTACATGCAATAAATTTAAAACATGAAATCACTGTTTTCATTATAATTTAAAATGTAATGGCTTTTAGACCCCTCGAGAACACGAAAAAACTTTGACTTAAGTTGTTTTCTACTCTGTTAGCTTACCCTTCAAGCACATCTATACTAATATTATAAAGCTGGAGAGTTTGTTTGTTTGAACTCTAGGATCTTGGGAAATACTTATCCGAATTGAAAAATTATTTTTCTATTCGATAGTCCATTTATCGAGGAAGGCTTTAAGCTATAGAAAATAACTCTACTATTAATTGAAGCGGAGCATGAAACAAGAATGTAACAAAATCGGGAAAAAATATACCCCTTTTGAGAGTTTTCGTACGTTTCGTGCTTTGACATGACATATGACAGCATGTGTCAAAGATTGCGTCATTGAATTTCAGTAATCTGTGCATTGAATATAAACCTTTGCTAATTTTTTTTTCTAAATCTGAGTTGGTACGACCAATTTCCGACAGGTGGCGTAGCAGGTAGCTGAAGAGGTTTTTTGTTTGAAATCGATATTCTCAGGAATGAGTGAACCGATTTCAGTCATTCTTTCACCATTGGATATGTACGGGATTCCGATGAGGGCTATATAATATACCACGGGCGAAGCCGGGGCGGGTATCTAGTTAATTATAACGAAACCGCTAGAATCGTCTTGAAATGCCTTGAGAATAATGTAATGTAATAAGTTAGCTGCATAAAGTGGCTTCGAAAAGACTTTTTTAATTTTTTTGAAAGATTTTTTTATGACGGGGCGGGAAATCCGGACCATTCACCTAGTTAGTATTTAGACCAGTCATAAATTTGCAAAACATGTACACATATTACAATATTAATGTACACAATTAATATTGTAACATGATATTGCCGAAGCTGTGAGAATCACCTTTTTTTTCTAATGGCACGCAATTATTATTATATGAGCTACTGCCAATGAAGTTGCAAAAAATCTACAGATCTACGTTTACGTTTGTCCAGCCCAAATCCCAATTTTGTGTGGAGTAGCTGAATTTGTCAGTTAGTGTTTTTTTGGGCTTTGTTCATCGTCATTATGGTCATAATTGCGATGATCGCTGGATCAAAATAATACCATTTCAATAAGCCTGTCAGATGGAATACGAAAAAAATATATGACGTCAGGGTATTGCGTGACGGTGTACGCGGGCTTCGTAGCAAAATACTCTCACAATTCGTCCCTAACATGCCAAAAGACGAATTACTTCACAAAATTTGCACACAATGTGGAATGCTCGATTTCAATACAATGCTAAGAGAGGTCTAGACCGAATTATACCACGTAACATAACTCACATAACAGGTTCACGCACTGATTGCCGCTTCAACGACCGACCGCTTCCTTCCTCGTATGAATCTGCTTATTTCGTAACTTTACACTTTCACAAGTTTACAGGAGGCTTATGAAGTTGTTGAGATCTTATAGCGTTAAATCGACTTATAAGAATAAGATAGAGGACCGATCGGTATGTTTTATTTGCAACTAGCGACCCGCTCCGGCTTTGCACGGGTGCAATCATCATCATCATCATCAACAGCCCACTAAATGTTCCCACTGCTGGGACTCTTGCAAGGAGAGAGTTTAGGTCATAATCCACCACGCTGACCCAGTGCGGGTTGGTGAATGACACGCGACTTCGATAGATTCTAAGTACATGTCGGTTTCCTCACGATGTTTTCCTTCACTGTTTTAAGTTAGCGGCATTACGCACATGACTTCGAAAAGACAGTATTGCGTGTGGGATTTGAACCCGGGGTCTCCGGATCGGCAGGCGCCGTTCTCCCGACTAGACCAGCCATAACTTGTGCAATACGGGTGCAATGATGATACTAAATATAGTAGATACCAATAAAAATGGTTATTGTGGGCTATTTCCATGACATAGACATATATACTATTGCAGATTTTGTAGATCTTTTGAAGGGGTATAATATTGCTGTACATTATTTTGATCTAGAGATCTAGACCATAGGGTTCAGCCAGCGTTTGCAGTGTAAGCGCAAAAATGTGTTTATTTATGACATTACATTAGTAATCTTTAAAATTATCCGTGTTTCTCTACTATTTTATGCACGTATCATACATATAAACCTGTACATAGTATAAAACAAAGTCACTTCCCGCGTCTGTCCGTCTCTATATATTATTAGATCTTTAAAACCACCAAACCGATTTTGATGCGGGTCAATAGATAGAGTGATTCTCCTCTTGAATCACTCTATCTATTGACCCGCATCAAGATCGGTTTGGTGGTTTTAAAGATCTAATAATATATAGAGACGGACAGACGCGGGAAGTGACTTTGTTTTATACTATGTCAAAATATGTCAGCATAAATTTTAATACCGTGCATTTTGCACGCAAGAAAAAACAAGTATTTCTTAACCATTTACGAGTACCTATATTTGATGTTTTAAGCTTCCCCTCGGTTAAGTGGCTTCATTACAGCCGCATTGCGTTTTTAGGTTACAGATAAAAAAGAAATCGCATCGAATGAGACTGTTACTTCTTGTGGATATTTTTCTGAACCAGTCACAGTGAGACAGGATCCAGTGTGACATAGTATAAAACAAAGTCACTTCCCGCGTCTCTATATATTATTAGATCTTTAAAACCTCTGTCCGTCCGTCTGTCCGTCTCTATATATTATTAGATCTTTAAAACCACCAAATCGATCTTGATGCGGGTCAATAGATAGAGTGATTCAAGAGGAGAATCACTCTATCTATTGACCCGCATCAAAATCGGTTTGGTGGTTTTAAAGATCTAATAATATATAGAGACGCGGGAAGTGACTTTGTTTTATACTATGTCACACTGGATCCTGTCTCACTGTGACTGGTTCAGAAAAATATCCACAAGAAGTAACAGTCTCATTCGATGCGATTTCTTTTTTATCTGTAACCTAAAAACGCAATGCGGCTGTAATGAAGCCACTTAACCGAGGGGAAGCTTAAAACATCAAATATAGGTACTCGTAAATGGTTAAGAAATACTTGTTTTTTCTTGCGTGCAAAATGCACGGTATTAAAATTTATGCTGACAAAATGGGCAAGACCCCGAAATCCGTGGATATTATTCTAAGGAATGATATGTTACTAGAACACTGGACTATGTATACTCGTAGCTTATCATCAACATTTTATCAAGCAACACAACGGTTTGCATAGATTAAATACACTTCACAGGAGCTAGCCTGTTGCCGCACGGCCATCGCAAGTTCATGGTGGCACCGACGCGCTTAGCTTAGCTTAGGTCTTAAACGCTCCACACGAGTCCTAAAATCAGAGGAAATGACGTAAAACTAGTGGGGAGGAGCCTACATCGCACCATATGATTGGTGATTTATGGTGCGATGTAGGGTCCTCCCCACTAGTTTTACGTCATTTCCTCTGATTTTAGAGCTGTGTAGAGGGATTTAAACCCGTGGTTTTAAATTATATGAAAAATTCGCATTGAGTATTTTTTTTGTATAAATAAAGAGTGACGAGGCAAGCAGGACATGCGCCTGATGGTAAGCAACATGCCTGCCACATAACAGCACAGTGACACGCAGCTATTGGAACATAAAGAGTCTAAATCATTACTTACCACTGCACTGCGCTCGTCTCCCAGCGATCTAAGATGTTATATCTCTAAGCCCTGTAATTTCTCTGGAAACATTGCCCTTCAAACCGGAACACAGTAACGTTTACTGTATTTCCTCAACCAGTTAGAATTCAGTGTGTCTCATTGCTAGTAAACTATCAGTATTATAATGGAGGATTTGCCTAAGTTGTAAGTTTGGACTTCGGTAGCTATGATATTAAACTGTACAGTTTCAAATTACTCTGTGTCTCATTTTGATACACTTGAAGACTGAAACACAGCAATATTTGCAAACTACTACGTGGCGGAGAAATAAATACCAAAACTGTAACTGTTCTTTTTTTTAAACTTTTGACCGCCATCTCGCCTGATGTTAAACGATAATGCGGTCTACGATGGAGCGTGTTTACCTAGAACCGATTCACTCTCGATTTGAAGTCACAAATATTGTAATCATCGGGGAAAATCCACTCAGGAATCGTATTCCACAGCCTAGACGTTCTTATCACAAAAGTAGAGTCAAATCTCTTCGTTCGTGTCTTTGGAACATCAACCATGAAACGATGTCGCTTCTGGATGATGATATGCTGGGCTTAAATTGTGAAACTAATAAAGCCTACAATAGATATTTTCAATTTATATTCACGGTTGGTTAGTCTCACAATACCAATTCGACAGCAAAGGTACCGTACCTTGAACACTTCACTTCACTGGACAGTGAAAAGCAGTGAAAGTGATCCATTCGACCGGGAACACAATGGATGAACGTAATTGGAGTAAAAATAGATAATTGTGGCACGTATTGTTGCATCTAATGTAATTACTTTGCTCAACTAGCTGTTACTTGCGACTTTGGTCGTGTGTAATAGCTGTAACGAAAAAGAATATATAAAACAAGCCTAACCTCCGCATTCAAAAAAAACATTGGCGAGCAACACGGAAGGGAGTAGGCAATACACTGCGTTTACCCTCTGTCAAAGTACAAGTCCGCATGGACCATGGAGTTAGATAATATACTGTTGCTGAGGGCAGGGCTAGATTTGTGAATGGTGTTTTATTTTTTATGTGTTAGTGATTTGGCTGTGTGGGTATGATCGGCAATGGATCGGTACAGATATGTTTTGTATGTAATAACGGCTTTGCGCTAGTGTGCAACTTTCCCCTCCCGCAAGAAATGACAGAATGATTTTAACAATATATTTTAGCTAAATCTATACTGCCATAGGAACTGCCGATAAAGGTGAATACTTATAGCTCAGAATTTGATAGCACGCTTTGGAAACTTCACTGGAAAAACCGGAGGTGTGGTCATGAACATGGCCATCTAAAAATGGATGAGCATTTCTAGATGGACAATGGGAAAAACTGACGCATTTCTAGATAGCCAATGGCCATGGTCCCGATTTTATCCGAAGATTTCTTATCATTCCCAAGCGTAACGCTAGAATTCAATTCACAGCCCATAAAAATATGTCTATGGCGCGCCAAAAGAAGTTTGCACTTCAAAAAGAGCATTCAAATAATTTAATTTAAAAAAATAAATTAAAGTTTAAGCTGAAAATTTTATTGCACGATAATAATTATCCTACATATAGTGTCAAACATTATATGTACATTATATTTATTAAAATTGTAGCGAATAATGTATTTTTTTACAATTTAATTATGAGTTTACCATCACGCTTTACAAAAAGTTTGTTGATCAAAAGTTTAAGCTGAAAATTCCATTGCACGATAAAAGTTATCCTACATATAGTGTCAAACATTATATGTACATTATATTTATTAAAATTGTAGAGAACAATGTAATTTTTTTATTACTTAATTGTGAGTTTAGCATCAGAATCAGAATCTTTATTGCTTAACTGTGTACATAAGATGGGTAGTAGGTAACTAGGTAACTAGGTACTAAACATACATAATTTTAACAAAAAAAAACCGACTTTCAACGGAAAACTTATAAAGTAAAAAAGTTTTCCTCGATTTCTCTAGGATGTCATCATCAGATCCTGATTTCCATATCACGGTACCACCCTTGGAATATCTTCTTTACAACAAAAAAAGAATCATCAAAATCGGTTTATAAACGACGAAGATATTCGCGACATTAAAAAAAAAAAAACATACATACGGTCGAATTGAGAAACCTCCTTTTTTTGAAGTCGGTTAAAAAGTAACAATAGTTTACCCATTTCGGGCCATCATTCTTTATAAACTTGTTATAACTATAAAAAGTTTGGTCATCAAGCATTTTAACAACATTTTAATCTGTTTTTGAAGCTGCCGAAACTACTACATACTATCGTACTAGTATCGATAAAATCATTGTTTTAACACGACGAATCACATCCATCATGACCATTATATTGTTACAATTTTACCAATCATTTGTGCTAACACTAACAAATGTCACTAACACCTACACTTCCACACAGGCGACCTGATCGAACTAATCGGGTCTTTCCCTCACGAATACGACTACAACACAAACCAATACGAAGACCCTATCATCATTTACACCGACAGCCAGAAACCAGACACAGGGAACCAAGACTGGAACTATTATCACGTAAAACCTTCGTACAATGAGAAACCTTTCGAGAAACCTTATGAGAAACCTTATGAGAAGCCTTACGAGAAACCGTCAACGCAGAAGCCTGATTTCGTGCAAACTGGGAATGATGATGATTATGTACCTGTGCATACAAATGGTCATAAGCCACAAAGGCCTAGCTATCCTGGTGAGATGTGGTTTTGTAGTTTTTCTTGGTAACGAAACTCACTATATTTGTTTTCTTTTGTTTTGTTTGAATCGTAATGTTTTTTTTGTTTTACAGGTTGGTAGTAGGTTGGTTTTTAGACAAATTCCATTTGTGATTTAAAAAAAATTACGTACGAAACATTTTGATTAAGTAATATTTGATAACACTTTTATAAGAGTAAATACATTTGATTACATATTGGGAAAAACAATAGTTTTAACAATTATAAAATGAAATTCAATTACGTATTGAGATGCTTAAAAAAATTAAAATACTTTAGTACAGAGTAAAAAATAACAATAAAAGGTAACATAGGATACAGCGTAGAGAAAAATAAATTGCACAATCAGGTAACACAATTAAAGTTCTACTGTGCAATGAAGTAAACAAAATTAAGAAATGTTTGAGGTATAAAAATTAAAAAAAAATGTTTTTTGAAGTATAAAAAATTTGTATTACTGTTATTACTATTTTTTTTTAATAAATACTGTGAGTTTTGCTACATCTATTCTATTTTGCTTTAATTACCAGCACTGCGTTTCCATAATCATCACCGCACCCTGTTTGTACAGCACTATACTTACCTAAATGTACACTTACTTTGTCATTTAAACTTTAATATATGTGGCTATAAGTGTTGCCTTTTAATGTGAAAGACAGTATGAAGGATCGTGGGCAGAGAGCAATTTAAAATCTTACCTTTCAGGATCATGCTGTAAATTTATTTTTTAGTTATATTTATACATTATTTACTTCTGTCTTTGTATTTTTTTATGATCGATTATATTTCGAATTAAAAAACAAACTATTTATAAATACACGCGTAACTCACGTTTGATATAGTCAGCCCAGTCCGACTCAAGTTTCGATCGCGTCCGGCGATTTTTTTCAAGGGAGAGTGCGCGCTCGCAGCTTGTTTCGGCCGCGATCGAAACTTGAGTCGGACTGGACTGACTATAAGAAACGTCAGTTACCGGTGTATTTATTTAAATAGTTTTTTATATAGTAAATATAGCTACGTTAATTTTCATACTAAAAAAAACAAACAAAAATGAAACTGAAGATGGTGAAAATATAACTAAAAGTAGGTTTGAAGCACCCTCAAGCACAAACAGAGACGGAGTGATGTCAGAATCTACATAAAACATAAACCAGTGACGTGTCAAGTAATTCTTGAAAGATTATATAAGTACATTCATATATTTTATACAATAACGTATGTATATTCGCACCATGTCACACCTGAAACCGGCTACCTTTACATTTCTTATTTTCACTGAAATTGTATTACATACTATTATATTATATGAAAATATGTAATATATTACATAATTGTCCCTCATTATTATTATTTTTTTTCATAATCATATTTATTCATAAAAATATTACACGTCACAAAATTCAATTTAAAAGAATTAAGTACACAAAATGTAATTGATTAAGAATATAAACCCATAGTACTCATAGTAGGATAATATCAATTAAAAATAAATAAATCAAAATATCAGACAATAATTCAAATCACCATGCCATTAAATACAATAAATTAGAATAGATGTCAGACACATAAAGAATTAAAATAACAATATCATAAGTACTATAAGTTTATTAACTATTATTATAAGTTTATTAACGGGTACTGGATTTTCGAGAAGAGGCTGCATTTTAATACAATCAACGGTGTCATATATCTGGAGTACCCCTTATACTGGGGCCTAACGAGAAATGCCATTAATTATCGCGATAATGAACGTTAACCGTAGATGTAAAATACACCTACGGTTAACGTCGGTAACTACGGTTAGTGTGGCCCCAGCATTAGACATATGCCTAGTGTTTTAAAATATTAAATTACTGTAGGTACAACGTAAAACATTACAAGTAACGTTTTTAGGACTTGCAGGCTGTGTTAAATGTAATATGGGTAATTAAACTATTTAAAGGACAATCTCGTGATAGACAAGATTATTATGAATGTCAATGTTTGGATGTTTTTTCTCAATCACATCGTAACGTCTAAAGAGATAGGGCTGAAATTTGGAACATAGATAGATTATAGTCTGGATGTACACAATATGCTACGTTTTGTACCAGAAAAGTAACGGGACCAAAGTTAATTATCCGTTTATTATTATTATTATGTAAACAAAACTAATAAACTCTATTCATATCATATTACTATATATTATTTTCTGTACAATAATTATTGTACAGAAAACTGTCAAGCATTATACGAGTATAATGTCTTTATTACAATTGTACTGACCTATAGCAAATTTATTCCTTTAGATTTTTATGGAACGGTTGCCACCACTCTCTAAAAATTCGCTGTGGAAATTACATTGGACTAAAATATCAAAATCATGTTTTTAACCGACTTCGAAAAAAGAGAGGGTTCGCAATTCGGTTGTGTGTCTGTTTGTGTGTTTGTTACGCGGTAGCTCCACCAAATTGTAAATCGACTTTGCTGGTTTATTTTGGCAGATCACAGTTCAGAACTGTCCCATATAAATTTTATTGAAATCGGTGAAGCTGTTTTCGAAATATGAACAAAAAAACTAAGCTTTACTTTGATATATCTCGGTGACCTAGTGATTGCTTCTTATGAAATTTGTTCAGCGTCTGAATTTAATTTAAATTGAAACCTGTTTTTAGGGTTCCGTACCCAAAGAGTAATAACGGGACCCTATTACTAAGACTTCGGCGTTCGTCTGTCACTAGGATGTATCTCAAGAACGGCCATAGCTACACAGTAGGCATTTACACAGATGATGTATTTCTATTGCCGCTATAACAACAAATACTAAAAATAAACAAAACAAATATTTAAGGGGGGGCTCCCATGTAATAAACTTGATTATTTTACTTTTTCTTGCTCGATATTAATAACTAGGGATGGGCCGAAATTCGTTTTACATTCGGTTTAACCGAATTTCGGCAGCTTGAACCGAACTTCGTCATTCGGCCGAATGTCGGTTAAAATGCCTAACATTCTGCACTAAATATACTTGCACTATCATAATAGAAATTAATGAAAAAACATAATATCTGTGGTAACAGTGAAATAAAATAAGTCTGATATACCTACTCATAGTCATTTATTTGAATTAGAAAAAGTAATCATACGTGACAAACAAAAAACTTAAATTGGTCTTTTTAACTACCAACTTTTTTAAAACTAACAAAAATCACGTAAAATCAATTAATTTAATTTGCATAATGTAAAATAGTACGTGACAAGCTGGTGACGTCTTTCCAAATGACTAGCTGACTAACGGCCCCGCGGGGAAGCGCGGAGCGCGGGCGGGGCACATCTAGCAATATTTGCAGCAAGTGCGTAAACAAAGAAAAAGCGCAGCGAAATTAATCCTAAGTTCGGCCGAAATTCGGCCGAATTTTTCATTTTTACCGAATGTTCGGCCGAAGTTCATATTAGGTTCAAACCACATTCGGCCCATCCCTACTAATAACGGTTACAGGTAGACGCTTAAACTATTCACAGATTATTTAGTTTTATATTCTCATTAAATATAATTAGTTAAAATAAAGAAAAGTAAATAATTAAGGGGGCTCCCATACAATAAAATAAGTTTTTGCGTTATTTTGCTAATGATACGGAGCCCTTCGTGCGCGAGACCCATTCGCACTCCACTCGTATTGTTTTTTCGGATAAAATAAATAATATACCTCACATCTCATGTTCTCATGGTTTCAGGTTGTGGAGAGCATTACACGCGTTCCAACCGAATAGTCGGCGGTCACTCCACCGGCTTCGGGTCTCACCCATGGCAAGCGGCCCTCATCAAATCCAGCATATTCAGCAAGAAGCTCGCTTGTGGGGGCGCCCTCATTTCAGATAGATGGGTTATTACGGCTGCGCATTGCGTTGCCAAGTAAGTTCTTATATTATTATGGCTATTACGATACTCCTACTAATATTATAATACACAAGATGTCCGCCCCGTCCTCGCCCGTGGTACATTACATATCACTCATCAGGATCCCGTACAACGGTGAAAGAATGACTGAAATCGGTTCAGTCATTCCTGAGAATATTGCTTTCAAACAAAACACCTCTTCAGCTACTTGCTACGCCACCTGTCGGAAATTGGTCGTACCAACTCAGATTTAGAAACAAATTTGATTAGCAAAGGTTTATATTCAATGACGAAACGTATGAAAACTCTAAAAAAGGAATATTTTCCCCCGATTTTGTTACATTCTTGATTCATGCTCCGCTTCTATTAATAGTAGCGTTATGTTCTATAGCCTATATAATATATAGCCTTCCTCGATAAATGGACTATCCAATAGAAAAAGAATCTTCAAATTCGGAACAGTAGTTTCCGAGATCCTAGCGTTCAAACAAACAAACTCTTCAGCTTTATAATATTAGTATAGATGTGAAAGTATCTGAGGTGGTGTTGGTGGTGGTAAGTATCATATAAATATGGTATACACACTCATATACTTGTTGTAGAGGTATATGTGTCTTAAGCTTTCACACCAAAACTATTGAGGAGATCTTTTGGAAGAATTTTGGTTATAGGGTCTGGAATATCATAAGGCTCTAGAATATTATTATGGCTATTATGATACTCCTACTAATATTATAATACATGTGAAAGTATCTGAGGTGGTAGTAAGTATCATTTAAATGTGGTATTACCGCCAAACAGTAATGCGAAAACATCACTGTCTTCCGGTATGAAGGGCAATGTTTCCAGAGAAATTACCAGGCCAAAAGCTAAAATATAAATACCTTATATCTCTGGGTGCAGTTTGGTGTTAGGTAATGACTTGAGATCTTCATATTCCAATAGCTGCGTGTCACTGTGCTGTTATGTGGCAGGTATGTTGCTTACCATCAGGCAAATGACAATACATACTTACATTTTTTTTTATACAGTAGACTGTATAAAAAAAGTATGTCTTTACGCATTTAATAAAATGTTTCTTATCTTCGCTTTGACCCAAAAACTACTGAAGGAATCAAGACGAATTTTGGTTACTCATAATAGATATTATTCTGGAATAGCATAAGCAGGTCACTATTAATACCCACTGCTGGGACTACGTCTTCTCACGTAAGGAGAGAGTTAAGGTCATAATCCACCACGCTGGCACGCACGCTGGCGGATTGGTGGATGATGCATGTCAGCGAAAGATTCTTGAAATATTTTTTTGTCACGATGTTTTTCTTCACCATTTTTAAGTTAGAGGCATGCAAAGACCTTAGTGCGGATGGGGTTCGAATCAGAGGCATATAAGAGAGACTATAAAAAAGCTTAGAACCGGTTCTAAGCTTTTTTATATTTGCTACATCTGAATAAACACCTGAATCTCACTCGAACATAATATGAACTTGGTAGCAATTTCACAAGTAATTAAAATCAAGGTTTTTAATGGAAGGAAATTCTCCAGATTTTTTAAACTAATTGGTATACATACATGCCGGTCATGCTCTTGCTTTGCTATTTAGATCGTTACCCCAACGGTACAAGGTCAAGATTTCGAAAATACGAGATTATTATTTAATTAATATTAAAAAAAAGTACCTATGCGTAAATTTTGCACGCACAATGCACATCCGTGTTGCGTAGAAAATATTTTAAAAAGGTGGTTCATGGGTTAATTTGTCTTTTAAATTTACCATAAGGTTAGCACGCTAAACGCTGTTCCCCCACAAAGGCAATACATTTAGTATACCCAATTTTTGGTACATCCTAACCTACCAACACTATTTTACTGATATTATAAATGTCAATGTTTATATGTTTGGATGCTTGTTTATTTGGATGTTTGGATGATTATTGCTCAATCACGTCGCAACGTCTTACGAGTCGGGCTGATATTTGGAACATAGGTAGATTATAGTCTAGAAGAACACATAGTCATTTTTATCCAGATATAGATTTTAATCTGTTTTTGAAGCTGCCGAAATATATAACTATTTTGGGAGAGTGTTATAAGTTATAAACTTCCGGTCTCATAATGTGAGCTATTTTCCGTGACCTCGTGAGACCCTTCAATTGAAAGTTCCTTCTTCTCTCCAGCACACCCAACTCCCAATTACGAGTCCGTCTTGGAGAGTGGGACGTCCGAGACTCAGGAGAAAGGTACTCCCACGAAGAGTTCACTGTGCAGAGGAAGGAGGTTCATCCATCGTACGAGCCAGCTGACTTTAGGAACGACGTGGCTTTGGTTCAGCTAGACCATTCTGTGGTGTTTAAACAGCATATACTACCGGTAAGTCTCTCTTTTTGAATCATTTACTGAAACAGAAGGATACGTGATAATTTTTTCAGGATCAGAATCAATTATTTTATTACGGAAACTCTGTACAAAGATGTTATACAGAAGAAATTTCGAAGCAGCCGCTTTAACCTTACACCTTCATCATCATCAACATCATCAGCCGCAAGACATCCACTGCTGAACATAGGCCTCCCCCCCCTATATTTCCACAACGAACGGTCCTGCGCAAACTGCAACCAGCGGTTTTCAGCGACCTTTGTGTGGTCATCTGTCCATCTAGTGGGAGGCCGTCGAACACTGCGTCTTCCGGTTCCTGGTCGTCACTCGAGAACCTTTCTTCCCCATCAGTTGTCAGTTGTGCGAGTGATGTAACCTGCCCATTGTCACTTTAGCTTGCTTACTTTACACCTTACTTTAAGCTTATTACTATCAGGCGCATGACCGGCTCGTCTTGTCACTCTATCCTACAAAATAAAAATGTCTGTGACGGCTTCTATGAATATGTAGTGGTAGGACTCTTGGCTGAGTCCTCCTGGGGAAGTACTTCATTCTTGCCAGTTATTCTGCCCTAGTGGCTTAGTTGGTAGTAGCTCTGCCTGCGAAGCCGAGGGTCGTGGGTTCGATCCCCACCCAGTGCAAATATTTGTGTGATGAATTCAAATGTTTGCACTGTGTCTGGGTGTTTCTATGTATAATAAGTATGTATTTAAAACTATATAAGTATTATATCAGCTATCTGGCTGCCATCACACAAGCTTTGCTTAGTTTGGGGTCAGATAGTGTTGTGTGTGAATTGTCCACCACCACCAATATTCTACCGCCAAGCAGTAATGTGCAAACATGACTGTGTTCCGGTTTGACGGGCAATGCTTCCAGAGAAATTACAGGGCTTAGAGATATAACATCTTAAATCTCTGGATGACGAGCGCAGTGCAGTGCTAGGTAATGATTTGGATTCTTCATGTTCCAATAGCTACGTGTCACTGTGCTCTTATGTGGCAGGCATGTTGCTTACCATCAGGCACTTGTCCTGTCCAAATCGTTACCTAGCACTGCACTGCGCTCCTCACCCAGAGATTTAAGATATTATATCTCTAAGCTGCTCTGTAATTTCTGTGGAAACATTGCCCTTCTAACCGGAACACACTAATGTTTGCACATTATAGCTTGGCGGTAGAATAACTGGCAAAGGTGTGGTACTCCACAAGGCGGACTCTGCTAAGAGTCATATCACTAAGATTTAATTAGTGGTCCACCAAATTTCTGGATTCATCCCAGGGGCCGGGGTCATGACTTTCATGACCACCCCCTGGATCCACCCTTGATTATAACACCCCATCATTTTACGTCGAGGGTAAAAAGAGCATTAATTGAAAGTTTCGTCGTTTTCCGTTCCAGGTGTGTCTTCCTCAGAAGCAGGTGAAATTAGCTGGGAAGATGGCGACAGTCGCCGGTTGGGGGCGGACGAGACACGGACAAAGCACGGTGCCTTCAGTACTACAGGTAACATTATACCAATACTACTCAATACTATTTATATATAGCCGACGAATTTCGTTTCACCTTTTGAATCTTCCCTGGACTCCAACAAATAATTCAAAACCAAAATCACCCAAACCAGTCCAGCCGTCCTGTAGTTCTAGAGAGACTAACGAACATCAATTTATTTTTATGTGTATAAGATTATGCGGCTTCACGCATTTCCAGTGAAGTTACAGTTCATAGAGACAAACAATTTTATATCACTGGGTAATTAGCGAAGTGCAGTGGTGAGTATTTTGACCAATTTGGACTCTTCATGTTCCAATAACTGCGTGACACCGTAATGCTATGGGCAGGCGTGTTGCCTAACCTCAGGCACTTGTCCTGCTCGTCTGGTCACTCTATCTATTTATTTAAATATGAATGTTTGTCTGTATGTCTTTTATAGAAACGTATACTATGCATTTAATTAGCAAAGTGTTCTGCATGATCCAAAGAAGTTTTCTAAGTTTGGTACCAGGGCCGGATCTACCATATGGCTTATTGAGCTTCAGCCCGGGGCCCCGTAAATTCCAGGGGCCTCAGGCCAAGTCAAGTCAAAGTCGAAAATAGACGATAATGCGAAAAAGATGAGCTTCTAAGTAGTATTCTAAACTCACGGTCCGGCCCTGTTTGGTACGACCAATTTCCGACAGGTGACGTAGCAACGCGCAGGATACAGCTCTAATATTACCATATAAAAAAAATTGGCAGTCATAGGAACTGCCGATAGAAGTAAAAACTGATAACTCAGAATTTGATAGCTTGCTTTGGAAACTACGCGGGTGAAACCGGAGGGCGTGGCCATGACTATGGCTTTCTAAAAAATGCGTCAGCATTGCCAATGGTCATGGTCCCGAGAAGATTCAGAAGATTTCTTATCATTCCCGAGCGTGACGCTAGAGCTCAATTCCCAGCCTACGTAAAATCTGTCTGTGGCGCGTCAAAAGAAGTTTTCACTTCAAAAAGTCCTGTGTACCTAATATTTGAAACAATTTTATATTTACAGGAAGTGGACGTGGAAGTAATTCCTAACGAGCGCTGCCAACGTTGGTTCAGAGCTGCCGGTAGACGGGAGACGATACATGATGTCTTCCTCTGCGCAGGATATAAAGAGGTAAGCTATAGAACAATAAATAAATAAGCACTAAAATATGTACTTTTTATATTTGTATTTAATTGTCACCGATTATATACCTAAGTATTATAATATTTTTGTTATCCAGTAAAGCCCTTTGTGCCCAATGTGATGACGTTATTTAAGTTGAGTTTTGTTACAAACTTCTTTGTTGTAATTAGAACGTGGTGCAAATGTGTGGTACTTCCCCATGCGGCCTCTGCAAAAAATACATTAGCTTCATCACTAATTCATGAACAAAACACATTCATTTCATCACTAATTCATGAACAAAACACATTCACTTCAGCACTAATTCATAAACAAAATACATTAACTTCATCACTAATTCACTACATGACCCTAATGACCAACCAGGCTTTAATGTTTTTTTGTGTAACTTTCCCAGGGCGGCCGTGACTCCTGCCAGGGCGACAGCGGAGGACCCTTGACTATGAAGATGGAAGGGCGAAGCACCCTCATCGGCCTCGTGTCATGGGGCATTGGCTGCGGCCGGGAGCACCTTCCCGGAGTCTACACCAACATACAGAAATTCGTGCCTTGGGTCGATAAAGTGATCAATCCTTAATTGAATTTGGAACTTGAAAATGTTATAAAATATTTTGATAAAAAAACCTCATTGAATTTTGATAAAAAATTGGAACACCGTTTCTTTTCGACCGTTTCGTTACATTTAGTCCCAATAGCATCTTGATCAAAATGTTATAATAATATTCTGATATTCCTGATCTTTAATTTTTAGTAGTCACCATTGTAAGTAAATAATAATCGGCTAAATTATGAAACAACTAAAATTGAAAACAACAATCATTAATAGTTGATCACCACAATAGTCATCATTCATTCATCATTTGTAACGACAATAATAACTCACAGTCGATCACCCCAAAAATCATTCATAGTTGGTCACCCCAGTAATCAGTTATAGTTGATCACCACACTAAACATTCATATGTGATCACCACAATAATCATTCATATTTGATCATCACAATAATCATTCATAGTTGATCACCACAATAATCATTAATAGCCGATCACCCCAATAATCATTCATAGTTTATCACCACAATAATTATTCACATTTGATCACCCCAGTTATCATTCATAGTTGATCACCACACTAAACATTAATATGTGATCACCACAATAATTATTCATAGTTGATCACTCCAGTAATCATTCATAGTTGATCACCGCACTAATCATTCATATGTTATCACCACAATAACCATTCATATGTGATCACCACAATAATCATTCATAGTTTATCACTACAATAATCATTCATAGTCGATCACCACAATAACTATTCATAGTTGATCACCCCAGTAATCGTTCATAGTTGATCGCCACAATAATCATTCATAGTTGATCGCCACAATAATCATTCATAGTTGATCACCACAATAATTATTCATAGTTGATCACTCCAGTAATCATTCATAGTTGATCACCGCACTAATCATTCATATGTTATCACCACAATAACCATTCATATGTGATCACCACAATAATCATTCATAGTTTATCACCACAATAATCATTCATAGTCGATCACCACAATAACTATTCATAGTTGATCACCCCAGTAATCGTTCATAGTTGATCACCCCAGTAATCGTTCATAGTTGATCACCACACTAATCATTCATATGTGATCACCACAATAATCATTCATCACCACAATAATTATTCATAGTTGATCACTCCAGTAATCATTCATAGTTGATCACCACACTAATCATTCATATGTGATCACCACAATAATCATTCATAGTTTATCACCACAAATTTCATTCATAGTTGATCACCCCAATAATCATTCCTAGTTGATCACCACAATAATCATTCATAGTCGATCACCCCAATAATCATTTATTTTCCACTATCACCTTCTTTGGCAGAGAGTTGATATCATAAGGAGTAAAATAGGGTACTTTTATTGAAGCTAAAAATATGACATTCTGTAGATTAGATATGTATAATAAAATGTTGCTATACTTTTGTAAATATTTTCAATTTTCTTTTACATTTTGTAATCATATTTTAGTCGAATTTATAATTCTCATTTTAATAAATTTAAGGCTATTTTTAATTATTATTTATGACATTTAGTATTAGATAATATAATTTATATGCAAGGTCAAATAATATGTAAAGGTAATTTGTTCCAACAATTATAATATAATTGAACTAATGTCGATACCTGCAAAAAATCAACGTCCCAAAAAAAACACAGTATGTTTTTTGGGAATTTGATGTTCATTTTAGCCCAAAAGAAGTTGTTTATTTTAAAGCCTGAACACCCTCAAAAGTATTATTTGATCTGTATATGACAACTCGTCGAACAAAAATACAAAATGTATTTAATATTTAAGTAAATTTAAGATAAAAAAGATACCACAAATGTAATTCACTTTGATATTAAGCTTGATCATTATCAGTTACCATATTGGTCAAATTCATAAAATCATGATAATTTATTACCATTTTTACGAATTCTTATACGTACGTACTTACCTATTGACTAATTTAAAATTTTCAATTTCTTCGGTAAGTACAAAATATTACATAAAAAATTATCATCTTTTAAAAAATGAATATCTTTTTCTTACATCACACATTTGTACAAATAAAATTAAATCTGATGAATAACACATAAATAAAACAAAGCTAGATTACCAGATCTTAAGCCATATTTTTTACGTTTATGATCAATTTTACTCAACAATAGTCCCACTTTCATCTCCACATCATTATCAACATACATGAGCTTCATCACTATCTCCTGAACCATATTCCTCAGTACAAAATGCTTTCATTTCATTCATTTTATCACCAATTAATCAACAAAATATTCTTCCGATTCATCACCCATTCATTAATTACACAGTTTAGCTTCACCGCAAATTAATGAACGACGTACTTAAGCGATATCACCAATACATAAACAAAATACATTAGCTTCATCACTAAGCCATGAACAAAAACTTTGGCGTCATCACTAATTCATGAACAAAATACAATAGCTTCATCGCCAGTTCATGAACAAAACACATTAACTTCGTCACTAATACATTAACAAAATCCATTAGCTTCATCACTAATTCATGAACAAAATACATTAGCTTCATCACTAATTCATGAACAAAATTCTTTAGCCTCATCACTAATTCATGAACAAAATACATTAGTTTCATCTCTAATTCATGAAAAAAAATACATTAGCTTCATGTTTCATCACTAATTTGTGAATTTATTTTATGCTATCTTATTAACTGAAAGTGTTCACTTTCATTCATCACTCATTTGTTGTGTTTAAAATATAAGTAAATTTAAGTCATTTAGATGTTAATTTTGTATTTAATAGATTTCTATGGAGAGTCCTAAATTAGGACGTGAACTATGTGGTTCAAATTGTTTATTATTTTTGTTAAGATTATTTATTGTTTGACTAGATTAGTGGAGTTATTGTAAGGTTTTTTAATTTTTGTAAAATATACTTGTTTTTAAAGAAAATAATGTTTTCATCTATTTTCCTTCTGTTCTCCCCTATTTTCATTTTTCATTTGTACAAGATTTTTTGTTCATAAAAATAGTCAATATACAGCACTCGAACTACAATCTCTATATATAAAAATGTTATGTTGGTTTGTGTGGGTAGGCTTCAAAAACTCTTTCTGCACCGATCAAGCTGAAATTTTAGAATGATATAATCAGCATCAAGGATTGTTTTTATCTAATTTTTGCATCACAATGTGCCACAGCGAAGCGTGGCAGGGTATCATCCTGTCAATACAAAATTGTGTAAATGGATTAATAAAAACTGGTTTTACACTAAAAAGGGTAAAACAAGAACAAAATTAAAAATTTTGATTAACCCCCGACTACCTCGGATCTCGGATTATCTGTATAACGTTCTACTAGTCAAGCCCTTTCATTTGATACCCATATTTAGGGAGTTGTGAACAAAGAAATGTATTTCGCTATTTTGTGGTAGCGGTCATCTTGGATTTAAATTTGTCATAGTGCAAAGTACTCTATTAGTCAAGCCCTTTCGTTTGATACCCATATTGAGGTAGTAGTAAAAAAAAACTACAATTCGCCATTTTGTGGTGGCGGCCATATTGGATTTGAAATTAATATAATGTATAGCATTTTACTAGTTAAGCCCTTTCATTTGATACCCATATTGAGGTAGGTTGCGAAGAAATATTTTGTCCGCCATTTTGTGGAGGCGGCCATTTTAAATCGATATTAACCAAATATTGCTAAGAACATCCGCACGGTTATTAATCTTCAAAAAAAATCGCACCGAAATCGGCCCATCCGTTTGAGCTCTACGGTGCCACAGACAGACAGACAGATAGACAGACAGACATCGACGTCAAACTTATAACACCCCTTTTTTTGGTCGGGGGTTAATTATTATTATTTTGGTACAAAAAATTAAACCGACATTAAAACCACAAATAGGCACTCAAAAGCGAAAAATAAATTAAAATCATTATTATAAGCGCTACTCACTCATCTATTTGGAGCCGGCGCCAGTCAGGTCAAAAAGTTAGTAGATTGCTGCTATGTAGGCACATGGTAAGTAGGCACCGGCAAGTAGTACCTATCCGCTACCTGTTACTACTACGCTACTAGACTAATATACTAGCCTAATGCGAACAAGCCTTTATAGATTTGGCTGGCACCGACTTCACATAGATGAGTGAGCAGCTCTTATAATAATGGTTTTAGTTTATCTTTCGCTTTTGAGTGCCTATTTGTGGTTTTGGAGTCGGTTTAATTATTTGTACGAAAATAGTTTATTTCATTTACTGTAGTGACAAGACGAGCAGAATACGTTTCTGATGGTAAGCAACATGCCTGCCCATAACAGCACAGTGACACGCAGCTATTGGAACATGTAATGTACGAATCATTACACTCCGCGAGGCATAAGCTGAGCTTTGCATTTGTGTGAGTGTACATGGATAGTGTAGGTGTGACAACCGGCCTTAGGCGCGGCGCCAATCTGTCTCGCCGCGCTCCTGCCTGATTGGTGATCACTCACACTAATGCAAAGCTCAGCCTATACCTCGCGGACAAAATTTCAAGCTCCTGCCTGATTGGTGATCACTCACACTAATGCAAAACTCAGCTTATACCTCGCGGAGTGTACCTAGCACTGCACTGCGCTCGCTATCCAGAGAAAACAGATGTTTTATTTCTTTGTCTTGAATTTTCACTGGAAACATTGGCCTTCAAACAGACACACAGTTATATTTTCATATTACTGCTTGGCGGTAGCTGGCAAAGGTGTGTTACTACTCCTGGAACTACAAATAGTCCTACCGCTACTAAAATTACAAATTTGTTTTATGTCGACGATTTTTTTGAAATTCTTTGCTGTTAGCGCCATCTGTTGGCAAACCTTAGAACTATTAAGTGAGTATCAATGAAACGAACGGATGCTATAATAAATGTCTGCAAACATTCTAGCAAATAGTTCTGCCGTTCTCTCACAGACAGCGACATGAGTTCATACTTGAGTAGTTTTCTTTGAGCTGAAATTTTTTAAAGGAATCCTCAGAAAACATTTTTTGTTTCGCATTTATGTAACCGCAAAAGTGTATGCGTATAAGAGTTTTGCAGTATATAGGTAGTATAGCCTAGGTCAATATAAGCAGCCTACTAAATAAACGTTCCCACTGCTGGGCCTTCCCCCTCGCAAGGACATATTCTAAGGCCACAATTCACCACCCTGGCCCAGTACGAGTTGGTGGCTGACGCTTGACCTATAGAGATTTAAAGAACATATTGGTTTCCTCGGGAAGTTTTCCTTTGCCGTTATTAAGTTAGCGTCATTACGCACTTGACTTTGAAAGGACTGAGGTGGGATTCGAACCAGCTTTAACTAGATCAGCCGTAACTAAAAAGTCATAAAAACTGGTTTAACAGCATAATATCATAAAGATCACTTGAGACACCTACACTCTACACTATTTTTTTTTTAAATAAAGAGTGACGAGACGATCAGGACATGTGCCTGATGGTAAGCAACATGCCTGACACATAACAGCACAGTGACACGCAGCTATTGGAACATGAAGAGTCCAAATCTTTACCTAGCACTGCACTGCGCTCGTCACCCAGAGATCTAAGATCTTATATCTCTAAGCCCTGTAATATCTCTCGAAACATTGCCCTTCAAACCGGAACACAGTAATGTTTGCACATTACTGCTTGGCGGTAGAATAACTGGCAAAGGTGTGGTACTTCCCCCAGGCGGATTCTGCCAAGAGTCCTACCACTACAACTACACTTGTTCGCTATTACATGTGTTCGCTAATTATTACACCCTATGCTATAAAAAAACATAATGCATGCAACGGCATGGAACTATAGGGGACTTGGGGCATTTAATTACAGTAAAATTCTGTATGATATTACTAGTTCAGGCTAACTAACTATTTTTAGAATTATGCTCTTCATTCATACAATTCATTCTAAAGTTACCATGACATTATTTTATAATCGTCGTGACTTCATTTTCTTCCCGTTTTATCACACAGTGTCAGCATAATTTCTCAGTGCATAGAATTTAGAAATGGGATTTTTAGCAGTGCTACGACTCCCGGTAAAGTCCGCCTGGGGAAGTACCACACTTTTGCCTGTTATTTTACCGGCAAACATTACTGTGTTCCGGTTTGAAGGGCAGTGTTTCCAGAGAAACTACAGGGTTTAGAGATATAATATCTTAGATCTCTGGGTGACGAGCACTGCAGTGCTAAGTAATGATTTGGACTTTTCATGTTGCAATAGCTGCGTGTCACTGTGCTGTTATGTAGCAGGCATGTTGCTTACCATCAGGCACATGTCCTGCTCGTCTCGTCACTATATGCTATAAAAAAATGCTCTAAAGCAGTCTGTTTTACATCTGAAAAAAGTGTTCTTATTCAAATGCACACTCTAAATTCTTTTAACTAATTGGTCAATTTTGAGATTTCCATATTTTTCGCTCAGTCTGAATTCGTTCCCGAACGACGTCGCCGCAGACCATTTTGCTGCAAAATGAAGCACAGGAGAACGCGTTGAAGTCTTTTGTTCTGTCGGAATATTCCAGACTACGGAATGTTAGTTTTCGGGATGTAAACTGTTTGGTTTCAAGTTTTTCGAATTTTGTGTCATTTTAATGCATAAAGTAAATAAATAAAATAAAAAATTCATATGATTTTATTTTCATTTATCAAAAGAACAAGGTTTTACTCACGGTTTTACCCGCGTAGTTTCTGTTCCCGTTATTTTGTCGGGATTAATAAGTATATGCCTATTTGTTTTTCCAGACTATAAACTAACTAAGTTCCACATTTCAGCCTGATCCATTCATACGTTATGATGTGACTAAGCAACAAACATCCAAACTTTGATCTTTATAATAATAATAGGATTATATTACTCCCGTAATTTTTATTTTTTAATAGTACCAAAGTCGTGTCTAAACTTATAATCATAATTTAAATATACATTAAAAATAAAAAGAGGGACATAAATAGGATTATGTTAGCTATATGGCTTTCATGCTTGTTTTTATTTGTCTTAAGGTACAAGTTCGCACTGAGACCGCGACAGGAGACCGAGACTAGAGACCGCGACAGGCTTGACTCTAAAGAATTGTATGGGCGCCAGTTCGCGCCGAGACCGCGACAGGAGACCGAGACACGTGTCCCGAGACATGAGACATGTGTCGCGGTCTCGGCGCGAACTGGCGCCCATACTATTCTATAGAGTTAAGTGCCTGTCGCGGTCTCCTGTCGCGGTCTCCTGTCGCGGTCTCCTGTCGCGGTCTCGTGTCACGGTCTCTGAGCGAACCGCTACCTTAAGAATTATTTCAGCTATCTTTCTATCACAGAACAAATAGTGCTAGTAGTGTAATTTAGGGTTTTAGACGGTGTTATGTGAAAAACTGTCGACGTATATTAAAATTAAATTGACAGCGTTTTAAAAATTAAAAAATTGAATGACTTGTAATAATTACATTACCAATTATTGTAATGTAATGTGACGAAATTAATTTTATGAATGTGTATGTTACTTTTAATAAATACATTTAATTTAATTTAGCTTGCATAACTTTTAAAGTAATATTTGAAACATCGCGGTTACTTTTACTCAGCAAAACTAATAAGAACACTTTGATATTGAATCGCAAACAGGTCTCAAAAGCAGTCCTCTTTTTATTTGAAATTAACTTTAAATGCCGCCAACGTTCAACGTTTAAAATAAAAGAAGAGAAGGAGGGTGACCTTGCATTGAATTCGCCCCCCGCAAAACGAACATGAACGTACACATAGACTGTATTAAATTTCATGTGTAGATAGCATATTTTATGTTCTACTGTTCTAAGAACACATTAAGTATATTATTTGAAATGATTTAAAATTACAGGGCATATAAATAAACCATCTGATACGTTTGAGTTAAGAGTCTAGTGCTAGTTAATGATTTGGACTTTTCATGTTCCACAATAGCTGCATGACAACATGGTGATATGGGCAGACTATAATATTGTTGTTTTAGCATGGAATCTACTATAAGTTAAGATATTAATTTATGTTTTACTTAACCGTCTGGATTGTTCCGATATTTTGGATCTTTATCTATTGATGGATCACCCAGTTCTCTGCAGACCACTTGTTACACTAATTTACTTTGTATTGTTGCTATGTAAGTTTTGTTAAAACATATTATATTTAATGTTATTGTGTACTACTACTATGTTTAGTTTAGATTTAGACCTAACTCGCGAGTCGCAACACACAAGCTTAAGCTTAGTTTGGAGCTCACTAGAGCAAGCTTTTGTATGTAGGCATTATTTTGGTAAATAAAGTATTTGTATTGTATTGTAATTTACCTGATATAAATTTAATTTTTAATTGACCACCTTACCTGATATTTGTGTCGATGAGGAATTTATTTTGAAATAAAAACTTCTTTTGGCGCGGCACAGACAAATTTTTCGTGGGCTGTGAATTGAATTCTAGCGTCAGCCTCGGGAATGATAAGAAATCTTCGGGTAAACTCGGGACCATGGCCATTGGTCATCTAGAAATACTGACACATTTCTAGTTTCCAAAGTAAGCTATCAAATTCTGAGTTATACATTTTCACTTTTATCGGCATGTCCTATCGGTAGGTCCTATGACTGCCAATTTTTTATAGAACTGTAGTTTTTATTTACTCTTGATCTGGTGCAAAACTGCATCAAAATATCGAGTCATGCTTCATTACATAATCATGGTAAAATTGTCGATATTACTGACAATTTTGAATTAATTTAATTCTTTGTTATTTATGACTATCTTACCAATACCAATATAAATTGTAACCATTGTACACTGATTGGAGTCATATAAGAATAGACAAAACCTGATAAAGCTGTCACGTACCATATACAACACAGCTTCGTCTTATGACAGCCATAAAATCTCATTTAATTGTTACTTGCAGCCTCAACTTTGTAATTCCTTAAGATATTCCCGTTAAGGCAAAACGTGTTTTAAAATCCTTCTGACATCATCTCTGGTTCCAACTTTGTCGATCATGTGGTCATAAAGTCGATTTTAGCGCAAATATATCGATTCATATACAACCTTTTTGAGTCGAGAGGTCAGAATGACGGCGCACGCGCAACCTTTCCAGCCAGTACGTTAACGACAAGAGAACGCGCGGCCGCCATGCGAGAAACGAACAAAAATTCAAAAAACGAAAACGAATCCATTCCAAATTTAAACTAAGTTCACTCAAAATCAAAACTCATTTCGCGGATTTGAAAACCGAACGCGTTTTGGTAAATTTTATATTTTTTTAAAGCCATATGGCCAGTCCAAGGATGTGAACTTTTTTAATTTATTTGTGCGCAAAGGAATGTGGTTTTAGTGTCCATGAGAAAAAGAACGAGTGTTGTGTGAGCTGTTGTTTTATTTTTTATTTTTTGATGTGTTTGCGGAGGTTCCAACCTTTGAGTGTCCACTGAGTCAGTAAAACAAGGATATTATAAAAAGGTAAGTGTCATAATGCTAACGACTCTACCAGTTTAGCAAGAAGATGGATGGAATATATTTTTACTTTAAATATTTTAATAATAAACATTTTTAACGTGAAAATTACCAATAAATTTATCGTTTTTACTCAATCACGTTGTAAAAACTAAACAAATCAGTTTGCAATTTTTAAAATTAGATAAATGATAGCCTGGAATAGCACATAGTTAGGTTTATATTCTTAAAAATGTAGAGTATTATATTTCTTTTTCTAAATACAAAGTTGCGGTTGGTGTTAGTATGGGTTTAAAAATGTGTTTGATACTTTTAATACTAGTGGAGCATTCAGACTTTCCATGGATACTATTGTCATATAAAGACCATTAATTGAAATTAAAACTATCCATTCCCAATTATTTCTAATTTTAATTCACAGTCATGTGTACAAAAGGAAAACAAATAATGCGTCTAAGATCCTTAATCCAGCTTGCAAAAGAGCTAATACTTATAAAACGGCTCAGCCGATTTTGATTAGCAAAGTTGCATCAAAATCGGTTTATCCGTTGTATAGTTATGAGCTCTTTTGCAAGCTGCAGTAAGCATCTTAGACGCATCATTACATTCTTTCTTGATTTTTATTTGTAGTTTAGAGTGACGATACGAGCAGGGATATGCTCGATGGTAAGCAACATGCCTGCTCATACTAACACGATAGTTATAATCTTGGTGATGATAAATAAGATGTTTTGTCTCTATGTTCTGTAATTTCATTGAAAATATTTCCCTTCAAACTGTAAGATAGTATTGATTTCACATTAATGCTTGGTGGAAAAATAAGTGGCAAAGGCAAGTAGCAAAGTACAGCAAAGTACTTCCCTTGGTGGGTCTAGATAAGAGTCCAATGTACTCTAACCACTACTAATTAACCTTTAAATAAAATAAAAACAAGAAAACAAACAAAATCAAAATCGGTTTATCCGTTCGGGAACTCACATGTTACAGATGGATTGCAAACTTCATTACAGACACACATACATATTAAACATTTACCTTCAAATATTTGTACTGTGCCTGTGTGTTTTCTTTGTATTATAAGTATGTATTTAAAAATATATAAGTATTATATCAGCTATCTGTCTTCCATAGTACAAGCTTTGCTTAGCTTGGGGTCAGGTGGTCTTGTGTGTGAAATGGCCACCCATATACCACGACGTCGGTTTTGCATCTGTAATATTATCTATTCTATAGTCGGGGGTTTAAAACTAACCTTCCAAAGAATTAAGAACGTATATTTACGTAATGTTTATTTCCAGCCATTCATAATTACTGCAAAACATCTAATAGGTGGTAAAGGTCGTACTTGGTTGACTGGGTTCTGTTTTTTCAATTTGTTTTGGTCAATGAAGTTGCAACAATTATTTTGATTTTTCATCGACACTAAATAAATAGAAACTCTATACAGTGACGCAAACAAATTGAAAATAATAGTGTAAGACTTATCAGCTAACGCCACATGCGGCGGCCTTATTACTGAGAGTAATGTCTTCCAGGTAGCTTCGAACAGTTCTTTATTTATAAACGTACAATTTACACGTCATTTAATCAAAAATAAAAACAAAAGAAAGAGCCATATAAATTGTACACATTTTTAAAGTTTGAAATGACCACTTCAGTTCACTTTACTTCGCTACCTCTATAATAATTTTCGTTTATTTAAAAAAAAAAAAAAAAAAAAAGAATAGAAGTTGACAATTTAAAACAATTGGCACGCCGAATAAATTATACAATAAAATATTGTTGATAATTTAGTAAATGTGATAGTTAATAGCTAGATCTAGTGTAAGTACTAAGTATATTTTAGTAAAACTTTAAAGACATACTTCATAATAATGAGATTTCCATTTCCAGTAATAAATTGCAATAAAATTATTTTACCTTTTTTTTATGTACCTAGCTGTTTTTATTTGCAAGAACCCTTCGTTACCTTCGTTTATTTAAGTTTGATTTATTTAACTTGAACTTTATTGAACTTTTATTTAAATTTCCAATATCAAATAAGATACCTTTTTATCTAAAAATTTTTTGTCAATATGTATGTAATTCAATCTCACAATTCAAAATTGGCGCACCAAATTTGCCGCAAATTGAGCTATGTAGAAGATTAAGAGAGCATTTTTTCTATCTGTGGGACTGTTTAGGCTGATAATATATTTTTTTTTATACGTAAATGAAGCTAATAATTTTTCGTCATTAATAAAAAATGTAGAACCATCAAATAACAAAAGTATTCCATGTTTAAGAGCAATATTTTTAATTTAAAGGCCATTTATTTCGATAATATCCTGATGTTAAGGATTAGTTTGTAATAAGGCACGCCTACTAAGAGGAGACCGATTCTGTCTCGATCTGAAGGCCCCAAGATTAATAAGACACCCCCACTCAACCAACGCATTGCAAAGTTTATTTTTTGTACACTTTAAAGGTTCCACAAAACTAACGAAATTGATTTCTGATTCTGAAAAAGTTGATTTCTGCTCATTATGGAAGCAGAAATCAAATCTTTTTCAACAATGAAACGGTGTCACTTTTAACGTATAAAAAATGGCCACGTTAACCCGCTGTTTATATTTTAAAATCAAGATAAATACAACTGTCAGAGATTGCATTGTCTTGCGTAACCAAGCCTTGGCCAAACAATAGTTGGACGAATCCGTTTCTTCATACGTTTCCCTGATTGTAATAAATTAATTTAGATTCGAGATTTCATTGTGTTGAAGTACCCACGTGTAATGATTTTGTTAGCACCTAAATATTGCAGAGAAAAAAGTTTATAGACAACAGGTCCGTTAACAAAATTTATAGGTCATATGAGCCACCAGGACTATGTAGGATGATAGAAGAGTATGAAATAATAAGATTCAGCACTATGCACACACAGCCGGCATTTGTAAGCTGTATTTTCTCCTTGTCGCATGATTTTTAACCCCCGACCAAAAAAAGGGGTGTTATAAGTTTGACGTCGATGTCTGTCTGTCTGTCTGTCTGTGTGTGTGTGTGTCTGTCTGTGGCACCGTAGAGGTCAAACGGATGGGCCGATTTCGATGCGTTTTTTTTTGTTTGAAGGTTAATATCCGTGCGGATGTTCTTAGCTATGTTTGGTTAATATCGATTCAAAATGTCCGCCTCCACAAAATGGCAGACAAAATCTTTCTTCACAACCTACCTTAATATGGGTATCAAATGTAAGGGCTTGACTAGTATAATACTATACACTGTAACAAATTTCAAATCCAATATGGCCGCCACCACAAAATGCCAAATTATATTTTTTTTTTCACTACTGCCTCAATATGGGTATCAAATGAAAGGGATTGACTAGTAGAACGTTCTACAGATGATGCGAGATCCGAGGTAGTCGGGAGTTAATAAATATATACATTTTTTAATTTTTGTTCTTGTTGTACGGCGTTGCAGTATAATGGATTTAATAAATATATAATATGTAGTTAAAGCAAATGTAGTCAAATCTTGTGTGATACGAACGAAAATGGACTCTTGTTTTTGGAAAGGGATCTTTGGTAATTAGCGTCTAATTGTCTCTACTGTTTGATACATTTTAGGCTACTGCAGAAAGCACGGCACCTACTACTCCCCAAATACTTTCATTCCTCCACGGCGAAGGAAATGGACTAGCTACTCAGGCTCGCACACTGTCTCCAATTTGAGGGCCAGTGGTATCACATCAAGTGGAGATAAGAGTTATATTAGCATAATTATGTGAGTGTATAATAGTGTGATCTTTGCCTTACTATTTCCCTGGAAACTGTATCCTTTAAATTAGAACACAGTTGTGTTTACTGTACCGTTTGGCGGTCGAAACCCTGGCAAAGATTTGATACTTCCCCAGACAGATGCTACCAAGAGTCTTACCACTACGCCTCCACGGATTTAACACCTTAACCAAAGAACAATATAATATATGATAGACGATGCGTCATACACTACAAGGTCTTATACGCCACCTACGAACAGCCTACGATGTGACGTCATTAGGACACGGAACTGTTCGGGATGCCTCGCTTTTGTGCTGCATTCTTAGCTCCAGCATAACTTCATGAGTCAATTAGGAAGGAGTTTGCCATCGAACCGTTGGTCGTGGGTTCAACTGCCATCAGTGCCGGTTTTAGCACTGCCAGCACTCTGGGCGAGATTTATTTCTTCGTTGAATTGACATACCAATGAGTAAGGCCTAGTTACAGATTGGTCGTAAAGAGCGAACTCGCGGCGCCCCTTTACATTCGGCGCCCTGGATAGTTGCCCTACCGCGCTCTACCCTAACGCCATTATTGACTGCCGTACTTGGATGTTTATCAGTGGATGTATTCAGTAGTTTTCTTTCTATGTAGTTTTCTATATACATCTAGTATAGACTGACGAGATTAGCAGGAAATGTGGCTGATGATAAGCAACATGCCTGAAATGTTTATGTATGCGTTAATGTCTTTTTTCTATCGCAATGCCCGTAGCTCGAAAAAGCGACATCGTTTCATGGTTGATGTACCAAAGACACGAACGAAGAAATTTGACTCTACTTTTGTGAAAAGAACGTCTAGACTGTGGAAAACGTCGCCTGAGTGGGTTTTTCCTGTTGGTGACAATCTTTGTGTCGTCAAATCGAGAGAGAATCGGTTTCTTCTAGGCAAACACGCTCCATCGTGGCGCTGCAAATGGCGGTCAAGTGTAAACATATAAAATTTAAAACAATGTATGAAAGAGTAACAAACATACACACAAACTTTTTCAATCATAATATGAATAGAATTCGTTTATTCATTTAAAACATTTACGACGGCATTCATCGCATCGAGCCGTCGACCATTACATAAACCTACCGTTCACTTTAATTTGCAATTGGCAATATCTGTACGCGAACTAAGATGTAAAGTTTTTTTTATCAATAAACAGTTTGCTTTTGACTAGTAGTATCAGGCGTGGAAGGGCGACCGCCCAGGGAGCCGGATATAAGAGGGGCGCCGCGTCGTAAGTGCAGGCGCCCTTTTGTATCCAGTGTGTAAATAAACCTTGCTCATTGAGCCGTCAAATCAAAAAAAAGATCTCACCCAGGGCGCTGATAGTGCTAAAACTAGGACTGTTTTTGACCACTATCCTATCTGACGTAAATCGAAGTTAATTCCAACAACATAGCCAACAACACTCTTTTGCAAAAAAAGTCTCCAAAATGTTTATCATCACCGCAAAATTGCTAGCTTATCGAAGTTTTATCGTTTACACTTCAACTGATCATTTTTCTATCGTACCACTCGTAGTTTGAAAAAGCGATAACGTTTCATAGTTGTCGTTCCAAAGACTCCAACAAAGACGTTTGACTCTAATTTACTTTTATGATAAGAATGTGTAGGCTGTGGAATACGTTGCCTGAGTGAGGTTTTCTCGATGGTTATAATCTTAGTGTCTTCAAATCGAAAGTGAATCGGTATATTCTAAGTAAATACGTTCTATCGTAGACCACATCGTCGCTTAACATCAAAAGAGATGGTGTAATTTTAAATTGAGTTTTTTTACATTTAAGTATACTTAAAGTTTTTTTTACTGTGGTAGGTTTCTCACATTGAGTACATATAAGTACTACTTTAGTAATTTGCCCTCTATGGTTTCCCAATTTAGCATTACATATAAAAGACGGGATTATACTATGAGTAAATCAATATTTATATCCACAGTAGAGTAAAAGATTTCCCACGCCTCTGGCGCATTTAATGAAAACGCATCAATAACTTAGGGTAACACAGAACTCCATGCAAGATAATATCAAAATATTATATGGGACTCAATGGTAACTTAACTTAACTTAATAAGTGAGCTCTGCGGCTTTCCTGGATTTAGTTGGTGCTGTAGCCTTTTCAAAGCCAACGTTTTTGTCAAATGTATGTAATCGAAAACTAAACATATTAGTTTGAAGCTTCTAGATACAAAGTGACGGATCGTTTAATCTCTTAAAATAACTTAATATCTTTAATTTTTGAACATGCAGAGTAAAATTTTTTTTTAAATAAGAAGTGACGAGGCGAGCAGGACATTTGCCTAATTGTAAGCAACATACCTGCCACATAGCAGCACAGTGCAACGCAGCTATTGGAACATGAAGAGTCCAAATCATTACCTAGCACTGCACTGCGCTCATCACCCAGAGATCGAAGATGTAATATCTCTAGGTAACTGCCTAGGAATGCTTAGTACCCGTCGACTCGACTTGATAGATTATTAGAATAATGTTTTAAGGAATGTTTCTATTAGCGTTTTATTTTTAAACTTACATAGAAATCCAAGTTTCCTAAAGATTTAGACAATTATCATTTCACTCCTAAAATGCTAGCTGCTTTATTCCTTAGTAACATAAGCTATAAAGCTTAATAGTATTGTTATCTCTATATATAAAAATGTTATGTTGGTTTGTGTACGCTTCAAAAACTAAAAAAGTTCTGCTCCGATCGAGCTGAAATTTTACAACGATATATAATCCGCAGCAAGGATTATTTTTTTCCAATTTTTGCATCACAATGTGCCACAGCAAAGCGTGGCAGGGTACAGCTAGTGGATATATATAAAGATTAGTGTTCCGGTTCTTCATAGTAAACTTAGTTCTTCATAGTCTGCATTGTCCAATCCCAACGAGGTTAGGGCAACCCGTTCGTTATTAATTGTATAACTAACTACCCAAAGTTCTTGACTACGATAAATATCGCAAGCTCTTCGAACCTGCATAACCCTAAATTTGTTAAATAACCATCAATAACATTATTAGTTTCGTAATACTCAACGGATGATCGAAGTGGGCGGGCGTCGTAAATGTGGAATAACTATTTTATGATTCGAAGTTTACGGTTTACATTAGGACATAATTATTAGTGTGAATATGTGTGAAACTAGGTGCGTTCAGCGGGCTACCCCGGGACTTAAAATTTTTTCATGAAAATTTAATTTAGATAAAACGATTCACGCGATTGATATCTAGGTAAGTATGTAATTACTGATGTGACGTAAAAACTTTGTACCCCTGTTTACGGAAATTGCGTAGACGAAGGAGTTTTTTCCGGCTTATATTTTATACTAGCTGAACCCGCTACTTCGTTCGCGTAAGCAGATGTTACTGACTCATACATTAATTGGAAGTATCGTACGTCAAATATTTGGATAAGTAGCCATTGAAAGACCTTTGAGTTTGAGTGAATTTGTTTTTCCACACAAAAAAATTATTTAATTTTATTATCTTTATTTTTCTTTTTTTAAACAAAATCAAACATACTTAGTAAGGTTTCGTAGTATCTAACATAGCCGCAAGTGTTAAGTTTGTAGGATTTTTATAGGATACATTATGAAAAGTCTGAAGCTAATGTGCATAATCTGATACCTATTTTTTTACCTATTTCTTTTTATCTGCAAGCTGTTTTCTAGCTGTTACCCGCGACTTCGCCGGCGTAAAATTTTAACGAAGCCTGTGTGGAATCAAAATAATTAAAATTTTGAGTTTTAATGATATTCAAGCAAGTTGAACCCGTAAATCTAAGCCAAGTCCTAGTGAAATGTTAATGTATGAATTAAATTGTAGGTAACACACAAAAAAATCAAGAACGAAAGAATCCAAATTTGGCATCATAATCCATTTAGCAGCAAAATCTTATTAGTACAATTTAGAATACCAGTAACGCCACCTAGTGATGAAAGAAAAAAATACATACCACAATAGCAAAACATCGATTTAAATGGCCTTTACTGCTTTTAGATTTAAACTGGCATTAGCGCCGTCTAATGAGAATATTATGTTGCTTGTGATTTTGATTGTGAACGCAAATCACCTATATTATCTACGCCAAAACGGGTGCATATATTTTTCATTTTTGGCTTTTACCTTACCATCACATCAAGTTCCTGACGAAAATATATGCTTATATTAATATGGAGTTAAATGAAAATGTAGACTTATTAGCCCATGTGAAATTTTAGACTCTAAAACTATATGTGTTTCGTATGTCAACCCATATCGTTATGCCGTTTTGACGTGATAGTTAATATTTGTTTCCTTAGGGCCCATGCTTCTTTTCAGGTTGATAGGTAATAAACACATAAATGTGGTATTTCAGACTATGAGTTATCTCTGTTTCAATTTTCTACCAAATTTGGTTAGTCTTTCCTACGTCACAGTAACCTATAAGTAACCGATTTGCTATTTCTGAGTTCAAACTACGTGTGCTTCGAATTCCATCCAAATATGTTCAGCCGTTCCAACGTTGTCCTGTAAATATTATGAATGTCACTGTTTGGATGTTTGTTACGTAATACATAGAGTACTTATACATAGGCAATGTTTAGCCTATGTGTTCTTCCAGACTTTAATCTGATTCTATTTCAAGTTTCAACCCGATCACTTGATACGTTCCGCCATGATTAAAGCGGCAACAGAAATACATCATCTGCGCAAATTTGAACTGTCTAGCTATCACCGTTCTTGAGATACAGCCTGGTGACAGACGGACGGACGGACGGACGGATAGCGAAGTATCAGTAATAGGGTTCCGTTTTTACCCTTTGTGTACGGAACCCTCACAACGGACTGCTTCGGTCACCGAAGCTTGTTGAACACTACCTTTAAATTGTAAACAGTATTTGGATTGAAATAATACGTTTTCTAATAAGTTACGGCTGGTCTAGTAAGTTACAGCTGACCTAGTCGGGAGAACGGCGACTGTCGTTCCGGAGACCCAGGGTTCAAAACCACGCGCACCACTATCTTTTCAGAGTCATGTTCGTAATGCCGGTAATTAAAACGGTGAAGGAAAACACCGTGAAGAAACCGAAATCTACCTATAATCTAAGTTCTAAGTCATCCACCAACGAAACTGGGCCAGCCGTGGTGGATTATAGCCTTGTCTCTCTCCTTGCGAGAGAAGGCCCCGACGCCCAGCAGTGGGAACATTTAATGGGTTGTTTATGCTGCTACTTATTATGCTGATATGTTTTCTCCAAAATACAAAAATCTTCTTCAATGACAGGTAATTTAATTCAATATAAAGGTATAACTATGTCGTACATGTTGATATTTGAAAAACTACCTCCCTGTTTTCGATATCTAAGATCACCTCTGAAATATTTTCTACCAAACAAAAAAGGAATCATCAAATCAACTAACAATTAGCAGAGTTATCGCGTAAAATAAAATCAAAAAAAAAAAAAAAAACATGCAACCCGATTGAGAACATCCTCCTTGTTTGAAGTCGATTATAACCGAATGATGTTTGTTTTTCCACACAAAAATATATTTTTGACAATTATTTTGTCATCCAAGACGACGCGACGCGATCACGTGGGCACTTTCTAGAATCTAGAATCTAGATATTCTGTGGATCGTCTGTGATACACAGAATACTTAGAAGTTAGTATGTACCGAACGCGCCGCGCGTGTCGTTATTATTTAATGTTTGTGTAATTTCCGAACCAATAGACCGATATTGTTCAAATTTTGACGGGGCAATATAAAAAATGTGTTCTTTCTAACAAAAAAAGAATTAATGAAATTAAACAACGCAAACATGAGTTACAACCAAATACACATTCTGACTTTCACCCCCTCCCGCAAGAAAACCGATCAGAATTTGGGGATCAAAAGTAGGCTACAGCAATGTCCTTAGTATAAACTAAAATCATGCCAAGTTTCAGCTGAATTGAATCAGTAGTTTTGGCGTGATGCGTGATCCCTATACAGAAAGACAGACAGACAGACAGACAGACAGACAGACATGAAAGAAAAAAAATGCAGTTTAGCCATCAGTATCGACTATGGAGTGCCCCAAAAAAAAATTTTCAAAATATCTTCAATGTACAGAATTCGACCCGTTACAGTTTTATTATAAGTATAGATAGGGTTAAGATAAGATAACTCTTTATAAAAAACTAGGTGTCCTCTCAAAGGTGCGAAAATACTTCAAATCTGAACAATTGCTTTTGTTATACAAAGCACAGATTCGCTGTTGTATGGAGTACTGTTCGCACCTTTGGGATGGATCAGCTAAGTATCAGCTTGAGGCTCTGGAATCAATCGAGAGGCGTGCCAAAAGGCTCATAGGCAAAGACATTCTAGTGCGAAAAAGACTTCAAAGTCTTGAACATCGCCGCAAAATTGCTAGCTTATCGGTTTTTTATCGGATACACTTCGGAGAGTGTGCAACTGATCTGCATGATCTTATACCACCTTGCCCTTTTTACTATCGTACTTCTCGTAACTCGAAGAAGCGGCACCGTTTCATGGTGGATATTCCAAAGACACGGACAAAGAGGTTTGACTCTACGTTTGTGATAAGAACGTCTAGGCTGTGGAATGAGTTGCCTAGCTGAGTGGGTTTTTCCCGATAGTTATAATCTTGGTGTCTTCAAATCGAGAGTGAATCGGTTTATTCTAGGTAAACACGCTCCATCGTAGACCGCATCGTCGCTTAACATCAGGTGAGATGGCGGTCAAGTGTAAACCTATTAAAGTTAAAAAAAAAAAAAAAAATTAAAAGCCACATACAATAAAAACACCAAAATTTACAACAGGAACTTACGAAAATCTTATGCTAGACATTTTAATTGGTGGCCTTATCGTTTAAAGCGATTTCTTCCAGGCAACCATGCACAGGTAGGATATTATAGACAAAAATGCGGCCTTAGTATATTCTAATAGGGTTATGTTTAAAAAAACCACTCGTTTTAATTTTTGTTAACCTCTCTAGCATTGCTAAGCTCTATGCGCGTTGGAACTTCATTTATCGAGAGTTAAAAAGTGCGAGCGCTGCTACTACGAAAAGTTCGATGTTTTAGACAGGACAAATACCCTTTTTAATTTTTTGTGGGAAAACATACGAATTTTCAGACAATAAAAAAAACATGAAAGAAAAACCGTAGAATTAAAGTGGACATACATATTTAATGTGCTTTACATGTTGTTGAGGCCGCCATCTTGAATCAATACCAACAAAACATTGCTATTAGCTAAGAACACCGCGCGGAAACACAAAACATGGCTAATAGCTAAAAAACACCGCACGGAAACTATTTTACAAATAAAAAAAACATTAAAAGCGCTACGGTGCCACACACAGACAGACAATGATGTCAAACTTATAAACCCTTCTTTATGGTATTGGTTGAATTGTATACTAGGTAGCAATATTACGAGTAACTATTACAATACATTCAATACAATAAATTTTATTTATAAAAATGACAAAAAACTACTAGTAATAATAAACTTTAAAAAATAAAAATATTCTTTCCCGTTAACAGCACAACAAGAAAATTTTAACTCAAAGTTCATTCAAATGTCATCGCCAACGTAGAACTTAAATAGTTCATCGGTCTTACATAAATCTTTCTAACGCTGATTAATCATGCAATCAATAACGATCTTTATAAGGTCAATATCTATTCCAAACATTCTTCATTAGTCTTAAAGCAATCATTTCATGTCCTTAATGGCGCGTTTTGTGTGGGCTGGAAGGTTGCCCACACCTACTGGTGGCTTTGCGAAAAATACGCCTTGAAGTGGACTTCCTTTTGTGGATCAACTTGCAATGTACTCAAGTGGGTCTGACTACTTGTATGAGTCAATGGAACGTTGGTTTTACCAAACAACTTTTCAAGTTAAGATCAATATAGCCTTTGTTACAAACGACAAGAACAAAATTAAAAATTTTGATTAACCCCCCGACTACCTCAGATTTGTTATCTGTACAACATTCTACTAGTCAAGCCCTTTCATTTGATACCCATATTAAGGGAGTTGTGAAAAAATAAATGTATTTCGCCATTTTGTGGTAGCGGCCATCTTGGATTTGAAATTTGTGACAGTGCAAAGTATTCTACTAGTCAAACCCTTTCATTTGATACCCATATTGTGGTAGTAGTGAAAAAAATATATAATTCGCCATTTTGTGGTGGCGGCCATCTTGGATTTGAAATTTGTTATTATGTATTGTATTCTACTGGTCAAGCCCTTTCATTTGATACCCATATTGAGGTAGGTTGTGAAGAAATATTTTGTCCGCCATTTTGTGGAGGCGGCCATCTTGAAACGATATTAACCAAACATAGCTAAAAACATCCGCACGGATATCAACCTTCGAATAAAAAAACCGCATCGAAATCGGCCTATCCGTTTGAGCTCTACGGTGCCACAGACAGACACACACACAGACAGACAGACAGACAGACAGACAGACAGACAGACTGACAGACAGACAGACATCGACGTCAAACTTATAACACCCCTTTTTTTGGTCGAGGGTTAAAAAAAGAATACCAAACGATAATGTCTAGGATGCGTTGTCAGACTGAGTTTTACCCGATAGCGACTCGTAGTGACAATCTCTTTTGGCGCACCACAAACGGATTTTTCGACGGCTGTGAATTGAGCTCAAACGTCACGCTCATAAATGAAACGCTTCGGGTGAACTCGGGACCATGAAGACATATTTAGAAGACAATGCTCTGAAATTTTATTTTAACTTTTATTATGTTACATTTGACCGCCATCTCAATTGATGTTAAGCGACAATGCGCCTCACGATGGAGAGTGGTCACTTAAAAGGAACCGATTTAATCTCGATGCGATATATTTATACCTATATAAAAATGTTCGAAAAAAGTACATCTGATATTTTTGAATTTATTAGTTACTAGCTATGTCTCTCGGCTTGGCTCGCGAAGCTCCCGTTACTTTCCCGTGATAAAAGGTAGTCTAGATTATAAATAAATAAATATTGGTGGACAATTCCCACACAACACCATCTGACCCCAAACTAAGCAAAGCTTGTAATATGGCGGCCAGATAGCTGATATAATACTTATATAGTTGTAAATACATACTAATTATACATAGAAACACCCAGACACAGTGCAAATATTTGAATTCATCACACAAATATTTGCACTGGGTGGGGAATCGAACCCACGACCCTCGGTTTCGCAGGCAGAGTTACTACCCACTAAGTCATGAGGCCAGATTCTAGACTATCTATCTAACTGTGTTCGAAATTACAACCCGACCCTTTCAGACGTTAAGATAAGAGATAAGAGAACTCTTTATTAAAAGCCATAATGCAAAAGAAAAACAATTCACTAAACTAAATACAAAAAATAACGTATCAATTGGCGGCCTTATCGCTTAAAACAATCTCATCCAGGCAATCGTGCACGGATTAGAAACAAAAGATAGTAACATGGCCGTTTTTAATAAATTTAATTTAGCAACAACATTATCAGTACTAAGTACAACAGAAAAGAAATAATTACGTATTATTTACAACATTTTTTTTTAAATAAAGAGTGATGAGACGATCAGGACATGTGCCTGATGGTAAGCAACATGCCTGACACATAACAGCACAGTGACACGCAGCTATTGGAACATGAAAAGTCCAAATCATTACCTAGCACTGCACTGCGCTCGTCACCCAGAGATCTAAGATCTTATATCTCTAAGCCCTGTAATTTCTCTGGAAACGTTGCCCTTTAAGCCGGAACACAGTAATGTTTGCACATTACTGCTTGGCGGTGGAATAACTGGCAAAGGTGTGGTACTTCCCCAGGCGGACTCTGCCAAGAGTATGCCACTACAAAAAAAAAACCAAAAAAACAAAAATATACTACACGACGTTACGTAGACGTTCCAACATGATTGAGCAACAAACGTCCAAACATCGATATTAATAGGAATATTATTAGTTTAAGTATTGACGGGCTGTTAGTGGATAATAAAACAAATGTTTGCAGCGCTCACATCAGAAGCCCACACGTAGAGTTTCGACAGACGCCCCCTCATGCCCTCGGCTTCCAAACAGGTGCTGGTGACCTCAGGAGCATCTTCGGTCACTGTTGAGCAACACCACCGAGCTATGAATATGAATAAAATTAAATTTAAGCAAACATACGAAAATAGACGCACCGCTCAAAAACGATTGTTAAATTACAAAAGTCCAAAATCCCAGAGCCGCAAGACGTCACGTATTTTCTGATGAACGAAATGTGGACGATTAAGTAGAGCTAGTAATAGTAATATTTATTTGTCATGAGAACATGAACACATAGTTGTTGAACTTCTTTGAGTAGGTATACAAATATTAAATTTTATACATGTTGACATTCTTTTTACACACATTGACATTGTTTCATTTTATACAAATTGAATTATTATTATTATTATTTTTGATTATTATTTTTTGATTTTGACATTCTTTGAAATTGCTCACACGGCTAAACTGCAAGAGCTACTACTGCAAGACCTTGGACTCTACATGAAACCACACACTTGTCAAAGTCCATAAGATCATCCTGCTGAAGCACAAGACGTTGGCGTAATTGTACTCATCAAACATATCACACTAACATAACACAACGGGATAGAAGCCAGAAATTAATACATGATGAATCAAATGAGATATATGATACAACCGATTAAAAGTGAAAAAAAGAAGAAGACTTTATCAGCTGACTATTATTATCATTGTATAAATTCAGACCAATGGAAACTGCGTTGCCAGACATATTGCATGCCTCTAGAAGAAGAGGCCAGTTTGTATGGGTCAATTATTTAAATGTTTTGTATCATCTTATCTTACCTGCAAACAACAATAAAGATTTTTGTATTTGTATTTGTATTTGAACCCATCAGTACGTAGTACGTACTAAGAACACATGCTTACCCGCTAACTTGCTTAGACGGCCAATTTTAAGATGGCCATTTTGTACGGAGTCCAGAAGATACATAAAAACATTACCTACTTTCTTCACGTATATTCTAAGAACTGATTGTCATGTATGTTATATATAGGCAATATCTTTAATAAAATAAATATAATTTTAAAACTAAAAAAACCCGACTGCTTAAAAAGTGAACCAAACTACGTACTTACTATAAAAACTGAAAAGAATAAAACAAGCACTTAGATTTCTAGTGATCTAGAATTCTATAATATGTTATGGAATTAATGCTATTGCAGAAAATAAAATATTTTCTAGTAAAGGAACGTTACAACTGAACAGTCGGGATCAATTGAACAATTAGATTGGCTGTAGAATAATAATGGATACTGTTCAGTTGTTATGTTCCTATAATTTCCCCTGGAAACATTGCTCTTCAAACTGGACCACAGTGATTTTTCAGAATTGGCATTCTGTAGGTGCTATGAATCTAATTTTTTTTTAGGACAACTTATATGGATATCTATTACTCTTTATGATATTATTTCTTTATTTGTCTACAATAAAATCGAAGAAATCCCACAATCTCAGACCACGAACTAATAAAAACTCTTACATCACTGCGCCTCTTCAGAATTATAATCATCTTGGCATAAGACAAATTATAGCAAAACTGCATCTTGCCATTGCAAAACCAACCTTATTTATTTGTAATACAACTTTCTACGAATCCAAACAAATTTTATAGTTTGTGTGTGGGTAACGACAACTTGTAAATATATGTGAAATTTAAGCAAAAATACTCTTTATTGTTTTAATGATACAGTAGTGTAGAAATGCAGACTATACTTGGTATTTTACGGTTCATCCGCACGCTACCAAGTTATCTTTTCGTTAGATTTACCAAAATTGAGTCTTATGTCTACAGGAATAAGATAGTAAATGACTGCATAGATAGTGTTGTTGGCCTCGGTGCGAGGTCGCATAATCACTGTGGCTCTGCCTTAAATAAGTGTGACGTGATTGATCTGTTGTATGAAGCACCAAGCTTATATGGCGCGCTGATTGGCGTCACTACTACTGCATTTCACATTGACATTGATATACTTCAATAATAGTATAGTTAGTTCCACTTTTGGCCACTGGGACTAATAACTTTGTTAGGCTGTATATAGGTATTGCTTGCTGCACTGATTTTAAAACTTAAATGGCGCATTGAATGGGTTCGCTCCAAATAGTTTATATATACTACGTATAGAGTTAGCACAAACGCTGTACACCGCAAGCACGGGTAGCATCTTTCTTGCCTTGTCGCTCTTGTGGAAGTGTCATATTTTAATCGCGGCACATCACTCTGTTGCCATAGAAAGTATGCACATCATCTTACGATCGCCACAAAGAAACCGTGCGGAAAATCTAACTCTATACATAGTATATGCAAACTATTTGGTTCGCTCCTCTTGCATTCAACATTGACATTGTTTGATTTCAATATTAGTATCGTTAGTTCTACTTTTCGCCACCGAGGCTGATAACTTAGTAAGACTGTATGTACTTATGTATCACTTGCACTTTTTTTTTTTAATATCGAACACTAAGTAACCTTTTTATTGCAAACACTTGCTCCAGGCTCCAAGTAAAAACTTCTTTTTGCGCGCCACAGACAAATTTTTCGTGAGCAGTGAACTGAATTCTAGCGTCACGTTCGGGAATGATAAGAAATCTTCGGGTAAACTCGGGACCGTGGCCATAGGCCATCTGGAAATACGTCAACGTTTCCCATTGGACATCTAGAAATGCATGTCCCATTGGTCGATCCCATGCTGACTCATTTCTAGATGACCATGCTTACGGCCACGCTCTTCGGTTTTACCCACGTGGTTTTCAAAATGAACTATTAAATTCTGAGTTATACGTTTTCATTTTTACCGGCAGTTCGTATGACTGTCAATTTTGTATTTGAGTAAAACTCTAAACGAGTTTGTGGCTGAATCTATAAGGGTCCCGTATTTTGCCATTTGGCTACGGAAACCTAAAAAACAATAATTAATTAAAATATAAAATGCTACTTAGACATACTTATGCAATAGTTATGTATTGAAGCACAGATTAAAAGTAACAAAACAAATGTCAGTAACCTTCCTTTACTATACAGACACCTACGCAACATATTACAATAGACAAACACAACAGCTTATTTATATATATCTAATTCTAGATCACTTTCAATTTCGAGACCTGCATAGAGGCGGTAATCTTAATATATATAAATCTCCTGTCACGATGTTTGTCCGCGATGTTCTCCTAAACTACTTAACCGATTTTAATGAAATTTAGACACCATGTGTAGATTTATCCAACTTAAAAGATAGGATAGTTTATATTTCGATTAATGGGCTTTATGTGACAATATCCGAGTGAAGCCGGAACGGGCCGCTAGTAATAAATATAATTATACATTGACATTGGTAGAAGGAACCTTGTAGTATTGGCTTAAACTATGAGCCATGATAAATATAGATTTGTCGATTAAGCCCGTCTGGCACTTCATTTACTTCATTTGTAGTTTACTACACGAAACTTGAAGAACATAAAGTAGCAATTGGTGGCTTTATTACTAAGAGCCATCTCTTTTGTAGTGGTAGGACTCTTGGCAGAGTCGGCCTGGGGAAGTACCACACCTTTGCCAGTTATTCTACCGCCAAGCAGTAACGTGTTAACATTACTGTGTTCCGGTTTGAAGGGCAATGCTTCCAGAGAAATTACAGTCCTTAGAGATATAACAAATTAGATCTCTGGGTGACGAGCGCAGTGCAGTGCTAGGTGATTTTGACTCTTCATGTTCTAATAGCTGCATGCCACCGTGCTGTTATGTGGCAGGCATGTTGCTTACCATCAGGCACATGTCCTGCTCGTCTCGTCACTTTTTATTTAAAAAAAAACAACTCAGATTTAGAACATGGTTAGTTTAGGATATAATGACGTCACCTTGAAAGGTAGATATATGCTGTAACGGATTTCGGCGCACTGTAGCGCGCGCAACGAAATATTTCAAAAGGAATATATTTTTCGAGTTTTTGTTACATTTTGCATATATATAATGCTTCGTTTCTGTTGACAGTAACGTAATGTTAAATAGCGTAATTCTTCGACTGTCCTCGACTGACACAAAAATAATATTTTAATTCGGATCAGTAGTTCCCGAGATCCTAGCGTTCAAACAAACAAATAAATTCTTCAACTTTATAATATTATGAGTATTATAGATTTGAGTTGCATAGATCTGTGATAGTATTTTTCTTTTACTATTATAGGTTCGCACTTGACCACCATCTCGCCTGATGTTAAGCGACGATGCCATCTACTATGGAGCGTGCTTGCCTAGAAGAAACCGATTCACTCTCGATTTGAAGACACTAAGATTGTAACTATCGGGGAAATCTCACTCATGCAACGCATTCCACAACCTAGACGTTCTTATCACAAACGTGGAGTGAAATCTTTTCGTTCGTGTTTTTGGAAAATCAACCACGAAACGATGTCAATTTTTTGAGATACGAGAAGTATCTAGACCACATTCGATTTAACTTCCAAATTTCAACAAGATCCGTTCAGCTGTTCCGTCGTGATTGAGAAAGAAACATCAAACCGTCCAAACCTCGAAAGTTGAAGCCAGCAGCATCCACAATCCTATACAAAAACATGAATAATTGGAAATACCGAACACAGAAGCTTCTTTGTTTTTTGCTGATACTAAAAACTAAAAACAAATTCATTAAGCCAAGGAAAAATTCTTCAAGAATAATGAATATTTATTTAAATGACTTCACAGCAAACTTGCGTACGTGCTTCCAGTACTGAGTCAATGCTCCAAGGTTGCTCCACGCAATATCTGAATGTAATTATCTTTCACAGCATCTAAGTAGGTCTAGAAAATGAAAGCTATCGTTACTAAAAATCTAAGTTACTTTACTAAGTACAAAATATATGTATGTATACTAGTCGGTGTTATAAAATTACCAGATCCGTGCAAAAATGTGTTTCAAAAAATATATAAAAATGTATTTGAAGCGATTAGGGATTGGGTTAAAAAAAAGGATTCTCTTGTTTTTATTGTAAAGAATGACGAGACGAGCAGGACATGTGCATGGCCGTAAGCAATATGCCTGCCCGTAGCAGCACTGTGACACGCAGCTATTGGAACATTAATTGAAGAGTCCAAATCATTACCTAGATATGCACTGCGTCACCCATATATATAAGATGGGATGATCTCAAAAAGACAGATCATTTTAGCGGAACATTCTGTCTGCAAGCTGATCTAAATTGAGTGATTTATCTTTGTCCTGTAAATTCTTTAAAATGTTGCCTTTAAAACCAGATAAGAGTAACACATCTTGTTTTTTTTTTATATTTCCTCAGACAGACTATACAAAATGTTTTAAAGGCAATTTAACTGACAAAATATTCCTTTTATATTTTCCCAGTGAGACTCTAGAAAATGTCCTAAAACCAATTTAACTGACAAAATATTCCTTTTATATTTTTTTTTTTAAATAAAGAGTGACGAGACGATCATGACATGTGCCTGATGGTAAGCAACATGCCTGACACATAACAGCACAGTGACACGCAGCTATTGGAACATGAAGAGTCCAAATCATTACCTAGCACTGCACTGCGCTCGTCACCCAGAGAGACTCTAGAAAATGTCCTAAAGCCAATTTAACTGACAAAATATTCCTTTTATATTTCCCCAGAGAGACTCTAGAAAATGTCCCAAAGTCAATTTAACTGACAAATTTAATTCAGGTGTGCTTAGTGTAAGTAGTTAGGTTTGTAGTGTAGTGTATGTAGTTCTCATTGTATTTTAGTTTTGTTAATAAAGGCTCTGCCCAGATAAAAAAAACTGACAAAATATTCATTTTATATTTTCCCAGAGAGACTCTAGAAAATGTCCTAAAGCCAATTTAACTGACAAAATATTCCTTTATATTTCCCCAGAGAGACTCTAGAAAATGTCCCAAAGTTAATTTAACTGACAAAATATTCCTTTTTTTCAGGTACGTCGTCAGGTCAGGTCAGGTCCCAACACAGTTTTTTTTTTGTAAGTGACGCAGGCATCGTATAGTTTTGAATAAGTAAGTACTTAGTATTTGTCCTTTCAGACAAAGTGGTGATCAGGTACTTTACAGAAACGTAGTACTTATAGCGTGTTCGTTATCGTCACGGAACTGAAAGAAAATAAGATTAGTGAGATAACATTGAAACTATTACTTCAAAGTAATGCTTAGTTTAATTTACATGAATAAAGACTCCATAGTATTTTCGTACCTAGAATCCTGCAAATTTTGTAAATTTCTGTTACGGCTAAATATTTGGTAATTGGATGTTTTTTGCTCAATCATGCCGTCTGAAAGGATCTGATTAAAAAAAATCAAGGCACCCATGTACTTTGTTTTGTACAGATTTCTCAAAGCGATAGGGCAGCCAATCAAAATACTTAAATAACAGTTTTTTCATAAATATATGTTGTATTGGATTATATTTTAACTATCGGGAAACACAGACTCGGGTCGAATATTCCACAGTTTTTCAATGCATTTGATAAGCCCAAATTCGAAGTTCTATCAAATAGCATTTAACATTTTATGAAACCAACACTATTAAAACTTGTTATTAAATCATCATATTCTAAGCTAATAGATTTTTCATAGCCATAAAGCATAGAGCAAGGGATTACCTTCGCAGTATGATGTCATCTGCGCCGGCGCATGACGGCATCTACCGTAACTACTAACTACAGAATAATGCGATGGATTTTGCAATTTATTCATATAATTTGTTGTCATAAACAACTAAAAACGTATTTTTCTAACTAAATAAAACTAGCAGCATTATTATCGTTAATTTTCTCGCTTTGAAAAGAAGTCTATGTGGCATTGATTTGTACGATCTAATACCACCTTGCCCTCTTTTCTATCGGAATACTCGTAGCTTGAAAAAGCGACATCGTTTCATGGTTGATGTTCCAAAGACACGAACGAAGAGATTTGGCTCTACTTTTGTGATAAGAACATCTAGGCTGTGGAATACGTTGCCTGAGAGGGTTTTTCCCGATAGTTACAATCTTTGTATCTTCAAATCGAGAGTGAATCGGTTTCTTCTAGGTAAACACGCTCCATCGTAGACCGCATCATCGTTTAACATCAGGCGAGATGGTGTTCAAGTGTAAACCTATAAAAGTAAAAAAAAAGGTATTACAAACTATCTGAATTCCAAAATTCAGCCGGAGCCGTTCAGCCATTCCGATGTGATTGAACAGCAAACATCTTAACTTTCGCATCTATACTAATATTATAAAACTGACGAGATCTTTTGTTTGAACGCGATAATCTCAGGAATTACTAAAATGATTTCCATAATTCTTTCGCCGTTGGATATGTAAGGGATCCCTGAGTGTCATAGGCTATATTATGTACCACGGGCGCAGCCGGGGCGGAGCGTACCTATGCCTACCACATAACATCACAGTGACACGCAGCTATTGGAACATGAAGAGTCCAAATCATTACCTAGCACTGCACTGCGCTCGTCACCCAGAGATCTAAGATGTTATATCCCTAAGCGCTGTAATTTCTCTGGAAACATTGCCCTTCAAACCGGAACACCGTAATGTTTCCACATTACTGCTTGGCGGTAGAATAACTAGTAAAGGTATGATACTTCCTCAGGCGGACTCTGCCGAGAGTCCTACCACTACTAAGAAATGCTCGTTGTAGTTAAGCAACAAACTTCCAACCTTTTGAAATGAAATGAAAACGTTTATTGTGCCAAAATAAAACAATCATAAACACGGATATTCGGATCATAAATAAAAACACATGACAAAGGATATGCGACAAAATATAGTAGGTGGTACAGGTTTAGTATAGTGTGTTAGTGTGCACAGGTTTAGTATAGTGTGTTAGTGTGCACAGGTTTAGTATAGTGTGTTAGTGTCACAGCCACTTTTCTCCGAAACTATAATATAAGAACTATACTATTGAAACTTGGTAAGTAGATGTATTCTTTGAACCGCATTAAGATTTTTATACAAAAAATAGAGAAAAAAACAATACATTTTACTTTACTTAGAACTGAAACTCAATCTTTTTTTTCTTTCCAAACCATACGTGTGGATTATCTATGGATAGGTCTTTAAAAATGATATTGAGGATTCTAACATATTTTTTTTCTAAACTGAATAGGTTGCGCGAGAGACTCTTCCAATGTGGTAAAATGTGTGTGTGTGTGTCCCTTAACTTGTAAAATAAGAGAATGCCAAAACTAAAAAAAGTGTATGATGGACATTACCATGTAATTTTTCAACGAAAATTGGTTTGAATGAGATCTATTAAGTAGTTTTATTTTAATACGTCATAAACTACAAGAACTTTTATATTATGTTACTTGCTGCTACGGAAGCCTTCATGGACGAGTCCAACTCGGACTTGACCACTTTTATTTTTTTTCTATTAATTAGATCATAATACTGCAGAGGTAGTCCGTTTATTTTTTAACTATATATAAACTCGTATAAGTCGGATCCGCAGCTTTTGAAAAATTAACATTTATTTTAGTGCTTTACTTCAAAGCCTCGCATTACATCTTTAAAACAGTGGATTCATTTGTTTTTACAAAACATGTGAATGCTAATCAAGTATCTGAGTTTAATTGATATATTTCTTAGCCCTCTAATTTCTCCGAAAACGTTACCCTCCAAACCGGAACAAACAACTCCATTATCATGAATCAGCCACCCTTCAAACATGTTAAAATTATCAATACTTCGGCACTTCCCACTCCAAATCTCCTATTTTGTCATCTACACTTGTTAACCATTACATAAGATTGCACAATAACAATTGTCATACAAAGGTCATCACATGTTTAAGGTCGTAGCGACCAGTGATACTTGACCTGTCAACTTGGAAGATTTCACAGGAAATGATGAATCGACTTAACAATGCACAGGCCTTGGTGCTTTGGTGGGTGGTGTAACCAGTTAGAAAGACCCGTCAATGTTTATACAGTTCCTTATATCAATAGGTAATTCATAGGTCTAGTTTTTTTGGAAGTCCAATAGACAAAACCAGTGACAAACGAACTGTGAACATAGAACAGGTTACTAAGAAAAGTGATTAATAAGAGAGGTCTAGTGATTTTGGTGATCATTGATTTTAGTTCCTTGTAGATGTGAATGATTTTTAGTGGTATGGCAGGTCATTTGGCAACTTTTATATTACGTCATTTATTTTGCCAAAACATATGACGAATGCTTTTCAAATTGCGGTAAACGTTAATAAGACAATGATGTGTTATACGAAGTCTTGGTGGCTTAGTGGCAATGATGTCCGATTGCTCAGTCATGAGGTCGGGTTTGAATCCCCGCCTGCATTTGAGTATTTTTACAATTGCAAACGTAAAAATTTTGCCTTCCGTGTCCTCATTAAGTTTGTTATTATTTACTATTGTCCTCATTACGTAGGTTATGCGAAGCTACTTTTTATCCCGAAAAAAAAAGAAACTAAGAGGGTGAAACCGTGAGGCGATGTTATTCATATTAATAGATAGATAACTCTTTATTGTGACACAAAAAACAAAAATAATACAATAAAACACTTATGAGCTAGCGTCACGAATGGCGGCCTTATTGCTTAGAGCAATCTCTTCCAGGCAACCAGCATTAATGATATGAATGCGAAAGTTTGGATGTTCAAATGTTAGTTTGCTCAATCACGTCAGAATAACAAAACAAACAAAATTTTGAGCTCAGACTACATATAGCCTGGAATACCATAATAAGCTACTTTTTGTCCCGGAAAAATAACGGAACTATGCGGATATAATTTCGGGAAAGCTGCTTATATAAGGTATAATAAATACCTACGTGCTCTAGTTCTTAGCTTTGCTTGCATAAGCATCCCACTAAATATTCCCACTGCTGGGACTCGGGGCCTTCTCTCGCAAGGAGAGAGTTAAGGCCATAATCCACCACTCTGGTCAAGTGCGGGTTGGTGGATGACACATGACTTCGAAAGATTCTGGGTACATGTCGGTTTCCTCACGATGTTTTCCTTCACCGTTTTTAAGTTAGCAGCATTACGAACATGACTTCGAAAAGACAGTAGTGCGGGTGGGATTCGAACCCGGGACTCCGGATCGGCAGTCGCCGTTCTCCCGACTAGACCAGCCGTAACTTAGCTTAGCTTTGCTCAGCTAATTCTAAATCTAAAATCTTATCAGGAATTGATAGCTATTTATTACTCAGGTAATAATTTAAAAACAAGCTATCGTTTCGTGCATAGAGAACATTTCTCATAGTCTCGGACCCATTGTGTCATGGGAGCCTTGGAAACTAAATCACCATTCTTGTGCGTTTTGTAAGAAGGCTTGGTAATGCTTTACATGTTAGGCAAATTTTCAAGGTTGTGCTATGGACACTAACCCGCCAAAAACAATATTGGGTACACGAATTGAAAACTTTTAACAAGACTCAATCGCGAACAAATTCGTTTGGAGTGAGAATTATTGAAAGAGCTAGTCGGGTATTAAGTAATGTTTTTTTTACTATTGTCAATATACAAAATATGAAATGTGTATTTGATTTTACGGGGTGGCATTGTCTACGAGTATAAAGACAAAACCTCATAATGCAATATAGATTATATTTTATATATTTATTTACAAAATGTACATGAATTTATTCTAGAAGACCGGTGCACTGGTGCCAGCAGGAATCGTGCCCAAAACGGTTAAAGATGTTTAAACTCCATAGCCACGTTGAATGGCGGTACTTATTCGCTGAGCAAAAAAAGGTTAAGGTTGTAAGGTTAAAAAAAAAAGGTAACGCTAGCTAGCATTTTGGTCACGAGTTGATAATACTATATAGCCAATATAGATTTTAAAAAAACGGGTCTTTTCGGACTGTTTTCATATAGGTTACATAAACATAAGTTTTAATCATGTTTTTAGTTAACCGTCTTCAATTTTAAACGCCATACCTTTTTTGTGTGTAGGAAATACATTTATGTATCCCCAGCATGCAGGGATCTGGTGAGATATGTTGACAGAATGCCGACGATAGACGTGGTGCCCTCACCGACTAAACCCCACTGATTTCTCCTGCCTCGCAAGGGGCTGAGGAGCAGGTGTGGGATTTCCTAACCCCAGTCGGGATCCGCCATCACACAACAAGATACCACCGAGACAAAGTTGTTGTGTGATGCCCAGGGTGAAGGTTCCCGAGCCACGCACCCCAAACGTGCGATCCCTATGTCAACCAGCAATCCACACGGCAAAAATCTATACGTATTTTATCTATTTTTTTAATTTTTATAGTAATACGGCGAATTATACAATGCGGCTGTGACATATCTATGGTTTGCTCGTCTGCAACATTTTGTAGCTTTATTTTGTAGTTTTTGCGTGAACGAGTACAAACATATATCTGTACAAACTTTTGCGTTTGTAATACAGAAACTGGCCGAAATTGTCTGGGTCTACCAAAGTCACTTCATCTGTGAAGGTCTAAGAGCAACATACCACTTGTCTTTATTTCAACGTGTCATTAAGTATACAATGAAACCGGTTTTTTTCATGTGCAAAAGACGTACGATTTGAACACGAAAGACTTTAGATCGCATGTCAAAGTGCACCGGTAAAACAGTCTTTGAATACGCTTTAAAAATGCATCTACTCGTATTCGGCCAATTTTTGCAGTATACGGTATATAGGTACTGTAAAGTTACGGCTCATCTAGTCAAGAGAACGGCGACTGCCGATCCGGAGCCCTCGAGCTCAAACCCCACGCACACCGCTCTCTTTTCAAAGTCATGTGCGTAATTACGAAACTTTAAAAAAAAAATGCAGTCTCAGGAACTGCAAATAGAAGTGAAAACTCATTACTCAAAATTTGATAGCTTACTTTGGAAACTGCGTTTGTAGCGATGACCATAGCCATCTAAAAATGCGTGAGCATATCTACATAGCCAATGGGAAATGCTAACGCATTTTTAGATGGCCAATGGAAAATGCTGACGCATTTCTAGATAGCCAATGACTATGGGCCGAATTCACCCAAAAATTTCTTGTAATTTCCGAGCGTGACGGAAGATTTCAATTCACAGCCCTGTCTGTGGCCAAAACAAGTTTTCAGTGTGTTCAACGGTGATGAAAAGCATAGTGAGGAAACCGACATGTACCAAAAATCTTTCGAAGTCATGTGTTATACGCCAACGCGCACTAGATCAGCGTGGTAGATTATGACCTGGACCTTCTCCTTGCGATAGAAGGCCCAGAGTCCCAGCAGTGGAAACATTTATGGGCTGCTTATACTGCAGAAAACAATAACAGAATGTTTTTTTTCGTAGAGTAAGGAGACCGGCAGGGCATTTGCCTGATGGGATGCAATTTACAACCTCCTTTTTGAATTCGTTTAAAAAGCGTCAGCTTATTCAGCAGATATCGAATCACCTTAACACTTAGATCAACTCATATCATTTTTTGTAGTGATAGGACTCTTTGCAGAGTCTACCTGGGGAAGTACCACAACTTAACCAGTTATTCAACCACCAAGCAGTAATGTGCAAACATTACTGTATTTTGGTTTGAAGGGATTGAGTGAAATTACAAGGCATAGCGATAAATCATCTTATATATCTGGGTGATGAGCGCAGTACAATATATATATACTGATTTGGACTCTTTATGTTCCAATAGCTGCGTGTCACTGTGCTGTTATGGGCAGGCACGTTGCTTACCATCAGGCATATGTCCTACTCGTCTTGTCACTCTATAAGTCTACCCTGAAGAAGTCCAATCACCTTTGCAGTAAATCGTAATAACGACACATGTCTAAATCTTTCCTTGGCATTACTCTGGTTTCCAGTCGGCTTATTTCCTTGGCATGTGCAAAGGACGGAGTGAGGACATCTTGTGAGGTCAGCAAGGTCGTATGACACACGTCAGTGCCTACTTCGCGCTTGGTTAAATACTCGATGATAAACTAATTAACGTTAAGGTGAGCTTGCTTGATACGGCCGGTTATTCATTATGAAACTAGAAAATACTCGTAAATAAAATAATATTGACGGGCATTTCACACACAACACCCATTGACCCCAAACTAAACAAAGACTATGGAAGACAGATAGCTGATATAATATTTTTAAATACATACTTACTATCGCAAGTAAGTATGTATTAGTATCTACCTATATATCCAAAAATATCCAGACACTGACCGACATTTATGATAGTAGTAGAAATTAGAATTGATTTCTAACCATCCTTCAGTTCCCAGCAAGAGGCCACTCTTGGCGATGAAAATAGTTATTTGTTATACAAGAGTGCAAAGTATATTTTTAACCGCGTGCTCAATTTTGATCACCGAGCAAGCGAAGGATTCTAAAATTGAATCACGAGCGCAGCGAGTGATTCAAAATTAGAATCCTGAGCGTAGCAAGGGAATCAAAAGAGCACAAGGTGAAAAATCTTTGCACTCGAATGCAACACGTAACTTTTCATTCCACCTCAGCGAGGAAATGACTAAATGCTAAATGCAAATTAAAAAAGTAAGTACACCAAGGAGGTTCCGAGTCTTAGTTTTTAACATATAAAAAAAATGTATGATGCATTCGGCACCAAGGAGGTAGAAATAAATAGGTTGAATTATGTTTTGAATTCAAAACCTCAGTACACACGATGTTCTAAATTCAAATTTACTTTAACCTCTAGAGGGTAAAAACGACTTTTGCGCCCTGATATCGAGGAGCAAAAGTACTCTTTCCGAGCTGGTGGGATGAAAAAGAATTTAGATAAGAAAAACCATGGATAGCGCCGAATGGCGTACAGACATACTAAGATAGGCTGTTGTTGCATAAGATCGGCGTCATGATAAGTTAGATCTAGGTATATAACGGTGTTTTTGTCGTTCTAAAACAAATTGGAATCTCCAAACCAAGTAGCGGTACTGAGGACCGTTATTTACTGATAATGTGGCGTATTTATATAAAACATTACGTGGTCTCAGTTCAGAAAAGTTGATATATATTTGATGGATTGTGACCAGAGAAGATGAGAAGGCCCCGAGTACTAGTAGTGAGAACATATTGTGGCTGTTTATGCCTTAGATTGAGAATAAGTAAATAGATAAAAAAAATCCGAACGGTTCCTTTGAACCAATCGTAAGCAGATGACGCGCATACATACTATGGCCACAGAGCGATGCGCCGCGACAAAAGTATTACACTTCCACAAGAGCGACCGAGAAAAAAGAAGAGCACCGCGCTAGATATAAGATTTCAGCTCTTAGTTCAGTAATTTCTCTGGAAACATTGCCCTTCGAACCGGAAAACAGTAATGTTTACGCTCTACTGCTTGACGGTAGAATAGATGGCAAATGTACTTCCCCAGGTGAACTCTGCAAAGAGCCTTACCACTACTTACTAAAAAAAATCTTCTACAAAGCAAACATAGTATTCATGTCGCTATATGGGCATAACTTGATATGACGGTCTGTCCATCATATAACCGGCTGAACCAGTACTCTTACTGCACATACAAAATTCTTTTGCTATATAGGACAGTCTGGTCTGGTTTCGTGTCGGAAAAACTAAGTACAGTTGCCACAGATACTCGTACTTCTTGAGAATTAAAAATAATAATGATGTAATATATATTTTATATAATTGTAAATACAGTAAATATTGTAGTTAATAATATAATTAACTTTTTCCCAAAAAACAAAAATCGACTTTAGTTTAAAATTAAATTTAGACAATCTATCAAATTCCATAAGAAGCTACTTATCACTACGTCGCGTCGTCTAGACACAAGTAACCAAATTTAAGTATTTAGGGTTCCGTAGCCAAATGGCAAAATACGGGACCCTTATAGATTCGTCATGTCTGTCTGTCTGTATGTCACAGACACTTTTCTCCGAAACTATAAGAGCTATACTATTGAAACTTGGTAAGTAGATGTAAACCGCATTAAGGTTTTGATACAAAAAATAGAAAAAAAAAAAAAAAATTTAGGGATGTCCCATACTTAGAACTGAATCTAAAATTGTTTTTTTTATCAAAACCATACGTTTGGCGTAGGTCATCAAAAATGATATTGAGGTTCCAAAATTTTTTTTTTCTAAACTGAATAGTTTAGAAACGCGAGGGACTCTTCTAAAGTGGTAAAAACTGTGTAACTGTAACTTCTAAAATAAGAGAATGACATAAATAAAAAAGTGTATGATGTTTTTACTCGTAGTTACCATGTAAACTACCAACAAAATTTAGTTTGAATGAGATCTAGTAAGTAGTTTTATTTTAATACGTCATAAATTGACTATTGTTAAATACAAATACAAAAATCTTTATTGCTGTTTGTAGGTAAGATAAGATGATACAAAACATTTTAAAAGTTGCCCAATTTTTTAAACACTGATTAAAGTAACAACGAACTACAAGAACTTTTATAATATGTTACTTGCTGCTACGGAAGCTTTCATGGGCGTCTGTCAGTCCGACTCGCACTTGACCACTTTTATTTTGTTTAAAATAGATATGAATTTCAAAAACCCCACCGATTTTGATAAAATTTATATGGGAACTATATGCTTCTTTTCATCCAGAAAACATGCAAAATGGCTGTTCTGTAATAATGAAAATGAAGTTAGTTAATAAACATTAATCAACTTCAGGTTAGTACTTTTTGTGTTAGAGATATTGATAGATAGATACAGACTCTTGATGGTACACATCAAAAAAAAAATTTACTAAACTCGGAATTTTAATTCGATTCCAGATCTGACAATTTCAGTGTTGCAACGTTATGACAAGTACTAAATAGTGACGTTGCGAAATTATTCGATATGGAAATGGAATATTTCCGCATCGATTCTTCTCCTTTTTAATTTTACTCTCGTAAACTAAGTATATCAGGAAATTTAATATTTCTGAACCGATAATTTAGTTTTGACGATTAATTAACGATGTGAGAGACTTTTCTTTTATAATTGTGTGTGAAATAAAAAAAAAATGTGATCTCGATTTTGAAATCGATTTTTGTGTTCATCACTACACTATTATATGTGGTATCATTATTTCACAAAATGACAGTAGCTAATGTCAAATCTGGAATCGAATTAAAATTCCGAGTATGGTACATAACATTTTATACTATTAAAACTAGGACGACTATCGGCGGCCTTATCGCTAAGAGCCATATTGTCATATTGTGCATATTCAAATTGTCCATTCTATGGTTGAAGTTAGACTTAGCACGAGGATTGAAGAGAAGAATTAGTAACTTTTTCCGCGCGTATACATATATAGGTAGCGGTTCGCCCGCCAGTTCGCGCCGAGACCGTGACACGTGTCTCGGTCTCGTGTCGCGGTCTCGGCGCGAACTGGAGCCCATACAATTCCATAGTGTCAAGTGCCTGTCGCGGTCTCCGGTCGCGGTCTCGCGTCGCGGTCTCGCGTCGCGGTCTCGTGTCGCGGTCTCAGCACGAACTTGTACCTTAAGTAAACGCACACTTTTTATTGACTAGCAGGTACCTAATTATCCCAGTTTTTTTCCACGCCCATGACGATGATGATGATAGAAAATCTGTAAGAAGGTGGAAACAGAGTGTTTCAATGCTAAGCTGTTAACGTAACGAGTACACGTAGCCAATGTCGGTAAATAACACAAGACAAACAAACTCTACAATCACTAAACTGTATTGGTAGAACGAGTACAGTCGCTGAAAAAATGCACTACATATGTATATCAGTACATCAGGATTTTTGAAGTGAAAATTTTCTTACGCGAGTAAGGAAGTAAGTCCTTTTTGGCTGAACAAAGATCGTGGAACTCTAGTCATCGTCACCGAACGCTTAACATTACCTATATGTATACTGTGTATAATATAGATACTTTTTGGGTGAACAAAAATAGCTTCGAAATATAGCATCTTAGATCTCTGGGTGATGAGCGCAGTGCAGTGCTAGGTAATAATTTTGACTCTTCATGTTCCAATAGCCGCGTCAGTAATGTCACTGTGCTGTTATGTGGCAGGAATGTTGCTTACCATCAGGCCCTGCTTGTCTCGTCACTCGTTATTTAAAAAAAACAGAAACTTGCGTATTTGTTTCTCATAACCGTACGTTTCTCATAGCTGTGTGTATAATACTTAAAAATATTATATGTGTACCTATTTGTAAATTGCAAATTTTTGCTTATAATAAACGCAAAAAGCTGAAGCTGTACTACATAATTAACAAACAAAGGTTCCGTAACCTTTCTTGATTTAAACTATTTTTAAATTTGATTTTTTAAAGTAATCCTTTGAACGGGCAGTTTTCATAATAATTAATCGTAATTAATAATCTAAAGAAACAACAAGTTAAATATGGACGTGTTTGAAGTAAACCTTGTTGTTAATTATTGTAATTGGCGACTTGCCGTTTTAATTGACAGATAAATTAATAAATAAAACAGGCGCTTAGAGCACTTTTTGGTGCGAGAAATCTCATACATTCGCGTATCCGACATGCTAATGTGGTGGCGTAGCGACGTACCATCGCCGGCGAAATTAAACATCAGCATTATACGCATTTTGGGTTACGTCATGGGTAATAATAGTATGTATATCTGTTGCATACAGGAAACGTATTGGGTAAAATTAATTCTATTTAACACTAAAATTCTATGTTATAAGTTTTCACTTCTGTCGGATATGACTGTTCTATATGACTGCATTTTTTTCTGTCGTGTGCACTTGTGTGCCCGGTTGTCCGCACCGGTACAAGTTGCACAAGGCTGTGTCTGCTGTAGATATAATTTATTCTGTGACTGTACCAGTTACGTCATCGGACATTTTTGAAGGCGGTAACGGACTTCGCTGTTCAGAATATCCGACTGGATAGCTGGAATTCATCCGATTTTATACAAAGAACCTGGATGACCGAGCTTTGCTTAGCTTAAATCCGAATAAAACGACATTTTCTACAAATGAAAGCTAGCTAGAACGATTTATCACTCCCGAAAATCTTAGCATACTAAATATCATGAAAATTGTTCAAGCCATTTCCTAGGTTCAGACTAGGTATATATATATATGTGTGTCAATGTTTGAATGTTTGTTGCTCAATCACGTCGGAACCTAACGTTAACACGTGGAACATTGTTAGATTATAGTCTGGAAGAACACAAACGCTACTTTTAACGCTGAAAAAATACCTGTAACGTGAACAATGCGAGTAACGCCGAAGGGCGCTGCTAGTATGGATAAATACAAGAATTGGTCATTTAAATCCACCACGCTGGCCCAATACGGTTTAGTAGATGACGCATGACCATGGAAAAAATCTTGGAACTGGCCGATTTCCTCACGATGTTTTAAGTCGCCGTTTTTAAGCTAGCAGCATAACGCACGTGACTTCGAAAAGACAGTGCGTGGGATTTGAACCCAGGGCTCCAGACCAGCAGTCGCCGTTCTTCCGGCTAGACCAGCTGTAACTTTTCTAAAGGGAGACTGACACTTTTTTGGAATAATCAATAAAGTTAAGATAATGGAGTTAAAAGATAGTTGCACCGCTTATTACCAATTGGCACAGATACACTCGTCCTTCTTGCGTAGCGCCATGGTGGCACACTTTCTTACTTAACCATCAGTACTGGTGGATAGTCTCAGCATAAGTACAGCTTTAGCTTTTAACGGAGTGGCAACCTCGAGATGGAAAGAGAAAGAGAGGAGGACAGGTTAAAAGATGGACAGATGATATCAAGAAAATTGAAGGTACAAACTAGACAAGAAAAGCGAGGAATAGATATGAATGGAAGGAATTACAAGAGGCCTATGTAAAGGCAGCTGGTGACGGTTGGAGAAGTAAGACCGAGGACCGGGCTGAGTGTCGTATCATAGGGGAGGCCTATGTCCAGCAGTGGACGAAAACAGGTTGATGATGATGATGTGTCACAGATTGATTTCAAATTTGATGTGAAAAATAGTAGTAAAATGTTCCCACAACTGGAATTTAGAGCCTTCTCAAAGAGAGCCAAGACCATAACCCACCACGCTGGCCCAGTGCGGGTTGGCGGGACATATAGCCTCAAATATCATGGTAGACCCTTTTATAGCTTCAACATCGTGTAACAATATTAATTTTATACAACCCATGTTTTGCTAATTAAATTGAAATATTCTAAAGTCATGCCGGTTGTCTTAGTATATTTTCGCATGTCGATACCTTAATTTGCAAAACGAATAACTCCATAGTAGCAAATTTCACAGGGGTCACAGTAAATCACCACTAAAATCTATTGCGTAACTGGTATTTTCATTGTTTTAAGTGTTTATTAGTTAATAAGAAAAACAATTTCCAAAGGGATGTTTGTTTTTTTTATTTTGATGCTTTAATTTTTTTTATATTAAGTTTTTAGTGGCCCCTTTGAAATTTCCTGCTATGGAGTTATTCGTTTTGCAAATTAAGGTATCGATGTGCAACTCAAACCAGGGGCTCCGTATTGCCGTAACTTTTCTAAATGGAGGCTCTGCCACTTTTTTTGCAATTTCACCAATAAGGTTTAAATCGGGTTAAAATGTAGTTTTTGCACGGCGGCTTATTACCAAGCGGCACAGATACACTCGTCCTTCTTGTGTAATACCATGGTGGCACACTTTCTTACTTAATTACCGATACTGGTGGATAGTCTCAGCGAGTATAGCGCCCACTAGAGGCTCGTTTAAGCGCAAATTAAAGCACTGGTTTCCCAAACAGGCATTTTACAGGTTCGATCCTTCCTTCCACTCGACACCACCAAAACGACACCATCGGTGGTGTCGTATGGAATCACTAGTCCATATGACACCACCCTAGTGATGTGCTGTTCCGCCATTAGTTTTATGTATTTTATGTCGTCAGTATTAGTATCCATGTCCATTGTGAAAAATTAAAATGTACGGACGGAAAGATAATAATATGCAAATTGCAATGAACAATGTCAAGATGACCATTTGAGTGCCAGATAAATATAAACTTTATCAAATGACATACCTCATTAATGAAACTGCTTGAACTTAATTGGAGTTTTCATATCAACAACTTTGTATGTAGGTAACCTCACTATTAGTCGGTGGTGTCGTATGGACTAGTGATTCCATACGAAACCACCGATGGTGTCGTTTTGGTGGTGTCGAGTGGAAGGAAGGGGTTCGATGACATTGAAGAGCTGAAAGTTTCGTCAATAAACTAGTAACTAGCTGATTTTTATTACTAAAGAAGTAAAATTGTATCATGTATTTCAATGTTTAATTATGCGATTATGAGATGGCGGTCAAGTGTAAACCTATAAAAGTTAAAAAAAAACCGGGTATAAGTGAAGCTGACCCGTTACGGCTAACTAAAACTGTCTTAGCTTTGATAGCTTTCTCTTTTCTTGTCGCTTAGAATGATAGAGACAGTAACAGCAAAGCCATAGCCCATTTAGTTAGGCGGTAGAAGGACTGGAATAATGTAAACCGGGCATTAGAGCCAACGAAATAATCTGTATAAGAATAAAACAAACGAAGTTTTCAATTTAAAAAAACTCGATAATAGACACTGTAAGTAGGTTGTATCGTGTGTTATCACAGAGCAAAGCAAAGCAAAGCCATATCCCATTTAGTTAGGCGGTAGAAGGGCTGGAATAATGTAAACCGGGCATTAGTCAACGAAATAATCTGTATAAGAATAAAACAAACGAAGTTCTTAATTTAAAAAAACTCGATAATAGATACTGTAAGTAGGTTGTATCGTGTGTTATCACAAAGCAAAGCCATAGCCCATTTAGTTAGGCGGTAGAAGGGCTGGAATAATGTAAACCGGGCATTAGAGCCAACGAAATAATCTGTATAAGAATAAAACAAACGAAGTTCTTAATTTAAAAAAACTCGATAATAGATACTGTAAGTAGGTTGTATCGTGTGTTATCACAAAGCAAAGCCATAGCCCATTTAGTTAGGCGGTAGAAGGGCTGGAATAATGTAAACCGGGCATTAGAGCCAACGAAATAATCTGTATAAGAATAAAACAAACGAAGTTCTTAATTTAAAAAAACTCGATAATTGATACTGTAAGTAGGTTGTATCGTGTGTTATCACAAAGCAAAGCAAAGCAAAGCCATAGCCCATTTAGTTAGGCGGTAGAAGGGCTGGAATAATGTAAACCGGGCATTAGAGCCAACGAAATAATCTGTATAAGAATAAAACAAACGAAGTTTTTAATTTAAAAAAACTCGATAATAGATACTGTAAGTAGGTTGTATCGTGTGTTATCACAAAGCAAAGCAAAGCAAAGCCATAGCCCATTTAGTTAGGCGGTAGAAGGGCTGGAATAATGTAAACCGGGCATTAGAGCCAACGAAATAATCTGTATAAGAATAAAACAAACGAAGTTCTTAATTTAAAAAAACTCGATAATAGATACTGTAAGTAGGTTGTATCGTGTGTTATCACGAGCGGCACAGATACCTCGTCCTTGTTGCGTAACGTCGCGTACGACCTGTGCACTTTTCTGCTCGAAATTGGTTTTTACCTTCACTGGCTGATGGTATCTATCATCGTCATCTATACCCTTCCAATGCTAGGTAATACCTTCTTTCACCTGCCTCTTTTAAAGAAACATTGCGTGAAATCTAATAAGTAGTAATATCACTCAAATAACAACTTCAATTTAAAATGGTTCATGGGGATCGGAGGTAAATAATTTTGTTTATACTTTGGGTCGACTCCTGAGAGAGAAGGGGTGTGATCCCCGGTGTGGTCAATGTCTTATTCAAAATATCTCCCTGGCAGTACAGCGGCGTGAGCTTAATGGGTACTATTGGGCGGATGTCTGACGATCGCGGGACAGTTTAACATTTGAGTTCTTTTGTATTTAGACATTAAATAATTAGTAATTAAGGATATATGCCATTAATTCTACCTTTATTTATAAATAAAACTACTCATGGATTTACTATTATTATAAACATTTAAACTTAAATTCAGATACTCGACCAAATTTAGTAAGAAGCTATCACTACGTCGTCCATTTAAATTAAATAAATTTTAGTTTTAGTAAAAAGTTAAACCGTAATCATCATCACTACATAGTATAAAACAAAGTCGCTTTCTCTGTCCCTATATCCCTATGTATGCTTAGATCTTTAAAACTACCAAACAGATTTTGATGCGAATTTCATAAATAGATAACGTGATTCAAGAGAATGGTTATATGTATAATTATACATATATGGTTTATATGTATAATATATACAACAGTAGAGAAACACCAATAATTTCAAAGGTTTATAATGTGATGTCATAAATAAACACATTTTTTGCGCTTACTTTGCAAATGCGGGCTGGATCCTAAGAGATGGAACAAAATAATGTACTGCAGTATTGTACCCCTTAAAAAGGTCTACAAAAAAGTCAACAATGGTACACTCCGCGAGGTATAAGCTGAGCTTTGCATTAGTGTGAGTGATCACCAATCAGGCAGGAGCTTGAAATTTTGTCCGCGAGGTATAGGCTGAGCTTTGCATTAGTGTGAGTGATCACCAATCAGGCAGGAGCGCGGCGAGACAGAATGGCGCCGCGCCTAAGGCCGGTTGTCACACCTACACTATCCATGTACACTCACACAAATGCAAAGCTCAGCTTATGCCTCGCGAAGTGTTTTTATTCGTATTTTTAGTATTAGCATTGCACCCGTTTGAAGCCGGGCCAGGTCGCTAGTAAATTAAAATATTAAATAACAGCAAGTAGGCTGTATCGCATCTTATCATGGTTGGCACAGATACCTCGTCCTTGTCACGTAACTTCAAGTCACCGGGCGGCGCATTTGCTGGCTGGATTTCTTTTAAGAATAAGAATATTTATTTGTCACTAGCTGAACCCGCTACTTCGTTCGCGTAAGCAGATGTTACTGACTTATACATTAATTGGAAGTATCGTACGTCAAATATTTGGATAAGTAGTCATTGAAAAACCTTTGAGTTTGAGTGAATTTGTTTTTCCACACAAAAAAATATTTAATTTTATCATTTTTATTTTTCTTTTTTGAAACAAAATCAAACATACTTAGTAAGGTTTCGTAGTATCGAACATAGCCGCAAGTGTTAAGTTTGTAGGACTTTTATAGGATCCATTATGAAAAGTCTGAAGCTAATGTGCATGATCTGATACCTACTTACCTATTTATTTTTATCCGCAAGCTGTTTTCTAGCTGTTACCCGCGACTTCGCCGGCGTAAAATTTTGAACGAAGCCTGTGTGGAATCAAAATAATTAAAATTTTGAGTTTTAATGATATTCAAGCAAGTTGAACCCGTAAATCTGAGCCAAGTCCTAGTGAAAAGTTAAAGTATGAATTTAATTGTAGGTAACACAGAAAAAAATCAAGAACGAAAGAATCCAAATTCGGCATCATAATCCTTTTAGCAGCAAAAACTTATTAGTACAATTTAGAATACCAGTAACGCCACCTAGTGATGAAAGGAAAAATACATACCACAATAGCAAAACATCGATTTAAATGGCCTTTAGTGCTTTTAGATTTAAACTGGCACTAACCCCATCTGATAAGAATATTATGTTGCTTGCTATTTTGATTGTGAACATAAACCCATCAGGTCCGAACTAGTACATAGTACATACTTGTACATAATTGGTTTCTACCTTCACTGGTTGATGGTGGCAGTTAATCATTATCATCTACAGCTTTCCTCATGAACTGCTATGTGCTTTATACCCTTTTCTTACATCACCATCTACCTGGTTTTAAGTAAAAAAAAAATGTATTCAACCTGTTATCGATATACCAATTAATATCTAGAGATAATTAAGATGATAAATCTCACTATTAGTGGGAAGCGTGCCCAGCGCGCTAGTGGCATTGCCACTTAGATAGTGAATAAGTAAATAAATAGATCAGGTTTTTCCGTACAGTTCCTTTGTACCAATCGTAAGCAGATGATGTGCATATTTGCTATGGCAACAGAGTGATGTGCCACGACAAAAGTATGACACTTCTACAAAAGAGACAAGCCAAGAGCGATCAGACGTGCTTTCGATGTAAAGCGTTTATTCCACACTAAACAGCAAACGTAGAGCCAAATAAACGATCATATTTCGGCCATTCATTACATTGTTATAAGGTTCTTTTATAACAAGTGTCAGAAATCTACATCAGAAGATTGGGAGAGTGAAGCAAACAATATTTAAAGGAACGTTAAAACATTTACTATAACCTTAATGACAAAATCATCAATTGGTCAGACACGAAGGCAAAACACAGTATGTCCGGCGTGGCCGGCGTCTGGAGCAAAAGTGCCTCCCTTCTTTCTCGACCCACTACTTAAAGCCAGTTTTCGTCGCCCGATGTTGCCACGCTATGCACCTTTTTCTTGCTTTTAAACTAGGTTGCTAACACGGCCCTCCTGCACCGTGCCTGCCCCAGGCACGATAAAGCTGTAATGTACAAACACTTAACATTACAATCTATTAAAATAATAACAAAGCTCGGCCTATCATGACATTCAGTTCATACGAGAACGATAACATGACGTCAATTCAAAGATACCTTTATTCTTAGGCATTCTTGAAACTTCTGTCGTATTTAAGTTGAACAGCCAGAGTGAGGGTTGTTGCCTTTACCCCTACGATTACTCAGTCATTACCAACCAACCAGTGCCTAGTACAGCTCATTTTTCCTTTAGGCTTAGGAAATTTCTGTGTTAAACCAAATAGTAGCTTAAACCTGGTGTTCACACCGAATCACCAAGTTGTGTATTGCCACTCTTTCCCTGCAACAGCGTTCATACCAGATTCCTGTTGTAGATCAAATAGTAGCTTAAACCTGGTGTTCACACCGAATCACCAAGTTGTGTATTGCCACTCTTTCACTGCAACAGCGTTCATACCAGATTCCTGTTGCAGATCAAATAGTAGCTTAAACCTGGTGTTCACACCGAATCACCAAGTTGTGTATTGCCACTCTTTCACTGCAACAGCGTTCATGTCAGATTCCTGTTGTAGATCAAATAGTAGCTTAAACCTGGTGTTCACACCGAATCACCAAGTTGTGTATTGCCACTCTTTCACTGCAACAGCGTTCATGTCAGATTTCTGTTGTAGATCAAATAGTAGCTTAAACCTGGTGTTCACACCGAATCACCAAGTTGTGTATTGCCACTCTTTCACTGCAACAGCGTTCATGTCAGATTCCTGTTGTAGATCAAATAGTAGCTTAAACCTGGTGTTCACACCGAATCACCAAGTTGTGTATTGCCACTCTTTCACTGCAACAGCGTTCATACTAGATTCCTGTTGCAGATCAAATAGTAAACCTGGTGTTCACACCGAATCACCAAGTCGTGTACAGTCACTCATTCATTGCAACAGCGTTCATTTCGGGATCATGTTGTAGTTATAGATATCGGACACTCCATTGTGCATGATGTTTACAGAGATTACATTAGACCATTTTAATGAACGGTGTATACATTAAGCAAATGTAATAGTACTAAAGTGTCAGGTTATAGACAAAAATAATGACGTCTAAATTTTGATCAATTACATAACAAATAACAAAAACATGTAAGTAGTCATACGTACCTAATGGATCAAAATCAGGTATCAATTTTTATAGAGGGTAGGACTATTGGCACTTGTACTCACAGTTGTGGCATCGTTTGATAAAGATACCTTCGTCAGTTTCTGGGTAGCGCGCTTATGGTGAAATCCCAGACCAGCTACTGTCACTGCCTTTGAGCTGCTACTTGATGATGAACGACCACGCCTTTTTTACATGCTTGCGTTTACCATTGCGTCTTCGTTTTGAACCCATTACAATGCAAATGATAGACAGGTTTTAACTTCAAAGAACTCTAATGACCATAAAACTCCAGATTAGATGGCGAGCTAGGCCTCGTGGTATCCCACTTCTGATGTCAGAAATCTACATCAGAAGATTGGGAGAGTGAAGCAAACAATATTTAAAGGAACGTTTAAGGTTATAGTAAAACATTTACTATAACCTTAATGACAAAATCATCAATTGGTCAGACACGAAGGCAAAACACAGTATGTCCGGCGTGGCCGGCGTCTGGAGCAAAAGTGCCTCCCTTCTTTCTCGACCCACTACTTAAAGCCAGTTTTCGTCGCCCGATGTTGCCACGCTATGCACCTTTTTCTTGCTTTTAAACTAGGTTGCTAACAAAGTTATTTCAAATCAAAAACACAATCGGAGTAATTCATTGTATCGTATAAAAAATTATTTTAAAAAGTGACTGGGCTTATAACTTAAAGCTCCGTATAACTGTCCCAGTTAAGACCAATCCTTCGTTACTTAACCGTGGACCATTCGTTGACATACTTTGCCAACGTAACTTAAGTAACATTTAATCATTCGTTTTATAACTTACAAGTTTTTTTTATAGGAATGAGGGACGGTACGAGCAGGGCATGTGTCTGATTGTAAGCAACTTGCCTGCCCATAACAGCACCGCGTCGTGCAGCTATTGGAACATGAAGAGCTACCTGGCACTGCATTACCCTTGTCACTCAGAGTTATAAGATAATAAATAATTTATCTCTATGCCATAGAATTTGTCTGGAGACATAGCCCTTCCAGCTGAAAACAGAGATATTTGCTACTTCTTTTGTTCATATGAAATTAAAAAAGTCTCTTACCCAAATGTTTGAAATTTTATTTCAAACTAGATGTACCCTGCCACGCTTCGCTGTGGCACATTGTGATGCAAAAATTAGATTAAAACAATCCTTCATGTGGATTATATGTCATTGTAAAATTTCAGCTCGATCGGTGCAGAACTTTTTGAGTTTTTGAAGCTTACACAAACCAACATGACATTTTTATATATAGAGATATATGTATGTATGTATGTTTGCAAATAAAACAAATACCCATTATGTGTCTAGAATTTCCACCGTTGCTAATAACAACAGCTCCTAACATTGAAATGGCTGAACTGATTTCGATAAAAAAATATATTTATATTTTACCTATTAATGTCATAGCTATTTAACATACTTAGGGGGCGTCCATAAATTACGTGAGGTGTTTAAGGGAGGGGAGGGGGTCGAGTCAAATCTCATCTAATCTTACGTTGAAGAGAGGGGGGTCTCGGCAAATGTCAAACATTTTTTTTTAATAGAAACAAAATAAACCTATCTTGGTATATGCTTAAGATTTAACCTTAAGCGTAATCGTGATACGAACGCCCCTCAAGAAGAAGTAAGCGTTTTCAACCAAATGAAAAAATGATCATAAACATGATTTACAATTAGCGAAGCTATCATAGAACATACATACTTAAAAAAAATTGGCAGTCATAGGAACTGCCGATAGAAGTGAAAACTTATAACTCAGAATTTGATAGCTTACTTTGGAAAATACGCGGGTGAAACCGGAGGGCGCGGCCATGAACAAGCAATTCCCATTCGCTGACGCATTTCTAGATGGCCAATTGTCATGGTCCCGAGTTTACCCGAATATCTTTGATCATTTACGAGCGTGACGCTTGAATTCAATTCACAGCCCACGAAAAATCTGTCTGTGGCGCGTCAAAAGAAGTTTTCACTTCGAAAACATACAACCGAATTGAGAACCACCTTTTTTTTCGAAGTCGGTTAATATAATTATGGAGAAGCCTTGAAATAAAATTCCATTATTTCGTATGTATCGTGACTTCAAACCATTATCAGCTATCGTATCATCGCTGTACAAAAGCCTTTTTTGTTACATACTCAAATAATGGTTAAACGTTAAACCTATGTAATTTACTTCGCAGTTCGCATATAGGTAGGTAGTCTTTATCTATTTTCCGAGGTTCAAAATACTTTGTACTACAAAGACTTAGTCGTAAAGGACTGAATGAATTTAGTTTGCTTTTAAGTGCTTTGCAAATGTATGAACAAGTTTAGTATTATATTTTTTAATGCACATAGGTAATGATTCATTTGCTCGTTAAACATTCAAAGTCTTGAACATCATGGCAAAGTTGCAAGTTTATCGGATTTTTATCGGATACAAGTTGCAAGTTTATCAGATTTCTATCGGATACAAGTTGCAAGTTTATCAGATTTTATCGGATACAAGTTGCAAGTTTATCAGATTTTTATCGGATACAAGTTGCAAGTTTATCAGATTTTATCGGATACAAGTTGCAAGTCTATCAGATTTTTATCGGATACAAGTTGCAAGTTTATCAGATTTTATCGGATACAAGTTGCAAGTTTATCAGATTTTTATCAGATACAACTCGTGGAGTGTGCTACTGATCTGCATGGTTTAATACCACAACATACCACAATGTCCATTTTTTTCGAGCATCTGAACTGATTAGGTTGAAATTTGTAACATAGGTAGATTATAGTCTGGAAGAACACATAGGCTACTTTATCCCGGGAAATAACCGAAAGGGGTACTACGCAGGCGAAACCGAGGGGTACTCCTAGTATGACAATAGCTAGCAAAGGCTACTTCCCCGAGCGGACTTTGCAAAAGGCTCTACAACTATTATATATCTGCTTCTATACAGGGTTACTGGTTATCATCCTGCATCCGTCTAAGGACACGTTCTGTATATTTAAACAAACAACGTTTGTTCTACAAATTTTGTTACAACTCGATCTCTCTCTCTCTCTTGCTCGGTCCCTCATGTCTGAGGATCGTGGTCAGCATCAGGGTTGTATCTGGAGCGGATGATCTGTCTCCACAGGTGTTTGTTCACTCTTCTATCTCTTACGACCGGGTTAAATTTTGAGGAAGACGGGTCCTTTACTTGATCTGTCCATCTGATTGGTGAGCGACCGCGATCGTTTGCTCTACATCGTTGTCCTACATATGGTTGTTTACAACTCGATACACATCCTAAAAAAATTATGTTTGTTGCAATCTCTAGGACTGCTTAGCGGCTTTTCAGTGTTTATTCGCTTCGGCACATCATTTATCGAGCGTGTAAGATCGCAAGCGCTCTCAAGGGCGGATCCAGCTATGGCTCCAGGGGGGGGTCACATGCCTCCAGAGAGGGATGGGGCGGGAGTGACATCGTAGTCAAGTCATAAAACTGTGCGATAAGTAGGGTATCATCATCATCATCAGCCGCAAGACGTCCACTGCTGAACGTAAGCCTCCGCCCTAGATTTCCACGACCAGCGGTTTCCAGCAACCTTTGTGAGGTCATCTGTCCAGCAGAGGGACGCCGTCTAACACGGCGTCTTCCGGTTCGTGGTAGCGACTCAAGAGCCTTACTTCCCCATCGGTTGTCAGTTCTGCAAGCGATGTGGCCTGCCCATTGCCACTTCAGCTTGCTTACTCTTTGAGCTATGTTGGCTACTTTCGTTCTTCTGCGAATATCCTCATTACGGATTCTGTCGTGAAAAGAGACTCCGAGCATATCTCTCTCCATAGCTCGCTGTGCGACTTTGAGCTTTAGTATGAGGCCCACAGTTAAGGACCACGTCTCAGTTCCATAAGCCATCACTGGTAGCATGCAGTGATTAAGGAGTTTGGTATTTTGGACTCAAAGATGTGCCGAAGTTTCCCGAACGCTGCCCATTCGAATTGGGTCCTTCGCTGGACCTCTTTGTGAAATCTTGTTGAATATATGTTTGGATTCTACCCATATGGCCGGATATGTTTTGTGTACCGGTCATGTAATCGGACATATTGTGGCTTTGCTGTAAATACACTCCAATAATTCGATATAGTGATAGTCGATGCGGCATCACTGGAAAGACCAAAGCATTACCCAGGTCTTGATGCAATCGAAGGCTTTCTCATAGTCTACATACGCTATTCATGGTGGCCGATTATGATACTCCTCGGTTTTCTGTAAAATCTACCGAAGCCATCCATACGGATATCTCTCTCTATAGTGCTGTCGCAATTTTGGAAACTGGTTTGTTCTGGTGGCCGGGAGTCGTCAAACCCGCGTGTGAGACGATTTGTGATTATCCTCGAAAACAACATAGAAACGTGGCTGAGAAGTATGTAATGGGTATGTAATTCTTCAACAATGTGATGTCACCTTTTGTGACGAAGAGCACTACCACACTTCTACTCCAGGCTTCAGGCGTATTACGTGGTATTACCATGAAGTATGACGGAGTCGAATAGCTTCTGGATGACTTTAAGTACCGGTTGTCCACCTGCTCTCAGAAGCTCAGTCGTAATTCCGTCGTCGCTAGGTGCCTTGTTGTTTTTAACTTGTTTGAGAGCCATCCTAGTCTCGTACAGGCTGACTTTTGGGATATCTTCGGTAAAGTGACGAGTCAGGTCAGGACAGGTTGTCCTTGAGTAGAGGTGTATAACTGTTACTGTTCATAGAACCTCTCAATCTCGTTCAAAATCTCGGGCTTCAACGTTACCACTATTAGTCTTCAGTTTGGTCAGTTTTGGTTTAGGAGAAGAAAAGGAAAATAGGGTGTCTACATAGCCTAAATAGTCTACATTCTAATACTAGTCAGTCCGATTTCGTCTGTTGAGCCGACCACTACCGGTTGGAATTCCGATAGTAATCGACTCGACATCGTCTTTTGCTTAAGCCGCCTCCTCTCGGCGCAGAGCCTCCACTACGGCCGCGTTTCTGTCCTCCTTGATCGCTTCTTCAATACTCGTAGTATTGAAGCAATGTATGTCGCGTTGCACACGAGTAGAGAGCTGTCTATTAAGCCGTCAGTAGACCGTCATGTCGACTGAAGGCTGCAAACCATATTTACCTCGCCTAGACGCCATGAGAATTAGAGTATGAACGGAAAGCTTTTGGGTTCTATTTTAGCGTCGGCTCTTATACTCGTAGTATATATTTTCTACCAACTGCATGAACAGTTTCCACTAGCCTGTCGTTTATTTCGTTCGCTGTTACTCACTTATCTAGGGATTCGAAGCGATTTTGAAGTTTTAGGTGAAAGTTATCGAGCTTTTATATTTGAGCATTATTTGGTCAGAGCGTAGACCTCATTAGACATGACCTTTCAAGATTCAGCGTGCCTCTTGCCTTACGGTGATCGCTGCCGGTCTACGATAAGTATGATAGTGTTGGTACACGATAAGTAGGTACTGGACCTAGCCAGGGGGGTCATGACCCCATGACCCCCCTGGATCCGCGCCTGAGCGCTCTTGTTATGAACTGTTTCGAAGAGGTCGATGCTTTTAGACAGGGTATACACTTAAAATACACTTTTTTTCTTTTACATGGGAAAAAATGTGTTTTTTTATAAGCTGTAAAACAAAAGTTGATGTATTTAATGTAAGTACTTAACATCCTCTAAAAGGATGGAGACCAATACCGTTTATTACCAATAACCCTGTATATAACTTTCACTAATTTTAAAATAGAATCAAAACACAGAATCATACAATAGATATTTGGATATGGCAACCCTACCTTACCGACCCGGAAACTGCCGAGGTCCGCCGAGCATGACATGTAAGCAACTTCGTCTTCAAACGGTCTTTACTGCTAATTCGAGTACAGTTTTAATTCTAAGTAGTTTAGTGAATTAGTGATTATGAAAATAACGGAGTACATCCAAAATACAGTTAAATTGGTAGTTAAGTTTCCGGCTGGCATGCGTGACATGCACAAATATAAACAATAGCCACTAGTTATACTATTTATGGCAATTAACAAAAACACTTAAAGAAACAATCTTGTAATAATAGATAACTCTTTATGCTGCTACAAAAGCAGCTCACTAAATGTTCCCACTGCTAGGACTGCCTTCTCTCACAAGCTGAGACTCAAATCCATAATCCACCACGCTACCCCTATGCGGGTTGATAGATGACACCTGATCTCGAGAGAAGAGATAGGTATATATAGGTATACCATTAACTATTTAATTATTAATTGTTTATCTGATTGCCGTAAATGGAATCACTCTTGAAATTGTACAGAAATACGTTTACCTAGGGCAGATGCTCGAACTAGGTAGAAGTAACTTTGAGAGTGAGGCTATGAGAAGAATCCAGTTGGGCTGGGCAGCATTTGGAAAACTTCGTCGAGTCTTCTCGTCACCCATCCCACAAAGTCTCAAGACAAAAATGTACAACCAGTGCGTCCTACCCGTTGTGACCTACGGTGCTGAAACGTGGACACTGATAGCCAAAATGGTCCGTAAGCTCAAAGCGAGCTATGGAAAGAGCTATGCTTGGAGTTTCTCTAAGGGATTGCATTCGCAATGAAATAATTCGTCAGAGAACTAAAGTGACCGACATAGCTTACCGTATTAGTAAGCTGATGTGGCAGCGGGCCGGACACATCTGTCGCAGACCTGATAACCGTTGGGGCAGACGGGTTCTGGAGTGGAGACCGCGAATCGGTACACGTAGTGTAGGACGCCCTGAGACTAGATGGAGTGACGATATTCGAAAGGCAGCTGGTGGCGGTTGGAGACGAAAGACCGAGGATCGGGCTGAGTGACGTACCATGCTAGCAGTGGACAAGTACAGGCTGATGATGATAATGTCCGGTTTCCTAACGATGTTCTCCTTTACCGTTTTACAGTAGTGCGTGTGGGATATCCGACTAGCAGGGCCGGACCGTGAGCTTAGAGAGCCTGGCCTTATACTACTTAGGAGTTCACCGTTTTCGCATTCACGAAATTTTCAGGACCTTGGAATTCACGGGGCCCTGGGCTGAACCCCAAAAAGCCATATGGTAGATCCGACACTGCCGACTCAACCTACCGTCACTTATTAAACAAAACCAAATTACAATAACCACCAAACAAACACCTACCGTGTCCAAAATGTAATATCATTAAATTTATTTAAAATAGATAGATACATACTCTTAGATAGATAGAGTAAGCAAGCTGAAGTGGCAATGGGCAGGCCACATCGCTCGCAGAACTGACAACCGATGGGGAAGAAAGGTTCTCGAGTGGCGACCACGAACCGGAAGACGCAGTGTTGGACGGCCTCACACTAGATGTACAGATGACCTCACAAAGGTCGCTGGAAACCGCTGGTTGCAGGTTGCGCAGGACCGTTCGTTGTGGAAATCTAGGGGGGAGGCCTATGCTCAGCAGTGGACGTCTTGCGGCTGATGATGTTGATGATGATACTCTTTATTGAACACGCCAAAACAAAAATAATTTACAAATTGAAACGGGTCAAACACAAAACAAGCGACAGACGTAAGACTTAATATCAATGTTATAAGCCTTCCGTCTATCAGGACTATCGGTACAATAGACATGTGGTCAGGAATATTGATTGATATCCGATATGATTCATCGGAGTTGTTTGAACTAACGGATATAGGATGCTTCCGACCGGAGACAGGTAGAATTATTTGACATAAAAAAATGTATGCCAAGTTTATTAAGCCGAAGTGCCTTAAGGCCTGTTTATATTTTAATTAGTGCAAGTGAAAAGTAAAAGATTAGTAATCGTGACTGATTAGTGCAGTTACTATGCAAGTTACTACACACTCGCATTAATAGGTCGGTGTCCACACATGTTTGCTACTAATCACTTAACAGCTGCACTAATTACTCGCACTCGCACTAATCAAAATATAAACAGGCCATTGTGCCCGCCTTTCACTACGAGCGCAACGGACCCATTACGCACTCCGCTATACTCGTAACGATGGTTTTCATACATGTGCTTCCACCATAGCGGAGACGAGCGGAACGGAGTGAGCGAGTTGAAAGAGTTACCCATAGACTCCGTACGAAACTCGCTGAACTAGTTTTATTATATTTAATACAATTACTTCCACTGTACAAGAGTAAAGCAGAGCGGACCAAGCGAACAAAGTAGAGTCCGCTGCGTATGTGCCTGAAAACTAGTTTTGAACGGAGTTCTAACGTCTCGCCACCCCCTACAGTACCTACCCCCCGTTTGTTCGTCCCTTGCGTGCCAGCAGTGTTACCAAGTTAGCCATTTTGTGACTATGTCTGGCAACTTCCTGTATGTATTTAGCTACAATTGTCAAAACTTAGTAGCTAAAAAATTTGGCCACAGATTTAACCACTTTTAACTATCGGCGATAATAAATAAGACGAACCACATTTTAATGACAATGAATTAATTCACAACCTTGCTGGATGGCGCGAGAACTCCTGGCCACGGTCCCGAGTTTACCCGAAGATTTTTTTCATATACGAACATGACGCTTGAGCGCAATTCACAGCTCATGAAAAATCTGTGTGTGGTACGCCAAAAGAAGTTTTAACTTCAAGAGAAGTTTTAACTTCAAGAGAAGTTTTAACTTCAAAAGAAGTTTTCACTTCAAAAATAATATCTCGACCATTTTCCATAACGCGCCAAAATAATGTTAATCTCTAAAGATATTGGCACGCTAATGGATTCGCTCAACCAAATACCAACTCCAAGCTTTAGAGGTGATTAAGAGTCACACTAGAAGACAAATAGGTAACAAAGTTCTGGTTAAAACCCGGTTGCAAAGCCTTGACCATCGCTGCAAGGTCGCTTGCGTTTCGATACTTTTTCGGATACACTTTGGAGATTGTATTCATGAATTTCATCACTTGATTCCGCCCTCTCTCTGCTACTGTCGGACTACTAGACAATCAAGAAGACTTCGGTTCTCAGAATAAGCCGTCTGTAGTAGTTTATTATATTTAGAAACTATACTACTCAAAAAAAGATATAACGAAATAAATAATATTGACGGTACAAACAGTACATGTCCTTGATGGTAAGCTACACACCTGCACAGAACAGCGCAGTATCCAGCAGCTATTGGAACATGAAGAGTCCAAATAAACCTTTAGAGACCAAACTTTATGCACACTCCCTAAGTAGTTTTTGCTTGAAGGAATAACAAATATCAATACATACATAAAAACTTTCACATTTATAATGACAGTAGGAAGTAGGATTGGTTTCGTTACGCATTCAGTGTTAGGTCCCCCTGGAGCACTTTCAGTTTTCTTATAGGGCAAGCAACGGACAGTATCTATATTACGGTATAAACATAACAGCATAATCAACCCACTTTGTACTCCCACTACTGGGATTCTGGGCTTACTATAGCAAGAAGAGAGAGAAAGAGAGAAAGAAATAGAAGAGTTCATTGTAATCTATATACATAAAAGAAAGTCGTGTTAGTTACACCATTTATAACTCAAGAACGGCTGAACCGATTTGGCTGAAAATTTGTGAGGAGGTAGCTTAAGACCAGGAAAAGGACATAGGATAGATTTTATCACGTTCCCGTGGGACGTCAAAAAACGACAAACGACGAATATCCCGTTCGACCGCGTTCCCGTGTGACGTGACATAAAACGTAAACGACAGCTAAACGTCATTTCATCGTCGTCATGTCAACGGTGACATCACCAAATGGAAGCCAAAAGAAAAAAAAATACCTTTGAATCTTTGTTTCTAAATCTGAATTGGTACGACCAATTTCCAAAAGGTGGCGTAGCAGGTAGCTGAAGAGGTTTTTTGTTTGAAAGCGATATTCTCAAGAATATCTGAACCGATTTCAGTCATTCTTTCAGCATTGGAAATGTACGGGATCCCGATGAGTGCTATATAATGTACCACGGGCGAAGCCGGTGCGGACATCTAGTTAGAATAATAAAGATTGCTGGACATAACTTTTTAATGTGAGCGAAATGAATTTACCAAAAATGATACATATAGTCGTGCTTTTGCGTTATAACGACGAACATGGTGGCTTTTTCAATTACAATTGAACTGTGTTTTTATTTCAACGCGATCCGTGCAACCGTTCGACGTGTTTGAGCAACAAACATCCATTGACATATAAATACGTAAATTTTTCTAAAACTTCTCTTTCTGCGATTTTGTGCTTGCTTACATTTGTCATCTTGTCTTGTTGTTATTTCACGCTAAAACTCACATGTTTTGATATCGATCAACCAGTTTTACACGGCAAGTAAACAAAATGGCCAGAAATCGCGTGTGAAATAGTAATTGAAATAAAATACCTACGCAACATGCAGGCTACATATAAATCAGCTATATTTAAATTCCATCGCAATGTTTGTTTGAATGTCAATAGATTCATGACAGTAATCGTGACCTTGCTCGGATTTGTCGATGTCGTGTTCGGTGAACTTCGGGAGGATTCGGTTTGTGTGAGTTAAATTACTATTTTTCGCGAACCAAAGCAAGGCAAGCAAACCACAGCGCTGATAGCTTATTGATGACATAGAATGATTCCACAATAACAATGTAGTAATTTTTACTTTATTTATTATATTAGAAAACTATGGTTCGCGAATTTATCCTGAAATACGTATGCATGAGAGGCCCGCTACAAACATGTTTCCACAACTTGAGCTTGGGGCCTTCTCTTGAGTTGAAACATGTGTATTAGTGTAATACTGTATAATGTGTATAATATACCAAAATCATATTTATTAGAAGTTTTTTTTAGGTGTGTAATCTGTGGCTTTTTTGTGTTAGAGAAAAAATATGAGTTACACCGTCGCTAAAAACCGACATCTTGAACTTCGCCAGTCAACCAAAGAGTTTTACATATACTACGTATAGAGTTAGCACAAACGCTTTATACCGAAAGCACGGGTAGCGTCTTTCTTGCCTTGTCGCTCTTGTGGAAGTGTCATACTTTTGTCGCGCATCACTCTGTTGCCATAGGAAGTATGCACGTCATCTGCTTACGATTGGCACAAAGGAACCGTGCGGAAAATCAAACTCTATGTGTAGTATATGTAAACTCTTTGCAGTCAACACTTTAGTAAATATTGCACCCTTCAGGTTTAATACTTCTGGCGTTGAAGCTATTATGTATTCAATTCAAAGTTAGACTACTTAGCCCGAGGAATAAGAAGAAGAAAAACCAACTTCTTGCGTACAAATAAACACACACTTTTTTTAATGATCGTGAAAACCTGCGATGATACATTTCGTAAACTTATCGAAACTTGATCAAACAGTGTCGAACAATCAAGTGTGACCCACATATTACAAACTGTAGCAAACACAAAACACTTATTTAAACATACGACTGAAAGCGAACGCGCCAAGGATTTTGTTATTGTGAAATGCTTAAGTACTTAGTTTGTTAATTATTGTTTGCTGGTTATATTTAAATTAAGACGTATTGTGTACAGGATTCGGTCGTGTTATTCCTGTGTTATTCCGGACTATATTTTAACTATGTTCCGTTTTGAAGGCCAATGTTTCCTGTGATATTGCAGGGAAACTGGCCGCTTGCCGGATGGGGAAATTTTATTTGGGACCAGAATATCGCTGACTGTATATCTCTGGATAATGAGCGCAGTGCCGTCCTAAGTAGTGATTTGGACTCTTCATGTTTTAATAGCTGCGTGACACTGTGCTGTTACAGACATGACTCGTCTTGTTACTTTATATTATAAAAAATCTCGACTCAAACCTTCACTCTTAAGGAAATATGGAAACCCATGATCCACTACGCTTGCTAAGTGTGGCGGATGACGAATTATCTTAAAATATTCTAGAAATGTGCCAGTTTCCTCACGATGTTTATCTTCACCGTTGGCGTTCAAACACGGGCCTCTGCATGATAAAAAAACAGTTTTTATGCTTGATCTCGTTTCTATTAGCGTCCCTCGACACCTATTTCCTAATCACCACAACAATGCGAGCTTTAGACAAAGCGTTATGTAAACGGGGACATTACGTGAGGCGGTGAGGCAACACTGGCCGATCGTGTGTGCCCTGAATTGACAGTGTCAATATACGATAGAACATTATTTAATTTTCCCTATAAGTTAGGGACAAAAGGTATAGTAAACAACCAAACATTAACATAGCCCAGTTCCATAAAAAATATTTTGTCAAATTTAAAATTCTAACCGTAGCCTCCATGTACATTTTGGAACTTTGTAAATTTGTGCGAAGAAATCCGCAATTCTTCACAAGACTGACTGACGGGCGAAATTACCCTACTAGATCCAACCACAAACTCAATCTGAATCTACCCCATTCAAAATTAACATTGCATAGCTCGGGCCCAAATTCAATGTCAGTAAAAATATACAACAAATTGCCCTACAAACTAAAACAAATAAATTCTGACGAAAAGTTTGTCAAAACCTTAAAAAATGTATTACTCGAGAAAGCTTACTATACAATAGACAAATTAATAATAGAATGAGTCGATCCGCTCCGCACGATACGAATTATATTGCCACACCCAATCAGGGTAATTATGGTAACTACATATGCCATGATGTACTTATTAATAAGACCAAGAAATGTACCATAATATTAGCAATAAATGATTGAGTATTGAGTATGATCCTTATGGTATTTATTCTACTTCTTGCAAACATTATAAACTCGATTTTTTTTATGTTTTATGCTGTTAATATTATAAATGTCAGTGTTTGGATGTTTATTGGCCAATCACGTCGTAACATATGAATAGATCGGGTTGGAACATAGTTAGATTATAGTGTGGTAACACATAAGGTCTTATTACACTTTTCCAGGTGGAATCTGCAAAGAGTCCAATACATAACTGTAGTACCTAGACTTTTCAAAAGTTACATAGATTGAGTTGAGTGTCTTGCAAAATAAGATACTTGTATCAAATAAGCTGTTAACAGGAATCAATGGCCGGTAATATCAGCAGGTATCATAATGGTTGACCAACGCATTCGCCATTCGCCAACGCCTTTCACTTGGCGTTCGTGACTGCCAATCTAAGGGCGTGACCTTGCTTCATATCATTTAAATTTTATTAATAAGAGCTCTAGTTTAGTGTGTGATTCTCGTTCGCGTTACTTTCCCGGGATAACAGAAGCAGAATTATTAATTGCAAAAACTATGTACAAAGATGATGTTATAACAAGCACAAAATTAAAAATTGTGATTTTCCCTTGACTACGTTGGATTTGTAATCTATACATATATATATATATATATTTATATATATATATTTATATATATATATATATATCTATACAACATTTTACTAGTCAAGTACTTTCATTTGATAACCTTATTGAAGGAGTTGTGAAAAAAGAAATGTATTTCGCCACATAGCTAAGAAAATCCGCACGGAAATCAACCTTCAAATAAAAAAAAACGCATCGAAATCGGTATACGTTTGAGCTCTACGGTGCCACAGACAGACACACACACAGATAGACAGACAGCAGACATACAAACAGACAGACAGACATTGACGTCAAACTTATTTTACACCCCTTTTTTGGGTTTAAAAATAAGGCAAAATATACTCGTAGAAACAACAGTTCTACCATTTACGGGCATGAAAAAACAAAACCTCATTGACATGAGGTTTCGAAATAATCAGAATAATTTACACAAATGCTCTACATTTTAACAAAATCTGGAATGATTTACTTGTAACAACATTAAATTAAACTGATAAAAGTAGCCTATATGTATTTTTCCAGTTATAGTCTGTGTTCCAAATTTCAGCCCGATCCGTTCATACGTTGTAACGTGATTGAGCATCAAACATCCAAACATTGACATTTATAGCATTAGGGTCAGTTGGTGTTGTATGTGAATTTTCAAAAAAAAATCTAAGTATAGTGATGCTATAAAGCTAATGATATTTTTTGTTTGAACGCGGTAATCTCAAGCACTCCTGGACCAATTACAAAAATTATATCACCATTGGATATGTACCTACATAATATATGAACCTTGAGTGCGATAGGCTATAGATAGATAGATAGATAGACACACTTTATTGAACACACCAAATAAAAATAATTTAGAAGAATATAACATTTTATACTAATAAAACTAGTGCGACAATCGGCGGCCTTATCGCTAAGAGCGATCTCTTCCAGGCAACCTTAGGGTGGAAAAAAGATAAGAGGAGTGTTAATAGACGGGGTGTGCATGTGACATGAAAGGTAATTTATAATAACATCTATGAATTACAATATATATTATACTACTAAAGATACTTAGTAATAAAATAAAAACAAATAAATACTAATACTTACTTATAATGTAATACAAATACGAATACTAATTATAATATAATAATACATACTTATCTAAAATATATGAATAGGTATATCTGTATGGTGTATGTATAAGAAAGGAAATACAAAACAGTAAATTAAAAAGTAAAAACTATTAAACTTTTAACGAGGCTACAATTTTGATAAATATAACTGTTTGACATGTTTTTTTGAAGGCGTCAATTGATGACGGATAGATATATGTATCACGGGCGAAGTCGGGGCGTATCTCTATGGTACATGATTTACATCTTCGTGCCAATCACATACATCTCAAATATTACTCGTATTTTTTTTTGTCATTTGAATTATTTATATATATTTAGACATATTTATTTACATGATGTACACGATATTAGTCTATAAGACCGATGCCAGCAGGAATTGTGCCCAAAATGCTATAGCCCCATTGCCACGTTGAATGGCAATACTTATGCGCTGAGCAAAAAAAAAGGCCAGCATTTTGGTCACAAGTTGCATCACAAAGACGTTTCGCTAAATCTTTGTAAATATTTTTGGCACTCAGTCCCCACGGTCCCAAAGTTTCGACCCCAAAAGGCTCAAACATGTATCCGCTATCAATACAGCTATATTTGCGCCTCTTGAAGTCTTCAGCTTGTTCAGCTTCTCGTATATTATCTCTGGCTGTTAAATGACACTGGGATGTGTATTTGAACGCACCAATACAGTTACGAAATGTTACTTGTATGCCAGAAAACAAATTTACATACACTTTTAAGACTACTACAAATGTTAAATAAGTTATGTAATTGTTTCGTTTTGTTTCAGACTGAAAATGTGGCGGCTTCTGGTGATATCGGCGCTGCTAGCGACCGCGCGTTCTAAGCAACTACCGCCTACTACAGGTAATGTTTCATCATCATTATCAGCCGCAAGACGTCCACTGCTGGACATAGACCTCCCCCCTAGATTTCCACAACGAAAGGTCCTGCGCAACCTGCAACCAGCGGGGTCTCCGGATCGGCAGGCCCCGTTCTCCCGACTAGACCAGCCGTAACTCATACTGTGTAGGGATATTATATATACTTGTCCATATCTCAAAATTGGCCGTCTAAGTAAGTTAGCGGGTAAGCATGTGTTTTTAGTACATGCTAACTCTACTCAATCGTCCACATTTCGTTCATCAGAAAATACGTAACGTCTGGTGGCTCTGGGATATTGGACTAATAGGAGCGACGCAACGGAGCATGAAAGATGAATGTAACAAAAACAGGAAAAACCCTTTTTGAAAGCTAAGCGAACCGCTTAGGTTATAACGACGCGCGACGCAAGCTTAAAAGATAGACGCATGTTGTCACGGACATAACATAACTGGCCTCGTGGCTTAGTGGGTAGTAACTCTGCCTGCGATGCCAAGGGTCGTGGGTTCGATTCCCACTCAGTGCAAATATTTGTGTGATGAATTCAAATGTTTGCACTATGTCTGGGTGTTTCTATGTATAATAAGTATGTATTTAGAACTATATAAGTATTATATCAGCTATCTGGCCGCCATATCACAAGCTTTGCTTAGTTTGGGGTCAGATGGTGTTGTGTGTGAATTGTCCACCAATATTTATTTATTTATTTAATATTTATTTACATTGGCGCACCTCAGAACGCGCAACGAAAACTCAAAAATAAATATTTTTCCCCTCAGATTAAGCACCTCTTTTTCCTGTTGTTGTTACAATCACCCTCCTATTGATAGATAATATCGTAATGTTATATAGTCTATAGCCTTCCTCGATAAATGAACTATCCAACAGAAAGATAACCTTTCAACTCGGAACAGTACTTCCCGAGGTCCTAGAGTTCAAAGACACAAACTCTTCAGCTATAAATCGCTGAAGAGTTTGTGTCTTTGAACTCTTCAGTGTATTTTTTTCTTTTGGTAGTCTATACTCTATACTAATATTTTAATATTAGTACAGAGTATATACCACCAACATAATATAGTATTGGATATTTTCGTATCGCAAAGCCTCGTGCTAACCCCACAAATCTTAGCATTAACAGTCGGTGTCTGTGGCTAGTACAGACTATGGAGTATTCTGTGGCCACGCTGGATGCGCGGGTCATTGCCCGGGTCGTCTACCCGATCGGACACCTTCGGCTTGCGGTCGCCATGGACCTTGCTGACTGGAGACTTTGTAAGAACTCGAAACAGGATGATGTTATATACGTTGCTTTGTGTACGTCACTGTAAAATTTAAAAACTGACAAATCATAAACTAACGAGGGTACATAAAACTTCACACAAATTTCATGTCTTTATCCTCCTCCCCTGTCCTTGCCACATTTGGTCACAGTTGGTCACATTTTTTACTACCTAGTGTGACGTCACATATTTTGCATTTTTTTGTTTAAATTTAGTGTTGTAATACTTAGATATGAAATACGACATTTTTTTTAATGTGACGTCACAAGATTTGAGACCCCCTTCCCGCCCCATGTCACACAATGTCACACTTCATCGAACCCCTCCCTTCCCCTTGATGTGTGACGTAATTTATGGATGGCCCCTGACGTCAGATTAAAAACTAACCTAAACTATAATAGAGATTATAATCTCAAAGGTCAGATTATAATGTGTTGATGTTGACAATTTTACAGTGATATTACAGTGATTTTTACAGTGATTACAGTGGTACATAAATATAATTAGTGCCGTAAACAACCTTATCAACACACTTGTTCATAAATTGTCTCTAATTTCACCGCAATCAGGTTTGTAATGACACCTATAATCAGACTGTGACTTTTTCGCTATTATTACTCACGAGTGAGTCGTAGTTTTTTTTATTGGTTGAGTTGCTTTGTTCTCAAGAAGTTTCGATCCAAAAAGATCGTGTTCAATAGAACAAATGAATTAATGTAGTTATTGCTTGCTCGCTTCATGCAACTTCGTCCTTAACTAAACGATTTGAAATTTTCGTGTCATATAAGAAAACGTTCAATATAACTTTTGGTTTTTAGTAATAAAGAAAAAACATAAATTCCACATTTTGCAAGTTGCAAAAAAACAACAGAAAGCAAAAAAAAAGGAAACTAGTTTTTTTAGTCTGGGTGAACCGGTGTGTCTTTTAGGTAAGCACGCTTCATGGTAAAACCTATCATCTTTTAACATCAGACGAGATGGCAGTAAAGTGTAAAACTCACACCTAATGGTTAAATAAAACAATTGAACTCGCGAGACCTTACCACCTTATTCTTACCTTGTTTACCAACCTCTGTGAAATAAAAACTAAAAATGTAAAATTAAATAAAAAAATTTAATTTACCCGCAAACTGGTCACCCCATTTCTTCAATAACCACGGGTATTCCAATATCAACTTCGAAATATTCTACATCCTCGGGGTCTAAGTGGCACCTACTGCTTATTCTGTCATTGATACCGTATATTCTTTGTTAGGCGCAAAACTGTCAACTTGACCTTTTGACGGTAGTGGCTTACCGGTTTTATGTAGTGATTTATGGTTAAAAGTTTATGGTTTTGTCTTCAAGTGAACTCGGACCGCATTTCTAGATGACCATGCTACATATTTTGTATCTATCTAGTATCATAAGCATAGCCATCTAGATGCTTAGAAGACTTATCTGTCGATCATGATAATCATCCTTTAAGATTTATTTTTCAAAGTATTTCTGCCCGAGATTTCAACCTACAGATGGCCATTAGGGACAGACATGCGGCCGTTTTGGAGGCTATGAGTCGGGAGGAGACGGCTTAGGCAAATGACGATGTTGAGTCGATTACTAGCAGAATCCCAACTGGTAGTGATCGGCTCAACAGACGAGCACTAGAATTAGGTTTAAAATATTCCCAACTCTCCCTATTTTCCTCTTCTTCTCCTAATCCAGGAAATATGTAAAAAAAATATAATAAATATTTGTGGGCATTTTACACACAACGCCATCTGACCCCAAACTAAGCAAAGCTTGTAATATGGAAGCCACATAGCTGATATAATACTTACATATTTTTAAATACATACTAATTACACATAGAAAACACCCAGGCACAGTACAAATATTTGAGTACATCACACAAACATTTGCACTGGGTGGGGATCGAACCCATGACCCACGGCTTCGCAGGCAGACCTACTACCAACTAAGCCACCAGGCCAGCAATATCAATTTAAATGACAAAGATCACGGACCCCGGAGTCTGTAGAGTAGCTAATGTTGATAAAAAAATGTATTTCTGGCCATGGATGCCGTGTCGCTGTGCATATCATGAATACATATATTGTTAAATGGACATTCTCATTACTCTCATCCCATTACTAACCCACGATAGTAGATCTAGACAAACAGAACATAGCCCTTCAAACCTGAACACATATTTGCACATTAGTGTTTGACGGTGGAATAACTGGCAAAGGTGTAGTACTTCCACAGGCGGAACTTTTCAATTAAATTCAATTTATTTATTCGAACCTTAGGATATTACGTCACTTGGTAACGTCACATAAAACAATCATAAAACAGGACTTTGCAAAGACCTACCACTACTACTTATTTCCGAAATATACCTACATTAAAAATTAAAACTAAAAATTGATTATAGAGAAGCTTTTTATCAAAACTTTTGCAATAAGCTCTTCAAACTTCATTTTATAGATACAAAATCAAACTAATTCGAATAATAGACATGACGACAATAACATTAAATTATTTGATATAATGACAGTATTTAGATACCTATAATGAAATAAGTACCATTTTTAGTTTTGATATTTTTTTAGTTAAACTTACTTTATGATGATGATAGATGATACAAAGCTGGATGGGCAAGGCCATTTTAAAAGTACGAAATGATTAGAAATTGTATTTACCATTCGATAACCCATTCAACTTCAAGTGGCTTTTGTTATGAAACCAGTTTCCTAAACGCATTGTTTAATGAAATAAAAATAAAACTACCATACAAACTTTACGCGCAATGCATAGAAAATACGACACAGTGACGTCACGCTTCTGTAGTGTTTTTGTATGAAGCGTTTTTGGGAGAGATAAAATTGTGATTTTAAAATCGTGATATCACGGGAAGTTTTTAAGATAACAAAGTAATTCTTTCACCTATGTTTCAGATATTGATTAGCCTTGAGTCTTCATATCTATTCGCGCTATCTAGTGTGTGAAGTCAAAATCGTCGCATGATCGCAAACTGTCGCAACTTTTATAACCTTATACAAATTATGGGAAATGCAAAGCTCATCGCCATCAATCACGACCTTTTCAACGTGGCGTTACTGTCGAATTTCTGTCTGAAACTTCAATACATATTTTTAGTTCAAAAAGTTCGGTAGAACACTTCAATGATGGCACTGACGCCATATTACTTCACCCGTGTAATAATAAGAATTTTGCTGGAAATACAAAACGTTGTAACTGAGATGAACTTGTCAAAATAACTTTCAACTTTGTTAGCGTGAGTTAGAGTTGAATTTTGTTTGTGATGTTTCAGTTGGGAATATAAATTATCACAGTTCATAATTGTGAAGCAAGAAAGCATCGCAAAGCGTCGACTGTAACCGATATTATGGGTGTGGGACTGTGGAACCAACTTATTTATATCGGGTAGTGAGGACGCCACTGTTTACTGTGTTTGCCCGATTTTTTCGCTTCGGACCGCGCCTGGTTCAGGTTGCACAAATTGTTTCTCGCCTTACTCATGTTTTGGCTATCAATTAAAAGAATCACTGGAATCATTGTAAGATTTAGAGCGCGATCACTCAGATTATAATCGGACGACGTCAGATTACACCGAAATACCGCTAGATTTAATGTGAATGTAACAGTGTTGACAACTTTACGGTACCTACACACTGTAATCTTAGCCAAAAAAACCGAGAAACCAGAGTGTTTACCGCCTAACTAAAAATGTCTTAGCTTTGATAATTCTTTCTCTTTTCTTCTCGCTTGAAATTATAGAGACAGAAATAGCAAAGCCATATCCGATTTAGTTAGGCGGTAGAGGGTGATTGGGCAGGTATGGGTGATTAACTCTTTTTCAGCTCAGATTGTCTCAGGCAGTGTTTTAGGCAAACTCACCTTGCAAAACTTCCAGTTATCAGAAAAATGGTATCACTGTGCACTCATACGTAAAAATAATATGATTTAGTCTTCGTTTCATGTGATTTCCAAAGTCAAAGAGGTCTAGTTACGTTAGCCGGTATCTGGACTGGCTGCTAGCTGCGTCTCATTCACACTCGCGGATTTGACTTTCTCCTTTCTTTGTCTTTACTAAATTCTAGTGTTGCTTGATTGGTCAGAGTTTACGTCACGCGCGGAAGAACCAATCAGAACGAGTTGCACTGCTCGGAGTTCAGGCTGACTTAAAATTGAACATGATTGTTAAATTTCCTATAGATAGCCAAATAATTTATCTCGTGGATTTAAACTCTATGCTCTATGGTGTCTGCTAATTACTGCAGTCACTATTAATTAGAATGGTATGGATATATTTGATCCAGTCACCATCCCAATTCCCTACCAACTTCGTAGATAACTTTGTCGTAAGATGGTATCAAACTGAAGTAATGTGTGTAATTGTGCATTAGAAAGCACATAACGGGGGATCCACGGCAGCAGAACGAAAATGGTTATTTTCGCGTGTTTTACGCGGCGGAACGGATTTTGTTATTTTTCTACAGCGTTATATAATATTGTCTCGTAAAAACGAAATTGGCGTTTTTTATTAGGTTGATATGTCGCAATCTTGAGAAAAGGTATCCAATTTCTAAAGAGGTTCATCATAATCGTCGTCATCATCATCAGCCGCAAGACGTCCACTGCTGAACATAGGCCTCCCCCCTAGATTTCCACAACGAACGGTCCTGCGCAACCTGCAACCAGCGGTTTCCAGCGACCTTTGTGAGGTCATCTGTGCAACTAGTGAGAGGCCGTACAATACTGCGTCTTCTGGTTCGTGGTCGATACTCGAGAACCTTTCTTCCCCATCGGTTGTCAGTTCTACGAGCGATGTGGCCTGCCCTTTGCCACTTCAGCTTGCTTACTCATTGAGCTATGTCGGCTAAAATGTTCGTTTTCATAAGAAGTTATCTATATGTAAAGTCGTGAAGCAAACACTTTATAGGGACCCATTAAATACGAAATTTGTGTAGACAGAGTATGAAAATTCAATTGTTCCCGCGAATGGCGATCTATATACAGATAGCGCGTGAGTTGAATGCAGTCGGGGTCTGAGGTAAAGAGCGGGAGCATCTCCCCCCGCCGCCCGCACGCCGCCTCTCGCGTGCCTGCAGTGTAGTGGTGTGCTGTCTTTGACAACTATCATAGTATGTGTATCGCATTCCTGAGCTCTGCATTCAACTCGCGCGCTATCTATAGATGGCTGTGCGTCACTATACGTCACGTCACGTCAGATACGTCACTCGATCGCGTGACTCAAACACGACCCTGTGACTAGTCAATGCTTCAGATGACTTATTTGTGATTGGCAACTAATTAATTTTAGGCAATTTAAAAACGAATTATCCAATATGGCTACTGCTACAAGACGTCGGAGCATTTTTGAATTTCTAATTTAATTTTTAAAGTGCTTCTTTTGGCGCACCATATTCAGATTTTTCGTGGGTTGTGAATTGAATTCTTGCGTTACGCTCGGGAATGATAAGAAATCTTCGGTTAAAATCGAGACCATGACTGACCCATTTTTAGATGGGCATGCTTATGAGCACGCCCTCCGGCTTCACCCGCGTAGTTTCCAATGTAAGCTATCAAATTCTGAGTTATAATTTCACTTCTATCGCCAGTTCCCATGACTGCCATTTTTTTTTATAATTATGTGTATATCTTCACACGAAGAAACACGATTCGCCTAAGCGTTCAGCTTGTGACGCATCTATCTCTTTTACTCATTCGGCAGCTGCGTCCGAGTAGAAGAAGGTGGCGTTATCATATAAAATTATCATCTGTAAACCGAGTTATGAGACTTATCTTTTAATAACCATGTTGGGAAGATTTGTTCCAGACTAGCAGCGCCCTGCGGATTCACCCGCGTAGTTTCCAACGTGAGCTATCAAATTATACTAAGTATAAGTTTTCACTTCTTTCGCCAGTCCTAATGGCTGCAACTTTTTTACGGAGCTGTCTTCGAAAATTATCTTCTGTAAACTAACTAATAAACAATATTTTCTTTTTTTTCAGAGCTATCTTCGACAACGATAGCGACCATTTCCCCGACCGATTCTACATGGCCGGCCGAGGCGCCGACACTCGACACTCTCACCATGGCGTGCGAGAGGGACAGCATGCAAGTCACCATCTCACTCGCACGCTCCTCCTACAACGATATTGACAGGTCAGTGAAAATTCAACGTGTAAAACTACTTACATCCCGCAGTTTTACTTGCATAGATTTGCATTCCCATTTTGTGAAGTGAAAACTTTTTTGGCGCGCCTCAGACAGATTTTCGTGGGCTGTGAATTGACTTCTAGCGTCACGCTCGGAAATGAAGGCTTCCGTAGCAACAAGCAACATAATATAAAAGTTCTTGTAGTTCGTTGTTACTTAAATCAGTGTTTTAACAATAGTCAATTTATGACGTATTAAAATAAAACTACTTACTAGATCTCATTCAAACCAATTTTCGTTGATAGTTTACATGGTAATGTACATCATTTTTTTTAATTTTGTCATTCTCTTATTTTAGAAGTTACAGGGGGGGGGGCACACTTTTTACCACTTTGGAAGAGTCCCTTGCGCAAACTATTCAGTTTAGAAAAAAAATAGTATAGCTCTTATAGTTTCGGAGAAAAGTGGATGTGACATACGGATGGACAGACAGACATGACGAATCTATAAGGGTCCCGGATTTTGCTACGGAACCCTAGAAATTGGCAGTCGTTGGGACAACCGATAGAAGTAAAAACTAATATCTCAGAATTCGATAGCTTATTATACGCAGGTGTAACCGGAGGACGTGGCCATAAGAATGGCCATCTAGAAATACGTCAGCATTTCTAAATTACCAATGGGAAATGGTACCGAATTTCTAGATGGCCAATAGCCATGGTCCCGAGTTTACCCGAAGATTTCTTATCATTCTCGAGCGTGATGCTAGAATTCAATTAACAGCCCACGAAAAATCTGTCTGTGACGCGTCAAAAGAAGCTTTCACTTTAAAAAAAATACAAATGTGTGGACCCCAGGTAGACTCTCTAAAGATCTACAGATCCACTACAGATTGTTTGGTTGGAGATTTATTCTAAAAAAAGAAGTGTGGCACTCGGGGACTGCCGCGGTAAAGCTATTGCATGTTGCATGCATTTTTATCAACATAAGCAATAGGGATGTTAACAATTTTTCGGAATTGCTTTTATTTTGAAGAGTGACATTTGTTTACCATAAAAAATATCACGGGAAATCCGTTAAGTTGGCAACACTGCTAAGAGCATTTAGTCTGTAAAGCTAATACAAATAAGATTCAAAGTCGAATGACCGAGTGGGGAGGACGGCGTTACGGTCTTCCATCCCTCTTTCTTGTGAACATAAGAAAGAGATGCACGATCACTAAAATTCGGTCCCCAGGATAAAAGCTATGCAATAGCTTAAAAAACGCTAGAACTCAATTCACAGTCCACGAAAAATATGTCTGTTGTGCGCCAAAAGACGTTTTCACTTCAAAAAGTAATCATATATTATTGTAATTTGTTTGTAGTGATGTGAGGACTTTCAACGGCATCGTGTACCCGGCCGGGCTCGGGAGTAACTCCTCCTGCCTCCGGGAGTATGTCTCGGAGAGGGGAGACTTGCATTACGTGGTTCCTCTCAAGGGCTGCAACACCATGGCTACTGAGAACGTGAGTGTATTAGTTTTTTTTAAATAAAATTTGACTAACAGTAGCTGGCTTGGATGAGCCTACCTATCTGACAATTGAGTTAGCGCCGGAGGTGCAGGACTCAGAATAACCTAACCTGACATTCTTAACATACTTACGAATCTGATCAATAAGAGAAATCGAACTAACTAGGAGAGAACTATCTAACTCATAACATACCGAAGTAATTACTCTTAATTGTATTCCTGTAAAGGTATCGTTTCATAGATAATATTATATCTTATAACAGAAAATACTCGCTGAATGCCAAGGAATGTCCGACTCGCTATACTAGTACCTAAAAAAACAAAGATAAGTGACAAATAACTTGGATTAATTTCTCCGCTTTGTTATTAAGGGGCTATTTCTGATAACAGAAGCAAAATCTGTCTGTATACCATCCACGGTGGGGACTGGTGACACCAAACTTTGCTCCCTGACACTGTCAACTGTTGTTAGACCTAGTTTCACAGACGATTAAAGTATCATTGAGTATACAAGCCCGTGAACAAAATTTATGGATCATGTGATACAGCAGGAGACCTATGTAGGGTGATAGAAGGGTATAAAGTAATAAGATTCAGCACTATGCCGTCACTTGTAAGCTGTCCAACTGAGTGCAGTTGAAGAGGGGGGGGGTTCTAAACCTCGATCATTCCTCCTTGTCGTATGATTTTTGTACGGCATTGCGAAATAATGTATTAAAAGAGGTATTGAAACTGTATGGAACCAAAGCCGAACATAATCAAATGACCAAATTTACTCTGTAAATCGTCGGAAAATCATGAATTGTTTTCACAAACTAGTAATAAAAAAAAAATATTTTCTAATTTATTATTCCACAACGCCGTACAAAAATCATGCGACAAGGAAAAAATATCGAGATTTAGAACCGCCCCTCTTCAACTTGCACTCAGTTGGACAGCTTACAAGTGACGGCATAGTGCTGAATCTTATTACTTTATACCCTTCTATCATCCTACATAGGTCTCCTGGTGTATCATATGACCCATAATTTTTGTTCACGGGCCTGCAGTCTATTATAAGTGCAAGTCACATTCTACTCGTATGTGTCAATGAAAAAATTTTAGAAACCGTCAGATAATTAGTTTTTATATTATAGAGTGACAAGACGAGCAGGACACGATCCTGATGGTATGCAAATGCCTGCCCATAACAGCACAGTGGCATGCTTTTCACAGTTATTGGAACATGAAGAGTCCAAATCATAACCTAGCTCTCTACTACGCTCGTCACCCTGAGATATAAGATGTTTTATCTCTTAGCCCAGTAATTTCACTGTAAACATTGCCCTTCAACCCGGAACACAATAATGTTTGCATATTACTGTTTGGCGGTAGAATAACTGGCAAAGGTGTGGTACTTCCCCAGGCGGACCCTACAAAGAGCCCTACCGTGATTTATACTTATAAGTATATGACCATGACAAATACAAATACAAATACAAAAATCTTTATTGTTGTTTGCAGGTAAGATAAGATGATACAAAACATTTAAATAATTGACCCATACAAACCGGCCTCTTCTTCTAGAGGCATGCAATATGTCTGGCAACGCAGTTTCCATTGGTCTGAATTTATACAATGATAATAATAGTCAGCTGATAGTCTTCTTCTTCTTTTTTTCATTTTTAACTTTTAATCGGTTATCTATATATATAAAACTCAAAGGTGACTGACTGACTGACTGACTGACATAGTGATCTATCAACACACAGCCCAAACCACTGGAGGGATCAGGCTGAAATTTGGCACACAAGTAGATGTTATGACGTAGGCATCCGCTAAGAAAGGATTTTGATAAATTCTACCCCCAAGGGGGTGAAATAGGGGATGAAAGATTGTATGAAAATTTTTTATTCCTTTGGCATATTTGCATGAACTTTCATATAAATTGAGTTCGGCTAAAATCATGGGGTACGTATTACAGCGTTTATCGAAATTCAACCCTCAAAGTGGTGAAATAAGGGATGAAAGTTTGTATAGAAACGTTTTATTTCTTGGGCATATTTACATGAAATTTCATATAAATTGAGTTTGGCTAAAATCATGAGGTACGTATTACAGCATTTATCGAAATTCAACCCTCAAAGGGGTGAAATAAGGGATAAAAGTTTGTATAGAAACTTCTTATTCCTTGGGGATATTTGCATGAAATTTCATATAAGGTGAGTTCAGTTAAAATCATGAGGTATGTATTACAGCGTTTATCGAAATTCAACCCTCAAAGGGGAGAAATAAGGGATGAAATTTTGTATCGAAACGTTTTATTCCTTGAACATATTTAGTGTGGCCAAAATAAAGAGTTATGTATCACATTTTTCAAAATTTAACCTCTAAAACGAGTTAAATAGGGATGAACGTTTTATTAATATTAACGCACCGGACATACCCTTAGGACATTCTTAAAATATTTCACACACGTATTATTTTTATAACGTAGGCAGCCACCAAGGTAGTATTTCTCAAAATTCAACCCCTAAAGAGATGAAATAGGGGATGAAAGTTTGTATGAAACTTTTTATTCCTTGGACATATTAGCATCAAATTTTGTAAGAGTTTAGTACGGCCATAATAATGACTTACGTAGTACATTTTTTATCAATTCATCCTCTAGGTTTTAAAATAGGGATGAAAGTTTTATGATAACGCACAGGACGTACAACAATAGTAAGACATACTTAAAATTTCACACACGTATTCTTTTTATGACGTAGGCATCGACCAAGGGAAGGTTTTTCAAAATTCGTATGAATTGATTTCAGCTAGCATCACGAGGTACATATTACAACATTTATCAAAATTCAACCCTCAAAGGGGTGACATAAGGGTAAAGTATCATAGTTTATTGAAACTATGATAGTTTTGTACATATTTGCATCAAATTTTGTAGAAATTGAGTACGGCCTAAATAATGAGTTATGAGTACATTTATTTCCAAAATGTAACCCCTAAGAGGTTAATATGACATTCTTAAATTGTCACACACGTATTCTTTTTATGACGTAGACATATTCACTAAGGACGGATTTCTCAAAATTCAACGCTTAAAGGAAATATGTATGAAAGTGTGTATTATGAAACTTTTTATTCCTTGGACATATTTGAATGAAATTTCGTATAAATTAAGTACCGCTAATATGTGTAATGAGTTATGTGTTTTTTTTTTCAAAATACAGCGTCTAATGTAGTAAAGTAAGGGAAAAAAGTTTGTGTGAACATTTTTATTTCTTGTGACATATTTGCTTTAAACTTTGTAGGATATGAGTACGGAAAAAATAAAGAGCTATATAAAACAGAGTTTTCCTAAATTTAATCCCAAAGAAAGTGTATGAAAAGAGGGTATGAAAATTTTATATATTATAAATAATATTACGCACAGGAGATACTTACATATTTTATGAAGCAAACAAGAAAGAAGGATATTTTTCTAATTCATACTAGGTACGTAATAGTGGATAAAATTTTGTACGGACTTTTTAACCCTTGGACATGTTCTAAAGATTATAACGAAAAGCTTTGACGGACTACTTTTGTTACAATAACGCCTAGGCTGTGAAAAACGTTCACAGACTAACGTTCTCTAACGTAACTCTAAGACGTTGACTGAATGGATTTTTCATGATGATTACAACGCTGGTGTATCCAAATTGAGACTGAATCGGTTTCTTCTAGGATAGCAAGCTCTACCGTGGACCACATAATCACTAAACTTTACGCGACATTGCGGTCAAGAGTAAACCTATAGCAGTTAAAACATTTATTTGCATGAACATTAAAATAATGAGCGTATTAGTTTTCCAAAATTCAACCCCTGAGATGGTAAAATAGGGGAATTAAAATACATAATAACGCATAAACTACTCTTAGACATATTATAGACGAGCATTAGTTATGTTATTATTTGACGCTCATGCTATCAAAGTAGGAATCTACAATAAAAAACTTACTGAACGCGAGCAAAGCCGCGGGTGAAAGCTAGTATCATATATGTCATCTGATTCATCATGTATTAATTTCTGGCTTCTATCCCGGTGTGTTATGTTAGTGTGATATGTTTGATGAGTACAATTACGCCAACGTCTTGTGCTTCAGCAGGATGATGTTATGGACTTTGACAAGTGTGTGGTTTCATATAGAATCCAAGGTCTTGCAGTAGTAGCTCTTGCAGTTTAGCCGTGTGAGCAATTTTAAAGAATGTCATTATGTATAGAAAAGTCAAAAAATAATAATCAAAAATAATGATAATAATAATTCAATTTGTATAAAATAAAACAATGTCAATGTGTGTAAAAGAATGTTAACATGTATAAAATTTAATATTTGTATACCTACTCAAAGAACTCTCACAATATATTATAATCTGATTTGTGTGACATGAGTGACATTTTTTAGAAGTAACTTTAATACAGTGCACCCTGAATCAAAATCAAATATTTTATTGGGTAGAACTGTGTAGGTACATCAGATGTAACGGACCTTGAAATATTCGCCGTTTTCCATTATTAATTTGTTCTTTATCGTCCTACGGTTGCCTGGAAGAATTGGATCTTAGCAAATATGTAAGTTTTCAACTGCTACTTTATTTTATTATATATTAAATAAATAATGTGATACAAAAAAAGTACAGTAATCATGAAATTAAAAAAGTTATAGAAGCATGGCTCGGTGGTGGCTTTGGTTATCATGGTGTTGAAGAGATGTTGAATGGTTTGTATTAAGCCAATTTACTGAAAGACACTAATGTTGTTGTATGAACGACATTTTGTTATTTAGTTGGATTGTACCAAATGTTAATTATATAATGTTACTAGATGCCCGCCCCGGCTTCGCCCGTGGTATATTATATAGCACTCATCGGGATCCCGTACATATCCAACGGTGAAAGAATGACTGAAATCGGTTCACTCATTCCTGAGAATATCGATTTCAAATAAAAAACCTCTTCAGCAACCTGCTACGCCACCTGTCGGAAATTGGTCGTACCAACTCAGGTTTAGAAAAAAAAATAGCAAAGGTTTATATTCAAGGCACAGATTATACTGAAATTCAATGACGCAATCTTTGACACATGCTGTCATGTGTCATGTCAAAGCACGAAATGTACGAAAACTCTCAAAAGGGGAATATTTTTTCCCGATTTTGTTACATTCTTGTTTCATGCTCCGCTTCAATTAATAGTAGAGTTATGTTCTATAGCCTAAAGCCTTCCTCGATAAATTGACTATCCAATAGAAAAAAGAATCTTTCAATTCGGTCCAGTACTTCCCGAGATCCTAGCGTTCCAGCAAACAAACAAACAAACGAACAAACCAACAAACTCTTCAGCTTTATAATATTAGTATAGATTAATTGGTGTGCATTCATTTTGAGTTTAGTCTAGTATGTTTATTTTGTAATAAACCTATAAAAGTAAAAAAACCTATAAAAGTAAAAAAAAAGGTTTATTATATTTAGATTTTAACTTACATAGGTGCGATGTTTAAATTTTCGATCCACAGCTTCGTCATATTAATATTGAAAGCTCCGAGTTAGCATGCGCCCACGCATGTTTCCGGTACGTGTTCTTGAGTAACGCATTTAACGCGTGAAGCGGCGTGAAGTCACGATACCGTGATATTTGGATTGTAACCTTTTTTGATTCTTTTACAAAGATCAGCCTGTTAACTTTCTTTTGTTTATATTTGATTTATAATAGAACTGAATTTACTTGTGTTCAATGTCTTCCGAATATGATATTGCGTTTGTATATATATATGTATGGATATTTGAATGGCTGTTGTATAATATACTATATACATAGCATAGAGTGACGAGACGAGAAAGACATCTGCCTGATGGTAAGCAACATACCTGCCACATTACAGTACAGTGACACGCAGCTATTGGAACATGAAGAGTCCAAATCATTATCTAGCACTGCACTGCGCTCGTCACCCAGAGATCTAAGATATTATATGTCTGGGCCTAGTAATTTCTCTGGAAGCATTACCCTTTAAAAACCGGAACACAGTCATGTTTGCCCATTACTGCTTGGCGGTAGAATAACTGGCAAAGATGTGGTACTTCCCCAGGCGGACTCTGCCAAGAGTGCTATCACTACAAAGATGTACAAAAGTATATTTGGATGTTTGTTGCTCACTCACGTCGGAACGGCTTAACGAATGTGGCTAAAATTTGGAACACAAATGAGCTGACATAGCACATAGACCAATTTTATCAGAGGAAAACGATATGAACGAAATCTACGCGGTTGCAAACACGGGTCATTGGTAGTAAAATTATAATTTTGGCCGCGAATAAGTACTGTTGAATATTTTCAATACAACTTTGAAATAATTTCGACAGAAACTTAAAAGATACGGGAGCACCAAAAAATACTTAAAATCACGACACAATTGTAGTTACGTCTCAGTAATTTACCCGAAATTATCGTCTCAACAAAAAATCCTCGCGCAATAATAAGATGAGTTAACAGGAAATACACAATCATTATATTTGAAGGAAAAACGTGTGGACAATGTACATAGAATTCACATTGGCTCATCACGATCTGCCTAAACACCAACTATTACTAGTTTCTAGATCTTCGCAAGGCCAACCAGTAGGAATTGAAATGACTAAGACGAATAGATAGAGACACTTATTGAACACACCAAATAAAACTAATTTACAAGAACATAACATTTTATACTATTAAAGCTAGTGCGATAATCGGCGGCCTTATCGCTAAGAGAGATCTCTTCCAGGCAACCTTAGGGTGGAAAAAAAGATAAGAGGAATGTTATAAGACGGGGTGTGCAAGTGACATGGGAGGTAATTTAAAATAACATCGATGAATAATCATTGACTTCATCATCGTCATCATCCACAGCTTTCTCTATCCCACTGGGTATAGGCCTCTCTCTTACTTTGCCATCTGCCTCGGTCCTGTGCCGATCGAGTCCAGGTTCGAACCGCGATATTTATAATATCGTCGACCCATCTTGCTGGTGGACGTCCAATGCTCCGCATTTTCAGATTCCCGCATTCAACAGTTTACAATTTTGGTCCACCTGTCGCCTAACAATATGTCTTGCCCAACTTTTAGTAGTGGTAGGACTCTTAGCAGAGTCCGCCTGGGGAAGTACCACACCTTTGCCAGTTATTCTACCGCCATGCAGTAATGGTCAAACATTACTGTGTTCCGGTTTGAAGGGCAATGTTTCCAGAGAAATTACAGGGCTTAGAGATATAACATCTTAGGTCTCTGGGTGACGAGCGCAGTGCAGTGCTAGGTAATGATTTGGACTCTTCATGTTCCAATAGCTGCGTGTCACTGTGCTGTTATGTAGTAGGCATGTTGCTTACCATCAGGCACATGTCCTGCTCGTCTCGTCACTCTTTATTTAAAAAAAAAAAAAACTGCATTACAACTTTGTCACTGCTTTTCCGACGTCCTGAACTATGGTTCTTCGTCGGATTTCAGTGTTGCGAACTCGATCTTGTAGTTTGATGCCGAGCATGGACCTTTCTATTGACTTGGTTCTATCGAATGCGTTTTGGAAGAAAAAAGGCACATTTGGCATTTTTTGAGATGGGAAATCACGACTTTTTGAAGTGAAAACTTCTTTTGGCGCGCCAGAGACACATGTTTCGTGGGCTGTGAATTGAATTCTAGCGGCACGCTCGGGAATGATGAGAAATCTTCGGGTGCTCTCGGGACCATGGCCATAGGCCATGTAGAAATGCGTCAGCATTTCCCCATTTGCCATCAAAAAATGCGTCAGGTCTACATGGCATGGAATAGACGTTTACACTTCTATCGGTAGTTCCTATCAGAAATCAAATCAATTTTTTTTTCATCCCACCAGCTCGGAAAGAGTACTTTTGCTGCTCGATATCAGGGCGCAAAAGTCGTTTTTACCCTCTAGAGGTTAAAGTAAATTTGAATTTAGAACATCGTGTGTACCGAGGTTTTGAATTCAAAACATAATCCTACCTATTTATTTCTACCTCCTTGGTGCCGAATGCATCATTTTTTTTAGTATGTTAAAAACTCAGACTCGGAACCTCTTTGGTGTACTTACTTTTTTTTAATTTGCTTAGCGCGAAAACATTTAAAAATTTGCATTTAGTTATTTCCTCGCTGAGGTGGAATGAAAAGTTACGTGTTGCACTCGAGTGCAAAGATTTTTCACCTTGTGCTCTTTTGATTCCCTTGCTACGCTCAGGATTCTAATTTTGCTGCGCTCAATGATTCAATTTTAGAATCCTTCGCTTGCTCGGTCATCAAAATTGAGCACGCGGTTAAAAATCAACTTTGCACTCTTGTATAACAAATAACTATTATTTGAGATATCTTATATTCATTATTTACACATAAAATAATATCATTTACATTTTTCGATTATTTTATACCAAATTAAAATTAGTTTTTAGGAACATTTGGCACATGTAAATTCGCAGTCTCTTTTGTTTCCACTGAGAGCAATAGGTAAGTTCCTAATAAAATAAGTTCCTATGTCTGCCAATTTTTTTTTAGAATACACTTAAAAAAACTATACTAAAACAGTGATAGTAAGCTATATGCCTGCCTATACCAGCACAGTGACAGGCAAATATTGGAACATGAAGAGTACAAAACATTACAGTACCCGGCGATAAGTATTGCACATCGGCCTTAGGAGGGACAGTCGGCTGATTTCGGCTTCGTAGAGCATTATCTCTGTCGCACACTACCTATGTGACTGTATGTATTTCGTGAGACAGAGATGACGCTCTACGAAACCGAAGTTGGCCGAGTGTCTCTTTCCAGGGGGCGATGTGCAATATTTATCGCCGGGTACTGTACTTTATCCTATACCTACTCTTTGCTTTTTGGAAATACTCCAGTGCCAGCTGTGGGAACAAAAAAAGTGGGGAAAAGTAGACTGCTAATGCTATGCGAATTGCCTTTTATCAATATTGTTAGTTTGTCCCGACTTCTTCAAATACAATAGATAAGATAGCCAAATATAAAAGTTACAAGTTAAAAACATACAAATTAAATCCTAAACAAACGAAGATAATCCAGTAAGCACACAAGGTTTGACAAAAGACGGAGAATAAATATATAGAACTAACACTTTTTTGTGATTCCTGTATTTAAAATAGCGACATCTAAAAAAGCAGTTTGATGTTAATTACTTAGTACCTGGATGAGGTTTACTCGGTTTAAGCAATAAAATAATATAACGAACGGATCATACGACGTTAGCTAACAAGAACAAAATTAAAAATTTTGATTAACCCCCCGACTACCTCAGATTTGTTATCTGTACAAAATTATACTAGTCAAGCCCTTTCATTTGATACCCATGTTAAGGGTGTTGAAAAAAATAACATAATTCGCCATTTTGTGGAAGAAGTTATCTTGGATTTGAAATTTGTCATGGTGCATATGCAGTGCAGTGTCATATTCTACTAGTCAAGCCCTTTCGTTTGATACCCATATTGAGGTAGTGGTGAAAAGAATAACATAATTTTGTGGTGGCGGCCATCTCGGACTTGATTTTTTTATAATGCATAGTATTCTACTAGTCAAGCCCTTTTATTTGATACCCATATTGAGGTAGTTTGTGAAGTAATATTTTGTCCGCCATTTTGTGGCGGCGACCATCTTGAATCGATATTAACCAAACATAGCTAAAAACATCCGCACAATAATTAACTTTCAAATAAAAAAATCCGCATCGAAATCGGCCCATTCGTTTGAGCTCTACGGTGCCACAGACAGACACACACACAGACAGACAGACAGACATCGACGTCAAACTTATAACACCCTTTTTTTTGGTCGGGGGTTAAAAATAAAACCTAGCAAAATCGATAGAAGAACTGACGAAAGCAGGACGTCTAATCTCTTTCTACGAAAAAAACGTAATTTCGAAATAAACTCGCGACTTTCCTACCCCGGTTCTACTTCGTTTCATTCGATTCGTTTAAATGTTCTAAGCCTACTCTAATTATAGTAGGTTTAGAACATTTAAACGCACGAAATGGCGGATTGAAGTAGAACCGGAATAAGAAAGTCGCGAGTTTATTTCGAAATTACGTTTACGATAGAAAGAGAGTACACGTCCAGTACCTACTTTCCCAGGAAGAGTTCCACCTTCACAACATTGTTACCACTAGCTTTAACGCCCTATGAATCTTCGGCTACATATCCTTAGTTTTTCATTGATTAAAAATCCCTTTTTTTGCACTATTAAATGTTATTTTCAAAAAGACCAGTGAAAGAAATTCCAGCCTCATTGCTGAAAGCGTTTTCTTGCATACAATCACAGGCTATCGATTATTTACAAGATTATTTTTCCAACTACAACTACAAAACCAATACTAATGTAAACTAACATTTATTGAGGATACATAAAACCTACTTACATCATGTTACACAAGATAACATAACTCACAATATGCGGGCTCGGACAGATCACGAAATAACAGAAGGCCAACTCAAAGATATTTATAATAGGTGCTTAATGTAGAATATAAGCAGTGTCAATAAAATGCGGTAAAAGACGTGACCACTAGATCATAGGCAAATACAAATGTTTTCTGGAGACGCTAACGCAGCAAAAACATCCGATATACCTATACCTTGCCATCCAATATAAGATAATCTAAAAAAATCGTATATTAGCTGTACACGGCAGGGGCGGCTATTATAGGTAATTACGACTGGTCTAGTCTGGAGAATGACCAATCAGAAGCCCCTAGTTTGGATTTTACGCGCGCCACTGTCTTTTAGAAGTCATTTGCTTAAGGGCGTGTGGGCCGTAATTTTGAATTTCTAAAACAACTTTAAGACCTTTAAAATAGTGTTTTAAACTCTGAAAAAAAATATATGTATTAGTTAAGGATCTAATCTAGTGCAATTCGCAGTCAGTAACACGATTTAATTAATTTTACTTGATAAAAAAAAATCCCAAAGTTACCCCTTTTCAAAAAGTTGTTTCAAGTTTATGACTAAACTAATGAATTTTTTTACTAAATTTTTGTACTCAACGAAAGCCACTAAAAAGTTATAGATGCATTCGCAGAGTTTGACTTGATAAAAAGTATCAGTTATTCACTATGTTTAAATATCTACCATATATATAGCGCGCCGTTCGGCCAGCCTGATCAGTCGCGTTTCGGCGCTCACGGACGACGGGCCTGTGCTTGATTTTGCAATTTTGACAACCGATAAATTTTAAATATTACGATCATAGTGCCACAGTATAACAATATCAGTAGGTATTACTAGTGAAGCACGCTATGATCTTGATTTTTGATACCGTTTTCATTGGAATTGCAAATAGACGCTGATACTAATTAGTACGCTGTTTACTTTATGTTGTAGACCAATAAGGGAGTCTCAAAAAACTGACGTCGATACCACATCAGTAAAAAATTCAATGCGGATGCAATGGAAAATAGATAAGCATCGGTAAAATATTCGTCCGTTAAATCAGAGATCGGGATAAGGAAATAATGAAAGTCAAAGTCAAAGTACTTTATTCATAAATGTACAATTTACACGTCAATTAATAAAAAACAAAAAAAGAAAGAGCATACAAAATTGTATACATTTTCAAAGTTTGAAATGACTACTTTTCTGTATTATAATAATGAGAGGGGAGAAATCCCCTGCGTAAATCCCCTAATATAAATGCAAGTAAGGTATCATAAATGATACCTAACTTGCATTTATCTGCCATTTAGGTAAATTCTTTGGTAGTAAGGTACTTAGTACGTGGAAGAAAAGTCCTCACATACAGATTTTACCACTTTGGAAGAGACTTTCGCGCAAACTATTCAGTTTAGAATAAAAATGTTAGGAACTTCAATACAATTTTGAACACCTTTCCATAGATACACGTATTGTTTTGTTAGAATTTTTATTTTTTTATTTCTTTTCCAAGTTTGTGACACCACCAAAATTTTTTTTTTTTTTTTTTTTTTGTATGAAAATGTTAATATTGTTCATAGAAATTTAGACACTCGACCAAATTTGATAAGAAGCCTTTTAGGCAGTAAAATAAAACTCGTAGAAATTAACTCTGCACTAAATTTCCGATTCGTATTTTTATATAAGGTTTAGAATCATTTCCTGAGCATAAAATCACAAAATAATAACAAATCCAGGTGGAGCTTCAAGCGCCAGCTCGAAAAAACGTTTTTGGCTGATATTCTGAAAAGTTATAAAGCCTATTATTATTGTAGAAAATAAAATTTCCCATCTTTTGTTGCCAGTAAACTTTTTTTTCGAACTTACCGATTACGATTTATTATGTCAAATTTGATGATAACAATGTAAAAATAATAAGATGTGAATTCTGTTCCCAGTAGCATAAACATGTCCCTTTTTACCGGAATGGAAGAAGGGTTATGTTTTTTTCGCGCGTATCTTTTATGTTTGTAAATATTTTATTTCCACATATCTTCCAAACGGCTGGATGGATTTTGGTAACTAAGATATTCTAAGACTAGTCTGGCTCGACAAAGTGTCCTTAGATAGTAGGTAATATTTTTTACGTGTAGATTTTTTTTTGTAGTCGGGGTTTTATATTAAAGTTATTCTATCATATTGCTCGTTGCTCGAATAAACAGCACCGTTCATCATCATGATTGAAGAGTTGAACGAGGAGTTTGGTCTCCACTTTTGTAATAAGAACAACTAAGCTGTGAAACGCATTGCCAGAGTGGGTTTTGTCGAAGGTTCGAACCTTGGGGTTACGAGGTACACTGTGCTTGTTTCTATTAGAGAAACAAGTTCCATCGTAGACAACATCATTTTCATCCACTATTATCGGCATCATAGCAATCGTATCATTGAATGGGTTATAAATCGTAAACGGTAAGTTTAACAAAAAAGTTTACTAGCAACAAAAGATGCAAAATTTTATTTTCTACAATTATTGTCAAAATATATAGTTTCCAAAATATCGGTTAAAACAGTTTTTTTTCAATTGGCGTTTGAAGATCTACCTGGATCTGTGAGAATTTTGTAATTTTATGCTCAGTAAGTGATCTTTACCTCATAGAAAAAATTGGATTAGAAATTTAGTGCAAAGTTGAACAAAAATCCTTCTATTTTTACTGGCCTTTCATTACGTTTCAGCACATTTTTTCAATGTTTTGAGAACTTGTGAATTATTAGGAAACATTTTAAAAATATGCATGAAATTGGAAAAGCCGTTCTCAACTTATAGTGTGACCAAAAAGAAAAGGTTGAATTTTGTATATCTACGAGTATAGATAAATTTAATATTTCTTGTTGTATTTCTAAATTGTTATCACTAGTATAAACAAATCTTGAACAAAAAATGAGTTTAAATTACATAGTCAAATATTGTAATGTTATTTCTGCACTGTGGCACTGATTCCGCGGTCGGTGACGGTCGCGAGAACAAGACAGCGTTAAATGCCTAATTTGACAGAACTACCTGGCCTTAATGTTTCTAACGTAAAATTAGGAAAGGAAAACATCTTGAGAAAACCAACATATATCTAGAATCTTTCGAGGTCACACGTCATCCACCAACCCGCACTTTGCCAGGGTGGTGAATTATACTTGAATTTTTCCTTGTGACAGAAACCTCATAACCCCAGAAGTGGGAATATTTAGTAGTCTGCTTTATCCAATGATTATACAGATATAGAAACAAAAGTAATACATCTGACTTCCCTGATCTGTGTTACCGTCGAAGGCTGTATTCATTATCAACCACAGTTGTTTATGCAGTAGGTTATGTAACTGCTTCCTAAGTTCCGTATTTTAGAAATACTGGTTTTTTAAACTGTGACAGATTTAATTAGTCACATGTGATGTAATATTGTAGGGTTAACATAATTTTTTTCTATGCATATATATCATAACATAATTAACGTAACGCATACAAATTTTGTGAATTAGAAAGTGTCAATTTCTATGATATGCAATAGTTAATATAATAAACTTTTCTACTCGTATAATACAGAGTCAGGAAACGAGTAAGACATGTTTGATGGTATATAACAAGCCATAAACATAACATAACAGTCAAGTGTCACACAACTGTTTGAAGAACATTAAGAGTAAAAGTCACTACTTAGCACTATACTACGCTTGTCAGATATAAAATGCTCTATCTCTTGTATTGTTTTATGTTTACATTACTTAACATAACATCATAATGCTTGATGATGAAAAAAAATTACAGTCATAGTGTCATAAATGCGATTGAATTGAAAACTTATTACTCTGAATTTGATAGCTTACATTGGAAACTACGCGGGTGATACCGGAGGGCATGGTCATGAGCATAGTCATCTGAAAATGTTGACCCATTTCTATATGGCCAATGGCCATGGTCCCGAGTTTACCTGAAGATTTCTTATCATTCCCGAGCGTGATGCTAGAATTCAATTAACAGCCCACGAAAACTCTGTCTGTGACGCGTCAAAAGAAATTTTCACTTTAAAAAAAAATACAAAAGTGTGGACCCCTCTCTGGTGGTAGACTCTCTAAAGAACTCTTACCACTACAGATTGTTTGGTTGGAGTTTTATTGTAAAAAAAGAAGTGTGGCACTCAGGGACTGCCGCGGTAAAGCTATTGCATGTTGCATGCATTTTTATCAACATAAGCAATAGGGATGTTAACAATTTTTCGGAATTGCTTTTATTTTGAAGAGTGACATTTGTTTACCATAAAAAAATATCACGGGAAATCCGTTAAGTTGGCAACACTGCTCATTTAGTCTGTAAAGCTAATACAAATAAGATTCAAAGTCGTGTGGGGAGGACGGCGTTACGGTCTTCCATCCCTCTTTCTTGTGAACATAAGAAAGAGATGCACGATCACTAAAATTCGGTCCCCAGGCTCGCGATAAAAGCTATGCAATAGTTTAAAAAAAAATGTTTACCAATATTTATAATGTAAGCCTGTCCCAAATTTTAATCCGATCTGTGTCGCCTTAGCTAGTATCTGTGTATGTTGATTCTGATTCTCCCCGATTCATTGCTGTAGGTACCTACTTAGGTAGGTGTATTAAAAGCGTTTAATACTCCATTTTATTACTCAACACATTATCTGTCTATTAGCGAACATGTGAATGTAAACATTCGTATAATTCTTGTATAATTGACATTTCATATAAGGTACAGTTTACGAAACAGCTCCAATCATAGCCGGTGTGGGCGACGCCTTCAGATGTCTAAAAACGTTGAGCTGTTGTGTTGATTGTGGTTTCATATATAAAACAGATATATGGTCTGATTTCATCGTGTTATTTTTCCTCGAAAAAGACTTCAGTCTTGCACAACGCGGCAAAGTTGCTAGCTTATGAGATACTAGCAGATTCCCACGCTGATACCTGCGAAGTTTTGTCGTTGTCCCGTTACGAGTATGTTGCCGGAATAAAATTAGACGCTGATCAGGTCATGAGATCAGTACACCTTCCAAATTATCCTATTAATCCTATGTCGCAGTCAATCCATACAAAGGTTGCCTGGAAGAAATTGCTATAAGCAATAAGGCCGCCCTTTACACTACACTTTGATATGTTTGTAACCATTTAGCTAGTTTAGCGTAGTTGTAAATAATGTTTAGCTAAAGTCTGTTTCTTAAGTACAATTACGTTAAGACTTAAGATTATGTAACCATTTTGTGGGTGTAATAAAGCATTATATTTTATTATTATTTAGTTATTTATTCTTTCGCCTTAATTTCTAAGTTTTTTTACAATAAATATAAAAATATAAACATTATAAAAAACTTAAAAACTAGGGTGCAGCGGGGCAGGACCCAAGCTACCGGTGGTTAGGACTGCAGAGAGAGGAACCTCCTGACGATGAGCGCTGTGTCGAGGTTATTATTATTATGCTGTGTTATTATTATTAATATTAAAAAAATTCAATGTTTGTATGTTTGTTGCTCAATCACGTCGAAACGTCTGAACGGATCGAGCTGAAATTTAAGTTACATTATGGTCTGGAATAGCTGAAAGGTTACTTTTTAAACGGTAAAATTACGGGAACTTGAAATACGCGGGTACAACTGCGAAGCACTGCCAGTTATTTATGTTTTGTAAATAAATCTGAACACGTTTTGCATGCTATAGCTAAAAGCTGGCAAGGTTAGTGTTAAATACTTATTGACACGCAACATCTGTTACACCGGAAGCGATGTATGAATGATAATACTAGTTATGTTGTAAACTTTGAAGGTTTTGAATTGTTTTAGGATTCCGCACCGAAAGGGTAAAACGGGACCCTATACTTACTATTTCATCATCATCATCATCATCATCAGCCGCAAGACGTCCACTGCTGAACATAGGCCTCCCCCCTAGATTTCCGCAACGAACGGTCCTGCGCAACCTGTAACCAGCGGTTTCCAGCGACCTTTGTGAGGTCATCTGTCCATCTAGTGGGAGGCCGTCCAACACTGCGGCGTCTTCCGGTTCGTGGTCGCCACTTGAAAACCTTTCTTCCCCATCGGTTGTCAGTTCTGCGAGCGATGTGGCCTGCCCATTGCCACTTCAGCTTGCTTACTCTTTGAGCTATGTCGGCCACTTTCGTTCTTTTGCGAATATCCTCATTACGGATTTTTACTTACGGATTATATACTTACTATTTACCATGATATAAACCATTGGATGTGCCCTAAGCACCTTGAAATTGCTAACAAACTGCGTCTGTGTGTGTAGCATAAGTGTTTTACACAGCACCAATTTACTTTAACCCCTAGAAGCGGCGGGGTACGCTGTGGTTCGACTCATTTTGGTTGTTGACAACGAATATTGATAGGTAAAAACGTCCGGCGTTCACCGCTTCTATCAACCGGCTAGAACAGAAAGAGTGAGCTCACTCTTCCCAACGATTACTTAATTACGTGTGTCTGAAGTTTGGGAGGGCAGATCTAATGGTTTATATCGATGCTATTCACCTATAAAGCTTTACCTAGACTTAACCACTAGTAATAATAAATATGAAGGAAAGACCTTCTCAAAAGAATTAAATTAGTATGGACTATTTACGAGACAACTTAAGCAGAAAGACATCAAACGCCTTTAAGCAGTTTACATAATCTGTTTAACATATCGAGGTCAGATGCTGCAACGGTCGGATGTTCGCGTAAGTACTGACGCATCTACTTCGACTTATATCTTGTTCGCTACTGTTTTCATCAAGTAGCATTATCATCATCCTCAGCCTATTAATTTCTAGATGAATAATAATGTATTTTCTCCGAAAACACAACTCCACTTTCAAATTAAATTAAAAAAATCGATAAAATTTAATTGCTAAGTCGTCTATGTAAATGAAAGTAATTTTTTAGTTTCTTGCAGTTGCATATTCCAAAACTGCTACACGGATTTCGATAAAATTTACATCGAACCAATTCTGAAATATTAAAGAATCAACAAAATCAATTCTTTATGGGCGAAGCTATAACATAAATTCAATTGAAGCCTCTTTCTTTTTTGAAGTTGGTTAAATTACACAGTGATAGAAAAACGTTTGAAATTAAAAGTTTTTTTGCCAAAAAGCAATCGTGACACTGTTACCAACACCGTTGTATTCTTCAATTCGCCTTTTCAATCGTACCTGGAAGAGTCCAGGCGGTGGCCTAGTGATAGTCGCTCTTAACGATGAGGTCGTACTTATATTCTTGTTTTTGAATAAATATACAAAACTTTAAAAAAATAATAATAGTCGTTTTGTTCTACAACTAAGAGCAATGTGCAATATTATATAGATGTAATCTACCTATCTCTGTACTCTTCATATGTATAAGTAAGAGTATGTTATAGTAACATATTACATATTTATTGATATTGACATAATATAAGTTCGATTTTTCACTTGTGTCACTATTTATTGAATAAATTTTAGTTCTTTAATTATTTTTTTTAATAACTGTGAAATATTTTACTAAAACATTTTTTTTAAACAGCCGACTAACAAAATAAATACTAAGCCCACACCAACCAACACCAACATATTGTTTAACCTTGCTTGAGCCACAAATCAAGTGAAAACCAACTTACTGGTACAGTTAAGATGAAGAGACTCCATCGAATTTCCGTTATAAATATATCGCTTGCTTGAAAAATATGAGTTCATTAATTTATTCAACTGCATTTACAAGTTGGTTAACATTTTTAGCCCTCTGTTATATACCGCTTAGTAGCGGAGGCTCTATTGCATTTTAAAAATTAAATCGCTAGAGCAGTTCAGTAATTTTTTAGTTCACCAATTTATGTGACTGTACTATAAACATGGTACTGCTAGCATTTAACTGGCCATCGGTCATTCTTATAAATAACTATAATTATAATTTAAACAAAGATTGACTCAACAATCGAATGAGATAAGTTATCAAAAATGTAGATCCTTTTTCAAGGTTGGTTGGGACTTGGGCTTGGATTTTTCAATAATTTTTTTGAGTTGGTAAATATAGTTCTTAGGACGCACTGAGCATTTTTTAACCAATTTCAAAAAAGATCTCAAAGAAGTCCGGTTGTATGCTTTTTAGGGTTCCGTAGCCAAATGGCAAAATATGGGTCCCTTATAGATTCGTCATGTCTGTACGTCATGTCCGTATGTCACAGCCACTTTTCTCCAAACCTACAAAAGCTTTAGTATTGAAACTGGGTAAGTAGATGTAATCTGTGAACTGCATTAAGATTTTGATACAAAAAAATAGAAAAAAACAAACATTTTTAGGGGTGGCCCATACTTAGAACTGAAACGCAAATTTTTTTTTTTGATCAAAACCATACGTGTGGTTTATCTATGGACAGGTCATCAAAAGTGATATTGAGAGGTTTCTAACATATTTTTTCTAAACCGAATAATTTGCGCAAGGGACTCTTCCAAAGTGGTAAAAGTGTACCCCCCCCTCCCTGTAACTTCTAAAATAAGAGGATGAAAAAAAAGTGAATGATATGTACGTTACCACGTAAACTATCAACGTAAAATTTGTTTGAATGAGATCTATTAAGTAGTTTTATTTTAATACGTCATTAATTCATTATTGTTAATACACTGATCAAAGCAAAGTAACAACGAAGAACAAGAACTTTTGCATTATGTTACTTGCTGCTACGGAAGCCTTCATGGGCGAGCCCGACTCGCACTTGACCACTTTTATTTTGTACCTATATATGCTACGCGATAGCTCTGCTAATTGTAAATCGATTTTGATGTATTTTTTTTAGATGGGTAGAAAATATATATAATTACTAGCGGTCCGTTCCGGCTTCGCTCGGATAATAACCTAGATACCAATTGCAGCGCCATCTGCCGGGCTGATTTGTGAATCTAAACCATCCAGGGCCCTACCCAAACGTAGACAAAAAAAACACTCAAATCCGCCGAGCCGTTTAGGAGTTTACTTACAACGAAAAGTGGCATTGATTTTTATGTATACAATGTGTGGCGGAAAGGTCCAACAATAATTATTGTAGTTCATCTATACTATGTATCGAATCACATATGTGAATATTAGACACGAACGCACAACAATTTTTTTCCATACAATGTTAAAAATGCGTTGTTAATTATTTTATTTGACAACCCTAGTCACCGGCAGCGCGGCGCGGTCACTGACCCGGGCCGGCCGCCGCGCGCCGCTCCGTAGTCGCACGCCGCACCGCCGCGCATTAGGGTTGAAGCTGGTCAATTTTACATCAAACTTTAACTCGTATTATCTCACGATCTAAAGTGCTGAGGGGAAAGAGACCTTCGGAGATGAAGTCTACATCAGTGTTGGAATGACCTATTTAAATATTGTTGGACCTTTCCGCCACACGTTGTATAGATAACTGAAGTTGGTGAGGTGGTTTTTGAAATATCAGCAAGAAAAAACTTTCATTTATTAGTCACAGCTTCTTGTGAAAACTAGTAGAGAGCCTGAATTTACTTTTAAATTGGTTAATTTACTACATGGCTACATCTTTCTGAAAACAAGACGTTGGGGTAATTGAAGCCAGAAATGAATAGAAGATTAATCAGATACGTTACAACCGATTAAAAGCTAAAAATGATAAGAAGATGAAGAAGAAGACTTTTATCATCTGACTATTATTATCATTGTATGAATTCAGACCAATGAAAACCGTGTTGCCAGACATATTGCATGCCTCTAGAAGAAGAGGTCAGTTTATATGGATTAACTTTTAAAATGTTTTGTATCGCCTTAAGTATCTTGCCTGCAAATAGCAATAAAGAATTTTTGTAGTTTTATTTGTTTTTTTTTTTTCGGAGAAAATTATATTATTGGAATCATGAAAGATGTTATGGGTTGGCATCTCATGTACCATGCTACTGGCAGCGGCCCACGGTTTTACCCACGCAATTCCTGTTACTTCCCCGTGATAAAAAATAGCCTATTTGTTATTCCAATCCAGCCAATAACGATAATATAACTGTTTTCCAAATTTCAAGCCGATTCATTTAGCCGTTTCGAAGTGACGGAGCAACAAACATATAAATGAAATATGAAAAAATATTTATTGCAACAACGAAGGGCATATAAACAAAAACACAAGAAATGGTACATGTTTGTGACAAGAAAGAAAAAAAAAACAAATACATAGTGTGTTAGTGTGCACTGAAACCCACACTAGGGCTACCTGTGTTGTGGTTTCTCCTAATTTTATACAGTAATAAATGGGTTGAAGCTACACTGCAAAATATTTTTTTTATTAAAAAATTAAAAATTTAATTACATTTAATTTAAAACTTACCAAAAAAGAAAATATTTAAGAAAGACTCCGTAAGTTTAGGATAATTTTACTAATTAAATAATTTGTTTTTGCACTTAGTTTTATGTCGATAAATATTTGTAATTCGGTTAATTTAAACATTCAAATTACGTCATCTTTAATGTTAACATGATCTTTAGCACTACCTAGGCTGCTAGGTGCTCTAAGCACTTACCTACTGCGCTAATACCAGACTGAGATTCGATTTATTTATTTTTTTGGATGGGTGAAATTTCGTGAGATCGGATCACCAACATTCGTAAAGACAGTATATTTGTAGCTATACGATATACATTTGACTTATTGAGCAACATTTAATACTAGAATTATAAGTTATAAGTTTTCGCTTCTATCATCAGTCCCTATGATTGTTTTTTTTTTGTTTCATGCTTTTCTCGCCTATTTCACTCGTTACATAGTCAGTCGGATCACAACCCGCTAACTTAAAAACGTTAAAAAACATGTGGATGCCGACATGTTCCAAAAATCTTTCGAGGTCATGTGTCATCTGCCAACTTGCACTGGGCCAGCGTTGTGGGTTATGGCCTTGTCTCTCTCCTTCCGAGAGAAGGCCCCGAGTCCCAGCATTGGGAACATTTTGTGGACTATGCAGTAATCAGTCGACACGAAGGAAATTGTCAAGTAGTATGAGTCCGAAAATAACGCCCCAACTTACTTGTTATAGAAAGACAGGTGACCTTTCAAGTGGCCTTCGGAAGTCGCTCCAATATGGAGCCACTTGTATGAGCCAGTCAGAGTAGGTTTTACTTTTATTAGTCAAGTATATTATGAACTAGCGACCCGCCCCTACTTCGTTCGGGTTGAACAACTAATCTTTATAGTTCGACTAACTGCTTCTTCCGGCTCCGCTTGGGTATTGTCATAATAAATACCGTTAATTCCAAAGAGTTTACATATACTACGTATAGAGTTGGTACAAACGCTTTACACCGAAAGCACGGGTCTGATCGCTCTTGCCTTGTCACTCTTGTGGAAGTGCCATACTTTTGTCGCAGCACACTCTGTTGTCATAGCAAGTGTGCACGTCATCTGCTTACGATTGACACAAAGGAACCGTGCGGAAACCCCTAATCCATATACTTATTCTCTATCTAAGGTTAATTCAAATAAATAATGTCTTATCTTAAGTTGAACCAAATTCCACGAATGCCAACTTTCGTGAATATTGGTTGAATTCTATCATCATCAGCCGCAAGACGTCCACTGCTGAACATAGGCCTCCCCCCTAGATTTCCACAACGAACGCTCCCGCTCAACCTGCAACCAGCGGTTTCCAGCGACCTATGTCAGGTCATATACCAGTTATATTTATGTTATATATACGAGTATGCCTGTTATTCTATCTCCAAGCAGTAATGGCAAACATTGCTGTGTTCCGGTTTGAAGGGTAATGTTTCCAGAGAAATTACAGGGCTTAGAGATGTAACATCTTAGATCTCTGGGTGACTACGGTGGTAATGATTTGGACTCTTCATGTTCCAATAGCTGCATGTCACTGTGCTGTTATGTGGCAGGCATGTTGCTTACCAGCAGGCACATGTCCTGCTCGTCTCGTCACTCTTTATTAGAAGAAAATATCTATCTATATAAATAAATAAAATGTAGGTGTCTGCTTTGAATTGAAGTATTTTCCAAACTTACGGTGACATATATACAAAAGACCAATAGCTATCAGGCCCATGTCCTGTTCGTCCCGTCACTATGCTATAAAAAAATAACGCAAATCATTAAATGTATTATTCAGCTAATACATTTCCTTCCAAAATTCGTGTTAGCTGCGCGGGCGCAGACAGGAAGTGACGTCATGTCCCCTCATTGTTCGAACCCTAGTCGCCACATTGCACCACTTAATAAACATGGAGTAAGTTTTAATGGTTACAAATATGTGTACTCATTCGCATAGGGTAGGTACATTTAAGATGAATGGAAAAAAAACCTATGTAAACACAGGAACCGGCCACATTAGCAAGTTTTTAGGGTTCCGTAGCCAAATGGCAAAATACGGGACCCTTATAGATTCGTCATGTCTGTCTGTCTGTCCGTCCGTATGTCACAGCCACTTTTCTCCGAAACTATAAGAGCTATGCTATTATTGAAACTTGGTAAGTAGATGTAATCTGTGAACCGCATTAAGATTTTGATACAAAAAATAGAAACTAAACAAACATTTTTAGGGGTGTCCCATACTTAGAACTGAAACGCAAATTTTTTTTTGATCAAAACCATTCGTATGGTTTATCTATGGATAGGTCATCAAAAATGATATTGAGGTTTCTAACATAATATTTTTCTAAAACGAATAGTTTGCACGAGAGACTCTTCCAAAGTGGTAAAAAGTGTTTCGTCGAAAGTGGGACATTTATCACGACAATTTTTTTAATACTTAAGTATCTCTGTACCTGAATTTTAAATTCCGTTTACATGATAACAAAAATAGCCATTGAAAATGTATTTTAATGAATAAAACAATATGGTATTTTAAATATGATATAGTATTTTAAATCAAATTTACCATGAAACTAGTATATTTTGCGAAAAGAATTTTGGGATAATTGCTGGTTGCACTTCTGGAGCACGCTATACGCACGGTCGAGTTATCCCGGAAAAGCGGGATAAAGCTTGTCCCGCGCGGGACATCATACAACACATAAACATCGGGACGTCCCGCCAAAATTGGGACATCTGACAACGCTGACCACAGTCTACTTAATATCTCTAAAATGTTGAATACGTACCATTTTATTATCGACTAGCAACACCCCGCGGTTTCACCCGCGTAGTTCCCGTTCCTGGTATATTCCCGGGATAAAAAGTAGCCTATATTTTCTTCCAGACTATAATCTAGCTGTGTTCCAAATTTCAACGAGTTCCCCTTCAGTAGTTTTTGAGAGAAACAGCATCAAACATACATCCACACGTCTATACATTCTTGTAAACTTTCGGGTTTTGTATATAGGATTATTTGAAAGAAATCTCTACTAATTACAAAAATAAAATCGCCGTTTTTGTTCGAATTTTTTTTGGTTTTAGATGTGATAAAGAGCATTTGCATTGTACTCGTATTGCATTGAGTTGCTAACGTTACTTTGCATTGCTTTGCTGTACATTGCATTGCTTTACGTAGCATAGCTTTGCTTTTCACGACGTTGCATACCACTGTACTGCAATCCGTTTTATTTACAACATTTCATTGTATTTTGAATATTGTTATGTAAAGGTGCAAGTTCGCGCGGAGACCGCGACAGGAGACCGCGACCGGAGACCGAGACAGGCACTTGACATTATGGAACTGTGTGAGCGCCAGTTCGCGCCGAGACCGCGACACATGTCTCGCGACACGTGTCTCGGTCTCCTGTCGCGGTCTCGCCTCGAACTGGCGCCCATACAATTCCATAGTGTCAAGTGCCTGTCGCGGTCTCGTATCGCGGTCTCAGCGCGAACTTGTACCTTAATAGCGTAGTCATAGAATGGGTTTTAACCTTATAACGATGTTTATTTCCAGGATGACGGCACAGTGGAGTACTATAACAACATAATAGTGCAGCCCCACTTGCGGCTAGTGACGGGACAAGGGCGCGGCTACCACGTACGCTGTCGGTATCGGCGGCGCGAGTTACAACACTACCATTTACTGCGGTCTAGGCCGCTAGCACACCGGCGGACTAATACCAACTCGCTTGCTGACTACAAGTAAGTAGTATCGATATAGTACGGATACGGTAATATAGTATGTTTTTTTTATATATAGAACTAGCTGTACCCTGCCACGCTTCGCTGTGGCACATTGTGGTGCAAAAATTAGATAAAAACAATCCTCGATGCAGATTACATATTATTCTAAAATTTCAGCTCGATCGGTGCAGAACTTTTTGCGTTTTTAAAGCGTACACAAACCAACATAACATTTTTATAAATAGAGATATAGACGAGCCGAGCAGGCCATGAGCCTGCTGGTAAGCAACATGCCTGCCCATAACGACATAATGACACACAGCTATTGGACTCGAAGAGTCCAAATCATTACCTACCACTGCACTGCGCTCGTCACTCTATCGATCTAAGAATTTATATCTCTAAACCCTGTAATTTCTCTGGAAACATTGCCCTTCAAACCGGAACACAGTAATGTTTGCACATTACTGCTAGGCGGTATAATAACTGGATGACTATGAAGAGTTCAAATCATTACCTAGCACTGCACTGCGCTCGTCACCCGGAGGTATAAGTGGTTTATCTCTTTATCCCAGTAATAATGTTTGCACAGTAGTGCTTGGCGGCCGAATAACTGGCAAAGGCGTGGTACTTCCCCAGATGGACTCTGCAAAGAGTGGTAGGGACCACTACAAACTTATTGTTATATTATTATTGTATCTTAGTGTACTTAGTTCTTATTGTGTCAAATTAAGGGAAAGGCCTATGACCAGCAGTAGCTTAACCGATTTCGATAAAATGTACCTATATTTTATTTATGACACCACCTCTGAAGAAAATCTACCAAACAAGAATCAACAAAATCGATTAACAATGGCGGAGCTATAGCGTTACAAACATACAGTACCCGGCGATAAGTAACATCGGCCTTTGGAGGGAGGGAGACCGCAGATTTCAGCTTCGTAGAGCATTATCTCTGTCGCACACTACCTATGTGACTGTTTGTATTACGTGAGACAGAGATGACGCTCTACGATGCCGAAGTTGGCCAATTGTCTCTTTCCAGGTGTCGATGTGCAATACTTATCGCCGGTACTGTACAAGTAAAATCTTACAGCCGAACTGAGAATCTCCTTGTTTATTGAAGGACTTAGATGAAGAAAATATATTTTTTTTTCAATTCGGTATTTTTTCGTTTCAGTGACGAGGAGGAATACGACGAAGAGTCAGGATTGTTGCCGTCTGTGACAATGAAAATTTACAAGGGTGACCCCAAGGATAAAAATGTAAGTTAAGGCCGTACCCCGAGCAAATGACCTTGAGTATTTCTTACCTCATCGCACACCATAAGAAAGAGCAAGAGAGAGACAGTAGGATTAGTCGTGGTTTTACGGTCAAGTTTTAGAATAAACTCTTTGTAAAATCAGATTATGGTCCTTTGAAAAAAATATTTCTACTAAAATGTTCGTAATGGAATTGCCTATCCGTTGGTGTAATTGTACTTACGCCAACGGATAGGCAAATCCAAATAATGGCGGTTTTTTTAGTATATGCATGATAATTACAATTATTTATATTTTTATGGTTTCGTTGTGAGATTATTTAAACAATAAATTAATTTACAAATAAAAGAAACAAGCCAAGAAATTATAGAAATTTAATTAGTTTTTACCAATTGATATTTGTTTTGGCTAATGAGTAAATAGCTCTGAAAAGTGGAGAAAAAACTCGTTTTGTTGGGGGGAGGCACCTTAATAATTTAATTTTCCGAGGAAACAAATGCCGGTTCAACTCACTGCTATAGTCTGCTATAGTCAGTCCAGGCCGACTTAAGTTCGCGGACACATCAGCGCTCATGCGCGTCCACTCTCTGTCAAAGACGTATGAGTTGGAATCAAGCACTAGGGAAGCATTGGGAGCTTATCAGGAGCAAACCGAAATACCTAGTCCTGCCTGGTCTTAACATTCTTGTGCTCCTCAGAGTCAACCCCCCTTTGCTTGAGCACCGGTGGCACTGTATTTACGACACTGGCCCGCCTCAGAGTATTAGGTTGTTTTAAATAAATACTCGAATAACTCACGTTTGATATAGTCACTCCAGTCCGACTCAAGTTTCGATCGCGTCCGGCGATCTTTTTCAAGGAGAGTGCGCGAGTTCGCATCGCGTTAAGCACAAATTTGTGCTCCTAGAAAAAGATCGCCAGACGCGATCGGAACTTGAGTCGGACTGGGACTAACTATATCAAACGTGAGTTACCCGTGTATTTATTTATAACGTGTTATAACCACGTTCGTTTTCATAGGTTGTTTTAGTTACAATAAATGTTTTGTCACTTGTAATTTGCTGCAGGTGGCGTCTAACGTCAAGATTGGTGACACCCTGACCCTCGTGGTGTCTCTGGAGAAGCAGCAGCAGTACGGTCTCCTGGTCTCCGAGTGCGCGGTGCGAGATGGACTGGGCTGGGCCGAGCAGAGTCTGATTGCTGATGATGGGTATTACTCCCTTTTCTACCATCTTCTGTCTAATAAAAGTCTTGGAGTTCCTAGTCCTTGGGATGAAACTTTGTTTGGGGTCAAGCTCACCTATTAGGTTAGCTCTAGTCGTCAAATTTAACGACTAGAGATTAGTTCCTGTTTCAAGTTAAAAGACAAGTTAAATATCGATTCAAGACGGCCAGGACAAAATGGCGGATAGTACATTTTCACAACTTCCTTCAATATGGGTATCAAAAGATAGAACTAGTAAAATACTTTAATAAAGTTCAAAATTAGTATCAAACGAAAGAGGTTAACTAAAAGAGTTTACTTAAACTACGTATAGAGTTAGATTTTCCGCACGGTTCCTTTGTGTCAATTGTAAGCAGATGTCGTGCATACTTTCTATGGCAAAAGAGTGATGCGCGACAAAAGTATGACACTGCCACAAGAGCGACAAGGAAAGAAAGATGCTACCCGTGTACCCGTGCTACTTCGGTGTAAAGCGTCTGTGTCAACTGTGTGTATACGTAGCATATGTAAACTCTTTGACTTAACTGAACTTGGTGGAAAACTGTAACGATCCAATCCAAATGTAAAATTTTCTATTGAATGTAGTTGGGAATAATATATATTTTTTAAATTTTGTAACTGTTATTTCAATTGTAACTTTTTAATGGCTTTGCTCTTTCCCGACATTTTCTGTTTTAACTGGTATGTGAGTAGCCAGTGTTAGTATAAGGGCCGCTGTATAGCGAACTGCCGGTTCGTGAGTAAGTCTTGGGGTTACGCCTTCGAGCCAGAATGAAGGCGATGGCTGCTATCACGCATATCATGAAGATGACCTGCTATACAGATGCCGATGGCGAAATTACGCTGTGAAATGCAGATCTCGTTAACTAATATTTTTTTAATTTTGTAACTGTTATTTCCAGATGCCCATTAGACGGCGAGATAATGGGCTCGTTCCAGTACTCGAGCGACCGGCGCGAGGCGCTAGTGGCGTACCCCGCGCACAAGTTCCCCTACACCGCCAGCGTGTACTACACGTGCGAGGTGAAGCTGTGCGACCTGAACCACCCCACCGACTGTGTGAGTATATGACAGAAAAGCGAAAAAAGCGAAAAAGCAGAAAAGCAAAAAAAGCAGAAAAAGCGAAAATTTTCAAAAAATCGCGGAATAGGCTAAAATTTTTAAAGCCGAAAAATCAACAATCATAAAAAGGGAAAAATTGGAAAAGCAAAAACCATAAAAACAAAAAAGAACAGAAAAAGTGGATATATATACCTAACTAAATAAACAGAAAAAACTAAAACCAAACAAAAGCGAAAAATCAGAATAAGTGAAAACCATAAATAAATTCATGCAGAAGAATCAAAAGTAAAAAAAAAATCTGGACCACATTGTCTATTATATCTAATACTAGCTGACCCGGCAAACGTTGTTTTGCCATATAAATAATTTCCTAATAAAATAAGGGTTGATCGTAGAAGGGTGAAAATTGAGGATTGTATGTATTTTTGTATGTTGTATCATAAACAAATAGAAATTAAAAAAATTGTCAAAAAATAAAAATTTTGGGGGATGAAAAATAGATGTTGGCCGATTCTCGTAGATACCGGATAAGCACAAAAAATTCATCAAAATCGGTCAAGCCGTTTCGGAGGAGTATGGCAACGAAAACTGTGACACGAGAATTTCATATATTAGATATTATGTCGTAGGATAATTTGGCAAACTGATTCATAGCTAAAACAATTTTACATATTACAAACTGGTTTTTACATATTTTCAATTTAAATGGCTAGTAAAACCTTGCTAATTAAACAATTCTTTGTTATTTCAGATGCCGTGTGCACACAAGAGCAACCGCGTGCGTCGACAGTCAGACGATGAAGGGTCCCCAGCTACCGTGGAGGTGTTCTCTGGACTCTACGTCAACGAGGTGGACTCGCCGGACAACGATGAGGTTACCAGCGAAAAGGTATATTATCGGATACATTTCAAAAAGTGTGTAACTGATCTACACAATCTAATATCACCTTGCCCTTTTTTATCTCGGTTGTAGAATTGAAAAGTTCTTTTGGCGCGGCACAGACAGATTTTTCGTGGGCTGTGAATTGAATTCTAACGTCACGATCGGGAATGATACGAAATTTTCGGGTAAACTCGGGACGATGGCTATAATATTGTCCATCAAGAAATGCTGACGCATTTCTAGATGGTGATGCTCATGGCCACGCCCTCCGGTTTCACCCACGTAGTTTCCTATCAAATTATGAGTCATAAGTTTTCATTTCTATCGGCAGTTCCTATTACTGCCAATATTTTTTATTTCGTGGATCATAACAAAACATAAATCTCGATTTCAAACATTATACTGGAGTCGATCGAGACGTGCTAAAAGGCTTATAGGCAATGACACCCTCGTTCAAAAAAGACTTCGGTCTTAAACATCACCGCAAAATGGCTAGCTTATCTTTGTCTTATCGGATTCACTTCGAAGAGTGGGCAACCGATCTCCACGATTTAATACCACCTGGCTTTGTTTTCTGACTGCTTGTAAAAGCGACATCGCTTCATGGTAGACTTTCTAAAGTTTCGAATGAAGTTAGACAGGTTTGAAATTGACTCTACTTTTGTGTTGAGGACGTGTAAGCTGTAGCTGTAGAGAGAGCATAATACCAATTACAACTAGCGCGAGCGAGATAGATGACTTAGACAGAGACAGAGTTGTCTTAGATAGAGACAGATGTCACAGACGCAGTTTGTTACCAATGTCAAGAAGTTCAGAACTAATCTTGAGTTCTACAATCTTTGCATAAAACATATTATTTATTATGCTACCAACTTTTGTAAAGGGGGAAATACAGAAAACAGGAACGACGCGGGTACGACCGTAGGATACGGCTAGTTTATAATATTAGTAAGTTAATATGCTGGTCTTTTTGTTTCAGAAGGAAAACGAGATCTGCATTTCACAGCGTAATTTCGCCATCGGCATCTGTATAGCGGGCGTCATCCTCATGATATGCGTGATAGCAGCCATCGCCTTCATTCTGGCTCGAAGGCGTAACCCCAAGACTTACTCACGAACCGGCAGTTCGCTATACAGCGGCCCTTATACTAACACTGGCTACTCACATACCAGCTAAAACAAAAAATGGCGGGAAAGTGAGATGCCATTAAAAAAAAAGAGAAATGGCGGGAACTGATATGATTGGCTAGTTATGGATGACGTTTCTGATATTTTTAATTTCGTTCCGAAATGTCCTACTTATTCGGTAAGGAGTCGTTTTCAAGAGGCAAATAGATCTGTCAAAGATAGTTTTCAATTTTGGTTACTGAGCCAATGTTGCAAATTGTTCAAAAAACTTTTCAAAGTGAAACGTTAGCGTTACAATGTAATCAATGGCGTTACATCATCTTTGACAGGCAGATTGCATCCTGAAATATTTGTATTGGACTATTATTGTGTCTTTACAGTTTGGTTTGTATTGTAGCATCAGTATATTATTCAACGGTATGATAAATGTATTCTACAATTATAACAGGACTGACAGTATTCCGACCAGAGAACTTTTAAAGTGTTCGAAAGTATTTTTAATTTTAAGCAATTACTTAAAATACTTTCAAACTCCGTACAAATATCTACACAACGTAATTTCTAGGGGGCACGATAGATTTGCAAATATTATAATTGCGCGTGACGCATAGGGAACTGACTAAATAAAAAGTTCACCAAATTATAAACATAATAATATAAGCATACGACTTATACGAGTCAAAATGATGTCAAATTTTCGTCGTCAAAGTACTAGAACAGACAACATTTTTCTTAGTCCCGATATTTCGGAATGGGGATGTGTTGTGGGGATTGTGTGGAAAATGGCGGTAAATTGGCTACAAACCCGTCAAATACCCAGTTTATAATTGTGTCACTCGTTCTAAGCATGATCAAACAAAAATGATCACTGATTGTTAAAGTATGATCAAGTCGTGATCACTAATTCGGTTAAGTGACAGTCAATGTGCTTCGTGCCATTTAAACGGACAATGATTTTATTGGTTTTTATCAACGAAAACTTTACGAATAAAATAAGAAGTTTTTAATGGCGATTGGTGGCCGCGAGTATTTCTTGTGAATGTGTGAATGTGTCTAACAAATTTGACACTGCCAACTAAATATCACAATGTTTCTTTAAAAAAAATAGTGAAGAGGTTTCTGGCATTATTAGTAATTAATTAGATACATACTTCAATATTATAGCAAATAAAAAAACCTTTTTATATTTGATATCTCCTGTAATGGACGTGTCAAGATAATTTTTTTTCGTATACCATCTGTATATTATACAAATGAACTAATGAAATACGTAGGTAGTGAAGATTTTTAATGCCATGAAACCTTAAGTATAAGTTTTCAGTTACTATAAGTATTTTATTAAAATTAAAATAATAATTGTGTTGTGTTCGCCACACAACGATTCAGTCATATGTTAGTATAGTATTTCTAGTGATTTACCAGTATGTACTAAGATTATATAAAATTAATTCGATTTTGTAGATGAACAACAAAACTATGACATCACAAAAATATTTTAGGCAGGTACAAAATGACTAGTCTCCATTTTTGGTATTTATCAATGAAAAATTTATATAAAAAAGCTCAAATTTTGTTGTTCAGTTTACCGTATTAAAATAATTTATATTTTGTGATAATTATATGCACTCCGTCCTGTATGCTTGGTATTTTACGTTATTTTAAGTACTTAATATTAACAAAATATGGTTTGCCTTGCATTACGTAATGGGTAGCGTAACAATCAACATTTTACAAGATTCAGTGTTGATGACTATTTAGTTGTGTAATAGGGGTTTTTTTTTCTTGAAGGCCTGTTAACCTTTTTTCCCGAACTTTTAAATCTTACACTTATTGAATAACATTTGTTTGACTTTATTATTAACTATGACTTTTAATTCATGGTAATCAATATTATCAATAAATAATGGGCAGATGGAATCATTGATATAACGATGCCAGTGTGTAAAAAAAACTGTTCGACCATACACTGTTCTTATTTGTAAGTGTAACAGGCCTTTCATTTTCACATTACCGGTGGCGGGAAAAAAGATTATAGATCTTTTTCTGAAGACATATTTAAATATAGAAACATAATTGAACTATTCCTGTCCTTGTCAAAATGGACTACAATAATAAAGACAGTGATAATTTAAGTAGTGTTCTAATTTTAAAATGCGTCACGACATGTTTTTATTTTTAAATAATATTCGCTTATAATTATTTCAATTGGAAATGATGCCATATTTTTTAAGTTTCTTATAAGTTCCGTCCATTTCGGTGCTATTTTTATTCTGGGCTTCTTTTATTTGCTTATTTTGTGTATGTGACAACGATATTATGTCGATATCTGTTTCATACTACCCCATTGTTTAGATATTTTGACTAACTTTTTAATTATTTTTTTTCTATATAATTTCAATGGGGTTCTGGAACGGTATCGGCGACAATGTACGAATTTTTAACAATATACTGACAAAAATATATTGCTAGTTTTATTTCATCCATTTCTTTTTCAGCTACAGTTTAAATAATTTGCAACAGTAGCACATTATAAATAATAATATTACGTACATATAGAGTACTAGATGTCCGCCCCGGCTTCGCCGGTGGTACATTATATACCATTTATCGGGATCCCGTACATATCCAACGATGAAAAAATGACTGAAATCGGTTAAGTCATTCCTGAGAATATCGCTTTCAAACAAAAAAACCTCTTACGTAGATACGCCACCTGTCGGAAATTGGTCGTACCAACTCAATCGTAATTCGTTCTTAAATCGAATCTCAATCGTAATCGGTCGTACTAATTAGCAAAGGTTTATATACAATGACGCCATCTTAGACACATGACACATGCTGTCATGGTGTCATGTCAAAGCACGAAAACTCTCAAAAAGGATTATTTTTCCCCGTTTTTGTTACATTCTTGAGTCGTGCTCCGCATCTACTAATAGTAGCGTTATGTTCTATAGCCTATAGCCTTCCTCGATAAATGGACTATCCAATAGAAAAAAGAATCTTTCAATTCGGACCAGTACTTCCCAAGATCCTAGCGTTCAAACAAACAAACAAACTCTTCATCTTTATAATATTAGTATAGATAAAATGGACGGATAAATTACATAAATTCGGATGAAATCTGGCGCATCACAGACAGATTTTTCGTAGGTTGTGAATTGAGCTCAAACTTCACATTCGTAAATATGAAAGACATTTTCGGATAAACTGGGGACCACGGCTATTGCACATGTCCAGATGGGCTTGGTCATGGCCACGCCCACCGGCTTCACCCCCGTAGTTTCTAAAGTGAGCTATCAAATAGTCAAAGTCAAAGTACTTTATTCATAAATGTACAATTTACACTTCAATTAATAAAAAACAAAAACAAAAGAAAGAGCATACAAATTGTATACATTTTCAAAGTTTGAAATGACTACTTTGCTGTATTATAACAATTATTGTACAGAAAAATGTCAAGCATTATACGAGTATAATATGCCTTATAGCCTTCACCTCTATCGGCAGACATTGACTGCCATTTTTTTTAAAATCTAAATTTTTTCACGTGAACCTCAACCTTACCCAACCTTACCCAATGTTAAACGATGATGCGGTCTACGATGTAGCGCTCGTTTTTGCTAGTAATTATTAATATTTTAAAACAAATAAAACAATTTTTACAATATTATAAGTGTATATTTTAGAAAGTTTTCCATAATGAGACAGATAACACTTAAACCGAACTTAATTAAATTACAATTTAGATAAATAGATTTTTATTACTTAAGAATAAATAATGATCCTTATTCTAATGTCTTTATGGTATAAATACAAATGAAACATCGTGGATAATTTTATTAATCGGGGATTACGAAACTTGGTGACCTCTCGAAAGTTGACAAGAGTACAGAACCGTAGACAGCCAATGAGCGCTCGTGATTGTGTATTTGTGTGCGTGTGTTTGCGTATATAACGTTCGACTAACACAATGAACTCTCAAGGCCCCCGAGGGGGTACGGTACGGCGCGCGGGGCGGGGTGCCTCTCGAAGTAACTTACGACCTCTGAAAGACGTCTATCAGTATAGACGTGCTTAAAAAAGCGTGCTCATAAGTTTGCTTAAAATTAGCATGTTCTGCAACTGTTTACATTTGCCAGTAATAAGCATGTTTTGTATTTTAGCCCCCGACCAAAAAGTGGGGTGTTATGTATATAAGTTCGATGTCGATGTCTGTCTGTCAGTGGCACCGTAACTCTCAAACGGATGGACCGATTTCGATGAGTTTTTTTATTTGAACCACTTTCCTTGCGGTGGTTCTTAGCTATGTTTGGTATATGGATTTTAAATGGCCACAAAATAGTGGATAAAATATTTTTCACATCCCACAATATGTGTATCAAATAATAGGGCTTAACTGTTAGAATAAAATTCAAATCCAAGATGGCTACCAACACAAAAAGTGCGAATTACATATATTTTTTCACTCCCTCTTGAGTAGTAGTATAGTCAAGACAAGGTAGTTGGGGGTAACTCACTTTTTTTTGGGTCAAATGCTCAATTATTAGCAATATTGGGTCAAACGCGCTCCTAATGAGAGCTTGCTCAATAATATATGCTTACGTGCTAGGAAATGAGCATTTCCGTACCGACACTTAGGGTTGCTTAATATTTAAAGTTCAATAGCAAAATGTGACATTAAAACAATATTATTTATGCCTCCCTAACGAACCGAACCGAAATAAATGACCTTACAACTAAAACTTACGTTACTGCTGCCTCAGCCTAAAGAAATGCGTGATATAACAATAAATTCAGTCATCTAAACGAAATAACTAACAATTTTGACACTAATAACTTATGAAATGGTGAGAAAAAAACACAGCAATAGCATCAATACAGACGCGCGACTAAACTAAACTCTTAAAGTACACATTTTAATTTAGAATATTTTAATTTAGCCTTTTTGAACGCGAAAAAAAAATATGTTTAAAAAAGTTTCAATAGATGGCGCCTGTCTCACACCTAACATGATTTGAACATATTTTTTCAGAGTGCAAATAGATATATGTTAAACTAGATTTCCGCCCCGGCTTCGACCGTGGTACATTATATAGCACTCATCAGGATCCCGTACATATACAACGGTGAAAGAATGACTGAAATCGGTTCAGTCATTCCTGAGTATATCGCTTTCAAAAACCTCTTCAGCTACCTGCTACGCCATCTGTCGGAAATTGGTCATACCAACTCAGATTTAGAAACAAATTTGATTAGCAAAGGTTTATATTCAATGACGCAATCTTAGACACATGCTGTCATGTCAAAGCACGCTACGAAAGCTCTCAAAAAGGATTTTTTTCCCCGATTTTGTTACATTCTTGATTCATGCTCCGCTTCTATTAATAGTAGCGTTATGTTCTATAGCCTATATCCTTCCTCGATAAATGGACTATCCAATAGAAAAAGAATGTTTCAATTCGGACCAATACTTCCCGAGATCCTAGCGTTCAAACAAACAAACTCTTCAGCTTTATAATATTAGTATAGATGATATGTTCGTAATTTCGTCAAATATGGTGCAAATATTTCATATTGCAAAAAATCTGTTATAAAATTAAACATTGGAGCCACTTTGGAGCGAAATTGAGAACTGTATAATTTGCCATGTCTATTTCCATCTTAACGCGCTTTGTTTTAAAGTTCTGCCAATGTACACTGGGCAGTATGACTTCTGTTTTGGCAAATTACATTCTCAATACTGACAAGTATACATCTTTACTCTTAAACAAGCCAAAGACATGGAACAATCTGTTGCAAAGTTGCCGTATTGTCGTAAAAAAAGCATTTTTTTAGAATGATATATGTAAATAAATACTAGTCGTGAAAATGTAGTATTAAAATAAAAATTCACTAGCATCTATTATGGCATTAACTAGGTAAGCACTTTTATTCGAGCGAGATTTTCATTTTCGGTATGTATTTGAGGTAGACTGTAGAGACGTTGATTCAACGAACAGTTCATTTCAACTGTTTACTATGCATGAAGGGATATACTAGTTCACAGTTCTCTGGTAAACTAGTCGCAGAATGAACTATACAAATACAACCATTATATCTAGGACGCAAAGAGTTTACATATCTATACTAATATTATAAACCTGAAGAGTTTGTTTGTTTGAACGTTAGGATCTCGGGAAGTACTGGTCCGAATTAAAAGATTATTTTTCTATTAGATAGTCTATTTATCGAGGAAGGCTATAGGCTATAGAACATAACGCTACTATCAATAGAAGCGGAGCATGAATCAAGAATGTAACAAAAACCGGAAAAAAATATTCCTTTTTGAGAGTTTTCGTAGCGTGCTTTGACCACAGACTAAGTAGAGAGATCCACTTGACATGACAGCATGACAGCAATTACGTCAACTTCAACTTCAAATTTTTATCTTGGCTTCTATTCGGTAATGTCACCGTAATTTCGCCAATGTCCAATATTGCGTCATACAATATAAACCTTTGCTAATCCAATTTGTTCTAAATCTGAGTTGGTACGACCAATTTCCGACAGGTGGCGTAGCAGGTAGCTGAAGAGGTTTTTTTGTTTGAAAGCGATATTCTCAGGAATGTGTGAACCGATTTCAGTCATTCTTTCACCGTTGGATATGTACGGGATCCCGATGAGTGCTATATAATATACAACGGGCGAAGCCGGGGCGGACATCTAGTACTACATATAGAGTTAGAACAAACGCTTTACACCGAAAGCACGGGTCTGATCGCTCTTGTGGAAGTCTCATAGTTTTGTCGCGCACATCACTATGTCGCCATAGCTAATATGCACGTCATCGGCTTACGATTGGTACAAAGGAACCGTGCGGAAAACCCGGATCTATTTACATATTCTCTATCTAAGACGTTTTTGTTTTTTTTTTTTTAAACTAGTTATTAGCAAGCAAACTTTTGCTTGGGCTTCTGTATTTGAGTTTTAATATCTACTGCCGCCATCTATGATACTATTGTGATACAACTGGTGTTGTGTGTGAATTGTCCACCAATATTTATATTTATTTATTTTATATTTTAACTCTTTCATTTTCAACAAGCTCAATTTTAATAACGCTTTAACATATACACTATACAGCCTTAAGATCTGACCTTTTCTTAAAACGCGTATAAAACACTAATACGCGTCTTAAATACAATGTCGAATCGATATAAATATATATAAAAAAAATCTTAATATATAAACTAATCACAGGTGTTCATATCTCATTAAATACTTATTCAGTTTTTAGATTACCCTACACCAAAGAGTTTACATATACTACGTATAGAGTTGGCACAAACGCTTTACACCGAAAGCACGTGTAGCGTCTTTCTTGCCTTGTCGCTCTTGTGGAAGTGTCATACTTTTGTCGCGCTTCTCTGTTGCCATAGAAAGTATGCAAGTGATCTTACGATTGACACCAAGGAACCGTGCGGAATATCTAACTCTATACGTAGTATTATGTAAACTCTTTGCACTTAACGAATATTATGAATAAAGATTAATATTTTTATTTGATTAAATCCAAGAACTTCACATGTTACGCAGCAAGTAAAAGATAGAAGAATAAAAGAAGAGAAGCAAGAAATGAAGCAAGCAAACAGTGCAAGAATACATTTCGAAGAGTCTGCAGCAGATTTACATGAATATAGGGTAATATCCTTAAAAAAACTAAGTAGTCCGTCACTAAGATAGCAAAAAATATTGTACCTACACATATTTTTTATTTTGTTAATTAGGGTCATGTTTCATGTATCAACCCGCGTTGGTCCAGCGTGGTGGGTTGCAGCCTTGACTCTCTCCTCGCGAGAGAAGGCCCCGAGTCCCAGCAGTGGGAACATTTAGTGGGCTGTGTATACTATCTATCTCGTCTCTTTCAGAAAGTCATCCTTTTCCGGGTATCTGACTTCTATGTGAGGGTTCAGAAGGGTAAGGCGTCTTCCATCTGAACGGTCATCAGGGAGTCTTCGTGGTGTATCTCAAGTAGGGCTTCGGTCCCGTCGTTGAAGGGAAATGATACGCTGCCGTCGATTACCAGACCTGGAACGAATGAATACATTGTTATAGTAAAAAATATCCATTAAAAATGTAATAGTAGATTATGGCACGAGTGTGTAAAGTTAGACATTACCGCTGAGGCGCTATTGAGACCCGAGTCTTGGCGAGGGTCTTTTTTTTTTAACTATAATAGTTTCGCACTTGACCACCATCTCGCCTGATGTTAAGCGATGATGAGATCTACGATGGAGCGTGCTTACCTAGAAAAAAAACGATTCACTCTCGATTTGAAGACACCAACATTGTAACCATCAGGGAAAACCCACTCAGGCAACGCATTCCACAACCTAGACGTTCTTATCACAAACGTGGAGTCAAATCTCTTCGTTCGCGTTTTTGGAACATCAACTATGAAACGATGTCGCCCTTTTGTGGAACGAGAAGTCCGATAGAAGAAAGGGCAAGGTGGTATTAGATCATGCAGATCAGTTGCACACTCTCCGAAGTGTAAGTAAGTGTTGTGTTCTGTCTTAAGATAGCCAATGACAGTAATCAATAGACACACACAAAACACACGTGTGTCTTAAGACGTTTTTCAACACACTTGTGAATAAAATAATAATAAAAACCCTAAACAATAAAAACTAAATGTCAAAAATGTTTCGTTATAGCGGGAATTAATTATCAGTTGTCAAAAAATGCGCGCGCAGCTAACAATGGCGACCAGTCACAGACTAAAAAAAATAGTTTTTTTTTGTCTGTCTGCGGATATATACATAGTCCTCCTTGACGTATTCGTCAACGGCGAACCAACTAAGAGCGATTATGCCCGCGAACATGGCTCGCAAAACCAAGCTTTGTTTTAAATGTCCTATCGCATGACCCACAATGCAATAGGCCATTCGAATTGTATGTATAGGTGTAGGAAGGCTTTGGGCGGGTCCTATTAATGAGGCGGATAACGTTTTAGCCACGTACAAAAAGTGGAATTCAAAGTTTTCTTTATTGCAAAGAAAATTCACGTTAATATTTGAGTAAAAGTTTTATTTTTATACACGTACAAGTTGAATTTGTCTTTGTCTGTGTCCATTGCGGCTAATAACCGAAGCAACTGGATCGATTATGAGGGGACTTACCTACCAGATAGCTGATCTTCTAAGGCATAATATAGGTTACTTTTACTTGAGAAATGTAACAGCGTGTGATACGAGTACACGTGTGTATTGATAATTATTTATTAGCATCCTCGGCTTCCTTAAGACCCTCGCCTAACGGCTCGGATCTCCATTACAAAAATTGCACATCACATTCCAGCTAAATAAGCTACGTACCCGCGTCTGTGCAGTGGCTCTTCACCCGCACGGTGCCCGCCTTGTCTCTCACCCGCAGTCCCCGGGGCACGGGCCAGTCCTCGAACGTTATGTACTCGCGGACCGAGTACGCTAATTGCGGGGAATCTATAACAAAATAAATGTGCTTAGGACACAGAAGAACGGCAGAAGTAAAAACTAATATAAGAAATTACTGTTAACAACTGTTGAATAATAAAAAAAAAAATATATATATACGGTCGAATTGAGAAACCTCCCTTTTTCGAAGTCGGTTAATAAGCGCGATTATATGTTAATTGAATTTAGTAAGCACAACGACATAGCAGTGACAGATGCGGCTGAAGGACTAGTATCCATGGCCCTGAATAACTTAAAATGAAATTCGTCAATTGCGAGTCGGGCTCGCCCATGAAGGCTTCAGTAGCAGCAAGTAACATAATACAAAAGTTTTTGTACTTCGTTCTTACTTTAACCAGTGTTTTAACAATAGTCAATTTATGACGTATTAAAATAAAACTACTTACTATATATCATTCAAGCCAATTTTCGTTGATAGTTTACATGGTAATGTACATCATACACTTTTTCTATTTTTATCATTCTCTTATTTTAGAAGTTACAGGGTGGGGACACTTTTTACCACTTTGGAACAGTCCCTCGCGCAAACTATTCAGTTTAGAAAAAAAATATGTTAGACCTCAATATCATTTTTGATGACCTATCCATAGATACCACACACGTAAGGTATTGATCAAAAAAATGTTTTTTCAGAAAAATTTTTAGGGATGTCCCGTCCCATACATAACGGGACACCCCTAAAAATTTTTGTTTTATTTTTATTTTTTGTATCAAAATCTTAATGCGGTTCACAGAATACATCTACTTAACAAGTTTCAATAGTATAGCTCTTATAGTATCGGAGAAAAGTGGCTGTGACATACGGACGGACAAACAGACAGACAGACACGACGAATCTATATGGGTCCTGTATTTTGCCATTTGGCTACGGAACTCTAAAAATAAAGTGACAAAAGACAGACAGCAGCTGTTTCTTTCTCGATCTGGCACATCAGATGTCGTCCGAACATCTCTTTCACTTCCAAACGTGATGTTGCGCTACATTCACAACCTACGAAAAATTTTGCGTGTGTTGCGCCAAAAGAAGAAGAATTCGCGTCAAAACAAAAACTAGTGTATTTAGATGAATATTAAGTCCACAAAAAAATACTGAGAAGTTACATAACATTTTTATCATAGGGTTCAGATACTGGCTTACTATTTACTATATGGTGAATGATAAGTCTTTATTGTCCACACCTTAAAATAATACATAAATTATAAAGCAAAAACAGTAAAACTAGTGAAACAACTGGTGGCCTTATCGCTGAAAGGTATTTCTTCCAGGCAACCTTGATATCCCAGATACCCGTCCTAAGTAGGCACTAGTCCAGTAATGACTGCATTACTGTATATATCGCAGCCAACTAGCCGTTCAATCAACGGCCTAGACTCTTTACTAAACAGCTCCCACTTCCGTTTAATCAAACGGCTGGGCAAATAACTTGATCGTTCACATTTACTAGGTACCACAATATTTAGTTACTTTGGATCGGTTATTAGTAGAGATTTACTACGATAACATGACCCTCCCGAATTCAAAACGTTTGAAAGTATTTGTGAAAGAATATACAACGCACCACCATGCATGTGTGCGTACTGCTACTGCAGACGAATAATTACAACTACATACAAACTCTTTCGTAAGGATGTGACTACACACATCTAAACAGTAATTTGGAGGGGCGGGCCATGTTATCGTAGTAAATCTCTACCTAGGTAAGGGCTGTCACGAAATTGACAAAAAAAGAAAAGGAAAAATGTCTCACAATTTGACGGTTTCACTACGTACACACCGAAAAATAATGCGTAAAAATGTCACGGTTCACAATATTTCGACAGATTACAATGTCGCTAGTGAGCATGTAATATAACAGTGTTTAGAATTATATATATTTTTAAACAAAAAGAGGGGTGTTATAAGTTTGACGTCGATATATGTTTGTCTGTGCGTGTGTCTGTCTGTGGCAACGATTCTCTCAAACGGATAGTCCGATTTCAATGAGGTTTTTTTTCATTCTAAAACTAGTTTCCGTGTGTTCTTAGCTATCTTTGGTTAATATCAATTCAAGACGGCCAAAATACCACAAAGTTCCACAAAATGGCGGACAACATTTTTTTTCACAACCTACCTCAGTATGGGTATCAAATGAAAGGGCTTGACTAGTAAAATATTGTACAAATTACAAATATAAGGCAGTTGGTGGGTAAATGAGACTTTAATTTTGTTCTTGTGTAATTTATGAAGGCCACAATATAGATCTGTCACATGGAACAAAAGTATAGTATCTCTCCACCTGGAAGGCGATTTTTTACTTTCTACTTTTTTTTTAACTATAATATGTTCCACACACCTTAGACATTCTTATCACTAACGTGAAGTCAAACCACTTCATTTGTGTCATTGGAACATCAACCGTGAGACATTGTCGCTTTTTCGGAATACGAGAAGTCTGTTAGAAAAAAGGGAGAGGTGGTATTAGAACATGCATATCAGTTGCACACTCTCCGAAGTACATCCGATAAAAACCCGATAAGCTAGCAATTTTGCGGCTATGTTCAAGGTTTAAAGAGGACTTCAGAGGACTATCTGACCTGGTGGAAACATCAGCCTCTGGTTGTACATCTCGGCCACCTCCCTCGCCGTCTCCAGTTTGGTGTCCACCTGAACCTTCAACTCTTCGGAGAGGATCTTCATCAGCTCCAGTACTGAGTGGGTGCGTAGGCAGTTTATACTGGAACAGTGAAAACGTTCTAAGTAATTCGATCTTTTTTTTTGACGTGTCATCGATTCAATTTTGAGGTAATCCTACATTTAAAACTATTTTTTTTTTTTCGAGTGAAATCTTCTTTTACTTTCGGGCAAATATACACCAAGTGACGATGACGTGAGTTCCATGATTTTTGTTCAACCTCAAAACAACTAAACGCGCCCAAAGAATTTTCTAATAAAGAAATACCTATAGATAGATAGATAAACTCTATATTACACTTATTTAAAAAACCAAAACTTAAATTGGAGACGTTATCTTTACGAGCGATCTCTTCCAGGCAACCGCAGAATGAAAAAGGAGAAATGAAGCAAATGAGTCTATAAAACCTACCTATAATGCCAGGAGGTACTTCCGGTGCCGGTCGTGACGCAGAGTCCGGAGCTCTTCGTGTGCGTCCACTGTCCCTTGTCTATTTGAAGCCGGAGGAGAGACACTCTCGACGTCACACTCTCTCCTATGAACACCTGAAAGAGATAAACATATTTCTATCATGAAAAACTCCTTCGTGGCTGTTTCATTATGGAACTAAGTTCTTTACGGCTTGAAGGAGATAGGGGATTTGCTACGCAACGGAACTGAAATAAATATTGGTGGACAATTCACACACAACACCAGCTGACCTCAAACTAAGCAAAGCTTGTAATATGGCGGCCAACTAGCTGATATAATACTTATGTAGTTCTAAATACATACTTATTATACATAGAAACACCCAGAAATGTCGAGACTAAAACCGTAAGAAAAATACATAACGGAATTAACGCGTAAAAACTACCCGTAACAGACAGACAGACAGACAAACTCTTTGTTATACATACCAGAAGACATTAAATGAAAAAAAACAATAGCAAATAAAAATAACTTATAGCTAGTGCCATAAATGGCGGCCTTATCGCTTATAGCGATTTCTTCCGGGCAACCATTAATGGTTAAAATAAAAGGGGAAAACAAATTGAGGGTATGGTGCGAAAGTAACAGCAAGAAGAAAACAATACTAATGTCGTCATTTATGATGGCAAAAAATTAATAAAAAAACAACGAAAAATAAATAAAAATACTACTTAGCAAGATCAAACAGTAATCAGTTTTGCCAATTTTATTTTTCAGATGAAAATTTAGCATCCATTTGCAAATTGTGTTGCTTCTATATTATCCCAAGGAACTTCGTTCCTACCTGGTGCCTGATGGTAAGAGATATTAAATGTTATATCTCTGTACCCTGTAATTTCACATTTGAAACATTGCCATTCAAACCGGAACACAGTAACCTTTGCACATATTTTTTGGTGGTTTAATAGCTGACAAAGGTGTGGTACTTCCCCAGGCGGACTGTGCAAAGAGTCCTACCAATACAAAGCTGTGGTACTCCCCCAGGTGGACTCTACAAAGAGTCCTACCAATACAAAGGTGTGGTACTTCCCCAGGTGGACTCTACAAAGAGTCCTACCACTACAAAGGTGTGGTACTTCCCCAGGTGGACTCTACAAAGAGTCCTACCAATACAAAGGTGTGGTACTTCCCCAGGTGGACTCTACAAAGAGTCCTACCAATACAAAGGTGTGGTACTTCCCCAGGTGGACTCTACAAAGAGTCCTACCAATACAAAGGTGTGGTACTTCCCCAGGTGGACTCTACAATGAGTCCTACCAATACAAAGGTGTGGTACTCCCCCAGGTGAACTCTACAAAGAGTCCTACCAATACAAAGGTGTGGTACTCCCCCAGGTGGACTCTACAAAGAGTCCTACCAATACAAAGGTGTGGTACTCCCCCAGGTGAACTCTACAAAGAGTCCTACCAATACAAAGCTGTGGTACTCCCCCAGGTGAACTCTACAAAGAGTCCTACCAATACAAAGCTGTGGTACTCCCCCAGGTGAACTCTACAAAGAGTCCTACCAATACAAAGCTGTGGTACTCCCCCAGGTGAACTCTACAAGGAGTCCTACCAATACAAAGGTGTGGTACTTCCCCAGGTGGACTCTACAAAGAGTCCTACCAATACAAAGGTGTGGTACTTCCCCAGGTGGACTCTACAAAGAGTCCTACCAATACAGTTTAGTTTGTTTACCTCGTTTAAAGCTAAGTAGGGCAGCACTTTGGCGCACAGCGTTTGTTGCGGGTCTTCGGTCTCTGTGCAAGTTGGAGATAGCCTCGGCTCGCTGTCAGGTCGCATCGGTGGGTACCTGAACACAAATCAATAAGAAGATAAGATAAGAAAACTCTTTGTTAAAAGCCATAATACAAAAGAAAAACAATTAACTGAACTAAATATAAAACAGGACATTTCAATTGGTTGCCTTATCGCTTAAAGCAATCTCTTCCAGGCAACCGTGCACTGATTAGATACAAAAGATAGTAACATGTAATCAATGTATTTAATATGTTTAATTTTCGACTTCCAAAAAGGAGGAGGTTATCAATTCGACCCCTATGTTTTTTATGTATATTACCTGATTTCTCGAGAACCCCCGTACCGATTTTAAAATCTCTTTTTATGCTCGCATGGGTATCTTTCCCGAATGGTCCCATATAAATGTTATCGAAATCGGTCAAGTGGTTTTTGAAATATGAACCAAAACCTAAACTTTGCATACAATTTCCAGGATGACGTAATTGTAGATTTCACAAAAGTTATGAAAGTCGAACCTGTAGCTAAGAAATTGAGTTAATAAAAACTTGGTTTGTACGAAAATAGTTTATTATACTTATGGAGGGTTGAGGTAAGGAACATCATCTGTGTAGATTAAAAAGTGTCCGTTGAAATACATTAAGGTGCGTCCCCCAGCAAAACGAGTTCTTTGTCCAGTTTTCAAAGCTATCTACTCATTAGCCAAAACAAATATCAACAAATTATTGTAATTATCATGCATCTACTCGAAAACCCCGCCATTATTTGGATTTTGTACTTACACCAACGGATAGGCAATACCATTACGAACATTTTGGTAGAAATATTTGTTTTCAAAAGACCAAAATCTGATTTTATAAAGAGTTTATTCTAAAATTTTAGCGTAAAACAGCGAGAAAGCCTACTGTTTCTCTCTTGCTCTTTCTTGCAGTGTGCGATGAGGTTAGAAATATTCAAGGTCATTTGCTCGGGGTATGCCTTTAAATTAGGGTGGTAGGACTCTTTGCAGGGTCCGTCTGGGATTGCTCATTTAAAGGTATTAGACAGATATTTATTACATGAATTATATCGTGGGTTCGATTCCCACCCAGTGCAAATATTTGTGTGATGAATTCAAATGTTTGCACTGTGCCTGGGTGTTTCTATGTATAATAAGTATTTACAACTATATAAGTATTATATCAGCTATCTGGCCGCCATATTACAAGCTTTGCTTAGTTTGGGGTCAGATGGTGTTGTGTGTGAATTGTCTACCAATATTTATTTATTATTCATTTATATATTTTGATAAGTTTAGTAGGATCTTACCTGCTAAAGTGCAATGTGTGTAAATCCACTGGTGTAATCTTGTCCAGTAGTTTTGGCTCGCTCGTCACTGTGGTGCGTATCCGGGACCGCCGCATCCAACGAAATTTACCCTGGGGGAAACAAAAAATCATCTTTTTATGTATATTATTTTGATGTGACAACGTTTAATAAGTCAATGAACAAAGGCTGCATGCACGAAAGTGTCCCGTTATATCCCGTTACGCTCATTGTACGCTTACGCCGCATCTATCAATGTTTTGGTATGACGTTGGCAGAGTCCGCCTGGGGGAAGTACCACACGTTTGCCAGTTATCCTACCGCCAAGCAGTAATGTGCCAACATTACAGTGTTCCGGTTTGAAGGGCAATGTTTCCAGAGAAATTACAGGGCTTAGAGATCCAATAGCTGCGTGTCACTGTGCCGGCACTGGCAGGCAGGTTGCCTACCATCAGGCACATGTCCTGCTCGTCTCGTCACTCCTTATTAAAAAAAACCTACTGAACCGATTTCAAAAGTTTTTTCACCGTAGGATATGTACGGGATCCTTGAACGATATGCTATGTATGTATGTACCACAGGCATATAGTCAAAGTCAAAGTACTTTATTCATAAATGTACAATTTACACGTCAATTAATAAAAAATAAAAACAAAAGAAAGAGTATACAAATTGTATACATTTTCAAAGTTTGAAACTACTACTTTACTGTATTACAATAATTATTGTACAGAAAACTGTCAAGCATTATACGAGCTTTATTGCAATTGTACTAACCTATGTCAAATTTATTTATTTACATTTTTTATGGGAACTTTGCCATCACACATATATATATATATAGGCTATGTATGTATGTACCACAGGCGAAGCCGGGGCGGACCGCTAGTTATACTATAAAAAACTCGGCGGCGACGAAGCGTTCTGAAGATACTTGATTAGTTACCTCGTTCAGTGCCTGTAGGGCTCCGGAGACGTCGTTGGAGCACCAGTTGGGTAGACAGAGCCTTCCCACAGACTTGTGAGGCGCGCTGTTGAAACCAATCACAGGCTTTCTGGAATTACAACAAGTTGAGACTGAAATATTGGTTTTAAGCTATTATAGTTATCCCCTATAAGGGGGGGGGAATCCATAAATTGCGTATCGCGAATTTTTCTTTACCCCTACCCCAACCTTGTCACAGACAGACAGACAGAGACACTTTATTATGCACACCAGAAAAATACATACAATTAAACAATAAAGCTGGTCACATTAAATTTGTGAGACCTCGCTCCTACCTAGTGTGACGTCACATGTTTTGCTATTTTTGTTTAAATTTAGTGTTGTTATACCTACTTAGATACAATTTTTTTTTTAAATGTGAGGTCACAACATTGGAGACTCCTCCCCATTGTCACACTTCATCGATCGATCATCGACCGACCGACGGACTGTTAACGATTTCTTGAGGTCCAACCAACGCATGCCAAACGCCGACCGACCGCAGAGCGCGGCAGCCGCGCGCGCCGCGGGCGTAAAACGCGTCGTGAGTTGTGCTTCCAATTTTTACAATACAGTTATTCAAAACAGAGTCAGTATCTTACATTTCCATAAAATAGTATAAATGTAGGATTCATTCTTAAATAATAAAACAATAATTATGGCATGTGCTTTAAATTTTTAAATACTTTTTTTTTAAATAAAAAGTGACGATACGAGCAGGACATGTCCCTGATAGTAAGTAACATGCCTGCCACATAACAGCACAGTGACACGCAGCTATTGGAACATGAAGAGTCTAAATCATTACCTAGCATTGTACTGCGCTCATCACCCAGAGATCTAAGACTTTATATGCCTAAGCCCTGTAATTTCCCTGGAAACATTGCCCTTCAAACCGGAACACAGTAATCTTTGCACATTACTGCTTGGCGGTAGAATAGCTGGCATAATAACCTAACATATATTTATATTGTTAGGTTTTCTTAAATACCATGTCCCCTTTTAATGTAATGTTATCGTGTTATGGGTGTCAACACGTCATTAGTTGTTATTAAGTCTGTTAGTCATGTTTATAGCGATATTACTATCTGGCAACTTATTTTGGAATTGTTAAAAAGAGGAGGGATGGGAACACTTTTTATGATGGCGGATAACGCGGTGCGCTTGATTGTTTTGTAAAGTTGTGATTGTAACGCATTATACAATTTGTAAAACTGGTGAAGATTGATAAAGAATGAATAAACGGAGCAATTATTTCAAAGTGGATCTAGATTTCATTTTCATGGACCTGAAAAGTATAATATCTGCATTCTACAGAAGCTGCGGGCCCGCAACCGCTGTGGACGCGGCTGAAAATCGCTCCATGAGTTGTTAGCCTTCGGTGACGATGACGAGAGTTCCATGTTTTTTTTAATCTGTGTTTAAAATTGCTCAATACGCCTAAACAAATGTTCCCTTCAGAAACATACATCTGAATTAAGAACCACCTTTTTTGAAGTCGGCTAAAAAGTTGCCATATACCTAATCGATTTGCCTAGATAGTAGATACAGTTAGGGACCTGGCAACACCGAACAGGGTACTCTACGGCCCTAGCGGGTAAAACTTACGTGTTATCTCTAACTCTAGAAGCTGCTAGAAGGAAGGTGCCGTCTCCACCGCAAGGTACCACCACATCGCACCACCTTATCATATCTTCGTCGTACGTCAATCTGTAAAGAAAATGCTACATAAGTGATACATTTCGGAAACTGTGCAACTGAGCTGCACTTTTTTCTATAGGACTGCTCGTAGACAAAGCAATCTACAATAAACACCACACTTTTGTTGTGGTGGGATTCTCTTTGCAGAGTCCGCTTGGCGAGTTACTACACCTATGCTATTTATTCTACCGCCAGCAGTATTGTGCAAACATCCCATGTTAATTAGATAACATTTGACATATATCATGTATAATTAAAAAACTTAAACATACTAAAGCATCTTATTTTTTTCTCTTTTAGAGAGAATATGTGATGTTTTTGGTACACAAAATATTTAATATTGTAAATTTTAATTATTGATTTCAATCCATCTTGTGTATTATACAAGTATGTATATACCTGTTTCGTGAGTTGTTTATTCCTGTAGCCATGACTGTACCTTGTATGACTAACATGTTGTAATGGTGAATAAATGATCTGAATCTGATTCGCTGTGTTCCGGTCTGAACGGCAATGTTTCCAGAGAAATTACAGAGCATAAAGATAAATCATCTTATATCTCTGGGTGGCGAGCGCAGTGCATTGCTTGGTTACAATGTGTGTGCTCTTCATGTTCCACTTCGTGTCACTGTGCTGTTATGGGCGGGCGTGTTGCTTACCATCAGGCACATGTACTGCTCGTCCCATAACTATACTATATAAAATACTCTTTAAATTCGAGGTTTATTCATCTATTTTCTCAAAAAAAAACAAAATTTGACTTCAATTTAAAATTCAATTCAGTCACTCGACCTTGTATGTAACTTCTAAACACTCGTACAAATACGGTATTTGCCTAAATTTTTAAAATCGTTTAAATGATTTATGATTTTTGTAGTGGTAGGACTCTTGGCAGAGTCCGCCTGGGGAAGTACCACACCTTTGCCAGTTATTCTACCGCCAAGCAGTAATGTGCAAACATTACTGTGTTCCGGTTTGAAGGGCAATGTTTCCAGAGAAATTACAGGGCTTAGAGATATAAGATCTTAGATCTCTGGGTGACGAGCGCAGTGCAGTGCTAGGTAATGATTTGGACTCTTCATGTTCCAATAGCTGCGTGTCACTGTGCTGTTATGTGTCAGGCATATTGCTTACCATCAGGCACATGTCCTGATCGTCTCGTCACTCATTATTTAAAAAAAAAAAAAAACATAATATACATACCACATGAATATTTCCGCAAGAGCCACTGATTTTACATTAAAAATAAATGTTTAATGTATAGAGTTCGAAAAGCCCGCCAAAAACGCTGTGTCTGGTCATGTGACGCGCGTGACGTCACACGCCAGTAAATATATCACTGTTCTCAAAGAAACCGTTTGCTATAGATGGCATATTTACTGGCGTGTGATGTCAACGGCGTTGTCATCCTTAACAGTGCGTTTACGTCGAAGATAAAAATTCAGTATTTTTTTCAATTTTCATTGGCGTATTTCACAAAAAATACACACTATATCTCCGAAGATAGAGTGAAATATGTTTATTTAATGTGTTATCTAATAAGATTATCATAATTTAGGCTATATTTTCAACATTGTCAAATACCGTATTATACATATAAGAATCTATCACTATATCGTCTAAATAATATATCAAATTTTAGTTTTTTGTTCATATTTCCAAAATCGCCACACCGATTTCCACCTCTCCACCTCTGAACCTTTGACACCATCACCACCACCACCTCTGAACTATGATCTACCAAACAAACAAAAACACTGAGGGTGTTTTTGTTTTTGATTCACATTTGGCGGAACTTTCGCGTAACATCCTACATGTAATCTTATACCTTTAAACGAGCAATTCTTGTAGGTATATATGTTACGGTAAGAGTGAATAATTGAAGATTGTTAATAATTATCTATTATTATTAATAATTACCGAAAGTCGAGGTTAAAGTGATAAATTAATCACATTTGTCGGTTACTATTAATAATTTAACGCTAGTAGTGATAAATGTAATAAGTGGCCAAGGATTGCGGGGCGGGGCGGTGTGTGCGACGTGCGAGAGGTTTAATGAGAACCAGATTTAATGAAAAATGCCTTGAAATAAAATCGGAGAAAGGAAAAAATCATCTTGTGAATAACACGAGATGAATATTTTAAAACCTAACCTAACCTAACCTATAAAAACTATCATAAAAAAACCCCTAACCTAACCTACATAAATTATAAATAAATACCTGCTGGTCAAAAAACATTGGGTTTTCATTTGTTTTATAACTTTTACCAATATTTGTCGTGAATTATTAATAATTACTACTAAAAGTAATAAATAAATATTGGTGGACAATTCACACACAACACTATCTGACCCCAAACTAAGCAAAGCTTGTGTGATGGCAGCCAGATAGCTGATATAATACTTATATAGTTTTAAATACATACTTATTATACATAGAAACACCCAGACACAGTGCAAACATTTGAATTCATCACACAAATATTTGCACTGGGTGGGGATCGAACCCACGACCCTCGGCTACGCAGGCAGAGCTACTACCAACTAAGCCACTAGGGCAGTCGAATAATAATTTTCGTAATAAATAGTAATAAATTTCGATCGTTTATTCACATTTACCAAAACATGTGGTTATTATTAATAATTTTGTTAAAATATTAATAATTTTCAATTAATCAGATTTACCGTGACATATATATATAGAATCTGAATCTCGGAAACGGCTCGAACGGTTTTCATGAAATTATGTATAGGTACAGGGGGGTTTCAAGGACGATAAATAGATCTAGCTAGGTTTTATTTTTTTAAAACATCATTTTATGCGCGTTTTTAGACAATGTAAAACTCCTACAATGTCATTAGAATCCGATAACTTATTTCGCCATTGTTCTTTAAGTATAAATCGCTCAGACGGAATATGCTCGCCCTCGGAGTCAACAGTCCCCGGTTCGAATCCTGATAGTTAGACTAGGACTTTTCTTTGTTCTTTTTTTTTTAGAAAATCTTATACTTAGAGCCTTTTATAAACGCATTTAATTCGTACGTAAGTATGTCTAAGTAAGTCATCACTACGTAATTCGTACCTGCCTGAATATCATTTAAAAAAAACCGAGCAAAGCTCGGTCAACCAGGTACTAACTATAATACAAAACATATAGTACAAAAAACATAGAACCAGATTGAGAAAGCACGATTTTGAAGTGGGTTAGGAACGTACTGTTTTATTTATAAGTTTAAAACAAGCAAACGAAAGACCCCCCCATTGGTGCTTACATAATACTTGGCCATCGACAAACATTAGCACAAATTTGCTTATCACAAATACATGACGCAACAACGCGTTTCTACAATATTATCTCTCACGGAATTCAATAATAAAACTTAACATAATAACATTGGCTCGGAAATCCGTAAGTCATGCGCTAAAACTTTTATCAATAATTATCTATTTCGATAAATCATCAAGGTTAATAATAAGACAGGCGTGCAAAAATATTATGATTATTGCGTTTTGGAAATCACTTAATTGTTACTTTTGTATAATACTGATATCCAGCGCTTTAATTGTTTACGTAATTATTAATAACATCATCATCAGTCTGTATTCGTCCACTGCTGGACAAATGCCTCTCTCAAAATACGCTACTCGGACCACACCTCGCTGCTTTTCTTATATCGTCACTCCATCTAGTCTCAGGGCGTCCTACACTATGTTTACCGACTCGCAATCTCCACTCCAGAACCCGTCTGCCCCAGCGGCTATCGGGTCTGCGACAGATGTGACCGGCCCACTGCCACTTCAGTTTGCTAATACGCTGAACTATGACAGTGACTTTATTTATCTGACGAATTATTTTCATAATCATCTATACTATAATTTTACAAAGCTGAAGAGTTTGTTTGTTTATTTGTTTCTGTTGATAGAGTAATCCTAGCATCGTTCTAGCTATTTTACCTACGAGTAAAATATGTGAAAAAATCCGGGCCCAGTTATCGCACTGGGCGCAGAAAAGGCCATTTACGGCAGTGATAATATAATGTATATTTATACAATACAGCTATAAATAAGTTAAAAGCCAGAGAATACGTTTTACGACTATAATTTTTAGACCGATGACCTTATCCACAAAGTGTATAAAGAATAGCAATAATGGTTTAAATTAGCGTAATAATTGTAAGAGTACCTACGCTGTAATTATGTGTAAATTATGATGCTTTGTGATTTTTTAATTGACTTCAACAAATTGTCAGTCATAGGGACTGCCGATAGAAGTGAAAACTAGTAACTCAGAATTTGATAGCTCACTTTGGAAACTATTCGCGTGAAACCGGAGGTCTCTGCTAGTCTGGAACTTTAAAGCATTGTCGTTTAAATAAGTCTTCTAAGCATGGCCATCTAGAAATGTTTTTATTATCATTTTACCATGGTCATCTAGAAATGAGTCCCGAGTAGGCCCAAGTTCACCAAAAGATTTCTTTCCTTTCCGATCATGACGCTGAGCTCAATTCACGGCCCAATCGAAAAATCTGTGTGTGGTGCGTGAAAAGAAATTTCCACTACAAAAACAAAAAAGTAGTCAAGTGCAAGTCGGACTCGCCCATGAAGTCTTCCGTAGCAGCAAGTAACGTAATACAAAACACTTGAATATGACCCAGAGCTCCCAAAATCGCGATTGTGCAGAGCTAAAATATGTGAAACCACTAGAATATATACGTCATTTGCGAGAGATCAACTATACTATTTAAGAGCATTCCTCTACAATAAAATTAATCCTATCTTAAACATATACTCTATGAATAGACAATTATGTAAGCAAACAGTAATGAAATGGCTTCTCTCCCAAAATTATGAAGCAACTGAATCAGTTCTAAAAGTACCTTTTTAAAAGATATTAGCTAATTAAAAATTTAAAAATGAATTAGCGAATTCTTGACAAGTGGTAATTTAATGACTTTCCATTCCCCTTTTCTTTTATCTCCCCGTCCTTTGTTCCTAACCTCTCCTCATAATCTTTCCAATCACCTATATCAATATAAATAAATATTTTTTTTTAATTTTTACAATTATTCTAGCTTCTTTGCATGTACATGATTTTGATTTTGAATTTTGTCATCTTTCCAAGTTACTTATTTCAATATAGTTTTATCATATTATTGTAATAATAATAGTGTTAATAATTTAAAACTTTTGCAATTTAGAATTAGACTTGCATGTCTCCATTGAGAATTATTAATCAGATTATGTTTATTATAAAATTCAATTTATTTGCCTAATTCAATAAAATTAATAAGTGGTTGTCTAAGTTTATGTAGTCGGGGAAGGCCTTGGTATCCCATCGCACAGGATAATCCTAGTTTGGGTGCCAAGTTCGTCCTACCAAGTTTATAGATATAATTAAACGATGTAAATGTATTCTTTGATCTGCCAATGTTTGTTGATGAAATAAATTATTCTTATTCTTATTCTTATTTTAGTTTTGTCATGCTCTTATTTTAGAAGTTACAGAGGGCGGGGTACATTTTACCACTATGGAAGAGTCTCTAGCGCAAACTATTCAGTTTAAAAAAAATATTAGAAACCTCAGTATCATTTTTGAAGACCTATCCATAGATAACTGACAAGTACGGTTTTGATGGAAAAAAATATTTGAGTTTCAGTTCTAAGTATGGGACACCCCCAAAATGTATTGTTTTTTTTTTCTATTGTTTTTATGAATATCTTAATGCGGTTCACAGAATACATCTACTTACCAAGTTTCAATGGTATAGATCTTATAGTTTCGGAGAAAAGTGGCTGTGACATACGGACGGACAGACATGACGAATCTATAAGGCTCCCGTATTTTGCCACTTGGCTACGGAACCCTAAAAAGTGTAGCATAGGTACATGTAGTTAATAAAATTACCTGCTGGCCATTTCGACCTTCCGCCCCATCTTCCTCAGCGTATCAGCTACCCTCTCTTCGAAGGCCTTCTGTTCCTTGTGGGTCGCCAACATGGCGTCGTAGTCAGACCCTCGCTTCCGGAGTATCTTCTCCAGTTCCGAGTCGCCGATGTTGTTGTGGCTGTGTCTGGAACAAGTTTTATGATAAATAACCTATTGTTGGACGTATAAACTAAGCAAATTGACCAACGACACGACATCGGTCGGTTCGTTCGGCGAGCATTCGCTACGTCACCGAAGACGATCCGAGAGTTCAACCTACAGATGGCCATCAGGTACAGAAATGCGGCCATTATTGGGGCTCTGAGCCGGGCTTAAAAAAAATGAGACTCACTAGAATTAGATTTTTTTTTCTACACCCCTATATTTTCTTTTTGTTCTATCAATCCAAGAATAATGTAAAAAAATTAAAGGTTCGGACCCCGGAGTCTGTTGAGTTGCTAAATAAAAAAAAAAGTAAATCATGTTACTAGAAATAGACACATAGTTGCCTGGAAGAGATCACTTTCAGGGATAAACTCACCAAATGCCGCAGTAATTAGAAATGTATTGATACATATTTTATTTTATGTGTATCTTTTTTTGGTGTCTCCATTAAGAGCTCTAAATAAATAAATAAAATAAATATTGGTGAACCATTCACACACAACACTATCGGACCCCAAAATAAACAAAGCTTGTACTATGGCGACCAGATAGCTGATTTCTGACAATCTAAATACAACAGCATCTTTTAAGGTTTTGAACCAAATTTGTTCTAAATCTGAGTTGGTACGACCAGTTGTTCTGTAATGACAGGACTCTTAGCAGAGTCCGCCTGGGGAAGTACCACACCACCTTCACACTCACGGCACACGGGGACCTTCACATACTACGCTGACGACACCGACGACGCCATCGGTCGGTTCGTGCGGCGAGCGTGGGCTGCATCACCGAAGACCATCCGCGATTTTAACCTACAGATGGCCATCAGGGACAGAAATGCGGCCGTTGTGGAGGCTCTGGGCCGGGAGGAGGCAGCTTAGGCAAATGGCAAAAGGCAATTAGGCAAACACTCGATGTCGAGTCGATTACTAGCGGAATCCCAACCGGTAGTGATCGGCTCTACAGACGAGCACTAGAATTAGATTTTAAATGTACCCAACTCCCTCCTATTTTCCTCTTCTTCTCCTTATCCAAGATATGTGTAAAAAACGATAATTGTAATGACAAAGATCACGGACCCCGGAGTCTGTGGAGTGGCTAATTTAAATTAAAAAAAAAGTACCACACCTTTGCCAGTTATTGTACCGCTAAACAGTAATTTGCAAACATTACTGTGTTTCGGTTGTAAGGGAAATGTTTGCAGTGAAATTACATGGCTTAGAGATATAATATCTTAGATATCTCTGGGTGACGAACATAATGCAGTGCTAGGTAATCATTTGGACTCTTCGTGTTCCAATACCTGTGTGTAACTGTTCTGTTACGTGACAGGTTTGTTGTTTACCATCAGGCACATGTCCTGCTCGTCTCGTCACTCTATACAATAAAAAAAAATGGCATAGGAACGCGCGCAGAATTTAGTAGCTATCTTAATCTTAATATATATAAATCTCCTGTCACGATGTTTGTCCGCGATGGACTCCTAAACTACTTAGCCGATTTTAATCAAATTTGGACACCGTGTGTAGATTGATCCAACTTAAAAGATAGGGTAGTTTATATTTCGATTAATGGGCTTTATGTGACAATATCCGAGCGAAGCCGGAACGGGCCGCTAGTATATACATATAAATCTCCTGTCACGATGTTTGTCCGCGATGGATTCCTAAACTACTGAACCGATTTTAAATTAAATTTGCACACCGTAAACAGTCTGGTCCAACTCGAAAGATAGGATAGTTTTTATTTCGATTAATAGTCTTTACATGACAATATCCGAGCGAAGCCGGAACGGGACGATAGTAGTGTTTATAAATATGAATAGATTTTTTTGTCTGAACGCGATAATCTCAGGAGCTACTGGACCGATTTCAAAAAATCTTTCACTGCTGTATATGTACATGATCCCAGAGTGCTATAGGCTATATATATTGTGTACAACGGGCGAAGCCGGAGCGGACCGCTAGTGGAATGATATAACGGAATGAAACACCAAAACAAGCTAATGGAATGTGCGCATACAATTGGCTTAATTGATAACATTGGCTCTTTGGACATCGCGCGATTTGCAAATAGAACGCAAGTAGTATAGATAGTATGTTAGGTTATTAGGTAGATAGATAGATATATACACTCAAAGAGTTTACATATGTATACTACGTATAGAGTTGGAACAAACTCTTTACACCGAAAGCACGGGTCTGATCGCTCTTGCCTTGTCGCTCTTGTGGAAGCGTCATAAAACCACAATAAAAGCCATAAACCTAAACATAAAGTTGGAAGTGTCATACTTCTATCGCGATCGAGTCCGCAGCACATCACTCCGTTGCCATAGCAAGTATGCACGTCATCTGCTTACGATTGGTATAAAGAAACCGTGCGGAAAACGTGATCTATTTACTTATCTCTATATATATAAATGTTATGTTGGTTTGTGTACGCTTCAAAAACTCAAAAAGTTCTGCACCGATCGCGCTGAAATTTTAGAATGATGTATAATCCGCATCAAGGATTGTTTTTATCTAATTTTTACATCACAATGTGCCACAGCGAAGCGTGTCAGGGAACAGCTAGTTCTCTATATAATTAATAGTCATTTATTTCATAACTAGATCATGTCCACCAAGACTTAACAAAATATCACACATCTTATACCTTTACTTAATGTCATTTCACTATGTGTTACTATATATGTTATATTTTACTTATAGTACTTATGACATTGTTTTTAAATTCTTTATGTGTCTGACATCTATTTTAATTTGTTGTATTTAATGACATGGTGATTTGAATTATTGTCTGACATTTTGATTTTTTTAATTTTTTAATTGATACTATCCTACTACTATGGGTTTATATTCTTAATTAATTACATTTTGTGTAATTCTTTTATATTGAATTTTGTGATGTGTAATATTTTTTTTTGAATAAATATGATTATTATTATGATTTTAAACGACCAATTCTGGTAGGTCAATATATTATATTATATAGAATCTGAATCTCGGAAACGGCTCCAACGATTTTCATGAAATTATGTATGCAGAGGGTTTCGGGGACGATAAATCGGTTTTATTTTAAAAAAACGCCGTTTTATGCGCATTTTTAGACAATGAAAAATTGTTACATAAAGATTAGAAAGCGACGGTAAATTTCGCGACGTCGCGCGACAGTACATTAGCTCAGTCGGGAAGATGAGCGGTTATAATATGGTAGGTCCGGGTTCGAATCCAACTGGCCGCTTTTCTTTTTTCAAGTTCATTTTTTTGTTTTGAGAAAATCAGTATTTATCTAAGTAACCGAGCAAAGCTCGGTCACCCAGGTACTGTTCGCTAATATGTTATTTAATAATATGTTATGTAATAGGTAGTGTTACTTATAAAATCAATGAAAAATAAGCAAAATACATGAAACAATAACAGTTTAGTTAATAAATTTATACAAATGATAATAATTTAAATTTCTTAATTTTTTTTTTTTTTTATAAATTTAGACTAACAAATTGTCTTGCCAGACATATTGCATGCCTCTCGCAGAGGCCAGTTTGTATGGGGCAACTTTTAAAATGTTTTGTATCATCTTATCTTACCTATAAACAGCAATAAAGTTTTTTTTTTTGTATTTTTGTATCTAAAATCTCAAGTACATTTATGTTTCCAAAGGCACCCGAACTAGCTTGAAGCTGTATTTCAGGTAGCTAGGGCCTCCCCTAATTGTGCAAGTATACTTTAGATATTCAACTAAATTTCATAGAATGTATATCGTCTAAATACATTATAGCAAATTTTAGTTATATTTTTTTGTCCATATTTCAAAAACCGGCACTTCTAAAGTATTACAAATATCCCAAACAAAAAAAGAACTATCAAATTCGATTCACAGTTTATTTTTTATTTTATTTTTAGTATAGTGACGAGACGAGCAGGCATCTTGCTTACCATCAGGCACATGTCCTGTTCGTACACGTTCACTGTATACTATAAAAAAAATCTAACCCTTACTATCCCTATTTCTAAAATGAAATCCTTTTAATAAAATATAGCTACAAATGGACCTACACACACAACGAGACAATATGAACACAAAGACTGTGCAATGATGAGAAAGAATATCTCTTTATGTAACTCTGTTTAAGCTATATTTAAGTAGAATACATTGTCCATTGTTCCATTTCGAGAGTTATAGTCGAGATTAATTAGTATCTAATTAGACAGTTATTGAACTGATAAAGCTTTTGTTTTATGCGTACTGTGGTGGGTATTGCCATTTTTTAACACGCTTCTATTCAATTCAATTTATTTCTTCGAACCATTATTTTACAAAGAAAACTTGGTAACGTCAATTACAAAATAATAATAAAACAGTTTAAATACATAAACAAGTGACAATATTTAACAGTAAGCGGCTGTAAAGAGGCCTTGTCCAACGGATTCAACTATTTAACTTAGCTAGATCCTTTGTCAAAAGCTTTGTAAAATAAAAAAATAAAAAAAATTGTAGGCAATCTAAAATTTTAAATTCCGATGTTAAAATACTCTTAATAATTTGGTAGTTACATTTGTGACACACTTTTTTGCCATACATTTTTGTCCTTAATAAAATCATCAACATTATAATAGGCTTTATCCATTAAATAGGTCTTTACAATATTGTTGAAACTTTTTTCATTGAGACCTGCCAACTGATCTGGTATGACATTATAGAAGCGAACACTGTTTCCTATAAAAGAATCACATGTTTTTTGTAGTCTACACTTGGGAATTACGAATTTGTATTTGTAGTGTGCCTTAGGGTTTTTATCTGATACTTTACCAATGCTTTCTCTATTCTTTCTGGCATACATTATGCATTCATAAATGTACAGGGCAGGGGCTGTTAAAATATTTATATTTATACTAGCGGCCCGTTCCGGCTTCGCTCGGATATTGTCACATAAAGCCCATTAATCGAAATAAAAACTATCCTATCTTTTAAGTTGGATCAATCTACACACAGTGTCCAAATTTGATTAAAATCGGTTAAGTAGTTTAGGAGTATAGCGCGGACAAACATCGTGACAGGAGATTTATATATATTAAGATTATTAACTTGGTATGGATGTATCTATCAATTTCTATATTATGTATCATATGCCCGAAGATTTCTGTCATTCCCGAGCGTGATGCTTGAGGTAATTTCACAGCCCACGAAAAATCAGTCCGTGGTGCGTCCAAAGAAGATTTCACTTTAAAAAATCTACAAGAATTTGTTGGCCATTCTGTTATCAACCATCGATGCGTTGTTGCAATCATCATACATTATCGTGTTGTGTAAACATACGTGTTTTTCTAACGATAACCGACAGATAAACGGACACACACAAACAATTATTATTATTAATATCCCGGTTGTAACTCGTTTAATGCGTCTCAAGTAGTGGAACGTACCAATTTATACCAGTTATAGTACTGACCCCGATTAGATAAAACTAATAATTTATTGTCCTATTTTTTGCTTTTCGATTGTATGAAGTTATTTTTGTATCAGTTGTTTGTAGGTCATGAATGCAATCACTCGAGTACGCATGTACCGAATAGTAGGAAAATTTTACAAACTTTGGATGTAAAGGTAGCGGTTCGCCCGGAGACCGCGACAGGCACTTGACACTATGGAAATGTATGGGCGCCAGTTCGCGCCGATACCGCGACAGGAGACCGAGACACGTGTCGCAGTCTCGGCGCGAACTGGCGCCCATACAATTCTATAGAGTCAAGTGCCTGTCTCCGGTCGCGGTCTCCTGTCGCGGTGTCAGCGCGAACATGTACCTTAAGGGCGCATTCGTTTTAATACGATCTTAAACACTATTCTGATGTAAAGAAATAGATAACATCCTTAGGGACAGAAATGCGGTCATGATGAGCTTCGGAGCCGGGAGGAAGCGACATGAAACTAGCACAATTAGACTAAAAGGCACTAGAATTGGGTTAACCCAATCCTAGTGCCTTGTCCAAACTTTTCCCTACATCCTTTTCCTACATCATTATCCTAATTCAAGATATATATTATAAAAAAAACAAATTACAAAAGTCACGGACCACTAGAAATAAATGTATACCAATAGTATTTTAATAATACTTAAAAACCTCTATAACTTCAAAAAATAGTATGTTCCCTTCCCATCAGAGCCCAAAACCAAAACCGTTGATAACTTAAAACCTCTATAACTTAAATTTTTCGTTGTTTCCCTTGGACTTTAACTTATCGAGGTTCTACTATATATATAGTACTAGCGACCCACCTGCTTCGGACGGGTGCAATGCTGATACTACAAGAACAAAATTAAAAATTTTGATTAACCCCCGACTACCTTAGATTTGTTATCTGTAGAACATTCTACTAGTCAAGCCCTTTCATTTGATACCCATATTAACGGAATTGTGAAAAAGGAAATGTAATTCGCCATTTTGTGGTAGCGGCCATCTTGGATTTGAAATTTGTCATAGTGCAAAGTATTCTACTAATCAAGCCCTTTCATTTGATACCCATATTCAGGTAGTAGTGAAAAATATTATATAATTCGCCATTTTGTGGTGGCGGCCATCTTGGATTTTAAATTTGTTATAGCGTTTAGTACTCTACTAGTCAAGCCCTTTCATTTGATACCCATATTGAGGTAGGTTGTGAAGAAATATATTGTCCGCCATTTTGTGGAGGCGGCCATTTTGAATCGATATTAACCAAACATAGCTAAGAACACCCGCACGGATATAAACTTTCAAATAAAAAAAACCGCATCGAAATCGGCCCATCCGTTTGAGCTCTACGGTGCCACAGACAGACACACACACAGACAGACAGACAGACAGACAGACATCGACGTCAAACTTATAACACCCCTTTTTTTGTCGGGGGTTAAAAAATACGAATAAAAATGGTTATTGTGGGTTATCCCTAAGAGATAGACATATACAACTTTTGACTTTTTGTAAACCTTTTTAAGGGGTACAATACTGCAGTACATTATTTTTATCCAAATCATAGGATCCAGCCAGCGTTTGCAAACTAAGCGATAAAAGTTGTGTTCATTTATGACATCACATTAGAAACCTTTAAAATTATTAGTGTTTCTCTACTGTTTTATCCACATATTATTTATAAACCTTTCTTTTGAATGACGATATCTATTTAAAAAAACCGCATTAAAATCTGTTTGGTAGTTTTAAAGATCTAAGCATAGGTAGGTGCAGATAAGGATGCAGGGACAGAGAAAGCGACTTTATTTTATAATAAGTAGTGATTATATATTATAGTAGAATAACAGAACTAATAGAATTTAAACTTGGTTTGTGTCTATGTATATACTATGTAAGTAATTACAATTATATAACTCTTATATATCAGTTATCTGGCTCCCTTATTACAAGGTTTGCTTGGGGCTAAATGGTGTTGTGCGTGAAAGGCTGAAAGGTCCGCCAATATTGATTATTATTTAAATTACTTTTGTGTTGTCTCCAATTATTACTTACTTCTCATACTCGTATCTTGTGACCTTAGAGACTATAAGACACTTGTCCATCAACAACTTTCTTTCGTCATCTCGCCCGGTGCTGCCTTTCCGCTTCGCTGCGCTCGGCGACAGCTCGCTTAGATCTTTGCTTCGGACACCTGAGGAAAAAAAACAGTTTTAAAAGTTCATGAGTTGGTGGCACTGAATCCTAACTTAGCGACGTCATCAAGTTGCATAATAGCAGTATATCTATAGCTGTACTTCACAGATTAAATACCCTGTTGATCGGCCATGAAACGAATCTGCTTAAATTCATAAGTCACCAGCGCAGGACGAGGTAAAAAGCCGCGCTGTGACAAGCCGAATATCCGTGTCACGTGCACTACTTTCCACCAATGATCGGACAAAACGAGATAGAGTTAAGCTAACGTCTAAGGACAGAGCAGAATGCAAAGAAAGACATCTACGGGCATATTTTTTTATATTCGTTTTAATTTTGTAGATTGACGATGTTTTGTTTTTCTAATTATTACTTACTTGTGAAATGATATACCGTCCTTAGTAAAGCTGGATGTCCTGCTATTCTTTCCACGTCATTTTACTGAGCAGAACCCCATATTTTATATTTTTTTACGTTTTTTTTTTTTTTTTTGCTAGCACACATTCGGTCGAAATCAAAAGCTTGACCGAACCCGCAACAGGTATAGCAAATGCAATTATGCTTATAAAACTAAGGAGGAAGCTAAGGCAGTCATACGATCAGTCAAACGGGGTATATTGTCTTTGCTGTACCTACAGTTTTATCGTATATCGTATTGTACAACATTGGTGGTATTTAATACTCTTAAGTTTCCACCTGTATCGGAAGTCTCTATAAATAAATATTGGTGGAAAACAGACACAACAATTCTATGCCTATCAATATGACTTTTTTAATGTGTTTGGCGTGCCACAGACAGATTTTTTGTGGGCTGTGAATCGAATTCTGGCGTCACGCTCGGAAATAATAAGAAATCTTCGGGTAAACTCGGGACCATGGCCATCCCATGAGGATCAGTCACGCCCTCCGGTTTTACCCGCGTAGATTCCAAAGTAAGCTATCAAATTCGGAGTTATAAGTTTTCACTTCAGTTTCTAAGACTGCCATTTTTTTAGCTTAAAGTTACCACACAAATTGTCAACTTGGAATTTTTTTAGTAATTAAATTGTCAAGTTTTTTTTTATTAAAAATAATTACTGCCATGACGCACTATAACGTTTTACAAGACACCCTATTTCCATTAAATCGCAGTAATACTTGAACGCCCCCTACATCGCCCAAATCGTCGCTTAGCCAAAGGGTTTACCACATTGTCTAGGCGAGGAGACATAGTATGACAATAACTGTTCAAAGTATACCTTGACAGTAATTTTTCCCATAGAACGAACTACTGTTGACTAATGTTGATCATGGTTGCGTCACAAACATTAATTATACGTCATGGAAAGTTTATATTGAAGTGTTAATTATGTTACAATTTATTAACGATGATAGGCCAAATTCAGTATTCCCAAATCTAATCGTATTTTTTTTAACACCCAGTTTAGATAAACGAATGGCTTATCGTTCAGGTGATATTATACCAATGACCTGCTGACTTCAATATCTCAATGTTCACGTTCTATTGGTCACGTTTTGTTTGCATTGAAAATAACATAACTTTATCTATCTTAGTTATAAACTACTAGCGGCCCATTCGGCGGCTTCGCTCGGATAATAACCTAGATACCAACTGCAGCGCCATGTGCCGGGCTGATTTGTGAATCTAAACCATCCAGGGCTCTACCCAAACGTATACAAAAAAAACATTCAAATCGATCGAGCCGTTTAGGAGGAGTTTACTTACAACGAAAAGTGGCATTGATTTTTATACATATAGGTTTTCGTACAAAAAATTAAACCGGCTCCAAAACCACAAATAGGCACTCAAAAGCGAAAATAAATTAAAATCATTATTATAAGCGCTACTCACTCATTTATTTGAAGTCGGTGCCAGTCAGGTCAAAAAGTTAATAGATTGATACTATGTAAGCACGTGGTAAGTGGGCACAGGAAAGTAGTACCTATCCACTACCTGTTAGATTTCGAACACACAAAAAAACATTGTGGTCAAATTGATAACCTCCTCCTTTTTGGAAGTCGGTTAAAAAATGGAAAACAAACAGCATTACACAACGAAAAAATTGAGATGAGTAGCAACACTAAAGCCAAAACTTTACTTAAAAGTTTCAACCGTATTTGGCGGGTTTTTTTTTCTGTTACAGTAGTGAACCACGCAGGTTTTCCAAGGGCGCAATGAAAAAACTACTCTAGATAATGTGGAGTGATTCATACTACCTACAATGATTAGCTTATTCTACAAGATATCTACTTATTATGTTTAAACGATATTAATGATATATATTTATATTGCGTATAACCACAATGTATTGAATCAATATTAACCAAACATAGCTAAGAACTAACGCACGGAAATTAACCTTCAAATAAAATAAATCACATCGAAATCAGCCCATCCGTTTGAGCTTTACGGTGCCACAGACAAACACACGCATAGACAGACTGACATACATTGATGTCAAACTTATAACACCCTTTTTTGGTCGGAGTTTTAAAAAACGACTTCCTACGAGAACGAGAAGCTCCTCCTTTTTTGAAATTATTTCAAATTATTACATAATAATATATGTAACATATTCTACATTGCTAATTTTAAGGTGTTCCAATAATTAATCTTAAGCAATTTCACTTTAAGTACTCAAAGATAAAGACGGGTGATAGGACGTGATATGACAATGTGATATGATGAATAACATAAATATTATTAAACTCAATACTGTGAATGGAATAATTCTTTGTGTGTCAGTTAAATATAGATTTATTACTCAATAAGTTATCTTCAATGTTCATAAATATGTTTGTCTTGTGTGAACAGAATAAGATGACTTTATGTGTTATATTTATTATTTAAATTAGCTTATGTTCTTGACTCCATTTTGCACATTATCATCCGTCATCATCACAATCAGCAGCAACATCACAAACATTTAGTGTAGTTTAGTTTTACCCACGTAGTTTTCATTCACTTCATTCCCGTTATTTTTTCGGGATATAAAGTGATATGTTTTTTTCAGATTATAAACTGTCTTCCAAATTTCAGCCCGATTTGTTCATATGTTACGATGTGATTGAGCACCAAACATCCAAATATACAAACATCGAAACATTGACATTCCTAACATTAGAAGAATACTAGCAGCACCCCACAGTTTAACTCTCGTAGTTTCACGTTATCTTTTCGGGATTAAAGCTAGCTTATGTGTCATTGGAATGGCACATAAGCTATCTTTATTTATTATATATATATATATATATTTATTTATTTCATTATTTATTAAGTCTATTTATATTTCTGTAGTTTTGTGCCTATTAGTTTTAAGCCTAAGAAAAATAAATATATTTAATTTAATCCTTCAGTAGTTTTTGCGTGAAAACGTGACATAGTTATCTCTATATATACATATAAAAACGTTATGTTGGTTTATATACGCTTCAAAAACTCAAAAAGTTATGCACCGATCGAGCTGAAATTTTAGAATGATATATAATCCGCATCAAGGATTGTTTTTATATATTTTTTGCATCACAATGTGCCACAGCAAAGCGTGGCAGGGTACAGCTAGTATTCCATACATTCTTACAAACTTCAGGGTTTATATTATTAGTAGGACTAGCACCGCCCCGCGGTTTTACCGTGGTGGTAAAATTCCAAATAGAACCTCTTTTTTCCAAATAGGGCCTCTTTAATCCGTTTACTGGAGCGTTCGGATTGTGGTACAGAGGATTGATAAGGTATTTTTAAAAACAAAACTTTTCTTTGACTTCGACGACATTGATGTATAAAGACGAATAGCCGTAGAGATGCACGTGCAGCTCTCTATCAACGCTAAATGACGATCTAGTTACAATGACAATAGCGCAAGATAATTCTCGACATACAGTAAGCAACTAGCGAGACAGCGGATATAAATCGCGGGCGGGAGTGCGACGTTCGAATTACAACGGTGTTCGGATTTATAACGGATTCGGATTATAGAGGTCCTACTGTACTCAAGAATGTCAACCATAAAATTATGGACGTATAAAAAAGTGTCCGACTTTTTTTGGAGTCTCGCTAAAACAAAAAACTGTGTCCATCGAGTCGGCCACATAATATCCACGTGTGCGCTGTCACGTACAGGATGACACGCACATATCAGTGGGTCTTTACACGCGCTACTTGTGTATATGTGTGCGCGTCAACCTATCAGTGACAACCTGACAACGCACACATACAAATCTGGCTGACTCTAATGACATAGTTTTGGTTTTAGCGAGACTATGTCCGACTTTTTTAAAAGTCCATGCATAAAATGATATTTTTTCCCCAATTTGCAGTTGCCAACTCAATACTAAATAACACAAAAAAACAAGAAAGTAGTAGTTTTAAAATGTCAGCAATCAGCCTTGAAGATATAATTGCAGTCTAGAATGTTCCAATCTCATTTTATCATAACACAATCTTCATTAAGAAGCTTGTTATTGTTTCCTCAACTGATAACGTTATCAGTGCACATACATTAGGCATGTGTTTAACAAACTCATTAGATATAGAAATGTGTACTGGGTAAATTTGCAATGTATATTTAGGGTCATAGTGCACTGGTTGTGATAATCTCCAGCATCAGTGCAGTTTGAATTTAATTTAGTGTTTGAAAGACATGTGTAATTTGGTTTTGAATATTTGGTGTTCCTATAATATTTCGATTCATCCGTAGAATAAAGTCCGATCTGCAGAGTTGCTAGTTTTCAGTAGAGGTTTTAGAAGTGGTAGACTTATGTAACTACAGTAGAATCCGGATATAACGACCTTCAAGGGACCGGCGATATTATGCCGTACTGATGACGTATAAAACGGATATGTATTTACATTATGTATTATAAGTGCGAAAGTTTGATTTTCCCATTTAGGTAAATAAAACATGTTGTAGGAATCAGTTACTTATGTTTATTTAATTATTCTTATATGTACACAAATAAGTAATACATACATACCAAATTACAAACATCGGTACGTAATGTACTGCAATACTGTCACTAACGTAGGAAATCTGTTATTTGGGTTTGTTTTGACAGACTTTTGTTCGGTAGTAAGAACTTCGGACAGCATTATATATATTGTAGTATGAGATACGCCAAAATCCTTTGCGAGGATCGCATTTGATTCACCAGCTTCTAATCTGTGTAATATTGCACTCTTTTCTTCAATTGTAAAACACTTTCTCTTCATGGCGCTTTATGAGCTTGTCATAACAGGTGACAAATACTAACTGTGATTTACGCGCGCCAATAAGGAGAATTGAACAGTGAAGCGCGCGGGGAAAGTGAGAGGGCCGAGGTATTAGTCATACTTTACCTAAATTGAAACAAAACACGGCGCGTCGTTTTAAACGGACGAATTATTTAAAAAATGGTCGCTATAAACGGTTTGTCGCTCAAACCGGAGTCGCACTAAACGGTTATATTTTCTCAGTATCTAACTAATAAACCGATCTCGAGTAAATAATATCGACGTTAAAAACGGTTAGTCGTTATAAATGAATTCTACTGTATTAAATGGTAAGACTTGGCACTTTGATTTTTTGGTGTGTTATTATAACTTCCTAGCTTAGTTAAATGTTCGGTAATACATATATTACGGTAATACATAAGCCTACCACTTCTAAAACCTCTACTGAAAACTAGCAACTCTGCAGATCGGACTTTATTCTACGGATGAATCGATTTTGTAAATGACTGTGTTAGCCTTAAAACGCCACGCTGGCTATTGCGTCTTGGCGAGTTTTTTGTTTCCTTTCACGTTATCCTGGGAGTGATGCTACATACAACTCGATATAAGTGATCTGTCGCATCTGTTGCGGGTCAAATCTGGACACAATTGGCACAAAATCGAGGAAGATGGCATGAAAAAAGAGAGGCCTATACCCAGCAGGGGGATAAGAAAGGCTGATGATGATGATAATATTTCGTAAGGTATTATTGTAAAAGCTTTTATGTTATGATAAAACACTATGATATGGTATTTCGACTTGAATCAGAAATTTCAAGATGACATTAGTAGCAGCTGTATTAAGTAGTAAAACAATGGGATTGAATTGATTTATTGACTGTTATTAATACCAAGTCAGACAAATGTTGAGATTTGAACTAAGAGGATAGAATATTTTACTCACAGGCAGAGTTACTACCCACTGAGCCACAAGACCAGTCGAAGGAGGTAGGTATGCAAGTGTAGAACTAGAATAGTTAAAAAAACTGTTTGCTACTGTTGGAATGGAACATTGTAATCTGTTTCTATGTTAATCTAAAGGCTGGTGCTCACAAAATAAATGAATCTCAACCTTTATCATCGACTTGTTTATGTTTCTCTTGCATTCAATATGAGTCATGAACTCCAGGATTAAATATTGCTATGCCTGAACTGGAAAAGGTTTAAAACATGTTTGAGCACCAGCTCATAAAATAAATGAACATTAACCGTTACCTTCAACTTTTTTTATTTATCTCTTGCATTCAATATGAGTTATATACTCAAGGATAAAATTATGCTATTCCTGAACTGGAAAAGGTTTAAAACATGTTTCAACATTGAATTTTTTATGTATTTACATTACAGTCCTATATTACTATCTTAATTCCTATGAATATTATAATAAATGCAAAAGTTTGGATATACAATGTAGCTAAAATAAAAGAAACGGGAACTATGCCAGTAAAACCACATGGACCTACTAATTCATAAGATCTACTCAATGTAATTTCACCTACTTCCTATATTTTCTTGTATTTTTTATTTGAGCTTTATCAAGTAAATAATGGATACATAAAAAAATATCATGATACTCTTTTTAATCTATACTAATATTATAAAGAGGAAAGATTTGTTTGTTTGTTTATTTGTAATGAATAGGCTCCGAAACTACTGGACCGATTTAAAAAATTCTTTCACCTTTGGAAAGCTGCATTATCCCCGAGTAACATAGGCTATATTATATTTAAAAAAAATTAGAAATCCTTACTAAAACTCCAATAATGTAACATAAGGTGTAAAAAAAATACCTGAAAAATTCCTTACGTCGCGTGCGCTGCGAAAACTATTGATGATAGAACAAAATCATTTACTACGACTTTGCAGAACTCATCATTATCTACAAAAAGTGTCGCGAGTCAATGTAAAAAAATAAAGTGCCGCGCGGCTCACTCGCGCGATCGGCTCCCTACGCAGCGGTCGTGTGCGTGATCGTATGATTTTAGCTTGAAAAATTTTTGAATTCGCTTTAAATTCGTTTCGTAGGTAAATAAGTATATGATAATAAATATTATATTTTAATGTAACTTTTCAAACTGCTTATAGTAGTATTTTATGGGTATTCATTCCTGTTCAAAATTTAAGCAAAATTTAGTAAAGGTAGTTTTCTACGCCCATATTTTTAATTTTCTTTCAATAAGTACCTACTACTTACCTGATAATAAATATTATATTTTAATTATTCAAACAGCTTAGTACTTCATATAGTTCAATAAGCAAAAATTTAGTAAAAGCCTGTTTAATTATTTATTTCCTTCTATTTTTCATTTTATAATGCCCTAAAATGCCAAAAAGATCAAGATATCAACTTTCTAAACATAGTTCCCAGGCGAGGGCAATAAAAATACGGCGTAATGAGGAATCTTCATCAGAAACTGAAAATCGCCTTACAAGTCGGAGAGAATACGCGTCGCAATCGCGTGCTAGAGAGTCAAGTATCGAGCGTTCGCAGCGGCTTGCTGAACAAAATTTTATCACTGGCCCAGCAGCTGGTCAACTAGCTCATATACCGAGGATACCGATGATTTCAACTGATCTGCCAATCCCTTTTAAACGACTTCAGTTTCCGGTGAAATCATCTTTCGCGTTAACTATTAACAAGTCCCAGGGCCATACCTTCGAATTATTAGGGGTCGACCTACGAAAAGAATGTTTCACTCATGGCCAACTGTATGTTGGCCCACGTGTCGGAGCTCCTGAAAATCAATTTATTTTGCTGCCACAAAATAAAACTACTTCAAATATCGTTCACAGGGAAGCTCTGACTCACTAAAACTAATGGCTTTTTTTTTGTAAATAATATTATATATGTATAAAATTTTAAAATAAAAAATACAAAAAAACATTAGGTAATAAAAAAAACATAAAAAAATTCAAACTCCTTTATAATTTTACTTTTTTTTAAACCCGATACAAAAAAAAGGGTGTGTGTGTGTTTATGTACCCGTGCGAAGCCGGGGCGGGCCGCTAGTGATACAATAAAGTCCACATTACAGACACCACAGCCATAGTGGTAAAATCGAATAAACTATTAATAAAATTGCCTATGAACACAAATTAAATGGCAGTGAGCAATACTGTGATGTCTACTATGTGATATTGTGTGACATAGAAACGTTAAGCCGAGGATCGGGTTGACTGGCATATTATTGGAGAGGCTCTTATATACAGCAGTGGAGGATTGTGGGCTGACGATAATGATTCTAATAGTAGCATAAACAGTTTCTTATTATTTTTATTATGATTACGATGAATACTGTGATGTCAGAAATAGAATACATATGTCACCATAAAATTATTTAAATGTTAGATAATAATCTAACAACACTAGATTACACAGTAACCTAACCTACAGTGACATAATATACATCTGTATCAATATATAAAAGTATCTGTTAAATATAAACGAATTAAATAAAAAAAAAATAATGTTAAATTATTTCTTTTTACCAACAACTCTGATGTTAAACAATAATGTGGTGTACGATACAGCATGTTTGTATATAAGAAAGCAATTCAAACTCAACCTTTTTTCCCAAAAATGTGTGTGTGTCTGGTTTACGTTTCCTTTACGATTCCGTATTGCCTGATGGTAAGAAATATATCATTATCTTGAAAACACCATGGTATCTAACTGGTGTGTGGTGCTGATAATTTAAATGTATCCCAATCCCGAGTGGCTCAGGACCCACTATATCCCATGCACAATTTTGTACCACAAAAGGAAAAGTAGCAACCATAAAACAGGGTCACCTTTTCAAGCTTTGAGGATTTGTATAGAAAGGGCTAGAGATAGAAAATTAATTCACATATATATACTACTAGCATTGATAATGTATTTATTTTTTGAGAAAAAAATTTGCAAAAAATGCTACGTATATTTATGAAAAATTATTACATGATTTTATGTGAAAGAGCAACAAATATTCAAACTCACAAACTTTCATTTATTTACATTATTCATGATAATTTTTATCATTGAATTACCTGGCACAACACCTGCACATAGGTACGTGCAGATCAAAACAAAGAATATATCAACCAATCACAGCTGATGTTTATGCCAAAAGTACATCAAAAGGTTAAGGTAACAGCTTGTGATTGGTGGATTATGTTTATTTACACTTTTTGTTTTGTGGGGCAATGATATTCTAAGTGCAATGGAGGACTTCAGATATGAAAACTTTTCACTAAAATAAACAAAAACATAGGGCATATGTGAAGGGTGAATTTGCAACTATAATTACTAAGTAAGCATTAAGACACTAGTAAACATATGTGACAAAACTTTACTCAACCAATAAACTATATAACAACTTTAAGAGAACGAATTACCCATCACCGTGTTAGCAACCTACATCAAGTGCAAGGTAAATATTCAACTACATGCAAAAAATATGTATTTACTTACGCCGTAATCCTCTCCCGATCGAGACAGAAAAGTTATTCAACACAGACATCTTCAAAAATTAGGTACTAAGTCCACTTATAAAAAAGGTTAATGTTGCACAAGAAATGTTTTTAATCGATTTAAACAATCACTACAAGTCGCGACAGCAGCTGAGCTTGGCTAATGATAAGCTGGAATGCGTGTTACTTGTCTACCATGCCGTAATTTACTAGCGATCACGAATACACCACGAAATGACCAACTTATGTGACGCCAAGTCCTAATCAACACTGTACGAAATCATCAACAGAGGCGTGGCGATAAGATAGAGATTCAGTAAGTGAAATTCCTACATAAGTTCACTGACAGAACGACTTCTGATAACTGATAAGCATTTGACTTAGTTATCACCGTGATTGGACTTGGTGTAATTAAATATCAGAAATAGAGTTGAAAACTGCCGCATAACCAGACCCGCTACTTTTGTAACTGGGCTGCCAGAATTTTTATTTTTAAAATATGCGAAAAAGCCACACGTCGCCTTAAAGTCGCAAACCAGTTTTTAGTTAAATAAAACAAAAAAAGTATCGGGATTCGTTTATTGGGACTCCAAAGCATATAGGAAAAATAAATAAAAAAATCTCAACGTAACCGTTTTTAAAAAAACACATGTATATTTTACTATACAGTACTACTCACTCAACAGCATATTCATGGATAGCAAAACATACATTGCTACTTCACGCGCTATCTCAATTTCAACATACCATAACTCTTCACCAGAGTCGTAAACGGAGAAACAAAAGATAACATTGTATAGATATTTTCGTATAAACATAAAAAATATAACACTTTATTATCTTTCAAAACAAATTGATCCACAAGGAACAATTGCGTGAATCCCGACTCGCGCGCCGCAGGCGTAAAATCCGCGGGGCATAGCGAGGTGTGAAAGTGTGAAAGTATTTTTTTCCCGGGCATTTTGGTTAGCAACGCTACAGGGGGCGGGGCATAGTGCGTCGCGCGGCTTGCAGCGACGGCCAAGCGAGCGATTATGTCAAGAATTGGAAAATGCATATAAAACAATTTAACAAAAGTACGAAAGAAATGCATTGGGATTAGAGAATGGATGGTTAGAAGATCCTTAGGAACTTTGACTTTACATTTCTGCTTAGTATTCATAGTAGCATTTATCATCGCTCTGACTATTGAATCAGTAACGTTGACGTACCATCCACGTATGCTGCATTTGATGATTCTTTAACGAGTGATTGAACTGGCTGTTGCACAGAAGCTGTTTATGTATGCTTATACGGTAGTGGAAGACGGGCGAGCATGCGAGTGAAAACCAAAAATCTTGAAGTAACTCGGATGCTAGGTACAGTCCAACTCGCACTTGCGAATTTCTCGTAAGTGACGTCCAAACAGTGCGAGTCACTGCAGTGCAGCTACTCGGCAGGCTGACTTGTACACTAGCTCGCACTGTCTAAACTAAGATTAAGTTGGCAGCTGGTTGACACTACGGCTATGGGTACGGTGCCCGTCGGGGGAGGTTAATGTGGTAATGTAAATTATGTGGAGTAGATCGTAAATCACTTTAACCGCTCGCTTGCCCGTCGCTGCAAACCGCGCGACGCACTATGCCCCGCCCCCTGTAGCGTTGCTAGTCAAAATGCCCGGCAAAAAATACTTGCGCACCTCGCTATGCCCCGCGGATTTTACGCTTGCGGCGCGCGAGTCGAGATTCACGCAATCGTTCCTTGTGGATCAATTTGTTTTCAAAGATTATAAAGTGTTATATTTTTTATTTTTAATATGAAACTAGCTAGTTATACAATGTTATCTTTTGTTTCTCCGTTTACGATTCTGGTGAAGAGTTATGGTATGTTGAAATTGAGATAGCGCGTTTTAAAGCTCGTCTTTTTTAAAAACTCATAAGTACCTCTAACATTGAAGCGATGACATATGGGTTTTAATCTTTGATTACGTGTATTATCTTTCACTTGTTTGTTGAAACTAAATTTAATAGTAAAATCAGAAAAACTAACATACACAGCCCGCACTGAATGAACACTCAATGACAAGATTGACAAGGAACGTTTTTTTTAATTTCTTTTCTTTTTTCTATGGCTTAGATACTCTACTGGAATTAATATGACGGGAACTTTAACATAGAACGAGATAAATAATACAAACTAAACCCTAGAAGAATAAAGACGAGTAAATTAAACTTTTTCGACCGCGGGAGCCATGTTAACTACAGGTTGACACGGGCATTTTGGAGTGCGACGCCATGTCAACTACTAGTTAACACGGGCATTTTAGACTGAATCGCGATGTTAACTACTAGTTGACACGGGCATTTTAGCATTTGAGATTTGTTAACTACTAGTTGACACGGGCAAGCAAGCGGTTAAAAAGGTAAGTATCGATGCCTCAATTCGCAAAACGTGTACATAATAATAACTCTGTAGTAGCAATTAGCACAAGGGGCCACTAAATCTTCATTTAAATTTATTGCACATTTAAATATTTTAATAAGCCAATACGGCAAGCCACGCACAATGGCGCAATTGAGAGGCTAATTGCGGAAAACACCCCGTCTAACTAACGCACTAAGTCAATAAGGTTTTAATAAGAAACCCAATTTCCAAACGGAGTTTTGTTTTTTCTTTTGATGATATTATTTTTTCAAGTAAAAACTATGCCCTCCGGCTTCACCCGCGTAGTTTCCAAAGCAAGCTACCAAATTCTGAGTTCTAAGTTTTCACTTCTATCGGCAGTTTCTTATAACTACCAATTTTGTACAAAGTTTTTTAAAATTTATTGCTATGGCGTTATTTATTTTCCGAGTTAAGGTAACGATATGTCAACATTCATTCAATTGGGTTATTGGGTTGAGATTTGGTTCCTTATGATAGGTCAGTTTTCAATCAAGACAATAAAATTACTCAATAAATTCGAATAGGTGTCACCTACTTGACAAGTTGTATCATTTGAATTGATGTGCTCTAAATTTTAAGTTCTTTTAATGTCACTTAATTGACGTATAATTTGAACATTTCCATTCATAAAATAATCGGTTTTGATGGCATGGCATTGCTTTTTAATATTATATTCAATGTTTTAACTTAACATCAGTTACAAAAATGCTAGTCATTAAACAACTTGTTGTACCCATTTTTCTATGTTCATATAAATTTATCAAGAAAATGGTTATTATTACTAGTTGTTGCAGTTATTATTACTAGTGATTTGTCTCTATTGACTAAAACTTGTTTTTATATACCGAATTTTTTTATATTACGAACATGCGTTGGTGAAACCTTTCAAATCGATTTAAGATTGGAAATGAAATAGGAACTTTATTTCACAAAAACCTAAATTCCGAATATAATTCAAAAGCTGCGCTGCATACATTACTCCAACACATTTGGCAACATCGTAACTGTCATTGTCACTCATTAGAGACGTCAGTGTTTTTTTTTTTTTTGTTGCATGTTCTATGAAATCTCAGAATGCATCTTATCTGCACCTTTGAATTAGACCCACGTTCTCATCTGCGCAAAAAACATTCTTTACTCTTAGATTTAGACGTACTTTAATCAATAGCAAAGATTAAATGACAGGCGTGATTGCGTGAAGAGTCTAAATTTTGCGGTTAGAACAAAGATAAACACGCCTGATGCCCTGATGAAAACATAGCAAGAATAAAGAATAACGGAAAAAAGTCATGGGTACTAATAACAATTTCGGTCTAGCTCCCATTAATTCAGAGTGTGTAAATCCACGATGGGAAACTTTGTTCTGAAAATTAGAGACATGGCGGTCACGGTTGGGCTGCTGAGTAACAAGAGTATCAGTAAGTATATCGGTGGACCACTCTTCCTGTCTTCGACAGCCGAATATCTGGCCCGATGCGGGGGCCACTTACTGATTGGTTCCCAAGGTAGTTTCGGCGTAGTTTGTGTGTTCAAACGCGCCGGTAACGGACCAATGCCCCTGATACTGAGACGGACAGGCCACGGTAAGTTCTTGAAATAATGCAAAATCGTCGTGTTTCTGCCTTATGTGGCAAAGGTGGAACTCCGTTGAGGTTTTCGTCGGGGCATCACTCGTGTTACACCGAGTCCGACATAACCCGACCGTCTCTTAAGGCGAAAGGGTACGCATTAATGCATTTCCTCAGCATAAAAATACCATGCATACTTTAAACGTAACTATACTATACAAAATTAGAGCAATCCTGAAAGCTTACCATACATTATGTTTATGGTAGGTAAGCTTTCCATCACTAATGGTTTAAAAGCAATTTTAAACCATTAGTGGTGTTGTACTCCTTGAACCACACCACTAATGTAGGTAAGTGCACATCAGACAGTACGACATCGGCAAAGGCTTATTAGACTTGGTTAAATTTAGTCGACTGAATCCAGCAGCAAATTTAGAAGCGAAGTCATTCGTCTGAATTCAGTTAGAATCAAACAATCCTCGCTTCTGGATTTAGTATGCTAACTTACTGAATACTATTGAACTACATTGAATTCAGTAGCGACAAAATTTAGCCAAATGTAATAAGCCTTTTAGAAATAAAACACCAGAACAACTGAGTAGGTACTTGTATATTAGTTTCCATACAAAATTGCTAATTAACGATTAAAAAGCAATAAATAACAAATTCAACAACACTATTCACTTGACTTCCATTATTTACAAATATGAGAATTCTTACAACACCCGTGGCTTTACTTTGCACAATTTGCGATCGACATCGTCCAAAAAATTATAAAAAACATTCATGACCAATTAGAACTCTTTGCGTCTATGTATCTCAAAACGACGCGATGTGATTGGCACGCCGACATGACGATTTAAAAGGGCTATCTTGGGCGAAACAAATATGAATTATCACCGTTTTATACTAGCATGGTTGTTCAATATAATCTCTTAATTACGGCATATTTTCCGTGGTAATAGGTTCGAGTGAGGCCACGACATTTCGATGCGACTTTAGGTATGCACTATATTTGCCATGTACGATGTGTATTTATGTTTAAATATACCGTAATTAATAACAATAGTGTTAATAACAATTTTAAACGCAGACGGAACTGCAAAAACATGACAAATGAGATTTAAAAAAAATAGTTCATGGATATTGTTTTTAAACTTTCACGATTTGAACACAATGTTTTTGCAGCGTTACGAGACTCTTCTCGTGACCACGGCGGTTGTAACGCAGCCGAAACGAAAAACATTTAAACACAAGAAATTTTTTATATATATAATATAATTAAATATTTTGATTAACCCCCGACTGCCTCGGATTTGTAATCTGTACAACATTCTGCTAGTCAAGCCCTTTCATTTGATACCCATATTAAAGGAGTTGTGAAAAAATAAATGTATTTCGCCATTTTGTGGTAGCGGCCATCTTGGATTTGAAATTTGTCATAGTGCAAAGTATTCTACTAGTCAAGCTCTTTCATTTGATACCCATATTGTGGTAGTAGTGAAAAAAATTATGTAATTCGCCATTTTGTGGTGGCGGCCATCTTGGATTTGAAATTTGTTATTATGTATTGTATTCTACTAGTCTTAGACTTTCATTTGATACCCATATTGAGATAAGTTGTGAAGAAATATTTTGTCCGCCATTTTGTGGAGGCGGCCATCTTGAATCGATATTAACCAAACATAGCTAAGAACATCCGCACGGATATCAACCTTCGAATAAAAAAAACCGCATTGAAATCGGTCCATCCGTTTGAGCTCTACAGTGCCACAGACAGACACACACACAGACAGACAGACAGACAGACAGACAGACAGACAGACCGACAGACAGACAGACAGACAGACAGACATCGACGTCAAACTTATAACACCCCTTTTTTTGGTCGGGGGTTAAAAAGTACAGTAACAAGTATTTAAACAAAATTATTCGTGATTAAGCCCCGTAGGTACTTTATAAACATTTATGTTACAGTTGTGTTCGTGAATGTTATATAAAAAAAAAATATGTTAATATAGGTTGATACAACTTGACATTCGTTTTTTAGACCGTCATCTGTCGAATACAAATATAAACAAGCTTTTTACAGTACGCTTTTCTATGATAATTATTAGATGTTTCACCCAATAGGTATGACTTTTAACACAATAAAATAGTAAATTATCATTTGATAGTGTTTTTTTTGGATTTTTTTGTGTTTGTGAATGGCGATCGCAACATTAAATACAAATGTCGCCCTATCACACCGAGCTGCTTTAAGAAAAGTTTTGGAGGTTAAAAATACCATCTACCAAAATGGGCCAGTGAAATACCACTTCTATCTCTATAGAGATAAAGTCGAAATGACATTGCCCAGTATACGTCCTTGTTGGATCTTTGAATTATCACTAAATATCTGAAAAATGCCTAACTAGAGAGTGATCTATGTCCTATCTACGAAAATTTACTAAAGAAATTAACAGCTTTTGACTTCGTTGGGCCAAAAACCAAAGAAAATTCAATTCAAAAACTAAGTACTTACCACTTTTATGAACTTTTGTTCGTTTTGACAGACCATAGTTTCTTTACTAACCGACATCCAACAAGAAAACGTACGTATATTGAATCTCTTTCCTTAAGGTGTTTTCAGGATGGAAATAAATAAACTTGTTAAACATAGTTCTCAATTTGGGCATACATGTATGGCGCTAGTGTTTCATTTTGTAAAATAAATTTATCAAACAAAAAATTGGCGCAATTGAGAACTAATTTTGTCAAATCCATATGCATCTTGAAAATGCTTCACCAAAACCAAAAACCAAAACTGTTTTTACTATAATAGGTTTGCATTTGACCGCCATCTCGCCGGATGTTAAGCGACATTGTGGTGGTTGTAACAGACATCAGCGTGGTTCGGAAGTTTCTTTTCTGTAAGCATTTCTTAACGCAGCCCGGAGTATGTTCAGTCGACGCAAGACTTTATGAGCCGTCGGAAGTAAAGCGCCATACCATATGTCAATCACCACAATTATCATCATTGACAACTTTATATTTGTATAAAAATATTTAAATCAAGACCCTAAGGTGTCAGATAGACGTCATCTGACATTTTTTTTTTTACTATTCTGAAAAAGGCTTATTGCGCCAAGACAATGGTATCCGCTCCGACATACCATCCCGTACCTACACACTCTATAACTGGATTGTGCAGCCGAAGCAGTCGTTCCCGAAAGCTCATAAAGTTTTGCGCGAGTTATAACACTTTTATAATTACATTTTTATTATTTAACAAAATCAATTTTGTCCAAAAATTTTAGATAACTACTTACCTATATTATTAAAAATTAGTGTCCTTTTATCACACAAATATTTAAAATCAAAGTTTTGAAACAATTTCTTTTAAAACTGACCCGATTTTGATGGAATTCGATGTGTCTATTTTCTATTTACACTGTTTAAATAATATTTATAAGATAAAATTATTATTTTTTACAAATAATAACGAGCTGAAATTACTAAAAAAAAGACAATAATATTAGTAAACCAATAAAAACCAACATTCCCATTACAAGTAGACATAAGGGGGTTTCAAAAGATTTAGCACGAAAAAGTAATCAACATTTTCATTAATTATTAAAATAAAACTAGTTTATAATTTATAACTAATTTGGGTTAGGTATAACATAAATTCACTGAAATTTAGGATCCACGGTAACTTATCAAAACCTTATTCAAAAATGTCTAACAACCACATTCAAATATTTTTTTAATTTTAAAATTGTAAATAGTCGGAACAAAAATTGTTCTCGATTTCGCAATAGTTGACATTTAAGGTGCATTTCTTGGCAATCCACCGTTTTTGTTTAATAAATGCACCTTTATCAATATACTTATTATGAAGATGGTCTATGCTAAATCCGAAAAAGTCACGATGTATTCGTAATTATACATTTTACTTTGGTAGCAACCCTAACACTGTGAAAAACCAAAATTCATCTGTTTCATACAAAAGTACCATTGACAAAGTATGCCTCAAAAGTACAGAACAACCTTGAAATAGCTTAACAAAAACTATTTGGTACATAAATAATACATACATAATGGGGTTATTACAACGTGACCTTTTTATTTTAGTATGGTTCAAAAGCTTATTAAACTTGGCTAAATTTAGTTGCTACAATTTCAGCAGTTGAATTCAGTAAACTGTAGTAGAATTCAGTGAGCTAAACATAATAAATTCAGAACCGAAGATTGGTTGCTTCTATCTTGATTATGAATTCAATCGACTAACCTTGCTACTAAATTACTTCAGAATTCAGTTGACTAACTTTAGATAAGCTTCTAATTTGGGTAACAAACCGTTATACATATAAAAAGATGTAATTTTCCACTAAATACAATCTAGTTCCATAAATAGAACTAATATTTCTACACTTCGAATTAATTAATATCGATTCGCCAAAACGATGGCCGACATTTTGTTTTCGGCCGCCATTTTATCGAAACGTCACAGGAATGTCAGGGGAAAAAATAACAAATAAAATTACACAATTTTACGAAAACAAAACATGTTTTTTAAATGCAAATTTTAATGCGGAAATGGAAATTTATATTTGACTAGAAAAAAAGCATGCAGAGTATATAAACACTTAGCTCGCATTGATAACGCAAGAAAATAAATAAAGGTGAACAGAATTATAATTAACTAAAACTCTAACCCAAATATACACTCTATGTCTTATTAAATATTACAAAACATAAATAAATCGGTCAAATGCGAGTTGGACACAACGGGTCTGTATCACCACAAGTTCACAAGCAATAATAATATTTTTATTCAGTTCCAAATGTGTCCAACTAGGATTTGCACCGTTTTCAGCATTTGGTGTTATTTTAACTATAACTTTATTTTAACTACGTAATACATATTATTACGTAGAACCTGTAAAATCGAAATGGTCGCATTTAACTCATCATTTGAAGTACAGCTTTTACAATGAGACCAACCAAGTAATCTCGAAAAAATTGTCTTCGAAATCCAGAAATGTCGAATGAACTCGACAAAAATTATAGAATAGTGGGCGAATATTAGAACAGCATCCGTAAAGGACGTCAGAGGAACTATATTTTTAGAAGACGACAGCATCACATTAAACGTTGAATAACTGACGTTTACGAGACTATAGCGGTAGGCCTAGTAGCAATGTCACTTTGGCTTCAGCTCATTTTGTGATTTCAAGGTTATCCACATGGCAAAATTTATCAACAATGTCGTGTAAGCCCCGTTTTCACATGACGATAGCGGCAACCCTAGAAATGTCACTTCGTCCTGAACAGATTTTTCAATTTCAGGGTTGCCTACATTGCAAAAATGACAATAACGTGTAAAACGCGACCCTTCCGCCTTAGTATTGTTCTGCGTTTACGTTGAATCATTTTAAATGACTTTAAGTAACCAGCCAGCACACATGCCGTCACGTTGCTACCTCTAAGGAACGTGACATAATGTAACGTGACACTTTTATATGTATACTCTTTAAAATTAGTTTAAGACTGGGAGACATTACGAGTCACACAAGATAGAAGCAAATGGAAAGAGGGTATGGAGGATTTGTCCAGCATTGGGATAGTATAGGCTCCACATACTAATACTACAAATGTTATCTTCGTGGCGTTCACGATAGTGGTAACCCTAATATTGTCGCTTCTTCTTCAACTGTTTTTTTTTCCAAGAGATTACCGTACTGAAAATCTTCGCACATATTGATGTGTAGAAACTGTAGAACGGTTGCAGCTTAGTAAATATATTTATTCTGCGAGGCGAATTAACAGTTTACATGATGCCAGCATCACATGACATCACGTCCGATGGAAGCGCTTATTATTTTTCATACGTTTTACTAGTGTGTGTTTTTTTTTGTTTTAATGTTGTCCTTGTTTTAGTTAATTTATGCCTCCAAGTTTATTAAAATTTATTGATAGGCATACATTCGACTTTCTCCTCGCTTGATGTTAATTGCAGATGCGGTCTACGATGGAGCACGTTTATTTAAAACAATTCACTGCCGACTTGAGAACAGCAATATTGTATCAATAGCGAGAAAATATTTATTTAAGTAGAATCGGGCCTATGGGGTTCGGAGGCAAAGGGTTTTGTCACTGTCTTTGGTGAAAAGGGAACTCTTGAGGGAAAAGGAGGTATTATTTCCGCTCCCCTCAATAGGCATGACGACTGATCCTGGAATTTATATTAAATTATTTGATATTACAATATTTATATAGAATAAAATATGTACCAACTTTAATTTAGATTTATTTTGTTTAACTTACTTTATGATCTTTCAAAGCTGCATGGGCAAGTCCATTTTAAAAGTACTAAATTATTAGAAAATATATTTACCATTGGATAACCCACTCAATTTCAAGTAACTTTTGTTACGAAACCAGTTTCCTAAACGCAATATTTAATATAGTTAACATACAAACTTTACGCGGGACGCATAGAAAATACGACACAGTGACGTCACGCTTATGTAGGGTTTTGCATAAAGCGTTTTTGAGAGAGTCGAAAATTGTGATTTTAAAATCGTGATATCACGGGAAGATTTTAAGATAACAAAGTAATTCTTTCACCTAATATGTTTCAGTCATTGAGTAGCCTTTTGATGGCACATTAAATGAAAAATTAGTCGTCAAACCTATTGGAATGAATGACATCTGGGACAATAATATACCATTCTAATTAGTCCGTCAGGTAGATTTTATAAAAAAAATATGGGGCACGTATTGTTTTATCAAATTATTAATAACCGACAAAGATATAGATCACCAAATATCCGGAGTAAGGGTTGTGACGTCACGCCTTCATAAAAAAAGTCATACAATGAAGTGACGTCACGCGCAACTTCTAAGCACTGTGTCTCCGTCAATTTTGGTTTGTGTAACAAATATACGGTTGCAATATCTATACAAATAATTTCGTCAAGGGGTACGGTAGACTTGATCCGAAACCTTATATGAATAACAAAACATAAAAAAATATTGATTTTGAGCCGACAACATATGTACACCAATTCAAATTCGGATTATGGAGAAGTTCGTTAAATTCTGATGGCACTGACAAACAAACCGCTGTCGCCATCTTTAGTGTCAATCAACACATTGCGTGCGTCCGTCGCGTCAAAAAAGTATCCATCACAAAAAAACTGTGACTTATGTGACTACGTAAAACGAAACGTCTTGCCGCCGGACCGGAATTTTATTAGTAGGTACTATATATTTAGTATCAGCATTGCACCCGTGCGAAGCCGGGGCGGGTCGCTAGTTTTTTAATAATTTAACTGATTGACTAATTAGTTACAGTTGCAAATCTTTTTTATCGTCATTCCTATTGGATCATAACAACACACTGGCCATACAGCGTAGGAACGCCGCTAGTATGATGGACAATTTTGGGCGTAGGCGTGACAATAGTCTGTTTTTTGACACCAAGATTTGAATTTACATTGCCATATTAAGATGGTATCTTTCACAATTAAGATTATATACATTTTTTTTAAAACCGAGTCACCTGAACGCCCCCCCGATTCGAGAGACGTCTCAGCTTTATGCCTAGTTAGGGCGAATAGAATCGAATCATCTTACTAAACCCCCATTCGAATAGAAATCGATATTCATGCAAATTGTTTCCGAATACCACACAAGGCACTTCAGCGCAGGACTAAACGCTGTTTCAACTATATCTTTATTATTAGTACAACCGATTAATTACAGAATTCAAATTGCAAACAAAAATATATATTTTAAATGAAAACTTCTTTTGACGCCCCACAGACTGATTTTTCTGTGAATTGAATTCTAGCGTCACGCTCCGGAATGACGACAAGAAATCTTCGGGTAAACTCGGGGCCATGACCATGACCACGCCATCCGGTTTCAACCGCGTATCCTATCTTTTGAGTTGGATCAAAATGCACACGGTGTGCAAATTTGATTAAAATCGATTTAGTAGTTTAGGAGTCCATCGCGGACAAGCAATGTGACGCGTAATTTATATAATAATAAATATTAAGATTAGTTGTTGTCGTGTAAAGATTTTTAAATGTATCAATTTTTTGTATTTTCGTTGTATATATGAGATCAATCTAATTCGCAATGTTAGTTTTTTTTTCCACAAATTGTATCGTCGATACTCTATGTTATGAGTAGGCAATTACTATACTTATTCCTGAGCAACAAAGACCATTTTTGTTTGCAATTTGAAATACATACATTGTCGTTTTCAAATACACATATAAATATATGTTTACGTCGTTTTTTATACACATACAATATACATACGTTGTAATATTTATAATTACGATTTTAGTATAATTGTCGAGTGCATTTTATCCACATAATAGTAACATGGATTTTTTATTGGGACATACATACATTATTTATTTATTTACAAGATCGAATAAGCTAACCTTTCTTTATCAATAATAGGACTGTTAGCGACCAAGGGGTCGCAGCCGCCAACTCGACTATGTTAGAAGCGTTTTTATGATAAATTATTTAGGCGTGGTTTAATTTACAATTACTTTAAAACCTGCGTTAAAAGATGTTAACTCGTTAGACGGCACCGGCCTACCGGTGGAAACGCCGCGTCCTGTTAATTCATATCTTAATGCCTGTTGATTGAGTCTAAATTTGCTCCACCGGGCCTTCTTCCCGATCCATAAACGGGTTAATAGGAATTTTCACGAAAACGTATACTCCTCTTGTCACTACATAGTCACTTTCTGGAACAATCCAACTGGATTTTATACCAAATAATTATGTTTTACAGTACTCACATTTCTGTCGAAACAAATGGAAATCCGGTCACAAAATGGAATGTTCCAGAAAGTGACATGGGTATACATATTTGTGAAATCGCTTTTACGCTGTTAAAAATAGAATACAAATTCGATGTTAAAATTTATCGTTTCATTTGAAATCTAACCAATACTGCAGACGGGACAAACATTGGTTTAAGTTATCACGGTTATTCACTATTATATTATTACTTAATTAAGGAATATTTACCGTGTTTCGGGGACTTTTTCCAATGAAATATCGAGTAATTAGTAACTACAGTGCAAATGGAACATAATTCTTTTTTTTTTGAAAAAAAAAAACCTTTTCATCCCACCAGCTCGGAAAGAGTACTTTTGCTCCTCGATATCAGGGCGCAAAAGTCGTTTTTACCCTCTAGAGGTTAAAGTAAATTTGAATTTAGAACGTCGTGTGTACTGAGGTTTTGAATTCAAAACATAATTCAACCTATTTATTTCTACCTCCTTGGTGCCGAATGCATCATAATTTTTTTTTAATATGTTAAAAACTCAAGACTCGGAACCTCCTTGGTGTACCTACCTACTTACTTTTTTTAATTTGCTTAGCGCGAAAACATTTAAAAATTTGCATTTAGTCATTTCCTCGCTGAGGTGGAATGAAAAGTTAAGTGTTGCACTCCAGTGCAAAGATTTTTCCCCTTATGCTCTTGTGATTCCCTTGCTACGCTCAGGATTCTAATTTTGCTCGGTCATCAGAATTGAGCACGCGGTTAAAAATTAACTTTGCACTCTTGTATAACAAATAACTATTATAGTCACCATGCCTATTCTTTTACGCAATTCGAATTTGTCCCACACATGCATTTACAAGGCCACGTATTTATTGCGGCCGAAATTGGAACTACTAATATGATTTTTCATTAGCCCATAATACTACGACAGTAACGACCTCTTTTAAAGGACCAGATAAGTTTGCTACACGAAACCATTCAACATTAGTATGACGTAAACCGACAGACTTGTCAACTTCAAACTGTCAAAACTACCCACAGATAAAATAAAAATAACATTAGCATTAGTTATGCTTAACGAATGTTATTTTTCTCACTGGGGATTATTTAACTGGGGTCATACTTCATACTACCTGAGGCTATTCTTGACAGGTTCGACAAATACCACGTTATATACAAATCTAAACACCTTCGCAACCAATTAGCTAAATCAGCGGTTCAATCAATAGTCTAGCGGCTAGACTATATATAGCCTCTTCTAAGCAGCGCCGTTTAACCAGCTTCCTAAATTATACTCAGGCTTTTGATCAAACGGGTTAGTAAAGAGGCTAGGCTATTGATTGAACGGTTGATGAAGCTAGTCGGCTGCAGCATATCCATATTGAGCAATGTTGCCCTTTTAACAATGAACAACCATAATAAGTGATGCTAAGTGACCCAATTTCGGGACCAATTCCTTTTGTCTACAATGACTCCGGCTTCCGTAGTACTTTGCTCAGTTTGAGGCTAGATAGTGTTGTGTGTGAAATATAAGTACGCCAATATTAATTATTTTTTTGTAAATCTATAAAATGGTAGCGCCCGTTCCGGCTTTGCTCGGATATTGTCATAGAAAGACTATTAAAATCGAAATAAAAACTATCTTTCAAGTTGAATCAAACTGTATACGGTGTGCAAATTTAATTAAGATCGATTAAGTAGTTTCTAGTTTAGGAGTCCATCGCAGAAAAACAATTTGACGCGTAATTTATTAATATTAAGACAATTGATACAATATAAAGACGATAATATACCGGATAGTGTAAACCAATGTTTATTTTTATTTTACGCATAGCACAACCCTGATCAAGAGTATTGAACATGCTCGAAACGATTCTAGATGCTTGATTCGACTAACATTTAGTTTTACATAGGAATTAATCGCGATTGAAAATATAATTTAATTACCTTCACGTTTCGGCAGCGTTACAACCGCCGTGGTCACGAGAAGACTGAAGAAATTGCGAGTCTCATTTGTAAATGAAATCTCCGTCTACGCTCATTTGGTTTTCAAAAATCACAGGGTTGTCACATTTCACTAACCGTGTGGCCTTCAAAATTTCAGGGCTATCGCACAACACTAACCGTGGCCTTCGAAAATTCAGGGTTATCACACAACACTAACCATGGTCTTACAAAATTCAGGGTTACCGCATAACACTAACCATGGTCTTAAAAAATTCAGGGTTATCACACAAACACTAACCGTGGTTTTCATAAATCGCAGGGTTGTCACACGACACTAACCGTGGTCTTAAAAATCACAGGGTTGTCCCCACAGCACTAACCGTATCAAAGAAACCGTCAGTTACGTGAGTGAAAACAGCCCCACACTGGGTCTCTCAAACAGGGAAACGTTACCCCACAAATATGGGTAAAAACCAGGGTCTAAATCACCCGAGTTCTATTAAATTGACGCAGTTATTTCAGTCTTCTTTCTTCTCCTCATCGGATTTCGGCGCCCGATCTTCTGGAGATGAGGGCCGATCCGAATCACCTTCCGAACCTTTGATGGTAAAAAATAAACAAAATAAAAATAATTATTTTATTGACACTGAAATAAATAGAAACATATTAGTTGAAAATCTGAAAGAACTGCTGTCTAAGTTAAATTTCAGCTAAAGAAACAAATAAAAATAAAGATGGTCTTTTCTTGGTTTTGTCTAATACATAGGAAAATGACTCTCAAACCAGACTGGTTAGAGACTTAAATCACATAATTTTACTTTGGTATAAAAAATATCAAGAAGATAACCTAACTTTAACTGTAGGATTCATTGCAGAGTCCACCTGGGAAAGTACCACACCTTTGCCAGTTTATTCTACGGCCAAGCAGTAATGTGCAAACATTACTAAGTTCTAGCTGGAAGAGCACTATTTTTTAGAGATATAGAGAAAACAAATTAGGACTGCAGTGATTAGGACTTTTTTATGTTCAAATATTGCATAACCATGTGCTGTAATGAACAGGCGTATTTCTTACCAACAGGCTCGAGTCGTGCTCGTCTCTTCACTTAATATTATTAAAAAAATTGCCTTGAATCTTTTTTCTATTGAATTTATTAGAATCCAACACACAAACGCCAAATTATAAGGAACAGACGTTACCCCACAGAAGTAACCCATACATAAATGATTGATGATGTTACCCCATACAAGAATCCCATACATAAGTAACTGACTAATGTTTCTCCATAAAAAATGTCTCTTAAACAGTTACTATAAAATGACTTAAACGTTAAATTGGTTAAACCTGTATGTGTATGTGCAATATGTGTGTGTATGCGTTGTAATAAACAAATTATCCACCAATATAATTTTATAGAACAACTTACCACCAATTTTGGAGACATTGTTGTGAGGTTTCTTTTCATCTTCACTATCGCTAGCTGAGCTGGCTACGGAAGAGTCATCGCCGCTTCCTGTAAAAAATGAATCAGTTTGTTAGATTATAAAAAAAAAATGACGTTAAAAAAACGAATTATTCCGCCAGTTAGACTATAAAAAATATAATACACGAATTTTATTTTTCGTACACAAACAAAAAATGACTAAGATACAGTGCTTAGAAGTTACGAGTGACGTCACGTTATGGTACGATTTTTACTAGTGACGTCACAACCCCCCACTTCAAAAGTGAAATGATCTAATCAGGGGTTCCTTAACTTATTTTGCCTGCTTCCCACTTTGAAAATAAATTATTTAACGCCACCATTTCTTCACATAAATACTGAAAAACCACTATAACTTCAAATTATATTAATTAATTATTATTCTGAGCTATTAGCGTTCATTCTTAACGATACTTTTACTGTAGTACTCATTAACATTATATAACTTTATATTAACATTAACTCAAGTTAATTGTTAAGTGGGTACTTAACAATTAACTTGAGACCTGTGTCCAGTAGGTAGTACACGAGATTCCAAGCCTCTATACAACGCTCCCATTTTTTTCTGGGCATCTTTTTCTTACCGCCCTTTAGGCCTAGGCTTGATTTTTGTATTTTTTTTTACAATCTGATAAAATAAAAAAATACGTGCCCTATATTTTTTCCATAATCTTTCTATGAACTAATTAGGATGGTATATTTTTTAACGCCGACCAAAAAAAGGGTGTTATAAGTTTGACGTCGATGTCTGTCTGTGAGCTCAAACGGATGGGCCGATTTCGATGCGGTTGTTTTATTTGAAGGTTAATATCCGTGCGGATGTTCTTAGCTATGTTTGGTTAATATCGATTCAAGACGGCCGCCTCCACAAAATGGCAGACAAAATATTTCTTCACAACCTACCTCAATATGGGTGTCAAATGAAAGGTCTTGACTAGTAGAATACTATGCACTATGACAAATTTCAAATCCAAGATGGCCGCCACCACAACATGGTGAATTAAAAATATTTTTTCACTACTATAGCAATATGGGTATCAAATGAAAGGGCTTAACTAGACCTGTCGGAACACCTGTCGGAAATTCGTCGTACCAACTCACATTTACAAATAAATTTGATTAGCAAAGGTTCAATGACGCAATCTTAGACACATGCTCTTATGTCAAAGCACAGTAGGTAAGAAAACTCTCAAAAAGGAATCTTTTTTCCGTTTTTGTTACATTCTTGATTCACACTCAGTTTCTATTGATAGTAGCGTTATGTTCTATAGCCTTCCTCGATAAATGGACTATCCAAAAGAAAAATAATCTTTCAATCCCGACCAGTAGTTCCCGAGATCCTAGCGTTCAAACAAACAAACAAACTCTTCAGCTTTATAATATTAGTATAGACATAGATGATTTATCGAGTGATTGATTACTGACCTCCAGCGGCGGGTAGAGGCAGCGGTCTCGCTGGTACGAGCGACGGCGCGGTAGGTCTCTGCTTCCTCGCCGGGTTCAATCTACCGCAGTACGCGCACTTGTACGACAGATACTCGAACTCTTCTTCGATCGCCATACCTGTGTACAAACAAACATAGTATTGAAGTGAAATTTTTGGCGCGCCACAGATGGATTTTTCTTGGGCTGTGAACTGAATTCTAGCGTCGCGCTCGGGAATGATAACAAATCGGGTAAATTCTGAGTCTTCGCCATTGGCCATCTAGAAATAAATAAATTAATAAATAAATATTGGTGGACAATTCACACACAACACCATCTGACCCCAAACTAAGCAAAGCTTGTGATATGGCGGCCAGATAGCTGATATAATACTTACATAGTTCTAAATACATACTTATTATAAGTACATAGAAACACCCAGACACGGTGCAAACATTTGAATTCATCACACAAATATTTGCACTGGGTGGGAATCGAACCCACGACCCTCGGCGTCGCAGGCAGAGTTACTACCCACTAAGACACGATGACGAGAATGTGACAGGATTTCCCAGTGCCCATCTATGATCTAGATAGCCATGCTCATGACCACGCCCTCCGGTTTCACCCGCGCAGTTTCCAAAGTACGAGCTCGTAAGCTATCAAAATCTGAGTTATAAGTTTTCACTTCTGTCGGCAGTTCCTATGTCTGCCAATTCTTTTATCATTCATTTCTTTCCTGAAGTTTAAGTTTTTTACAATCTTAATTTATAAAAATCCAGTTTCATGATGTAAGTTTCCAGAAACGCGCTCCCAAGCTACGCACGCAACAGGGTTATTAACTTGGGAGCATTATTAAGGGCTGACGTTTTAGACATAGAGGTGAGATTTCATTTTATTCAAAGTTATTGTTATTAATGTTTATAGTAATATTTTTTATAAAACCCCGCCCAAAGAAAGGGAATGTTATAAGTTTGACGTCGATATCTGTCTGTCTGTCACCTCATAACAGCACAGTGTCCACGCAGCTATTAGAAAATGACGAGGCCAAACCATTACCTAGCACTTCACTGCGCTCGTCACTCTGGAAATTTTGCCCTTCAAACCGAATCACACTAAAAATGATACAACAATGAAATACTGACCGTTATGAGAGAAGCACTCGGTACATATGAGCGCCATGCGATGGTTCGGTCCGTCCTTCATTAGGTAATCGACGACTTTGTCCAGCGCTGATCGGTTCTTGTCCAGAAGCGGCCGCGGCAATTGGCTGCCTGGCTGTGGACAATATTATAGATTATTTATTTATTTGCTTCTTATGAAATTGAGCATTTTATTCAGAATGATAAGCTGCTTATATGCTATTCCAGAATATGAACTATCTGTTTCTAATTTCAATTCTATCCATTCAGCCGTTCGGACGTGATGGATGATGTGATGACACAAACATACAAACTTTCGCACTTGTAATTTTATAGTAGGTAATAGTGGAATATACTAAAATATTTGTTTCTTAAGAAACTATGCATTTTCCCGGGACAATAAGTAGCTAATTCGCTATTCCAGACTATAAACTAATTGTATTTCAATATTCCAAACTATATAAGTATTACGTCAGCTATCTGGCAGCATCTTTGCTTAATTTGGGGTTAGATAGTGATAGATAGATAAACTCTTTATTGCACCTAATTTAGAAATAAACAAAAGTCACGTAAAACAAAACAAAATAAAGTAGCAATTGGCGACCTTATCACTAAAAGCGAACTCTTCCAAGCAACCATAGGATGTTGTGTGTGAAATGTCCACCAATATTTATTCATTAAAATCAGCTAACCGGTTTCCCTAGAACAAGCCGTGCTTAGTCTACAGCTAGATAATTTTGTGTGCGGAATGTGCACCAATATCTAATTTATATTATCTATTTATATCTAATCTAATTTAATTTAGGCTTGATTTTGACGGCGACTGCTGACTCGTGTAGACTTACTTTGAGCCGAGGTAGGTTGTACAGAGCGGGGGTGTTGTTGAAGGGGACCAAATTGTTCATATTCTTGTTGATAGGAGTCGAGGTTAACGCCAACTGCCTCTGTCTGAGCTGGCCGGGGGTCGCTGGAAGGACAAAATCAAACGATTATTTATATGTAGAACTAGCTGTACCAGTTTTGCTACGCAACCTGTCGTAAATCGGCCGTACCCAATCAAAAACCTTTTTTTGGTTTATGCACTACAACTTTGCCAAAGATCATCACATGATCAAATGCATAGTTTACATTTCAATAAAGGACAAACAGGCAAACATCAATGTTAAAATATTGTCGAGGGAAACCCATCACGTTGTATAGATTTTGTAAACAATAATTGGTTCGTCTCAAACAGAACTAGATGTCGGTAGTAAGAGTATTAAAACGCGATGATGTTTTGTTTCCAAACCATTCGTTTATCTACATATAATTATTATAGCAGCACCCCGTTATAGTTCCCAATCCCTTTATTTTCCCGTATAAAAAATAGCTCATGCAATATTTCATAGTATAATAAAGAAAAAAAGAAATATTGGCGAACAATTCACACACAAAACCATCTGACCCCAAACTAAGCAAAGCTTGTAATAGGGCGGCTAGATAGCTGATGTAATACTTATATATAAATGTAAATACATACTTATTATACACTAGCTGTACCCTGCCACGCTTCGCTGTGGCACATTGTGATGGAAAATGATGATGCTCCTTGATGCGGATTATAAATCATTGTAAAATTTCAGCTCGATCGGTGCAGAACTTTTCGAGTTTTTGAAGCGTACACAAACCAACATTACATTTTTATATACAGAGATAGAAACAATCAGATACAGTGCAAATATTTGAATTCATCACACAAATATATACACTGGGTGGGAATCGAACCCACAACCCTCGGCTTCGCAAGCGGAGTTACTACCTACTAAGCCACGAGGCCAGTCAAAATAATCAAATAAATAAATTCAAAATTAATAATTTATATAATATCTCCATGCCCTTTAATTTCTCTGGAAACATTGCCCTTCAACCTATAAAACAGTGACGTTTGCCCAGTACTGCTCGGCGGTAGTAAAACTGACAAAGGTGTGATACTTCTACTTGTTTGTCTAGTCTAGGGGGGTGTAGGGTGTGCAGGCAAGTTTGATCTTTTTAAGTAGGCGCTAGGTACATTTAAAGATACATATGTATTTACAATATGGTGTTATATCAGGGTCTATATGTGGTAGCATAACAATTTTTGTACTAATTTAAAAAGGCGTAATGTTTTTAGGACTAATGATAATTTACCATAACAACTAAACACAACTGTTTTCGCATAATTTTTACTAGCATAACGATTTATAGCATAGAGTCTATATTTAGTAACACAACAAATAAATAAAAAAAAAAACCCTAAAATTTATTTTAACACGGGCAATATGTTAAATAATGAAGTTTATATATTAATTAATGACTTTGCCTGATAGAGCTAAACATTATGAATAGTGTCCGGGCATTACGAATAATGCCCGCGTTAATGACATTGTCCATAACACATACTTTCCGATATTTTAGAATTTAGCCAGCGTTTGCAATGTAAGCACAAAGGAATGTATTTTTTTACGACATCCCATTGGAAACCTTTAAAATTATAAGTGTTTCTATACTATACCCGTATTATGCATGTATTATAAACAAACACCTCTTGAACCACTTTGTCTGATAGAACCGCACTAAAATCCGTTGCGTAGTTTTAAAGATATATATGTACATAGGGACAGACAGCGGAAAGGGACTTAGTTTTATGCTATGTAGTGAACTAGTAGGCACATACTATCTATACTAATCTATACTAATATTATAAAGCTGAAGAGTTTGTTTGTTTGAACGCTAGGATCTCGGGAAGTACTAATTCGAATTGAAAGATTATTTTTCTATTAGATAGTCCATTTATCGAGGAAGGCTATAGGCTATAGAACATAACGCTACTATTAATAGAAGCGGAGTATGAATCAAGAATGTAACAAAAACGGGAAAAATATTCCTTTTTTGAGAGTTTTCGTACGTTTCGTGCTTTGACATGACACATGACAATATGTGTAAGATTGCGTCATTGAATATAAACCTTTGATAATCAAATTTGTTTCTAAATCTGAGTTGGTACGACCAATTTCCGACAGGTGGCGTACCAGGTAGCTGAAGAGGTGTTTTGTTTGAAAGCGATATTCTCAGGAAAGACTGAACCGATTTCAGTCATTCTTTCATCGTTTTATATGTATGGGATCCTGATGAGTGCTATATAATGCACCACGGGCGAAGCCGGGGCGGGCATCTAGTGGGTTATATACAGGGTGGTGATACCTGGGGGTGGCGAGTTGGGGGGGCACACTGACGGCGTTACCGGGTACGTTCTGTGAGGGGACGAATGGCTTCAGAGCCTTCGACTGGTCTTCCGGGCTACCGTACTTGTCGAGGATCTCTTTTGCTACCTGGAAATCAATTAATAGGTACTGATTCAAATATATATTTATAAAAATCAATGCCACTTTTCGTTGTAAGTAAACTCTTCCTAAACGGCTCGACCGATTTGAATGTTTTTTTTTTTTGTATACGTTTGGGTAGGGCCCTGGATGATTTAGATTCACAAATCAGCCCGGCAGATGGCGCTGCAGTTGGTATCTAGGTTATTATCCGAGCGAAGCCGAAATGGGCCGCTAGTTATATATATCGTAAAGTAACATTCATCGCTCTTTCCTATATAAAAAAAATATTGGCAGTCATAGGAACTGCCCATATAAGTGAAGACTTCTAGCTCAGAATTTGATAGCTCACTTTGGAAACTAAGCGGATGAAACCGGAGGTTTTGGCCATGAGCATGGCCATCTAGAAATGCATCAGCCAATAGGAAATGCTGACTCATTTCTAGATGGCCAATAGTATAGTATAGACTATAGAGTGACGAGACGAGCAGGACATGTGCCTGATGGTAAGCAACATGCCTGCCAAATAACATCACAGTGACACGCAGCTATTGGAACATAAAAGAGTTCAAATTCTTACCTAGCACTGCACTGCGATCGTCACCCAGAGATATAAGATGTTTTACCTCTATGTCCTGTAATTTCACTGGCAACATTGCCCATCAAACTCAATGGTCATGGTCCCGAGATTACCTGGAGATTTTTTACCATTCCCGAGCGTGACGCTAGAATTCAATTCACAGCACACCAAAAATCTGTCTGTGGCGCACCAAATGAAGGTTTCACTTCAAAAATCTTGTAGAATGTGCATTACGAAAGATTTTGGATTTAATTGCACTTAATTAGGAGACAAAAAAAACAAACTTAAAAAAGTTAGGTAACTTAATTAAGTAGCAATTGGCGACCTTATCGCTAAGAGCGATCTCTTCCAGTCAACCGAAGGATGGAAAATGAGAAATGAAGAATAAGAAGACGGCGAAGTATAAATTATGAGTGGTACTTACAATTCTGTAATTTTTAAAGCTAACATGGTTGGTATGGAGTTTAGCGTACTCATTTCGAGATTTTTTTGTACCTTTCGCAAATCAAGATACTATGAACTACTAAAAGAGTAGACAATATTAATGATACTTATTAATTCAGTAGCAGTGTCCCGCGGTTTCACTCGTGTAGTCCGCGTTCTCACTGTGAAAAGCCTATGACTGTGTTCTTCCAGATTACAATCTGTGTTCCAAGTTTCAGCCCGATCCATTCATACGCAACGTGATTGAGCAACAAACATCCAAACATTGACATTTATAATCATCAGCCGCAAGACGCCCACTGCTGAACATAGCCCCTCTAGATTTCCACAACGAACGGTTCTGCGCAACCTGCAACCAGCGGTTTCCAGCGACCTTTATGAGGTCATCTGTCCATCTAGTGGGAGGCCGTCAAACATTGCGTCTTCCGGTTCGTAGTCGCCACTCGAGAACCTTTCTTCCCCATAATATTTTTATTTTTAATAAAGAGTGCCGAGACGAGCAGGCCATGTGCCTGATGGTAAGCAACACGCCTGCCACATAACAGCACAGTGACACGCAGCTATTGGAACATGAAGAGTCCAAATCATTACCTAGCACTGCAATGCGCACGTCACCCAGAGATCTAAGATGTTATATCTCTAAGCCCTGTAATTTCTCTGGAAACATTGCCCTTCAAACCAAAACACAGTAAGTAATGTTTGCATACTACTGCTTAGCGGTAGAATAACTAGCAAAGGTGTGGTACTTCCCCAGGCGGACTCTGCCTTGAGTCCGCCTGGTTATTAGTAGGATATTAATTGAATACGAACAATTGTACCTTATAAGTCTCGTTGTTCATCACCTCTTCGAGTATCTTCTTCTTCTCTTCCCGCATCTTGCTGAGCTGGATCCGGTTCTTGTTCAGTGACCAGTTATAGTACCACGATATCGAGGACCGGAGGAATATCACACTGGAATTTAAATAATTCATAATGTAAACATTATACTCGTATTAGGAGTACAAATAGGTATCCGCCGTTTTATTGTAGACTAGATGTCCGCCCCGGCGTTGCCCGTGGTACATTATATAGCACTCGTCAGGATTCCGTACATATACAACGTTGAAAGAATGACTAAAATCGGTTCAGTCATTCCTGAGAATATCGCTTTCAAACAAAACACCTCTTCAGCTACCTGCTACGCCACCTGTCGGAAATTGGTCGTACCAACAAAGCATTAGCAAAGGTCTATATTCAAGAGGTATGTAATCTGTGATATTAAATGATGTAATCTTAGACACATGGTGTCATGTGTCATGTGTCATGTCAAAGCACGAAACGTAGATCCAATAGAAAAAGAATCTTTCAATTCGGACCAGTACTTCCCGAGATCCTAGCGTTCAAACCAACAAACAAACTCTTCAGCTTTATAATATTAGTATAGAAGTATAGATGGTGCGGCACGGAGTTTCGGTTAGCTTTCGCAGATGATAACCGGCTTAAAAAATAGTTTGGACGTTCAAGAACAACATAACCTTTTAATATTATTGATTTTATATTGGTAAAATATAATTTTTATAAGTTGAAAATGTCAAAATTTGAGCCAAGTAAGCGTCATTTGCGGGAAATATTAGTTTACTTCTTTAATTTAAAGAAATCTGCTGCTGAGGCGCATCAATTGCTCGTAGAAGCATATGGTGAGGGTGCTTTGAGTGAGAGAACGTGTCGAGAGTGGTTTCAAAAGTTTAAAAACGGTGATTTCGACGTAGAAGACAAAGATCGCAGTGGAAGGCCAAAAATTTACGAGGATGCAAAATTGGAGGAATTATTGGAGGAAGATTCTTCTCAAACACAAAAAAAAACTTGCTCTAACATTAGAAGTCACTCATTAACAATAAATATTTAATTTGTGTTAAAAAACGGCGGGAACTTATTTGTACTCCTAATAAGATAACTAACGATCCGCCCCGGCTTCGCACGGGTGCAACGCTGATACTAAATATAAGTACCTACTAATAAAATTCCGGTCCGGTGGCAAGACGTTTCGTTTTACATAGTCACATAAGTCAGTTTTTTGTGATGGATACTATTTTGGCGCGACGGACGCACGCAATGTGTTGATTGATGGGACGAAACGTACTACTTAGTCTGTGTTTCACACCAAAGATGGCGACAGCGGTTTGTTTGTCAGTGCCATCAGAATTTAACGAAATTCTCCATAATCCGAAGTTTGTGGACATTTGTTGTCGACTCAAAATCAATATTTTTTTATGTTTTGTTATTCATATAAGGTTTCGATCAAATCTACCGTACCCCTTGACGAAATTATTAATATAGATTATCTATACAGGGTGAAATCACGATCCAAACCATTATTTAATTAGCTCGACGAAACGTCGCGTCGATCAGAACGTGTACTCTCTTTCTACGAAAAACGTAATTTCGAAATAAACTCGCGACTTTCCTACTCCGGTTCTACTTCGATCCGTCATTTTTGCAGTGGTAGGACTCCTATCAGAGTCCGCCTGGGGAAGTACCACACCTTTGCCAGTTATTCTACCGTCAAGCAGTAATGCGCAAAGATTACTGTGGTCCGGTTTGAATAGCAATGTTTCCAGAGAAATAACAGGGCTTAGAGATATAACATTTTAGATCTCTGGGTGACGAGCGCAGTGTAGTGCTGGGTAATGATTTGGACTCTTCATGTTCCAATAGTTGCGTGTCACTGCTGTTATGTGATAGGCATGTTGCTTACCATCAGGCACATGTCCTGTGCGTCTCGGCAGTCCTTATTTAAAAAAAGAAATGTGGCACTCGGAGACTGCCGCGGTAAAGCTATTGCATGTTGCATGCATTTTTATCAACATAAGCAATATGTTGGGATGTAAGGGATGTTAACAATTTTTCGGAATTGCTTTTATTTTGAAGAGTGACATTTGTTTACCATAAAAAATATCACGGGAAATCCGTTAAGTTGGCAACACTGCTAATAGCATTTAATCTGTAAAGCTAATACAAATAAGATTCAAAGTCGAATGACCGAGTGGGGAGGACGGCGTTACGGTCTTCCATCCCTCTTTCTTGTGAACATAAGAAAGAGATGCACGATCACTAAAATTCGGTCCCCAGGCCCGCGATAAAAGCTATGCAATAGCTTAAAAAAAAGATGTTCGATCGGACATTTTGTTTTTTAACCAAAAAGAGCGATGTCTTATATAAGCTACACGTCTATATATAACATCGCTCTTTGCGTGTCTAGCTACACGTCTATATAAGCTTGACGTAGATGTCTGTCTGTCTGTGACACTGTGTAATTCAAACGGATCGACCGATTTCAATGCGGTTTTTTTGTAAAACTTCAGTAGCCTTTTTTGGATTAGTACAGCGGCGCGGCGCCGCATAGAGGCGGTACCGCTGCCACTGTGGCGGCCCTAAATTATCCTAAAACTTATTGAAAAAAACAATTTGTTTTTTTTTTTCGATAATCGAAAATTTTGTGCAAAGTGCAAAAAAACTATCTTTACTGGCCTATCTCTATTTATAAAAATGTTATGTAGGTTTGTGTACGCTTCAAAAACTCAAAAAGTTCTGCACCGATCGAGCTGAAATTTTACAATGATATATAATCCGCAGCAAGGATTGTTTTTATCTAATTTTTGCATCACAATGTGCCACAGCTAAGCGTAATGTATGTATATATGTACTATAACGAACTAAGATGAACGTTCCGATTATAATCAACCGAAGGTCAGACGATAACTGACTACTGTATTGATGAGCCGAACATTCGTCAATAGTTCGATTCACAAGTGGTTATTCTAATTTCAGTACAATTCAAATGAACTATACGCGTATAGAAGTATAGATCATTGTTAACCACAAGGTCGCGCGGTGGATCAAGTGAATGCCAATACATATAATGTTACGTTAACGCAGTATTTAATTAATTATTAATTAGAAATGCCTTTTTCCCTCTTTTTTTAACGGCTATAAATATATCACAGCCGTTTGAGAAGATGCGTCGGGTATTTTTTTGTAATCTAACTAGCGGACTAATTAGTTTTTTAAGTCATCATGTCTAATAGACAATCATTACCAACTCCTCGAACCTCTCAAACCAGAGCTCTCAATAATTGAGGGTTCGGGTTTACGATTCGGTTTCTCGACATTCTAAAAAGTATAAAGATCTAATGCGAAAGAATGCAAGCGCGGTCCCGACTTTCCGCTGCAGCCGCCAAAGATGGACCCCGGTGAAGGTTATGAAGGTAGTCGGTAGGGATGCCATGTCCATGCACGGTGTCAAACCCGACGAGTGTTCTATGCCATTTCTCCCTCCGTAAATTTCCCAAAAATATTGTTTTCCAATTTCGCGCAATGACTACTAAAAAAACATTTTGGCATGTGCCTAAACATGACTCCGAAAAGACCGAGGTGAGCGTGGGACTCGAACCAGGGGTTCTACCGACTAGACCAGCCGTAACTTCATAGGCCTATGGATAAATAGGTAGGTATGTAGTGTAGATAGTTTTCATTGTAATTAAGTTTGGTTCTGCCTATTTACCCTGTAAAACACCGGCCCGGACAAAAAAGCAGCGTCCGGACGCCGCATTGTTCCGTTTAAAATATCTCTTCATACTGAAGTAGTTCTTAATTATATATGAAAACTAGCGGCCCGCCCCGGCTTCGCCCGTGGTACATATATATAACCTACAGCGTTCAAGGATTACGAACATATGAAAGAACGGTGAACGATTTTTCGTCCAGTAGTTCCCGAGATTGGCGTGTTCAAACTATAGGCTACTTTTGATCCCCAAATTATCGTGCTGTTTACTGGGTCAGAAGTGACACCTGTAAACATCTGGCGGGGATAACTAATTAAATGACGATTGATCAGTTTTCGACCGGAGAGGAAAAATGATTAAATTACTAAAATGGCTATTAAAAAATAAGGGTTGATCGTAGAAGGGTGAAAATTGAGGATTATATGTATTTTTGTATGTTGTATCATAAAAAAATAGAAATTAAAAATTCTGTCTAAAAAACAAAATATAAAATTTAGGGGTGGACTACCCCTAACATTTAGGGGGATGAAAAATAGATGTTGGCCGATTCTCATAGATACCGGATAAGCACCAAAAATTTCATCAAAATCGGTCGAGCCGTTTCGGAGTAGTATGGCAACGAAAACTGTGACACGAGAATTTTATATATTAGATAAGGTCTAAAGTCAAACGGAACAGCGCAGCACCCGGGCATCGCTTGGTATTTTACGGTTTAAAAAAATATCTACTCACATGATAGGCAGCACCAGTAACGGCGAAGCGTGGAGAACCGAATGCAACCAACTCTGGCCGCGTCCCACGTACATGAAGTAGTACAATATAGCGAACAGTATGTAGAGTCCCACTGAATACGCCATCACGTAACCGATGACTCGCTTGTGCGTCTTCTCTTTGTACTGTCCATCTTGTTCTATGCTTTTGATCTTCGTTTCGAGGCGTTCGAGGATTTCTGTAGTCGTTTTCTTGCGCTGTGGAAGAAATTGTAAAAAGGTTTACGCTTTTTTTACGCGTTTACCAAGTTCGCACTGGCCGGTTTTATTCTTTATCCATACCTACCAACCCCCCCCCCCCTCCTCTCACTCTTTTACCCGAGTAGGTTCCCGGGAAAAAAAGTAGCATACTTATGTGTTATTCCATACTATATTCTATACAACAAATTTTAAGCCGACCCGAGATTTTTACGACATGATTGAGCAAGATTATAACATTAATAGGATATCTTGTCTAATATCTGCTTGCGCTCGGCCGCCTTATCGTCAGATTTGAAGTGATGTTTGGACATGCGTAAATATTGGTTTTAACTCCAGTTTCGTTAAATGAACTTTCAGAATGTGTTCTTCTCCATAAACACAATTTTTTATCTTCACATCGAGCGTGAATAGATTTCTTCTAGATCACAGATAAGATACATTACCCCAAATGATTCTGATACAAAACATATTGGTAAACTTGCGACTATGGGCTAATGTTCACGACAGATTATTATCGATACAAAATAGGTCGTATATTGTTCTAGGCATAGAAGCATTAGCTTGGCCAATACAGTATTTATTTATCAGTCAGATACAAGATAGTTTAGCCAAGTTGATGATTTTCGTGACATTGTTTATGATAGTATGAAATTATAGAATACAGACAGGGCTCACGATCTGAAAGTCTAAGTAGCACAACGTCAAACAAAGCGAAAAGTCTAGTGAGCAATCTGTCTAGTTAGCTAATCGCCCATGTAGCAAAACGTCTAACTATCATCAGGTCTATGTAACAAAACGTCTATTTAGGAAGTCGTCAATTTCTTAAAATGCCTGGACACTTAACCACAAAAATAAATATCATTATAATACCATGTGAGGGCAAGTATTACATACATGCAAACTCCTTGATTTGTTTTCTGTTGGCATGTAATCTTTTTAGTAGCGACACTTATTGTCAAGTGTGATATTTGATTGACATTAGGTACTCATGATTCCGGTATCGATTACTACTGCCATTCATAACCTGGCTACATATAAGTGATCGTGTTCAATATTATATGGTGATCTGACTTCCGAATTCTAAAAATGGATGAAAAACAAACATTTACTTTCATCGAAAGTCAAAAGAAAAGGCGTGTGCTGTTGTTGAGTGGTCATAGGTACAATTTAAATTTAACGAATAAAGGAGGGTCGACTCTATGGAGATGCTCCCAGCGTAACGAGTGTAGTGCATCTGTTACTATTAATAAAGATGAAAATAAGATAATTCGTCAGTTGAAAGAACATACCTGTAAAGCTAATTTTGATAAAAATAGAACGGACATAGTAATGGATAAATGCAAGAAATTAGTTTGCCAACACGCAAAGCCTGTTCAGAAAATATTTGAAAAAGAATTCGGAAAAGTGGATGAAATTGAACAGGTACCTGATTTTAACTCAAAGAAAGATACATTGTTCAGGGCCCGTCGTACATATTTCAATGTTTCAAAAACTGAGTACAAAACTTAAATGATGTTAAAATTCCTGAAATTCTGGCCGATAAATTCCTTGTTTGTGAAGATGGTTGTAATAATAATAAAATCTTAATTTTTCAACACCTATAAGTAGAAAATGCATTGAAACTTTGAAAGGGAAAATGTTTTTATTGATGCAACATTCAAAGCTACACCCAAGCCATTCTATGAGCTCTTATCAATTCACGTTGATATTAATAGTTGTGATGAAACAACTTGTATTATGGGAGTTATATATGCATTGCTTCCTAACAAAACGCAAGATACGTACGAACGCCTCTTTGACCTAATCAAGCAGCATTTTAACATGGACATGTCGGTCATTAAATGCGATTATGAGATGGCGCTTATCAATGGAATAAAAAAGCTTTTCCGAACACTCAAATAACTGGCTGTTACTATCATCTTAATAAGGCCGTTTGGAAAAAGCTTCAACGTTGGGTCTTACTGAAAACAGAGAGTGCCGAGAAACTGTCAGAGTATGTTCAAATTTACCTCTGCTACCTTCTCAACACATTAGAGAATGTTGGACAAGCATTGTTGACAATGCCATCAAAAGTGAGGAAATGAATATTTTTTACATTACTTTGAAAGACAATGGCTACAATCATTGGCAGATATAATAAGTTGTCCTAGCTATTATAATTTTCGCACAAACAACGCTCTCGAAGGATGGCACAGGCGGCTGAATACTAATATAAAATCAAAACCAACCTTTCTGCTATTCCTCAAAACCCTTAGAAAAGAAGCCCTTTGGCAAGATCGTAAATACAAGAATATTTTATTTGAAGGAAATAAGAGGAAAAAGATCGATATAATGTTTAACGCCAAATATAAAAGAGAACTGCATAAGCTTGAAGGTCAAAAAGTTAGCCCATTTGAATTCTTGATAAACATTGGCCATATCAAAAGAATATTAGGTGCGTAATTTAAAAAAATATGTTTAGGAAGACTTTATCTTTTGTTTGTTTACTTTTGTTTGTTGTGTTGAAGAAGATTATTTTAGTTTATTTCAAATAAAAAATATAGTTTTTATACGACTTTTACTAATTATGATCTTAAGTGTACATAATGAAAACTAACGACTTCCTAAATAGACGTTTTGTTACATAGACCTGATGATAGTTAGACGTTTTGCTACATGGGCGATTAGCTAACTAGGCAGATTGCTCACTAGACTTTTCGCTTTGTTTGACGTTGTGCTACTTAGACTTTCAGATCGTGAGGCACAGACAGTAGGTACCCTTGATTTATATTTCATACAAATCTGGCTACATGAAGCAATACAAATCTCGCTTTATATAACCCCCGACCAAAAAAAGGGATGTTTTAAGTTTGACGTCGATGTTTGACGTCGATGTCTGTCTGTCGTTGTGCTCAAACAGATAGACCGATTTCGATGCGGTTTGGTTAATATCGATTCAAGATGGCCGCATGCACAAAATCGCGAACAAAATATTTCTTCATAACCTACCTCAATAGGGGTATAAAATAAAAAGGCCTTGAATAGTAAAATACTATGCACTATGACAGATTTCAAATACAAAATGGCCGCCACCACAAAATGGCGAAATACATTTCTTTCTTCCATAGTTCCTTAATATGGGTATCAAATGAGAAGGGCTTGACTTGTACAATGTTGTACAGATTACAAATCAGAGGTAGTCGGGGATATTTTTTTTTTTAAATTTTGTTCTTGTAACTGTTATGGCATTAACTAGGTAAGTATAGGCACTTTTATCCGAGAGAGATTTACATCTTGGATAGGTATTTGTCATTTCCTCTGATTTCAGGGCTCATGTGTGGAGCGTCTTAGTTAAAATTTCATTAATTCATTCATTCTCGACTTAAGATGGTCGAAAGATTGTTTAAGTTTTTTTTTTGTAACTGACTTTCTAACTGGCTGTGATTGCCCCCTACTACCTGCTACTTTTGTGTTGGCGCGGAAGCGCAGGACCCACCTAAAACCTAACCTAAACCTAACATACTTACGCTAATGTAAAAATCAAATACAAATTTATAAAAACACGGTGGGCTGTGGCACCAGTAACACAGTTTATTAACTAGTTCGGGTGCCAGACAGTCGTTATTAAGAACAGTTTTAATAACAATGCACTTTGTATAATTTTAAGAAATTTTGTTTTACATGTTAGAACTTTATGAATGCATGTATTCTGGTTAATAAAAAGATTTTTGATTTGATTTGAATTAGCATGTAACCTGTTACCTGCAAAACATTCGAACTTAAACCCTCGACACACGAGCGCTAAAATCAGAGAAAATGACGTAAAAGTAGTGGGGCAGAGCCTACATCGCACCATAAATCACCAATCATATAGTGCGATGTGGGATAAAATATGATTGGTGATTTATGGTGCGATGTAGGCTCCGCCCCACTACTGTTACGTAATTTCCTCTGATTTTAGGACTCGTGTGTGGACGCTTTTTAAGATCGAACTATCTGAATTGCAGATTGTTAAAGGTTGATTTTTCGTTTTTGAACTGAAGTCGTAACGAAATACCACGCTAACGAAGCCACTGGTAAACGCTAGTTTTATTTATATTATGGATAGCTGAGACAAACATGAGTGACAAATACAAACATTTTTCCTGTTTGTGGATGGTTCTATTAGCAAATTATGTATTTACAATTACATCTTTTTTAGTATTATAAACTAACAAAGCCCCGCATATTTACCCCTCGTATGTAATATGTGTACCCGTTACACCGATTTCGATAAAATGGATACGAAACCGACTCCGAAGTATGATTTACGAAACAAAAAAAAAATAGCAGTCATAGGAACTACCGATAGAAATGAAAATTAAGTAGTTTATCAAGATTAACTAATTAACATTACCAAATTAGAATTATGAAGCTACGCGGGTGAAACCAGAGGGCGTGGCCATGAGTATGGCTATCTAGAAATGCTGACGCATATTTAGATGCCCAATGAGATATTCTCACGCATTTCTAGATCCAATGGGAAATGCTTACGCATTTCTAGATGACCAATGGCCAAGGTCCCGAGTTTACCCGAAGATTTGTTATCATTCCCGGGCGTGACGCTAGAATTCAATTCACTGCCCACAAATGCCCACCTGTCTGTGGCGCGCCAAAAGAAATTTTCACTTCAATAAATCAGATATAACTTCCTTTTATTTTACCGTTTTTACGCTAGCGAACACTAGCGTATTATCTTATTCGCTGTATATCGCGTATCTCTTATCTCATTGCTGTGAAGCGGCGGCTGGACACTGGTAATAATACTAGTGCGAGATTACGGCTGGTCTAGTCTGGAGAACGGCGACTGCCGATCCGAAGCTACGGGTTCGAACGCGCACACCACCTTTTCGAAGTCATGAGCGTAATTCCACTACATTAATAAAAACGGTAAAGTAAAAGATCTTGAGAAAACCAATGTTAGTCTTTTGAGGCCGTGCGTCATCCGCTAACCCGCACTTGGGCAGCGTAGTGGATTATGACCTTGACTCTCTCCTTGCGAGATAACTGAGAGAAGATCCCGACCCGAGTCCACGCAGTGGGAACATATAGTGAGCTGATTATGCCATACTAACTAATATCATAAAGCTGAAGAGACACAAACCTCTTTCTATTTTAAAATCGGTTAAAATACTTCGCTTTAGTCGAATCAAGTGAACTTTCCACCAGCATTCACTTTCGACCCAAACTGTCATTGAGACACCGCAATACGATCCCTATCACCTTGAAATAGAGTCCACAGACACATCATTCACGGTCTAGTAATATTCACTTTCAAGATTGAGCAAAAAATATTTTATATCTCTAAATTAGGTTAGGCAGATAGGGTGGACTACTGGACTACCAAAAGGGAGTGAACAACTGAAAGGTTCGGTGAAGGTTTGTGATAAGAACGTTTAGAGTCAAGGCTGTGGTGTGCAATTCCTGGGTGGTTTTTTCCGACAATTAAATCTAAATGTGAAAAGAGACGGTAATAAGGTTACCACATCTCAGTACTTGTCCTGCTATTTCAGGATTTTTAGACTTTTCTCAGGATTGCGGTCGGATTTTGCAAATCTCATAAAATCTCAGGATTTTTTAAATTTTAAATAAAAGTACCTGGTTAACCGAGCTTTGCTCGGTTTAAATGCGTTTATAAAGGGATCTAAGTAAAAGATTTTCTCAGAAAAAAAAAACAAAAAGAAAAGACCCGAGTGTAACCATCAGGATTCGAATCGGGGCCTGTTGACTACGAGGGCGAGCATATTCCGTCTGAGCTATTTAGACTTAAAGAACAATGGCGAAATAAGTTATAGTTTTGTAATGACATTGTAGGAGTTTTTCATAGTCTAAAAACGCGCATAAAATGATTTTTAAAAAACCTAGCTAGATCGATTTATCGTCCCCGAAACCCCCGGTATACATAATTTCATGAAAATCGTTCGAGCCGTTTCCGAGATTCAGATTCTATATATATATATATATATATATATATCTACAAGAATTGCTCGTTTAAAGGTATAATAAAATAAGATAAGATACAGTTTACATTTTTTTTTTAATTTTCATAATAAAATTAAGTTACTACAAATAATCTTGTTTTGGTAATAATTGTACAAATAAAATCAATAGTTACCTATTTATCCAAGTATTTGCTAGCCTATCGGTTATTTATCGGATACACTTTGGAGAGTGTGCGACTGATTTTCACGATCTAATACCACCTTGCCCTTTTTTCTATCGGAATGCTCGTAGCTCGAAAAAACGACATCGTTTCATGGTTGATGTTCTAAAGACACGAGCGAACATGTTTCACTCTACTTTTGTGATAAGAACGTCTAGGCTATGGAATATGTTGCCTGAGTGGGTTTCCCCGATGGGTACAATCTTTGTGTGAAAAATTAATTATTTATTTATTTATTATTTGTTTGTACCTATTTTGTTTATTTTTTTGAAGAAAATAAATTATATTATTCGTACATGCACCAGCGTTCATTTTTAAGACGTCGCGACGTCACATCAAAAATGTTTTCATTCCTTTCAACTCACAATACACTCTTTCTGGGTAACCTTGTAGTTTACAGTAGTTACGTAAGGAAGTGAGGGCGGCGACCTTGCTATACATATAGCTTTACTACTTCCTGTGACTTTGACCGCCAGAAGATCACATTGCTTAGTACTATGTACTTACAGGTCGTGCGTATATCAAGGTTTGCATGTTTTCTTTTTCGTGGCGTCACGCTCGTAATTGAAAGAATTCCTAGGGTGAACTCAGGACCATGGCCATCTAGAAATGCGTTAGCTAGATGGCAATGGTTAGAAGACTAATCCAGATGGCCATGCTTAGAAGAAGACTTATTTATATTTAGACGATAAATATATTGGTGGACAATTCACACACAACACCATCTGACCCCAAACTAAGCAATGCTTGTACTATGGCGGCCAGATAGCTGATATAATACTTACATAGTTTTAAATACATACTTATTATAAATAGAAACACACAGTGCAAACATTTGAATTCATCACACAAATATTGGCACTGGGTGGGAATCGAACCCACGACCCTCGACTTTGCAGGCAGAGTTACTACCCACTAAGCCACGAGGCCAGATAAGCGGTTCGTTAGTTCCAATAACATTTTTTTTCTAGTGCAGATAAGAACACGTGTGTACTGATTTTAATATTGAAATAAAACATCGTGAGGAATCCGGCGTGTTTCCCGAAAGAAAGAACTTTGATATGCATCATCCGCTAACCTACACATGGCTACCGTGTTGGATTATGACCTTCATTCTCTCCTTGCGAGAGAGGGCCCCGAGTCCCAGCAGTGGGAACATTTAATGTGCAGCTTATCCTTATGCAGATTTTACAGGTTAACAATTGATAATGCAATGTATAAGTAAATAAACAAGTGAGTTCCACGACCTGTGATTGCCTATTCTACCGTCAAGGATGGCCGCTCGAAAACAATGCGCATAAAGGAAATAGGCATAAATGAATTGACGACAGGTGTAGACGCATAGAACACCTATTATTATACGAGTAATATCCTACTAGCACAGATTAAATACCCTGTTGATCGGCCTTAAAACGAATCTGCTTAGATTCACTAACATCGCGGCGGCGGTATCGCGTAACATACTATTGGTGGTCAAGTGCGAACCTATTACAGTTAAAAAAAAATACAAAAAAGAAACATACAATTGAAAACCCCTTTTTTTTGGAAATCGGTTAAAAAGAGGAGACAAGCCTCCTCGTTCGAGTCTTTGGAACGTCAACCATGTCAAACAATGTCACTTTTCCAAACGATTTTTTTTTGTTATAAATACATTATCGTTAGGATACGGTAGCGCATGACGCCATTATGCCTTAGATGCATCATGATCGTGACTGAATAAGATGACTCATTCACTAGAATTAGCGTTTGCCTACTTACAGCATCAACCGTTACCTGTACCGCAGTGAAACAATCTGAAAGTGTATAAATTCCGACGAAACATTTTTTTTTTTTTACTTTTATAGGTTTACTTGTACCTATATACATAGGTATACACTTGACCGCCATCTCGCCTGATGTTAATCGACGATGCGGTCTACGATGGTTTGTTATTGGCTACGATGATGGCTGGATATTGGTTGGCCAGGCTGGCCTGGTAGGTTAGTTGGTAACAAGTCTGCCTGCGAAGCAGTGGGTCGTGGTTTCGATCCCTACCCAGTGCACATATTGGTGTGATGAATGCGAATATTTGTAACTCAGGGATCCCGTACACATCTAACGCTGAAAGAATCCTTCGTCAAACAACTTTATGACTTATTAGACTGTAATAGTGAGTATGAAATGAATAAAATCCAGTACGGGATATTTACGGTTTATTCCGAACCTGACCCGCTACCGGGTTAGGTTACGAACAGCAAAAGTGATTCATTTTTTTCATCACGAACGTAACCCTCTTCTAAACCTGAGCCGGAAATAATGTTCGTAAGTTATCTCGAATCTAAAACCCTACCTAGTAGTTTTAATATTAATGAAATAAGTGTTTTCTATTTATTCTGCAATGTACGAGTATATATCGCATTAATTCCTATGTCATTTCAGTGTATGCGATTATAATTAATTGTGTTTTACTTCTATTAGGAAGAGGGTTAGGTTGGGAATGAAAATAATTTTTTTTTGCTGTTCCTAACCTGACCCGGAAGCGGGTCAGATTTTCGGGTCAGGTTAGGAATAAACCATATTTACCACCGTTATACTATATCGGAGCAAGTATCCGATATTTCGATTGTAGTTTCAAACACCATCAACACAGGTAAATAACTTTACCCCTTTTTTGTGAGAGGGAAATGCTTTTACGCACCGCCCACCTCATACGGCACGTGTCTCATACTCGACACTAATAGAAGTGGTGCTCTGAGTAAAACCCCCAAAGGTATCTCATATCATGAGATGGGGTCAGAGTCGCGGGGTTACTTCTCGCACTAACCCTGACCCACAGTTGGCGGATTTGCGGGCCTGTTGGAAACCCCGCATTTGGATCAAGTGATGCGCCGAAAATCAACGGCACGTCACAACCTCGGGAGGGGGGGGGGGCTACCCCTAGGTTGCGTGCCAGGAAGCTTTACCCCTATATCGGGGACTTTCATCACTATTTCGCAAGTGAACAACTGTGATCGCATAAAACAAATCCTACTAAGATTACAAAAGCGAAAGTTTGTAAGTAGGAATAGATAGATGTTTGTTGCTCTTTCACGTAAAAACTACTGAAGGCATTTGGATGAAATTTGGTACATATACAGATAATGATCTGGAATAACACATAGGCCAATTTTTTTTATATAAGTAAAATAACCGACTTGGGATCTAAGCGAGTGAAAACGCGGGGCTCTGTTAGTAAAAACTACATATGTTTCGTTATAAACATAGTTAGGTCACTTATCTATAAAATACATTAATGTACCATTGAACTTGACGGTACAGTCAGCTGATTCAATATAGATAAAATGTAACTCACTGTGCAAGTCATGAATACTATGTATTAGTCTTATCAATGTTGACGTTCAATTGTATTTGATATTGGTGAGAAATGTACTGATGAAATAGATGTTTTGAATTGTTTAGATAGCAAATCACTCCAAAATGCTCGTAGGCTTTTTGAATGACCTTTGTTCGAAACAGACTTACAACAACTATTTACTATAAGGCTACAAAGCTCAGAATATAAATTACAAAACAACAAATATTATTTTGTAAACAGTTTTTTTTTATAGTGAAAACTTCTTTTGGTGCATCACAGATAGAGTTTTTGTGGGCTGTGAATTTAATTCTAGCATCACACTCGGGAATAACAAAAAAAATTTCAGGTAAACTACCATTGGCTGATGCATTTCTAGATGGCCATGCTCATGGCCACACCCTGCGGTTTCACCCGTGCAGTTTCCAAAGTAATCTACAAATTCTGAGTTAGATTCTATAAGTTCCTATGACTGCCAATTTAAGTCCTATAGGCCTATCAGCCTCACCTCCTTCATGCTGAAGACGCTGGAAAGGCTATGCGATAGGCATATTAGAGACACAACGCTCTTATTGACTCCACTGCACAGGAATCAACATGCCTACAGTGCGGGTAAATCAACTGAATCAGCACTTCATGCTATCGTAAGTGAAATTGAGGCAGCCATCCAATCCAAATCTGTATGTCTGGGCGCCTTCATAGACATTGAGGGAGCCTTCGACAAGACAAAGTTCTCTAGCATTAAATCAGCTCTGAACAAACATGGAGTGGACGCCTTACTATCAGGTTGGATAGTAAAAATGTTGAGTCATCGCATCGTACGACCACCAGGTAATGCAACCAAAATAGCATTAGTTGCGAAGGGATGCCCCCAAGGGGGAGTCCTCTCGCCCTTGCTATGGAATATGGTGGTTAACTGTTTAATCGAGGTATTGAACGCGCAGCGCTTCTACACGATAGGCTACGCCGACGATATAGCAATACTTATAACTAGTATCCACGCCAGCACCGCTTGTGACCTGATGCACGCGGCTCTAAGACTAGTAGAGAGATGGTGTACGGACTACGATTTAACAGTGAACCCGTCAAAGACGGAACTGGTCATGTTCACACTCAAACGCTCTCTGGGCTTGTACACACTACCAGGTCTGTATGGCGTGACGCTACAGCTGTCTGACGAGGTAAAGTATCTAGGGATGATCCTCGACAGCAAACTGAACTGGAACAAGCACTTAGAGAACAAGATCAACAAGGCCTGTATCACCTTCTATCAATGTCGTAGAATGATAGGTAAGACATGGGGACTTAACCCAAAGGTCACCCTATGGCTTTATACCACAGTGATCAGGCCAATAATCACCTACGGGGCTCTGGTCTGGTGGACCAGGACGACACTGGCTACAACCATCGCGAAGCTGCAACAATTCCAGAGGTTGGCATGTCTGGCGACTACCAGCGGTATGTGCACTACACCAACGGCAGCCCTGGAGATAATGCTGGATCTGCCTCCTCTCCATTCACACGTGCAGCAGGAGGCGGCGATGTCTGCAATAAGACTACGGACTCTCGGTCTCTGGCATGACACAGGTATTCCTCACACGCGGGTCCTTCAAGACAATCTGAAGCATCAACCCATGCTGCTGGCGATAAGTGATAGAATACCCAAACAGTATGTATTTGATAAGAATACAAAATTCAACTCGAGGAGCCTCCTCCGGGGATCATAGCTCCACCGAGTTGATGGTCTTCACCGATGGTTCGAGAACCAACGAGGGCGTTGGATCCGGCACCTTCTCGGAAGACTTGAATATCAGGTACCACACATCTCTCGGGGCCCACAACTCCGTCTTTCAGGCAGAATGCGTGGGCATCACGAGGGCTGCTACCATAATCACCGACAGGAGGGTGCAGGGTTATAACATCCGCATACTCTCTGACAGCGCGGCGGTCCTACATGCCCTAAAGAGCAACACCATCGCTTCGGGACTAGTCCTTGAATGCCACAAGTCTCTGACGGAGGTTTGTGAACACAATCAAATCGTTCTCCAATGGATTAAAGGCCATAGCGGATCGAGAGGTAACGACGCGGCGGACGAACTGGCGAGGAGGGCATCAGCGGAACAGGTTCAGGGCCCTGAACCGATTGTCCCGCTCCCACTGTCGCAGGTACGGAAATGGCTGCGAGAGGTCACTGAAAGAGCATAACGACAACTGGACCAAGAGGTCGGACTGTAGTCAGTCCAGAGCGGCACTGGGGGGCCGTAACTCACGGTACACCCGGCAGCTGCTAAGCCTGAATCGTCAACAGTTGCGACTGGTCACGGGCGCACTGACAGGTCACGGTTTGTACAATAAACACCTATTCAGACTAGGTATTACCGACAGTCCTCTTTGCAGAGCTTGCCTTGAGGCTGAAGAAACGGCCGCTCATGTGCTCATGGAGTGCACAGGAGTGGCGGCGCATCGAGCGAAGTTCCTGGGCACACCGGGGACGCTCCGTGAAGCATGCGGCAACGTTAAGAAGCTGCTGGGCTTTCTGTTGGAGTTGGGTTGGCGGGAGTGAAGCCCACTTCCCCACACGCAAAACAGGCGCACCAAGACGTCGAGTTGCGGAAACAGCCCGCCCACAAAGCCTGAGCGGAGCGCTACTACTACTACTACTACTGCCAATTTATTAACCATCTCTACCAGGCAACTGTTTGTGGACAGGAGATGACATATATAAATAATAATAATAAATATTGGCGGACACTTCACACACAACACCATCTCACCCCAAACTAACCAAAGCTTAAGCTTGTACTATCCGAATCCGAAGCCAGATAGCTGATATAATATTTATATTTTGCTTCACATTTTAATATACAGATTATATTATTATAGAACCTAGGCACAACCAGATTTAGAAAGTATTTACTTAACGAAATATTTAGTACAAGTAATGGTGATATATTCCTTACAAAAGGAAAACTCACGTTCATAATGTTTCTATTTTTGAGATTTAACACAACCAAACAGGATAATTATTATTACAAGTTACAATGTCGTGTTACTAATTTGATAAGTTCAAGCTATCTAATGACATGAACAAAGTGGCCCTTTGAATATGATAAATATCTATTATATTAACCATTATTCATCATTGGTTTTTGACGTGACAACTAAATATCTGATAAATCGATGAACGCCGACTGCATGTATGAAAACGTGTCCTGTTACGCTCATTATATGTTTGTAACGTTTTAAAACTCTCCTGGCAAAGCTAGATGCCAATGTCATAAAGATATTGAAGTCATGGTTCGGATTGGCACATCCGGCTGATCCCTCTACTCTTTTTAGGGATCACAATAGTTTTGGGCTGAAACTAAAGAAACCGTCTGAACTTTACAAACACCTATGAGTTACAAAAACGCATGTTTTGGGAAAGTCGCAAGACGAATTAATTACATCTCTCCCAAAAGACAAAATTGCTTCAGACCTGGAATCTAGACTTCAATTCCATAAACAATTTATGGCAGGTGCACAAGTAAATACTGCTGGGTTGGGTGCGAGAAAAAAAAGGGAAGACCGAGACATGGTAAAAACCTTTCTACAACAAGACGAAAATGACGGTTACAAAGTGCACGCTATGAATTTAGAAATGCAAAGTGAGTGGTTAACCATAGGTGAGTTCTGTATCCCATTAGCTCTAAAATGGCGCACCTTGATCTATGACTGGTCCCCTGCCTTATTAAAATTTTATCTAAATGCATTCCAAATGACCCTCCTGACCAGAGTAACTTGGTAAGGTGGGAAAAGCCTCTGAAAAATGTTGCTATACTTGTGGAGAGGCGATATGTACAGCAAGGCACATATTGGTGGGATGCAAGGTGCTCCTTAATGGGGTCATTACTCACGGCGTCATGACAGAGTACTTGAAATCATACGTGAAGCCATGAGCCTTTCGGTAGCTAGAGCCCAAAAGGGATTGACGACAAACAACAGACAAATTAACTTTGTAAAAGAAGGCTCAACTTCAAACTCCAGGAACAAGCCTTACTCAATCCTGGGTACAGCACCTGATTGGACTATTTTAATGGACACGTATGAAAAGCACTACAAAATCCCAGAGGATGTGGGTGTTTCGTCATCCAGACTGGACATTTTCCTTTTTCTAGAGCTACGAAACGCATAGTCCTTGTAGAACTTACCGCACCGTGGGAAACTAATATACCTAAAGACCACGCGATGAAACAAAATAAGTATTACGACCTCCTAAACGAATTAACAAAAACGGCTATGTAGTTAGTTTATACGCTGTAGAAGTAGGAGCGAGAGGTATACCAGCAAAATCTCTCTATAACCTACTGAAAGACCTTGGCTTATCCAGAAGTGCTGTAAGTTCTATACTAGAACGTGTATCTAAAGCTGCACTAGTAGGCTCATATCAGATTTGGCTGGGCAGGGAGAGAAAAACGAGTGGTGAAGGTGAGTGTTGATGTACGTCAGAAAGGGGCCCCTTAAACCTACGCCCGAGTCACAAGTCTCGGGAACTACTCGAGTTTTTCTCTCTCTGCCACACGATGGACCCGGCACCCGCACGGTGAATCCATGGAATGCTAAGAAGATCGTCTCTATCAATGTTTTGTTATGACGTTGTCACATTGAACTATCCTCCGTAAACCAACTGACTTTACAGACAACCTATTTACACAGTTGTTTTTTGCTGCATGGGGCCGCCTGTTACAGTTGATTTTAAACCAAAATTCTAATAGATTGAGTCTATATTTGTTTAACTTTTGGCAAGCTTTATTATTTCAATTTAAGTAAAGAGTTAAGGTTTTTTTAGACAAATATTGTAACAAGTATTGTAGTGTTTTTTATTGAAATATGTTTATATTTCAATAAAAAACACTTATTTTATACAAATAGTTACACATCGTACCTGTAATGTGTCAGTTTGAATACTTATATACATATGTTTATCGCTAAATCACATTAAATTATAGTCTGGAATAGCACAGGCTATTTTTTACTTTGGAAAAAATATGGGACCAGAAACTAGAGGACTAAAACCAGGGGACTACTTAGCCATACTAACAGTAGTATAAAGTAAAATAAGTAAATAACAAGTTACATTGGACAGGGATGTTTTTCATGTTTATTTAATGGTTCCTTTTAGTTGATTTGAGTAACTCATAGAATAGTTAGTGACTCACAATAGCAAATTCTTCTCCGCAGCTCGATACCATCGTCAATATGGAAACTACAAACTATGTGAGGTAGATTTGTAAACTATTGCAAAGGCATTTTATAATCTAACTCAGAGTACCACAATAGCTTTAATAAGCCAGGTCATGGCCTACGGATTGAATTGCCGCCAAAAAAATTACAAACCACAGGTGAAACTAATCGAAATAAACTTGGCGAACACACAAAACAATCCACGAGAGACGATCACAGTACGCAATACTTACGCGAAATCTTGAGATGATGAGACCCATTTTCTTGTCGAAACCACTTGAAATGAGAAGCGAAAATAATCCGGAACACTTTTATTAATCAAAACAGCCCCGTCGGTAAGTTTTTGCGGTCTAAAAATAAGTTTGGCATAACCGACGAACAAAATTTTTTGATGACGATATACAACTATTTTATAACCTAAAATGCCGCAGTTATTTGAATTGAATCAACTATGGTTCGACGGGGCCTTGCCGAATTAAATATTCATGAATCTAATTACAGACAATCTAATTTGAAAACAATTATTTTTCTAAAATGAAACACAGGAAAACAATCACTTCTGACGACAACGAAAATCTGACAATCTGACATTCCTAGGGATGCCCGTTACGATACGATATATCGGAATATCGATACAGCACTATACGATATATCGATATTTGATGCGATATTTTGACCATACGATACGCTTCGATATATCGCATTCTTATAAAAATATCGCATTACCATATCGTATCAAACTATGTCGGTGATTAATTTGTAAAATTTTAAAGTACCTATTACATCATCACTAAACGATAATAGACAGTGCCATTAAATATATTGTTATTAGTAATAAGAGAATGATAACGTCAACAAAATTGTTTATGGAACAAGAACAGCCGGCTTTTATTTAGACTTGGAGGTAGATTTAAATAATCTTTGAACTTTGTAGTACCGTCAAATATGATTAATAAATGTTTAGTATATGTTCTCCTTTGTCATTCCGTTCGTAGCTGGGCACACACTTTCCGAAAGCCGTAATAGGTTAAATCCACAGCTCTTATCCATTTTTGCGTTGTTTAAGTGCTGATCAATGGCAATTGTGATTTTTTTTTGTTGAATAAAACTATTCTAAATACGTATAATTATTTGTTTCTTTTTAAAAAAATATAATAATATAGTAAAACTACTAAATAGATAACCCTTTGCACGATATATATATACTTATTATATCGTATATTAAATGAAAGGCATGCGATACGGTTACGATACGATATATCGATACAAAGGAAATCGATAATATCGCGTATCGATACAACCAAGTTCGATACAGTTACGATGCGATATATCGATACAATACACTTTTTTGGGCATCCCTAGACATTCCTCTTCATTTCTATTCTATGACAGATGACAAACTGACGTTTCACTGTCACGCTGACGAAAGACAATAGGAAACAGAATGACTTTGGCAGTTTTTCAATGATTGAGATTTTTTTTCAAATTAAGCATTTGTAATAGTTAAAAGTTCCAAAGCACCGCACTAGATGGCAGTAGTAGAAGCCACAAAAGTAGAAAACATCTGTTTCAAGTAAATTAAAAAAATATTTAAGAAATATAAATATACTAGATGTCCGCCCCGGCTTCGCCCGTGGTATATTATATAGCACTCATTAGGATCCCGTACATATACAACGTTGAAAGAATGACTGAAATCGGTTCAGTCATTCCTGGGAATTTCGCTTTCAAACAAAACACCTCTTCAGCTACTAGTCATGATGGTGGTTGTTCCCTGTTTTGAGGGAAACTACATAAGTACAACTCAGCAGATCATGCTGGTTAATTTTAAAGTATCATTCACAAATGTTAATTTAAGTAGTTTGAAAGCTTCCCACGTCCCACATAGCCTACTCAAATGTATTTTTTTTCAAAATTTTTAATTTTGTTCTTGTATTTAACGATTTTAACATTTGATTCTGCTAACAGTACATAGATGGTGTTTGTTTTACTCATACAACAAAGACAAACAATTCGAAATCTATGCAAGGCGTTTTCAAGATGTAAATAGGCTTGACAAAGATAATTCTCAATTTCACCAACGACGGTCGGTTCGTGCGACGAGCGTTAGCTGCCCACTGGAGATCATCAGCGAGTTTAATTTGCAGATGGCCATCAGGGACAGAAATGCGGCGGTGGTAGAGGCTCTGAGCCGGAGGGACGCGGCGTAGAAAATAACAAAAGACGATGTCGTGTCGATTACTAGTGGAATCCCAACCGGTAGTGCTCGGCTCAACTGACCAAATCGGGCTAGCGCTAGGATTATGTTTAAAATGTTCCTAGCTCCTCCCATCTTTTTTTTCTTCTCCTAATCCAAGAAATATGTAAAAAGATAACCCAAATGACAAAGGTCACTGACCGATTGACTGAAATTGTCGGGGGGTGGGGGAGTGTCCGTTTTATCGTGGTTCTATCTATATTATCAGAATATCAGATCTATTCTATGCCGACGTCTGAAAAAGGTTCTCAATTCGGTTGTGTTTGAAAGAAAACTAAGTAATTTTTTTTCTTAAGCCTTTCAATTTCTTTTCAATTACGTGGACGACTTTGCAATACCTACTCATATTTTCTTATGAAATTTGGTCGTGTGTTAATTATAATTTAAGTCGTCTTTTTAGATAAAATTAATTATTTGTATGTTTGGTACGCGATAGCTCAGCAAATTGAAAAATGAAAAATGAATGCAAATTGACTTGTCAAAAATAGTTCTAAATTTTGCCAAGTATGGCACCACTGTTTGTTTTTGTGAAATTTCTCTTACAAAATAAAACATTGGCGCCACCTATGGCAAAATTGGGAACTGTCTTTGACAGGTCTTTTTTGCATCTTGAAAACGCCCCATTGTGGATCGATTTTGATGGTTCGGTAGATGACACATGACCGCGAAAGATTATTGGTACGCGTCGCGTCGGTTTCCTCAGGATGTCGTATTTTTCCTTCCATAGAAGTTTTTTTCATCTATTCCATAAAAGATGCGGATATTATAATAAGTCAACAACGTTTTAAGTCAAAGAACTTTTATTAGTAAAATTAGTTAGCAATTCTTCCAATCCGGAGTCCAACACGACAGTCTAGTGACATCAGCGTTTTCTCTCTCCGTTTGTCGGCCATCAGAGTCTACACAGCGGCAGAGCCCGCGCCGACATTGGATCCGTCTGAAGTTACCATTCTTGCAACAAACTGGTTTTTCAGTCGAGGCCGCCATTACTAAGGAGGTTTGGGCGCATTCTGAAAAAAAAACAAGTTTGCAGCTCAGTACAACTATGGTAAATCCTCAAAGGTTTACAGTCGAAGAATGCATAAAAAAACGTGTGTGCTTTAGACTGTACGGCAGAAGTAAAAATTTATATAAGACCTTTTTCATTAAGGTACTTTTTTTTTTCATGAATTTAGATGACGCTCCTTAACTCAACCCTCCATATCCAAAACGAGGAAGAGACAAACTATGTACTCCCAAATGTACTCCATTGTCTTCCTCTTTCTACGTCCTCCATAAAGTAGAAGAAAGACGGAGAATGTCTTTATCTTTCTACGAAGAAAGAGTACCTATACTATCTCCATCCATCACCAGCGCCCTTAAATCCCTACCTACTACCTACTAGTCGTAAGTCGTAAATTGACGAGACCACCTTTTGTTTTTACACTGCTCAAGTTGCGGGTTGCCAGACTTCGCTTGTGTTTGAAGAGTTAAATCCTCTCCGATGACCAGGTTTCCTCATAATGTATATATTTCCTTCGCCGTTTACAAGTTACCGGCATTACGCACATGACTTCGAAAAGGCAGTGATGCGCGTGGGATTTGGAGGAGGGTGTTGATTCTGAACGCAATCCGACCGAATAACATCTGTTGTTCTAAATGGACAAGACTGAGAGGGTTGATTCGTGTCGAGATCAATCCAACTGGGTACAGAATCGCTGGTAATTTGATTATGTACGGCATTGGTTCCATGCAGTTTCAATACCTCTTCTAATCCATTATTCCGCAACGCCGTACAAAAATCATGCGACATTGAGGGTTGCAAACCCCCCCCCCCCCCTCTTCGGCTTGCACTCAGTTGGCCAGCTTACAAATGCCGGTATAGTGCTGAATCTTAATATTTTATACTCTTCTATCATCCTACATAGGTCTCCTGGTGGTTCATATGACCCAATACATTTTGTTCACGGAGCTGTAGCACAGAATAAATATTAGTCGGGTCGGCAGTTGACGTACTCCAAACTTGTCCGTAAACTTACTGCAGTCCATATTAGCAGCTTCTGGTGCACTGGACTGGACCACGTAATCCTCTATTTGCTGGCCACGCTCATCGACGCAAACCGTTCTGAAACGAAACAAATTTATTAATTAAAACAAAATAAAAACAATTGTTTATAAATTTACTGGTTGGTGCGATTACGCGTACGGAATTCCCGTTCCGTTATTTTTACGGAATAAACAGTAGCTTATGTGTTATTCCAGACTATAAATCCTATCATCAATCATCATCAACAGCCCATTAAATGTTCCCGTTGCTGGGACTCAGCCCCTCTCTCGCAAGGAGCGAGTTAAGGCCATAATCCACTACGTTGGCCCAGTGCGGGTTGGTGGATGACACATAACTTGGAAAGGTTCTAGGTGCATGTTGGTTTCCTCACGATGTTTTACCTTCACCGTTTTAAGTTAGCGGCATTACGCAAATGACTTCGAAAAGACAGTGGTGCCTGTGGGGTTTGAACCCGGGTTCTCCGGATCGGCAGGCGCCGTTCTCCCGACTAGACTAGTCGTAACTTCTAAATCCGTAAAGCCGTAAATCCTATATCCTACATAATATTATAAATGTAAAAGTAAGTTTGTTTGTTACGCTTTAACGCGAAAACTGCTTAACCGATTATCAAGAAACTTTGTATACATATATTCTTGGAGGTATCAGAAGTAACATAGGCTACTTTTATACCGGGAAAATAACGGGATCGGGAGTTACGTGGGCGAAACCGCGGGGCACAACTAGTGAATAAATATGAGTACCTACCTGTATTCTAATTGAATCCGTTCAGTAGTTCCAAAGCAAAGAGTTTACATATACTACGTACAGAATTGACACAAACGCTTTAAAAGCACGGGTAGCATCTTTCTAGCCTTGTCGATCTTGTGGAAGTGTCATAGTTTTTTTTTAATAAAGAGTGACGAGACGATCAGGACATGTGCCTGATGGTAAGCAACATGCCTGACACATAACAGCACAGTGACACGCAGCTATTGGAACATGAAGAGTCTAAATCATTACCTAGCACTGCACTGCGCTCGTCACCCAGAGATCTAAGATCTTATATCTCTAAGCCCTGTAATTTCTCTGGAAACATTGCCCTTCAAATCGGAACACAGTAAACACACACACTTTTGTCGCGCCCCATCACTCTGTTGCCATAGAATGTATGCACGTCATCTGCTTACGATTGACACAAAGGAACCGTACAGAAATCTAACTCTATACGTAGTATATGTAAACTCTTTGTTCCAAAGTGATTGAGCGACAAACTTTGACATAATTAGTAACATAATGAGGCGTTCTCAAGATGCGTTGGTATTGAGCTGTTCAGCGTTCCCACCGTAAGCATCAAAGGTGAAACCTCATGTAGGTTTTAGTCAGTAGACGCCTTACATTATTGCATTCATATCCTAAGTGTAGAAAAATTTGCAAACATTGCTTTTATACATAGAAAGGCCTTGCCTTACCTTGACAAGAAAAAACAATTACAGTTTTAACTCTGAATTTAATATCTAACTTTAGAAACTACGCGGGTGAAACCGGAGGGCGTGGCCATGACCATGACCATCTAGATCATCTGAGTTTACCCGTAGATTTATTTCATTTACGAACGTGAGGCTTGAGTTCAATTCACAGCCCACAGAATAGCTGTATGTGTTACGCCAAAAAAAATTGGTTGCCTGTAAAGTCGGTATACGGGCGAAAGTTTTACGTGACAACGACTTTGAGTGGTAAAATAATTTTACGGAAGGGACGCGTGTCTTTCACTTTTTATGTCTGTCTCTCTCGCTCTTAGGCGGGCTAACCATGCCCGAGTGGAAGGGACGCATGCCTCTCACTCGCTCTCGTTGTGAGCGCATAACGTGAGCGGAGCGTAACGCAGTTTCTTGAAGTGTCACCCGGCAAACCAATTTATAAGACGTTGTCACGTCAAAAAATATTTTTGAAAACTTGTATAAGAGTCTTACTCTCCCGTATTCCTCCTAACGACTCTCCCGTAAGTCCCGTCCGGCATACAATGCGGGATGTTCGAGAAGTAGTCCACTATAAACCCTTCGTCTTGACTCTGGGTGATGAAGTCCACTCTCTCCTGCATGCCTTCAAAACAGGGGGTCGTGTAGTTGAACGGAGGCTCCCCGATGGACTGCTGGGGGAATAGATCCAGGGCTGGATCATCTGTCAACAGAGGTTAATCTCTAGAATATTCTTGAATGTATATACGGGTAACTCACGTGATGTACAGCCAGTGCCGGATTAAGCCAGCGCGGGGCCTGTAGCAATTTCTGTCAAGGGCCCCTTGGTTTGCTTAGGTTTAGGAAGGGTAGGGTCAAGTTATGCAAGATATTTTCGCTACATATTTACGTCGGAGCGCGGGGCCTCCAGTTTGAGCGGGGCCCGTAGCATTTGCTACTCTTGCTATATGGCTAATCCGGTACTGTGTACAGCCAGTCCAACTTAAGTTTCGGCCGCGTCCGGCGACCTTTTTCAAGGAGAGTGCACGCGCGCGACCGCTGATCGTTTGGCACTGATGAGTGCCGAAACTTAAGTCGGAGTAGACTGACTGTACATCACGTGAGTTACCCGTATATTCATTTAAAATGTGTAATAACCACGTTAGTTTTCATACTCTAGAATATTGGCGGTTTTAATTTGCGCTTAACTCTGTCAGTACACAGAATGAGTACTGTCGGTCCCAGATCTGACAGGCAAGACATGTGTCATCCACCCAGTCACACTGGGCCAGCGTGGTGGACTATAGGATAAACCTTCCACTTGTTGAAAGGAAGTCCTGTGCCATAGAATAGATAATAGCATAGATAATATTACACCTGTGTTCTTTTCCAACTTCTTTGCCCTTGTGCGCCCGCGTTGGGTACTCAATAGGTTGAACCAGTAAATTACGTAACATTTTTTCGAATCTTGTCCTTGTCTCGTGTCATTTTAAATAGATGAAACAAAGATCTAGTGTGCTATTGTTATTTTTCTTTATAATTTAAGTGCAATAAAGAGTTTATCTATCTAGAGGTTTGATTCCATGTCGAGGTCAATAGTGTGTTAAGCGTCGCTAATCTGCAGAATGTATTGATGGCGCTACTATGGAAAAATGCTGTCTGTGTTTTTAAAAGCTCGTAACTCAATAGTTCCACTTTTGGCCGTTCTAAACGTAAGTTGGTGGCACTGCAAAGGCTAATTATACTTACAACAAGCTAGCTTCGTAATAGGATATTCATCCAAATCCACCATTCTCCCTTCTCCGTCAATAATTTCTCCAGTGATCCTGTCCACGCAATAGCATATCCTATCTATGCACTGCACTGGGTTGAAGTTGCCGTCGGCGGTGCAACGCGGACCTATTACCGGGAGCTGGAGGCCGGGAGATATGTTGGCGTCGATTTTGGCGTGGAGACGGGAACATCCTGGAAATAAAAGTTTATAAAAGCTCGTGAAGTTTAGGTAAATTCATAGTTAGCCTCTTTGTTTTCAGTCAATAATAAAAAAAGTGCTCTAATGCATAAAATGTGCAAAACTCTTTTTTTTTTTAATTCTGTCATTATCATAGCTGGATGGTGGGTGAACGGGCCAAACGGACTTCAAATTCGGATTAAACGGGCGGACCATACGCCAGGTGGTCCAAAGTACAGACAACTTTTGAAGTGAAACTTCTTTATCGGCGCTGGAAAAAAATTTACCGTCACATTTTTCGGTTACGCGTCACATTTTTTCCGTTACGCGCCATCTTTTTCTTGCCCCTACCACGGTTGGTTCAGACGAAGAGTACTTTCACTTTCTCCAACGGAGTAGGGATAGCATGTCGCTTAAGCGGACTCACTCCCAGCCATTAATTACAAAAATATATAATGACGATGACAATGATAGTAATAATTCTATTACAATTAATGAAATGCTGTAATAATCTTAGTAGCAAAAAGGTAAAGTGAAATAATTGTATTATTTGTATTCATGTCTATGATAATAAAATCCTTTTGTTTAAACTTTATCTAATTTAACTTTATTTAACCAATTTCTAGAAAGTTGCATGTAGATCATTTTTCGAAAAATAAGGCCATAAAGAAGTTTCACTTCTTACGTGTGTACACTAGTACACGCACACATTTTTTTTATTTATGTGCCGGTGTAAAATATTGCAGTTTAGGGTATCTAGCAGGGGGTAGCAACTGTAAAAAGTGTCTGGCAATGGACGACGAGATTTTGAAAGTGATCCCGAACAAAATAAAAAAAAATGATATCCATATATGAATTTACACTTTGACAAAACTAGGGTACTATTTAATACACCTTTACTACGAGTACCTGATATCTGCCGAAGTAACCACTACCCAAACTCCATAGTCGCTGGCCCGTCTTATCTCTATAGGGGATATGCTCAGAAAAACTTTCAGCTTATATAAAACACGAAGATCTGATCGTCGTGGGCTCTTGGTCTAAAGGCAGACCAATAATAAGACATAAGAGGAATGAGAATAGGGTATATTTTGACCCAGTGGGTTATTGTGAGTTTTACCCGAACCTTGATATCTTCAAGTTCTAAATAGGTTCTATGTACGCACGCTCCATTGTCGCTTAACATCAGGCGATATGGCGGTCAAATGCAAACTTATCACTGTTAAAAATGCACCGCTGCTAAGCCTCGGAGTCTGCACTCGCAAGGAGTTATGCCGAAGAAGTAAAAGTAAAAGAATGCCGCTAACTTAAAACGGTAAAGGAAACATCGCGAAAAAAGCGGCATGGTCCCTGAATCTTTCGAGGTCATGTGTCATCCACCAACCCGCACTGGGCCAGCGTAGTGGATTATGGTCGTTGCAAGAGAAGGTCCCCGAGTCCTAGAACATTAAACTACCTAAAAAAGGATATGTAATTAGGTGGTGCGACAAATACTTACCACAGTGCATACTCTGTGTGGTAGAAGTGCCTAGATAGAGTACTTCTCCAAATATTCTTTCGCCCTCCTCAGATTGACAGAAACATCTGAAAAAACCAAGCAAAGCTCATAAATATTTTGCAATGATACAAAAATGGATCTTTCGAGAACATTTCTTTTACTTAACTTTACCTCGGCTAATTTAATCTACGATGCGGACTACGATGTAACATGTTTTTACCTAGAAGAAACCGATTCATTCTCGATTTGAAGACACCATCGAAAAAAAAACAGTAAACGTATTCCACAGCCTTGACGTTGTTACTCGTATTCACAGAATTCTAAATTTAGAAATCTGTGTTCGTATTTATCACAGAAGTAGCCAAACTTTTTCGTTCGCCACCTTCGCTCCGCTTGGCCTCGCATGGCTTGCTCCACTCAGGACCTCCCTTGAGCTTCTGGCTCCCGGTTTTGTTATGTACACTTTAGGGGTAGTAGCGAAAAGACTAGGTGAAGTCGGGAGGCTCCGAGTCGGGCTATCTTGAATGTTTTACTACATTTCCGATTATCATTTAAGATATGTATAGATTTCCTAGGAAATGTGATCATGTGTCACGTTTCCGGGTGATTTTTTAGGAATTACATAAATTTTCAAGTTATACCTATACAATGACGGATGACATACATTTCCGTTAACATTTATAAAAAACTAGCGACCCGCCCCGGCTTCGCCCGTGGTACATATATATATATATATATAACCTACAGCGTTCAAGGATTACGAACATATGAAAGAACGGTGAACGATTTTTTTAAATCGGTCCAGTAGTTCCCGAGATTAGCGTGTTCAAACTATATATATATGCTATAGGCTACTTTTGATCCCCAGATTATCGTGCTGTTTACTGGGTCAGAAGTGACACTTGTAGACATCTGGCGGGGATAACTAATTAAATGACTATTAAAATTACTACTAAAAATAAGGGTTGCTAAAACTAAAATGGCTATTAAAAAATAAGGGTTGATCGTAGAAGGGTGAAAATTGAGGATTGTATGTATTTTTGTATGTTGTATCATACAAAAATAGAAATTAAAAATTTTCTTTAAAAAATAATTAATAAAATTTAGGGGTGGACTACCCCTAACATTTAGGGGGATGAAAAATAGATGTTGGCCGATTCTCATAGATACCGGATAAGCACAAAAAATTTCATCAAAATCGGGCAAGCCGTTTCGGAGGAGTATGGCAACGAAAACTGTGACACGAGAATTTTATATATTAGATATAATATGTATATTACGTATTAGCAGGAACGCAGTCGAATGCAGCGAACTTCCCCTTCCCGTCGCAGTGTGGTCTCAGCTCCATGCTGAAGACCTGCCCACTCTCCAAACGCTGGTCGAAGCTGTCTTGTCTACTGTGGCAGGGTGACTCCACTGGAACACACAAAAAAATTGGCAGTCACAAAAACTGTCGACAGAAGTGAAAACTTGTAACTCAGGTTTTGATACCTCACTTTGGAAACTACGAGGTAGAAGCAGGAGGGCGTGCTTGATAACCTCCTCCTCCATTTTGGAAGTCGGTTAATAAAAGCGAACTTACTTCGTTGACAGAAACGTTGCACACTAAAAGTACCCAGTGGCATAGCGTGCTTTGGAGGGCCCCGTACAATTTTTTTTTTGGGGCCCTTATGAAGAGTAAAGATAACTCACAAAAGAAAAAAAAATGCATAAAACTAAAAGACATATGTATTTTTTCATCATAATTATCTCTGTCACTTTTTCGAAAATGTTTACAAATTTTTAACGCACGAAAAGCGGGGGAAAAAATTGCTTTTTTGACTATTGTCATATCTGCAGTAAAAAAAATGGAAACTCTTTATTAATTTTGCTTACGCACATTAGGGGCCCCCGTTGTCCGGGAGCCTCGTACAATAGATACGGCGGTAGCTACGACCCTGAAAGTACCTCAATTATCATGAAAGCGAACTTACTCCGTTGACAGATGCTATGCCCGTCATCGGCGGCATCCGCACACGTGAGTCCATCTCCGCACCTGCCTATAGTGAACCCTGTGCCAGGTCCTCCTTTGCTGCAGTATTCACCTTCACCTGGAATCAGAAAAGGATAAATATTGGTGGACGCTTTTCACACAACACCATCTAGCCTCGAACTCACAGATTAGATACCCTGTTGATCGGCGATGATACGAATTCCGCGCACTATCATAACTCACTCGCGGGGGGCGCAGGACGAGGTACAATACAGCGCTTGTTATTAGCTAACATCCATGTGACGTGCACTAATTTCTACGAATGATCGGACAAAACGAGATAGAGTTATATACACTTCAAAGGACAGAGCAGGATGCAAAGAAAGACTTCAACGCGGCCCCATTGTGCTGAACTGAGCAATCGTGCTACTAAAAGGCGAAGAAGAGGAGAAGTCAAGTGACTGACAAGTCAATTTAGAATAAATCATTATATAGCATTGCGCTGATGTCGGTACGATCACGATTTTAGATGATATACAAACATGACTTTTTTTGTGGGAGCGTAGTGCCCCCACAAAAACTGTGTCCATTAGTGACACATCAAATAAGAATTTGACAGAAAAAGTCTCGTATACTACACAAGGGTAATTTATCAGCGTAAACTTTGCTATGAATCTAAATGTATCCTCATTTCTCACCATAGTGTGGCAGACAGAACTCGCAGCAGTTGCAAGTGGTAGGTGAAGGCAGCCACATCCCGTGGTGGGTCGCGTTGTTGATGCTGCATTCTTGAGCCGGCGTCGCGCAACCCACGTCGAAACTAAAAGCCTGGACGAATATATCGACGCTTGAAAGGCAGAAGCTACCAAGGGGCATTTGGACAACTTTACAACAGAGCGTTCAATCAATCATTTACCTACTTAATTCATAATACAAAGCGCGCAAAATAAGCTGAGCTATTACCCTGTTAGGGTAGAAGCGTTTTTTAGTTTAAGAGAATGTATTTTTTTTTATAAACGTTGTCTATTAGTCTTTATGTCTTGATCCGTTATGAATTTAAATGCCCAATTAAATTGGAACCAGCCAAATAGAAGTTTTATAGATTTATGAAACTTCTATTTGGCTGGTTACCAGTGTTACAGATTTGTAACATTCTAGTCGGCTGCTAGTTTCATACTGAGTGACATCAAAAATCTTCACAGCGAGGCGTCACAATTAATCGGCGTGATTTTTTTGCTGATTTCAATTATGTATAACTTACTCAATCTCGCCCAACAAGCCGCTTGGTAATTTTTACCTTTCAAGCATCGATATATTTTTTAAATTAAAAAAATAATAAGCCTCAATCGTTGGAGCCGTTTCAGATCCAGATTGTATATATACATGTATTCAAGAATTGCTCGAATTACAGTGTAAGATAAAACAGAAAAGTCCCCATATAATTTTTTTTAATAATTAAATTTTTACTAGGTAATACTTTATTACATTCTAATTACTAAGTATACAACAAGTAACAGCTTGCATGATGTCACAGCGGGAACTGGAGATCCTTATTTTGTAACATCTACTGTAACCCAAGACCACAAGCTAAATAAATGATTTGATTTGAAAAACAAACACGCCGGCGCCATCGAGATCGATGCCACGAGGCAGAGTTCCCACCAGCGATCTAGAGATCGTTGGTTCCCATTGATTTTAACTTCTTTCAGTTCAGGTGCGCCGGTGATGGTGCTCTACCCCCGGAGGATGGGCTGGAAACGGGCATGCCATGGCGGGTTGGCGGAAGAATGTTAGAATAGTCCCACATTCCCGCTGTCAGCGGTAAAGATTTGAGTTGGAGGTTTTAGTCGGTAGAAGAACCATGCTGAAATAAAGAGCTACCTAATGAGCAAAGCATATTATACTGTAGATGATTTTGTAAAGGACAGTAATTTTTGAAAAAGGAAAATTTGACTGGCCTGGTGGCTTAGTTGGTAGTAGCTCTGCCTGCGAAGCCGAGGGTCGTGGGTTCGATCCCCACCCAGTGCAAATATTTGTGTGATGAATTCAAATGTTTGCACTGTGTCTGGGTGTTTCTATGTATAATAAGTATGTATTTAAAACTATAAAAGTATTATATCAGCTATCTGGCTGCCATCACACAAGCTTTGCTTAGTTTGGGGTCAGATGGTGTTGTGTGTCCACCACTATGTCGAAATTGGAACTATTGAACAAGGTTAAATAATACTGGACATTAATGTAACTTTTTTATAAGTACTGTATGTATTAATTATTTAGATAATTGAATTTTGTCATAACAAAGCCTATTTACAGCTGCATCTGATTGACAAGGCCCTTTACAGCTGATTAGTTTTATTTGACATTATTTTTTTGGTATTATTTTATTACAAAGATGTTTTATTTATATAGATTATGTACACTGAATAATGATCTATAATTTAATTGTAAGTGACGTTACCAACTGTTCTTTTAAAATAATGGTTCGAATAAATAAATTGAATTGAATGCCCATCCGTGGTTTCAAGTCCGACATAGCCCGATCATCTCCCCCCAGGCAGAACGGAATGCGTAAATGCATTTCCTCCACATAAAAGAAAAGTTCCAATCGGGAATGCCCGAGCGACACCAGGCTAATTTGTCAAGCTAGTGTTAGTAAGATAGCTAGATAGTACGTAGTTAATTGTCTTATATTTATCATCTTGTCAATTAGTGTGTATGTTTATGTAGGTATATGTTATGATTAGTTGTATCTATTAGTGTATTATGTTTTTGAGTAGTTTAAGTATTTGTGTGTAATGCTATTAGAATGTACGTTTATCTCGTAGTAATAGTCTTTATTGCGCACCACGCTTTTTATATTCCTTATCATTTTCTCCACCCCAAGGTTGCCTGGAAGAAATCGCTTTCAGCGATAAGGCCGCCAGCTGTTTCACTAGTTTTATTGTTTTCCTATATTGTATGTGTTATACAACTTCAAGTTGTGAACAATAAAGAGTTTCATTCATTCTAGCTTCTTGTCGACAACGCTACACAACCACTAGCGAAGTACCAGCTTACTAACACTAGCTTGCTATCTGAGCTTGAAAAGCCTCGGTTCGCTCGGACATTACTTAGTTTTCATCTACAAACTTACTCGACAAAATCCTGCTTCACAAAGTATGCCCGATGCAGTCACTGAGGTAAAGCACAAAAAACAAACAAAGAAACAACACATTTACATTCTCGTCCATATTGAAGCACTTCTATGATTGCACTGATTGGCTTATCTCTAGGTTTATCTGATAATTGATTCGGTATCAGTCGGCGTTATTAAGAATTTTGAATTAAAGATTTCCAACTATAATATTTGATTGTGACTGATATTTTAAGATATCTGCTGCGACTGATGGTAGATTGCTTTGTTTATGAAATTAAAGTACATATTTTCTTTTCTTTTCGCCTGAACTTAAACAGACAGCTATAGCAATGCAAAAGTCTAAAGCCAATTTAAAGGCTTTCACTTGGTTTAATTTTGAATCCAGGAGCAAGTTTAGAAGCTCGTTATGTCCCGTTACGCTCATTGTACGCTTGCGCCGCATCTATCAACGTTTTGTTATGATGTTGTCACGTTAAACTATCGTCCGTAAACCAACCGCTCCTACCAACTACAACTCTAAGCCCTGTCATTTCTCTGGAAATATTGCCTTTCAAACCAGAACACAGTGATGTTTGGGTATTACTTCTTGGTGGTACGGTGTGGTATCCACAGACGGACTGAAAATTTACTTTCTTTAATTTGGCCGCTCAATGAGCAAAGCCTAGTTACAGACTGGACAGAAAGTGGACGGACTTTATGGCCTTGTGTCATAGAATAGATGATATAGATAGAACGGATACTCCCCAACCCCCGCCAATTTCAAGCTTCCTCACCCCTCAGGCCGTTTCGGATACGCTAGGAGCACTCGACGAAGGGCTGGTATCGAACATCTAATCCCTAACGAAATATCATCATGGTGGGTTGTTGTGCTGTTTACGGCTGTCCGTCAACTAAACGGGACAAGATTAAAAGCTTTATTTAATTTACTAATGATAAAATAACGTAACATTAGAAACTTTTCAATAACGTTGCTTTATAATATTACAAGCTTTGCTTAGTTTGGGGTCAGATGGTGTTGTGTGTGAATTGTCTACCAATATTTATCTATACTTATAATAAAACTGTAACGGGTCGAATTCTGTACATTGAAGATATTTTGAAAAATTTTTTTTTGGGGCACTCCGTAGTCGATACTGATAGCGAAACTGCATTTTTTTTCTTTCATGTCTGTCTGTCTGTCTGTCTGTCTGTCTGTCTGTCTGTCTGTCTGTCTGTCTTTCTGTATAGGGATCACGCATCACGCCGAAACTACTAATTCAATTCAGCTGAAACTTGGCATGATTTTAGTTTAAACTAAGGAAATTGCTGTAGGCTACTTTTGATCCCCAAATCCTGATTGGTTTTCTTGCGGGAGGGGGTGAAAGTCAGAATGTGTATTTGGTTGTAACTCATGTTTGCGTTGTTTAATTTCATTAATTCTTTTTTTGTTAGAAAGAACACATTTTTTATATTGTGGCATCAAAATTTGAACATTATCGGTTTGGTGGTTCGGAAATTACACAAACATTAAATAATAACGACACGCACGGCGCGTTCGGTACATACTAACTTCTAAGTATTCTGTGTATCACAGACGATCCACAGAATATCTAGATTCTAGATTCAAGAAGTGCCCACGTGATCGCGTCGCGTCGTCTTGAATGACAAAATAATTGTCAAAAATATATTTTTGTGTGGAAAAAGGAAGAGGATGAGAACATCCTCCTTCAAACAAGGAGGATGTTCTCAATCGGGTTGCATGTTCTTTTATTTGGTTTTATTTTACACGATAACTCCGCTAATTGTGAGTTGATTTTGATAATTATTTTTTTGTTTGGTAGAAAATACTTCAGAATATACATATAATACTTTCAGTGATCTTATATATCGAAAACAGGGAGGTAGTTTTTCAAATATCAACAAAAAACAAATATCAGCTTAGATTTATCTGTATTTAGTTAGTCGAACGACAGAATTAAATTACCTGTCATTGAAGTAAATTTTTGTTCTTTTGAAGAAAACATATCAGCATAATAAGTACCAGCATAAACAACCCATTAAATGTTCCCACTGCTGGACGTCGGGGCCTTTTCTCGCAAGGAGAGAGACAAGGCTATAATCCACCACGCTGGCCCAGTGTCGGTTGGTGGATGACATATGACATGACTTAGAACTTAGATTCTAGGTACATTTCGGTTTTCTCACGATATTTTCCTTCACCGTTTAATTACCGGCATTACGAACATGACTCAGAAAAGATAGTGGTGCGCGTGGTTTTGAACCCTAGGTCTCCGGATCAACAGTCGGCGTTCTCCCGACTAAGTCAGCTGTAGCTTACTAGACCAGCCGTAACTTAACGTATTATTTCAATCCAAATACTGTTTAAAATTTAAAGGTAGTGTTCAACAAGCTTCGGTAACCGAAGCAGACCGTTGTTAGGGTTCCGTACCTGACTTCGCTGTCCGTCCATCCTTCCGTCTGTCACCAGACTGTATCTCAAGAACGGTGATAGCTAGACAGTTGAAATTTTCACAGACGATGTATTTCTATTGCTGCTTTAATAAAAAAATACTAAAATTGAAATAAATATTTAAGAGGGGCTTATTTCCATACAACAAACTTGACTTTTTTACCGTTTCTTGCTCGATACTAATAACGTACCTGTCACTGGTTGACGCTTCCACTATTCACATAATATTAAGTTTTATGTTCTCTTTAAATTTAAGTAATTAAAATAAAATAAATTTTTAAGGGGGCTCCCATACAATAAAATCATTTTATTTGCTAATGGTTCAGAACCCTTCGCGCGCGAGTCCCACTGGCATTTGACCGGTTTTATTTTTTCAAAAATTTTGTAATATCCTATCCTTTCCTAATCTAATATATAAAATTCTCGTGTCACAGTTTTCGTTGCCATACTCCTCCGAAACGGCTTGACCGATTTTGATGAAATTTTTTGTGCTTAACCGGTATCTATGAGAATCGGCCAACATCTATTTTTCATCCCCCTTAACGTTAGGGGTAGTCCACCCCTAAATTTTTTTATTTATTTTTTAGACAAAATTTTTAATTTCAATTTTTATATGATACAACATACAAAAATACATACAATCCTCAATTTTCACCCTTCTACGATCAACCCTTATTTTTTTAATAGCCATTTTAGTAATTTAATCATTTTTCATCCCCGGTCGTTAACTGACGAATCGTCATTTAATTAGTTATCCCCGCCAGATGTCTACAGGTGTCCCTTCTGACCCAGTAAACAGCACGATAATTTGGGGATCAAAAGTAGCCTATAGCATATATATAGTTTGAACACGCTAATCTCGGGAACTACTGGACCGATTTAAAAAAAATCGTTCACTGTTCTTTCATATGTTCGTAATCCTTGAACGCTGATATATGTACCACGGGCGAAGCCGGGGCGGGCCGCTAGTATTATATAAATATGTCAATATTTCAATTTTTGCTGCTCAATTACGTTGGAATGGCTGAATGTATCGAGTTAAAATTTGAAACATATTCTTGGCTTAGCTTAAGTAACACATAGGGATATATAGATAAGTAACTATACAATAAGGCAATGTTTGGCCTATGTGTTCTTCCAGACTATAATCTAATTGTATTTAAAATTTCAGCCCGATCACTTGATACGTTCCGCCATGATTAAGTAACAAACATCCAAACATTGACATTCATAATATTTACAGTTACAGGACAACGTTGGAACGGCTGAACATATTTGGAAGGAATTCGAAACACACGTAGTTTGTAATCAGAAATAGCAAATCGGTTACTGTGACGTCGGAAAGACTAAGCAAATTTGGTAGAAAATTGAAACAGATAACTTATAGTCTGAAATACCACACATGTTTAGAGTCTAAAATTTCACATGGGGTCTAAGTCTATATTTTCGTTTAACTCCATATTAATCTATAATAAGTATATATTTTTGTAAGGAACTTGATGTGATGGTAAGGTAAAAGCCAAAAATTAAAAATATATGCACCCGTTTTGGCGTAGATAATACAGGTGATTTGCGTTCACAATCAAAATAACAAGCAACATTATATTCTCATTAGATGGCGCTAATGCCAGTTTAAATCTAAAAGCACTAAAGGCAATTTAAATCAATGTTTTGGTATAATATTGTGGTATGTATTTTTTCTTTCATCACTAGGTGGCGTTACTGGTATTCTAAATTGTACTATTAAGTTTTTGCTGCTAAAAGGATTTTGATGCCGAATTTGGATTCTTTCGTTCTTGGATTTTTTTTTCTGTGTTACAATTAAATTCATACATTAACATTTCACTAAGACTTGGCTTAGATTTACGGGTTCAACTTGCTTGAGTACCTATCATTAAAACTCAAAATTTTAAATCTTTTTGATTCCACACAGGCTTCGTTCAAAATTTTACGCGGGCGAAGTCGCGGGTAACAGCTAGAAAACAGCTTGCGGATAAAAAGAGAAATGTAGGTAATCAGATCATGCACATCAGCTTCAGAATTTTCGTAATGTATCCTATAAAAATCCTACAAACTTAACACTTGCGGCTATGTTCGATACTACGAAACCTTAATAAGTATGTTTAATTTTGTTTAAAAAAAGAAAAATAAAGATGATAAATTTTTTTTTTTTTTTGTGTGGGAAAACAAATTCACTCGGTTTTTTCAATGATTACATAATGCAAATATTTTGACGTACGATACTTCCAACTAATTTACACTATAAGTCAGTAACATCTGCTTACGCGAACGAAGTAGCGGGTTCAGCTAGTTTATTTATAATAACGAAGTCATTTTAACTCAAAGTTCGTAACTTACACAGCCAGTAACTTATGTGCCCAAGCACGGATTGATAATGCCTGGAGGAATAATTATAGTAACAGAATAAAGTTTCCTTCATGGGTAAGTGTAAAATAAAATGCGAATGTGTACCTACTAACAGAAATAGATATCTAGGTACCTGATCTAATCTATCATCGGTTTCGTTTCATTTTAGGCGGCAATACAAACACCCACAGATTTCTGAAACAATTTAGAAATCTGTGCAAACACCCTTTTTATTAGAATAGTATAGAATTTTATTTGGCTCCATTCTATTTATGTAACTCAATTTTAGTTTATAGACTACTTTACGTCACCAGGTGAACTCAAGGGGCACAACTATTCAATAAAACAATTCAGTAGCCCTAGCTCTAACGCACACATTCACGCGTGTGTACGAACGACATCTGCGTAGTTGTGTGAAGAGTAGGTAGCTCCACAGCGGCATTTGTATGGAATTTTAGTGGAGTGTCCGGGGTGTGCTTGTGTGGTCATCCTACCGTGGCCTACACTAACGCTGGTACTGTCCATGGCAGTTGCCCTCAAGTCGGTTTCACTCCCTACCGATTGGGCTAGCAAAGATGGAAGGAGATGGGGACGGGTGCAGAAAACCTTTGGGTAACATAACCCCCTTAGACTGCGGACTGTGCAAAGAGCTCAACCACTACATGGGGTCTGAAACCAAAGAGAATCTATTCTAATATTATAAAGCTGAAGAGTTTGTTTGTTTGTTTGAACGCTAGGATCTCGGGAAGTGCTGGTCTGAATTGAAAGATTCTTTTTCTATTGGATAGTCCATTTATCGAGGAAGGCTATAGGCTATAGAAAGTAATGCTACTATTAACAGAAGCGGAGCATGAATCAAGAATGTAACAAAATCGGGGAAAAATATTCCTTTTTGAGAGTTTTCGTACGTTTCGTGCTTTGACATGACACATGGCAGCATGACAGCAAGATTGCGTCATTGAATATCACAGATTGCATACCTCTTGAATATAAAACCTTTTTGCTAATCTCTGAGTTAGTACAACCAATTTCCGACAGGTGGCGTAGCAGGTAGCTGAACAGGTGTTTTGTTTGAAAGCGAAATTGTCAGGAATGACTGAACCGATTTCTAACATTTTTTCACCGTTGGATATGTGCGGGATCTCGATGAGTGCTATATATGTTCCACGGGCGAAGCCGGGGCGGACATCTAGTGTAATATACTCTGAAACCTAACTATAAAACTGTCACACCTTTGATATTGTTCGTTTTTTCCTTTTTGCCTGAAATTTCAGAGACAGGAATAGCAAACCCCAAAGAGTTTACTTATACTACGTATAGAGTTGGCACAAACGCTTTACACCAAGAGCACAGGTAGCATCTTTCTTGCCTTGTCGCTCTTGTGGAAGTATCATACTTTTGTCGCGGTACATCACTCTGTTGCCATGGGAAGTATGCAAATCATCTGCTTACAATTGACACAAAGGAACTGTGCGGAAAATCTAACTCTATACGTAGTATATGAAAACTCTTTGGCAAAGCTAAATCCGATTTAAAGGCTTATTAAATTTGGCTAAATTTATTGTCGACTCATTCAGAATCAAGTTAGAAGCTAGAAGCCCTCGCTTCTGAATTTAGTGTTACTGAATGCTATTTTACTTTATTGAATTTCATCATCATCATCATCATTCACAGCCTTCTCTATCCCACTGCTGGGTATAGGCCTCTCTCTTAATTTGCCATCTGCCTCGGTCCTGTGCCAATCTAGTCCAGGTTCGAGCCGCGCTATTTATAATATCGTCGACCCATCTTGCAGGTGGACGTCCAACGCTCCGCATTCCCTGCCTCGGCCACCATTCTGTTACAATTTTGGTCCACCTGTCAAAGTCAAAGTACTTTATTCATAAATGTACAATTTACACGTCAATTAATAAAAAACGAAAACTAAAGAAAGAGCATACAAATTGTATACATTTTCAAAGTTTGAAATGACTACTGTACAGTATTATAATAATTATTGTACAGTACATTTTAATGGGAACTTTGCCATCACTCTCTAAAAATTAGCTGCGATGCGGTCTACAATAGGCCGTGCTTACCTAGAAGAAAACGATTCACTCTCGATTTGAAGACACCAAGATTATAACTATTCGGAAAAACCACCACATTCCACAGCCTAGAACTTCTTATCACAAAAGTAGAGTCAAATCTCTTCGTCCGTGTCTTTGGAACATCAACCATGAAACGATGCCTCTTCTTCGAGCTACAAGGAGTCCGATAGCAAAAAGGGCAAGGTGGTATTAGATCATGCAGATCAGTTGCACACTCTCCGAAGTGTATCCGATAAAAACCGATATGCTAGCAATTTTGCGGCGATGTTTAAGACTTTGAAGAATTTTTCGCACTAGAGTGTCTTTGCCTATGAGCCTTCTGGCACGCTTCTCGATCGATTCCAAGGCTTCCAGCTGATACTTGGGCTATCCATCCCAAAGGTGCGAACAGTACTCCATACAAGAGTGAATCTGTGCTTTGTATAACAAAAGTAATTCAGATTTGAAGTACTTTCGCACCTTTGAGAGGACAACTAGTTTTTTGACAGCTTTTTGTAGTGTTAAGACTCCTTACAGAGTCCGCCGAGGGGAAACTGGGGAACTGCCTTTACCAATGATTTTACGGTCAAGCAGTTATGCAACTGTTTCCGGTTTGAAGGGCAATGTTTGTAGTGAAATGACAGGGCATAGAGATAAAACATCTTATATATCTGGGTGTCGAGCGCAGTGCTGTCCAAGTTCATTATTTTGACTCTTCATGTTCCAATAGCTGCGTGTCGCTGTGCTGTTGTAGACAGACATGTTGCTTACCGTCAAGTATAATTACGTCATACTCGCCTCGTCTATAATCAAAATCATGGTCCCACTGCTGGGCCTAGGGGTTTTCTCTCTCAAGGAGAGAATCAATGACATAATCTTTTTGGTTTTCTGACTTGTCAGCACATCATATCACACATACATATATATCATTATGAAATTATTAGTATCTTCCACTCATTATTTGTACTTCCCCGTCTTCTTATTCTTAAATTCTAATTTTTGTAGTGGTAGGACTCTTGGCAGAGTCCGCCTGGGGAAGTACCACACCTTTGCCAGTTATTCTACCGCCAAGCAGTAATGTGCTCACATCACTGTGTTCCGGTTTGAAGGGCAATGTTTCCAGAGAAATTACAGGGCTTAGAGATATAACATCTTAGATCTCTGGGTGACGAGCGCAGTGCAGTGCTAGGCTAAGGCGCTAAGGCGCTAAGAGCGGTCTCTTCCAGGCAGAACGGAAAAGGAGTTTTTTTTTTATAGCCTAGAGTGACAAGACGAGCATAGCATGTGCCTGATGGTAAGCAACAAACCTGCCACATAACAGCACAGCGACACGCAGCTACTGGAACATTAAGAGTTCAAATCATTACGTCAGTACCTAGCCAGCACTGCGCTCGTCACCCGTATATATAAGGCACTTCATCTCTTAGCTCAGTAATTTCTCTGCAAACATTGCCCTTCAAATCGGAACACAGTGCTAAAATAGCTGCAAACACGCGCGTGCACTCTCCTTGAAAAAGATCGCCGGACGCGATCAAAACTTGAGTCGGACTGGACTGACTATATCAAACGTGAGTTAGTTTAAAATTCGGAACACAAGTAATGTTTGCACACTACAGCATGGCGGTAGAATAACAGGCAAAGGTGTGGTACTTCCCCCAGGCGGACTCTGCAAATAGTGCACTACTAAAATTACTCAGCAAAGCGCCCTTACCACTACAGAATAAATCGTACATTCTAGACGCTAACTCAAAAGGTTTTATTCTTTTAAGTCTCCTCACTGTGTAGAAAACTAAAAGAATAAAACCTTTTGAGTTAACATAGTGTAGTGGCAGTGGAATCTCTATATATAAAAATGTTATGTTGGTTTGTGTATGCTTCAAAAGCTCAAAAAGTTCTGCATAAATGGAGCTGAAATTTTACAATGATATATAATCCGCATCAAAGATTGTTTTTTATCTAATTTTTGCATCACAATGTGCCACAGCGAAGCGTGGCAGGGTACAGCTAGTACTATATAAAACAATTAAATGTACCAAGTCAAGTGAAATAAGTGACTTTCCCTTAACAGAGCCAATAAGAAAAGTGCTGATGGACACCTTCTTGTACATAAACTATGTAGCAATTTAAGTTAGATATAAATTACTCATTAGCCTAGACTTAATAAATTAGGCTAGATTGTAATAAGTATTAGGATCCAAGGAAACTTGGTGAATAAATAAAAAAAAATTCTAGACGTAGCATGGAATTATTTCAAACTTCAAGTACTCGCTGCCTCATAAAACGCAGTTAAAAGATAGTTCCAGACCTGATAGTTAGTATGTGACCTACTCGTTATCGCCTTATCACCCGCTATCAGTGATAACGCCAAGAATTCTGTACATATTTGAGTTGCACAAGGATTGTTTAAGATGAGGCTGCTTCAGTTTGAACAAGGCTTAATTATGATGGGGGGAAATTGAGGGTTTTTTGATAAGGTTGTATGTGCAGTGGGGAAATAGAGTATTTATGTAGCTCTAGATTTTGAGGTGATTTTACGTTGTAAGATACAGGTAGACAGATCGGTTAATGGTGGTAGGACTCTTTGCAGAGTCCACCTGGGGAAGTACCACACATTTCCTAGTTTTTATATGTCGCCAAGCAGTAGTCTGTTCCGGTTTCCAGTGAAATTACAGCGCGTAGAGATCTTATATATCTAACGAACGCTTTGCGGTGCTAGGTAATGTAAAGGCTTCTTCATGTTCCAATAGCTGCGTGTCACTGTGCTGTTATGTGGCAGGGATGTTTCTTACCATCAGGCACATGTCCTGCTCGTCTTATCACTCTATACTATAAAAAATAATTAGGGCCAATGATTACCCTTGAAATTTAATTTTCTTATTATAAGGGAAACAGCCAATTTCAATTTAAAATCAGACTACTCAATCGACTAAATTTAATAAATTTTGCGAACCGATTAAACATTGTTATTTTTTTATGGTAGTACAGCGTATTATGGGACAGGTACAGGTTTCGGAAAATGTGTACCTATATAGGTACTTATGAAAAATTATTTTTTTGTTGATTTTTCCAAAATCAACAAACAATCTCTGAATCGATTTCGATAAAAAATTAGTGGGACATCCTGCCAAACAAAAAAATAATTATCAAACTCCTTCATTGTTGGTGGGGCTATAACGTAACAAATATGTATTAAAAAAATGTGTGCGCTAAAGACCGCACGGCAGAAAAGAAAACTAAAATAAGAAATACTTAACTATTTAAAGACTACTATGTAATTCTAATAATTGAAAATGAAAACGATTTATAAATTGAAATTGAATATACCTAGTAATCAGAAATGTAACGGAGGTCATTTTATCGGAACCGAAGCCGGAGTCGAAGTTAAATTTGATTTATCGGTGTCGGAACCGAATTCCGAGGCTTAGGCAGGTTCAGAAGTGGTGGCATGAGATAAATTTATATTGGGGACTAATAAAATATTACTTTGTCAAACACATGGACACGAGAAACATTGTATTTAGATGAAATATTGATAGTCTAATAAAATTTTGTCGAATATCGGAATATGATTTTAAATCTTTTAAAATAAGATAAGTCTTTAAAAATAAGTTTGACTTCAAAAAGCCTGGAGAGCTTTACTACAGACTAAGTAGAGAGATACTCTAGCTTTACATTTTTCTATTGATCGTAAAGAGAAAAGCGATCGACATTATTAGGTATTTAATTATTTCAACGTTTTGGCAGCGTTAAGACCGATTGTGTTTCGTGGTATAAAACGTCCATAACTTCGGCCGATATATCGTTTATCGGACTTCGTAGTAGACCTGCTGGACGTCTACTCCCTTTCTACAAAAAACGTAGTTTCGAAATAACGCGACATTCTTACTCCTATCTCCGGTTCTACTTCGTCTTCGTCCGGTTAAACGTCGGAGTAGGAAAGTGCCGAGTTTATTTCGAAATTACGTTTTTCGTAGAAAGGGAGTAGACGTTCTGAATTATAGTACGTACCAGCGGCCCATTCCGGCTTCGCTCGAATATTGTCGCATAAAGACCATTAATCGAAATAAAAACTATCCTATCTTTTAAGTTGGATCCATCTACACACGGTGTCCAAATTTGATTAAAATCGGATAAGTGGTTTAGGAGTCCATTAAGGACAAACATTGTGACACGAGATTTATATATATTAAGATAAGATGTATGTGTTAAAATCGCGAATGTTACGAAATAATAACAGAAACGCTTTCTGTATAGGCGCTACCTAGACAAACAAGTCTATTGTCTATTTCGTGGCCTCATTCTAAGCAACAGTAGGTAAATATTACCTCCGCTAGATCCTTGGTTGTATAACTACCGTGATAAAATGTTATTTAATTAGTGGTGAAATTATTTAAGAGACTTATAACGTCATAAACCCATTTACAGTGTAATGTTTCGTTCTTATCTATCTTATCTATTTTAACAATAGTAATTCTCAAACAAATATTTGAATTCACTATTTACTTACATCTTACAGTCTACTTATTCGTAATTGTTAATGGGATCAAGGATACAGCAGGTCTACTACGAAGTCCGATAAACGATATGTCGGCCGAAGTTATGGACGTTTTATACCACGAAACACAATCGGTCGGTTGATGACACAAAAAACTGTCAAATCAGCGTCGGTCGGAATGAACGAAACGCCCGATCAGATCAACCGACTGATTGTGTTTCGTGGTATGAAACGTCCTTAACTTCGGCCGATGTATCGTTTATCGGACTTCGTAGTAGACCTGCTGATCATTGGTACATTTGGTAAAGAATTACCTCAATATCCCAAAACATCCATTCACTGTGTCACTGTGCTGTTATTTGCGCAGTTATTAGAACATCAAGAGTCCAAATCATTACCTAGCACTGCACTGCGCTCGTCACCCAGAGATCTAAGATCTTATATCTCTAAGCCCTGTAATTTCTCTGTAAGTTTAATACTATTGTAACGAAGTTCCTTACAGCAGGCTTGAAGGAAATAGGGATTTTACTGCGTGACCGAAGTGAAAAAATTGTGAGACCAAAACCATAAGAAAAATATATAACGGAAGTGACGCGTAAAAATTGCCAAAACCAGTGCTGCCAACTATATTTTTCAGATGATCCGTACCGTAAATCTCTATGTTTAAAAATGTTACGTTGGTTTGTGTACGCTTCAAAAACTCAAAGAGTTCTGCACCGATCGAGCTGAAATTTTACAATGATATATAATCCTCATTAAGGATTGTTTTTATCTAATTTTTGCATCACAATGTGCCACGGCGAAGCGTGGCAGGGTACAGCTAGTACTTAATAAAATTTAACATATTTTTTTTTGCAAATTTGTTTTGCTTCTATATTACCCGAAGGAAATTCATTCCTATCTGATGTAACATGACACCACATCTTTTTTTAACTTATTAACTTACGAATTATTTTGCCATCGCAAATGTAGATATTTTTGCGTTTTGTCTTATTCCTTACATAAACAGATTGTACAAGAAGCAGCAATTCAGTGTTAAACAAAATACCTATATTGTACCTTTAGCAATTGAGATATCTTTAATAGAACATAGCTTGTGCAGTTACTTTAATATATTCAAGTATTTTCTATTTTAACCGACTTATTAAAAGAAAGTTCTCAATTCTGTTGAATGATTTTATGTATGTATATTACGCGATAGCTCCGGCAATTGTGAAAAAAAAAATTATGGTTCTTTTTTTATTTGGTAGATCATAGTTCATAGGTAGACCTACATAAATTTTATGTAAATCGGTGCTGTAGTTTTTGAAATATGAAGAAAAAACAACTTAAATTTACGCAGAACCGAGTTACTGTCAACAAACTGAATTTAACACTTTTTTCAAGATGGCGGAAAATGCACATAGAAAATCTTGGTCGACAATATGAACTTAAGCTCTTCTTGGCGCCTCCCACAGCATATCCAAAAGTTAGCCGTCTTAGTTCACATGTATTTTCAAATGTATATTCATAATGACTAGGGTTCAAATCTTACGCTCACCACTGTCTTTTTGAGGTCATGTGAGTAATTCCACTAACTTAAAACGGCGAAGGAAAATCGTGAGGAAACCGACATGTACGTAGAATCTTTCGAGCGTTCATGTGTCATCCAGCAACCCGCATTGGGGCAGCGTGGTAGATTATGGCCTTAACTCTCGCGATGCGAGAGAAGGCCCGAGTCCCAGCTGTGGGAACATGTAGTGGGCAAATTATGCAAGTTATTTAGTTTAACAAATTTTTACGAAAACTAGTTGAGTGTGTGACATAAATTTTTAAATTGATTAAAACAAATAATCCTCTTTCCGTAAGACCTTTGCAGAATCTGGCTGGGGAAGAACAACACTTTTTAGGGTTCCGTAGCCAAATGGCAAAATACAGAACCCTTATAGATTCGTCATGTCTGTCTGTTTGTCCGTCCGTATGTCACCACTTTACTCCGCTACCACTTTACCACTTTACTCCGCTACTATAAGAACTATAAAATTTAAAGTAATGTATGATATAGTACCTACCTATAAAATAAATAAAGAAAAAGAAATAAGGGAGACGTTTAAGGCGGAGTATTAAAATTGCCAGACGGGTGCAAATAAAAAAAGAATGTATTTGAGACAATTATAATTGGGCATTGTTTATGACTAAAAGAAGGGATTCTCAAAAAGACAGATCATTTTGGTGCGACTTTCTACCTTCCAGCCCCTCTACCGGCTAACTAAATCGGCTATGGTTTTGCTATTGTTGTCTCTATCATTTCAAACGAAAAGAAAAGAGAGAGCAGTACCAGAGCCAAGACAGTTTTAGTTAGGCGATAGACCCTCAGCTCTCGGAATATTTGCCTAAAGGTAAGTACTAAGCAATACGCTTGCCCACAGCAGCACAAGAAAACAAAAAACCTTACCTAGAAGAAACTTCTGTACTCTGGATTTGCAGTCACCATTTTGCCAATGTCGCAACCACCGCTGATGATGGTTTAACCGAACTGGAGTTGATTGATTCTCGCAGATCAAATCAAATTAATTTATTGAGCTTGTGGTTCTCGGTTACAAAGGTGGTACATAAAACAAATATAACAGTTCTCCAGCCCCCGCTTCTAGCCTACAATCAGCTTACTAAATGTTCCCACTGCTGGGACTCGGGCCTTCTCTCGCAAGGAGAGAGTTAAGGCTATAAGCCACCACACTGGCCCAGTGCGGGTTGGTGGATGACACATGAAGATTTTAGGTACATGTCGGTTTCCCCACGATGTTTTCTTTTACCGTTTTAAGTTAGCAGCATTACGCACATGACTTCGAAAAGAGAGTGGTGCGTGTGGAGTTTGAAGCCGTGGTCTCCGGATCGGCTTGCGCCGTCCTTTCGACTAGACCAGCCGTAACTTAGCCTCTAGCCTACAAGCAGGTACATATTCATAGTAACGAAACTAGACTAAACTTTGTAGTGGTAGGACTCTTAGCAGAGTCCGCCTGGGGGAAGTACCACACCTTTGCCAGTTATTCTTCCGCCAAGCAGTAATGTGCAAACATTACTGTGTTCCGCTTTAAAGGGCAATGTTACCAGAGAAATTACAGAGCTTAGAGATATAATATCTTAATCTCTGGGTGACGAGCGCAGTGCAGAGCTAGGTAATTATCTGGACTCTTCATGTTCCAATAGCTGCGTGTCACTGTGATGTTATGTGGCTGGCATTTTGCTTACCATCAGGCACATGTCCAGCTCGTCTTGTCACTCTAAATTATAAAAAAAAAGATGTACCTATAACAGATTGCAGGGTCGCCGGAAATCGTTGGGTGCGAGCGGCGCAAGACCGGTATTATGGAGATCTTTGGGAGGCGGCCTTCATCCAGCAGTCGTCTTGCGGTTGATATGATGATGATGAGTCATGTAGCACTGTTGAGCCACATCCGTTCATAAAGAGAGCAACTCCATGACAGTGTTTCGTGGCAATACTGTCGACGGATAGCTCTCTTCATTAACAGATTATAGGCAGATGTATATATGTGTGCTGAGGTCATCTTCTATCTTCTGCAGTGTGCTTCTTTCTTCTGTAGTATACTTCTTTCTTCTGTAGTGTGCTTCTTTCTTCTGTAGTGTGCTTTGTTCTTCTGTAATGTGCTTCGAGACACTTTCGCTTTCTACTTCGAGATTTTGCAATATTTTTCCAACAAAACACCTGACTAACTCCTAGATACTTCCTACTTCATTTATTATCTAGGTACATCATACTGTAAACGAGCAGTTCTCGTTATTTTATGGGGATAAAAAGTAGCCTACGTGTAATTCCAGACCATTATCTATGTACCATTTTTTTTTAAATAAAGAGTGACGAGTTGAGCAGTACATGTGCCTGATGGTAAGCCACACGCCTGTCACATAACAGCACAGTGACACGCAGCTATTGGAACATGAAGACTCCAAATCATTGCCTAGCACTGCACTGCGCTCGTCACCCAGAGATCTAAGATGTTATATCTCTAAGACCGGTAATTACTCTGGAAACATTGCCCTTCAAACCGGAACACAGTAATATTCACACATTACTTACATTAACCTCAACTGCCTATTTAAATTAACTGTCTACCAATCTCACAAATTATAGCACCAAGTCGCTCCTGGATTTTTGGGCATTAGTTGAGTTTTCTCATTTGACGAGCTTTGGTGAATCCGGCAACTGAAATGAAATAAAAAACATAAATAGTTTTTTTTGCCAATTTCTAAGCGCTAAAATATTTTCACGATAAAAAAACATTCCTAACGATTCCAAATCCCACAGACCCTACTATCTGTACACTTTGTATACATTTTGAAAGCTAAATATTGAAAACTGTGTTATATGCTGCGGAAAATTGAAATTTACGTAAGTAAAATTGAATACAATGTCTAGGTTTACGAGGTGTTCTCTTTGAAACTGTTCATAAATTTACAATTTATTTGTACGCCTTTAAACCACAAACCATACATGCAAGTCATGAATGTACCAACTGCACAATACTACAAAATTAGTCGTGCAGTTACTTCGACACTAAAAAAAAATCCTTGTACTAACATTTAAATGAGAGTTTTTACTAACTGACTTCCAAAAAGGAAAAAGGTTCTCAATTCGGTTGTACGCTTTTTAGGGTTACGTAACCAAATGGCACAAATACGGGTCCCTTATAGATTCCCCGTGTCTGTCTGTCTGTCCGTCCGTATGTCACAGCCACTTTTCTCCGAAAGTACTATTGAAGCATGGTAAGTAGATGTATTCTGTGAACCGCATTTAGATTTTCAATCTATAATAATATTATAAAGCTGAAGAGTTTGTTTGTTTGTTTGAACGCTAGGATCTCGGGAAGTGCTGGTTCGAATTGAAAAAATATTTTTCTATTAGATAGTCCATATATCGAGGAAGGCTATAGAAAATAACGCTACTATTAACAGAAGCGGAGCATGAATCAAGAATGTAACAAAATCGGGAAAAAATAGAGAGCCTTTTTTGAGAGTTTTCAAACGTTTCGTGCTTTGACATGACACATGACAGCATGTGTCAAGATTGCGTCATTGAATATCACAGATTACATACTTCTTGAATATAAAACCTTACCTAATCTCTGAGTTGGTACGACCAATTTCCGACAGGTTGCGTAGCAGGTAGCTGAAGAGGTGTCTTGTTTGAAAGCTCGAAATATTCTCAGGAATGACTGAACCGATTTCTAACATTTTTTCACCGTTGGATATGTGCGGGATCTCGATGAGTGCTATGTATGTTCCACGGGCGAAGCCAGGGCGGACATCTAGTTCAAAAATAAAATTTGGGGGTGTCCTATACTTAGAACTGAAAGTCCAACATTTGACGTGTGAATCATAAAAATCGACCCAGGCGTTTGGTCTGTATAGTGCTTCAAAGAATCATACATACATATAGGTATAGACTGATAAACACATTACCACTCCTTTGCGTCGCGCAGTTGGGTAAAAAGAAGTAAGTTAGCGTATGATATATCTCACAAGTATTTAGTAGTTTACATAGAAAAGGAATGCTGAAACATTCCTTTTATAGATATATCATACGCCTTCGTCCACGCATTTTTCATCATAAAATTTGGTTCTCGTATTAAAAAATAAATTAACAAGATTACCAAATACTATTTAGCAATCTGTCACAGTGTCGTCTGTTTGTCGGCTGAAATATGAACTTTACCACTGCCTTCCCACACAACTACAAAGTTATGTAGAAGTAGCGACGCGACGTGGCCAGAGGGAGGTCGCTACAATCGCTATTTCATCTCATCTTCAAAAGTTTTTTATTTTTATTTTTACCAGGCTTACACTTGACCATCACCTCACCTGATGTTAAGCGACGATGCGGTCTATGATGGAGCGTGCTTTAAATTATTTCCAACGATTATCTGAAAAATAAAGTTGGCAACACTCGTTACGGGCATTTTTTACGCGTCACTTCCGTTACATAATATTCTTACGGTTTTAGTTTCACATTTTTTTTCAATTAGGTCGCGCAACTAAATCTCTATTTCCTTCAAGCCTGCTGTAAGGAACTTCGTTACAATAGTTTTTGGAGTGAAAACTTATTTTGGCGCGCCACAGACAAATTTTTCGTGGGCTGTGAATTGAATTCTAGCGTCACGCTCGAGAATCACAAAAAATCTTCGGGTAAACTCGGGACCTTGACCATTGGCTATCTAGAAATGTCATGTTTGTTCATGTTCATGTTTCGCATTAGTCACCAATGCTGATGCATTTCTAGATGGTCATGGCCGCGCCCTCCGGTTTTACGTTCCGGTTTCCATAGTTTCCAAAATAAGCTATACAATTCTGAGTTTATGAGTTTTCCTATGACTGCCAATTTTTTTTAGATATAGGTACCGTATATACTCTCATTGGAACTTAGTAAAATACTGTTAATTTGATATTACAGACACTCCAATGCTTTTTTTTTGTATTGATTACAAAGTAAGTATGGTGTCTTTTACATCCTAGTCCAGCGTTTCACAATCTTTTTTGGTAACGGAACCCTTTTGGAGAGCGATATAGTTACTTTATGGAACCCCACAATAATATATAAAATATATATTTATATAATAAAAGTACCTACCATGTAACAGTTACTTATTACTTAGTTGTATAATAAGTGCTCGTATAAGAATAGAGATCAGTTCCACTTTCCACCACTGCTTCGGCTAAGTTTGCGTCTCTGTGTGTGTCAAAGTGTGAATTAGTCTCACACGCCCTATTTGAAGCAGTATTTGTACTAGCTACTGTTATGCTACATTTACGTTCGTATTGCTGTAACGGGACCTATTGAGCTATTGTCGGAATGAAGTGCTTTCCAGGGAATAAGTTTCTTAAAAGCAAATTTCGTATTTGCTTGTTAATTATGTCAGCAACTTTGCATATTTTTTTTCTTTTTTTACGTTATAATTATTTTGGTGGGCTAAGGAAAAATGATGAAAGTAAGGCTAAGAAATAATAAAAAAATATTGGTGGACAGTTCACACACAACACCATCTGACCCCAAACCAAGCAAAGCTTGTACTATGGTGGCCAGGTAGCTGATATAATACTTATATAGTTGTAACTGCATACTTATTGTAGGTACATAAAAACAGCCAGAGACAAATTTGTGTGGTACTTCCCCCAGGCGACTCTCCAAAGAGCCCTACAACGTTATAAATGTTAATAAAATTAATAAAATATGTCGTTATATCACCACAATGTTGTACAACTAGAAACTATGAAACAATCGTCAATAATTCAATTCAAAGTATGCTGTAAAATATAATTTATAACGAATAGGTGTCCAGTGAAGTCATCTTACGCAAGACCATACTAATACTGCACACATAGTCGTGTTTACGATCTAAATACCTAAATTTCAGACGTAACTTGTGATGCTAATAGAATATAAGTTGCCTGAAAGAGATCGCTTTTGGCGATAAGGCCGCCGGTTGTAGAACTAGTCTTATTGTTTTTTCCTTTACTGTTTTGTTTTGGTGTGTACAATAAAGAGTATCTATCTATCTAAATAGGTAACATGTAATATTTCGATGCCCGATATTTTTATACATTTTTATGCTTGATAGAATAACTAACAAGTAAATAAGTATTGGTGAGCATTTCTCCCCACACACCACTTAGGCCACAACTATGGGACACAATGGAAGCCGGGTAGCTGACATAAGCCTACTTTTCTACTAATTTTATCTGCTTATATCAAAATAAAAAATATAAATATTTGTGGACAATTCACACACAACACCATCTGGCCCCAAACTAAGCAAAGCTTGTACTATGGCGGCCAGATAGCTGATATAATACTTATTTTATATAGTTTTAAATAAATAAATATAAATAAATAAATATTGGTGGACTATTCACACACAACACTATCTGACCCCAAACTAAGCAAAGCTTGTGTGATGGCAGCCAGATAGCTGATATAATACTTATATAGTTTTAAATATATACTTATTATACATAGAAACACCCAGACACAGTGCAAACATTTGAATTCATCACACAAATATTTGCACTGGGTGGGAATCGAACCCACGACCCTCGGCTTCGCAGGCAGAGTTACTTCCCACTAATCCACGAGGCCACGATAATTGGAATGTGTCTTGCTGATTCACGTCGAAATTTTTAAACGGATTGGGTTGAAACTTGGATTAAAGTTAGATTATAGTCTGAAAACCCAGATAGAGGTAGATTTATTGAACCGCCCTTCTACCGCCTATGTAACTAAATCGGCCTTCGCTTTGCTTTTGCGGTCTCTACCATTTCAAGCGGAAAGAAAAAAGAGAGAAATATCTAAGCTAAAACATTTTTTGTTCGGCGGTAGACCCACGGGGAACGGGAATTAAGCGGGCACACCCGCGGAACACTGCTAGTCGGTACTTTTATAATTATTATTACTTTAATAAATAGAAACACAAAGATCCCCAAGTTTTATGGTCCCAGGCGGGCTCTGCAAAGAGTCCTAATATGAAAAATAATAATCAGAAATATTAGATTAGTTACAATAAAAAGGTTTCATAACCTTTTTATGGTCTATTTAGGGTTGAAAGTGTAATTAATCCTTATTTAGATACACTGTGGCCAATGGCCATCTACTACAATGTATTTTACAATGTTTATCCTATATGTTTATCCCATAAATTATACCTACCTATATGTCTTTATCTACACTTCAATAACGAAAGTATTGATAAGAGAACACTAAAGATTATTGCAAAAGTTGCGAAAAGTTAGCACTTCAGGACACAACACTATAAAATATGTCGTATACAATTATACATAATAAATATAACCTATATCTATGGGTTGTATCAAAGTAAATTTTGTAATCACACTTAAATCTGTCATAATTGGAATAATAAGAATAAATTAACTAATTAAGTTGTTATAATGTGTTTATCTTGTTTTAATGTGTATATCAATATTGTAAAAACTTAGGCTTAAGAAAGAAAGCAGAAGAAAAAATAAATACGTGAATAAAAATTAACTAACATATAATATCAATAAAGTTGCTATAAGTTTTGTTTCATCTCATTCAAGACACACCAAAATTATTACTTAACATTCAACAATGCACAAAAGTTTTAATTTAAGTAAAATTTCAATTTACTTACGCAAAAATTCAGTCACTTGTAGAAACAAAGTACCACTGGTAGAGCCACACACTTACTAAATAAACGCATGCACTTATGTAGGTGTAGACTCCACATGACTTTAGAAATACACAAAATTGCGAAAATGTGCTAAAAGCGCTGACGATTTCAGTCACGCTTTTGACACTGTGGTCTATAGATATTTGAGACATATTTTCATACACTTCGGAATTCTAGTTTCCAAGTACGGTTCCCGGCATATTTCAATTATCGGACAGCAGCTAAACGGTCGAGAAGTGTGCACTCACGAATAGTGACTAATTTGATTGTCGGTGTTGCTCAAGGCATCGTTTTGGTCCGTTATTCTTTATGCGACGTTCGAATTTTTAAGGATAATTATGAAAATATTCATTTTTAAAGTACATTGCAATTTAAACTCTGTAGACTTGTATTATTTAGGCATTGCGCTATTAAGCATTTAAATGAAAAACATATTCATGAGTAGTGTAAGTATAAAATGTATTTATCAGGTGTTTATCTGATAAACACGTAGGTATCTTTAAATAGGCAATCGGACTTCATAACTCGGTTACGTATTGAATTATCGTATAATTTGACACAGAACTTATGATTTTAGTTCAATATCGTCTTGACAAGACAATATACTTTTAACATTTAATATTAAGTTGATCTCACTTGAAGTTAAGGGACGATACGGCCAATAACGGAACACACATACATAAAAGAAACTCTCAATTAGAAAACACCCATATAGTTTGAAAGTGAACATTTTCGGACGCCGCAAATTTTCGGGTTCTAGAAATGAAGTAGATGAAAAAATAGCTGATATCCAAGAAGCCTATGATCATACGCAGAGTACGATATGGGTCAAAATAGTTACATAACTTAACGAACCAAATGTAACTTAAACAACTTTACATTCCGTGCTTGAACATGCTAAAACAATAGACAAAACCAATGCAAATGAAGCAGGCGGGTGAAGACGGACACATTTACGTATGAATGGGGAGAATGCTGTGGAGAACTACTGTTTTCCGATGCCATTGAAATTAGGCTTGAGCCGTTTGAGGAGTTTGACGGCCGGTAAAATAGATTTATGAGGAATGTTTGAAGTTATCTTTGGTTTATTGCACAAGGCTTTTGCGTTTTGAATGCGCATCATGCTCTTTAGGTAGTAAGACACTGTTGACGCTTTCCAAAAGTTGAAAAGCCATGACCGAAGTTTATTTTAACTGTTAAACATCTTATAACTACATAAAAATCAATGCCACTTTTCGTTGTAAGTGAACTCCTTAAACGGCTCGACAGATTTTAATCATTTTTTTTTTTGTATTCGCTTGGGTAGGGCCCTGGAAGGTTTAGATTTACAAACCAGCCCGGCAGATGGCACTGCAGTTGGTATCTTGGTTACTATCCGAGCGAAGCCGGGACGGGCCGCTAGTTAATTATACAATTGCATCCCAAAAAAAAAATGTCAGCTAGTTAGATAAACCCAGCTTTTCAATGTGCGAGACTTTAGTAACAACACTGAAAGAATAGGAAGCATGAGAGATATGATAAGTATCGTCAAAGGACAGCCAGCCAGGAAAGGATAGCCAGTCCATTCGTCTTGTACCGAGAAACATAGTAAATGACAATAACTCATACCTATGACCTATCGTTGCCAAAGCAAATTCAAAACTTTGAATTGGACTACATTTCAGTTGGTTTTGAGCAGTCGAGAAGGTTTGATGTGGAAATGTTTGAGTTCATAGATTTTACCTGCATAATCATAACTTAACTGTCTCTTCTGAGTCTTCTCTCATAAGGAGAGAGTCAAGCCCATCCACCACGTTAGCCAAACGTGATTTGGAGAATACCGCATATCCTCAAAATTCTTGGAACAAACCAATTTCCTCATCATCTTTAACCGACTTCAAAAAGTTCTCAATTCGGATGGATATTTTAATTTTTTTTTTTGTTTTTTCGCGATAGTTCTGTCAATAGTGACTCGATTTTTTTGTTGTTTGGGAGTCAATACTTTCATATTCTTTAATTGATTTGGGTATTATGAAGTATGGTCTCTATTAAACTTCATAATGGTACCTAAATCAATTTTATCGAAATCGGTGCAATAATTTTAGAAATAACAACAACAAAACCTTTTGTTCACCTTTGCATGAACGACGCTATCGTAGAGTTCTTACTAAATTTTGTCGAGTAAGTAGAGCTTAATTTTAAATTTAAGCTGGATTGTTTATTCAGAGAAAATTAAATTATTTCCTTTTCCTTTCAAGCCTGCGCTGAAAAAAACTTAACCAACTATTGTTTCAAAATGACAGCAGTGCAGGCGAGCATCGAAACTAAGATCTCAAGGTGAAATCGGCTGCTTTTATCACTAGGCCACCAAAAAACCGGGCAATGACGTCAAAAAACGACATTAGTGACGAAAGATACCGTAGTTTCAAATGATTTTAGCATGATTATCACTCTAGTACACTTGACATACTATTTAATATTGCTATGTCACGAAGATAAAACACGCACTAATTTTTACGTTATATTGACAACACTTGATACTATGGACTTAATAAGTTTGTTCTTCTATGGAATATGTATATGTATGTTTTTAGTAGTGACAAGACGAGCAGGACATGTGCCTGATGGTAAACAACATGCCTGCCTATAACAGCACAGTGCATGATCTGATACCTCCTTGCCCTTTTTTCTAACGTACTTCTCGTAACTCGAAGATGCGGCACCGTTTCATGGTGGATAGTCCAAAGACGCGGACGAAGAGGTTTGACTCTACGTTTGTGATAAGGACGTCTAGGCTGTGGAATGAGTTGCCTGAGTGGGTTTTTCCCGATAGTTAGACCGCATCGTCGCTTAACATCAGGCGAGATGGCGGTCAAATGTAAACCTATAAAAGTTAAAAAAAAACAGTGACTCACGGCTATTGGAACATGAAGAGTCCAAATCATTACCTAGCACCCCTCCGCACCGTCACCCGGAGATATAAGGTTTTTATCTCTTAGCCCAGTAATTTATCTGGGAACATTTCCCTTCAAACTGGAACACAGTAATCTTTGCACACTACTGCTTAGCGGCAGTAAAACTGACAAACGTGTGGTACTACTACTGGTGCTAAAGAGTCCTACCGCTACAAAGTAACAGTAAGATAATATTTTACTCCTTGGTTTTTAGTAGTGAAGAGACGAACAGGACATGTGCCTGATGGTAAGCAACATGCCTGTCCGTAACAGCAAAGTGACACGCAGATATTGGAACACGCAAAGAGGCAAAGACGAAATAATTACCTAGCACTGCACTGCGCTCATCACCCAGACAAATAAGATGTTTTATCTCACTACTCTGTAATTTTACTAGAAACATGATTTGGTGTGGGGATTGATTTTTATCCCCGGACCAAAAAAATTGGGTGTTATAAGTTTGACATCGATGTCTGTCTGTGGCACCGTAGAGCTCGAACGGACCGATTTCGATGTAAATAAAAAATATTATTATAATGACAAAGGTGGTCACGCCCCTCGGAGTCTATGGAGTGTCTAAACCGAAACCTTTCATACAAGAGCAACAAAATCAAAATCGGTTCATCCCTCCTGCAGCTACGATGCCACGAACATACACAGACACGTGAAACTTATAACAACCCTTAGTTTTGCGTCAGAGGCTAAAAACCTAACCCAATAACACTCATTTTACTAAAATTCACAGACAAAACTCGGAGAAAGAATTTTCGACTGTCTACAAAGTTGTTTGATCAGCTGATTAGTACAGTTAAATAAAAATAACCTCTAACTACAACTTGCTACGGTTCAAATTGTATCCGTAGAAATTATGTTTGATTTTCTTCGAGTTATAAGGATGTGATTCAAAAGGATTTTTTACGCCTTTATCATCGTTTGTTTTATTAATATGAAATCATTGACCCCTTTGGAAAATGTTGTTTTTTTCTTTAAATTAAGTATATCTTACTATTATTAGTTGCTAAGTGGTCGAAATAAACCATAAAGCAATATTAACCTTATTTATTGTTTAATCAATGTATGTCAAATGTCCACAGAAAAAAGGAAAAAAATACAAACCAAATTACGTCATAGAGACCACCGGGCACTGAGCCCTATCCGAAATTAACCTTATTTTTTTTTAATGCAGGACATGTGCCTGATGGTAAACAACATGCCTGCCACATAACAGGACAGTGACATGCAGCTATTTGAGCATGAAGAGTCTAAATCATTAGCTAACACTGCACTGCGTCACCCAGAGATCTAATATATTAAATCTCTAAGCCCTGCAATTTCTCTGGAAACGATATTATAAGCAATTCTCAAATTTCAAAATAGTTTTTTTAAATTTTTTGTCAACCATAAAATTTTAGCTCTCAAAAACCGTCTTCAAAATGAGACACGACCTTCTACTTCCATACTTCAAAAACTAGGTAACATCTTAATTTGTTACATTGACCATTCCAAGCATGCCTACATACAAATGTGTACAGAAATAATTACTGGCACCGTGCCAACAGTATTGTGACAAAATAATATATTGTTATACAAAATCGAAGGACTTGTGGTCGGTTACGTGAGCTATTGTCACGCATAGGCGTTGGGGGGACAAGGTAGGTAAATACTAAATACCTACTAGAAATGTCTTTTCCCTCTTTAAAAATAGTCCAAGTCACGTACCTAAGTATACGCATTGGTACATGGTGGATGAAGACTAGAACTTAAACTTGTTTAACCCCTTTAAAAAATGTTGTGCTTGTATACGCACGAAAGAAGTCAATACTTCTTAGGGTTCCGTAAAACGGAACCCTTATGGATTCGTTATGTCTGTCTGTCTATCTGTCCGTACGTATTTCACAGCCTCTTTTTTCCGAAACTATAAGAACTACACAGTGAAAACTTGGGAAATAGATTAATTCTGTGAATCACATTAAAACTACTACACAAAAATAGAAAAAAACAACAATAATTTTGACGTGACAACGTCTTATAAATTGGTTTGCCGGGTGACACTTCAAGAAACTGCGTTACGCTCCGCTCACGTTATGCACTCACAACGAGAGCGAGTGAGAGGCACGCGTCCCTTCCCCTCGGGCATGGTTAGCCCGCCTAAGAGCGAGAGAGACAGACATAAAAAGTGAAAGGCACGCGTCCCTTCCGTAAAATTATTTTACCACTCAAAGTCGTTGTCACGTAAAACTTTCGCCCGTATACCGACTTTACAGACAACCAATTTTTTTTTTTATAATAAAAGAACTGAAACACAGAAATATATTATTTTCCTCTTTTTTATCGATCTAGGAAGGAGTTAGTGCGTAGGGAGTAGTTTAGTACGTGATAATCACCATAGGTGGCGCTAATGTTTTGTATTTTGTTGGAGAAATTTCACAAAGACAAACAGAGGTGCCAAACTTGGCAAAGTTTAGAACTATTTTTGAAAAGTTAATTTGGAGCTGGAAAATTCTATTATCTTCATTTTATTATTTATGGTACGATCATTTGAAAAATAAAGTTTGGCAACATTTGTCACGGGCAGTTTTACCCGTCACTTCCGTTATATATTTTTCTTTTCTAGTCTCTTTTTTTTCAGTTAAGTCGCGCAGTAAATCCAAAACCCTGTATCAAAATGTTTTTGTGTTTGACTAACACTGCCGGTTCTAGCATTCAGTCTGCACCTGTAGAGTCCCAGTATTTTCTCGGCTACTGATAACGTATCAGCGGGTTTACTGCTCTCTAATCTAAGATACGGTTCTTATTTGTACAGCATACGACCTGTTTGTGTGTTTGGAAAACCAAACAGAACTATTTTGAACTTTAAGTACCAACTTTGTCGGAGTTTTTAATGTTAGGTACATAAATATCAATAAATATTCTTCTTTTGGCGCGGTTTGGAAAAATGGTGAAAGCAAAGAGTTTACATATACTACGTATAGAGTTCAAAAACTTTACACCGAAAGTCCGTGCTTTCGGTGTAAAGTTTTACATATTTCAGACCCGTGTCTGATTGCTCTTGTCTTGTCGCTCTAGTGGAAGTGTCATAGTTTTGTGGCGGCACATCACTATGTCGCCATAGCTAACATGCACTTCATCTGGTTACGATTGGTACAAAGGAACCGTGTGGAAAACCCTGATCTATTTACTTATTCTTTATCTAAGGGTGAGAGTACATTATTAAGATGTGCCCCCACCGTCACGGCAACCGACACCCTTAAGTTAACTGGTCAATATTTTAGTTGTTAGCATTGTAACTAACTTCAGGTCAATACTTCTTGTGTCTAAAACCCTCTACACACGAGCCCTAAAATCAGAGGAAATTACGTAAAACTAGTGGGGAGGACCCTACATCGCACCATAAATCACCAATCATATGGTATGATGTAGGCTCCTCCCCACTACTTTTACGTCATTTCCTCTGATTTTAGGACTCATGTGTGTAGAGTTTAAGATATATCTATTTTATGGTTCATGTTAAACTTCTTAGCATGAGGAATGAAGGGAAAAAGTATTATCTTTTGAGCGGACATAACGACATAGACACTTTTTTTATAGCATAGAGTGACGGGGCGAGCAGGACATTTACCTGATGGTAAGCAAGCTACCGGCGTTAGGGTAGGGTGCGGTAGGGCGACCGCCCAGGGCGCCGGATGTAAAGGGGCGCCGCGGCGGAAATTCAGGCGCCCCTATGTGTCTAGTCTGTAACCAACCTCGCATTGATAAGTCAAAGAAGGTATAATAAACCTCGCCCAGGGCGCTGGTACTGCTAAAACTGGCACTGGTAAGCAATGAACCCACTACAGTGCAATGTCACGCAGTTACTGGAACATGAAGAGTCCAAATCATTATTAGACCATTGCACTGAGTTCATCATCTAAAGCTATGACATGGTATATCTTTATTCCTTGTAGGGCTATCTTTAAATCAGCACAGTAATGTTTGCACATTACTGCTTGGCGGTAGAATAACTGGCAAAGGTGTGGTACCTGCCTAGGCAGACTCAATAAATAGTCCTACTGCGTTACAATCATTTTGATGACTTATACCACTTCTTGTATGTCCTACTCAAGACTAGTATGGTTAAACGTATTATCATTTAAAATATGGAGTACTGACTGATATGCCAGGCAAAATATACATAGTAGTTTGATAAGTATAGGATTTGCATAGACAGATAGTAGGTTCTATAACATGTCTCAGTGAAAATGTATTTTCATATCATGAAAACATTTTTTAAAGGTTGGCAAAGTCTTTTTGAAAAGCGCTAATGAAATGTTAGTATTTTTGTCATTTACATTTAATTTAGGACATGTAATTGCTTGTTTTTAATTTTATGTAATTTAGACTGATACATTATTATTATATAATTTATTTCCATTTTCATAATGTGTGGTGCGCCTGCGCCTGGATTCATCCGTGAAATATAATATAAATTATGAATATGATCTAATATTATGATCTAGGATTCTACATAAAGTCATATAACCGAGTCCAGTTTGGTAGATAATTGAAAAATAGTTAGCAAATAAATATATATATAGCAGATAGAGCATCTGTTAATAGATTTTTAAAATGCTCATTCGATGAGAACGAAAATGCTATCAGATTATAGATTCCACTCCTAATCAAATATTTTGAACTCTGGATTTATGCGCAAGAGTTTATGTAGCACTTATTTCGTAAAAAAACAACTTCTACTAATACATAAAATAATATTTCACAAAAACAAAAATTATTTTTTTAAATTTTAATAGTCAGCATATACTATTTCTAAGCAGAAGTGTAATTAAAAGCGTAAAAGTAAATGAAAATGGAAAATCTTACCACGGAAGCTTCGATACAATTTTCCGCTCGCAATCCGCCATTTTGAATCACATGGTCATCTCGCTATTACTTTATGTACCCTGATTTCTTTATCATGTGACGAATCACAGGCGTATTATTTACATAATTAAACGATAAAAGCTAATCAACGTCCAATCCAAAAACCTCGAAAGGATATCAATATTAATTTAATTATTTAATTGAATATTTTTAGGTCGCCACGATTCTGCACTACCGAAACACAATTAAGTAATTAAAACAGTTAAAGAATGCTGTTTTATCTTCAGCAATTATCTGAAATATGCTAATTAATTCTAAACTTAATTTCAATCTATTTAAATACTAGAACACACTAATTTTGTGAAAACTGTGTTAAATGGTTGTTAAACGGATCGACTACGATGGCGTCGGAAAGAAAATGGCGTCTGTATGATGTAGTGGAGAGTTATATACAAGTTCTGCCTGTTACGTCACACATATGGCTAGAACGAGTGTTTCTTATCATAAGCGTGGTGGAAAGATAGTATTAAAAGGTGGAGAAATAATTCAAGAGTTTTAGTTACACGAATTTAGTTAAATAAAATTATAGAAGTGAGAAAATTAGGGCAAGTACGAGTATGAAAGTAGCCTCAATGATGAAAAGTTAAAAAGTACTAGGTTATCGATATTTCGGGCTGGTTATGCGTAGGGATGAAGACTACATCAAAATACTTAAAATACATAACAGGGCGGACATTGTGATAGACAACGACCAAATGACCCACCCTTGAGATGGATTGTGTGAAAGAATGTCGTCTTTTGTTGTTCAAATACGCACACACAGATATTTTGACAAATGATATTATAATATTGAAGAAATGTTGGATAACTTATGTACACCGGACAAAACACCGAATGACACTTAATGTAAAAGAGTAAATTGATTTCATGAAGGTTACAGAAATTTATTATAGGTAGAGATATACTGTCCGATTGATACCTGAAATTGACAATGTTTGGATATTTGGATGTTTGTTGCTCAATCACGTTGTAACGTCTAAACGGATAGATAATAGTCTGGAAGAACACGAAGGATTATTTTTATCCGGGAGAAGAACGGGAACTACGCGGGGCGTTTCTAGTTAGATAAATATAAATGATAGTTGGATAAATAATAAATAAATAAATATAGATGGACAATTCACACACAACACCATCTGACCACAAACTAAGCAAAGCTTGTAATATGGCGGCCAGATAGCTGATATACTTTATACTTATATAGTTCTAAATACATACTTATTATACATAGGAACACCCAGATACAGTGCAAACATTTGAATTCATCACACAAATATTTGCACTGGGTGGGGATCGAACCCACGACCCTCGGCGTCGCAGGCAGAGTTACTACCCACTAAGCCACGAGGCCTGTCGAGATAAATGTAAAATTTTTGATGTTCAGATGTTTGGATGTTTTTTGGTGTGATGGCGTAGTGGTTAGAAAGTACGCTTCTCAATCGTGAGGCAGTAGATAGATAAATAGATACACTTTATTAAACACACCAAAAAATTATAATTTAAAACTAGAAACAGTTCACAAACTTAAAGCTAGTGCGACAATTTGCTGCTTTATCGCTAACAGCGATCTCTTCCAGGCAACCTTAGGGTGGAAAAACAAAAGGAATGTTTTGATACGGGGTTGTGCAATTAAAATGGGAAATAATTAAAAAAATATATTAATAAATACAATGAATTAACAGATATGCAGATATCCTACTTAAGCATATATAGCAGTAGGTTCGATTCCCGCCTGCGTTGGACTATCTTAATATATATAAATCTCGTGTCACAATGTTTGTCCTCAATGGACTCCTAAACCACTGAACCGATTTCAATAAAACTTACACACCATGTGCAGTTTGATCCAACTTAAAAGATAGGATAGTTTTTATTCCGATTATTTGTCTTTGTATGACAATATCCGAGCGAAGCCGGAACGGGCCACTAGTTTATAACTAAAAAAGGAGGAGGTTCTCAATTCAGCTGTATGCTTTTTTAAACCGACTTCCAAAAAGGAGGAGGTTATCAATTCGACCACAATGTTTTTTTTTTGTATGTTACCTGATTTCTCGAGAAACCCCGCACCGATTTTAATTTTTTTATTTATGTGTATGCTTCCAGAATGGTCCCATATAAATCTTATCGAAATCGGTCAGGTGGGTTTTTGTATTGTATGTACGCTAGTTCTGCCAATTGGGAATCAATTTTTTTTGTAGATCATAGATCTGTTATTGCCTATACCTAAGGTTGCCATCCGTCCGGGTTTCCACGGATTTTCCCTAGTTTAGACGGCGTCCGGGCAGCGTACGGGCCGGATTTCATCTTCATCTCAATGTAAGAAGAGATAATAAATTTTTTTTACACATGTGTAAAAAACTGTTGACATGTCCGGGTTTTGGGCTCTATAATCTGGTAAAATCCGGGGTTTTCACGAATCTTGTCCTGGTTCCCAAACTTTACAGATGGCAACCCTACCTATACCCCACCATAGAGCTGTAGGGTGCAGACCAGAGGGTCTATCGCCTAACTAAAGCTGTCTTAGCTACAATGTTGCTCTCTTTTCTTTTCGCTTGTAATGATAGAGACAGCAATAGCAAAGCCATAGCCGATTTAATAAGGCGATAGAAGGGCCGACTTGTCAGTAGCGGGGCAAAATAAATCTATACCTGCATCAAAATGGCAGTCATAGGACCGGCCGATAGATGTGAAAACTTATAACTTAGAATTTGATAGCTCATTTTGGACACTATGCTGCTGAAACTGGAGGGCGTGGCCATGAGCATGGCCATCTAGAAATGCTGACGCATTGCATTGCGTTGACACATGGGCATCTATGATGCCATCATAGATTTTTTTTTTAAATGTAGAGTGACGAGGCGAGCTGGGCATGTGCCTGATAGTAAGCAACATGCCTGCTACATAACACCACAGTGACACGCAGCTATTGGAACATGAAGAGTCCAAATCATTACCCAGCACTGCACTGCGCTCGTCACCCAGAAATCTAAGATTATATCTTTAGTTATATAGTTATATCTCTAAGCCCTGTAATTTATCTGGAAACATTGCCCTTCAAACCGGAACACAGTAATGTTTGCACATTACTGCTTGGCGGTAGAATAACTGGCAAAGGTGTGATACTTCCCCAGGCGGACTCGCTAGGAGTCCTACCACTACATATATAGGTATATAGATATACCTATATGTTCGTGATCCCTGAGTTTCATAGACTATATTTGTAGCACAGGCAAAGCCGGGGCGGCCCGCTAGTTAAAATAAATCGAATCCGTTCAGTTGCGAAGCGATTGGGTAAAACGCATCGTTGGCAGGCCTCCCACAAGATGGACCGACGATCTAGTGAAGGTCGCTGGTCTCTGGATGCGGACGGCACAAGACCGGTTTTTGTGGAGATCTGTGGAGGAGGGAGGCCTTCGTCCAGCAGTGAACGTCCTTCAGCTGATATAATGATGATGATTGAAGAAATCTTCGGGTAAACTCGGGATCATGGCCATTGCCATGCACACAGCCACGCCCTCCGGTTTCACCCGTGTAGTTTCTAAAGTGATCTATCAAATTCTGAGTTATAAGTTTTCACTTCTATCGGCAGTTCCTATGACTGACAATTTTTTTTTTCAGTTCGTCCGTGAAGCAAAATACCTATCTCCTCCAAGACTGTTAGTCCAAGATCCTAGAGCCGCCAGACGTCACGTATTTTCTGATGAACGAAATGTGGACGATTGAGTAGAGTTAGTACGTACTAAGAACACATGCTTACCCGCTAACTTGCTTAGGCGGTCAATTTTGAGATATGGGGTCCAGTAGATACATTACTCACTTCACGTATTTTCACGTATGTTGTAGGCGATATCTTTAAAAATAAGGCCCCGATACTCTCAGACACTTTCCGTCGGCCGTTTTGTTTAACAGACTCTATTATTTTAGGAGTTTTAAAGCGTATAAGCAGTTATAACATACGTGAAAATACGTGAAGTAATGTATCTACTGGACCCCATATCTCAAAATTAGCCGTCTAAGCAAGTTAACGGATAAGCATGTGTTCTTAGTACAAATTAACTCTACTCAATCGTCCACATTTCATCCATCAGAAAATACGTGACGTCTGGCGGCCCTGGGATCTTACTTTATGTCATAAGGAACTTTGTTCCATAAAAATATATCATAAAACCTCGTACTACCTAGTTTCCCAGTTTTCAAACCTCACACTGAAACATAATTCAATGACTCCTCGTTTAACGGTACTTCAAGAAACGGCAAGCAACGAAACACTTTCAATTTCTTTGTCCTAAAGGAAAGTCAGTTTCAGTAACAACTGCTGGCTACATTTGCATGCTAAAGCCACGCAACGGTTAATATTCTTACCTCGGTACACCGTAAATAGCCTTTTCTGCTCCCTTTTCGAGCTTCTATAACTAAGTAAATAAATAAATATTGGTGGACATTTCACTCACAACACCATCTGACCCCAAACTAAGCAAAGCTTGTACTATGGAAGCCAGATAGCTGATTTAATATTTATTGTACCTGGTTGACCGAGCTTGGCTCGGTTTTTTAAATGATATTTAGGCAGGTACGAATTACGAAGTGATGACTTATTTAGACCTACTAAAAGCCGCTAAATATAAGATTAAAAAAAAAAAGAAAAGTAACCACCAGGATTCGAACCGGAGCCTGTTGTCTCCGAGGGCGAGCATATTCCGTCTGAGCCATTTAGACTTAGAAAACAGAGGCGAAATAAGTTATCGTATTCTAATTACATTGTAGGAGTTTTTCATTGTCTAAAAACACGCATAAAATGATGTTTTTAAAAAATAAAACCTAGCTAGATCGATTTATCGTCCCCGAAACCCACTGTATACATAATTTCATGAAAATCGTTCGAGCCGTTTCCGAGATTCAGATTCTATATATATATACATATATATATATATATATACAAGAATTGCTCATTTAAAGGTAAGTATAAGATATTTTTAAATACATACTTATTATACATAGAAAATACCCAGACACAGTACAAATATTTGAATTCATGACACAAACATTTGCACTGGTTGGGGATCGAACGATCGAACCCACGACCCACGGCTTCGCAGGCAAGGACAGCCCTTGAGTCTAATAAACGAAGTCTAATAAATCGATGAACGCCGGCTGCGTGCACGAAAAAGTGTCCCGTTCTGTCCCGTTACGCTGATTGTCCCATAACGCTCATTGTCCGATTGCGCCGCATCTATCAATGTTTTGTTATGACGTTGTCACGTTAAACTATCGTCCGTGAACCAACCGACTGTACAGACCATAGCTCGATTTTTTTTGTACATTTGACGTCTTTGGTACAGACAATCAATTTTTTGAAGTGGAAATTTCTTTTGGCACTCCCCACACATATTTTTCGTGGGCTGTGAATTGAGCTCAAGCATCACGTAAATGAAAAGAATCTTCGGACAAACACGGATTATCTAGATGGCCATGTTCATGGCCACGCGCTCCGGTTTTACTCGCGTAGTTTCCAAAGTGAGCTATCAAATTCTGAGTTATTAGTGTAGTTTCTATCGGCAGTCCCTATGACTGCCCATTTTTTAACCCCCGACCAAAAAAAGGGGTGTTATAAGTTTGACGTCGATGTCTGTCTGTCTGTCTGTCTGTCAGTCTGTCTGTCTGTTTTTATTTGAAATAAAACAATATGGGTATCAAATGAAAGGACTTGACTAGTAAAATACTATACACTATAAAAATATTCAAATCCAAGATGGCCGCCACCACAAAATGGCTAATTATGTTATTTTTTCACTACTACCTCAATATGGGTATCAAACGAAAGGGCTTGACTAGTAAAATAATATACACTTAAAAATCAAATCCAAGATGGCACCCACAACAAAATGGTTAATTCTATATTTTTTCACTACTACCGCAATATGGGTATCAAACGAAAGGTCTTGACTAGTAGAATACTTTGCACTATGACAAATTTCAAATCCAAGATGGCCGCTACCACAAATGGCGAAATCCATTTATTTTTCACAACTCCCTTAATATGGGTATCAAATGAAAGGGCTTGACTAGTAGAATGTTGTACAGATAACAAATCCGAGGCAGTCGGGGGTTAATCAAAATTTTGTTCTTGTTTTAGATATTATAGGTATCCTAGGAAGCGCAATGCTATGAAAAAGTCTAGCCAGATCAGACAGGACTATTATTTTTCGGTTTGTTCTGGGTATGTTCAGTTACGGTTGGTCAAGTACGGGAGAGCAGCGACTGCCGATTCGGAGCCCTCGGGTTGAAATTCCACACACACCACTGTCTTTTCAGAGTCATATCCATAAAGCCGCTAACTTTGTGTAGTGGTACTGTTTCCAGAGTTCGCTAGGGGAAGTATCACACTATTGCCAGTTAGTCTGCCGCCAAGCAGTAGTGTGCAAACATTACTCTGTACCAGTTCAAAGGGCAATGTTTCCAGATAAATTACTGGGCTAAGAGATAAAATATCTTATATCTCCAGGTGACGAGCGCAATACGATGCTAGGTAAAGATAGCTGCAAGTCACTATTTTTTTGCTACCAAATATACATTTGTCTGTTTCCGTCGTATTAAAAGTCTCATTTTTTTACTTATTTATATAGCATAGAGCAACGAAGTGAGCATTACATGTGCCTGATGGTAAGCAACATGTCTGCCACATAACAGCACAGTGACACGCAGCTATTGGAACATCAAGATTCCAAACTATTACCTAGCACTGCAAATACAAATACAAAAATCTTTATTGCTGTTTGTACCTAGGTAAGTTATGATGATACAAAACATTTTAAAAGTTGCCCCATACAAACTGGCCTCTGCGAGAGGCATGCAATATGTCTGGCAAGACAATTTGTTATAGTCCTAATTTATAAATAAATAAAAAATTTAATAATAGTCAGCTGATTAAAGTCTTCTTCTTCCTCATCTTCTATTCATTTCTGGTTTTTATTTATGTCATCTGATTCTTCATCTTCGATTCATTTCTGGCTTCTATTTGGTTGTGATATATAAACGTGTGAGATAAATGCTTGGTGAGCACAATTTCGCCAACGTCTTGTGTTTCATCAGGATATTGTCTTGTGTTTCATGAGTTTGATCAGTATGTCCATCCAAGGTCTAAGGCACTGCGCTCGTCACCCAGAGATGTAAGATATTATATCTCTAAACCCTGTAATTTCTCTGGAAACATTGCCGTTCAAACCGGAACACAGTAATTAACAACATTACTGCTTGGCGGTAGACTAACTGGCAAAGGTGTGGTAATTCCCCAGGCGGACTCTCCTAAGAGTCCTACCACTACTAAACTTGACACTTTTAACCGACTTAAAGAAATGAGGAGGTTCTCAATTTGCTAACCATGTCAAAGTTACGGCTGGTGTAGACGGGAGAACGGCGACTGCCGATCCGGAGACCCCGAGTTCAAAACCACTCGCACCACTGTCTTTTCGAAGTCATGTGCGTAATGCCGCTAACTTAAAACGGTGAAGGAAAACATCGTGAGGAAACCGACATGTACCTAGAATCTTTCGAAGTCATGTGTCATACACCAACCCGTGCCTGCGTGGTGGATTATGGCCTTGACTTGCTCCTTGCGAGAGAAAGCCCCGAGTCCCAGCAGTGGGAACTTTTAGTGGACTGTTTACGCAATTCGGTTGTATGTTATTTTTGTATGTATTACGCGATAGATTTAACTGAACCAAAAAAAAATCGGCGGTAAAATAACCCAAAAAAATCTATCGCTTTCTGTAAAATTCCTCACAACGGAAGCATCCATTGATCCGGGATTTGAACCCAAAACTATGGAATGCAAACAGAGCCGCTACGCGCCATTGTGTAGGGTACAGGGGAAATATGTAGCTCTCGAGGTCAACTGTCTGGGGTCACGAGGGATACAGGAGCATTTTTAGGGTTCCGCAGCCAAATAACAATAAACTTATGGATTACTAGCGGTACCCTGCCACGCTTCGCTGTGGCACATTGTGATGCAAAAAAAAATTGGTTGCCTGTAAAGTCGGTATACGGGCGAAAGTTTTACGTGACAACGACTTTGAGTGGTAAAATAATTTTACGGAAGGGACGCGTGCCTTTCACTTTTTATGTCTGTCTCTCTCGCTCTTAGGCGGGCTAACCATGCCCGAGTGGAAGGGACGCGTGCCTCGCTCGCTCTCGTTGTAAGCGCATAACGTGAGCGGAGCGTAACGCAGTTTCTTGAAGTGTCACCCGGCAAACCAATTTATAAGACGTTGTCACGTCAAAATTAGATAAAAAACAATCGGATGCGGATTATATATCATTCTAAAAATATAAAATTCTCGTGTCACAGTTTTTGTTGCCATACTCCTACGAAACGGCTTGACCGATTTTGATGAAATTTTTTGTACTTATCCGGTATCTATGAGAATCGGCCAACATCTATTTTTCATCCCCCTAAATGTTAGGGGTAGTCCACCCCTAAATTTTTTATTTTATTTTTTAGACAAAATTTTTTATTTCTATTATTTTATGATACAACATACAAAAATACATACAATGCTCAATTTTTACCATTCTACGATCAACCCTTATTTTTTAATAGCCATTTTAGTAATTTAATCATTTTTCCTCTCCGGTCGAAAACTGATCAATCGTCATTTAATTAGTCATCCCCGCCAGTTGTCTACAGGTGTCACTTCTGACCCAGTAAACAGCACGATAATTTGGGGATCAAAAGTAGTCTATAGCATATATATAGTTAGAACACGGTAATCTCGGGAACTATCGGACCGATTTAAAAAAAATCATTCACTGTTCTTTCGTTCGTACGTAATCCTTGAATGATGTAGGTTATATATATGTACCACGGGCGAAGCCGGGGCGGGCCGCTAGTATCATTCTAAAATTTCAGCTCGATCGGTGCAGAACTTTTTGAGATTTTTAAGCGTACATGAAACAACATAACATTTTTATATATGTATAAGTAGAGATATGGCCTTTATATACGTCTGTCTGTGGCGGCGTATGTAGCTCTCAAATCAATGCAATCAATCAATCGATTTCAATGCAGTTTTTCTTAACACCCGACCAAAAAAAGGGTCGTTATAAGTTTGACGTCTATGTATGTCTGTCTGTCAGACATCGTGGACCGCATCATCGCTTAACATCAGGCGAGATGGCGGTCAAGTGTAAACGTACAACAGTTTTAAAAAAATTGTGTGAAGATTTGTGCATAATGTCGCTAGCTTAGAAATGAGGAAACCTACATGTACCTAGAATCTTTCGAGGCTATGTGTCATCCATTAACCCGCACTAGATCAGCGTGGTGATTTATGGCCATCATGCCGCATACAGAAGCCAAAGATAAAAGAAGTTGAAGATTTATGGCCATGAATCTCTCCATGCGACAGAAGGCCCCGAGTCCCAGCTGTGGGAACGTTTAGTGGGCATGCTTGCCAATGATGATAATGATGTATACTGCACCTACAGTGAAGAATTCATATTCACAGCACTTTGCTTTACTCGAAATCCCGGCACGTTCTGTACAAACAAACTGACTGTTTGTTCAGGCTATCTTCAGAGATATATACTGATAGCTAACGGTGCCGAGATGAAAAGGTAACTTTTCACTATTTGAATTAGAAAGATAACGCAGTAACTACGCTAGTTTCCTGATAAGGTATCCTAGATTTTGTTTTGAAAATCGTGATAATGACGTTATTTTATGACGTTAGCTACGACACCCCGGTGTGTAAAAAAACTTCAAAATCTTGAATAACGTCGCAAGATCGCTAGCTTATCGGTTTTTGTCGGATACATTTCGGAGAGCGTCGGCGCAGAAAAGGCCATTTATCTATTTACGGCTCTGATTAGACCATGGAAATCAGCTACTCTCCGGAATGGCCACTATTTGTTAGTCTTTGTCTTGATTCCTCTTGTAGATTAGTGGAGTGGCATAGTGGCTAGATCTTTAACAAGAGAGCTACGGCACATGCGCGGTCCGAAGGGGGTCAAAGGGGACATAATTTTCCAAATTCTTTGCGGTGCGCCAAAAGTTTTCACTACAAAAAACGAGGATCTATTTTTCGAGGATTCACTACGAAAGATCTGTCAAATATAGTTGTCTACTCCGCCTAATGTGGCGCTAATGTTGCATTTCCTTAAATTTTTAGAACATATAATGAAACACTGGTGCTTATTCTTTTGAGGGTGCACCAGTGTTTCAATTAGTGGACTGACTATCTTAGACAGTTCTGCTTCTATCCTGAAAATGCCTCATTATTACTACTGACGACCTGTCAAATTACCCTGACCTGATTAGACTTGTCAAAGATAGTTCTGAATATTATCAAGTGTGGCACCACTTTGTTGGTTTTTGTGAAATTTCTCTAACAAAATAAACCAGTGGCGCCACCTACGGTGAAATTGGGAACTATATTTGACAGGTCTTTTTACGTCTTGAAAACGCCCCATTGGAAATGCTCACGCATTTCTAGATGGCCTACTTATGACCATGGTCCCGAGTTTACCTGAAGATTTCTTATCATTCCCGAGCGTGACGCTAGAATTCAATTCACAGCCCACGATAAATCTGTTGTGGTGCGCCAAAAGAAGTTTTCACTTCAAATTCAAAAATAAGGGCTTTCGTTTAAAAACAAAAAAAAACAAATAAATTATGTCAGTCACATTCATGTCAATTGAACACTGAACATGACAATAACAATGATAGTTTGAACGTTGACAGTGACAACAACATTTTATCTTTAATTATAGGGACAAGCAATGAATGATCATTGTTACATCGATTCGTTTACTTCATCGATGGAACGATTTCTCATATTGTCTTAAAAATGTGCACTTATTTTTTAACTTCCAATACATTAATCGTTTTACTAAAACTAAGTCTATGATACAGGTAGAAATGTTTTTCATTGCAATCAAAACATCTAGCCCCACGAAAAATATAGTTTGCCAAAACATAACTCAATCTGGCCTATTTACATGGACAGAACCTTTGATTTTGTTCAAATCTCATAAAGTGACGAAAGATAATGAAGGACGAGATTTTAAAATCATAAGTAAGATTTGCCCAATCTATCGAATTATTATTTTGTTTTGCAAATAGTGTGTTTCGTCAGTAAACATCTTCTAAAATAAGTTTTAAAAATGGGCAGTCGTAGGAGCTGCTGATAGAAGTGAAAACTTATAACTCATAATTTGATAGCTGACTTTGGAAACTACGCGGGCGAAGCCGGAGGGTGTGGCCATGAGCACGGCCATTTAGAAATGCGTCAGCAATTCCAATGGCCAAATGCTGTTGTAGCTTTTCTAATTCCAATGGTCATAATCCCGAGTTTACCCGAAGATTTCTTGTCATTCCCGAGTGTGACGCTAGAATTCTATACACAGCCCATGAAAAATCTGTTTACGGCGCGCCAAAAGAAGTTTTCACTTCAAAAATTGGCAGTCATAGGAACTGCCCATAAAAGTGAAAACTTATAACTCAGAATTTGATAGCTTACTTTAGCAACTACGCCAGTGAAACGGGAGGGCGGGCATTTACAAATGCATCAGCATTGCTATGTAGATGGCTAATGGCCATGGTCCCGAGTAAACCCGAAGATTTCTTATCATTCTCTAGCATGACGTTAGAACTCAATTCTCAGCCCACAAAAATCTATCTGTAGCGCGCTAAAATAAGTTACCCCACTTCAAAAAAATACTGGCTGATGGCACTGACTCGATTCTTGGGTAAAGAATCGATTTGTGTGTTCAAAACATTTGCTACAGATTATTTTAATAAATTTACTGACCTTGATTAGTCTTTCTAATGCAGCATCTATCTTAAAGCATAATAACTTTATTGAGCGCTATCAATACCAATTCTATGATCGAGTTGAGAATCGCTTTAGATTTCGATGTAAGACTAACCGAATTATATACAATTAAAAGTTTCGCGATCATCTCTAGTCACGTCAAAACCAAAAAACAGTGGTGACGATTGTATCTTTTCTTTCTTCGTAAAATAAAAAATAATTTTGTCTTCCGTGGCGAAGTCCTCACCCTCACCACAACCCCGTAGGAGGTAGAGCAGTATCGAGCGTGATGTAAGAGCTCGATACGACCACGTACTCATGTCCGATTCTCTAATAAAAGGTTCACAGGCAATGTCTGACCGTCGAGCCTTTTCCTATCCCTACCCTGAAAGTAGCAGTGATACCGAGGAGTATAGAAAAGAAGACGAAAGACGTAGGAGACTCTCGAAGCGTACTGGCCAGCACATTCGAAATTCAAACAACATGTCGCCAAAATTGTCAAATGGCCCGAACACTCCGTCGACGTCGCAAGAACAGCCGAAAAATAAAGTTCAAAACCAAATGGAGGAGCGTATAACTTTAGTAGTGGACAATACTAGGTTTGTGGTGGACCCTGCGCAGTTTACAGCCCATCCCAACACAATGCTGGGCAGGATGTTTAGCTCAGGTAAATTCCTTTGTTCTCTAGAAACATAATTTAAAACAAATACTGAAAACCCATTCAGAAAAGCATTGTAAGCTATGTCAGTAGCTTCTGAGCAGCTGATAAACAACTATAAAATTAATTCATAGATTTATTCATTTATAAACAATGACTTCCATTCAATGTTACACGAAGATTTAGTACATATTTCATCTGTTTGTAGGAAGGCGTTGTAGGTAGTGTTGTGTTTAAACTAATATATACTGTAATAATTGTAAGTTATGAGTAAACTAAAATATATGTCAGTGTGTAGTTTTTCTTAATTAATTTATCTAAATACCATAGTACGTTAACTTTATTTACTGATTTGCTTAAATTAATATATTTAGTCAAGGTTCAATGTATAGATAATTAGGTTAGTAGGTCTTGCTTCTTCTATGGTTGCCAGTACTATGGCAGTGGAGGCAATGTGAGGACAATTTTGGTAGGTGGTCACTTGTACAACTTACAAAACACAAAATATGTATAAGATTGAGTCATGTTTTAAAGAATTGGTGAAATTTCAAATATTGTGTAATGTTCTGTAATTTGTAGCATCATTAGACCCTACATTCAAAGCATATTATAAAGTAAACAATTTATCATAATCAAATGTATGTCATTAGAGCTAATTTACATTTGAGATATGAGTGTGGAACAGGGTTCTTATTAGATGGATATTGATGGGGATTTCTTTTACCGATTATTATTGTAACTATATAATTGAACTTCAAACTGAGCAAAACTTGGACTATGAGAGACATTTAGAAAATACTACATATTATATAGGTAAGCATTTTGTGAATAAAAAACCTTAGGTCCACACTGCATGCTATGAGGCGGTAATGAGGTTTTTTAGTACTATATTGCATCAATATTTACTTCTTTCATCTTATATTGCAATATTGAAGTGTCCACCAATATTTATCTATACTAATATTATAAAGCTGAAGAGTTTGTTTGTTTGTTTCAACGCTAGGATCTCGGGAAGTGCTGGTCCAAATTGAAAGATTCTTTTTCTATTGGATAGTCCATTTATCGAGGAAGGACTATCCAATAGAAAAAGAATCTTATATATATAGAAAATAATGCTACTATTAACAGAAGTGGAGCATGAATCAAGAATGTAACAAAATCGGGAAAAAATATTTATATATACGTTTCGTGCTTTGACATGACACATGACAGCATGTGTCTAAGATTGCGTCATTGAATATCACAGATTACATGCCTCTTGAATATAAAACCTTTGCTAATCTCTGAGTTGGTATAACCAATTTCCGACAGGTGGCGTAGCAGGTAGCTGAAGACATGTCTTGTTTGAAAGCGATATCCTTAGGAATGAGTGAACCGATTTCTAAAATTTTTCATCGTTGGATATGTGCAGGATCTCGATGAGTGCTATATATGTTCCACGGGCGAAGCCGGGGTGGACATCTAGTTTATTTATGTAATAAAAATGAATCTTCAAAATGTACGCTCATAACTTTTGAATGGCTAAACCAAATTGAATGATTGTTTGTTTTATGTATTTGTTCTTGTCGGGACAAGGTTTGTATAGCAGAAAATGTTGACAAAAAATAAGTAAGGTGGGAAGAAGTTCGCTGATTTTGTATAAAATCTAGTTTTATTTAAAAGCCCTAAGTTATAATAAAATAATGTGGTTTTTAATTATTTATTTACTTATTGAATAATAGGCGAGCAGCTTTAGCTGATATGTCTATATCTCAGTGTTGAAATAACAAATTATAGGTAATTGTCTGTTAAAATGATTTTGTCTTTTACTATCCATTTGTCAAGTTTGTTCTTTTTATAATAAATTAATTCGATTTTATTACTGAGAGCATTGTAATTGCAAAAATGATAACCTTTTCCAGGATTAGAATTCACTCATCCCAACGAGCGTGGGGAGTATGAGGTGGCCGAAGGGATCTCTGCAACGGTGTTCCGTGCAATCCTGGAATATTACCGTGGGGGCAGCATCCGGTGTCCTCCGACCGTGTCGGTGCAGGAGCTGAGAGAGGCCTGCGACTATCTGCTTGTACCGTTTGATGCTAACACTGTTAGATGCCAGGTTAGTATATTACTTGTAACATTTTGCTTCTTCTTGGTCTTTTTCAAGCATTACATAAGCAGATTTATTGTAATTATTGACCCGCCCTCCCCACTTGTCATCAAAAGTAAGCCAAGCCAAGTATACCAGATAATAACTAACACTGCACTGTGCTGGGCACCCAGAGATATATATGATGTTTTATAGCTATGCCCTGTAATTCCTCTGGAAACAATGCCCTCCAAACCGGAACACAGTAATGTTTGCACATTACTGCTTGGTAGTAGAATAACTGGGAAAGGTGTAGTACTTCCCCAGACAGACTCTGCAAAGAGTCCTTCCTACCAAACTACAAAAGCTGGTCTAGTTGGGAAAACAGCAACTGCCGATTTGGAACCCCTGATTCGAATCCCACGCGCACCACTGTTTTTTCGAAGTCATATGCGTAATGTTGCAGGTGGTTTAAAGCCAATATGTTCCTATAATTATCAAGGCCGTGTGTCATCCACCAACATGCACTGGGCTAGCATGGTATTATCCACCAATATGCACTGTAGCATCCATACTGGGCCAGAGTGGTGCCATTTAACCTTGTATCTCCCCTTGAGAGAGAAGGCCCCGAGTCTCAGTTGTGGGAACATTTAGTAGGCTGCATGTGCTAAATAACTAAATATATTCTTCAGAACCTTCGTGGGCTGCTGCACGAGTTGTCCAATGAGGGAGCCCGGAGACAGTTTGAATCATTCCTGGAGAAACTGATCCTGCCGCTGATGGTGGAATCTGCTAGACGTGGCGACAGGTAATAATAACACTCTTCTACTTGATTAAATCGTGACTAAGTCCTGTACATTATAAACATTATCTCTTCTACTTGGTTTTTGAAATCATCAAGTCCCTACTAAAAGCGGGTTAAACTCTAGGTCAATTACAATTGAATTGAAATTCAAAATGAGGTCTTTTATAGTACAATTGAAATTCAAAATGAGGTCTTTTATAGTACAATTTTTGTCTTTTGGTGAATGTATTTACTTAATACCACCACAGCTTCTTTTTACAAGGCCAACAAAGCATTTTTACTGAGCCACCAAGCCCATTTTTACTAGGCCACCACAGCTATTTTACTAGTCTTGCACAGATTTTTTACTTGGCCATGACAGCCATTTTTTACTAGGCAAACACCACTTTTTTACCAGGACGGCACGTCTTATTTTAAGCCAACACAGCTATTTTACTAAGCCACCACTAATATTTTTACTAGGCTACCACAGCTAGTTTTACTGGTCTAACATAGTTGTTTTGTACTAGGCCAAAGGCCAAGACAGCCATTTTTTACTGGGCAACGACAGCTATATTTACTAGGCCATGACACTAAGGCACGATGTAGTCATCGTGTCCTAGTAAAAAGTTTCACTAGGCCCAGTGGCGTCGCGTGGGGGAAGCCGGGGTGCCATGGCCCCGGGCAGCATACGAAAAGGGGCGCCGGATTAGGAACATAACGAAAATAATTTGTTGCATGATTCAGAAAAAAATACTTAGACATAACACTTCTTGTCGAATAGATAAATAAGGTAAGTAAGGTACTTAAGTAGGTAGTAAGTTTCTTGGATTTCATTACTTAATTCTCCTTAGGTTAGGTAGGTTTCCCTGGTACGAGTATCTCTCCTTGTGTATTTTATAAACTTTTATTTAACTTGCCCTGTTAGTATGTCTGTATGGGACAAATCTTGCGAGTAAAGTTAGAACGACTTCTTGTTGTTAGATTAGGTTCAAATTTGGTTTACTTACGTAACTTCGATAACAATACAATGCTACAATGCAAGGTGAGTGTTGATATACGTCGGAAAGGGGCCCCTTAAACCTACACCTGAGTCACAAGTCTCGGGATCTACTCGAGATTTCTCTCTCTGCCACACGATGGACCCGGCACCCCCAGGGTGAATCCATGGAATGCTAAGAACGGAACGGAAATGAAACGCTGATCTCAAGATGGAAGGTGATAGGAACTAATCCTATAGTAAACAAGATAAAACCGTCGAAATTGGACTCGTCTGAATATTCTTGACAAGCACTCTTGTGTTATGTGATATCCAGGATCTAAAAATGAAGTCCCAAGAACTCTCTCGGAGTTACAGAGTTTTGTAGAGATCGGTGAGGTGAGCATCGATAGCATTAGTTTACAATCTATCTAGGAGAAGAAAATCTCCAAAATCACAACCAGCGTCGAATAAAAACTAAAAAAAAATATTTTTTAGAACAAGCTTCTATTGAAATGCTCTAAAATGAACAAAATAAATTTTGAATGCAATCAAACCCACTTTTAAAGTCAAAACTTCACTTTTTTTATATGAGTGGGATGCTAATTGTCGTTATTTGTTAAATTTTGAATATTTTTTCCAGGGAATGCCACGTTGTCGTGCTTCTGGACGAGGACTCGGTGGAGTGGGACGAGGAATATCCACCGCAGATGGGAGACGAGTACAGCCAGACCGTTCTGTCCACACCGCTCTATAGATTCTTCAAGTATATCGAGAACAGGTAAGAAAATAAAGCAAAACCATAAGCAGCCGACTAAATATTCCCACTGCTGAGGTACTGAAATTAACTACTTAATTCAATTTCTTGTGTACATGAATGTTTATGTCATTTTCATATTAGGCCATGTTGCTAGTAGGACGTTATACTAATATGCTGTTTTGCTTTTAGGGCATTCTGCTATTAGAGCGTTCTGCTTATATGTCTTTTCGATACGAACCCCTTTGCCACTGCTTACTTTTATAGGCGAGATGGCGTCTCGCCTGATGTTAAGCGACTATTCCCCCACAGACTAGACTAAAGTAACTGGAACTTAACCGACACAACAAACATCAAAACCGACTTTCAATTTAAAATTAAATTCAGACACTTACAAATTTCATATTTTTTTGTTGAATCTACCATCAAGTCGTCCAGATCAGGGTTGTTGCGAATATTCGCATCCGCATCCGCAAATGCGGAACATTCGCATTCATTCAGACATCTGCATCCGCCTTCACATCCGCATCAATCAATGCGGAGTTTTTACGGATGCAGATTCACATCAACAAGTAACTACATGTAAATAAAGTGGGCGGAGCCAGAGTGGCACGTGCTTCGCGTTTGTTTTGGTAATTACTAACTTCATTCAGTAACTGTCGAATAGAAAGGCGCACATTGGTAACAAGATCCTACAGGTTTGTTTGTTGTGTTTTTCTCATTGTCAATAAATTATAGTTACAGTGAGTGTTTACTGTGTACTTCATAGTTTTTTTGTGTGTTTAATGAATATTTTGATATAAATATTAGGTGAAATGTCGCCACCAATAAATAACAATATCTGGACTTATTTTACACTTAAAATTTAAATAATTATCCTTTTAAAATCCCAAAATCCGCATCTGCATCGCATCCGCATCCGCTTCGAATCCACATCCGCGGATGTGAACTTCTAATAATCCGCATCTGCATCCGCGGATGTCTAAATTTTTGCATCCGTAACAACCCTGGTCCAGATACAGCATATCAAATTTTAGTTACATATGCATAACTAGCGGCCAGTTCCGGCTTCGCTCGGATATCGTCATATAAAGACATTAATCGAAATAAAAACTATCCTGTCTTTCAAGTTGGATCAAACTGCACACGGTGTGCAAATTTGATTAAAATCGGTTAAGTAGCTTAGGAGTCCATCGCGGACAAACAACGTGACGCGTAATTTATATTTTTTAAGATATGTTGATATATCAAAAGCTAGACCAGCTCTTGAATTGCATGTTTTGTTTTTTGGGTGGCTCGGAATTTATATAGATTAGTGGCGGGTAGCTTACAACAATTATATTAACTTATTCTTCATTATTAAGCAATTAATTTAATAAGTAAGCCATCTTATCCAAACAACTCGGCAGTACTAAGTGACAGATGCAAGACTACTACCAACGTACAAAAACACTCAGACTGAGCACCAACATTACAATATAAATGTACTACATTGCCATATTCTTACGTTATTGAGTATGGAAAGATTAAGTATATTTTTTGCGCAACTTTCCAGAGATGTCGCCAAACAAGTGATGAAGGAACGGGGGCTCAAGAAAATCCGTCTCGGCGTCGAAGGCTACCCTACGTACAAGGTAAAAATATCACTATATTTATTACTATATAGGTAGTATATACCAGGGTAGGCGAACCAATGGCACTTTAGGCACGTCGCCGATCATAAAACATGTGTAAAAAATCTGTTAAGTAAATATCACAAATTTGTTAGTGAAATAAGCGAAGCAGAGCAAAAAGAAATAATTGCAAGACCATTGAATAACAGAAAAAAACAGTCAACATCTATGATTAAATTTGTTTGCAAAAATTGTCCTACGAGCGCGGCAAGTTCGCGGCTGCAAATGTCATTGCTCGGCAGAGTAAACCTTTTCAAGAAGGAGAGTTTTTTAAGGAAGCCTGGTTAGCATGCGCGCCCTCTCTTTTTAATCGCTATGTTGTAACGAAAGCACTGACGTCACTAAATTTGCACGAATACCGAGCAAAGACAGCATCTTTGCTCGGTATTGCGTAGGAAACGTCAAAAAACGTGATAGTATTTATTATTATTATTTTCCAAATAATCTGAAAGTCAAAATTATTTGATGGCACGGCAATGACCCATTAAACATTTTTTAGAAAAAATGGCACATTGATTCATAAGGGTTCGCCTACCCTGGTATATACTATTGTCAAGATTGAATGTGACTAGCAGCGTCCCGCGATTTTCCTCGGGCAGTTCTCGTTATTTTCCAGTGATTGACGTTTCCTGCATTCATCTCTGTCATTCGTCAGATCTAACTATCTAACTAACTCCTTTCCTACTTATAATATCGTCTTTCTCACAATCCATCCACACTTTTTTTGGTCGACCCCTCCCACGGTATCCATCTGTCTGTGTGTCCACGAAAAATCTGTATGTGGTACGCCAGAAAGAGATTTCAACTTCAAAACTTTGAGACAATACATTACAATACAAAAACTCTTTTTAAAAAGCCATAACACAAAAAAATTTACAAAAACTAAAAAAAATAATATTACATTTAATTGGCGGCATTAGCGCTTAGAGCGATCTCTACCAGGCAACCGTGCACGGATAGGAGATGGCATACCAAAATGGCCCTTAATTTACACACAGAAATTAAATAACAACAATGAAACAAAAGAGAGAAACGAAACAACTAATCCTAAATAGTGAAACAATCATACCGAAATTCATTTTAACCCCAACCAAAAAGGGGTGTTATAAGTTTGCCGTCGATGTCTGTCTGTCTGTCTGTCTGTGGCACCGTAGAGCTGAAACGGGTGGGCCGATTTCGATGCGGTTTTTTTATTTAAAAGTTAATATCCGTGCGGATGTTCTTAGCTATGTCTGGTTAATATCGATTCAAGATGGCCGCCTCCACAAAATGGCGGACAAAATATTTCTTCACAACCTACCTCAATATGGGTATAAAATGAAAGGGCTTGACTAGAATGTTGTACTGATAACAAATCTGAGGTAGTCGGGGGGCTAATCAACATTTTTAATTTTGTTCTTCTTACATTTATCTATGTATATTCGATTAAAATATCATAAAATATACATTGCTCATCGCTATCCGATCCTGCTAAAGATTCAATATAGACTTGTGATTACAGGAGAAGGTTCGCAAGCGTCCCGGCGGTCGCGCGGAAGTGATCTACAACTACGTGCAGCGCCCCTTCATCCACATGTCCTGGGAGAAGGAGGAGGCCAAGAGCCGGCACGTGGACTTCCAGTGCTTCAAGTCCAAGTCTGTCACCAACCTGGCCGAGGCCACGGCCGACCCTGTCATCGGTAAGAACGAGTCTTCTAAAGGGACCTTTGTAATAGTAGAATTCTTTGCAGAAGAACTCTGTCATCGGTAAGAACTAGTCTTCTAAAGGGACCTTTGTAGTGGTAGAATTCTTTGCAGAAGAACTCTGTCATCGGTAAGAAGTAGTCTTCTAAAAGGACCTTTGTAGTGGTAGAATTCTTTGCAGAAGAACCCTGTCATCGGTAAGAACTAGTCTTCTAAAGGGACCTTTGTAGTGGTAGAATTCTTTGCAGAAGAACTCTGTCATCGGTAAGAACTAGTCTTCTAAAGGGACCTTTGTAGTGGTAGAATTCTTTGCAGAAGAACCCTGTCATCGGTAAGAACTAGTCTTCTAAAGGGACCTTTGTAGTGGTAGAATTCTTTGCAGAAGAACTCTGTCATCAGTAAGAACTAGTCTTCTAAAGGGACCTTTGTAGTGGTAGAATTCTTTGCAGAAGAACCCTGTCATCGGTAAGAACTAGTCTTCTAAAGGTACCTTTGTAGTGGTAGAATTCTTTGCAGAAGAACTCTGTCATCGGTAAGGACGAGTCTTCTAAAGGGACCTTTGTAGTGGTAGAATTCTTTGCAGAAGAACCCTGTCATCGGTAAGAACTAGTCTTCTAAAGGGACCTTTGTAATAGTAGAATTCTTTGTAGAGCCTGCCTGGGGGGAAGTACCACACTTTTGCAAAATAATCTTCATTCACTTATCTAATGAGAAGAAAAAGAGTAAGTTGGTAAGGATGGTCTTCTAATTATCTACATCCCCATATCTTGGGAGAAGAAACCTAAACCTTAACCTGAAGTTAGTTACAATGCTTCCTAAAATGTCAACTAGCTATCTTCAGGCGTCGGTTTTTAGTATAACTTCAAAGAAATAAAAAATGTTATGAATTGAAATTGGATAACCACTTGCCCATGTAGAAGGAAGAGGTTAAGCGTCACTGCGGAGACTTCTAGTGCGTTCAATAGCTATAATTTCAATTGTTCTCCCCAGAAATGCCGCTAAGCAACGCCCCACGAGATGAAGAAATCGCGCCTCCCGCGCCGCCAGAAGAGGAGTGATCCAGGCCGTTCAGTGTATGCGCACTGCTCTGTTACAGACGCTCTGTGTAGGACGAAGCCGCACAAGTGAACACGAAGCGGAAGTAGTGAACACTTGAAACCGGGAAAGTGAAAACGAAATCCAGGGAAAACGAACTGGGGAAATGAACACTAGAAATCGGGGAAGTGGTAGCTAAATGGGTACATTGGAAATTCGAAAAGTGATCAATGTAATTGTGCACTTGAAACCATCCAAGTGTATTACTGAAATGGTAAAAGTGTATTCTTGAAGCTATGAAAGTGTACTGTTGAAATAGTGAAATTGTACACTAGAAACCATTAAAGTGTACACAACTGTAATGATGAAAGAGTACACTTGAACCATGAAAGTGTACAACTTCAATGGTGATAGTGTCCACTTAAAACCATGACAGTGTACAACTGTAATGGTGAAAGTGTACTCTAGAAACTATGAAAGAGTGCAGTTGTTATAGTGTACACTTGACCACGTAAAACCACAGTGTACTTCCAAAACGATGAAAATGTACAACTGAAATGATAATAGTGTACACTTGTAACCATGAAAGTGTACAACTGTAGTGGTCAAAGTGTACACTTAAGTCTATTAGAGGATATAAGGTGCTGCAAGCTAAAGTGAACCATAAGGATATACACTTACAACCTTTCAAGTGAATAGTGAAGATTGTAAATGTGTAGACTTGTGGTTATAGAGAATTAATATGTATAATTTGGATGGGAAATGTTTGAAAATGGTGGTGGGAACTATATATACACATATAATGGAACATTTTATAAGATATATTAAAGAACTGGGAATTAGGAGAGTATATCCACACTCTTGCGTACACATTTGATGAGCTTTATGTGTAGATTTATTTATAAAAAAATGTCTTCTTTTCCAAAAAAAAAAAACCATTTTATTTTTTTTAATCTTCCTTAGTAAATGTACATTGCATAAAAATGCCTACTTTAAAAAAATGTTTTATAAATCTTCTTTATTTCTGTCCCAAAATAAGTATTTGAGTACCCACTATACAGGTTCTATGTGTGTGGAGGTTTTATCACACCGACTAATGATTTTTTGTAATTTTTTTTTAATCTACCCTCATTTTTGTCATTTTATAAACATAACTTTTTTTTATCATAATTATATTGGCATCGTGGCTGAAAGGCTAAATAGTCCGTCAGATAATTAATTAAAAAAAAATCTAAACGTATTTTTTTCTTTTGACAAACAAAAAATGTCGAAGATATAATGCTTAGAAATATCGAGTGACGTCACGTCTATATACGGTTTTATTGTAGACGTGACGTCACAGACACTCCGGAAGTTGAATTATCTATATCTTTGTTGATTTAATATCATTTGACGAAACAAAAAAATATTTGTCTGGTATTTTTCTATAATCTGACGGAATAATTCAAAGAGTTTACATATACTACGTACAGAGTTGCCACAAACGCTTTACACCGAAAACACGGGTAGCATCTTTCTTTTCTTGTCACTCTTGTGGAAGTGTCACACTTATGTCGCGGCACATCACTCTGTTGCCATAGAAAGTATGCACGTCATCTGCTTACGATTGACATAAAGGAACTGTGAGGAAAATCTAACTATACGTAGTATATGTAAACTCTTTGGAATAATTAGAATGGTATGTTATTTGACCCAGCCATCATCCCAATTGTAGGAAATTTCGCTTACATGGTGGAATAAGCTCCCGGTCGATGCAGTTTCGTACACCATGTTAGTAGCTAAATTTAAAATTAGACATATCATACTACCCTCTTTTTGGTACCAATTTTACTTGGTAGTTGATCTCTAGCTAAAAATTTTATACCTATTGTTTGTTTAAAAAAAAGTGTTGAACAATCCTTTTGTAACTTATATAGCTTGAAAAATGTGTTATGCATAATTATATATTGATAATAAATTGAAAAAAATCATATAGTGTGTGTGTTATGTTATTAATGCTTCAGTTATTATTAGTCAGGCAAGAAGCTATTAATGCTTATGCTCCTTATTCCTCATGCTAAGAAGCTTCAACTATAGAAGCCTGCTAATATAATAAAGACGAAAGATTGTGAGTGTGTTTGTTAGTTCTTCACGTCTAAACGGCTGAAGCGATTTTAATACAATTTGGTATGGAGTTAGCTGACACCCTTAACACATGGGCTACTTTTTATCTCGAAAAAAAACGAACTAGCGCGGGTAAAACCGCGGGGTGCTCCTAGTAGATAATATATTCAATGCATGAAGTGTTAACCTGAAGTTAGTTGCAATGTATTCCTAAAATATTGACTTGCTAATTGAGATGGGCCGAGTACTCGGTTGATACTCGGGGTTCTCTTCTTTGGGACTTCTCTTCCCCTCGTGTATCTAGCTCCCCTAAGTTCCCCCACATGAGGAAGGAAGAATTCATGATGATAATATTGGATCGGATATTAGGACGATGACTTGAACTACGTGACGAGTCGCTCGGTTTGGTGACCTCTGAGGCGTGCCGCCGCCGCCCGGGGCACGGGCCCCGGCTTGCCTGGCTTGCTTCTTCTCGGCAAGCCCGCTCCATCGTAGATCGCATCGTCGCTTAACATCAGGCGAGATAACGTCAGCATCAAAACCCCCTGGACCAGGATATACCTGGTAAATTATATAAACATCCTTCCTTCCACTCGACACATGGAACTAGTGCGAATGAACCACCAAAACGACACCATCCGTGGTGTCATATGGAATCTCTAGTCCATACGACACCATTCTAGTGATGTGCTGTTCCGCCATTAGTTTTTATGTATTTTATGTCGTCAGTATTAGTATCCATGTCCATTATGAAAGATTAAAATATTCGGACGGAAAGACAATAAATAATATGCAAATTGCTAACTTCTTTGGCAAATTGCAATGAACAATGTCAAGATGACCATTTGAGTGACAGATAATTATAAACTTTATCAAATGACATACCTCATTAATGAAACTGCTTGAACTTAATTGGAGTTTTCATATCAACAACTTTGTATGTAGGTAACCTCACTATTAGTCGGTGGTGTCGTATGAACTAGTGATTCCATACGACACCACCGATGCTGTCGTTTTGGTGGTGTCTAGTGGAAGGAAGGAAAAAAATGAGAATTTAAATTTAAGCCACTCCCCTTTACGACTTCGATAAGGTAGCGCGCTACACGAAACTACGGTCAGTTGACGAACTGTTCCGATGCCATCTAATCAAATGTAATTAACGAAAAACCTCACCAAAAGATGGCGCTGTTAAAAATGAATACCTACTTGCAAAGAAATATACAGATTTTAGGAAAGACTAACCAAACAAACATTCACATATTTTAGTCGTTAGAATCAAATGTCTTTTTACAAATAAATGAGATTGTTTATATTGGTGGATAATTCACACACAACACCATCTGACCTCAAATTAAGCAAAGCTTGTACTATGGCGGTCAGTTGGCTGATTTAATTGTTATGTGATGAACATATCAAAATTATATGCGTAGGTACCGTAAAGCCTGTAAAGTAAATAACTCTTCATCACCGGTTATCGCCATATTGTGGACTTCTTCCCCGGATTCTCTTATTTTTGGACTAAGTACCTACAGTCTACAATAACAAAAATAAAATAATAGATGGGGTATTTTTTAATTTTTTGGTCACTTAATTTTCGATCCAATTTTTTATAAGGATCCAATTTTTTAGGATCACTTACTGGTCATTAAATCACAAAATGCTAACAGATCCAGGTGGAGCTGCAAGCATTTCATCTTGAAAAAATGTTTGTGGCTGATATCTCGAAAACTCTGCCCTTTTGGGCAGTCGTGGAGTAAAAGACTTTGGTGCTTGTAGCTCCATCAGGATCTCTCCGTATTTTATGTTTTAATGCTCAGTAAGTGATCTTAAACAAAAATGTGTCTGCTTAAGACCACACGGCAGAAGCAAAAATTAAATAAGAAATAACTATTGAACAATTTAAATTGTAAAAATGATTACGTTCAAATCGAATAGAGAAAACACAGCGATACGACTGCTGCAGCAGACAGCAACAAGCTGACTATCTTTCTCGCTCAGGGACACTCGGCGGTCCCGAATTTAAATAGGATTGGAAAGTTAGATATTTCTTCATCCAAAGAAATGATCAAACATTAAGCAAACAAAAAAGTATTTTTCTTGTTAATTTATTTTAAACTTCACGTGTCATCAAGATCCAGAAGAAGCTCTTTTATGTACTTTCTTCTTTGTTTCAAATAACGCTTCCTATCTAAATACGTGGCAAACGTCTTACAAGTTCTACCATTACATTTACCCTTTACCCTTTTGTAGTAATCTTGTAGTGTTTTGTCAATATTGTGTACAGTATCTCTTAATTTCTTCCCTCCAGTAGGATTCATCCAAAAAAACGTTTGTATTTCAGTACAATGGTTATTCATGAATTCTGCCAGACTATTGAATTCAAAAGCAAGTTCCCTCATAACGACATCACTAGCAGCGCAAATTTTACACATCGTCTTATTTGCTTTGCATTTGCAATTACAAACTCTGTCGTGTCCAAAAAACTTGACTACCCTGTCCCAGTTAAAATGTTTCCGAATTTTTTCATGAAATCTCTCTGGAACATCTGTCGTTTGCTTCATATTTCTACTTTCTCTCTCATTAATTCAACATTGTCAATGTTTCCTAATATATCCTTGTATAAATTGGAAATGTTACTTTTGAGAATTGTATCTGAGTTTGGACTTTCGTAAGGAAATTCATTAATTTCTTTTAAAACAACATCCATATTCTTATCATCATGTAATCGTAAAACTGAGGATGTAGCAGACGAGCTTAGGATATCCATAAATTCATTTGAAATAACCTTTTCTGAGATTTTACTATGTTCACTTGTCGTGTCCACTTCTAAACCTCTTAATAATTCAGCATAATTGTATTTAGCTGTTGTATGCATATTTCTATCAGTTGTCATATTTTCAAGAATATTATCTGTCTTTAACGATTTATCTTTAGGTTTCATAAATAAAAATAAATCTGTAGAAGCATCAGTGGTAGTTTCGGATGTGGGTTTTGTAATTTGGTTATTCTCTGAAAAATCTAGGGTCATAACAGTACTGTCGTAATTTTTTACACTAGGTATTTCGTTCGGTAAATGAATTTCATTGTGATGTTCCATAGGAGTTGTTTTTTTCCATGACTGAATTTCATTGTGATTTTGCGTAGTTCTTTCATTCCATAACTGAATATCGTTGTGATTTTTCATAAAAGATTTTTCTTTTGGTAAATGAATTTCGTCGTGATTATTTATAGAAGTTATTTCTTTCCATGACTTGACTTTATTGTATTTTTCGATGGGAGTTGTTTTTCCCCATAACTTCATTTCATATTTACTCTTCTTACGAGTTGTTTCTTTCCACAACTGGGTATCGTCATAAGTTTTTGAAGGAAATATTTCTTTCCATAAGTGGTTATTGTCATCATTTTTTACAGAAGTTATTTCTTTAGATAACTGATTTTTGTCATGGTTATTCATAGAAGATATTTCTTTCCAGAACTGATTTTTGTCTTGATCTTTAACAGTAGACATTTCTGTCGATAACTGGATGTCAGATTCACGTCTAGTATCTGTACTAACTTTACATGTGTGTTGCTTAAAATTGAGAATAGACTCATCTTGTTGAAAGGTTGCCTCGACCACGGTTGCAGCCTTCTTATACGTCGTATCGGTCATCATGAATGTGTGTTTATTATCATCGGTCATCCTCTTATCATGTAAGCTTAAGGGTTTCCTATTAGATACCTTACTTTTATCACGCGTAAAAATAACGAGCCTGCCTTTATTTTTTGTGGCTGCTTTTTCTACTCTCTTTGTGGTTTTCTTAGTTTGGTCATTAATATTGCCTTTAATAGAATTAGTAGATGATTTGTTTAGTTTGTTTGTTTTAGTCTTTTTGCGCATAAGTTTTTCGATATCTTCTGTATTGATACTTGCAGTATCAGCAGACTTCGCTGTAGCTATAGATTGTTTTTGTGTTGTAGTGTAATTATTTTCAAATATTTTTCCAAAAAAAGATGCGGTTGTACTCGGCACGTCCTTTGTTTTACAGGCTTTTCTGTTGATTTTGAAATTGCTGCGGGAGATCTATCATAGTTTGGTGTGCTGTGAACAGTATCTTCAGCTTCTTTCAATGATTTCCACTGATTTTCAGTAATTTTTTTAGCAGCATTATTGAACTGTCCATAGCTAAATACAGTATAACTTTTAGTGGAGCTTTTTATGGAAGTGCTTTCTTTATCAGCATAATTGCGGTTTATATTTTGGTCATTAATCTTGCTTTTAACTGCAGTATTATCAAGCGAGAAAGGTTTTTGTCCCAGCTCCTTATCAGGAGTCAAGTGGTCGCTAGTTGAGATGTTTGATATTTTTGGAGACTTGAAAATTGATTTACTAAAATGCTGTAAACAAAGAACATGCGTAAGTTAAATCAACATACTATTTTAACTAAAATAATATGAAGATGATGGATATTAAGAGGAATTGAAAAATCTAATGAATTGAGTAGTATTACATCAATTGTAGTGACTGCCCTAGTGGCTTAGTTGGTAGTAGCTCTGCCTGCAAAGCCGAGGGTCGTGGGTTCGATCCCCACCCAGTGCAAATATTTGTGAGATGAATTTAAATGTTTGCACTGTGTCTGGGTGTTTCTATGTATAATAAGTATGTATTTAAAATTATATAAGTATTATATCAGCTATCTGGCTGCCATCACACAAGCTATGCTTAGTTTGGGGTCAGATAGTGTTGTGTGTGAATTGTCCACCAATATTTATTTATTTATTATTTATTTATTTATTGTTACCTGTTCATGAGATCCACTTGGTATATTTTTTCCATAAACTCCTTGATCGTTTGGAATTTTGATAACATTCGAAGTATCCCAATAATTTCTCATCGTCGTTTGGCTAAGCTTCATGGCCTGATAAATATACTGTAATTACTACAGCGAAAAGTAAGTAAGAATCGTAGTTACATTACTATTAATATGTTTTTATATTATCTAGGTCAAGTCTTACAGTTGTTTTCTTGTCGTCAGCTCTGGTTTCCACCTTCTTCGGTTGGTCCACTGAACAAAATCAAAATAAACTATTAATGTTGTATGTTTGGATCATCAACAGATAACAGATTCTAAATTTATTGCAGCCAATTAGGTACCCTTCTTCTTTTAACTCTCATCTTCCTATCCTGTCTTTATGTTCACTAATCTTCTTTTTGTCATGAGAAGATCGCGTCTGTACACTCTTCACTTTAAAGACAAGAACAAAATTAAAAATTTTGATTAACCCCCGACTACCTCGGATTTGTTATCTGTGCAACATTCTACTAGTCAAGCCCAAGCCAAGCCAAGTTATATTTGATACCCATATTAAGGGAGTTGTAAAAAAAGAAATGTATTTCGCCATTTTGTGGTAGCAGCCATCTTGGATTTGAAATTTGTCATATTACAAAGTATTCTACTAGTCAAGCCCTTTCATTTGATATCCATATTGAGGTAGGTTGTGAAGAAATATTTTGTCCGCCATTTTGTGGAGGCGGCCATCTTGAATCGATAATAACCAAATATCTAAGAACATCCGCACGGGTATTAACCTTCAAATAAAAAACCGCATCGAAATCGGCCCATCCGTTTGAGCTCTACAGACAGACACACACACAGACAGACAGACATCGAGGTCAAACTTATAACACCCCTTTTGACGTGACAACGTCTTATAAATTGGTTTGCCGGGTGACACTTCAAGAAACTGCGTTACGCTCCGCTCACGTTATGCGCTCACAACGAGAGCGAGTGAGAGGCACGCGTCCCTTCCACTCGGGCATGGTTAGCCCGCCTAAGAGCGAGAGAGACAGACATAAAAAGTGAAAGGCACGCGTCCCTTCCGTAAAATTATTAAATTATTTTACCACTCAAAGTCGTTGTCACGTAAAACTTTCGCCCGTATACCGACTTTACAGGCAACCATTATTTTTTTGGTCGGGGGTTAAAAACAATGATACGATCTAAGACGATGATAATCCAGAATTGATTACATTTGAACATTACTTGAGCAAAGCAAACCAAACTATTCAATCAGTATCATTACTCAGATTATAATCCTTAAATTTTAGTTAATAACTAGATGTAGGCCTCTCCCAACACACGAAATTTAACCCTTCTGGGCCTTTCTTTTCCGATGGTTGTTTGCTACTTGGCGACTTGACTATCAGCACTCTTTTGAGCCCTATAATATGTTTATCGGTTCGCTGTCTCCACTTTTTTCAGAGCTTTATAACGTATAACAGACCATCACATAATTGTGTTCGTTTGTCTTGATTATTATATTAAATATTTTGTCTATATATTGGTTTACATTTATTGGAGGTGGGACAAAATAAATCAAATAACAAATACTCACCAAATGTTAATTTACTGAATTGAGATGTCGATTGTTTCGGCGGTAGACTTCTAGTAGCCGTTTCCTTAGCATCGTCAGTTATCAAACTAAACATTGTAGGACTTGTATAATATGGATTGAGTTCTGGTATTATATCATACAACTTTAAAGTAGGGTTAGCACTATGTTGTATTCTAATAAATGGGTAAGGTTTTTGTTTCTTATGCCTTAGGTGTTTCGTATTTTTTTCCTGGTTTGCCGGTGAATAATCATTCCAGATAAATTCCATAGAATCTGCTTTCTTCTTTTCATTTTTTTTCTCAGCTTTTAACAGTATTCTGTTTATTTCTCTGTTAATTATTTCACTTTCAGAATTTATATGGGTAGCAACAAACTGGCTTAGAAATAAGAAACTGGAAAATAATTTTTTTGCATCAATTGCTTAACGCATTTTTGTTTCTAGCCCCCGACCAAAAAAAGGGGTGTTATATATGTCTATCTGTCTGTCTGTATATGTGTGTGTGTGTGTGTCTGTGGGACCGTAGAGTTCAAACGGATGGGCCGATTTCGATGCGGTTTTTTTATTTGAAAGTTAATTTCCGTGGGGATGTTTTTAGCTATGTTTGGTAAATATCGATTCAAGATGGCCGCCTCCACAAAATGGGGGACAAAATATTTCTTCACAACCTACTTCAATATGGGTATCAAATGAAAGAGCTTGACTAGTAAAATACTATACACTATAACAAATTTCAAATTCAATATGGCCGTCACCATAAAATGCCGAATTTTAGTATTTTTTTCACTACTACCTCATAATGGGTATCAAGTGAAAGGGCTTAGTAACTAATAGAACATTTTGCACTATGACAAATTTAAATCCAAGATAGCCGCTACCACAAAATGGCGAAATACATTTATTTTCTCACAACTCCGAAGAAGAACGGATAATTAACCTTCAAATAAAAAAACCACATCGAAATAACACACATACAGACATCGACGTCAAACTTTTAACACCCCTTTTTTTGGTCGGGGGTTAAACAGAGACATAGCAGTGAATAGCAGCTGACTGTCTCTTCCTAAACCAGTGACACGATAGTGAAGTGCAGCTGCTGACTGTCTTTGTACACTCAGCGGTCCCGAGTTCACCCGAACGAGCCTTTCACTTCAGAACGTGATGGGTGAGGCTCACTTACAGCCTACGAAAAATCTGTGTTCGGTGGGCGTTGAGAAGTTTTCACTTCCAAAATGAAGGAACTTGGCACGAAAAATAATTTTGATGTTTCACATCTGCTAGGCTTCTCGTGATGGCTCACATTTTTTTCCAAAAATGTAACGTTATCATGCTGGAGATATCATTGCTTACCACTTTTTTTTACACCATAAGAGTGACGAGACTAGCAGGACATGTGCCTGATGGTAAGCAACATACCCGCCACAAAACAGCACAGTGACACGCAGCTATTGGAACATGAAAAGTTCAAATCATTACCTAGCACTGCACTGCACTCGTCACCCAGAGATCTAAGATATTATATTATCTCTAAGCCCTGTAATTTCTCTGGAAACATTGCCCTTCAAACCGGAACACAATAATGTTTCCACACTACTGCTTGGGGGTAGAATAACTGGCAAAGGTGTGCTACTTCCCCAGGCGGACTCTGCCAAGAGTCCTACCACTACTAACCACAATACCACCATTCATATTATTATACAAATCGAAGAACACCTCATTTTCATCTCTTCAGTCATACCTATTTGATGACTCCTACAAGATGGCGTGCCGTAGTTCATTTGATTGAAAGTGAAATGAAGAATGCACGCTGCTAGCGCCACTTTATCAATTTCCTACCCTTCGCGGCTAACCCTACGTACAGAAATTATAATGTTCTTTTTTTATGTTCGATAAAATATGATACGTACCTTAAAATATATATAAACAACATGTAGAAAATGTACAAATAACGTATAAACAAGCTAATTTAGCAATGTTGTTTTGTTTGTTATTGCTTTGGTTCTTGGACGTCATGTCATTTTGTCTAATATTACAGTAAGTACTCAAAATGACACTAAAAAAGGTTTACAAAAAAGTTTTGCCCAGACGACATCTCCATGGAAGAAAGCGCAGAATTGTTCGTGCAGTAGGTACTCACCATGCTACGTTTACTATCAACCCAAAATCCAACGTCTAAAAAATACGTTGCTGATTTAAATCCCCAATTTTATATTGGGGATTTTGTGTATTATTTTGTGTATTTTGTGTATTATTTTGTGTATTGATTGGGGAAATTATGTACGTATATATATATATACTGGATTTGACTAGAACGAGGTCTATGATCGTTTCACTTGTGGTAGAATTTGAAATTTTATAGTGGCAATAAATTTCAACGCCAACATAACGACATAAAAAAATCAATTATTTGACGTTTGAGAAATGAGGAATTGACATCTCGAATTTTCTTTCATTTGCGACATTTAGCGGGTTCAAGTATGTATTTTTCAAAAATAAAATAAAATCTTATTTCTCGCAATAAAAATCACTCAAACAGCTATTCTTCTAAATCGTTTCCATTATTTCTTTTTCTTAGTGTCAAAATTTATGCGTGTGACTTATACAATAAAAATTCGTCATAGGTTATATAAAGTGAAATTTCGTAACCACTGCAGTGATATTTTAGATGAATTTACGTGATTTTTGAGTGTGATTTTGTTGTTGCAGCAGGACACTGGTTCAGACATAATGAGAACAACACAAATTGCCCAGTACGCCTTAAGACTCACATATTCGCAAGTAAGTCTTTTGTTTCTTTTCATCATATTACACCCCGAGGGTAGAAAATACCTTCTGATATCTTTCCTGTATAGTTTCAATAAACTGACTATAACTGATAATTTCATACAATTTTTTTGTAAAATTACTTGGATTTTGGACAAAAAAAATACCAATTATACTTAAAATTAGTACCTACTAAAAGTGTTAAATTTTTGAAGAATGTTAAAACAACATTCTTCAAAAATTTAACTTGATTGATTTATCGCCCTGAAACTCTCTGCTTACCAAATTTCATGAAATTGTTCGAACCAATTCCGAGATTCAGTTATTAAATATACATATATACAAGAATTGTTTGTATATGTGCATACTAACAGCACCCTGCGGAGTTACCCGAGTAGTTCCCATTGTACCTGTTATTATTCTGGGATACAAAGTAGACTATGTGTTCTTTCAGACTATGATCTATATAATATGTTCCAAATTTCAGCTCAATCAGATGTTAAGACGTAATTGAGCAACAAACATCCATACAACGACATTTATAATACTAAATTCCCAAAAAATAATAAGTTCCCTTCCCATCACAGCCCAAAACCAAAACCCTTGATAACTTAAAACTTCTATAGCAATATTTTTTGTTTCTCTTGGACTTTAACTTATCTAGGTTCTACTGTACTAGTGGGACATACAAGAATTGCTGGTATAAAATACGCTTCTTGTTTACTACAACTGCGTAATACATTTGCAAGCTAGGAAGTTATACTAACTCAATCAGTGCATGGAAGCCTGACAAGGGGACAACAGCACGAGACTCGGCACGGGTTGTGGCATGTGACTGGATTCTATTGACTGCACATGAATTACCATTGCATATCAATTAGCTAACAGTCACGATATATATTTAAATACTATTTGAAATGAAATTTGATTGTTAACTCGTCACTGAATCACTGAACACAATTTTAATACAAATTCTATTTAAGTATTTCACTACTTTATAGTTATTTTTTCTTCTACCAAGAAAAATTTTTATTTGAGAAATATTCACTTATGGATGTGTTTTGTCAGAACTACCCTCAAAATTATTGAGCGTGATTTTTTAATTTTAATTTTTTATGATGAAATCATAAAGTTGCCCAAACCGGTGCCTGTTTAGGGGTATTGGCAAGCAGTCCGCCCTGGCTTTGCCCGTGGTACTTAAGTATTTAATAATATATTTTGCAGCATATAGCACTCGGGGATTACGTACATATCCAGCAGTGAAAACATGTTTTAAATCGGTCCAATAGTTCCTGACATTATCACATTGAAATGAAAAACTCTTCCGAGACATAATATTAGTATTGATGTCGTAATTTTGGTCTGTTGATTTGATTCACACCCCTCGATTTAATTCACACCCCTCGATTTAATTGAAAACAAGTTTAACAAATTTAATAAATAAATATTGGTGGACATTTCACACACAACACCAACCTGACCCCAAACGGAGCAAAGCTTGTACTATGGAAGCCAGATAGCTGATATAATACTCATATAATGAATAAAGAATCTAAAATAAGTATTAATGGATATTTTTCACACAACATCTAGCCCCAGAATTATAAATGCCACAGCGAACTGGCATGGAAGCCAGATAATGGTGCCTCCTAGATGAGATGCCCCAAACATTTCCTTAAACAGTGCTTTTAAACAAAACTAGGACTGGTTTTTTACATTCCTCGTAGGTAGTAAATAAATAAATTCTAATAGTTTATGTATAAATGTGACAGATAAGAAGGTCAGTGCGGAGCCACCAGACATTGTTATGGCATGCGCCAATCAGCACTCAAGATAAATAATTAATGACAGAAACTTACATTAAACACAGTCTATAAATAACTTGTACAGACTCAAGTAGATAAATCACTGACCCAGAAACAGGCTCTAGCGGAGGTCTTTTGTAAAGTTTGAACCCCAGGGCTTAGTTATTTTGATGGGGCCTTTTCCACACTTCAGGGCTTTACAATGATAGCAGAGATTTGCTTCTGAAGCATGTGATAGATAATAAATTACTATGTCATTTTTTAATTTTTAACCAACATCCTTAAAGGAGAAAGTTATCAATTTGACCACTATGTTTTTAGTAAGTAAGTAGTATCTATCCACTACCTGTTAGATTTGGCTGGCACCAACTTCACATAGATGAGTGAGCAGCGCTTATAATAATGATTTTAGTTTATTTTTTGCTTTTGAGTGCCTATTTGTGGTTTTGGGTTCTGTTTAATTTTTTGTACGAAAATAGTTTTACATCATTTGAACACAAACTAAGTAAAACTTGTACTATGGAAATCACACCCGATACAATACATAGAAGTATTTAGATACTTCTGTTCTTATAGCAGCACGGTTTTACCCATGTAGTGGTAGGACTCTTGGCAGAGTCCGCCTGGTGAAGTACCACACCTTTGCCAGTTATTCTACTGCCAAGCAGTAATGTTTGCACATTGCACATGTGTTCCGGTTTGAAGGGCAATGTTTCCAGAGAAATTACAGGGCTTAGATCAGAGCAGAGATCAGGGCAGAGATCTAAGATCTTATAGGTATAAGGTATAATAGGTATAATCTCTGGGTGACAAGCGCAGTGCAGTGCTAGGTAATGATTTGGACTCTTCATGTTCCAATAGCTGCGTGTCACTGTGCTGTTATGTGTCAGGCATGTTGCTTACCATCAGGCACATGTCCTGATCGTCTCGTCACTCTTTATATAAAAAGAAAAAGAAAAAAAAAGTTCCCGTCATTTTCTTGGAATAAAAAGTATCCTATGTGTGTGAAGTGTATATACTTCAGGCTATATTTTAACTTCATACGTTCCGACGTGATTGAGCAACAAACATCCAAACTTTCGTATATATAATATGTAGTAGAATTATAATGTTTGTCTTGGGTGATGATAAATAATATTTTTATTGGGGTTCTTCCTCCCCTTCCCTCCTTTTTTGCTCCAGCGATCGCCCTTTACCTTACGTATATCGTCACTCCAGCGAATTTCAGTTAATAGAAAATATAGCAAGGCGATATTATTTTATGAAAATACGAGTAAGTTCGCAAATCTCAGCATCCTTTCTCAAACCAAGTAACTACCTACGTGTTGCTTCCTCGTATCAGCCGAGATAGGTAGGTAACCTGTCGTCGTCGACCTTGGCTACTTTTGCTCAACAAAAAACGCAGCAAGCGTTCTCAATGAGGCGGTTTCAAGATGTAAATTGACTTGATACATATTTAACATGATTATACAAAGATAATTCTCAATTTTGCCAAGTGTGATACCACTGTTTAATTTTGTTTAAATTGTTTGACTTCAAGATATTTTTACCCATATCAAAAAACGCCCAACGAGCCTAAATGTATATGTTTTCTAAATTTAGTCGACTGAATTTAGTCTATACTGAATTCAATGTAAAGTTCAGTAAGCAGCATACTAAATTCAGAAGCGAGGATTGCTTGCTTGCTTATATCTTATTTCTGAATTCAGTCGACTTAATTTAACCTAGTGTAAAAAGCCTAATAGTTACGAGTAACGATAATTTATAATCTTATCTTTTGCACCTAAATTTACTTTATAAAACTTCGCGATAATAGCGGGACAGATAGTAATGCGACGTGTAATTTTATTGTTAACAAATTACGAAATGAACTAACTGTCGGCCATCACAAAACAATCGGTGTAAAGCAGTCAACCTTCTGTACTTCAACTTGATACACCAGACCTGCTATAGGTGGTCGCGTTAGGGTTGCCATGGCATAGCATAAGTATCCCACAAAATGTTCTCACAGCTGAGACTCGGCGCTTTCTCTCGCAAGGAGAGAGTCAAGGCCATAATCCACCACGCTGGCCCAGTGCGGGTTGGTGAATGTCACATGACCTCGAAAGATTCTAGGTACATGTCGGTACATGGTGAGGAAACCGTCTCACGCTAAAACTTACCCTGTGTAGGATTCCAGGCTAAAATCTATCCAGCAAATGCCATCCAGGGGGTCTGCGATGAACGAAAAATGTCTTAGCTTTGATATATATGTCTCTTTTCTTTCCGCTTGAAATGATAAAGACCGCAATAGCAAAGCGAAAGCCGATTTAGTTAGGCGGTAGACGGGCAGATACCTTCAGTAGTTTTTGCGTGAGTCACAAACATACGTACATACTCACAAACTTTCTGAGAGATATCGAATGAATCAAAACCACTTCCGGTTTAGTGAATACACCGTAATGTCCTGCGTAGTGTTTATAAACGCGGTAGAAGTTCTTCCTACTTCCTGTATTGAAGCGTGATAGCAATTATAAAGGTATGTCTATCCCTTTTGGCAAATGTAAAACTTGATGCTGTTTAGTGGATGAGTTTACCAGGCTACGGTTGTGGCAGTTGTAAAATAATTAAATGATAAGTGATCTGGCCTGGCTTCGTACGTGGTACATTATAATTATGTAGCCTATAGCACTATAGCCAGCTTACACGAGGTTAGTTTTTCAAGCCAGTGCTAACAAGCTAATAAGTACTTCTATATTCGTGTAGATAACGCTACTCAACGCTAGTTTCTAGTTGTCTACAGCTTACTTACACTAGCTTGCTATCCCAGCTTGAAAAACTAGCCTCGTGTCGCTCGGGCATTAGGGATCACGTACATAACCAACGCAACGTTGAAAGAATTTTTGAAATCAGTTCAGTGTCCAGTAATTCCTTTCAACCTATTCCATTCCTGTAAACCTATAATAGTTTAAAAAAAGATTAGCGCGAACAAACACAAAATAACTTTTCCGGTTTCTAATATTATAAATGTAGATAGGTTAATTAAAATAAAATCCATGTAAACTAACTACTGATAATCTTTTCCGGTTTCTAATATTATAAATGTAGATAGGTTAATTAAAATAAAGAAAACTTCGATCCATGTAAACTAACTACTGATAGGTCTACTTGTGTTAGAAAAATCTAAGATATGAAGATAGTGAAATGAAACGAACGCAAAGATCATTTATCACACATTCCAATTACTCATTTACAGAGGTCTGCCACTAAACGACATACTTATATTATCATACGTGTATTTGCGAGCCATTTAGCGCCGGATCCAGTTCAAATCAGTTGAATCGACGCACGCGCACATTATCAGTCACGCTTCTCCCTATGTGCGCAGTTGCCCGTGTAATCATGTCTTTGACCAGACGGAGGTGTCTGATTCATTGGGAAAGATGATAAAGATTAAAAAGCGTATATTTAAGTGTATATATACGCATACAAGAATTTAAGACGTAAATATTGGTAGACAATTCTAACACGACACCATCTAGCCCCAATATAGGCAAAGCTAAGTACTATGGAAGCTAGATAGCTGATATTATAACTTAGTACCTGGTTGACCGAGCTTTGCTCGGTTTAAATGCGTTTATAAAGGACTCTAAGTAAAAGATTTTCTCAAATAAAAAAAGAACAAAAAGAAAAGACCCGAGTGTAACCATCAGAATTCGAACCGGGGCCTGTTGACTCCGAGGGCGAACACATTCCGACTGAGCCATTTAGACTTAAGAACAGTGGCGAAATAAGTTATCGTATTCTAATGACATTGTAGGAGTTTTTCATTGTCTAAAAACGCGCATAAAATGATGTTTTTAAAAAATAAAACCTAGCTAGATCGATTTATCGTCCCCGAAACCCCCTGTATACGTCCCTTCCGTGCTTGCGCGGAAGATCGAGTTGCTCGATGTTTGTATCTTTTTTTTAAATAAAAAGTGACGAGACGAGCAGAACATTTGCCTGATGGTAAGCAACATCCCTGCAACAGCACAGTGACACGCAGCTATTGAAACATGAAGAATCCAAATCATTACCTAGCACTGCGCTCGTCACTAACCATAACTAAAAAAAATTGTTCAAATTTTTCTGTCATTTCTTGCGGGAGGGGAATGTTGCACACTAGCGCAAAACCGCACTATTACATACAAATCATACCTGTACCGATCCATTGCCGATCATACTCACACAGCCAAATCACTAACACATAAAAAATAAAGCACCATTCACAAATCTAGCCCTGCCCTCACGCCACAGTATATTATCAAACTCTATGGTCCACGTGGACTTGTACTTTGACAGAGGGGAAACGCTGTGTATGCCTACTCCCTTCCGTGTTGCTCGCTGGATACAAAACATTCGAAAGGTGACCCATACAAACTAGCCTCTTTGAAAGGTACGCATTGTTTGGCATCACGACTTTTCTGTATAATTCAGGCCCAAGTAGGTATAATAACATAATTAACTCGTCTTATTTAATTACAATACAAAACAATTACATCACAAAACAATTCAGAAAAACTGTTATTAAGTTCAAAATATGTACTTGTAATATAAATTTGGGCAGAAAAGGCGACTACGTATTTTTAACCCCCGACCAAAAAGAGTGGTGTTATAAGTTTGACGTCGATGTCTGTCTGTCTGTGACACCGTAGAGCTCAAACGGATCGAACGATTTTAATGGTTTTATTTTATTTTAAAGCTAGTTTCCGTGCGGTGGTTCTGAGCTATATTTTCTTAGTTAATATCAATTCAAGATGGCGTATAAAATATTTTTTCACAACCTCCCTCAATTTGGGCACAGTATAAAGAAATACTAATAGTAGTTCTTCACCTTTGATCGACGGAGAAACGACGATAATGTCTAGACACGGGTAGGGTTGTCGCAAACAAAAAATGCTTATTACCAAAATAAAATTAAAACATACGGAAGACGTCAGCCCTGAGCCGCGCTCCTGCAATACTAACATTGTAATGTAGGCAATGCAGGAGCGCGCTTCACGCGTCTCACCCCGCACGCCCAGCACGATTGCCCCGTCTAGACGGCTTCGTCAAACTACTGTATGATTTAGTAGGGCTTGATTAGTAGAATACCAAACATCGTCACAAATTACAAATCTAAGATGGCCGCCACCACAAAATGGCTAATTACATGTTTCTTTCACTACTCCCTGGATATGGGTATCAAATAAAAGAGCTTGACTAGTAGAGTACTATACAAATTTCAAACCCAGGACAGTCGGGGGTAAATCAAAATTTATTATTTTGTTCTTGTTAGCTCGTTACACCAAAGTAATTAAGAACACAATTTGTAAGTCTTATCAACTAGTAAATACGTATTTTTACGTCAAAGTTACTAAGAATACTATCAGTATGTCTAATCGACTATGTATTTCTTACGTGCGAACTAGAATATGAAAAACAAAGTCTTTGTTTTGCAAACCGAAATATCTGTCCACGAGGACGGTAACTGAATGGCGTAAAGCCAACACAATTAAAAGCGACATAATGATACGTAGATTCTAAAAATATCGCGTGAAATTCGCGAATTAGCTGAAGGTTAAAAAAATAAAATAGGTAGGTACCATATTAGTATCTAGGGCGGTTTACCTTTTTTTAAGAACTTATGGCAGTTGATCATTGCCGTTGCAAACAATTTAACTCAATGGCATTAATAATAGGCAACGACCTTGATCCAAAGATGTCCAGTCCAAGATTCCCAAATCCCAAACTTCAGGGCGCACGGAATCTTGTTATCGTTGGGAAGAGTGAGCTCACTCTTTCCGTTCTAGTCGGTTGTAGGAAACGGTGAGCGCCGGACGTTTTACCTATCACTATTAATTTGTTGTCAACAACCAAAATAAATTGAACCACAGCATGCCTCGCCGCTAGCGATTCTAGGGGTCAAGTAGATTAGTGATGTGTTAACCACTTACACTACCCGCACAGACGCAGTTTATTACCAATTTCAAGGTGGTCAGGGCACATCTAGTGGTTTATATCGATGATATTAGGTCCTTATTACATTTCATAATATACCTATTATGTAAGGACTTAATAAATACGAACGTACGTTGGGATATGTATGGTTCAATGACTTTGGAACGGCTGAGCTAATCCTGCTGAAATTTGGAATATGTTTGAGTATAGGCTGGAAACTACCTATGTGTACATTGATAGGACTGTTAGGGAGCTCCGTAACCCTGACCGAAACTATCGGATATCCGAAATAAAAATATATCCGTTTCAAAAAATTCGGATAATAGGGAATATGCATGTAGTTTAAATTGGCTTGATTTTTTTTTCGTTCCTTAATGTCCCGCCATTATGCCAAAACAATTATTTTATTATTTAGTTAGTTATTAATTATAAAAAATATTATTTAAAAAGTGCAAAATAGACGCAGGAAATTCAAGTTTGCGAAACGCATGATGCGTGTGGATCTGTGGAAACCAAATGTGACGTCACATGGCATGTTTTCTGCTTTAACGGTGTCGATATTCGTACTGAGCTAGTAGTGTTAGAGAGAAAAGTCGTGTTCTCCATCGTTTGATTAGCTAGCACAACTCAAAAATCGGTACAAAGTAACTGCAACACTTGTAGTAAACAAACACAGGTCGTGGCCTGTGACGTCATGCAGGCGCGGGAAAGATGGCGGCGTTTAAACTGGACAAATTATATCGATATTTTAAATATTATTTTAAAAATCAATTTGTACATTTACAAGAGTATTTATATTTTTTATTGTGTTATAATAATGTAAAAATGAATTAAAAATATAAAAAAATGCATGCATATTCCCTATTTCGGATAGAATCGACTTTTAGGTGATAATACAGATTTTTTTTTAAATGTAGTCGTCCTCTGCTCAGTTTTGACTATTAGAAGTAAATTTAACCTAATATCTGTAACCGAAAGTATCCGAAAATAACGGATAGACCGAAATAATTACATATCCGAAACCAATATAATTTTATTTCTATATCCATATCCAGATTCGAAATATCATATCCATTACATCCCATAATTGATAGGCATTTTTCCCAGCATATACTTATATGTATAGGACCTGGTTGACCGAGCTTTGCTCGGTTTTTTAAATGATATTTAGGCAGGTACGAATTACGTAGTGATGACTTACTTAGACCTACTTAGATACGAATTAAATGTGTTTATAAAAGGCTCTAAGTATAAGATTTTCTCAGAAAAAAAAGAACAAAAAGAAAAGTCCCGAGTGTAACCATCAGGATTCGAACCGGGGCCTGTTGACTCCGAGGGCGAGCATATTACGTCTGAGCCATTTAGACTTAAAGAACAGTGGCGAAATAAATTATCGTATTCTAATGACATTGTAGGAGTTTTTCATTGTCTAAAAACGCGCATAAAATGATGTTTTAAAAAAATAAAACCTAGCTAGATCGATTTATCGTCCCCGATACCTCCTGTATACATAATTTCATGAAAATCGTTCGAACCGTTTCCGAGATTCAGATTATATATATATATAAATAAATATATATTATCGTCTATAAAATTATCGCCCGAAACCCCCTGTATACATAATTTATGAAATTCTTGTAGGTATATATATATATACCTACAAGAATTGGTCGTTTGAAGGTATAAGATATATTATACTGAAAAACTATACTGAAATAAGTTTTCACTTCAAAAAGTTGTATAACTATTTGGTTTGATTGCTTACCGATATACCAACAAAATCTAGAAACAATAAAAATTACCTCCTACTTCAGCGTAATCGCCAAAATTCTTCAGATATCATAATCGTAGATAAAGTCGATAACCCCCTTATGCAATCAGTCATACCGCAGACTGGTTTATCTATCTACTGCATCACCAAATTATCTGTACAACGACCAAACCCGGAACTACTCAGTTACGAGTATTAAGAAGTTGTCTAATCTTGTAATAGGTGGCAACAGTTTTCGTTCGTGGCGCCATCGTTTTATTCTACAGATATGTTGGCCGCACACTACCCTCAGATTTGTCAGATATTGTGATTTGGCGCTGCCGCTCGGCTATTTTTGGGATTATATAGATGCCAAGAAGCACGCACTTTGTTTTTGTAGGTGTTTATTAGTTATAGATGCTAATTAAAAATATGTACTCACAAAATTACGTCTGGTCTAATCGGGAGAACGGCAACTGCCGATCCGGAGCCCGTCTCGAATCCTGCGCGCAACCACTGTCTTTTCGTCGTTTTAAGTCCACTTCAAAGTGACCCAACGCCACTTCAAAAATGAGGCTAAGACTCCAGACACCATCACACCCGCCGCTACCCTCATCAAACCACTCTTGTTTGTATCACGTACTGCTTGGCCTCGCCTTTTTTGTGGTTAATATTTCTAATAGTAATCTACTAGTCAAGTCCTTTCATTTATTACCAATATTAAGCCATGATACCAATAAAGACTATTGTTTGATCAATTTCGATCATCCACACACCTTTAGTACCGTTTATCTACTAAAGCCAGGATGACCCATACTTCTTAATGGTCCATCGTTCTTACCTGTGTTGAGAGCATGCCCTGACAAACTTTCAGTTGTGTTAAAATAATGAAGGTTAAGAAAGAAGAGATTCACGAGCTCTTAATCCATAACGCTTAAATACTAGCCCTTCAGATTTCGCTTGTGTTGCAATCGGCTCACTGCGAGAGGATGTATTTTTAATTTATAAACATTTTCTCCACTGACTTCTAGGTCCATGCCTTTTTGTAACATATTCATTTAGTTTTTCATTATTTTTTCCATGTCCAGCAGAGCTAGCACGGGCAGTGGACAATTACTCCACCGGGAAAGGAAATAATCTCTTTCCCCCTTGTCAATTTTGTCCACTTTCAGAGCACGGACTCGCCGGTGGATAGTTATTCCACGGTGGATATACGACGGGAGTAGCGTTATCACTTCAGTATTGCCGTTATAAGAAAACTAGCTGACCCGGCGAACTCTGTTCCGCCTAAGAGACGATAGAAGTACAGACTTTTGATTTTATCAAGGTCAATTTTTTATTTGGATAATTAATGTAAATAAAAAAAAATTAAGTGTTTTCATCATCATCAGCCGCAAGACGTCCACTGCTGAACATAGGCCTCCCCCTAGATTTCCACAACGAACGGTCCTGCACTACCTGCAACCAGCGGTTTCCAGCGACCTTTATGATGTCATCTGTACATCTAGTGGGAGGCCGTCCAACACTGCGTCTTCCGGTTCGTGGTCGCCACTTGAGAACCTTTCTTCCCCATCGGTTGTCAGTTCTGCGAGCGATGTGGCCCCAGTGCCCATTGCCACTTCAGCTTGCTTACTCTTTGAACTATATCGGCCATTTTCGTTCTTTTGCGAATATCCTCATTACGGATTCTGTCGCGCAAAGAGACTCGAGCATAGCCCTCTCCATAGCTCGCTGTGTAACTTTGAGCTTCGTTATGAGGCCCACAGTTAAAGACCACGTCTCAGTTCCATAAGCCATCACTGGCAACACGCACTGGTTAAAGACCACCTCCCCACAAATTTTTTGCCAAATGAATGAAATGAGTGACAACTGTGACGTCACAACAAAATGACGTTTAGCTGTCATTTTGATGTTTAATGTCACGTCACATGGGAACGCGGTCGAACGGGATTTTTGTCTTTTTCTGACGTCTCACGGGAACGTGATAATGTATCCTATGTCTATCTCCTGGCTCTAAGCTACCTCCTCACCAATTTTCAGCCAAATCGGTTCAGCCGTTCTTGAGTTATAAATGGAGTAACTAACACGACTTTCTTTTATATATATAGATTAAATAAAAATGAAGCATTAATCATCAGTTTTTCTGTCAACTCATCAAACCTTCAAATGCGTTCGTTCATTTTGCTTTTATTTTTTTCTGTACTGCGTTTTGACGTTATATTTATTTTTTTAAACAACTATAAAACAATTTCTCATCTAAATCCAAAGAAGTTGAAACATACCTTAGTAAAGAGAACGCATTTAGATATTTATAAAAATGAGCGGAAGAAACTAAATTATTCTTTTATTCATATGTAGGTATTAGTAACATGTATGTGAATAAAAATAATTTCATTTCTGTTCTTTAGAATAAGAAGCAACAAAACCCAAATTCGGGTGTTGGTCGACTTTATGTCGAAATACAATGCCATATTTTCATGCATCCGAAATAATCGCCTAAATTCATTGTCGGGAAACTCAAAGGGATTACTAGCATCCCTTATTGATCTCCGATGCAATTTTCGGGCCATTGTTTCCATTTATTCCGTAAAAATATAATTATAATATGCTCGCGACATTATGTTTGAGAGAGATTTACTTATATCCCCACCTCCAAATCAGACGATAGTTTGTCCCCTGTCATATGTCAATTGAAGAGTATTTATCTTCGTTTTCCCGAGTCCGTGCTATACAGCGGGGAGTAGCGGGATATAATGTCCACGACAAACGTCAAGTGGAAACATTTTATCCCTTTCCCCTGTTGCCATGCTATGCAAGGTGGAAATGATTATTATATCCACTGACAGGTGGATAAAAATGGTGGAAAGACTATTAGTCCACTGTCCGTGCTAGCCCCGCAGGAAGACTTAAATACCAAATCTGATATCTGACTATCTAGCTATAGCTTTGAACCTTGGAGCAGCGGGATGATTATGCTTCCCTTTCCTTCCCATTATTGGGATGTTTATTCAGTGAGGTAGGTCTTGTTATCGCGAAATAACCGCTTTATCCGCTGTAGCTGCATTCCCGAACGAATTGTCAAAACATGTGATTTGGCAACGAAACGGTGCCTGAAATAGTGTTATGATACACACGGCGCTATATTACTCTCAAGGACAGGGATGTCACGCGCAGGGTTCAAGAAACTGGTGCGCCGATCGAGAGGAGTAGAATTTACAATTCAATTCGTTTAACTTGCAAAACATGGGTTGTACACAATATTGTTCAGGCGCGGTCTGAAGGGACGGTCACAGGCTCACAGGGGACATGACCCCTTAAATAGTATACGTTAAATAAAAAAAAATTAAAAGTATATTCTAATAATACATAGACTATTTTTAACGCGGGAAAACACCGGAAACTACGCGGGAAAAAGCGTGGGGCGCTAATAGTAGTCTTTTTTACTCGATTTATTGTACTGGTGGCCCCTCTTTAGGTTAGAAGCAACACAGTTTCATCAACATCAGCTGCAAGACGTCCACTGCTGAACAGGCTTCCCCAACTAGATTTTCACAACGAACGAACGCAACCTGCAACCAGCGGTTTCCAGCGACCTTTGTGAGGTCATCTGTCCATCTAGTGAGACGTCCAACCCTGCGTCTTCCGGTTCGTGGTCTCGAGAACCTTTCTTCGCCATCGGTTGTCAGTTCTGCGAGCGATGTGGACTGCCCATTGCCACTACAGCATGCATGTTTGTGCTTCTTTGAGCTATGTCGGCTACTTTCGTTCTTTTTCAAATATCCCCATTACGACGCAATTTGCGAAAGCAAAATATTGCTTGATATTAGTAATTGTGGTACGATCATCTGAACAATAAATTTGGCAACACTGGTCACGGGCAGTTTTTACGCGTCACTTCAGTTATGTGTTTTTCTTACGGTGTAAAGGTACATGTTTGTGCTGAGACCGCGACATGCACTTATCATTATGGAATGGTATGGGCGCCAGTTCGCGCCGAGACCGCGACATGCACTTATCATTATGGAATTGTATGGGCGCCAGTTCGCGCCGAGACCGCGACATGCACTTATCATTATGGAATGGTATGGGCGCCAGTTCGCGCCGAGACCGCGACAGAAGACAAAGACACTTGTAGCGAGCGAGACATGCGTCGCGGTCTCGGTGCGAACTGAGGTCCATACAATTCTTTAGCGTCAAGTGCCTGTCACGGTCTTCTTTAGTCTCATATTTTTTTCAGTTCGGTTTCGAAGCAAGGAAATAGTGACTCCTCCAAGCCTGCCTTGTAGAACTTCTTTCCAATAACATAAAATACAGTAGTTTCCATGGTACTCGAATAAATAATGCATTATTCACGTTATGTATTCATTAAATTCTTTTTAGATTTTTCTTATCGCCCGCTGGATACACACGCGTTCTACGTCAGTCTTGATTGACGTAATTTTACGATACACGGTCAAACGTCACTATTGTTAACACATCTGCTATGAAATTTACACATTGAGAGTACGAAAATAGTTTTAGACTTACTGGTTACATATTGAGGACAAAATTAAAAAAAAAACAGAACAAATGGGTAAAAGAATATATCATGTCTAAAATTTGTGGCGAAACCGGTTCCTTCCGGTTCGAAAAAAATCCTGGAATCTTTCAAGGTTTCAATGCGTAATCCACCAACCCGCACTGGGAGAGCGTGGTGGTTATGGTCTTAACTCTTTCCTACCGAGACAACGCCCCAAGGCTGTGTCACAATAACATAACGTAAACAGACCACTAAATGTTCCCACTCCTGGGACTCGGGGCCTCTTCTCGCAAGGAGACTCAAGGCCATATGTCATGTCAGTTTTCTATCACGTATTCCTTCACCGTTTTTAAGTTAGCGGCGTTACGCATGTGACTTCGAAAAGACAAACAGACGGACGGACGGAGACGCCGTTCTCCCGACTAGATAATTTTTTTATGTGGGGGAAATACATTTATATTTTCCATCATGCATGGAGAAGTATGTCGGACTCGACACCATGACGGACATGGTACCGACTAAACCCCTACAGATTTCTCCTGCATGGTCAGGGGTCAACGACCCTGACCCTTGCCACCGCCCTTGCAGACCAGCGTCGCGGGGGGGCGTCAGTACTCCTACATTTAGAACTAGTAACGCGCCGGAAATCAGCGGCACGTCATCTCGAAGGCCTATCCCTAGGACGGCCCTAAACGTCCAACGCCCCAGGCCCTCCTGTGGAGACGGGATGCGAGCCCAGAGTGGCGACTCTCCAGACTTGCCCCCGTGTCCGCTTCCACCCCAGTGAAGGAGCGAGAGGTTTTCAACTCTCGCTCGTTAACTCCCGTGACCTTTCACTGCCGAGAGATCTTTCACCTCACCTCTCACGGCGATGATGATTTACCGACTAGACCAGCCCTAACTTTTAACTATATGTTTCTTACCATCCGTCGCTTCCCTTGCTTATTCTCTAAAATACTAAATTAAACAAAAGCAAAAAAAATTGTCAGTCATAGGAACTGCCGTAGAAGTGAAAACTAATAACTCAGAATTTGATAGCTCACTTTGGAAACTACGCGGGTGAAACTGGAGGGCGTGGCCATGGTCCCGAGTTTACCCGACGATACCTTGTCATTCCCGAGCGTGGCGCTAGAATTTAATCCACAGCCCACGAAAAAAATAATTGGTTGCCTGTAAAGTCGGTATACGGGCGAAAGTTTTACGTGACAACGACTTTGAGTGGTAAAATAATTTTTACGGAAGGGACGCGTGCCTTTCACTTTTTATGTCTGTCTCTCTCGCTCTTAGGCGGGCTAACCATGCCCGAGTGGAAGGGACGCGTGCCTCTCACTCGCTCTCGTTGTGAGCGCATAACGTGAGCGGAGCGTAACGCAGTTTCTTGAAGTGTCACCCGGCAAACCAATTTATAAGACGTTGTCACGTCAAAACTGTCTGTGGCGCGCCAGAAGAAGTTTTCACTATATAATTAATATATAAATAATAATCATAAATTTATATTTTCGCCCAATTTGCACACAGTTGAGGACATTTCTCAGTGGTATCAATCTTCGTTGGATGATTAATTCACTCTGATAGCTGCTGGCAGGCGCTGATAAATTCGACGCCACGGTACAAAGTACAATGTCTTTGAGTCTCAGTAATGTACACGGCGATTATGACGTCTATTATAGTGGAAACTTTATATTTTGTTAGTGGTAGGACTCTGCAGTTCCTATTATTTTCTAAAAACCGAATTTCATACCTCCGAACGTCCAAACATTGACATTTATCATCATATTAGTAGGATAGGATGTAGTTTTAAGTTTCATATCAACATTTGACTGGTCTCGTGCCTTAGTGGGTAGTAGAGTTGCCAGCGAAGCCGAGGGTCGTGGGTTCGATTTCCTCCCAGTGCAAATATTTGTGTGATGAATTCAAATATTTTAATTGTTTCTTGGTGTTTCTATGTACAATACGTATGTATTTACAACTATTTAAATATTATATCAGCTATCTGGCCGCCATAGTACAAGCTTTGCTTAGTTTGGAGTCAGATGGTATTGCGTATGAATTGTCCACCAATATTTTTGATATTTATTTATTTATTGGATATTAAAATAAATACTTCGACGCTACACGTTTCGTGGGAGGAAACTGGGCAGTATAATATTTACAGCGTCATGTCAAAACAATTTGTTATCTATTCCACTATCGAAATAGAAAATCATTAACCACTTATGAAGAAGCGCAAGTCATAACAGTTCATTCACCCCGGAATATTTGGTGCATTCTTATCGTGCGGGAAACCAAACATCGCTCTTAGGTTGCTTTTCCACCAGGTACGTGCTATGCTACGTTGCTATGGATGCGTTTAATATTTACCAATCTATACCAATATTTTAGTATGAAAACTAACGTGGTTATTACACATTTTTAACCACCGACCAAAAAAAGGGGTGTTATAAGTTTGACGTCGATGTCTGTCTGTCTGTGGCACCGTCACACCCCGGACACTCCACTAAAACTCCATACAACCGCCGCTGTGGAGTTGCCTACTCTTCACACAACTACGCAAATGTCGTTCGTACACACGCGTGAATGTGTGCGTTAGCGCTAGGGCTACTGAACTGTTTTATTGAATAGTTGTGCCCCTTGAGTTCACCTAGTGGCGTAGTCTATGAACTTGCTATAATGTTGAGTTACATAAATAGAATGGAGCCAAATTATACTATTCTAATTAATAGGGTGTTTGCACAGATTTCTAAATTGTTTCAGAAATCTGTGGGTGTTTGTATTGCCGCGTAAAATGAAACGAAACCGATGATAGATTAGATCAGGTACCTAGATATCTATTTCTGTTAGTAGGTACACATTCGCATTTTATTCTACACTTACCCATGAAGGAAACTTTATTCTGTCCCTACAATTATTCCTCCAGGCATTATCAATCCGTGCTTGGGCACATAAGTTACTGGCTGTGTGAGTTACGAACTTTGAGTTAAAAACGACTTCGTTATTATAAATAAATAAATATTGGTAGACAATTCACACAACAACCATCTGACCCCAAACTAAGCAAAGCTTGTAATATTATAAAGTAACAGTAACGTTATTGAAAAGTTTCTAATCTTACGTTATTTTATCATTAGGAAATTAAATAAAGCTTTTAATCTTGGCCCGTTTAGTTGACGGACAGCCGTAAACAGCACAACAACCCACCATGATGATATTTTGTTAGGAATTAGATGTTCGATACCAGCCCTTCGTTGAGTGCTCCTGGCGTATCCGAAACGGCCTGAGTGGTGAGGAAGATTGAAATTGGCGGGGGGTTGGGAGTGTCCGTTCTATCTATATTATATGGCACCGTAGAGCTCAAACGGATGGGCCGATTTCAATGCGGTTTTTTTTATTTGAAGGTTAATATCCGTGCGGATGTTCTTAGCTATGTTTGGGTAGGTCGATTCAAGATGGCCGCCTCCACAAAATGGCGGACAAAATATTTCTTCACAACCTAGGTACTTCAATATGCGTGTCAAATGCTTTCATTATTACTTTACATTTTACATTATTGGCTTGACTGGTAGAATATTGTACACATAACAAATCCGAGGTAGTCGGGGGTTAATCAAATTTTTTAATTTTGTTCTTGTAAATAAATACACGGGTAACTCACGTTTGATATAGTCTAAACAAGCTGACTGGACTGACTATATCCCTGAGTGTTGTCCTACTAATATTACAAATGTTGATGTTTGTTACTCAATCACGTCGTAACGCCTGAACGGATCGTGTTCAAATTTGGAACACATAGTCTGTAAGAACACATGGGCTACATTTTATCCTGAAAAAAAAGCAGCGGGACGGGAACTGCGCAGGTAGAACCGCGGGGCGCAGCTAGCGAAGCCTGGGGCGGCTAGGCTAGGCTTAAAATTTGATCAGGGTAACGTGGAAGCATTTGGGCCCCCAGGTCCGGAGGCCCGGGGCGGGCCGCCCTTCCGCCTCTGTTTCCGAGTTTAGTTTTCGCCCCTTCACTGCATAGCTTCACTTCGTCTCTGGTGGAAAACCAGCCTAATAGTACCTATTATAACAATTGAATGTCCTGAGTCAAGGTTTCGCCTGGTAGTTACAGTTCAAGGTAGCGAGCAGCTGACGTATTTCATTGATTTTCACTTTCTATCGCCGTTATCACTTATCACATACTGGTTGGTATGTTGTGACGTGCTTATGGTAAGGTTTATTGCCTCGAGCCTAGGTTAGTTTCGTGCTCATTTTATTAGCTACTAGCTGTACCCTGCCACGCTTCGCTTTGTCACATTGTGATGCAAAAATTAGATAAAAACAATCCTTGATGCTGATTATATATCATTCTAAAATTTCAGCTCGATCGGTGCAGAACTTATTGAGTTTTTGAAGCGTACACAAACCAACATAACATTTTTATATATAGGGATTGATCTATCGAATAGATAAAAAAATATGAATATTTCAGGATAATATAACCGTCTGCGACAGTAAATAGGTAGGTACGTAGATGATTTGTTCTTTTGACTTTTTTTCTGGAGTCTTTGGTCTTCATACCGGAATACTCAAAACGTCTTCGTGCATTCGTTACGTTTGCTAAATCGTTACACAATAGGCTTAAAATATACCTCTTCATTAATGAACCCACAACTCCCACAAGGTCAAGGCCACGTAACAGCGTAATGTAATTAGGATGACAAGAAAAAAAATTAAAATGTTGATTAACCTCCGACTACCTCGGATTTGTTATCTGTACTCTGTACTACATTCTACTAGTCAAACCCTTTCATTTGATACCCATATTGAAGCATACACAAACCAACGTAACATTTTTATGTATAGAGATTGCAGTTTGCCTCAAATGGCTACCGAAAAAATTTTAACTTAAAGTCTTACTACACTTGCTAATTTTAGCCGCTACTGAGTACAGTGAACTGTATCAGCATTCAGGAAGCTAGCATACGAATTTAAGACGCGAGGATTGTTTGCTTCTTGCTTCTGAATTCAGTCGACTAACCTTGCAGGTAAATCCAGTCACTAAATGTAGCCAAGTGTAATAAGGCTTTAAGGGGTAGGTAGTCCCTTACGTTTTATCACGTTGCGTGGTGAACTTAGAATTCACTCAAATATTTGACTGCCCTAGTGGCTTAGTTGGTAGTAGCTCTGCCTGCGAAGCCGAGGGTCGTGGGTTCGATCCCCACCCAGTGCAAATATTTGTGTGATGAATTCAAATGTTTGCACTGTGTCTGGGTGTTTCTATGTAGTATGTATTTAAAAGTATATCAGTATTATATCAGCTATCTGGCTGCCATCACACAAGCTTTGCTTAGTTTGGGGTCAGATGGTGTTGTGTGTGAATGGTACACCAATATTTATATTTATTTTTTGTCAAGTTTGTCAGGCAGTCGTGAGTTTCGTAATACGTGAATAAGAATGCGGCTAAATATGAATTAGGCGCCATTTGGCTTCACAGTTCACACGCATAACGCTGTAATGTCAAAATGCGTAGTTTGAAACGTAAAAATAGATCACAAACATTCACATGACTCAAAGCCCACGCGGTCGCTATTTGGGTGCTGCCAGTTTTTTTTTTTGCGTTTTTCACAAACTGAATGTCCGTTTCCGATTTTGCTTGTTGTTTTACAAATAAAAAGTTATAGACTACAGGCCCGTGTATAGATTGATAGAAGGGTATAAAATAACATGGTTCAGCTCTATGCCGTCACTTCAAAGCTGTCCAACTGAGTGCCGGTGAAGATAGGGGGTTGTATTTCTCCTTGTCACATGATTTTTGTACGGCGTTGCGAAATAATGGATTAGAAGAGGTATTTTTGGTATGGTCCCATCTGACCCGGCACCGGGCCAGATGGGATGATGAGAAGAAGAAGTTTTAACTGGCCCGGTGATATATTTACCGGGCCAGATGACACAAATCAAGTGCCATCGTCCCCGGTAACGGAAGAAAAGAGGATACGCCGATACACGATAAATTGTCTATTTAAACTAATCATTCTGACTAGGTTCCTTCACTTAGTTTTCTCCTCCTGAGTTTTCCTCTTTGATGACACTTGATTTGTGGCATGATGGGCCCGGTGCCGGGCCAGATGGGACCATACCGTATTTTTCATGGTTCATATATATTTTCATTTCAGGTTCATACATTTTGTTCACGGGCCTGTAGACTAATAATAAAAACACTTTTATTTTAACGTGCGTAAAAAGAAAAAAAATACATTCTATTCTACAGAATTCGTTATTTTACAGAAATTACTCGTTTTAAATCAGTCCATGTGGGGTGCAATACATGCGGCTCGATAGTAAGCAACAAGTACGCACGTTTTAAAAAAAAACTTGAGAGGTGTCAAGGGACACCCGGATGGAACGAAGTTCCTTTCGATTAATTAGTGAAGGAATTATTATTATATTTTATTATTTATTATTTACAAAAAACCTGTATACACTCAACAAAAATAATCGTCGCGACACCACACTGTTCAATGCGAAATAGAAATGAAAATATCTGGCTTGCTTTCTATAAGAGAGAGAGAGACAGACAGAGAAACATGCGACGCCGCACAGCTTACAATAGCAAAAGTGTCGTGACAACTTTTCGTAAGAATTTTTTCCGTCTAGCCCCCTTTCACAACGCGCGATAAGGAACTTCGTTCCAAAAAGTGTAAAATTGGACTACACGCTTTTTTATTATTATGAATAGGGGTAGCGTTAAAACAATAAATATCGCCATAAGATATAATATATGCCATAGGGCCCTTTAAAGAAAGACAAACCTAACTTTACAGAAACTTAAGACAATAATCAGCCAACTTCATCATATCGTTTTTTTGAATTTGAATTTTTTAAATGCCGGTGTGTCCGCGCATCGTTTTAAAATCGCTCTCATCACTTTTTCCAAACGCAAATCCAACAAAATAAACATGAACAGATGGCAAATATTCCTAGACGTGTCTTATAGAGAGACCGTGAATTGTCAAACGTAGCATAGGACGTTCTGAAACTCGATGTAGTGACATTAAACGTGAGGCAGGAAGCAGTGACTGGAGAGATGGGAGAGGCCTATGTACAGCCGTGGACTAGGAATGGATTATGATGGTAAAGACACACTTTCAACACACGGTGCACAGTCCCCGTTTGACCAATAAACAACCCGACCGATGTAAACCAATGGTGTGTCACTATATGTCATAATGAGAACTACGCGGGACAATATTGAAAACATCTATATCGTGCGATTTTATTTGTTTAAAAGTTCGTGGTAATAACATATTTTTCTGTTTGTCCCCAGCCTGCGAATCGTGAGAAAATGATGTCTCGTTCGGCCATGGTGCTCGCTGCGCTCGGCCTAGGCCTGTCCACATTCAGCGTGCGCCAGATGATCATCCACCAGTCCCGACGAATCTAGCACATTCTAGAACGAGGCAACCCAGGTCCTTCGACGCGGCCGCCACGCCGAAAACAATTCTACGTCAACGAAACAAGATTGAAAATTCAATCGACGTGGAAATGTTTTTGCAGACGAAATTCGCGTCGAAATATTTGGGCCATATTTAGTTTTTAGAACATACTTCGCGAGCGTCCCCTACATGATAAGATTCAAATATGTTTATGGTCTTACATGTATTTGTATTATGTTGAACGCATTTTCACAGTAAATAAATAATTAAACGAGATTTAATTAGTGCCAAAATGCGTTCGTCTTTTCAGTTGCGTCATTAATTGTTGCGTAAATGTTTTGTGTGAGAAATAAAAAAATGAAAATGAGTAATGTAAAAAGATTAAAATAACGTAATTTATTTTTTTAATTCATTTATTTGTCGTGTGACTGCGTACTTCCATCTTTTAGTAGACTTTTAGAGTTAAGTTTTATGTATTTGAGAAAGCTGGATGTTGAAGTATGTTTGAGCGTATGGAACTTTGTCTTCTTCGTCGTTTTTGTGATGGAAACCAAATAAATAGACACTACAATGTTTGCGTTTTATTTTTGTACCAAATGCTTTCCTTTGCCAAGTGAGTGAAGACGCTTCGCGACTGAGTTATGGCATAGTAAATCAGGCGCGGTCTCAGTCTCGAGTTTTGAGGGGCACCAGTAGCAATACAATAAATCGAGTACAAAATACTTGACTAGTATCGCCCCACGATTTTATCCACGTAGTACCCGTTCCAGTTGTTTTCCCGTTTTAAAAATAGCCTATATACCATTCGATATTTTTATTTTTTTTAGTTTAACGTATACGGTTTTTTTCATGTCTCCTGTGACACCCTGGGGTATCAAGCCTGGGGCGTCGGACGTTAAGGGCCGTCTGACACCCTACCTATGGATAGGCCTTCTCGAGGAGGTGACGCGCTGGTGGTTTCCGGCGCGTCGCTGGATCCAAATGCGGGGGTGTAGACCCTCGCGAGGTGGGCAAGCAAGGGCGATGGCAGGTGGGTCAGGGTCGTTGATGGGAGTGCGAAAAGTGACCCTGCGACCCTGACCCTGGCCATGTCGGAGAAACCTGTGGGGGTTTTAGTCGGTAGGGGCACCATGTTGACTCCCATGGTCCCGAGTCTGACATACCCCACCATTTCCCTGCATGGGGGCATATCTAAAAGTATTTCCCCCACATAAAAAAAAGGTTTACGACGTCCATTTATATGGACGTTTATATTAGACCAGAATGATGAGGTATTAACTGACCACAAACTACTAACATTCGCCCTATCAAAAAATTATCTAACTCGGACTCACCTAGTGATTTACTCAAGTGTTTTTGGACTAAAAAACTAGTCTTTCACCGCTCTAACCAGATTTTCCATGTTTTTTTTTTAATTAATGGAGATACAATGCGAAATGTTATTAGCAATTTTTAACCCCCGACCAAAAAAAGGGGTGTTATAAGTTTGACGTCGATGTCTGTCTGTCTGTGTGTGTGTCTGTCTGTGGCACCGTAGAGCTCAAACGGATGGGCCGATTTCGATGCAGTTTTTTTTATTTGAAGGTTAATATCCGTGCGGATGTTCTTAGCTTTGTTTGGTGAATATCAATTCAAAATGGCCGCCTCCACAAAATGGCGGACAAAATATTTCTTCACAACCTACCTCAATATGGATATCAAATGAAAGGGCTTGACCAGTAGAATACAATACATAATAACAAATTTCAAATCCAAGATGGCCGCCACCACAAAATGGCGAATTATATTATTTTTTTTCAGTACTACCACAATATGGATATCAAATGAAAGGGCTTGACTAGTAGAATACTTTGCACTATGACAAATTTCAAATCCAAGATGGCTACCACAAAATAGCGAAATATGTACATTTATTTTTTCACAACTCCTTAATATGGGTATCAAATGAAAAGGCTTGACTAGTAGAATGTTGTACAGACCCGAGGTAGTCGGGGGTTAATCAAAATTTTTAATTTTGTTCTTGTACTTATTCTACATCTTATTTGCGCACCCCGTTTTTTGACTTGTCCACACATTGTCGACTGCCGATCCGGATTCCCGGGTTCAAATCCCACGATTAACACTGTCTATTCGAAGTCATGTGATTAACACAGTTAACTTAAAAAGGTGTAGGAAAACATCAAACATCGTGAGGAAACCGACATATACCTACCTACCTAGAATCTTTAGAGGTCGTGGGACTCGTGGGTCACCAACCCAATCTGGGATGGCGTGCTTGATTATGGTCTTGCGAGAGAACGCTCCGAGTCGCAGCTGTTGCGCCATATTCAGAAGGAACGGGAGGTTCTAATAATTTTTACAACATTTTTTAAATTGTTACCACAAAACTAAGCTTTTCTTTAAACACTTTCTGTGTGACCCAGTCAACAGGTGATATTCGAAAATCAGCTTTTAGTCTCGACATCAAGTTACAAAATTGGTTAAATAGAAATAAAAGCATGCGATAGCTAATTCGATTCGAAATTACTGACAATGAACGACACATATAACGGTGAAATCGGTTGGTATTTAAATAATTAAATCATTTCACTAGCCTAACCTAACACTTATTTCTAGAAGCTTTATTTCTATTTGACACGTTTTTGAACTTGTTGACTAGACTTTGCGTTAACAGCGTGAAACCGCAAGCAAAAGAAACAACTAACAAATCCCTAGCGAATTTAAAAACTGTATCTTCAGTACGTTTACGAGACAAAGATTTATTTACAAAAGCACGTCACCTACCGTACCATAAAAACAGTTAATTACGATGTTCTGGCCTTATAAGTGTACCGAGTCTGTTGCTGTAGGTTTATTGGAGAGGCAAATATCACAAAATCTACCATTATAGACGTTTGTAAAACCTGGCAATTTATTCGATACTGCCAACCGTACGAAAATATATATTTTTTTCATACAATAATAGTGACAGACACACAAATATGGTTTTACGAACGTGATACGAACCATATTTTGTGGTAAGCAAAAATGAAATAAATAAATATTCTGACGTCTGGATGGTGATACCTACAATGAATGTTATCATTACTGTTCTCACTAGTTTGGTGCTCATCGAAAATGGTGCGTACGCAGGAACGCACCCGATGCACTTGTTTGAATAGCGAACCGCACCGATTTTTGGTTGCGAGTACGGACCATATTCGAGAGCCGACGCACTGAACCTGATACTTATATTGTTCATCCCACCACCGCACCATCCAGAGTCCAGACAGAGAAAAATAGTTAGCGACGAACAATGACAAAGACGAGTTCCTCGAGCGACTTTGGCAAGACGAAAACGAGGTAATTACCTTATCCCCGCTCAGTCATGCACTCTCCAGTGTCGAGAGCATGTCCGTATCGCTTGTAGGCATTGAGTACATATAAGTACTATAGAGCACGCACAACGAAGTGGGAACAGTAGGCACGGGTGAGAACAAAACGACGTTCCCGCCGCGAGCGCCTGTAGTCGTTCTCAATCACTAGTAAAGTGCGTTTCTCGAGGGAATTTTTTCAAATATTGTTATTAAAATGGTGAAATGTGCAGTTAGATCTTGCAAAAACGATACTAGAAAACGCACAAAATTGAAATCCAGTATCACATTTCATCTGTAAGTCGATTATTTTACTTATTTTTATAAAAACTATTGAAAACTAATCCGGAATCGCGGGGTGAAGGAGACGTTCGGGAGGCGGGCACGCGCAGGTCCGCCCTCGCACCGCGCTCCCGCCGCGTGATTTAGAGATGGGACGTAACCAACTCTGTAGCACTTAGAAAAACTACATATTATAACAGATTTTTGTAACTTTAATGCTCAAAGTTTTATAATATTTAAAAAAAAAAATTTATAGTGTGTTTTATACATTTATACTTTCAATTTTTTTAACGCGAAAGTATTATAGAATAAACTGGAAGTACATAATATTATGTAGTGTTACAATATGACGTCTTAACAGTTGAATTGATTATGAAGATTTTAGTAGGTAAAGAATATTGTAAAATTCAATTTAAAAAAATGACAATGAGAGGTACACTTTTGTAAGGAAAATACAGGGTCCTACAAATTTAGTTTAAGATATTTTAAGAACAAACCTACTCAAAACACTGAATATTTTTCCTTTTTTTTAACAAGAACCATGCAGCAACCATTTACTGCATTTGCTTAGAGCGGTGATTAAAAAATACATTGAAATACGCGTTAAATATTTAGTTCGAAAGTCAAATGTCACAAAAACTAAAAGATAGCTTTTTAACAAGCTTACTCTTTTTAGCGGTCAGTACAAATGGCAAGTAAAATGTAATTAATATAACATAATATTATTATTTGAATTATACATAAGAATTTAATTGTTTATTTTTATAAATAGGTAATTATATTATATAATAAAAGGATTAAATTGTTATACTAATAATTACTAATAGCACGAAAGAATTATTTACGCCATTTTTCGGTCATAATTGCCAAATATAGGCATTATAATCCAATTAATGGTTTGTCAGTTTATATCCTAAGCTCCTTATATTTTAAGCAAAAATAAAATAAATTGAGAAATACCAGCTTTTTATTGACATACATATCCAATCATACACATTTTATGTGAAATATTTACATATTAATATTGTACAAATGTAAGTTGCATGTAGAAAAACTTAAACCTGCACGGGCACTAACTCTATAAAACTAAGATACCTAGGTACTTATATTTTAGATGTTATCGCACGAAATAATTATATTTGTAGATGTTTGTACCGCGCTGAACCGGTATCAATCGCCAACAAAATGATTTTGCGCTGCCCGCGTGCCCATCCCTAGTAATCCCCAACGTACATATCTATGTAGCTATACATAATCTGCCTACGACGCGCACTTGGCGTCCAGTGTGGTGTTAGCACTCTATACTTTAGTTATTTGTACTCAATGCTTGAAGGTATTTTCAGTTAACATTGTGATGTGAACTGAAGGAAAAATGCCATCCTGTGTTTTTTTTTTAGACATTGTAAAAATTATACTGCAACTGTTAAAGACAAAAATGTTTCATTTCATGAGTAAGTAACACTATAATTATTTTTCAAATTATTTGTTATTTAATTTGGTTTTATTCCTACGAATGGATAGAGCGAGATGGATATAGTTAGATTAGAACGAGAGCACACCCCGGACACTCCACTAAAATTCCATACGTAAACGCTGCTGTGGAGCTACCTACTCTTCACACAACTAAGCAGATGTCGTTCGTACACACGCGTGAATGTGTGCGTTAGAGCTAGGGCTACTGAATTGTTTTATTGAATAGTTGTGCCCCTTGAGTTCACCTGGTGACGTAAAGTAGTCTATAAACTTGTTACATAAATAGAATGGAGCCAAATTATACTATTCTAATTAAAAGGGTGTTTGCACAGATTTCTAAATTGTTTCAGAAATCTGTGGGTGTTTGTATTGCCGCGTAAAATGAAACGAAACCGATGATAGATTAAATCAGGTACCTAGATATCTACATATTTCTGTTAGTAGGTACACATTCGCATTTTATTTTACACTTACCCATGAAGGAAACTTTATTCTTATTTAGACAATTCACATACAACACCATCTGACCCCAAACTAAGCAAAGCTTGTAACATTATAAAACCACGATATTGAAAAGTTTCTAATCTTACGTTATTTTACCATTAGGAAATTAAATAAAGCTTTTAATCTTGTACCGTTTTGTTGACGGACAGCCGTAAACAGCACAACAACCCACCATGATGACATTTCGTTAGGAATTAGATGTTCGATACCAGCCCTTCGTTGATTGCTCCTAGCGTATCCGAAACGGCCTGAGGGATGAGGAAGCTTGAAATTGACGGGGGGGGAGGGGGGTGGGGAGTGTCCGTTCTATCTATATTATCTATTCTATGACGAGTGTAAGAGAGATCCGATCTCCTACCGCCTAACTAAATCGGCTTTCTCTTTGCTATTGCGGTCTCTATCATTTCAACCGGAAAGAAAAGAGAGAGAAATATCAAAGGTAAGACATGTTTCGTTCGGCGGTAAGACCCCCCGATTAGTGTCATGGCAGCAGATTGTGTTGCGGTATGATGCTGTTTGCTAAACTTTTCCTTTCCGACAACCGATATTCTGGAAATGTTGTCTCTTTCTTCCGTGTGATATTTAAATACAAATGGAAGTGTAGGTATATGTGTGCAAGTTCCGCTGTGATTTATTGCATGATTGTTAGACTATAACGCTTCTATTTGTAATACTTCGTTGACGACGAACCATATTTATTGAGGTACACACGAACCATAGTCGAACGTCTGTTACTACTGTGAAAGTTTTTCGCAATGATTTCAATATATATTAAGTCAATGGAGTTTCCTCTTTCCTGGGACTGGGACATTGCCTTTTAACCCGTCAACAGCTTAGAATTTCTCCTGCGAAAGTTATGATGTCTGGTGCTGTTGCTCATTCACTACGAAACGGCTGAACGAATCAGCGGTCTACCGCCGGACAAAAACTGTCTTAGCTAACTTAGGTTTGATGTCTCTTTTCTTTTCGTCTGAAATGATAAAGATAGCAATAGCATAGCGAAAGCCGATTTATTTAGGCGGTAGAGGGCCGGCTTTCTATCACTTCAAGCAGAAGACCCCCGGGTCGAAATTTAGAACGAGTCTACGCTTGGATTGCCTTGATTTTGAATTGCAAATATCATTGTTAAAGCGCAGCAGCATAAGCAGCTCACTAAATGTTCCCACAGCTGGTACACGATGCCTTCTCTCTTGAGGAGAGAGTCAACGCCATAATCCCACCACGCTGCGCTGGCATGGCCCAGTGCGGGTTGATGGATAACACATGACCACGAAAGATTCGACGAACATGTTGGTTTCCTCACGACGTATTTCTTCACCATTTTAAGTTGGCATTACCGCACACGTTTCTCTTTTGCCGTAGGGGTTATTAAAACAACAATTTAGAAAGTACTAACTTATATTAATCAAGCGGGTGCAAATAATGTGCACTTCATTCGCCGTAACCCAACATACAAGGTAAAAAACGATTCAGGCTCACACTATTCATCTTTACTCAATCAGAAAATCACAATATCGGGATTATGAGTCGGTCAAAAAACAAACCATTAATACCAGTCAGATTATGGAATAATATTACGGGACACATATTTATTGTTTTATCAAATCGTTAAAAATCGACGAGGATACAGATAAACAAACTTGCGGAGTAAAAGGTTGTGACGTCACTTCTTCGTAAACAATGAAATAACGTCTCGAAACTTCTAAACACCAACTTAACTCTTGGTTTATGGCTTTTATTGTGGTTTAGCCTCACAATTTCGCCAATATCAAGTATAAATATAATATATAATCTAAATTTTTGAAGAAAAAACGGACGAGGCGTACGTCAAAGCCAATTCTTCTAAACACCACATCTTCATTTTTCGTTTGTGAAACAAAAGAAAAAATACGTTTACAATAATCTGACAGATTAGTAACTTTTTTTACGACATCGTACCTGTTTACGAACCGTGTTTGATCGCTGTTCTGTTCATGCATTTTATGCCAGGTAAATATGAACGAATTATTATTCTAATATCCTTTAGTACTCATTGTAATCGAGTAAGTATATGAGATACTTTCAAGTATGCTTAATGTGCGTAGGTAACTATAGTTAGTAAGTTTAGATACCTGCGCCTTCTGCCATAGCCAAAGTTCTGTGCAAAGGTGGGGGGCGCATCTAAGTATAAGCATTCTATATACTTACCCCACTCTATAGACATCAATGTTTGACTTAGCGGATAGTGCCGCATAGTTTAAGAAGAAATCAAGAACAGAAATTAATAATTTGGCTTAGTAATACATTTTTTTTATACATACAAGTTAAAATGAAATACCAAAATCTAGATTTTAAAACAATTATATTACTTTCTTAGGACAAGACACTGTAATCCAACAGGATTCAACTATTCCAATGCAGTTTCTTGCATTATATTCATGGGTAATCGGAAATAGACAAAATTGACACAAAAGTTTCTAATTGGGGGTAGACATCAAAGTACTCTCTTTTTACCCACTCACAGTTTTGAGACCATTATGCCCCCAGCACACGCCGTATTTGAAAGGCGCAGTGACGCGCGTTATAAGGATGATGCGTAGATGCCGTTTTTTGCGTTTGTATGGATTAACAAGAACAAAATTAAAAATTACCTCCCCCGATTACCTCAGATTTCTTATCTGTACAACATTCTACTAGTCAAGCCCTTTCATTTGATACCCATATTGAGGTAGTAGTGATAAAAATAATGTAATTCGCCATTTTGTGGTGGCGGCCATCTTGGATTTGAAATTTGTTATAGTGTATATTATGTTTTTATACAACCCCCTGAATATACGCACCAAATGAAAGAGCTTCATTAGTAGAACATTATGATAAATTTTAAATCTAACATGTAGGGGGTTTTAAAAAACATTTATAAGTTTTAAATTAAGGTAAGAGAGGGAGCAATAGCAAAGCGGTAGTAAGACAGGACATCATAATCGCCCTTATGTTGTTTAATAATAAGGTTTGCATTCTAATAGTCCCCCACAAGAGTCAACAGAAATGAATGCATTCCAGTTCCTATGCTTAACTTTTACAGTATATTGTAAGAATGTGCTTATAAATAGGTTATCGTCGCTTCTTATGACCCTTAGTGGGACCTTTGACAAAGCACCAATCGACAGATATTGCTTGACCAAGGATGTCTGTACCATCAAGAGCTTCCCGAGCACTCTGCAACAAAAACAAGTTCATCAGTAAAAAAGTGTACATGTAATTATTAAATATGAGTAACACTTTTGCCGAGTAACGAGTAGATACCGAGTTTTACTCGGCCCAATATTTTTTTTACCAAGTACTCAGTTCTATCAATTCTATTTGATAACGTTATTTTATTTGTTTTTTTTTTAAATAAGAAGTGACAAGACGATCAGGACATGTGCCTGATGGTAAGCAACATGCCTGCCACATAACAGCACAGTGACACGCAGCTATTGGAACATGAAGAGGCCAAATCATTACCTAGAACTGCACTGTGCTGACCACCCAGAGATCTAAGATATTATATCTCTAAGCCCAGTAATTTCTCTGGAAACATTGCCCTTCAAACCAGAACACAGCAATGTTTTCACATTACTATTTGGCGGTAGAATAACTGGCAAAGGTGTGGTACTTCCCCAGGCGGACTCTGCTAAGAATCCTACCACTGCAATATATTATTGATATATACCTATTATATTATAGATTACATAGTTTTTTATTTCTGTTTAATTGATAGCGTGTAAAACGTACAAACAGGTTATATTACTACTTACTATTCATTCATTAGTATAATTTCAATTTTGATTGATTGAGATTGTCAAAGACTTCTTAAATTAGTAATACTACTTCTTGATTAGCACTGTCATTTTAATTATGTCTACAAATATGAGGGTCAAACTGAAAGTTCTTAGAACTGGCCACTTATAAACAATATAATAAAAAAATAATTCTATAATTTGAAAATAGAACTCTTTGCCAATATTACTGAGTATATACTTCATTCATTTGTCATTTGTTTTACGATTTGGCGGCAAATTGAAAATTGTCTGTGTCACGTCAACATGAATTTAACACGAGAAAATTTTCGTGCAATGATTTTTTATGACTTTCGATGTCATTTAAGTCAATAAGAAAGTTATGATAGACTACGATTGGCCTTTCACGATGAAGCCCCATCTCGTGCGACTGTTTACAACTGGTTTAATGAGTTTAAACGTGGTCGCACTAATCTCACTGATGATTTACGTGAGGGACGGCCTTCACAGCGACGACTGAAGGTAACATCTGTGTTGTGCGGCGTATGATAGAGACTGACAAAAGAGTGACCTATCAGCAGATTCGGACAAGCATAGGCATCGGTATGAGTCAAGTGCACAAAATCCTACACAAACATTTAGCGGTCAGGAAGCTTTGTGCCCGGTGGATACCTCATAATTTGACTGAGGCTCAAAACTCCATCGTGGATTGGTGCCCTAAAATGATTGAAAGATTTAACGAGGTGACTCAAATGCTGTGTTCGACATACTAACAGGTGACGAAAGCTGGATTTACTGTTATGATCCTCAAACCAAAAGACAATCTGCTCAGTGGGTGTTTCCTTTCGAGGAGTTGCCAACTAAAGTGAAGAGAGATCGAAGTGCGGGAAAAAAATGGTGGCCTCGTTCTTTGGAAGGATAGGTCATTTTGCAACAATTGTGTTAGAGGATCAAAAACAGTTTCTGCAGAATGGTACACTACCAATTGTTTGCCACTTGTCTTGGAAAAAGTTCGAGAGAAACGACCTCGCAGTAGGATCCTCCTTCACCACGACAACGCCTCATCGCACACCGCCAAGCGAACGATCGACTATTTGGCGACATCAAACGTTGAATTACTGGGTCACCCGCCGTATAGCCCCGACCTCGCGCCTTGTGATTTTTATTTATTTTCAAAATTAAAGAAAAACTTAAAGGAAAGCGGTTTATGAATGCTGAAGAAGCGGTGGCTGCGTATCGCGATGCCATTGAAGAGACCCCTAAGGACGAGTGGGCAAAGTGCTTTTCCCAGTGGTTCCATCGCATGCAGCGGTGTATTGACGTGAATGGACAATATTTTGAAAAGATATAATAAAACTAATAACTGGCTAATGTAATCAGTTTTTGATTTTCTAAGAACTTTCAGTTTGACCCTCGTATTGCTAAAATAAAGAGTGACGAGACGAGCTGTACATGTGCCTTATGGTAAGCAACGTGCCTGCCACATAACATTAGAGTGGCAGCTATTGGAACATGAATAGTCCAAATCATAACCTAGTACTGCACTGCGCTCGTTACCCAGAGATCTAAGATGTTATGTCTCTGGTGAACTCGGCCAAGAGTCCTACCACTACATAAACCAATCAACTTAATCAATAACAACTCAAATCAACCAACTTTAATCATAAAACAGATAATATCTTCAACGCAAGAAGTATTAATCTGAAGTTAGTTACAATGTTTACTGAAATGATGACTAGCTAATTTCAGGGGGTCTGTTTTTAGTGCAACATAGAGTTCTCGCATGAAGACATCTTTAAAAATTTCTTTCATCATTTTTCCTTTCTTTAAAAGAATTATAAGTCCAATAAACAGATTTATTAAGTTTGATTTTTGAAATGAAAACTTCTTCTTACTTCTGCACCACATACAGATTTTCCAGGGGCTATGGCCGCAAGCGTCACGTTCGTAAATGAAAGGAATCTTCAAGTCGGTTGATCTAAATGGCCATGGTCATGGCCACGTCCTTCCGTTTCACCCGCGTAGTACTATCGGCAGTCCCTATGACTGCCAATTTTTTTTGACGCGACAACGTCTAATAAATCGACAATCGCTGGCTGCATGCACGAGAAAATGTCCCGTCACTCTCATTATACGCTTGCGCCGCATATATCAATGTTTTGTAATGACGTTGTCACGTTAAACTATCGTCCGTAAACAACAAATTTTTTAGGTGAAATATTCTGTAGCTGTGTAATTTTTAGTAGGGGAAAATCCTGTCGATTTCTCCTTACCGACACGACAATATCGGGCGATGGGCGTTCGTATAACTTTAAAGTGGAATAAGTTACCGGACTCATTATTCTCTGAGAGACACAATCTAGGACTAGGTACCTTCTAGGTTCTAAGTCAGCGAGCAGCATCATCGTGATCCGTAGATTACCATCAGGCGAGATGACCATGTGGTAAAAATTAAAAGGGTTAACGTCCTAACTTACCATAGCTTGCTTATAGGTTTCATATTCCACTAACGCGTATCCCTTCAAGAATCCGGTACGCCGATCCAAGTTTAGATGTATGTTTTTGATCTCTCCAAACTCTGAGAATTGATTCTGAAAACAGAGTAATTTATTTAAATAAAATGTGTAGTTTTTCTGCTGGTGTTCCACAGGGTGGTGTTCTACATCCACTTCTTTTCACAATCTTTATTCATTCAATCGCAAAAATATTAACTTCATCCTATCATCTGTATGCAGATGATTTACAAATTTATTGTTCTGTATTTTAGAGCAGGTCTTTTGGCCTCACTGAACTCAATGGTAATGCAAACGTTGATTATGTCCTTATTGCCAGAAGCTTTTTGTGGGATCCTCAATTAGCAGAGGTAACCCAAAAGATACATATATTTTTTTACAAGGCGAGCAGAATATATGCCTGATGTTAAGCAACATGCCTCATAACAAGACAGTGCCACGCATCTATTGGAACATGAAGAGTCCAAATCATGACCTAGCACAGCACTGCGCTTGTCACCCAGAGATCTAAGATATTATATCTCTAAGCCCTGTGATTTCTCTGTAAACTTTGTCCTTCAAACTGGAATACAGTAATGTTTGGTAAGCTTTGCACATTACTGCTTGGCAATAGAATAACTGGCAAAGGTATTTTCACACAGGTACTTCCACAGGCGGACTCTGCCAAGATTCCTACCACTACACTGAGATATTTGGTCCTGCTGCTTCCCTTAGGAGATTGCAATTTAGTTTTTTTTTAACTTTTATAGGTTTACACTTGACTGCCATCTCGCCTGATGATTTTCTTGCAATTTAGTTCCTATCTCTACTAAGATGTGCTCATAAAATCTCTCCTTTTTCTTATATTGGACTATGCTTATGGTTGCTACCTGGATGTTCCCAAAGTGCAATTACATAAACTTGAATAATTATAAAATTGCTTCATTTGGCTCATATTTGGTTTCTGGGCATATCTTCTTGGTCACACAAGGGTACAAAATGCTTCGAACTGAGAACCAGTTGAGTCACAACGTTACCTGTATATCCTCCTCTTGAGCCTCCTCATGTACATTGCTGACAAACAGGATCCATCCTTCAACAGACCTCTGTGGTCCCGGCGTGTTGCCATCCCCTTCAGGAGCCAAGCTGTCGTATCTGTAGACACAAAATTTGTAGAAAATATTGAGAACTAATAAGATCAATTAGATAAGCCAGTTTAGCTGGCTCATTCTTCTTGGACTAAGAACATTTACTACTCATGGACATCTGGACAGATTATTTCTCTTCAGTGTGGTTTGTTTTGTTATGTTGATAAATCTCAGAGATAAACAATTAATTGTGTTCAGTAAAAAAAATTTCAACTCTGCTCGCTGCTCTGACATATCTGACAGTGCCCAATCACCATGGACATGTGACTTTTGTAATAGACTCTACTTTTCAAGGCTCTGTAATCGCAAACCACAACTGAGCTGCTATTTTGCAAATGATGTGACTCAACAAGTCAAATCTTTATGAACCAGTTCAGAGTTACACATCTGCAGTTCAGGAACTAGCTTTATACATCGAGGTTGTATAAAAGCCCAATTAAGAGGGCAAGTATGGAAAAATACTAACTAAAGATAGAGGTCCATTAATGTTCAATACCTTCCTCTGTTCCCGCGCTCTGTGGCGCCGCCGCCCCCGATTCGTTACCAAAGCCACGACCCTTGCGTTTACGTGCCTTTTCCTTCAATCTAGCAATTCCCTCTGAAAGAGTTTAGACCATAATTAATCTAATTTATACAATGTAGAACAATTAGAAACATAACCTTAAAATACAATGTTATAATACTTTGGCTGGCTTTAAACACACTTAAATTGGATAATATATAAACTACAAGAATCGTGACAAAATTTGATAGATATATGATGGCTAATAGCGATAAATAACAGTAAAAGAATTTGAAAGTTAATTACGTACGCTCTCCGTCTTCGTCGACCTCAAATTCTTCGGAGTTTTCGATGTCTAGTACATCAGCCATGGTTTACAAAGCTTGCTTGCACGATGACACAACAGAAAAGATGAAAAACTTGTAGATTCAAAGTATAAACTGTACTATTTCCTGAAAATTAGGATTCTTGAATGTTAAGAAACACAAAATCTGCTCTGCGTGTCGCTGTCGCCCAAACAAACAATGTTGCCAGTATGCTAAAACAGAATTAAGCTATTGTAATAGTACTTGGCTAGTGCTGCCATCAGATATTGTAAGAACAGCCTTTAAATTAGATAATTTTATTTTATTGACATAGATTTATTACAGATTGTTTATTATGATAGATTATTCTATAAATTATAGCATAGGTAATAGAAAAGTTTATTATGCGTAAATGATTCGCTACAGTGGCTTATGCTAAAAAAAATTGTGTGCGCTTATTCCGCACGGCAGAAGTGATAACAAAAATATGAAATATTTAAATACTGCTAAATAAATCAATAATTAAAAATAAAAACGATTTATATACGAATTTAAAAATACCTAGTAAGCACAGCAACATGAGAGTAACATGCTGCCAAAACTCTCGTGTAGACTAGTATCCATGGCCAAAAATAAATTACAAACAAATTTTTACACGGGTCGGAAATAGCGAACGCGACACGCAATTTTTTTGGTTTTTTAGTACCTATTTACTATTTATTTATTTTATAGATATTTCCGCGACACGCAATTTTTTTGGTTTTTTAGTACCTATTTACTATTTATTTATTTTATAGATATTTCCCTAAAAATTGATAAATATGTTGTGTTATGATGTACTGTGACGAAAATAGGCATTATTTGTTGTGTTCACGTAGTGCTGTGGTAAAACCGTAATAATTACTATAAGCAAAACTTTTCTGCAATGGATGTGAAATGCAAATTTAATATTTATTTATTTATTTGCACAGTGTACATACATTTATTAAATAGATCTTATAGCTAAAATCTATAACTATGTGTACAAAGACCCTGTTAGGGTGTTGCAAAACAGGACGACAACACAGTTTCGTCCGAGAGGTGTAATTATAAAATGTATTAAACGTTTATATGAAATTATAATATTTCGTGACTGGTTCAATGAATGGGGTAAGTACCTAGAAGTTCATGTCACGATAAAAAGACATAAATATACTAAACAAACGGACACAACAGCGACGAGCAGTTGACCATAATATATTATCTTTCTCGCTCTAGCATCCCGAGTTCAACCGAAAATTATTATCATTCCCGATCGTGACGCTAGAATTCAATTCGCAGCCCACGAAAAATCTGTTGAGGCGCGCCAAAAGAAGTTTTCACTTCAAAAATGCATGGAAAATGAGCAATTACAGACGTAAAAAAATTGAGAAGATGGCGCCAATCAATTGCATTCCATGGCTAAATGTTTTAAACCCTTATAACCCAGTATAAATATTACTAAGGATCATAACTTATAACTCAAAAACTATTTCATATTAACGTGTCAAATTGCACATAAATTGAGACTTGCAAGAAACCAATATGTGCTCCAAATTTCATACCCATACCTCACTGTGGTTTAGGTAATGACGTCCTAAAATAGTCAATATTATCACTGTAACCTCATGTTTAAACCAAAAAGCAAAAATCCCGTTCCAGATGACCTAGATAGTCCAAATTTGGCATATATAGGGGACTACATAGGAAACAGTCTGAAACAAGTAAATATTTATCCCACCAAAAACATTTGTAAAAAACTAGCCAAGTTTCGATGGAGCTGTATATTTATCTCTAAAAAAGTAATGAAATCTAGACAAAGCCGTGCCAAGTCTAAAGTTCCTTACTGCAATTTCTTTATTATTATAGTTAATGTTGTGTGACTTGGCCGTTGAAGGGTACACAAGGGTATAGAACCAGGTGCTCCATGACACCATTGCACCAATCTGTAGCCAGAACAAAACGTTGATTCAATAACCAGTCATTTGTTTTTGTCTTACAATTTTCCCTAAATTGTATGTATCCTATGTGGTGTGAACAATAAAAAATTTCAATGATACTTACGTAGGTATGTGTAGGCGAGCCGCTGATACCCTTCAACGGCCAAGTCACACAACATTAACTATAATAATAAAGAGTCTCGTCAGTCTAAAAATCGAAAGTCTGACCTTCGATTTTTGACATTAAATGAGGAGGAGAGAAGAGGACAAACAAAGTTGAATATTTTTTCTAAAGGCGGTATGTAGATCTTTTGTAGTTTGGTTGGGCTCTTGTGTTTTCAAATAGAGGTACTCCAGATTTTCGATATTCCTAGTTAACTAGTTAACCTAGTAAACCCTAAGTCTGTACCAAATTTCAGCTCTCTGAGTTTATGGGAAGTACGAGTTCCACGGAGCTAATACAAAGAGGAGCTGCCCTAAGCACCTGTGCACTGTGATATTCAACTAGGTCCTGACGTCATCATGGTGGGCGGGGTCTAAGTTAGTATGCTATCAGCGTTCGTCAGGTCCACATGTGACGAGATTCGCATTTTAAGTGTGTTTTTTGAGTTTTTAACAAGAATAGGATGAAGTGTTGTGTTTTACTATGTCAAAGTTACTCGGACAGACGTTCTGATAATATGGATGGCATCACATTTCAATTGTAAGTAATTTTATACGTAATTAAATATAAAAGTTCTAGAACATTCTCAGCTTTCTGTGTTAAATTTCTACTACTTGGCACCAGATGGCGACACTTTTGGGAAGAAAATACATAAGTTTACGTATAATTTACGTATTATATTGTAATGATAATACGCAAATACCAAAAACTTTTATACACTTGGTCCTAAATACCTTTTAGTAGCTAAAACAGTACGTTTATAGCTTTTATTATGATATTATGAACGGGCCGCCATCTAACGTCATGTAGCATTAACTATTTTAAACGTAAGAAATATCCAGGGCCGTATTCAGAATTAAATTATTTTACCAACGAATGTTATATGTATGTTCGTCTTAGATTTCCACCCGATGATAATTTAAAACAGCTATGAATTACAAAATTTAATAGACCGGATTGGACACCAACAAAATACACAAAAACTTGTTCTTGCCATTTCAATGATGCAGACTTCATAGTAACAAAAAAAAGGTATAAAAAATAAAAAAGGGCACTTTACCTAGTTTAAAACTGAATTCATCGGTTTGTTTGGATGTTATTTGCGTCACCGAGTTTTAATTATTTTGGAAAAATTACTAGTTTTCCAAATTATTTTTTATATTACAGCTTAAAAGAAAATTACCAGAGCCTGTAAAATCATATGTAGACCCTACCACAAGTGATTTAAATGAATTTCCGATACTAAATGATTCGCCTAGAAAAAAGAAGCTTAAGCTAGATAGCTTAAGATTTAATACAAGAAGGTGTAAAAGATTTGGAGTTGGATAATAAATATATAAATATAATTAGGTATCTACGATATATATTCATGATTATTGTGACATAGACGAAGAAGCTTAATTTTTCGTTAAAGGTTGCAATGTACGTGCCTGCACATTTATTTTTGTTTGTTCATTTTTATTAACAATTAATGAAAGCATGTTTTTTTAATATCGTAATTTTATTCATTTACCTATAATTTTTTTTGAAGATTAAAGTTCTCAGTACGTCCCATCTCACTAAAACTTTTGACACCTAGTGGAAGGTAGCTGAACTATGTAATAACATCAACATCAACCTAAGCTAGTAGTTTTGCTATTAGCCGATAGATGGAAAATTTAGAAGTAGACGGAGCTTAACGCCCCCTCAATGCCCCCTCATCCCGGAAACTATCACGCGTCGTTTCATATGGAAATTTAATTACCACACCTCCTCTTTGTATTACCCTCCGTGACTAGTTCTATTTTGATGATCATGAGTGAGTGTCGTAAATGCGAAACTTTACCTTCGCTTAACTTCGGAACAAAATGACGTACAGACTTGAAATTCTGGATTTTAAGTATGTGATTATAGCTTACTAGATGACGAAAATTTCAGAGTTCTGGTCTTATCCAGAAGTCTTATTCAGTCTTATCTCAAATAGGGGCCTGAAAATGCAACGAAATGGTTCCAGTAAATGATGGTACGGCAGTGTTTGCTTCGCGCTCGACTTGGCGGGGGCACTGCCGTGCCCCCAGATAATTTCACTCAAAAATTTCAATTAATTGAGTTAAAACTTATAGTGCCTGTGAAAAATAGCATTGAGAAGCCATAATAGCCGGTCTTTATATGGTCACCGTAGGTCGAAGTACGTGATCTTCTAGAGTATAATACAACTTTGTTCCAAATTAAAGTAATTTTCGTACCAAAAGTAATGTCTCCCGTCACTAATATTATTGTAAAAGGAGACCCGAGCCAAGGTCGATTCTTAAATCATTACAATCTTTGGAAATCATATACAAACAGGATAGAGTCTCGTAGCTATTTGAACACAAAGAGTCCAAGTCAATGCCTAGCACTCCAATGCGCTCGTTACCTTTATTAAGCCCAAGTGACCCGTAATTTAATTGGAAACAGCTCGTCAAACTTGAATACAGCAATGTTTGCTCATGACACAGAATATTGCAAAATCTTCTCAAATTCTATCATGATTTGACCTCCTTCCAGATGGAAAGAAATAGACAATCTATTTAAAGAAGAAAATAAAATCAATTATTAATGATTTTTTGGTTTAATTTGGTACATATCTTTAATTTTTATCCATCTAAAAATTGTAATAAAATTTAGCAATGAGTGTTTTAAGCGAAGACTTTTGGGAAGGCGAAAAATTAAAAGAACATAATCTGAAACGTAATCCTTCGGCGTGGACAGTAAAATCTACAAGATCTAACTCACCGTCTGGTCAAGACATATATAACAAGTATGTGGAAATTGTTAATTCAAAATCGAACGTGTATAATGAAGAGAAGCAGACTGAGCAACTGGATCGACCGTTTGATTTCTTTGATGACGAGGAATTTGCTTTTGGAATTAATTTGTTGAACAACAATGTTGCTTGTGTTGGCGAAAACATGACAAAGCTCATACAAATGGGTGAGTTCTTGAAGTTAAACTTCTTTTGGTGCGTTAGGGAAATATAACAATCAGAATTTTTTTTTACTAGGTACTTGTGCACACCGTCACAAAAAACCAACACCCTGAAACCTGAAGTTAGAACATTTTAGAAAACATTGTACCCTATTAATGTTTATTGTACGTTGAAGATTCTATTCTATAGTTTTTTTTTGTGTGGTAAATGCGTTTACGTGCCGTCTATCGTATAGGGACACGGCAGGCGTGTGGGATTATGCGCGCGCTGGCAAAGCGGCGCGACACCTCCTCAAAGGATGTCCGTATTCTCAAGGGTGGCGTGCTGGACCTCCCTAAATTTTCGAAGTCCCAGGCTTTCCAGTGAAGACGGGATTCGAGCCATCAGAGTCGCAGGCTCGCTCGCCCCCGTGTCTGCTTCCGCCTCAGTGGTGTAAGTTAGAGGAGCGGTCTTACTCACTCCTCTAAATCACACGATTTCTTAGTTTCAAGCTTCTTGGCTAAAATGGTCGGCAGCAAGAGCTCCGTCATCACCACCACGGCTAGGGAAAGCTGTGGTTCCGACAGCCCCGGATCAAGGGGGGAAGGGGCACGCCGGGGTCCGTGCCCCGGGCGGCACGCCTGAGGGGGCGCCAAATTGAGCGACTCATCACCTATTTCAAGTCATCGTCGTAATATCCGATCCAATATAATTGATCATTATACCGGGAGGCATTTTCAGATTTTGCCCCGTCTAAAAAAGTATTGAAGATCCGGGGCTGGGTTCCGCCTCTGTGGCCCTTGTCCTTCCACTGAGCACTAACAGAGTGCTCGTGGAGGAGCTACATGTTACTTGACCGATTTGTCACTCTAGTAGCCTTCCCAAATTTACAAGTATCTTTCCCCAGCCTCTATAAGCGCTATTCAAGGGAGAGGAGCGTGAGTAGAAGCTCCCCCCCCGGCCATCGAAGCATGTAGTTGTGTGATGTGACTAAATTTACCCAAGTGTAATAAGGGCTATATATGGGTGTCTGAGATTAAATTTGTATCGAAAGGTGTGATTGTTTTTACGGAGATAATTAAATTATGATGGATCCTGGTTATTTCTAAACGAATCATTCCATTTTTTTTTAAATAAAGATTGAAGAGACGATCAGGACATGTGCCTGATGGTAAGCAACATGCCTGACACAAACATAACCGCACAGTGACACGCAGCTATTGGAATACGAAGAGTCAAAATCATTACCTAGCACTGCACTGCGCTCGTCACCCAGAGATCTAATATCTTATATCTCTAAGCCCTGTAATTTCTCTGGAAACATTGCTCTTCATACCGGAACACAGTAATGTTTGCACATTACTGCTTGGCGGTAGAATAACTGGCAAAGGTGTGGTACTTCTCCAGGCGGATTCTGCCAAGAGTCCTACCACTACAAGAAATTCCATTCTTTACTTGTCGTCTACATATCAATTTTATCAACAAATCATTTTCAATGTTATAGCAAGTTTTAATAGATGTTACGAAAATATCTGAAAAAAAAAAAAAGCTATTTATCAACTATTTACTGTCGTTTTCATTTAATATGTTATTGTTAACGTCGAATTTAAAATTCGTGCCCAATTTATGAATTTGTCAATGTCACAGAATCTTTACAGGAGAAAATCGTGATAAATTGTGGAATTTTTCGTGAAATTTTTGAAGACAATAGTAAATAATTTGTTTTCAGGAGTTAAAATACTGTTTGTAATTACACCACAGTGATGCCGGAATTTCAATTAACAGATTCCATTTTAACGTCGCTGAACGGTACGTAAATTCATCGCATAACAATGCGGTATCTGTTCGACGTTACATAATTTTTGTTTGGTTAATTTATTATTATTTGTCTGACATGATTGTTTAATTTTAGCCTGAAGACCCTACTTAATTTATTACAGCCGCTGTGACATTATTTTTCCTAGTATTCTAGTCTCTGATTGTGTAAGATGAAAAACGGGGACTCGTTCGAATTTGGTATATAATTTGGCTGTTTATTTCGTGTGAAAACTCATATAATGAATGAAAATAGTACCTAACTCGTTATAAAATGTACTAAAACTTGTTTATTACTCATATGAAATTTAAAACTTCCACTCATGCTGCTAATAATACTACGATATTTTTTTTATCGCGATCTTTTGTTTTTATGTTGATTTAACATCCGCTCATTTTACGCAACTGAATTATAACATTGTGTTAAATTGTGTATCTACTTAATGGGACTAGGTACATAGGTTATAAAAGCCAGGACAGGTATCCCAGCAATGAACTATGAAGAGAAGAGAACCCACTTAAACCGGGAAAAGTAGCAGGAAATGAAGGATCAGATTTTAATAAATTCCTGTATTATATCCACACAAACTTGAACTTTGATGATTTATGATACAGCCATGAACATTTAAAAAAGTCCAACATAGTCTCGCTAAAACAAAAACTGTGTCCATCGAGTCGGCCACATATTATGCATGTGTGCGCTGTCACATACAGGCTGACACGCACACATCAGTGGGTCATTACACGCGCTACTTGTGTATATGTATGCATGTCAGCCTCTCAGTGACAACCTGACAACGCACACATGCAAATGTGGCAGACTCTAGTGACACAGTTTTTATAGAAGAGAGACTTATGTCGGACTTTTTTATAAGTCCATGGATATAGCTAATTTGTTTTACTTCCCGAAACTTTAGTTGAAAATATATTTATTTTTTCATAAAATGCTCAAAAAAAATATATTTTCAAATGTTAAAGTATAATTTTATGTAATAATAACTATATTAATTTAATTAAAAATTAAATTATATAATTTATTGGTTTCTTATACGAGTTTGATATTAGTAAAAAAAAATCAACAGTTTTACTGGTAAAAGTTTGTCTTTAGGGATCTACATTGTGTCAACTCACTGTTAAATTGAAATTTTTGTCAGTTTATATCTTAGCAATGCTAAATTAAAAACTGACCTATCCTACTATAGGCTTAATCTATCTAATCTCATACTCAGGAGGTTCTCAAATTGGTTGTATGGTTTTTTTGTAAGTATCTTGTGTGATAACTCTGGCATTGGGAATCAATTTTGATGGTTCTGTTTTATGTTTAGTAGACCATACTTCAAAGGTGCTCCCATTATAAATTTTATCAAAATCGGTGTTTGGAAAAAAATTATTGGTACATCAACAAAAAGTAAAATTTGCTTTTATTTATCTAGACAACGTACCGATAGCTTATTATGAAATTTGACCAATCATCTGAATTTAATTTTAAATTGTCGCTTTTTGTTTTTTCCGAGAAAATATATATGCCTCTTTACAAGTACATATCTTTCAAAGTCAAAGTTCTTTAATGAACAATTTAGTTTCTTTAGTGTACAATTTACACGTTAATTTTAAAATTTCTTTCTGTGAATCTTATCAATATAAGTAACTGCAAATTGAGAAAGTTTTGTCATTAACTGTTGAAGACAGCTCATACAAATAATAAAATATCTTTAGTAGCAGTTGTCTTTGAGTTTCTCAGTTCTAGAGGCCTCAATACTACAATTGAATTTGGTTTTCCATTTTAACCCCCGACTAAAAAAAGGGGTGTTATAATTTTGACGAAGAAATATAAAGTTTAAAATTAAGCTGCTAACTTAATTTTTAGTGGTTTAATTCCATTAATATTTCTATTTCTTATCTTATTATTATTATTTTTTTCTTATATTTATATGTACATGTAGTTTAAATAAAACATTATATTTTCTTATTATTTAATGATAAAATTATCTCCTTAATATCTTCAATATATAATATAGAGCATACTCTAATTATAAGCTGTTTAAATAAATTAATAAAATAAATAAATTATAATTCATATAATAAATCTAAATAAATAAATTTTAAAATTATTTATTTGATAAACTCTATAAAAAATAGAATATTTTTTTAAAATATTAAATATACCTTACCCTCTATATATTTCACTTCAACCAAAATCATTAATTTTTAATAATTTTTGACCATAATTTAAAAAATAATAACTTAAACCATAAGTTCTTAAATTAGGTATAAATCATATTACACATAAAAAGGTTCTTATATTATATGTCATTAAATATTATATATTATGTGGCACCGTAGAGCTCAAACGGATGGGCCGATTCCGATGAGGTTTTTTTATTTGTAATTTAATATCCGTGCGGATGTTCTTAGCTATGTTCGGTTAATATCGATTCAAGATGGATGGATGGATTGACTAGTAGAATGTTGTACAGATAACAAATCTGAAGTAGTCAGGGGTTAACCAAAATTTTCAATTTTGTTCTTGTTTTGTGTTTGAATTGTGTATAAAATTGATTTGAAATATGGAAATACCTGTATTGACCAGGCACATATTATTTTGACTATTATTATGTGTGTTATGTTGTTTGCCGGCATCAAATTTAGTTTAGACAACAGAGTTGATACTAAATATAAAGCTTGAATAATCTAAACTTAGAAACACATCCCTTATGTACTTGGGTTCTTTAGTTACTTTTATTTTTTCAGTTTGGTTATGAGTTTTCAAAACACTTTGTGTGAAGAAGTGGAACATCTGCCATAGAAGGAAAAACTTGATAGATAGCTGATTTAAATTACACATTTACTATTATTATATACAATTAATGTACAATGAACAACTATAGAATTGTAAAAGTTATTATCAAATCCTACTAATATTATAAGTATGATTGAGCAACGAACATCCAAATGTTTGTTGCTCAATCACGTAGGAATGGCTGAACGGATTGGGTTGAAATTTGGAACGTAGATAGATAATAGTCTAGAAGAACTTATGGGCTACTTGTTATCCCTAAAACACTAACGGGGTCAAGGGGAACGGCTACTACGCGGGTGAAACCGCGAGGCGCTGCTAGCAGTGCGTATATGCTACGTTTTAATTACGGGAAAATAACGCAATCAAAAAGTACGTGAGTAATATCGCAAAGCACTGGGCGTTTCATCGCATGGTCTTTAGGTATATTAGTTTCCCACGGTACGGTAAGTTCTACAAGGACTATGCGTTTCGTAGCTCTAGAAAAAAGGAAAATATCCGGTCTGGATGACGAAACACCCACATCCTCTGGGATTTTGTAGTGCTTTTCATACGTGTCCATTAAAATAGTCCAATCAGGTGCTGTACCCAGGATTGAGTAAGGCTTGTTCCTGGAGTTTGAAGTTGAGCCTTCTTTTACAAAGTTAATTTGTCTTTTGTTTGTCGTCAATCCCTTTTGGGCTCTAGCTACTGAAAGGCTCATGGCTTCACGTATGATTTCAAGCACTCTGTCATGACGCCGTGAGTAATGACCCCCATTGAGGAGCACCTTGCATCCCACCAATATGTGCCTTGCTGTACATATCGCCTCTCCACAAGTATAGCAACATTTTTCAGAGGCTTTTCCCCACCTTACCAAGTTACTCTGGTCAGGGAGGGTCATTTGGAATGCATTTAGATAAAATTTTAATAAGGCAGGGCACCAGTCATAGATCAAGGTGCGCCACTTTAGAGCTAATGGGATACAGAACTCACCTATGGTTAACCACTCACTTTGCATTTCTAATTTCATAGCGTGCACTTTGTAACCGTCATTTTCGTCTTGTTGTAGAAAGGTTTTTACCATGTCTTTTCTTTCTCTTTTCCTTTCACTTTAAATGATAAAGACAGCAATAGCAAAGCCATAGCCAATTTACTTAGGGGGTAGAAGGGTGGGTCTGATCGCTCTTGTGGAAGTGTCATATTTTTGTCAAGGCACATTTCAATTTCAATGTTTTGTTAAATCCTCAGCTCAGGAGCCATGGCCGGACAATGTGAAGTTATTCCAGCCTTACGAAGTCGAGCAGATACTGTTGCCCGACAATGCCAGCTGCCTCGCTGTGCAGGCATTCTTGAAGGTATGACATGTGCTAATCTATACAGTGTTTTATATTATAGAGTGATGGGCAGGGGGGGGTAATGGTGTTATGACTTATGACCCCCTGACCCCCTCCCTGGGCTGGGTCCAGTACCTAAATGGATCACTGATTAAAAAGCATGCATGTACTTATTCGTTTTTTTTAATACGAAATTCAAAAATTAAGGTAATTAAGTAAGGTCTTGAATGAAACCGCCTAAATTAGGGGGGTGGGACAACCTTATGGAATATTTCCTGATATTGAAATTGTTATTGGTTTTTCGTGCGAATTTACAGGAACATTAAATATTAATTTAAAATATTTTCGCGTAACTCCGGCAGCTAAAATCGAATTGGGAGGTTCAAGACAAATCCTTTTGACCAATCCACAGTAGCAGAATCCTCAAATTATATTTAAATTATCATTTTCAGATGTGCAACCTCCCGTTTGAAGTGGAGATGCGCTGGAACGCTGAGTTCATGTCTCCGTCCGGTCGCGTGCCGTTCATAAAATGCGGCGCCTTCGTCGTATCGGAGTTGGAGCCCATAGTCCAGTTCGCTGCCAACAAGGGTGTCTCTCTGTGTGGGAAACTGTCATCCGAGGAGAAGGCGGAGATGAGAGCTTATATGAGCCTGATTACGAATGTGCTGGTCAATGCTGAGGTGAGATTTTGAAAGATAGAATAGTAATTTACGACATTGGTAATTACTAATTTACGGCTGGTCTAGACGGGAGAACGGCGACTTTATTTTTACTTCAAAGTTCAATTCCCAGACGCACCACTGTCTTTTCGAAGTCATGCGTGTATTAACGTTAAAGCTAACGTTAAACGGTGAATGAAAATATCGTGTTCAGTTCTTGGTTTCTGGCTGGACGAATTTGTCGCTATTCCGCCAGTGTCCGCTTCATGATAGCTTCGTAAACGGGAACGTGTTTTAAATCGCGGTAATTACGAAAGCTGCAGACGGAGGGTTCAAAAGGAAACTAGAATTGTTTAGAACGAACTTTACTATACTTAAACTCACATTAAAATATATTAAAACTATTTAACCTAGACGCGAATGCGTTCGATATGAGAACGACACTTACATCTTAGGATATTAAGCCTATCTAACTTAGGTGCGAATGCCTTCGACGATCGAACGACACTGATTTCTTTATTGAAATTAGCTCTAATGAAGGGTTATCTGGGTCACAATTTAATGAGAAGCGTCAGCGAATTGTAGTTCACACGAGGCGGGTTATTGCTACCGCCGAGTTCTGTTGAATTTGCTGACTTGAGCCTCGTGCTGGAGTGGAGCTCACGTTGTGCGGACATGTGTAGGTACTGGTACGTAACACCTCCCCCTTCAGAACAGCGACTATTTTAGAACTTTGGGATAAAATATCGCTGGTACGGAACTCCTGGCTCTGGATTTCTTAAGATACTGAACTTGATATAGGATTGTCGTCTTTTTTTCTATCGTGATTTCATGTCATTTGCTCTCAATGCTGGAAATAGGAATAGTCTCTTACTTAGTGTAGCGTATCTTGCGGACTTTATGGTGTAGATGTATTTTTCATTAGTCTTCGTTCTTTGGAATTGTACTTTGCTTCTGAGTCACAGAGTAGATTTATTTGTGCTTGCAGTGCAGATATTTAATAGTTGCTGTGGTTCCAGCAATTTTACAATTAATTCGAAGTATTTGCTTGTAGTGCACATACTTGACAATTGCCGTGCTTGCAGTAATTTTTCAGTTAATTCAAAGTATTTGCTTGTGGTGCAGACACTTGATAATTGCCGTTTTTCTAATGATTTTACAATTAATTGCACATTTCCGGGACGCCGAGCCGTGGGATCCCCGAATTTCAAATCAAAAATCTTGATTAGTAGTACAGAAATTTGATATTTCCTTTGATGCTAGTAATTTTGCTATACATTTGAAATTTCGTGTTCTTACTCGCAAAATCGCATTTTTCACTGAGTTTTAATGCATGCAATTGCATTTGAAATTTCATATTGTGCGTTTCTGGGTCCCCAAGTTCTCTGGGATTGGTCCACATCTTTCGTCGTCACATGTTTTTGGATGTTGCGCGATGCTGGGGATAGTTTGTCCCTTTCCCATCTTCATTTTTTTTTTTTATGTTTATAAATTTTATTTCTTACTTTACTTGATTATATTCTGTATTCTGATTCCTCTTGCGTTATCGGTTTCTGGATAACCCCCGCTGGAGCTTCACGTAGATTCTGGATGCCCGGTTCGACGTTGAAAGTCTATCAACGTTGTTGCCGCGGTCTGGAGGCGAAGTTGGCGATCCCGAAGCGCGACGCGTTAACCCGAGACATCCTACCGACTGCGCCAATTACGAAAGCTGCAGACGGAGGGTTCGAAAGGAAACTAGAATTGCTTAGAACGAACTTTACTATACTTAAACTCATTAAAACTATTTAACCTAGACGCGAATGCGTTCGATATGAGAACGACACTTACATCTTAGGATATTAAGCCTATCTAACTTAGGTGCGAATGCCTTCGACGATCGAACGACACTGATTTCTTTATTGAAATTAGCTCTAATGAAGGGTTATCTGGGTCACAATTTAATGAGAAGCGTCAGCGAATTGTAGTTCACACGAGGCGGGTTATTGCTACCGCCGAGTTCTGTTGAATTTGCTGACTTGAGCCTCGTGCTGGAGTGGAGCTCACGTTGTGCGGACATGTGTAGGTACTGGTACGTAACACGGTATTACATTTATTTATTTATTTATTTATTTATTTAGGAATAACAACAGGCACAAAGTCATATCTTAAACTTAAAGTAGTTATAAAAATAGCTTTTTAAACTTCGTGCCCAATAATAGCCATACTCAACTTATATTTATAATATGTAAGTTGACTGTTAATGGGGCGCTTTCAAGAGGCAAAAATACCCGTCAAACACAGTTCCCAACTTCGGTGTAGGTGGCGCCACTGTTTTATTTTATTAGAGGAATTTCACAAAAAGCAACAGTGGCGCCACACTTGGCAATATCTAGAACTATCTCTGACAAGCCCCTCCGCGTCCGGAGGTTAGGACATTATCTAATATATAAAATTCTCGTGTCACAGTTTTTGTTGCCATACTCCTCAGAAACGGCTTGACCGATTTTGATGAAATTTTTTGTGCTTATCCGGTATCTATGAGAATCGGCCAACATCTATTTTTCATCCCCCTAAATGTTAGGGGTAGTCCACCCCTACATTTTTATTTTTATTTTTAGACAAAATTTTAATTTCTATTTTTTATGATACAACATACAACAATACATACAATCCTCAATTTTCACCCTTCTACAATCAACCCCTATTTATTAATAGCCATTTTAGTAATTTAATCATTTTTCATCCCCGGTCGACAACTGATCAATCGTCATTTAATTAGTTATCCCCGCCAGTTGTCTACAGGTGTCACTTCTGAACCAGTAAGCAGCACGATAATTTGGGGATCAAAAGTAGCCTGTAGCATATTTATAGTTTGAACACGCTAATCTCGGGAACTACTGGATCGATTTAAAAAAATCTTTGACCGTTTTTCTTATGTACGTAATCCTTGAATGCTGTAGGTTATAAATATGTACCAAGGGCGAAGCCGGGGCGGGCCGCTAGTAGTCTATATAAGTTGGTTCATCTAAAACAAACAAGGAACAGAAAACATCGTGAGGAATATGACATGTACCTAGGCTAATCTTTCGAGGCCATGTGTCATCACCAACCCACACTGAGCCTGTGTGTTAAATTATGATAGATAGATAGAAAGTCTTTATTGCGATACAAACAAATTAAAATATTACAAATAAACACTTATTAACTAGTGCCACAAGTGTCGGCCTTATTTCTAAGAGCAATCTCTTCCAGGCAACCAGCACATTATGATATTGATTTAATTCACAATAGGCAGTGCTATCGCGTAACATACATCATCTCATCTTCAGCCACAAGACGTCCACTGCTGAACATAGGCAACTCAAGAACCTTTTTTCCCCATCGGTTGTCAGTTCTGCGAGCGATGTGGCCTGCCCATTGCCACTTCAGCTTGCTTACTCTTTGAGTTATGTCGGCCACTTTCGTTCTTTTGCGAATATCCTCATTACGGATTCTGTCGCGCAAAGAGACTCCGAGCATAGCTCTCTCCATAGCTCGCTGTGTGACTTTGAGCTTCGTTATGAGACCAACAGTGAAGGACCACGTCTTAGTTCCATAAGTCATCACTGGCAACACGCACTGGTTAAAGACTTTCGTCTTTAGGCATTGGGGTATTTTGGACTCAAAGATGTGCCGAAGTTTCCCGAACGCTGCCCATCCGAGTTGGATCCTTCGCTGGACCTCTTTGTCGAAGTTGGATCTACCTAATTGGATATTTTGACCCAGTTAGACGTATTCGTCAACAACTTCGAGTGTGGTATTCCCAACAATAACCGGTACAGGTGAGACATGAACATTTGACATGACCTTCGTCTTGTCCATATTCATCCTCAAACCTACCTGTTGGGATACTCTACTGAGGTCCCTGAGCATATCACCGAGGTCCTCCATAAACATACATACAAAAATAAAAAATAAGTACAACCGAATTAAGAACCTCCTTTTTTTATTGGAAGTCGGTTAAAAAGGCACCTTAATCCAGTCACTCTATGCTTTATAAAAAAAAATTGGCAGTCATAGGAACTGCCGATAGAAGTGAAAACTTAGCCCAGAATTTGATAGCTCGCTTTGGAAACTATGCGGTTGAAACCGGAGGGCGTGGCTATGAGCATGCCCATCTAGAAATGCGTCAGTCCAATGGGAAATGTTGACATATTTCAAGACGGCCAATGGGAAACGCTGATGCATATCTATGTAGATGGCCAATGGCCATGGTTCCGAGTTTACCCTAAGATTTCTTACCATTCCCGAACGTGGCGGTAGAATGGGCGAACGTCACGGCCCACAAAAAATATGTCTGTGACGCGCCAAAAAAAGTTTTCACTTCAAAAATGAAAATTATTACTGCAAATGTAACTGGAGTTTCAACCGCATTCCACGGTCTTTTTCGCGGGCCTCGGACCATGTTAGCTCAAAAAAATACCCAAGCGTCTCCTTTATCTTACATTCACGTCCACAGCTCTACATATCGTGGATAGACGACAACACATACAACGCAGTGACGAAGGTCCGAAACTCGTCCGTGTACCCGTGGCCGCTTGGCTGGCTACAGACTCGCGCCAAGAGGACCGCGGTCGCCAAACGGCTGAAGGCTCTCAACTGGGGGGACAAGACGCTCGACCAAGTGTTGGCAGACGTGAGTACTCTGTAACAAATCATTTATGTATACAATTTGTGTGCTCTTTCTTTTGTTTTTATTTTTTATTAATTGACGTGTAAATTGTACATTTATGAATAAAGTACTTTGACTTCATTTTAACTGGCAAGATAGTAACAGGCGACTTTTTTTTTCTTTACTTTTAAAGGTTTACACTTGACCGCCATCTCGCCTGATGTTAAACGATGATGCGGTCTACGATGGAGCGTGTTTACGCTCCATCGTAGACCGCAAGAAGAAACCGAACTAGAAGAAACCGATTCACTCTCGATTTGAAGACACAAAGATTGTAACTATCGGGAAAAACCCTCTCTGGCAACGTTTCCACAGCCTTGACGTTCTTATCACAAAAGTAGAGTCAAATCTCTTCGTTCGTGTCTTTGGAACATCAACCATGAAACGATGTCGCTTTTTCGAGCTACGAGCATTCCGATAGAAAAAAAGGCAACGTGGTATTAGATCGTACAAATCAGTCGCACATTCTCCGAAGTGTATCCGATAAAAACCCGATAAGCTAGCAGTTTTTCGGCGATGTTCGAGACTTTATTGTGCTCTGGTAATGCGAGCGACACTACTTTGCGTGGCGATCGGAATCGGCCATTTCGAAACGGAATTATTGCCAAGTTTACGAAAATAACATCTCATTTCTCATTGATACTGTAAAGGTGACAGTTTGTCGTTGTTCGGTTTCAGTTTTTATACATAATTAACGGAATTAAAGTCACATGTAAATAAATAAGTATAGATTTTAATTACATGTAAAACATGGTATGTACTGCTTATATGTATGTATATGTATGAAGTGCCCAAAAACAAGGCGACGGGGTATTAGATTTTTTTTTTAGTGAAAAGCCACTTTATTGTGGTCACGTGATCGAGTGACGATACTTGGCGTGGTGATCTATCAAAACTTTAGTTTCGAATAGAGCGGAGTCCGTTCAACTCTTTGGCCACTTACTTTCACAATATGATTCGGAAATTAAAGTCTGCCTAGTTGGCAACTTGTGTTTTGACTTTTAAATAAAAACAATCGTTTGGATGATACCTAAAACCTAATGCTAACAGAGACTGAGAGGGTGTTAAAAATAAGAATGTCTTTATTGTATAAAAATGTTACGATGTTGTAATGTTAAGGTGCGTTACGACGGGGGTATAAAAGCTTTAAAAACTGCGTTACATAATACTTGAACGCTCCCCCACAGTAAGATTGCTTAGGGCATTAAGTTACTTGAATCCGGCACTGGCTTCTCATAATAACTTGCTCATCTAGCACTGCGTGCTGTTATAAATTAAATTAAATAATACAAAAAATCTATAGTTAAAAATCATTGTAAGACATTCAAATCATATTTCTTTCCTTCACCTTCACATTTCAGGTGGAGCAATGCTGCAATTCTTTAAGTCAGCGGCTTGGCGAAAGAGACTACTTCTTCGGTACCACGTAAGTATACCAAAGTAATTCGTTACTTTTAACTTTTCAAAACACGTTATTTAATGTTAAACACTGAATGAATTGAAATTGCCATTTTTTCATAAGACTACTGTTAGGAATCGGAAGAATATTTTTATAGACCTACCGTAATTTTTAGAACTGATACGGCTTTGTACCATAAGTTCGGATTATGATTTTGTATATAATCTTAAAAACTCCTCTAGAATAATGTACAGGACATAAGTGCAGTGCATAAGTGAAGTGCCGCAAGAAAGGTGTAAGATGTGTTTCATATTTTAAAAACAATCAACATTAACACGTTAATGTGTTATTTTTAATGCGAAAACTCACTTCACGTATTTAACCGATTTAACACTATCTCGAAATCCTGACATTTCCTGATAGAATCATCCTTCCTCCACTAGTCCGAGCCCCCTGGACGCGTTGGTGTACGGTCACCTTCGGGCTCTCCTCTCGGCCAACGAACCCAACGCGGCGCTATTTATCAAGGCACCGACCACTTCATTCAAAAACCTCCACGTTATATACGTGAGACGATAATGCGCGTTTTTCCAAAACCCCCACACCAAAAAAAAACGTTCAGCTAAATTGTGCACATTTCTAAAACCCCAAATGAAATAAGTAAAGCGAATTTGCGTAAAATACGCAAACTACCCTCATATTGTTTTTTTTTAATTCGCAATTTCATTACAATAACATAATACCTATAAAGGGGTTCCAAAAAATGCATAAGCTCTGTTTATACACAAAATTTCCAAGTTTTTGAAAAATGTTCGAATTAATTTCGAGTATTTGTGTTAAAAAGTGATGTGAAAAAAATCAATCATTAACACGTTAATGTGAGATTGTTTTGAAATATACGAAAACGCATTTCACGTTTTAACGCTATACTATTCCGAAATCCTATATCTATCCTTTTTTCTCCTGATACAATCCTTCCTCCTTTAGTCCGACACCCCTGGATGCACATTAACACGTTAATGTGAGATTGTTTTGAAATATACGAAAACGCATTTCACGTTTTAACGCTATACTATTCCGAAATCCTATATCTATCCTTTTTTCTCCTGATACAATCCTTCCTCCTTTAGTCCGACACCCCTGGATGCACTGGTGTACGGTCACCTTAGGGCTCTCCTCTCGGCCAACGGACCGAACGCGGCGCTATTCATCAAGCCACTGACCACTTCGTTGCTACGACACGTCGTCAGAATGTGTGACGCAGCCGATATGAAGCTAACGGTACCTTTTTTGACGACCTTACTTTGTAGTAACGTTAGCAGCCCCAGCGATTTTACCGGAGTAGTTTCCTTAATTTTGTTTCGTTTATTTTCTCGCGAAGACAAGTAGCCTTACTAATAATTGTGTGTGAAATTTGGAACAGAATACTTAACATATGCTTAAGTATTTTGTTACATTTGCCTAGTGCAGAGTCTAGGGTACGCCACAAAAATATTTTTCTTTTTTGTCATCTTGTATTTAGATGAATATTATGTTCATATGTACTTGTAACCTTATAAAAAAATAAATAAATAAAAGTAAATAAATAAACAAATTTCAAACCGAGTACGTACGAAAAAAACGCCTGTTTTTCATCGCGCGTTTTTTATCGTGAAGAGAACGAGAACCTTTTTGTGGAATAAAAAGTAATCTATGCGCTATTCCAGACTATAATCTGTGTTCAATTAAATTTCAATCAAATCCGTTCAACTTTCCGACGTGATTGAGCAACAATCATCCAAACTTTTGAATGGATAGTATTACTAGCAGTACCACGCGGTTTTACCCTCGCAGTTGACTGCAGTTGCTGTGTTTTACTATTTTGATTTGTACGGAATAAAAAAAACTTGGTATTCTGATTTAATTCTTATTTATCCTGTAAGTGTTGCTGGTACTGGAGATGAAATGAAACCACGTCACTGTATAAACTGCTGGTTATATTGATCTTAACTGTACAAGTGACGCGGGGCGAGAGACTAGCTCGCTCTCCGCTGTCCTCCACTTATATACTATAACTGGCACGTACACGTACGTGCTCCTACAATCCTACTAACAAGATTCATAATCCTACTAATATTTACATCCAGTTATTGCCAGTTATGCTACTGCCAAGAAGTAATGTAGAAGTTTCCAGAGAAATTACAGAGGTTAGAGATATAACATCTTAGATCTCATAGGTAATCTCGTAGGTAATGATGATTTGGACTCTTCATATTCCAATAGCTGCGTGTCACTGTGCTGTTATGTGGCAGGCATGTTGCTTACCATCAGGCACATGTCCTGCTCGTCTCGTCACTCCTTATTTAATGTGAAAACACAATATTCCTTTCCCACCATCCATTAACCCTCTCCTCCCCAGCCTCAAGAAGAGTACCTAATATCGCAAGCGTTCAGTTTCACGCGAACGCGGCTGAGCGCCGAACGAACAGCGAGCGAGCGTAACACTCGCATCAAACGGTCTAGGCTGTGCGTTCGCGCCGCAAGCAAAGAAACCATTGCCAGTGCCAAAACAGGCAAGGAGACCGGTTTCAATAAAGAAATCATTGGTAAATTTCCCCCTACTTGTAAAGTAATCCTAGAGAACATGTAGTTTTCAAACTTTTTCACTCATATTGTAAACACAAGACCAACAATGGCAATATAAAATTATATTAAAGTAGCGGCTCGCCCCGGCTTCGCCCGTGGTACATTTTTATTTCCGGTAATTACTCGAATTTTGCTCCGTAAGAACCATCCTTGGCCTTCAACAAACATCATAAAAGAAGAATTGGCCAAATCGGTCCAGCCGTTGTTGAGTTATGCGCTTACCAACACATTTTGCGATTCATTTTTATGTTTTAGATTATTTGATATAATGACAGTATTTATATAGAATAAAATACATATGTACCAATATTAATTTTGATATTTTTTAGTTTAACTTACTTTATGATCATTCAAAGATGGTTGGGCAAATCCATTTTAAAAGTACGAAATTATTAGAAAATGTATTTACCATTAGATAACCCATTCAATTTCAAGTTACTTTTGTTATGAAACATAAGTTAATAACATTGTTATGAAACATAAGTTTCCTAAACGCAATATATAATATAGCCATACAAACTTTACCCGCGACGCATAGAAAATACGACAGTGTGACGTCACGCTTCTATAGTGATTTGTATGAAACGATTTTAAAATTACAATTTTGGACTCTCCCAGATTCCAAAATTGTCATTTTAAAATCGTGATATCACGGAAAGTTTTTAAGATAGGTAACAAAGTAATTCTTTCACATACATTACTGTATTTCGGTTTGAAGGACAATATTTTCAGTAAAGTTACAGAGCATCTTATCTCCGAGTGATAAGCGCAGTGCAGTACTAGGTAATGATTTGGACTAGGTTATGGGCAAACATGTTGCTTTCCATCAGGCATAATATATGTCATGTTCATCTCCTTATTCTAAACTCTATAGCTATAGCATAAGAAAATAATACCAAGGGCGTCAGTTGCATTCTATAAAATAAATCATAACAGTTATAGGTTCACGAAAAAAAATCGTTGTCGATAAAACACACTGCGTTTTCCCATTCCATCATATAGGTAGGTACAAAGTCCACGTCACGCACGGCACGACCAATCAGAGACACCTAGACGGCTCCGGCGTACGGGCGAAATTGAAATCGCACAAAAAACATAGAAAATTACTCTCTGGGATAGGTACTCTATGCACATGACTTACTTACGAACTAAATTATTATTTAACTACCCTTATATACTACGTTTCGAATATCATCCCAGTTATGTAGGTTCCAATATTGATAGGATTCTTATATTTCACTAAAATAAATGTAGTATTTGTGCCAACGAATCACCGTAAAATTGTAAAAAGGTACCTATTGCTTCTTTTTTTTTTATAAGGCGGTTCAGATCATAATCTAACGAGGCGTCGTCAGATTTATAACCTATTGTTCGTTCATGATTTCACGCGTTAGGTTATAATTTGATAATTTAATATTTGCAATATTGCGGAGACAAATATATCTAACACATTGTTATACATGAGTGGAGGGGGTATCGGGGTATACGTCAATCGCTCATTGTAGCGTTAGACGCAGCGCGGGTCGGACGTGCGGCCTGTGCTTAGAGTGCCATGTAGTGTATACCCACTCAGTACAGATGTATTCCACATAAAATAGAGTACATAGTAAGATGTTCATCTTTGCAAATGATCTGTATATTATGCCAAGAAACTGTCATATTGAATCAACAATAATTATTATAAAATAAATATGTTCAGTACAAAAATAGTGTAGTGATTAGTTTATTCAGTAGCAAATACTACAAATACTGTTCCAACTGCAGGTTTCAAACCATTCGCTACCAAGCAACTGACCGTAACAACGGCCAAAGACGGTTCCGTTACCTGCAAATACGACGAACAAAAAAACTCTCCTACCCTCACTATAAAACAAAAAGAAAGTTACAGCATAACTAACGAAATAGTCGAAGACGTAATCGATAAAGTCGTTGAAATATCTTTCGTGAACGTCAAATACGAAGACAAGAACGATTTCGAAATCGTCTACCCTCAAGATGAGAAATTTGCGAACGTAACTCTCAAAACTAATGAATATTTGGGTACGATTGAAGAGAATGACATCAATGAGACAGTCATGTCGTTGGATATGACTGAAGATATTGTTCATGTGTTAAATGGTGATGAAGATGAACATGTATTTGATCAAGGGCACGGTATCGATCACAGTATTCACGTGATCAATTACGATGATCATGTGATCGAACATGCCAACGAAAAGGCCGATGATCATGTGACCGATGGTACTTTGACCGATGATGATCCCGATGTGATTCACGATCACGGTACGGGCGATGCCAGTGTGATCAATAGTGACGTCTTGGATAGTGAGGCGCTCGTTAATGATCGATTTTTGAAGGAGAATAATTTGAATAGGAATGATAAAGATGTGTTCTTTCTTTCTATTGATTCGGACGTCGATTCAAGGTATTGATTGCAAATTTGTGTCGTATGTAGCTTATGTATAAAGTGTAGATTCCGTAGACCGTAGTCTATCAGTATCTGACATGAATGTCAGTTAATGAAGTGTTCCTTTTACGAATTGATTTCCTTAGATAGACACTTTTTTTAAAGGTGCCATAGTTGAATATCTATGAAAATAAAGTTTTGGTCCTTAACGTTTTTTTTTGTTTTCTCACAACTCCGTCATTTGTTGAAATTGTAATGTAAATTTTGTTTTTTTATTCGAAGCCTATAAAAATTCCCTAAAAATTTTTTGTTGTATGATTATTTATCTGAATTTATCGTAAAATTATTTAAAAAGAAACAATCATCCAAATCCCGTAAAATTCTAAATACATGTCGGTTGTCGGTTTCTCCACGATGTTTTCCTTCACCAGTTTTAAGTCAGTGGCATTACGCACATGTCTCCGAAAAGACGGTGGTGCTCGTGGGATTCTAACCGGGGCGTATCGGCAGTTGCCGTTCTCCCGACTAGACTAGCTAGAAGTAGTAAATGATTTATCATTGTTTATTTTAATTCAACAGCAAAAATAGAACTTTGAAGGAAGATTACCTGACAATGAGCAGCAGTGGACTGTCCAAATCGTTAGACAAGACTGATATACCTATCTCTTCAGGTTCATTTCTTTTTAATTTTTTTGCGAACCATACATTTTGTTTTCCATTTTTTTTTTAAAAGGTGGTATTACTTAGAAATCTCATGTAGGCGCAATGAGTTAAAAGTTCCAAATTTTAAAGGGATGTAATAGCCCACACACAGTGAGAAGGTCAAATATGTTTTAAACCTGAACAAATTGAGCAGATTAACATAAGTACGCGTTGTTAATTTATTTGCCGAATAACTCGGGTGGAAAATGGTCAATCCAGTCCGACTTAAGTTTCGACCGCATTTACCGGTCATTTTCAAGGAGAGTTTCATACATTTTGTTCACGGGCCTGTGGTCTACTAGACATTATTGGCGTTTCTTCTAAGATCAAAGGCGATGAACTACTAGTAGTATTTCTTTATATTGTGCTGTTAGCGAGCAGGAGTGCTCAAGATATACACGCAATTCCTAGAGACGACATAAATTTTACTTTATAAACTGACCTCTAGGATTGTCAGGAATTCTTCGGGCGAGAAGTTAAATCCGTTCACTCTATAGGGATAGCTAAAAAATAAGTTTTAAATTCTGTACACTTTAGGGTTAAAACGAACAAAATCTATTACAGATTCTAAGTCAACCCTAAAGTTTCCAAGCGACGAAGAAATAAGCGTTGAAAATTTGCTCAAGTATCTGCGCGAAAATAATGCAACTTACGGACATAACTTCGGAAATTATTTAGTTGTTGCAGATATAGACTGAACAAATGTTTACTGACGATAAATTCTCAAATTTTTTTTTGTTCAAACTGTACTTTATCGAAATTTATATTGCGTTTGTTGATGTATTATTAAAGTGTATTTAGAAAAGATAACGAAAACGTGTTTCATTTTACTGTTGGTTCTTAAGAACGCATACAAGCGATGTATGTAATTGGTTGATGCAATTTGCTACCAATACGTACATAAAACCTGTATGGTAACTGTGTCTTATAGCATTAAAAATATACACACAGATTTCACTCGTAGCCACAACTAATTGCTCTGTAAGTCGAAGTAATGGTAATAGACTATTTCGATTACATCAGAGGCCTTAATCTACCATTTCTCCCGAATAAAGTATGTGCACGACGGTCTCTTTAGTTTGTGTATATAAAAGTATACTTATGTAAATAAAGTGTGATACATCTGTGAGCCGTGGCATTAGGAATTCGCCCTCGTAAGAGATGATATAATATAGAACCTCTTACGAGAGCGAATGTATAGGAAACTCTTTGGTTTTTACAATTTTATTCCAAATTTAAATTTTCATCGCATTTTATTGAGTGTCTTTTGTTTTTCTCAGTTCGAAAAACGCGGCTCTAGATTTCACGTCACAGAATTAATTGAAATTCGTTTTTGTTATTATTTTCTCTAAATAAGTCCAGTAATAGGTTCCATCCGGAACATTTGGTCCTTCGAGCCGGATTAAGAGAAAAAACAAGATTCACAGTTTCAATAATGGTTTTGACGCGCTCCGACAAAAGAGCTGCGCGACCGACGTCCCGAGCTACTAACGTCGACGACAACCCGCAGAGCTCAACGGAAAATCCACAGAGCATACAACTACCGCTCTCCTCACGTACCGTCACAGCGGCGACACGGAATAAAGAAACTTCGAATGTCACACATAGAGGTACCATGACTGTATCGTCTAAAGTCTCGAGTAAACGTTCCGAGCGCCGATGGAAAATTGCAAAGGCAAAAGAAGAGCATGCTCGACTTCTAGTAGAACTTGCCGCAGCTCGCATTGCTACGCTGGAAGCCGAAGCCGAACTTGAAAGCGACGATGATGCACGAACAACTCTATCCTATGAAGATGACGGACAACAAAGCCGACGAGTCGACACCTGGGTTAATCAAGTGATGCAAAGCGATGAAAAGTGTCCAGAGACAAAGGTAACATCACACAAGCCGCCAATACACGATGATCACACCGCTGCCACCGTCGAGCAGCTTCAACTTCGCGATACGTTACCGATCACCGAAGGCCCTGCTGGTGGAAACGTCGTACCTACTTGTCACAGATCTGACATCGCCGAGCTTGCTGCCGCCATCAGTCTGGCTGCCCGTGAAGCTAAGCCGAGTCCGACGTCGAGAAGTTATACTGAGTTGCCAATTTATAGTGGGTCACATCAGGAGTGGCTGTCTTTAAGGCCGCCTACATCGAGTCTGTCGCGAACTACACCGCAAGTGAAAATACAGCGCGACTTCGACGTAGTCTTAAAGGGCGAGCACGCGAAGCAGTGGAAAGTCTACTCCTTCACTACACGGAACCTTCCGAAATTATAAAGACACTCGAGTCAAGGTTTGGTCGGCCTGAAGCCATAGCTGCCACTGAACTCGAACGACTACAAGCCCTACCAAAATTAGCTGACAGCCCGAGAGAGATCTGTACTTTTGCGAATAAAGTGTCTAATATCGTCGCCGCACTGAAAGCTCTTGACCGATTGTACTACTTACACAATCCCATCCTTACGTCAACGACATTAGAAAACTACCACCGACGCTTCAACACCGATGGTTTGAGTTTGCCGCGACACAACCAGCGGGAGACCCTGATCTACTCAAGTTGTCTCACTTTTTACAACGCGAAGCTGGTTTATGTAGCCCATATGCACGTCCCGAACCCGAGCCGACGACAACGAGAGACGATGTAAGCTACCGTAGGCATACCACTCAGCGATCTTATTCGATACACGAGAACTGCGAGAATACCTGCGTTACGTGTCGAAAACCAGGCCACTCTCCACGTAACTGCCCTGAAATCAAACTAGCGAACATCAACGATCGATGGGACATGGCAAAGGCTGCTAAACTCTGTTTCCGTTGCCTACGACTAAGGCGACACAACCACCGTTGTAAAACAAAGCGATGCGGTATTGAAGGATGCAGCTACAGCCATCATCAACTTTTGCATCGCGAAACGATACAAGAGCCTGTAATACAAGAAACGGTTAGTTCGACCTGGACGACGAAAACCTTTTCAGCGGCCTACCTGAAGATGGCACCGGTGAGGATTGTTGGACCGGCGGGAGAAGCCGACACGTGGGCGTTACTCGACGACGGCTCCACCGTGTCACTCATAGACACAGATTTAGCTAAACAAGTCGGCGCCGACGGACCGATCGACCCGCTGTATATTACTGCAATCGGAAATAAGAAGATCGACGCAACACACTCGCGTCGAGTGTCTCTATCGATACGTGGTCGCGCCTGTGCTCCTCAACAACTAAAACTTCGCACCGTACACGACCTACGATTGACGTCACAGCTAGTACCTGACAACATACTCCTGTCATGCCCGCACCTAGAAAAGCTTAGAGATCATATAGTCACCGGTAACGCGACACCGAAAATACTCATTGGCCAAGATAATTGGCATCTACTAACTACAAATGAAATGCGATCGGGGCGACGCGACCAACCAGTGGCCTCATTGACACCCCTCGGTTGGGTAATACATGGAGCATATGCCGGCAGACGCGCACGAGTACACTTTGTAGCGCATGCGACGACGCAAGACAACGTAGATGATTCCCTACACCACTACTTAGCTTTGAAAAGACATACAATGGGCGCTTACAAGCCGACAAACGACCCGAAACAACGTGCGCTGTATATACCACGAGAAGCCACGAGAAATTGTCGAACTAACCCCCCGGCACAGATGAACACGCGCTGACGCTGGGAGGTATCCTGAGGCGACCGGTGAAGAAGATCGTAGTACTGCCAACAGAATCGCCGCGCACCCAGACTAAATGCAGCGTCGCCGACAACACCGACACTGCACGGCGGGAGAGATGTGCACGACGGTCTCTTTAGTTTGTGTATATAAAAGTATACTTATGTAAATAAAGTGTGATACATCTGTGAGCCGTGGCATTAGGAATTCGCCCTCGTAAGAGATGATATAATATAGAACCTCTTACGAGAGCGAATGTATAGGAAACTCTTTGGTTTTTACAATTTTATTCCAAATTTAAATTTTCATCGCATTTTATTGAGTGTCTTTTGTTTTTCTCAGTTCGAAAAACGCGGCTCTAGATTTCACGTCACAGAATTAATTGAAATTCGTTTTTGTTATTATTTTCTCTAAATAAGTCCAGTAATAGGTTCCATCCGGAACAAAGTAGGTAGGAAGTAAAAAATCGAGTCAAGATATTTTCCAATCACCGAGAAGGAAGTTTTGGTCAAATTAGAAATGGCACAATTTTTGTGCAGTTTTATTGCACTGATAACCCTTTTTGGACCACTGTGAAAAAAAAACAAGTAGTTTCACGACACCAACACAAAGGAATAATAACGTTGTAACCAACCAACAAAATCTCAATTTTGCCGCGCTTTGCATTGAACCATTGAAGCGTTGTCATTGGTCCACCGGTTTGGCGATCTAGCAAACAACATTCTTAATCAATTTTATAAATTTAATATAACATAACATAGCTAACGCGATTAGACGATCGGAATACGAAAAAGTAAAATATGGTGTTCCACAGGGCAGCGTGTTAGGCCCGTTACTTTTCTTAATTTACATTAATGATCTGCCAAAGGTAACGAAGCACCCGACTGTATTATTTGCGGGTGATAGTACGGTAGAAATAGAATTAACAAATTAAATAAACTTGACGTAACTTATTCCGGAAATAAAATCGAAACAATAGACGCAACAAAATTCCTAGGTTTACATCTTGACTGTAACTTAAACTGGAAAAATCAGATCGAAAGCGTATGTTCAAGGTTGAATCATATCAAGTATTCATACGCACTTCATATGTTGTCAAAAAGAGCAAGTAAACCTACTTTATTATCAGCCTAGAATGGCAATGTCTCTTCGCTGCTTCGATATGGTATTATATTTTGGGGCAATAGCTCAGGAAGGCATATGGTTTTCAGATCACAAAAGAAATGTGTCCGGGCTATCAGTAAACTGCGTCAAAGGCAATCTTTTAAACCTCATTTCCGCAAATTAAAAATGTTAACGTTGCCTTCGTTGTACATATTTGAATGTGTAATGTTTGTGCGAAACAATTTGTCATTATTGGAAAATCTAAAAAGTGAGCGTCACAAACATAAAATTAGAATTCCAGTACATAGCACAACACTATTAGGAAACAGTGCAATTTGCATGGCTCCTATGATTTACAACCACTTACCAGAAGATTTTTTTATAATAAAAAAATGTATTTATTTAAAAATAAATTAAAATGCCTTCTGACAGAGAAGGCGTATTATACAGTTAATGAGTATCTAACTGATAAATTAGATTCAGATTTGTAAGCTTTTATTTATTCGTGGATATTAGTAGCATAGCTAAATGTATTAATGTAAAGCCATTGCCATTACTTTTGTTAAAAAAATCAATTTACTTTATTATTTTGCTTCCATTAACATTGGATTGTGATAAAAAATGCGTAATCAGTTTTGTATACATATGTAATGTAGATAATAATAGAGTAAAATATGTAATCTGTGAGTAAAATTCTTGAATAGGCAGCTTAGAGTGATGAATTATAAAGTTTTTTCGTGTGTTGTAATGGAGTTCTCAATGTAGACATTTAAGATCTTATTGTAATTACCCCATTTTCGCAAATAAATACATTTTTTTTTAATATTAAGAATATCCCTGAGTCCTTTAATGTGATAGGATAGTTGTCGAGAATATACCGGTCGGTGGTATAAACCAGGCCAGGTTTCCACTGAGAGTAAAATTTTAGGCAAAACAATACTCATACCTAGTTAGATTTACCTTGATTTTAGTTTCTATTTTAATAATGTCATGTGATTGTAAGACAATGCGAGTTGCGTCATCATAGCATGTGACAATTGTTACCGAACATTTTCTGCTAAAATTGGGCATATATATGTAAAGTAAGTCATATGAAGAGGCATCAAACAACATAATTTTTACGCAAAACTTTATTTAAAAACATTCTGATTTTTGTAGTTTTATGAAAAAATTGCAGTTGACAAGTGAGTATAACAATGAAATGCATTGTTATTAGAAAACATATCAGAGAAAAAGATTCACGTTGAACTGTAGATTAGGTATAGTTTCAACCGTAACTAGCGGTCTAATCGTAGCGATTAATTTCCATTACCTAGTATTAAAATTGTAGGAATCATCTTTTTTGTAGTATATTTCTCTTCATGATTATGGCATTGGCTCTCCTCTCCTTGTGAGATAAGGTTTTGTGTGCCATCTAAGAGAAGATATATAAAATATTGAATAGATTTAGATTTACAGTTATGCATTTACAGAATTGTATACAACGCTTGTACTTTTACCCTATAGGGCATAATAATATTATGTCATCATTAAGGACTACTTTTAATATTGTACTAAACTATTTAAATGATCTATTTACGTATTTTTTTAAATTGTATTTAGTTCCATTACAAGACATGTTATAGGTACATACATTTGATTAATTTCATTATTATTCAGATATTTTGCTAGGTTTAGACGGAGACGGTAGTAAATATTCGTGTGTCAAAAAACACAAAAATGTATCTTGTTTTTATTTTTTTATTTTCAGGCCAACGGAACTTGACGCTTTGGTATTCGGCCACGTCTTCACAATAATCACAACTCGACTGCCATGCCGCAAGCTAGCGGACACGGTGAGACGGCACGATACACTCGTCTCGCTCGCCAAGCGAATAGACGAGCATTACTTCAAGAGGACATAGCGCGAGGTTTTCAAGGACATCTCCACCATGTTTCAGAGTCCTTGAATATGTCCCTTTCCTACTTGTGTAGTTGTACATATTGCTGTCTCTTTTTTTATCGAACGCAACCTTGTAGACCTGAATTATGTCCTGCTCTTACTTGTGCAGTTTACATATTGCCATCTTATTTTTTAAGTGTAAAGTAAGACGGCACGATATAATCTTCTCGCTCGCTAAGCGAACAGACGAGCACGAGGTTTTTATTTTTAAGGATATTTCCACCTTGTTTCAGAGTCCTTGAATATATTATGTCCCTTTCCTACTTGTGTAGATAGATGTACATACTGCCGTTTTTTTTTTTTTATCAAAAGCAACATTGTAGAATTGAATATGTCCTTCTCTTATTCGTGTAGTTGTACATATTGCCATCTCTTTTTTATGTGTATGGTGAGACGACACTACACGATGCTCATCTCGCTTAAAAGCTTAAACACTTGGCTAAATTTAGTCTTCTGAATTCAGAAGCAAATGTAAAAGCAAGCAATCCTAGATTCTGAATTTGGAGTGCTAGCTTCCTCAATGCTATTATTACAGTCCACTGAATTCAGTCGACTAAGCCTTTTAACAAGCATTATTTCAATAGTCTAAATATCTTCCTTTCTTACTTGTGTGACTGTACATATTGTTGTCTATTTTTTTTATCGAACGCAACATTGGAGAGCTGAATTTATCCTTTTCTTACTTAAGCAGTTATACATATTGCTATCTCGTTTTAATCCGAACTCATCAAAATAGATACATCCCTTTCTTCCATGCGTAGTTGTAACATAGCAATGCTTCTGTTTTATGCGAAGAGTGGGATGATATAAATAAGTTTGTCTCTTTTTAATCCAATTGCGACTTTAGGCCATATCAGACAGAGTATCTAACTAGTCTGTGGCCATATCATCGCACAACTAAAAAGACAATTATTGCTGTCTTCTTTTAGTACAGTTGGTGTGACAAAGACTACAATACTTGCGTTGCACATTTTAAAATTGTCTTCGGACTTAGTCCCTTTGTACTTTATATTTGTATAAGAACCCTTCTTAACTTATATAGTTGTACATATCATAAACCAAAAGAAATTAATGAGAAATTAATCATTTATGTTGTTAATAATTTAATAATGTATTTAAACTTTAAAGCAATACTGTACTCAATATTTACTCATGTAGATGTACATATTACTATCTATATTTATCCAATGCAACATTCTATTCTTTGAATATTTTACCATGTAGTAACTCCATGATTTTGTAAATTTCAAATATAATCAACTCCGCGATTTTGTAATGTTTACGGTAATCATTTTTGTATGTATTTATTATTAAAACAACACAATCAGTGCTATAAATGACCTAACCTTGATCTTTTTTACAAAACTCCAATTTAAAAAATCTAAGATTAAGGTTATGTTTAAAATTTAATTTGTGGAGATGTAATAAGGAGACACCTATATATTTAAAAATGAATGACTCATATGTCCTTCTGTTTGTTATGTATATAATTGTACATAGTGTAATTTCCTTTTTTGTATGCAAAGATTTTATATAACTGGTTTAGACATAGTCTTACTCTTAGTCATGTCATTGTAAATATAAGTGTCCATATAAATCAGCGCTTCGGACGTATTTTACTGTGCGTAGGATAAACTATATTTTTATTGATTGCCAAAAACTATACAAATCCACGCGAACTAAGTTTGCGTAGTAATTTGAGGTCCCGATTTTTCTATCAAAATGACGCTATTGATTGCACGCTTCACCCATAAAAAAAGGCCGCTAGATGCGGCTGAAACTTAGTCGTGTTTGATAATTTAGTTTTCATACTTTTACAAGTTTTCAGTTAATATAGTTTTTAATCTTTGCGATTTCAATTCATACTGGCCGTTACAACTTACAACTCTACTTTTGGCCTTGTAATATACTACTAGCGGTAGTATGTGTGTCACTCAGGGATAACGTATATTTCCAATGGTGAAAGAATTTTTGAAATCAGTCCAATAGTTTCTGAGATTACCGCTTTCAAACTAAACACCTCATCAGCTTTATAATATGTGTATAAGTACTAAGATAAAATAATTTTATAAGTGGATTATTACCTATTGTTGTTTTCATAATAACATAGAATTTAATTAATTAGTATATGTAATAACACAGGCTTAAAAATTATTAAATGCTTGTTTTGTTTGTAAAATAAATGTTAGTTCAAAGTTCATGGGAATATTTCATAACGGATGCTTAGGTCCACTGGTGGCCCGGGTTTAATACACCCCAGAGCATGTTTGTGTAATATACCCAGAGATCGTACAACTCAAGATTAGCCCTCCCAAACTTCAGGGCGCACGGAATCATGTTAACGTTGGGAAGAGTGAGCTCACTCTTTCCGTTCTAGTCGGTTGTAGGAAGCGGGGGACGCCTGTCGTTTTTTACCTATCACTGATTTTGATTATTTTGAACATAAATATAAAAGAGTATGTCTTGCTGTGCGTTCAAAAAGTGTTCTAATAATCCTAGAAACTCAAATAAATGTAATGACATTACATTTCATGCGTAAGTACTGCATTTAAAATTAATTTAATAATTTTCTAATTACATAAATTAAAATTTTAAAATGGCTACCATCGCCGTCACTGGTCACACATCACCGTGTGACAGAGAGAGAATAATACCTAATTATAACTAGCGCAAGCGAGATAGATATTTTAGACAGAGACAGAGATGTCTTAGATAGAGACAGATGTCAGTGATGTCACAGACGCAGTTTATTATCAATGTCAAGATGTTCAGGGCTAATCTTGAGTTCAACCATCTTTGAATATACCTCAGTTTTCTGTCTCTTTTGGGACGAAATATACTCGTTTGTGTTTTTATAAGAGCGAATAAGTCTCTAGTTCGATGCTGTACAAAATATTTTCTGCACAAATGTGAATAATACAGCACTTGGCGTAAATAAGAATTTTAAAGTACATAGCGCGTGAACGGTAGTATGTTAGTGTTTAAAATTTACAGTATGCTTTAATAATTACGGTCTTATATTTATCGTATGTATCATAAAGCATTATAATTATATTGTATTTTACACAATTATTTTTTTGAAGTTTTGTTAAATCGCGTTTAAACCGAAAGATGGTTTTGCAAATATGTTTTTATAGGCGATCCACATTCCCACGACATCACGCGGGAACTTATTTCGCTCTCACTCTTCACCGAATGGTAGTATGAGACACCAAGCATTAGTGCGCGGCTTCACTTGCGTGTGACATTGAAACATTTACAACATCCAGAAAGATCGAAAGCCAAATCGTGACGATGTGACGGGCTCAATTTACGCAAGAGTTGGGTCGCTTATCTCAACTGATTTTTAACGGATTGTAGTATATTTTACATAATTAACTGGTTGCTCAAGTGTGCGTATTTATGATTGAAAAAAAAAACAACAAGAAGTTTAAACCGCATTCTGCGGTCTTTTTCGAAATGGAATGCGCGTGTGCGATCGCCTCCCGTTTGGCACTGAGCCGGTCGAAGTATTAATTCTGTCATTCTTGAATAACTAGTTAATTAAAAATATGTAACATGTGGTCATGACTGTGTTGGTTTTACATTGGCTGCATTTAGTGGCTTTTAGTTTAGTAGTCTGCCAGCAAAACCTTAGTTCGATTCCCACACAGTGCAAATACTTATGAGTTGAATACAATTATTTCTTCTGTGCCTGTTGGGGAGATGAGTATGTATTTAGAATTGTTTAGGTATTATATCAGATATCTGGTTCTAATAATACAAGGGGGTTAGATGGTATTGTGTAATAATAATCCTCCAATGTTTATTAATTAAAACGCATTTTGGTTATTATATCTACTTAATTTTTGTCTGTTGTTATAATGGAGTGTTTGCGACTTGTGTGTTAAATTGTTGTAATAATAAAATTAGAATGTTGATTTATAAATAGAATTAAAAAGTCAAATTTAAACTGGCATATTTTATTTCTCAATACATTTATGAGTGCTCAATACTTTAGGCTATACTTTCCTTGTCATAAAAATAAAGTCATCTTCTGATGTAGATTAAAATAAAACATTCTTCAACAACTTCTATAACATATTAAAACATTTATGGATTGTGTTCCCACAGCCATTTGTCAATCCCATTTAGGCCAGATTGGTGCAATATAGACTCGACACTTGACTTTTCTTATCATTATGAGTAGAGGCCCAGAGTCCTAGTAGTGGGGACGTAAAGGGGACTGCTTTATCTTACAGCAGTGTCGTGCTGATAACTCCATATAAAAATCTTTTACTGCCCTTGTTAATTTTCCCCACACAGTAAAAAGATATGGTGTAAAAAATTTTGACGCTTTGGTATATTTTTCTGTAGTCATAATTTTTCTTGTAATTTAAATCTCTACCTCTCGCATCGCTTTTTCGTCACTCTCTATCTCTTCTTTAATTTTATGTATTTCATTCTTCATTTGTACAATATCTTTTTTTTCTTTAAAAATATTTTCATAATTTAATTCTAACCTCTCCTTTTTGATTTTAGTTTTAATTCCTACTTCTGTATGTTCATCATCATCTTTTTTGATATGCATTTTATTTATGTGATTTATCATTGAATTTTTGTATGCAGTTTTAAACCCACAAAAATCGCATTCAAATTTTTTTTCTCCATTATGTCTGACCCTGAGATGTCTGTTTAGGTTGCCACGTTGTATAGTTCTAAAGCTACATAAATGACAAGCATATGGTTTGTCGCCAGTATGCGTTTTCATATGTAGTAATAAATTAGTTTGGTATGCAGTTTTAAATTTACATACGGAACACTCAAATTGTTTCTCAATTTTAATATGTCTATTTACATGTTTTTTCAGTTTCGATGCTTGATCTGTTTTGTAGTAACATAATTGACACTCAAATGGCTTGTATACATTATTTGAGTGTGTTTTAAAATGTTCTTTTAAATGGGTCATTCGTTTAGCTTTATAACTACAGATATGGCATTCAAATTTCTTTTCATTTGTATGCACTAACATGTGATTTCTGAGATTTTCGGGTCTTGCACCTTTAAAATCACACAGTTTACATTTGCAAGGCTTTTCTCCAGTATGTTGCCTCATGTGATATTTTAGATAAACCGCAAATTTTGTTTCAAACAGGCATATGCTACATTTAAACGGCTTCTCCGTAGTATGTATTTTTAAATGTCTATTCAAATGAGAGGTACGTTTTGCACTGTAATTGCATAAGTGACATTTCCATGGTTTTTCATCACTGTGTGTTCTTATGTGACGTTTTAAAGACACTCGGTGTGCAGTTTCGAATTCGCACTCATTACATTTGAAGGGTTTACTTCCCGTATGCAGTATTTTGTGACGTTTTAGATCAACCAGTTGCACTGCTGTATAATTACATTGGCCACAGTGATGAGGTCTTACTCCTACATGTGTATTTTTATGGTGTTTCATAGCATCTAGTCTAGCAGACCTATAATCACAAACGTCACACTCGTATCGCCTTTCACCAGTATGTGTTTTTAGATGATTTTTGAGATAATGTTTATTTTCTGTTCTATAATCACAAAAATTGCATTCATGTGTTTTAAGTCCGATATGTTTATTTACATGATTATTTATACTGCAACGATAGGCTGTCTTGAAATTACAGTAGCTGCATTTGAAGGGCTTTTCGCCTGTGTGTTTTCTTTTATGACGTACCAAGTCCATTGCTCGTGCGCTTGTAAATTCACAGATATTGCATTTGTTTGGTCGTTCTCCAGTGTGTCTTTTTATGTGCTCTTTAAGGTCAAATGCTCGTATGGATTTATAATCACACATTGTACAATTATGTGATTTTTTAACCATTTGTGATTTAGTTGTAGTCTTATTTTGTGATGGTTTTGTATGTGATCTATTAATAATATTTTCTTTTGATATTTCAGAATTGTATTTTTCAACATTGTTTTGTTTAGTAGCTCTTGTAGCCTTCATAGTTTATCCAAAATTACACTGCTTACTTCAAGAATTGTCAAGAAATTCAACAAAATTGCAGACTATCTTTTTGTAATCGAGTTGAAGACCAAATTCTAAGTTTTATCGTGAAGTAAGTAAAGATGAAGAACCTGTAATGAAGAAAATTTTATCTTAAACTATAGCAAATTGTAGACAAAACACTTAGTATTTTGCATCCTGGGGTAAGTATTTCGCATCCTAACAATATTCAAAGTTGGGATGTTTTTAGCCCACAAATGAAAAGTTCACGAATCAGGCTAAAATTTGGTACTAAGATCAAAAAAAATTATCCAGAAAAAAATCCAGGTATGTAATACATCTTATACCTTTACCTATATAGAAACGGCTCGAACGATTTTCATGAAACTATGTATAGGTACAGAGGGTTTCGGGGACGATAAATCGATGTAGCTAGGTTTTATTTTTTAAAAACATCATTTTATGTGTGTTTTTAGACAATGAAAAACTCCTACAATGTCATTAGAATACGACTTCGCCTATATACGCTTCGCCGATACTTATTTCGCCGCTGCTTTAAATCTAAATGGCTCAGACGGGATATGCTCGCCCTCGGAGTCAACAGGCCCCGGTTCGAATCCCGATGGTTACACTCATGTTTTTTCTTTTTGGTTTTCTGAGAAAATCTTTTACTTTGAGCCATCGATATAATTAAAGAAACGAAAATGAGGTATGCTTATAATCTAAAGACAACATAACGTGGCGAGAATTTGTTTGAAAAATTGAAAATTGAATTGTCTGCGAACGTACACAACTCCTTGTTGCGACTGAGACTAAATCAGGAGACGTCACCTGATTTTGCATCGCCATAGTAGAAGCACGTTTGCCGCTTCTGCCGTTTTTAAGAGTTCGATGCTTTGAGCCCTTTATTTGAACCGAGCAAAGCTCGGTCAACCAGGTACTTTATATGCATATTAAAAAATACATTGCTATGCGGACGATATCGTGCGCAAATACTCAGTAGTTGGATAGAATGGGACTGCCTTTACATTCATAAATATATATTTTTTTAAAGAATCTGTTGATTATGTATTTACAAAGATTTTCTTATTTTAAGAAAATGGAAATTTTTGAGGTTAAGTTTAATTGAACTTACGTTTTAAATTAATTGTAACGTGAAACTTATTTTAAACTTTCATAAATAACATAATTCACTAGATTTCTCGTCGTGAAATCACAAATATACTCTTATAACATAGTATTCCAATAAACCTAAAGAATTTTAAAATAAAAACAAATGAAAACAAAACAAACAATGAAACAATTATGATTTTTTAATTTATTCAGGATCATAGCAACGGATACTAGTCTTTCAGTCGAATTTAACATAATTCGTTGGCTCACTATTACAAGGTTCTATGTTACAATTTTACTACTTATTGAGGTATGAATGCTGCAAGGTTCTATGTGTCATTTAGCCACACTTTTTAAATAACAAACCGCTAGATGGCAGCACATTTACTACGAAATATTAATGTTCCATAGTCCTATGTTGCATTTTTATTACACAAAGAAATAACAAAGTTCCATGTTAAACATAGAACCATCACCATGTTGATTTTATTCATTTTTTTTATAACATGGTTCTATGTTAAACATAGGACTTGCTTAGAGAAAAAAACATCAACGTGTCTATGACCAAAGTTCTATGTCAGCTGTCAGTGTCAAAATCATCTCAATTTCGCGGCTAATGTTACGGGTTTTTTTGTGTCAATAGAACGGTTATCCCAAGGAATACTCTTGGTTATCCCTTCAATTTCGTGTAAAATAGTGAGCGTCGTATAATAATGGACTATTCAAGTGATGACTCAGTGGCAGATAAAGATTTCGTGCCTCCATCACCTCCTTGTCGTATATCTTCAAGTTCTATGAGTTCAACAGATTCTGACGAAGATAGAAGGTGAGTTAATTTCAATTTCATACTATACAGTTGAAGTTTTTCAATAGATAATTTTCATGAACTAAACTAGTATATATTTATTTTCAGATCTGTACACAATCAATCGAACGTTGATGAAGGAAATGTTGTGTGTGAAGCACAACCTAAAAAACGATCACGTAAGCGACAGAGAAATGAACAAGAATGGAAGATTAATAAACGAAAAGATGCAAGAAATAAGGGGTTAGAATATGTGTCTAGTCGTAAGAAGCTAATGCCGGCAAAGAAGATAAGAAAAAGCAAGGATTGTCTAAATAAATGTGTGTTTAAATGTAGCCAAAAGATTACTGATGATGAAAGGTTATCAATTTTTACTAATTATTATAAATTATCTTCAGAAGAAAAACGAATGTTTTTGCTGAATAATACTAATTGTTTGCAACCTGACAGGAGACGCAAAGGAAATAATGATGAAAATTCAAAGAAAAAAGTTAGCTATCAGTTTTTTTTCACTGTGAACTCTGTGAAGATAAAAGTGTGTAAGAATTTCTTCTGTGATACTTTGGTGATTAGTCAGAAACCAATATATAATATTCACAAAACAAAGAACAATATCTCAAATACTCCTGCACCCAGTAACCAAGGAAACATACAAAAGAGCCACAGCTGAAGAAGATAGACTGCTTGTTAAGGAACACATTAATTCATTTCCCGGTTCCATCACATTATTGCAGGAAAGACTCTTCTAGAGAGTACTTAGAACGCTATTTGACCATAAAAAAAATGTATTCTCTGTATACTGCCTGGATTACAGAAAAGAACAAGGTTCCAGTTAAACAAGAAGTATATCGACGTATATTCTGTAATGATTTCAATATTTACTTTCAAAACCCAAAAAGACAGATGTGATTTATGTGAGGAGGTTGATATAAAGTACAAAGAAGGACATACATTAACATCAGATTTACAAGAGAAGATAAACAGGCACAAAACAGAAAAGATGGCTGCTAGGTCAAACCGTGATAAAGATAGAAAAGGTACCATTCCAGTATTGTGCTTTGATCTAGAGAATGTTTTATCTTGTCCCAAGGCAGAAGTAAGCAATTTTTTTACAAAAGTAAATTTTCTACTTACAACATGACTGGCCATCTTTCTACTAATAAAAAAGTGTACTGTGCTATTTGGAGTGAGCACACTGCTGGAAGAAGCGGAAATGATATAGCAAGTGCAGTATACAAAATTTTGACACAGGTTCTGCTTGACAACCCCCATTTCACATCAATTATATTATGGAGTGATAGTTGTGTTCCACAAAATCGCAACAGCATCATGAGCTTTGCTTTAAGACAGCTTATGGATAAATTTCCTACATTGGAACAAATTACTTTAAAATTTTCAACACCTGGACATTCTTGCATTCAAGAAATTGACAATGTGCATAGCTGTATTGATAGAGTCCTCGCAAAGGCTGAATATTATTCACCTATATCTCTGATGAGATTATTATTGCAGGTAAATTCAGCTAAACCCTATTCTATCTTGCAAATGAGTGGGAAAGATTTTTTTAATTTTCAAGAAGCCTGTTCAAGGCTAAAATACTCACTAATTCCTTTTTCCAAAGTGACAGAGCTTCGATTTACGAAGTCACAACTAGAAGTGAGTTTTAAATGTTCACACACTACAGAATCATACACTGTAGCTAATCTGAGACCCCAGAATACCCGAAGGAATCTAAACACAGATTTTATCACCGAACCAAAACTGTTAAAAAGACCTGTATTGTGCAAGACTAAAACGGATAATATACGGTCGATGTATCGGTGGATGCCTACATTGGACAAGGAGTACTATGAGGCAATATTCAGAAAATAAAATGTGACTTAACTTTTTAATATTGTCTAAATTTAACTTTTAGTGACTTATTTTGTCTAAATAAGCATAGTTTTTATGATAAATAAAGATATTTAATGGTATAAATGCTTTTTAATGCTACTGTAACATGAAAATAAGGAGAGCCCTATACTATAGGTATACTATAGGTATAGCAGTGTGTGATACTGGGCTGAAATGATGATTTCTTTCACTTATTTAAGAAGAACAAAGTGCTAAGTTCTGGTTTGAAATAAATAAATAAACATTTTTGAATCACAAAGTTCTATGTTATTTTAATTTCGTTAATATTTCAGAGTATAAAAGTTGATATCCATTTTTTTGTTCCTAGAAAGCATTACATAGTCCTAAATTAAGATATTAAAATGTTACTTAGGCATTAGAGCTACATGTATAGCTTTTGCTTAAGTCGAAAATTTAAAAGTCAAATTACTCAACTTCATTAAAATTAACTTAGAACCTTGTAATAGTGAGCCAACGAATTATAGCCAGTGCTAAGGCTGATTTTAGTCTCACGCTCATAGTTACATAATATATATTCTCTTTGATCATAGCTCAGCGCGTAGTTCGTTAGCACCGAGGCTCAGCGTGCGCTCGTTTCAGTGTCGTAATGACCGCCTTACTGTACAGATGACGACTAAAATGCGGACTGCTGCTTTGTATTACCTGTCCCATATAAACTAAAACCGGCGACGTCAAAAGCTCCATGCTCATCCTTTGATGGAGTCCCAAGCTGTTACAGGAGACTTCGTCTTGTTTTTATGGCAAAAATAAATTATTTAATTACTCCCAAATATCAATTAAAACTTTTGACGTATTACTGGCAAAGATACAGAATAAACTAGGCTATTGCAGTTTTCGACGCGTGCCTATACCACGTTATTCGCCATGACTGTACACGCTGACGACGCCCACTCCGCTCGACAATAGAACGCTCATCCTTCACTGAAAGCAGAGGCGCTCGTGTGATTGTCAGCACCGAGCCTCGACGTGAATGACCGCGTAGCTATCAGCGCTGACCACCTTGCGCACTGATAGCTAAGCGACATTCAAAAACGCTTCCTAGAAGTTCATAAATCTCGGCCATCGGTTTTGAACCCATGGCCTCCGGACTCCGTATTAACAGTCGCAGTCTCCCATCTTGATCAGTCGTAACTTTCTAGGTTTCTAGGCCCAACAAACTCGTTAAAGAATTCCCGGCTACACCTATAATTTCCTACAAATTCTAAGTTGGGATTTTCCCAAACAAATCAAAATCCGCAAATCAAAAAGTAACACTTTTGATGTCGTTAATTTTGAGGTTAAAACTAAGAAAAATGATCTGTCGAATTTGAATGGTCGTTGCGACTTTCGTGAATTAGTAGCATAGTACATTTAACGGTCAAAAAATGTTCGGTCGGGCTAAACGACGGAACGAAATGGAACGGGAGTAAGAAAGTCGCGAAACTTAGGTCGAAATTACGTTTTCGATAGAAAGAGAGTAGACGTCCAGTGCGCGTGAGACTAAAATCAGCCTAATTAGTTAGTAGTGTTGCCACATTAACACGTTGGCCGAGCGTCGCAGAGTGATGGTCTGTTGGAGAGAGTGAAGTCTGATGGCCAACGCAAACCTGTACTGTCTACAGGCTTGCGTTGGTAGATAGTAAGTAACCTAAGTATCTCTCTACTTAGTGAGGCTTAGGTGCTTAGCATCGCGATACAACGTAGGTATTTATAACAAAGACCAGGGGGGCACAATAAGTGACGTCACAATTTGCAGAAAAAAGTCTAATTTTATTTTCCATGTGAAAAAAAGTGAAAGATTTCGCTTTTCCGTCCTTATCACCGTAGCCGGGTTTTTCTCAGGCAAGTCACAAATCTGTAGTATGAGATATGTAATCTGTGACAAAGACAATAAAGGTCGTATAGCCCGCTTCTCCGACTCCACTCTCACCTGACAGAATATAACCCAAATATCAAAGAGAATGTAAAATAGTCGAAATATGGGCCATGGCCGTTAAGATATAGATTGCATTGGCAACAAATTAGAAGACGGCTCGTTGACAGCTTATAGCCTGCTGAGCTTATAGCCGTTACATTACCATTACAATGAAAATACTCGTTATACTCGTCGCTGTGATGTACGCCGTTGCTCAAAGTTCAAAACCGTCGCCCAGCTTCCTACTGGTATCTTTATACCGTGCTATTTATCACGGGGAAATATTGGGATACGGGAAACTACCAACTACGCGAGGAAAAACGCGGGAAATCGCTACATGCACACAATAAAAGTCATATAATTATATTAGACGTATATTCAAGCTATAGACGACGCGTTGGAGGCGATACGGGGCCACAGATCGGCGCACTCCTTGGCCACAGGCCCGGTGATGGCGGACCCCTTCATCTCCCCCTTGTTGTTTACTATCACGCCCGCGTTGTCCTCGAAATATATAAACACCCCGTCGCGCCTTCTGAACGGTTTCCGCTGTCTGATCACCACTGCAGGCATTACCTGGAAACCAAGGAAATATATTGTGATAAGGCGGTTTCAAGATGCAAGTAAATTGTTTGTTCTAGCGTCATTATTTTATTTTACTGGAGAAATTTACAAAATGAAATATTGTAGCCTTCTTTGAAATTATTTTTCTAATTGCGCGTTTACGGCGATTTTACTGCGAGGCGAGATCGCGGCGAGACATAAGACGATTTATCTTTGTGCCCTGCATTTACTCTGGAGACATTGCCCTTCAGACTGAAACACAGTGATCTTCGCACATTACTGCTTGGCAATAGAATAACTGGCAAAAGCGCGATACTCCCCCAAGTGGACTCGGCTTATTTACGAGACCAGCAGGTCTACCGCCTAACTCTCCTGTATTCTGCTATGCTTTGATTTGTGATATCATAAACCAATTTGATAACACTGATGAAAGCAGACAACTACATCGGTTCTGTTCTATATCATAATATATACGGAAGGCACATGAAGTCGTAAACCAGCATGGCAGAGGAGACCTGCTGGCCTCTTTCGCTTCTCTCATTAAATAAGCCACTGGAAATAGGCCGCTGACAGTTTGGCAGTGCCAAACGGGCAGCCATCGCGCGCGTGCACTCTCTGTGAAAAAGGCCGCCGGATGCGGCCGAAACTCTAGTCGGATTGACCGACCGTACATACGTGAGTGTCCCGTTATCCAATTAGTTACAATGTTTATTAAAATGTTGACTAGCTAACTTCAGTGTCGGTTTTTGTGCAGAAACTTAGTAAAAATTTACTCTAATCGTTTTTCACTAACATGTTTGAAAGCATAACTTAAAAAAATATTACTTTCAATAAGACAATTAATTAATCAGGTAAGCAGGGCACAAATGTGGGACACTTTTTGTGTACTGTACCAGATACTAAGCGAGCAATGAATTTTTGTTTTTATATAGAATAAAATGTATGAAATCATCCACTGCCTTTTGCATACAAACATTTGTGGCCATAACTTTTGTTGTGGTAGGAATCTCTGCAGAGTTCGCCTGGGGAAGTACCACACCTTAGCCAGTTACTCCAGCAGTAATGTGAAAATGACAGTAGTTCGGTTTGAAGGGCAATGTTTCCAGTGCAATTATATTTTACTATGATAAAGTATTTCTCTGGGTGACGGTGATGAGTACAGTGCTAGGTTATGATTTAGACTTCAATAGCTGTGTGCATGTCAGTGTGTTGTTATGTGCAGGCACGTTGCTTACCATTAGACACATATGTCCTGCTTGTCTCGTCACACTATATTATAAAACAAAAAACTGTATCCAATTAAATAGATAGGATTAGTTAATAGCTCAATATATACCACAACAATATTTGAATGGTCAGCTAGTCTTTTATATACTCAATAATAATTGGCATGATTAGCCTTTCTCTCATTTATCAAAGAATAGACATTAAAGCAGAAAATAGTAGTTTAATGCTGAGCAACACACAGAACACAAATTTATCCTATAAAAATATAGACATTGATGGGCCAGTGTAATCAAAAAGCAAAAAGACAAGATTAGAACAATGTTTAGACCAGCTCAGTCAGCCAAGGCGTATCAGCACTCTGTGGGTACAGATCTGAGTAGATATATAGCGAAACCTTTGGAATATCATCATTGCCAGCCAAACAGTATGGAGGAAACCATTGAGAATGATGTAATATTTATACTACTACTAGTGGCCAGTTCCGGCTTCACTCGGATATCGCCATATAAAGACTAAATATTAAAATAAAAACTATCCTATATTTCAAGTTGGCTCAAACTGCATGCAGTGTGCAAATTTGATTAAAATTGGTCAAGTAGTTTAGGACTCCATCGCAGACAAACATCGTGACAGGAGATTTATATATATTAAGATAAAGTGAGTGAGCAAGTAATGTGAGTTTGAATGGAGCACTGAAATTACTGAACATAATATCATGTTGAAATTTGGAACGATTGTTCCAATAGTACATTGTGTACCAAATAAGTCTGGAACTGGAATTTTGGGATAATAAGAGGAAATATGAGGGTAAAAGTGTGCTGCTAGTAGTGTATTTCCAATATATCTATCATACATTTATGAGAAAAGGTTTACAGGGCCTTGTACTGAGTCCAAGATTGGTCAGTTTACCCATGTATGAAATAATGGGGGATTTAGTCTACCATACAATGATAAATATTCTATGTTATGAGACAAGCAGCGCTTAACTTCTGAGGACATGTAGGAGCATACAGCAAACACTAGTGGCACACTCGGCTGGGCTGTCCAATAGACATAACAACTATTGAGAATTAGGGTGCCTCAAAAAGTAATTGTCAAACAATGGCCAGGTTACAAGTGTTATAACAAAGTATCTGAAAAGCTGTAATGGAGGCTGTGAGTATGACATGAAATTAAGACTTAGTTTAGTTTTAGAAAGTTTGTTTTATAATGATGATTTCGGTACATTTACAATGCATTACACTGAAACAGTAATACCTCGATTTACACACAGTCTGAGATTTACCCACTCCTCTCTGTCAGACTTCGATTTACGATAAGCTCAGACATGTTTCATGTGAAATAGTTTTATGTATACAGTGCACAATATTGATGCATCCTTAAAAGCCAACAAAGAAAGAAAAAACCGTTTACACAAAGTTTATTTGTCTATTTACCTATGTGCAAAATAGAAACCCAACTTACGTGAATTCGACTGACTATAGCTCGGACCCACCTATCACGTAAGTCCGGGTATTACTGTGTTCAAATTCTAAGATTCTATGTTTTCTATTTGACCATGCATCCATCCTATTCTTTGTTGTAAAAATAAAAACTACCCAATTTCTCCAGTTGGACCACACGACACAGGAATGCAAACTTTTGTGAATATTGCTTGATGTAATGATGAATTCATTGGGACTAAATATAACCCTGGATTTTCATTTATCAGGATTTACTTCACGAAATATTTAGTTAAATAGTTGACAGTTTATGGACAACATGCAAAACTTCTCTTTTCATAATAAATACAGTTGAGCTTTTAGAATAACTCTCTAAGCTGTGCACAAGGGTCTCCTAAAGATAATTTTCAATGCTAAGATCCAATTATTGTATGAGCAGCAATCCTAAGAAAAACATTGAGACAGTTAATACAGAAATAGCCGAACTGTAAGTACATTCAACTAAAAAACTGTCATACCTTTTTTCTGAGTTCTGGTTTACCCTTCTTGACTGTGGCTACGATCATGTCACCAGATCCGGCAGCTGGTAGTCTGTTCAGGCGACCTTTGATACCTTGTACAGCGATCACATACAGGTTTTTGGCTCCTGAAATGCAAAAAAATTTAAAGTTTTCATTAGCTGGTTTTTAGTAGAATTTGCCGGTAGTTTTATTACTGACATGTTGGTAATCATCTAGTATTTTGTAAGTTTCTACAATGTTTTTGTTATTTTATATAAATATTGTAAAACCTTACACTTCAGGAAATAAATAAATACGTAAATAATGTATTTGCGAAAGTTTGGAAGCAGTCACAGTTGAGTTTGGCAGAGCACATAAGCTACTTTTAAATGGGGGAAAAATATGGGAACTAGGCGAGCCGCTGCTAGTTACTGTTAGTTAGTATCACTTAAAAGAAAGTATGTATTTCAGTATCTTCTCCTAGAAAACAACCCTTCGCGTATCTCAATATTTTGATGATCATGATACAAGAAAATATACATAAATGACACTGAACAACCTCAGACACAGCCAAGGAAGACATCATTGTGTATCAAAACACATTGTAATGTGTTCTTCATAAAGATATCATCATCGGTGTTCAGCCGAACGTGTTTGTAGGTTATGTTTGTGGTGCAAAACAAATGAGGTTTTTACCTGTGTTGTCTGCGCAGTTAATTACGGCTCCGACTGGGAGACCCAGGGAGATGCGGAACTTCGCTCCCGCGGAACCACCACGTCCTTAAAACAAAAAAACACTCCTTACACATCTTGTCACAAAATCACTGAACTAAGGTAAGATCTTGTCAAATAATAAAATCAACATAGATTCACCACTGCTCTACATCTTTAATGATTAGGTGCATCTCTGCGCGCAAATCTACACACATTTTAACGTGATTTAAATAGATTTAATCGAATTTCACGAACCTCTTTTAGACATTTTGTTGTGTCAAATTTTCAGAGGAAATCGAAAGAACGTGAACTTCGCAACAAAATGCTATTAAAGATTTTCGTTCAAAAAACAATTGACAGTGACAGTAACATTTGTCAAATATAGGAACTAAGTTAGCAACGAAACATTAAACTTGTTAATTCCAAGATTTAAAGTACCTATGAAAAAAAAGGCCAAAGAAACCACACAATTTAAGTTGAAATTATTTTAGGACCACAATTTGTTAGGTATTTTAGAGAATATTCAATATAAACGATTTCAGGCAATGACACATTTTTAAACGAGTCCTAACATTACGTTTCGAAGCACGCATTTTCCGTGCATTTTCCTGTTTATCGATTAAAGTCTTTTGCGCGTTAATGCAACAGACTTAAATCTAAAATTCAATACTCTCTTCATTTTCGACTTAGTCATAGAAATAATGATTATTTAGTTTATGTATTATCGTAAAATTTGATCATCGTTGGATTGCAAAGTATTTATTTTGATATTCTTTTACCATTATGACTGTTAACTAATTGTGCGTGAATCGGAACCTAATTATTTTTGCTGAAAGAAAAAAGACATTTTTTGTTTGTCATTATTGTCAAAATCGTAGCGGCTTGTCATTCTAACAACAAATTAGTTTTTTGTTAATTTATTAGCTTTATTCTTATTAAAATGGCGTTTATGGGTGATTTCATGAACCCAGCCCCTCTCTGGCACAATGGGCCATCTCCAGGATCCTTCTACAATTTCCCAGCCAATCCCTCAAATCTTGGGCCTTCTAACCACACAGTGCAGGATTTCAAAGCACAGTAAGTGATATTCCCATAGTTCTTCGTCGAATAACTCAGGTTAAAGTGCATAACATACTTAAAAATGCTAGTGGGTTATGTTTTTAAATAATGTCCTTTGTCTTGTGTCATCTCTTTTTGCCATGTCATTGGTGGTTAAAACTTAACAGTGTAGTTATTGTGAAGCTAGTCATATCCCTTCTGATTCAATTTATGTAGGATTATTATGCATTTACACAATTTGATTTCAGCCACTATTATTACAGTCCTATTAGCCACTAGTAGTACTTTATTGTTTCTAGGACATACTTCTTGAAATATCCGCTGTGTACTACGTTATATATAGTACTTGATACATAGTCCTTCACTTTAGTATGTCACTTCTAAATATTTTGCATATCTGTGTTCCAGCTCTGCTCAGCCAATCACAACAACCACAACTGTGATCGGAGTGAAGTTCGACAATGGCTGTGTGATTGCAGCAGACACCCTCGGCTCATACGGGTCACTAGCTCGCTTCCGGGACTGTCCTCGTGTGCTGAAGGTCAATGACCTCATCTTGCTCGGATCTGGAGGAGACTACGCTGATTATCAGTACTTGAAGGACATTCTTGAACAGAAAATGTAAGTATAGTTTTAAAATTTGTACTCATCCTACTGTAAATAATAAATATAATTGGAATATGAGAATGGTCGTGCATTGCTCTACTGGGACCGCTCTATCATCATGGACAGGACTATTGTTGCCAATAAGCCTGATATCGTGCTGGTAGACCGGTCTCAGCGCCAGGCTGTGACTCACGAGGTTACCGTCATGTGGGATGTTGATTCCACGATCATAGTCCCCATAGTCATGTCGGCAAATGGCCTTATAGAGAAAATTCTCGACCAACATCTCAAGAGACTTTCGCTAGATGGTTGGATCAAGGGTCAGATGCAGAAGGTGGTCATCCTCGACACAGCGCGCATCATCAGGAGGTTACCACCTAACCACCGGTAGCTTGGGCCCTGCCCCGCTGCTGGCGGCACCCTAGTTTTTAAGTTTTTTATAATGTTTATATTTCTTATATATGTATTGTAAAAAACTTAGAAACTAAGAAAGGAAATAAATGAGTGAAAAATATAGTAATATAAATGTCAATGTTTGAATGTTTGTTGCTCAAACTCGTATGAATGGATCAGGCTGAAATTTGGAACATGGTTAGATTATAGTCTGAAAGCATTCTGCATACTGACAAACACTGCACATCACATCCTCAGCAACAGAGTGGTTTACAACTGGAACAGTTTGTCCGACGATGTTATGTCAGCAAAATCCTTACACCCCAGTTTGTCTTTCGACATAGGCCTCCTCCATGATTTTCCATTCCTGTCTGTTATTGGTTAATAGACAGAAAACTTGTCACACACTAGGTTTGTATTCTTCTGTCTCTCCTGATGTGAAGCGACTATGTGGTCTATGATGGAGCACGTTTATGTAGAAGAAACTGATTCGACCTTGTCTTGTTATTTATTGTTATGATATCATTCATATTAAAATTGTGTATATGTTTGTGTTCCAGTATCGATGAGCAGTGTATCGGTGATGGTCTCATGCTCAAACCACGCTCACTACACTGCTGGTTGACGCGCGTGCTCTACAACAAACGGAGCAAGATGGACCCCCTCTGGAACAACTACATCGTAGCTGGCATTCAGGTGACACAGAGATACGATTTTCTTAGCATTCCATGGATTCATCGTGCGGGTGCCGGGTCCATCGTGTGGCAGAGAGAGAAAACCCGAGTAGACCCCGAGACTTGTGACTCGGGCGTAGGTTTAAGGGGCCCTTTCTGACGTACATCAACACTCACCTTCACCACTCGTTTTTCTCTCCCTGCCCAGCCAAATCTGATATGAGCCTACTAGTGCAGCTTTAGATACTCGTTCTAGTGTAGAACTTACTGCACTTCTGGATAAGCCAAGGTCTTTCAGCAGGTTATAGAGAGATTTTGCTGGTATACCTCTCGCTCCCACTTCTACAGCGTATAAACTAACTACATAGCCGTTTCTGTTAATTCGTTTAGGAGGTCGTAATACTTATTTTGTTTCATCGCGTGGTCTTTAGGTATATTAGTTTCCCACAGTACGGTAATTTCTACAAGGACTATGCGTTTCGTAGCTCTAGAAAAAAGGAAAATGTCCGGTCTGGATGACGAAACACCCACATCCTCTGGGATCCTGTAGTGCCTTTCATAAGTGTCCATTAAAATAGTCCAATCAGGCGCTGTACCCAGGATTGAGTAAGGCTTGTGCCTGGAGTTTGAAGTTGAGCCTTCTTTTACAAAGTTAATTTGTCTTTTGTTTGTCGTCAATCCCTTTTGGGCTCTAGCTACTGAAAGGCTCATCTATATCTATATACTCGTAAAATATAAAAATCGATGCCACTTTTCGTTGTGAGTGAACTCCTCCTAAACGGCTCAATCGATTTGAATGATTTTTTTGTATACGTTTGGTCAGAGCCCTGGATGGTTTAGATTCACATTAGCACGGCAAACGGCGCTGCAGTTGGTATCTAGTTTATTATCCGAGCTAAGCTGGAACGGGCCGCTATTAAACTCAATAGAATTGGAAGGACATTAGGGTTAAAAATATGCAATTCTAATTAGTCCGTCAGCTAGATTTTGGCAAAATTACATTTAATAAATGTAAAAAATCAAATACATTTGTGATTTAACAATTTATTAACAAATGTTTGACAATTTTAAATAAATACACAGGTAACTCACGTTTTATATAGCAGTGCTAAACGAGCTGCGAACGCGCGCGCGCGCACTCTCGTTGAAAAACATCGCCGGACGTGATCGAAACTTTGAGTCGGACTGGACTGACTATGACTATATCAAAGTTCAGCTTATACCTCGCGGAGTGTACCCGTGTATTTATTTAAAATGTGTAATAACCACGTTAGTTTTCATACTAAAAATGTTTGACAAGATATAGATCATTAAACATCTCGTGTTGTGACGTGACATCATCCTAAAAATTTTACAATGGAGTGACGTCACTCGAAACTTCTCTGTCATTTTTTGTTTGTTTGTGTGCAAAAAAAATATGTGTACAATGTTTTTTAGTAATCTAAGTGAACTGATTGGTTTTTTTAGTCATTATGCCTATTAATTAGCAGCGCCTTTTAATTAAAAAGGCTGTACTATAATCTTGCTTTTTCAACCAAACCCGTCAGATTTCTGACCTTGCGACGTGATCAAGCTACAAACATCCTTACATTCATATTTATAATATTAGTAGGATTAGCAGTACTTGCAGTACCCCGCGGGTTTACCCGCATAGTTCATCTTCCCGTTATTCGTCAGGATAAAAAGTAGCCTATGTGTTCTTCCAGACTATACCTAATCTACCTGTATTCCAAATTTCAGCCCGATCCGTCCGTACGTTACAACGTGATTGAGCAATAAACATCGATACATTGGCATTTATAATATTAGTCGGATTGACATACTTACCTTAATTTGCGAAACCAATAACTCTGTAGTAGCAAATTTCACAGGGGCTACTAATAAAACCTTAATAAATAAAAAAATTTAAAACATCAAAAGAATTCTTTTGGAAATTGTGATTATTATTCATTAGTAAACACCAAAAAAAAATTAACTCAATTTGAGTTACACAATAGATTTTAGCGGTGATTTTGTGGTACCTGTGAAATTTGCAGCTATGCAGTTATTCATTTTGCGAATTAAGGTATCAATATACAGTATACCTAACTATCTAATATAATTTGTTCTAGGACGGCGAGCCATACCTGGCGGCTGTGGACAAACTCGGCACAGCGTACGAAGACGCCGCCATCGCAACCGGCCTGGGCGCGTACATGGCCACGCCTCTCATCAGAGATGCCCTTGAAAAGGGACCTCTAAACGAGGAATCTGCCAAGTGAGTGCCACTCTTACCTCCTCTGTCTCTACCTACTTCATCAGGCTTAGAGTTTAGGTTTGGCGGTCGGTCGGTTAGGTCTATGGTTAAGTCTGACCTGACCGATCAAATGCAGTATTATTAAAATATTTAAGATAATTAAAATACATTATACAGCTCTTGGAAAGCGTTCGGTCACGATGACGCCAGTTTCACTTGTTTTTTTCACCTAAACAGTATACATAACGTATACTTATATGCCGCCGCCACCGTGGAATTATCAATACTCTCAGATTAAAAAATCTAACCCGTTAGATTAAAACTATTTATTCGCGTATATGGGTACAACTAGTAAAAACATTTTATATAAAGAAAAAGAACTACTGTAGGATTACAATCTCACGTTAGATTATAATCTGACGTGTGTTTACACTGATTACAATTTTTTTTTTTAAGTCAATTCCGTTGTCTTGTTACAGCTACATAATATGCACGAAAGAACTTCCCTGATTTGTACAACATGCGAGAAGAGAGACATTCTTGTAACATACGGGACGCTGACAAACTGGATAGTGTAATTATTAATTATCACACACGTTCACGAGATCGGAGAAGCTGTCTCACATGATGGGACCGCCTTTTCTATAAAAAACTTTTCAAAGTGAAAATTATAATACTCAAATGGTTATACAGCATTGGTGTCATGCACAAAACACTATTGGCAAATTGAGTTGTTTGTCGCTTAGGTGTAAAAATCGTGATAATTTTAACAGAGCTAAACACGAAGTAGACTTTGATAAAAACCCTTTTCAATACTCCAAAATATTTTCAGGAGCAAAATGGAAAGCTTATCTTGACTAACGCGCAAATTTACGATCACTTTAAAAGCACATACGAAGTGCCTAAACGCGGGAGCTCGTACGTAGAACCAAACATCCAAAGACCTAATGATCCTCTGACAGGCTTTCAAGTCACCCCACCTAGTGAAGAGAAAGTAAACTATCAAATTAAAAAGAAAACTACTAAATCAGCTCCTGGCCCAGATGGCATTCCTTACATAGTGTATAAAAAGTGTCCATCAGTTCGTAAACATATCTTGAATATATTCATTAAGATCTGGTCAAGAAAGCAAGTCCCAGTAGCATTCGGAAGAGCAATTTTTGTCCTCATCCCTAAAAAGCAGGAAGTAACTCATCCCAAAGACACCAGACCGATAGCCCAATACAATTTCTAAAATCTTTTTCAGTATTTTGCAAACAAAAATGACCACATTTATGACTAGCAATAGGTATTTCAGGCCCAATCACCAGAAAGGGTTCTTGCCTGGTATTTCTGGATGCCTGGAACACAATACATTACTAGCAGAAAGTTTGAAAGATGCCAGAACACATGAGAAGCAAATAACAGTCTGCTGGATAGACCTAGAGAACGCGTTTGGTTCTGTCCAGCATGAACTTATGATATTTGCCCTAAAATGGTATAACTTTCCTGCTGAAATTATTGACATAATTAATTCTTATTATTGCCACTTACAAAGCGCACGCTATGAATTTAGAAATGCAAAGTGAGTGGTTAACCATAGGTGAGTTCTGTATCCCATTAGCTCTAAAGTGGCGCTCCTTGATCTATGACTGGTCCCCTGCCTTATTAAAATTTTATCTAAATGCATTTCAAATGACCCTCCTGACCAGAGTAACTTGGTAAGGTGGGGAAAGCCTCTGAAAATGTTGCTATACTTGTGGAGAGGCGATATGTACAGCGAGGCACATATTGGTGGGATGCAAGTGCTCTTAATGGGGTCATTACTCACGGCGTCATGACAGAGTACTTGAAATCATACGTGAAGCCATGAGCCTTTCAGTAGCTAGAGCCCAAAAGGGATTGACGACAAACAAAAGACAAATTAACTTTGTAAAAGAAGGCTCAACTTCAAACTCCAGGAACAAGCCTTACTCAATCCTGGGTACAGCACCTGATTGGACTATTTTAATGGACACGTATGAAAAGCACTACAAAATCCCAGAAGATGTGGGTGTTTCGTCATCCAGACCGGACATTTTCCTTTTTTCTAGAGCTACGAAATGCATAGTCCTTGTAGAACTTACCGTACCGTGGGAAACTAATATAATGCTAAGAAGATCGTCTCATATATAAGCATGGTAGGGTCAGGACATTCAAACCTACGAAAAATGGTTTGCAACTTTGTCTTTGACGTAGCCGACAAATAGCTCTAACACATTTCTTTTGGGCCTTAAACAAAACTTTCTTTAAATGTACTATTACCCCAGAACATAATACCATACCGCAGCATTGACGAGACATTACCATTACATGCAGCCAGAACTGTAGATTGATTGACTGTTTTCGACAACATACTAAGGGCATATGAATGTTGATTTATTTTGAACACAGAATCTCGGTATGTGTTTTCCAGTTCAAATTGCTATAGGATTACAATCTCACACGTTAGATTATAATCTGTCTGTGTTTACAATTTTAATACTCTTCCTGATTTGTACAACATAATAGTTTTAGTACTGGTAGGACTCTTGGCAGAGTCCGCCTGGGGAAGTACCACCACATCTTTGCTAGCTCCGGCAGTGTTCCGGTTTGAAGGGCAATGTTACCAGAAAAATTACAGGGCTTAGTCACTGTGCTGTTATGTGACACGTCTCGTATTTGCTCTCGTACGTATTATGCGTCTCGTTACTCTACGCCATAAAAAAACAAACAAAAAAGTTAAATCAGCCCCGAGTTACGGCAGCGTTTTCATGTCTCGCCCCGCCTAGACGTCTTTGACGAACAGCTAGTTTGTGATTCTACAGATATTAAGTTGGTGGTACTATATGACACGGTTTTTTTCCACAGGGCTCTCGTCCGCAAATGCATGGAGGTTCTATTCTACCGCGACGCTCGCTCGTTCCCGCGCTACCAGCTCGGTGTGGTGACCGCGGAGGGCGTCCGCATCGAGCCCACCACGGAGCTCAAGCACGACTGGTCGCTCGCTCACATGATCCAGATGAAGTGATCCGTATTTTAGATGATAATAAAGATCTTTTTTAAGTAAACCGAGTTTTATTTTACATGATTATTGTTCACCCAAAAAGAGATCAAGGTGCGTAAATAGTTATTTGTTATACAAGAGTGCAAAGTTGATTTTTAACCGCGTGCTCAATTTGCTCAATTGCACTCGAGTGCAACACGTAACTTTTCATTCCACCTCAGCGAGAGCGAGGAAATGACAAATGACTAAATGCAAATTTTTAAATGTTTTCGCTAAGCAAAAGCAAATTACACCAAGGAAAAAAGTAAGTACACCAAGGAGGTTCCGAGTCAGAGATTTAATTCATTGTTTTAAAACAATAAAAATAAATAAATAAAAAAATGTATTCGGCACCAAGGAGGTAGAAATCAATAGGTTGAATTATGTTTTGAATTCAAAAACTCAGTACACACGATGTTCTAAATTCAAATTTACTTTAACCTCTAGAGGGTAAAAACGACTTTTGCGCCCTGATATCGAGGAGCAAAAGTACTCTTTCCGAGCTGGTGGAATGAAAAAGTATTTCCCTAACTTCAAAAGCAAAAATAAATTTAAAAAATAAAATTAAAAATAAAAAGTAAATCTAGTAATAGGCGAGACGGCTGAAAAAACTAATAAGTCTGATAGATTATTAAAAAATATTGCACACGTATTTTTTTTTATGTTTTACAAACAAAAAAAAATAACGAAGATAGTGCTTAGAAGTTTCGAGTGACGTCACGTTATGGTACGATATTTACTATAGAGTGACGTCACAAACCCCGCTTCGGAAGTTTGGTGATCTATATGTGCATTTTTGATAATTAGGTAAGAAAAAAAAACATATTTTTCTTTTATCTACCTGACGTACATACTAATTTGGATGGTGTATTTTTGAGCACTAGAGACGGCCACATTTGCATGTGTGCGTTGTCAGGTTGTCACTGATAGGTTGACACGCACACATATACACAAGTAGCGCGTGTAATGACCCACTGATGTGTGCGTGTCAGCCTGTATGTGACAGCGCACACGTGCATATTATGTGGCCGACTCGATGAACACAGTTTTTGTTTTAGCGAGACTACGTCCGACTTTTTTGTACGTCCATGGTCACACAATGAATCGTTTGTAGAAGATAATAAAAAGAGAAATTAATACCTCTTCTTTATATTCCTCGAGCTAACGTACGTACGAACCAAACTCTGAGTACGGTACGTACCTAGGTATATAGAATGATTTCAGGTATCCTTCGAATATACTTCAGGTATGCTCCGAATCTGCTTCTGGTATGCTCTACGTAGGTATGTACTCGTATGTAAGTTTAGGTTAGTAAGGTCCCTAGATGAAGTGGTTTGTATTAAATGGCACACCTTTTTCCGATATTCTGCCGCCCATCAGTATTACGAAAATATCACTGTGTTCCAGTTTTAAGGGCAATATTTTCAGAGAAATTACCTACTGGGCATAGAGATAAAACTTATTTTTACAACATTACTGAGTGGCAGGCGCAATGCAGTGTTAGGTAATGATTTGGACCCCTTTTGTTCCAATAGTTGCGTAGTACAGTGCTAGGTAATGATTTGGACTCTTCATGTTCCAATAGATGCGTGTCACTGTGATGTTATGTGCAGGCGAGTTTCTTACCATAAGACACATCTTCCGCTCGTCTCGTCAACACTACACAAGTAGTTGTGTAAACTTTATGAAACAAAAACATTTTTTTTTAATTCTTCTTGTTTAAAAAAAATCTAGATCTATTGTTTTAATATAACCTCATTCAATTAATCAAAGTAAAAGTTAAAAAAAAAAAAATGAAAACTACTGTACACAATCTACGCTACATAAATTTTATCTAACGCAATCTTCAAGAGGACTTAGGAATTATTCATAGATCAATGAAGGTCCAACAGAAATGTTTTATTGCAGGTAATAATAAAAAAAGATTACTTATGTATATGCAATCTGAAGTGGCAATGGGCAGGCCACATCGCTCGCAGAACTGACAACCGATGGGGAAGAAAGGTTCTCGAGTGGCGACCACGAACCGGAAGACGCAGTGTTGGACGGCCTCACACTAGATGTACAGATGACCTCACAAAAGTCGCTGGAAACCGCTAGTTGCAGGTTGCGCAGGACCGTTCGTTGTGGAAATCTAGGGGGGAGGCCTATGTTCAGCAGTGGACGTCTTGCGGCTGATGATTATGATGACTTATGTATAAAAATATGAAATCAAAATATCACCGCATTATTAAGAAAAAAAATTGCCAGTCATAGGGACTGCCGATAGAAGTGAAAACTAATACGTCAGAATTAGATATCTCACTTGAATCTACGCTTGAACTCAATTCATCATCATTCGCCTAGAGATTTACTACGATAACATGGCCCGCCCTTCCAAATTACTGTTTTAATGTGTGTAGTCACATCCTTACGAAAGAGTTTGTATGTAGTTGTAATTATTCGTCTGCAGTAGCAGTACGCACACATGCGTGGTGGTGCGTTGTATAGACTCTCATAAATACTTTCAAACGTTTTGAATTCTGGAGGGGCGGGTCATGTTTTCGTAGTAAATCTCTACCCTTATTCCAATTTAGGTGGGTATAACAACTCGATCTTCCGCGCAAGCACGGAATATTGTTCCTTTAGCCTTAGCTAAAAAAGCTTAGCCACGGAATTAGCCTTAGCTAAAAAATATTGTTCAAATCTTTCTGTCATTTCTTGCGGGAGGGGGGAAAGTTGCACACTAGCGCAAAGCCGCACTATTTACATACAAAACATACCTGTACCGATTCATTGCCGATCATACTCACACAGCCAAATCACTAACACATAAAAATAAAGTACCATTCATAAATCTAGCCCCGCCCTCAGCCACAGTATATTATCAAACTCCATGGTCCACGCGGACTTGTACTTTGACAGAGGGGAAACGCTGTGTATGCCTACTCCCTCCGTGTTGCTCGCTGATAACGATACAACATGTAGGTACGTTTCCTTCATTCATCTCTACTTCTTGAACTTTATTCATAGACCACGGACAATCTGTATGTGGTGCGTTGTTTCAATCATCATCATCATCAGTTTCTTCCGCACGGTTCCTGTGTACCATTTGAACCAATCGTAAGCAGATGACGTGCATATTAGCTTTTGCAACAGATTGATGTGCCGCGATAAAAGTATGTCACTTCCACAAGAGTAAAAAGACAAGAACGATCAGACCCGTGCTTTCGGTGTAAAGAGTTTGTTCCAACTCTATACGTAGTTACGTAGTAAATGTAAACTCTTTGAGTGCGCCAAAAGAAGTTACAACTTCATTATTTGGCCCAACGCATAAGCGTTGGCATTCAGCGTGGTACTGCCGCCAGCATGCTGGGTGCGTTTCCGATTGGTAGTGGTGGTGGTATTGAATATCTTGATTATCTGTAGACCTTCAATGGTCTATGGATAATTCAGGTGTGGTTAGTGTAAGTAGTTAGGTATGTAGTGCAGTGTAGTTCTCATTGTATTTAGTTTTGTTAATAAAGGCTCTGCCCCTTTTTCATAAAGATTATAAATATGAAATCATAATATGTCGTCGGATTATTAAGAATGAAAAAAAATAGAGTGCAAAAAAGATACCACACGGTAGGCCCCGACGAGATTCGAACTCGTGATCTCCTGTTTACTAGACAGGCGCTTTAACCAACTAAGCCACGGCGCCTTGCACTGCTGTGTGGATATTTATACTAACGTAGGTACATAACGTACATGCATAGATAACATTTACAAAAAATACAACTAAAGCATATTATTCATCTATATTATCTATTCTATGACTGAAGGCAATTGAAGAGCGTCGCGTCGGTACAAAAACCGATAAATGTCATAAAAAAGTTTTTAAAGAAATTGATAAAAAGAGGATAACAACGATTCCCTAATGTCTATGAATGTCCTAATATTATAAAGCTTGTTTAACGTATATGTTATTAAGCTTGTTGTAAACCCGAGTATTGCCCGCGATTTTCTAGCGTTCATTGTTTGAACGATAGGATCTCGGGAAATACTGCTGGTCCGAATTGAACGATTTTTTTTTTGTTGGATATTCCATTTATCGAGGAAGGCTTATACTATACATAACATTACGCTGCTATCAATAGGAACGGAGCCTGAATGATGAATATGTAAAATATTCCTTTTTGAGAAATTTTATTGCGTGTTACGAAGTTAGTTACTAAAATGTTTCCTGGGTAACTTCAGGGTGTCGGTTTAAAAAAGAAATGTAAAATACCTACATGCATTTTGGCGCGTTATACTTAAACAGTCCACTAATGCCCGGTTCCTATATTCAACGGACCGTCACAGTATAAAAGCTACGACTCGTTTCCACTGGTTCGATTCCTCACGATGTTTTCCTTCACCGTTTTCAAGCTAGCGGCATTACGCAAATACCTTCGAAAAGACACTGGTGCGTGTGGTTTTGAACCCGGGGTTTCCGGATCACCGTTCTCCTGACTAGACCAGCCGTAACTTCATTATACTTTAAGTATTATACTATATTATCATTATAAATTAGGCGTTATACGCCTACACTAATTTCGGTACGTGTTGCCAGATGTAAAAACTAAATTAGGGTAGGAACAGATAGGAACAAAAACAACAAGTGACACATTTTAATTGTTTTATTTAAAGATCTTCAGATCCGTTACCTGAATAAAATGGCTAATTCATAAATAATATTAATCCGTAGTAAATGCAACATTAAAAAAATATTTACAAAAATTCAGCTAAAATAAATTAAGAAAGGCTTCGTTGTTTAAAGAATTTCTTATCTAATTAACAACTAAGTAAAATAAATATTTAAATCAATTTATTTCCTTAATAATAATTAAATTACGCTATGATACACACTAAATATGAAAAAATACTATAAATTCGTCACTATTTCTTACAGGTAGAGTAAAAAAATAAAATAAAATTCAAAACGAAAGAAGAGCACCATTGTGATTCAAAATTTAATTCAGATAATGTATTAATACTTTATTAATTAACTAAGTATGTATTAAGAAAGAGCCATTTTCAAACTAGACAAACGGCTGATTCATAATAATTATGATAAATGGCGCCTATCTGACACCCGATCTGATTTTGTCCTAATCCATGGTGCTGTTAATGTCAATTGGGTTAACAGGCGGTGACAGAATGCAAAAATACCTGTCATAGAGAAGGTCTCAATTTAGCCAAAGATGCCATTCTTCTATTAATTATCGTTATTTATAGTTCACATGGGAACTATTTTTACAGTTGTCTTTTCATTCGTATGTCAACCTGAAAACATTTATTATTTAAGTAAAATGAAGTGTTTTTCAGGTATAAATTGACTTGCCAAAGATAGTTTTAAATTTTACTAAGTGTGGCACCACTGTTTGTTTTTGTGAAATTTATCTAACAAAATAAAATATTGGTGCTACGAGTACATATATGGTGTATTTGTATGGCGAATTGGGAACTGCCTTTGACAGGTCTTTTTGCTGCTTGAAAACCCCCCATTCACATTGACACATTGTTTTACACATTCGTGACCGTTGTCACACAGCTGTGGATAATGCTGTCAAATCACATAATAACTCTAACCTTGACAATTTTTGAAATTGTATTAAAAAAATTGATTAGTTTTTTTATCTCATGCGACATTGATAGTTTTGTCCATAGTTTATTTTCTTTTAAAGGCACGGAACTTTTCCAAGTCTTATCACTCACGCACTTGCATCTACAACTTCAGTAATTCGTTTAAAATAAACGTAATAATAAAATCTCTTTAGCTAGAATTAAATCGATATATAGATCTAGAAATTCGAATTGCAATCTGTGGTCCAAGTCATCTAATTGCAGTAGGTAGTTAGAATCTCGATATCTAGTCTTGCAACTCTTGCAACTTCATTGCGTTCTACTTTGCAACTAAAATATCACCTTGTAAAAGTTATACATTCTGATATTTGGTCGAAGTATTCAGGATTGTGATGTCTGGTTAGAACCGTTATACCTGTTCGATCGAATTCGAATTGGGGTGATCACTGGGTCAAAAATATGCCATTTTCATTAATCCGTCAGGTTGATTATAGTATGGGACACGTATTTTCTATTTTACCACATTATTAAAATTCGACAAAGGCAATGTATATAGATCACCAAACTTCCGGAGCTCGGGGTTGTGATAAAAAATTACAAAGATGTGCTTAGAAATTTCGAGGGATACTTCATTGTACGATTTTCACGAAGACGAAGTCACCCAAAAATTTAAGCACTGCTGTATCTTTGTCATTTTCTGTTTCCAAAACACAAGAAAAATACGTATTCAATATATTTTGATAATCAAACTAACGGAATAATTAGCTTTTTTAGTCATTATGCCTGTTTTTCGATATCTGGTTATAATCGTAATATCTGGTCGAAGTAATGCGGTATCTGGTTAGAATCGCAATATCTGGTTTTAATCGTAATATCTGGTGGAAATAATTGCGATGACTGGTTAAAATTGCAATATTTGGTTGATCCAGTCGCGGAATTCTGAGATCCTGGTGTAGACGCCGGGCTGGTTGGGCTCGGCGCACCCGATGCCCCACGAAATGATGCCGCTAAGGACGAACCTTCCATCGCGCTCGCGCGGTATCACCATTGGACCACCGCTATCACCTAGAACCAAACATTGTGGTAAGAATACATGTTAATATCTTCACAAACATGAACGTCTGCAGAAAGGAAATACGAATATAAACTAGCGCTTCCGTAAATGTCACGGAAACACCAGTAAAAGTATAAAAAATTGTATATTATAGGCTATAGGCGTTTACGGGATACCCGAATATTAGTGTCTATGTTACAATCGTATGAACAACGTTCTGCCTGCATTAGATAATGTTGTAAAATTATGCTCTTGTGTACATATGTATATATGTACACTAGGTCTCTCTTTTCTTTACTTTAACTCCTGTGAGTGCCTCCTACTCTTACCTACACATTTATTATTTTGCTCGCTATTACCTTCCAAGCTATCAATCCATCCCTTTGCTTTACAAATTTACTATTTCTCTCACTATTGCCTTCACAGTAGTCAATAAGTACTTGTTGTGTCCACCACATACACTATCATGGTAATTGTTACCTTCACAGATACTTGTCCACAGAAAGACCTTGCTTTTACCTACGTATTTAAAATTTTACTCGCTCTTATCTTAGGTATCATTACCTATTACCTCCCTGTTCTAATCATTACATGTGACATCTCGCACGCTATTAACTTCACAGCTTCCTTCTTCTTTTTTACCACCACACGTCATATACTATCTCTTACCTTCACAGCGATCGATTTCTCTACCTATATCTTACTCTTTTTATCTATTTACTATTTCGATTGTTCTTACATATAGGCTGCTCGTACCTTCCTTGTTCTTAACAACGTAGGAACCATCTCGCTCTTACACATCTACTGCTTCATTCGCTCTTACCTTCACAGCTCGTACCTTCCTTGTTTTTACCATTATATTTACTTATTCGCTTGCTCTTACCTTCACAGCTGTCAGTGCCTCCCTTGCTGCGACCCGCGCAGATGAAGATATGCGGTATGTGCTCGTTATAGCCCGCGGCTTGGTACATGGACTCGCAAGCGGAATTGTTGATCACTGGAACCTTCACTTCTTGCAGCACACTAGGTAGGGGACCCTCTGGATGGACGGAACCACAAATTTATTTAGATAGATAGATAACTCTTTAATGTGACACAAAAACAGAAATGTTACAGTAAAACACTTTTTTTTAAATAAGAAGTGACGAGACGAGCAGGACATGTGTCTGATGGTGAGCAACATGCCTGCCACATAACAGCACAGTGACACGCAGCTATTGGAACACGAAGAGTCCAAATCATTGCCTAGCACTGCACTGCGCTCATCACCCAGAGATCTAAGATGTTATATCTCTAAGACCTGTAATTTCTCTGGAAACATTCCCCTTCAAACCGGAACATAGTAATGTCTTCACGTTACCTACTGTTTGTTACTTATGAAATAGCACAACAACAAATGATCGCAGTATTGCTTAGAGCAATCTCTTCCAGGCAACTAGCTTAAAGGAAATTCCTACATCAGTACATGGCTATGCGAAGCGAGGTGACATTTGAGCTATAGTCTTCAAAAAATTGCGAAACCCCGCAATATTTTCTGTTATATTATAACCCGACATAAACCTGAAACCTGACTTAGTTTTTATTAAGTTATTACAAAAAAAATACAGTCAAACACAAAAACCTATTTTAATGTTATTGATGGGACGAGAAGGACATGTGCTTGATATTAAGCAACACGCCTGACTCTAACAGTGACTCAGCTATTGGAACATGAAGAGTTAAAACCATTACTTAGCAGCACTGCGCTCGTCCCCAAGAGATGATTTTATCTCTATGCCCTGTAATTTCACTGGAAACATTGCCTTTGAAACCGGAACATAAATTAATGTTCCGTATAAATAGCCGTGTGGCACTGTGCTGTTATGTGGCAGGCATGTTGCTTACCATCAGGCACATGTCCTGTTCGTCTCGTTACTCCATACTATAAAAAAATTATGAAAAATATAATAATTGGCAAGTCAACTGCCGATAGAAGTGAAAACTTGTAACTCAGAATTTGATAGCTTACTTTGGAAACTACGCGGGTGAAACCGGAGGGCGTGGGCATGTCCCCGAGTTTACCCGAAGTTTTCTTATCATTTCCGAGCGTGACGCTAGAATTCAATTCACAGACAACGAAAAAATTGTCTGTGGCGCGCCAAAAAAGTTTTCACTTCAAAAAGGAAATCCTACCGTCATAAAGTCTCCCCCAGCCCGTGACGTATGCCATCTTCCCGACGAAGTCCTCGTCAGTGTCTGGTACGCAAATCGGCAGGATATTCGGCTGGAACTTCACGGGCTCGTAGAACCTGGAATTTGGAGAAATCACACATTTTAGCAAAATACACACAAATTACAAATGCATACATTACAAAATACTATTTAAACATGTTTTAAATACTGTAAATGTTATCTTCATGGTACTCAAATATTTATGTATAACGCATACATATAAGTACATATTATAAAAACACACATATTGCCAAAGACAATACCCAGGGTATTTAATCTGTGCATAATACAAATAAAATGATTTTGTAGAGGTAAGACTCTTTGCGAAGTTGCCTGGGGAAGCCTGCATCGTCGTATAATGAAGAGAGATGGCGGTAAAGTGTAAGCCTATAATAGTAAAAAAAGAATGACTAGGATGATGACGAATAGTTTAGGTACGATGTACGTTCATCTATACTAATATTCTAAGCGTGAAGAGTTTGCTTCTTTGAACGCTAGAATCTTGGGAACTATAGGGCCGAATTGCAGGATTCTTTTTCTGTCGGATCCAATTATCGAGGAATAGGTTATATGACATTACGCTACTATCAAAGGAGAGGAATAGGCATCGAACTCTTAAAAACGGCAGAAGCGGCAAACGCCCTTCTACTATGGCGATGCAAAATCAGGTGACGTCTCCTGATTTAGTCTCAGTCGCAACAAGGAGTTGTGTACGTTCGCTGACAATTCAATTTTCAAATTTTTCAAACAAATTTTCGCCACGTTATTTTGTCTTTAGATTATGGCATACCTCATCTTCGTTTCTTTAATAATATCGATGGGAGTAGTAGTAATTGAAAAAAAAATACAAAAACGGGTAAAAATATTCGTTTTTTAGAGCTTTCGGTGCGCGCGCTGATGTACGCCGAACTCCGTGACAGAATGTGTCTATCTTGTAAGATTGCGTCATTATTAAACCATTTGTAGCCTAAGCTAATCAAATTTGTTCTAAGTCTGAGTTGGTACGACAAATTTTCGATAGGTGGCGTTGCTGCCCTCGGTCGGTCGGTTATATCTGACGTAACTCCAAAAAGCAAGTAAACCAAAGGTGTGAAACGAGTAAAATAAAATACAACGTAAAATAACAAAATCCGAGAAAACACGACGAAAAAGATTTATTGCATCCACCTTAATTCCATCCAAAGGTTGTATTGGGGATTTCCAAAATAAATTAAATTTATTTAATCCTAAAGGGTTGGGATTTCCTTTAGCCCTACTAATAATATAAATGCGAAAGTATCTGTCTGTTTGTATTTTTCAAACTACTGTAGGTTTACATTTGATTACCATCTCGCCTGATGTTAAGCGACGATGCGGTCTACGATGGAGCGTGCTTACCTAGAAGAAACTGATTCACTCTCGATTGGGAGACACCAAGATTGTAGCTAATGGGAGAAATCCACTTAAACAATGCCTCTGATTGTTACTCTTTCAATGAACTTATTATCTATTATTTACATGAATATTTTTATCTTAATCCCTGTCCACCTAAAAGGTTGCCTAAAAGGCATTGCTTTCATTGATTTAAGGCTGCATATTATAGCACTCGTTTACTGTTCTCCTGCATATCTGTTTTTTATTTTGTTTGTTGCGTAAAATAAAGGGTATCTATTTATATTTATATAAAAAACAAAAAAAAAAGCGACACCAGTCCATGGTTGATGTGTCGAATGTTTTATTTCACCAACCTTGTACGTGTTACTAAAATATGGGAAATGGGAACGCTAACATTCAATTTTAGACGTGGTTAGAATAATTCAAGTAATGTAAATAGTACTTATCTTTATTTATCCTTATTATGCGTTAAGAATTTCAGATTAGGTGTCTGCCGTTGAAAAGAGACGAAATATAATAAAAATTTACTGAGTTCAAAAAGGAGGAGGTCCTTCTTTTCGTTTCAATTCGGTTTTTTGGTTTTTAACCGACTTCAAAAAAGGAGGAGGAGGACTTTTTTATGTATGTTACCTGATTTCTCGAGAACCTCTGCACCGATTTTAAAATGTCTTTTTGTGTTCGGATGGGTATGCTTCCCGAATGGTCCCACATAAACCTTATCGAAATCGGTCGTGTGGTTTTTGAAATATGAACCATAAACTAAAATTTGCGTACAATTTCCTGGATGACGTACCTAGTTGTAGATTTCACAAAGGTTATGAAACTCGATCCTGTCAATACAAAATTGTGTAAAAAAAAACATACAGCCGAATAGAGAACCTCCTCGTTTTTGGAGTCGGTTAATGAATTAATAAAAAGTTGTTTTACACTAAAAAGGGTCAAATAAACTATTTTCGTACAAAAAATTAAACCGACTTCAAAACCACAAATATTTATTTATTTATTGAATAATAGGCGAGCAGCTCTTGCTGATATGCCTATATCTCAGTGTTGAAATAACAAATTATAGGTAATTGTCTGTTAAAATTATTTTGTCTTTTACTATCCACCTGTCCAGTTTGTTCTTAAAAGAGTTTAACGACTTTGCCGAAATAACATCCTCAGGCAACCTGTTCCAGTTGTAAACCACTCTGTTGCTGAGGATGTGATGTGCAGTGTTTGTCAGTGATGGCGCGTGGGACAACTGGGACTTATGACGCCGATTGTCTCTCTTATGCTCCTTTAATCTGTACAGGTTTCTTATGTGAGGTCTTATAAAATCCATAAAATAGGCACTCAAAAGCGAAAAATAAACTAAAATCATTATTAAAAGCGCTACTCACTCATCTATTTGAAGTCGGTGCCAGTCAGGTCAAAAAGTTAGTAGATTGATGCTATGTAGGCACATGGTAAGTAGTATTTTTATCTTAATTTTTTGTACGAAAATAGTTTATGTTATGTATGTTAAGCGATTGATCGATGGTGATGGTTATTTTTTATTAAGTTGATTATTATTAGATAATACGAGGACCCTTTTGTTTTAGAAATCTGTTACGAGGACTTAATGGGGTGTTTTCAAGATTCAAAAAGATCTGTCAAAGACAGTTCCCAATTTCACCATAGGTGGCGCCAATGTTTTATTTTGTCTTAACAAACGATGGTGCCACACTTGGCAAAATTTAGAACAATTTTTGACAAGTAAATTTGCATTTGGAAAACACCCCATTCAGAGGCATTTACATTTAACATTTTTATTGAAATCAGTGTGGTAGTTTTTGTAGTGTGTAGTTTTTTGTAAGTAAATTTAAACGAAAATCTAAGATAAACCATGTTTTTTTGGATGACGAGGTGATAGATTTAGCAAAAATTATGAAAATTTGTCCAGTGGCTGAATATTTTAAATTGTCAGTTTTGATTTTTTTTCGGAGAAATTTAAATATTTGTATGTAACATGGAGAGACGAGACGAGCAGGAGATGCGCTTGATGGTAAGCGACACCTGCTCATCACAGCACAGTGCCATGAAGCTATTTTATCACGTAGATTTGAAATAACTACCAAGCTTTACACTATAGGGCAACAGACCTAAATTTCTCCTAAAAAAATATTGTATTTCGAACACGTCCAGAGGTACCTAATAGCTGAGTTAGGTATCTTGCAATATTATTTCATTATGTACCTACATGGCACCATAGATTCACAATCTATACAGTAGCGAAACGAATGTATACCTCCTACCTACCTTGATAGAGGAACGAAACGAAGAGTGGCGTGGATCGCGCTCAGTTTACGCACTCAAAAACTGAGCACAGATGCGACCGCGTACATTTCACGTTGTAATCGGAAAACGCCGTATGTAGCATAATCAGCCCACTAAATCTTCTAATCAAGGAATTGGGACCTTCTCTCGCAAGGAAACAGTCAAGGTCATAATCCACCATGCTGACCTAATGCGGGTCGGTGAATGACACATGAGAATATAAACCAGTAGAAATACAATAAATCGAGCAAAAAGACTTTACTAGTAGCGCCCCACGATGTTACCCGCGTAGTTGCTGTTTCATTTGTTTTCCCGCGTTAGCAAATAGTCTATGTACTATTCGATATTTTGTTTTTTTTGATTTGTAGATAGATAAATAGATATGTCCTAAATTTCATCCCAATCCGTTCAAGCATTCCGACTGGACTGAGTAACAAACATAAAAAATTACATTTTCAACATCAGTACGATTAATTTATTTTGTGACGTTTGCAATCTGCGACAGAAGTTGGACGTAACGTAACCCACACCAAAGGCTGTGTCTCATCTGTACGGATTGTAAAACTGTGTCCGTATGGCGGTAATTCGCGTCAGGTGGTATCAGTAGGAAGCGATCTATTAAATTGTAATCCAGTGCTGTTTGTGAAGCTTCACAAAAACAGTTATCGTTTCGATCGTCCGCCGAATTCGTTTAATTTTAGGGTTCCTTAATATGTACTGGTAAACGCTATCCTAGTGCTTAAGGTTTTTTAACCGACTTCTAAGAGGCGAACTTCGTTTTTTTATATAAAAGAGATTAAAATATAATTATTTTTACAAAACCTGATAACATTAAAACATTTGTCAAATAACTATTTTACTTTGAAAGTACAAAAAAAGTATTCGACCAACTTAAGTGGTGGTAAATATCTAAGTACCAGCACTAACTAACTGATCGTAAATTGGATTTCAACAACATCAAACTATGTGAATTAGAATTAAGCCGGCTTCTACTACCTTGACCTATCAAAAGTTGGCAGTACAGCAAGCGCAAGGCTCTATAATTTAAACAGTTTTTTTACATAACCTAAGATCTATGGCAGAAGGCCCCCAGAGGTCTCAACTCCGGCCAAACTTCGGCTTAGGCAAAAAGACCGCAGAGCCCTTATCTAAATAGAAGCTGATAGCTTGTTATTGGTAAGTTTACATTTATGAGCCAGCCATTAGAAACTGGAAAATTGTATAATATAAATTATTATACGTTTTAAATAAAATCAGTGAAATCTTGATTCATACATTTTTATTGATATCTCAAAAAAAAAAACACACCGATTTCGATAGAATGTGTATGGACCTACCCCTGCAGTATTTATTATCTATCATTTAGAAAGAATCACCAAAATCAATTCACATTTGGTAGAGCTAAATTATAACATACTCGTTCATACAAAAAACAAAAATACAACCGTATTGAGATAAGTACTTCTCTTGTTTGGAGTCGGTGAAAAATAAGTATCAGTACATAAGCACCCCAGGGGGTCTACCGCCTAACTAAAAATGTCTTAGCTTTGATATTGCTCTCTCTTTTCTGCTCGCCGATATAGTTAGGCGGTAGAGGGGCAGGACGTCTACTCTCTTTCTACAAATAACGTAATTTCGAAATAATCTCACGTAATATAATATACTCATACTCCGGTTCTACTTCGATCCGTCATTTCATCCATTTGAATAAACCTACTCTAATTAGAGTAGGCTTAGAACATTTAAACGTTTTTCGTAGAAAGAGAGTAGAATTCCAGCTATAATCGTATCATTATAACCTACGGAACCCTCGACTAATTCTCAGTAACGCGCTCGGCACATTTTTTTGGTCGTCTCAAACTCCGCGGTCACTCACCACTGCACTTGACCTTTGTTACAAGTTCATGAAAAACGGCTCAGCATTCACACCGGCGTTCTACTAATTATTAATTTAATAAATATTTATTTTATGGCATATTATTACGTAGTTACTTATTGTAATTTAGTTTTCTTAATAAAGGCGCTGTCCACTATTTTTGTAACTTATACCAAGATTAGAAGAATAATTGACTGGCCTCGTGGCTGAGTCGTTAGAACCGTGGGTTGTGGGCTCTATTTTCAGCAGGGATAAATATTTGGGTGATGAATATTTATTTATTTAATCAATTAGAATGGCATAACGCCAATTATGCTAATGATTTATACTTTCATTTACTAACAAAATATTGTGAACAAAAGTAAATAAAAAATGTAATCAATTTATGTCATGATACAATAATTATGTTATGTTATGATAATTACGCACATTCATATATTATTAATATGGATGTTTCTTCAATGTTTAGATGTTTTTAAATGTTATAAGTGTGTATTTAAAATTATATTTGTATTGGACCAGCTGTTCAGCTTCCACAGTACAAGGTTTGCTTAATTTGGGGCGAGATGGTGTTTTGTGACAAATTTTGAGGATCGATTTTTATTTATTTAGTAATTTAACTTCTATAAAGAAAATATATGTGCCTGTTTGTAGCAACATATTGACAGTTTTTTAATAAATGTATATGTTACACGGTTTTATAAATAAAAATATATTTATTTATTCTATTTTTGCTGTCTCTGTTTGTTTCGGCTAATTATGAAACAGCACTGTATCAATTTTATCGGGGCTTAGCACTACGACAAAGTTGTATTAATTATTATAAAAAATAATAAATATTTAAAAATCCAACGTAATACTTTATTCAAGTTACAGGAATAACAAGTGGAATAAAACGAAAAATATAATAAAATATATTATTTTGAATTTTAGGCACTTACCCTACCCACATTCAATCTTGTTAGGCCAAAAAAATAATGAATATAAAAAAAAAGTTTGTGTTTTGTTTATCGATGACAGCTTACAAATAGATGTCATTGCATATGGGCATAGAAGTACTCTAAAATAATTGAAACATTAAGAGATTTATTGTGTGCCTAATTATACTCATAAATCTGTATGTCCAAACATGAACTGCGAAAAAAAAGATTTATTGTTTTGAAATGAGGTTTTTTAAAAAAGAAATTGAATAGTTGTCTTAACTAATCACGATTTTTCGACACATTAATATTACCAAATGAGAAATAAATACAGAGAAACAAGGTTAATTGGGATTTGAAGGGACCAAAGGATTTTGTACCATTTTCTAACTAGACAGGCTCAAAATTGTAGTTGTCTCATTTAAAGGCATGTATGGGCATCGAAGTATTCTACAGTAATGATTTTATGTGTGGCTAATAATTATATTCATCAATCTGTATGTCCTGTTTGGTGATAATTGGAACTGCAAAAAAAGGATTTATTGATCTGAAATGAGTTTTTTTTAAAGAAATTGAATAATTGTTTTAATTAATCACGGTTCTTCGCCACACTAATATTACGAAATGAGAAATAAATACAGTGCAACCTGGCTAGTTGAGGTCTGAAGGGACCAAAGATTTTGTATCAATTAAAAAGGTTTTCAAGTTTTAATTTATCCAGTTTTCCAATTAGACAGGCTTAAAATTGTAGTACTTATACAATTATCTATAATAAAGGTTTCTCAGTAATTGTATTTCTTATTATTTAGTCAAGGGCCCGGAAAAATATACAGGTATACGATTTATGGCAAGAACACACGTGCCTTTATAGCAAATTGTAACGCAACTCTTTGAGAATGAATAATTTCAATTACTGTCTGGCACTATTCTCGCCATCTAGAGTTTTTAACCCCCGACCAAAAAAGGGGTGTTATAAGTTTGACGTCGATGTCTGTCTGTCTGTCTGTTTGTCTGTCTGTGTGTGTGTCTGTCTGTGGCACCGTAGAGCTCAAATGGATGGGCCGATTTCAATGCGGTTTTTTTTACTTAAAGGTTAATATCCGTGCAAATGTTCTTAACTATGTTTGGTTAATATCGATTGAAAATAGCCGCCTCCACAAAATGGCGGACAAAGTATTTCTTCACAACCTACCTCAATATGGGTATCAAATGAAAGGGCTTAACTAGTAGAATACTATACACTATAACAAATTTCAAATCCAAGATGGCCGCCACTACAAAATGGCGAATTGTATTTTTTTTTTACTATTACCTCAATATGGGTATCAAATGAAAGGGCTTGACTATTAGAATACTTTTCACTATAACAAATTTAAATCCAAGATGGCCGCTACCACAAAATAGCGAAATACATTTCTTTTTTCACAACTCCCTTAATATGGGTATCAAATGAAAGGGCTGGACTAGTAGAACGTTATACAGATAATCCGAGATCCGAGGTAGTCGGGGGTTAATCAACATTTTTAGTTTTGTTCTTGTTTTAAATAGAGTATGACGAGACGAGCAAGACATACATACACCTAGTTATTAGTAACAAACATTGCCATTATAGTGAAGAGCCACGCATCTATTTGAACACGAAGATAAGATAAAAAACGATTCTTCGCCCTTGATTGGCTAGTATTGTTTGGAAACCATGCCTCACCTGAGTAAAGCCAAGTCGTATTCGAATGTCGCAGAGTCAAAGTGTGGATGGCTGGCAACGATTTGCACTCGACGCTCTGCAAAGCCGTAAGGTTCGTCTTCGTTCGCCAAATCATGTTCACCAAGACGAACTAACAGCTCAGACGGTGGCACACTGAAATAGATGACAAATTTATAAGTATTTAATAATTTATTAGTAACAAATAAATTCAAAGAAAAATGCGACCTATCTACTTAAGAATAACCAGTTTTTTAAGCATGCACTATTCTGGTGCTATCGACGATTTATTTTAGATAGACGTTCATGCATCGCCGAAATATTCATCATGCGAGGGTCTTACAATAGATGGGAAATTTTACGCGCTAAGCAGACGTCCAAATAAAAGTACCTAAGTATTTTCGAAATATCGAGTGGCGCGATAAAAGTAAAAGCTTCGTATAAGAATCAGATGAGAAACACAAAGATCTGAAAAAGGTAGGAATTTCTATACCTTCTTAAACCAGTCTTGTGACTTAACCTTATCTCAAAATTAGCTTCCTTTTTTTAAAATATTGTCGTTAATGAGTCATTAGATTCAGCCTTTTTCAAACCGGAAATATTATTGCTTGTTTCGCTCGTGTAGTAACAAAATAAAATTAGATGATACTACATATAAGGTCCACATTGCGTCATTTCTAAAATGTATTCAGAAACGAAATTTGAAAATTCAGGATTTTGTTTGAATGATAGTAACACATAAATAAAAAGTAGTTTTGTTTTTATTTATGTATTTTTCGATCCTGAGTTAGAATCTGATAGAAGCTTATGTAACTCCAAATATTAAATATAATATAAATATAGTAGAACCTATATAAGTGAGAAAGGAACGACGTCGATCTCTCTAGTGAAGTTTTTCACTAACCCGAGTTTCTAGCATATAAGTCAATGAGTGGCGTCATTTATAAGCAAAGGCTATAAATGATACCACAGATAGGTTCACGAGGGTAAACAAATAGGACAAAATAATTTACTCTCTAATATTGAGTTTAATCGCTAACGTAGTTCTCACTTAAGCAGAACCTAGGTACTATATTTTTTGTTTTAATAAAGAGTGACGAGACGAGTAGGACATGTGCCTGATGGCAAGCATCATGCCTGCCACATAACAACACAGTGAAGTGCAGGTATTGGAACATGAAGAGTCTAAATCATTACCTAGCACTGCACTGCGCTCGTCACCCAGAGATCTAAGATGTTATATTATAATTCAGGAAAGGTGTAACCCACATCATTTATGCACGCTGCCTGAATGGGTAGAAATGTTTTCAAAAATAAAAGGCCTACTGACAGTTTGTCATCGCAATGTTAGGGAATTATGATTAGATTTTTTTTACGATGCGTAAACCTCGACCCGCTGAAGTTAGCTTGGCAACATTTTAGCAAACGTTGCTTTGTAACTAACTTCAGTTTGATACTTCTTGCGTAGACGATATTGTCTATGGTTGGAGCTACTTCTTATCAAGAGGAATAAAGACAAGAAGAGTATTAAACTTTTTGCGTGCGCAGTACCGGCGTTAGGGTAGGGCGCGATAGGGCGACTGCCCAGGGCGCCGAATGTAAAGGGGCGCCGCGCCGCAAGCTCAGGCGCCCCTTTGTGTCTAGTCTGTAACTAGGTCTCGTTAATTAATAGGTCAAGTTAAAGAATAAATAAACCTCTCCCAGGGCGCTGGTACTGCTAAAACCGGCACTGTGCGTGCGTATATATAAGAACACGCACACTTTTTTTCGCTCAGTTTGTTTCACTTACTGTTCAACACAATGCGCTGCTGTGATAGCCCAGTTTTCATTCAGCAGCGCTGCCCCGCACTTGTGGAGATATGTCGAGGTCCGGTATTGCCGTAAGGATATCTGCCACGGCCACATCCCAAAGCCACTCTTCTCCCCGCCAACGATTCTTGCAGTCGGCGCCTGCCATAGCCTTCTTCCGCAGACTGCCAGAAGAAGAAGCGTCGAATTTATTAGCATTTTTGTTGCAGACAGTTAGAATTCATAAATAGAAAATCATTTTTGTGCTGTCCTTTGGATTTAAAAACGTTATTCTTCGGATTCTGTTCACTTGTTTTTTGTTTAAAAAGTTGTTTTATAACACGTTTAGGTTGTTTAATGACATTGGAAAAAGAATTGTTGTTCGTTTGATTCCGTAAATTAAAAATTCACTTGGTTTGACTTTTTTTCAGATTTATAGTCAATATTTTGTTTTTGTTCACTTATTTTCAGTTTGAAAAGTTGTTTGTGCCTTTTATGTTGTTGAATTAACATTTGAAAATAAGTGGTTGTGAAGTTGTCAACGACTATTTAGCGACGACTATAAGCGATGACAGATAGTTTTTCAACAATTTATTGTTAAATTGTTTAATTTTAATTTATTAGTTAGTATCTCGACAAATTTTCTTTTTAGTTATTGAGAGTGCTAATTGTAAAGCCGTGTTAGTTTCTCGATTTTTGAATAGTTTCTAAGAGGAATGGCTTCTGCAATATTAATTTAAATAACTTCAAACGCACTTGAACCACTGTCGTAAAAAAAAAGTTAGGAACAAAAGATCAATTAGTATGTAGGTTATAAGTACGAAATCATTTAGAACTCCTTTTGGTTTTTTTTACACTAATTAGGTTTTGACTCAATAAACACTGTCCCAATACATTTTTTACCACGCGTCCAACTGTTTTTTAATCAATTTGCATCAATTGACGTCCATTAATGTATCAGTTTGTCTTTCAAAACATTTTCGTGGAATTGTTCAGGGTTTTTATCGCTGCTATTTAATTTTGTACAACACAATCGTTCATTTGATGAGGAAAAGGCGTCAATATCACAAAGTACTTCAATAACTCTAAAATATCAACGTTGTTGTTAATAGTCGTTGTTTTTTTCACTGCACTAAAAACGCTCGTCTTCAAATTCCCATGACATTTTTATTTTTTAATTGTCCGCACAACCTTGGCACTGAAACACATTCTTCCTGACTTTGCCACAAACAAATTATAGCTTAACAACGTCTTTTGTTTTATGATTTTTGTATATAACCTGTGGTAAGTTACATGGTTTTATTAAAATAAACCGCAAATACGATGTTTGATACGTCCTTGCGTTCGCCTTGGCAATGGCGTGCGTACAGCGCCGTGTCAACTCTTTGTGTGATCAGTCCTTTTTATTTTTTTTTCTTTATTATGCGGCTGTAGTGAGATACATTTGTGAAGTTCTGGGGTCTTTAACCTAGGCGGAGCCGTGCGAGCTAACAAAAACGAAAGCGAAGCTTACAATCCTAAAACAGTTAAATATTTTGTAATTGTTTTGTTTAGATATTTGCCATAATTTATATTCTAATTTTAGACTACTGTTATGTTTGATTAATATTAATATTTGATAAATCGAGTAATGACTCGATTAGCAATGTCACTAATAGGGTCTAGTTTTTATGTGAATTTAAAGTGCATCGTTTTTTGTAGGTATTTTGTGAAGATCATTTTTTCGATTTCATGTTAATTACTACCTAAATTTCTGATGTGATTAGTTTAGTACTTTTCGACACAAAGGTACATAGGGAGTGAGCAATAACAATGTGTTATATTCTTTATTTAAATTAAATTATTACTATCTAGACTTTTTGTAATGTTTCTTGAACGTGGACAGTTTAAATTTTTAATAGTTTAGATAAGTAAGTAAATGTTGTATGAATTAAAACTATATACTTAACTTTGATTTTTGTTTTACGTTTTTCATCGCTTTTCATATGAAATAAAGTAAACATATTTTCATTTTCTTTTTAAATGGGTACTATTAACATTCTTCAAATTCAAGAACCCTGAACAAATGGCACGGATTTATTTTTCAATTTGTTGTTTTGTATAGGTATTAAACTATAACTAGACAAAATTTGTGTTTTAAAATTATTCCATAAAATATACTGTTGTAGCGATACCACATCCATTTAATTCCCATATTTTTACGCCTCAAATATTACAAGTTGAAGCTCCATTTTAATATAATACGTACATATGTATTTATAATATGTATTTATTTGTGAATAGGTTGGAATTATATTTTTACAGATTTGTATATTTATACTGTATATTATGTCGAATGGTCGCTTCATATATTTTGATACTTTTCAATTTGACTCTAAAATCACAAGTTGAATCTTCACCGAGCACTGTTATTGAACTGAAGCTAAGCTACCAACTAATCTCAATAATCCATAATCGATCAAATAACAAATTGTGTAAATCGGACAAGAAAATTGTACATAATCGGTAAAGAACGTTGTAAAAACGAATATTGGCGACACCTTACAATAAATAGTCACGCTATGACGCGACAGGCGAGTTATAAGACAATCATAATTGAACAAATTACATTGTTTAATTATAGAGTAAGATCCCAGGTCGGCCAAACGTCACGTATTTTCTGATGAACGAAATGTGTACCATTGAGTAGAGTTAGCACGTACTAAGAACACATGCTTACCCGCTAACTTGCTTAGACGGCTAATTTTGAGATATGAGGCCCAGAAGGTAACGTAAAAACATTTATGTACTTTTGAGATTATGAGCTTAGGTATGACTGGCCCCTTAGATCGGTCTGTCTTTTCGGAAAAAGCTTTAAAATAGTTGTCTGAGAAAGATATATACAAATGGAGTATAAGAACTTAAGTGAAGTTAAGTCATTATTTTGAGAGTTTTAAAGCGTCTGTTAATCAAAACGGCCGACGGAAAGTGTCTGGGAGTATTGGGGCCTTATTTTTAAAGATATTGCCTATAACATACGTGAAAATTAGTTATTAGAAAATACGTGAAGTAAGTAATCTATCTACTAGACGCCATATCTCTAAATTGGCCGTCTAAGCAAGTTAGCGGGTAAGCATGTGTTCTTAGTACGTACTAACTCTACTCAATCGTCCACATTTAATCTATCAGAAAATACGTGACGTCTGGCGGCTCTGGGATCTTGGACAATTACATTTACTTAAATATAACATTTCAATGGATTAAATTGACAGATTTTATAACAAAAATACTCAATAAGAGAAAAAGGATTTGTTAGTTTAGGTCGGACGTATTATTTTATAAACCTGAGTAGGGACTAAGTAGGTTTTATATTACGAGTATATAAACTAGCAGCGACCCACGGTTTCACCCGCGATAGTTCCCGGTCCTGTTACTTTACCGGGATAAAAAATAGCTTATGTGTTATTCCAGACCATTATCTATCTGTGTATTAAATTTCATCGAAATCCCTTCAGTAGTTGTTGCGTGAAAGAGTAACAAACATTGTATATCCATCGATATAGGTAAATCAAAAGATGTGCCCCGATCAGGTATTGTTAACAAACTCTGTGTGTAGCGTGAGTACAGACAGTACAGGTTTACAAAGAACTACCAATCTACTTGACCCGTAGAATCGCTAGTAGCGAGGTATGTTGCGGTTCTACTTATGTTGGATGTTGACAACGGATAGTGACAGGTTAAACGTTCAGCGTTCTCCGCTTCCTACGACAGATTAGAACGGAAAGAGTAAGCTCACTCTTCCCAAACGATAACATAATTCTGTGCACCTGAAGTTTGGGAGAGCACATCCATTGATTTATATCGATACATACATCTATGCATTCTTACAAGCTTTGGGTTTGGCTTTGCCATTAAGCGACAAAATCAAACATTGACATTTTAAATATGTATTAAGATTATGTCTGCTCTCTTGCTTCCATAGTATGTATAAGATAAGTATATTTAGTTTGTGTAGTTGTTTAGATGGTGCTGTGTGTGATTAGTCCCCAAATATATATTTTACTTATTTATATACATACATATTATTACATATATTTAAGCCGAAAGGGGGTCGAAACATTTTGCGCGCGCACTGTTGCGAAAATTGGCGGGAAAAGGAAATCTGGTCTCTTAAGTGCGTTGTTTACGTTTTGGCTTTTGAAGTTTGAAGCGTGACCCCACTCGAACATATTACTCCTAAAGTTGTTGAAAAATGATGTTAATAGTATTATTTGTTTATAAATATTACTCTCCATATGTAAACAGGTTTTATACTTGACTATAACTGTTATTGGGATGTAAAATAGGCAGGTACCATTAAGTGATATCTGAATGGGAATATTGACTGGTTTTATGTTTTAAATTAAAATCATTCTGTGAGAAAAATAATATAACATTGAAAAAAAATTCATTGATTTGTAAAATGATTTAAAAAATTAACATCAAAACAATGTTACGGAAATACAAAATATCTGAATTTTAATTTTATTTTTATACGAATATATGTATGTAGGTACATTGGTTTAAAAGTTTAGCACTTGAAAAAAAAACATACATCCGAAGAGAGAACAACCTCCTCCTTTTTTTGAAGTTGGTTAAAAATATAAACCGAATAAAATAAGAAAACATATACTAGATACATAGAGTACACCATCCATTGCAACCATTGCAACGGGCAATGGAGAGAACTATGCTCGGAATTTCACTGCGTGACAAAATCCGCAGAAGAACGAAGGTCACCGACATAGCTCTTAAAATTAGCAAGTTGAAGTGGCAATGGGCAGGCCATATAGCTCGCAGAACCGATAACCGCTGGGGAGTAAAGGTTCTAGAATGGCGACCACGAACCGGCCACACGATGTACCGATGATATTGTCTCGGTCGCGGGAAGTCGGTGGATGTTAGTTGAAGTTACATGTTTTCGTTAATTGAATGAGTATTGAATTAGCTATATAAAATAAGCCCTATCTAAATGAATTTGTACCTAACTTATTGACGATTCAAAGTACATGTAATATGTTTATTGAATAAAGATTGATTGAATTGATGGAGGCGGCACAAGACCGGTCTTTGTGAATATCATTGGGGGAGGCCTATGTCCAGTGCAGTGCAGTGGACGTCTGCAGGCTGCAGATGGGATTATGATGAGTTATGGGCATTGCTGTCCAAGCTAAATAAATAAAAACGAATGTAATTGTAACGGGTGAACTGAATTTGAATGAAATTAAATTCATAATCAATAAATAATTTTGACTAACCCATACTCGTAAAGTGTATAAAATACTTTTTAGCCCAATTTTTTTTAGGAAATTTGAACATATCATAGAATATGTTTGTTAGGAATAGCCCACTAAGTATTCCCACTACTGGGACTCGGGGCCTTCTTTCGCAAGGAAAGAGTGAAGGCCATAATCCACCACGCTGGCCAAGTGCGGTTGGATGGATGGCACATTCTCAATGACATGATGGCATGTACCTCAAAAGATTATAGGTACATGCCAGTTTCCTCACGATGTTTTCCTTAACCGTTTTAAGGCGCCAATCGCTGTCTTTTCCAAGTCATATGCTTAACATATGACTTGAAAAGACAGAGCGCATGGGAATTGAAACCCGGGGCTTCCGGATCGGCAGTCGCGTAAGTTACGCCTGATATTTGAACATGATGAGTCCAAATCACAGCCTAACACCGCACTGTGCTCGTCATCACATAAAATGATTTATATCTTTTCCCTAAACATTACCCTTCAAATAACACAATTATCGTACATTACTACTCAGCGGTAGAATAACTGGCAAAAGTGTTCCCCAGACAGTCTCTTCAAAGAGTCCTACCACTATCTTCAAAGAGTCCTACCACTATCTTCAAAGAGTCCTACCACTACAAAACATACAAGGAAATGTTTAAATCTGTCTTATTGTATGATTATTCTGTTCATATTACGTCACATGTTACCTCAGAAGTAGTATTGTGAAACAATAAGTAATCATATATTGTGAAACCCTACTAATATTGTAAATGTCAATGTTTAGATGTTTGTCAAGTTACGGCTGGTCTAGTCAGGAGAACGGCGCCTGCCGATCCGGAGACCCCAGCTTCAAACCTCACATGCACCACTGTCTTTTAGAAATCATGTGCGTAATGCCGCTAACTTAAAACGGTGAAGGAAAACATCGTGAGGAAACCGACATGCACCTAGAATCTTTCGAAGTCTCATGTGTCATCCAGCAACCCGCACTGGGCCAGCGTGGTGACTCTGTCCTTGCAAGAGAAGGCCCCGAGTCCCAGCAGTGGGAATATTTAGTGGGCTGTTCATGATGATGAGATGTTTGTTGCCCAATCAAGTCGGAAAACCTGAATTAGAGAAAGTAAGTATAGTCTACAAACACTTTTTAACCCCCGACCAAACAAAGGGGTGTTATAAGTTTGACGTCGATGTCTGTCTGTCTGTCTGTCTGTCTGTCTGTGTGTGTGTCTGTCTGTGGCACCGTAGAGCTCAAACGGATGGGCCGATTTCAATGCGTTTTTTTTTATTTGAAGGTTAATATCCGTGCGGGTGTTCTTAGCTTTGGTTAATATTGATTCAAGATGGCCGCCACCACAAAATGGCGAATTATATTTTTTTTTTCACTATTACCTCAATATGGGTATCAAACGAAAGGGCTTGACTAGTAGACTACTTTGCACTATGACAAATTTGAAATCCAAGATTGCCGCTACCACAAAATGGCAAAATACATTTATTTTTTCACAACTTTCTTAATATGGGTATCAAATGAAAGGACTTGACTAGTAGAATGTTGTATAGATAACAAATCCGAGGTAGTCGGGGGTTAAACAAAATTTTTAATTAACCCCCGACCAAAAAAAGGGTTGTTATAAGTTTGACGTCGATGTCTGTCTGTCTGTCTGTCTGTCTATCTGTCTGTCTGTCTGTCTGTCTGTCTGTCTGTGTGTGTCTGTCTGTGGCACCGTAGAGCTCAAACGGTTGGGCCCATTTCGATGCGGCTTTTTTTAATTTATAGTTAATATCCGTGCGGGTGTTCTTAGCTATGTCTGGTTAATATCGATTCAAAATGGCCGCCTCCACAAAATGGCGGACAAAATATTTCTTCACAACCTACCTCAATATGGGTATCAAATGAAAGGGCTTGACTAGCAAAGTACTATACGCTATAACAAATTGGAAATCCAAGATGGCCGCCACCACAAAATGGCGAATTATATTTTTTTTTCACTACTACCTTAATATGGGTATCAAACGAAAGGGCTTGACTAGTAGAATACTTTGCACTATACGATTGTTATACGATTATATATACGATTTTTATGTAGACGTGACGTCACAGCTCCAGACATTTGATGACCTATATCTTTGTCGACTTTTAATAATTTGATAAAACAAAAACACATGTCCCATATTTTTTCATAATCTACCTTTTTTTCTACTTTTTTTAAATATATTTTTGACAGTCATCGTACCAATGCTTAAAACATATGGAACTATAGAACCTACTTCTTTTTTCAGTGCTACTGCGCGGGTAAAACCGCGAGGCGCAACTACGAATAGTAACAAAATAAATAAGGAAGTGTTTCAACCAGCAGATGTAGTAAATCGCTTTAAATAATTACAGTTAACAACAGAGTGACGTCAGCGATTGTTTGAGACCATGCGACTATGAAATATGTAGACGAGTTTTGTGATATTTCTAAGTTTAGACGCCACAGACAAGAGGACAAGTGTTCTTTGTCAGAATCTAAATCCTACTTAATATTACTGACTTGATGAGCCTCGTCGTTTGGTGGGTAGTAACTCTGCCTGCGAAGCCGATGGCTGTGGGTTCGATTCCCTCTCAGTGCAAATGTTGGTGTGATGGATTCAAATATTTGTACTGTGTCTGGGTGTTTCTATGTATAATAAGTATATATTTAAAACTATACATGTAATATATCAGCTATCTGGCCGCCACAGTACAAGCTTTGTTTAGTTTGGGGTCAGATTAGTGCTGTGTGTGAATTGTCCACCAATATTTATTTATTATATATAAATATTTGGCTATTTGTTAATCAATCATATAGTAAATTATGAACGAATCGAACTGAGATTTTGAACCTTAGCTGGAGCATAAGTATAGATCAGGGTTTTCCGCACGGTTCCTTTGTACCAATCGTAAGCAGATAACGTGCATACTTGCTATGGCAACAGAGTGATGTGCCGCGACAAAAGTATGGCACTTCCACAAGAGCGACAAGGAAAGTGAGATCAGGCCCGTGGTTTCGATGTAAAGCGTTTGTTCCCACTATATACGTAGTATATGTAAACTATTTGTTTGGAACTCGGTTAAATTGTAGTCTGAAAGAACACATAGGCTACTTTTTATACCGAAAAAAACGTGAACTGCGCGGGTAAAACAGCGAGGCACTGCTAGTAACTTTGAATATCACATTTATACTAAAGTAACCTACTAATTTTATGAATGCCATTGTTTGGATGTTTGTCGCTCATTTTGTAATTTGGAACACATATTATCTATATATATATAAAAGCGAAAGGTCACTCATCACGAAATCTCTGAAACTACAAAGCTAGGAGTCTGAGATTTTGCACGGAGGTGCCTTTATATAAAACTTTCACCTCCTATTTTACCCTCTTAGGGGTGAAATTTCGCAAAACCCCGTCTTAGCGAGCACCCACGTGCACGTGCACGTGGGTGCTCAACAACGAAATTCAACCCCTAAGAGAGTAAAATAGGAGGTGAAAGTTTTATATAAACGCACGGGGCAAACCTTTAGAGCTAGAAACTTAAAATTCGCACACGTTAACCTCCTATGATGTAGAGATCTAATAAGGAAAGATTTATCAAAATTCCATCCCCAAGGGGTGAAATAGGGCATATTTTATTATTATTATTTATTATTTGTACATATAGAGGATTAAAATTTCATATTAACGCTTAGGCCTTGCGTCAACGACTTACAAAACGCGAGTGAAGCCGCGGGTAAAAGCTAGTAGACTATAATCGTCTGAAATAATACACATTTATGCTACTTTTCATTCTGGGAAAATACTGGAACTACACGGTTGTAACCGCGGCTTATTGCTAGTATATATACTACTATATGAAAAAATCCTTCTCTACGAATGTTAATATTGTTTTTAAAAAATTCAAAAGTTTGGAATTCGAGCGGAAAGATATCAGAGTTTGGGTGTTTAATGAATTACTAAAATATATCAATGATCACTCACCTTTCTTGTAATCATTTTTATCACCGTCCAAATTTTCGAGAGCTGAAACAAAATAACTTATTATAATAAGAAAACAAATATATAACAAGAACAAAATTAAAATTTTGATTAAACCCCGACTACCTCAGATTTGTTATCTGTACAACATTCTACTTGTCAAGCCCTTTCATTTGATACCCATACAAGGGAGTTGTGAAAAAGAAATGTTTTTCGCCATTTTGTGGAAGCGGCCATCTTGGATTTGAAATTTGTCATAAGGCAATGTATTCTACTAGTCAAGCCCTAGCTTCCCTTCCCAATTCCCTAGCCCAAGAAAACATCTCAAAAAATTAATGAAACCAAGTTTTTTTATCTGAAACGCTAAATCTTAACTGCATTATTTACACAGATTACTGAAACAATAGTAATCTGTGATTATAAATATGAAAAAACAATGAGATATGTCAATAATTTATAATTAAGAATAAACATTGCTAAACGTTGCTATAGTAATCGTAAGTTTCATAACTTTTTTTTTAGAGTGACATGACGAGCAGGACATATACCTGATGGTAAGCAACATGCCTGCTCATAGCAGAACAGTGACACGCAGCTATTGAAATACGAAGAGTATTAGAGCTCCCGATCAGATGACGCCACAGTTAGCTATACAACGTGTGGCGGAAAGGTCCAACAATATTTGAATATGTCATTCCAACACTGATGTGGACTTCATTTCCGAAGGTCTATTTCCCTTCAGCACTTTAGATCGCGAGATAATGCGAATCAAAGTTTGATGTAAAATTAACCAGCTTCAACCCTAATGCGCGGCGGCGCGGCGTGCGACGACGCGACGGAGCGGCGCGCGGCGGCCGGCCCGGGTCAGTGACCGCGCCGCGCCGCCGGTGATTAGGGTTGTCAAATAAATTAATAAACAACAAATTTATAACTTTGTATGGAAATAAACTGTTGTGCTTACGTATCTAATATTCACATATGTGATTATTAGACCTAGTATAGATGAAATACAATACATATTATTGGACCTTTCCGCCACACGTTGTATATAAAGATTATTTGTCCCCAAAAAACCCATAAAATTGTAAAAACCCTGACATTATAATCAACCGAACTTAGATTACAAGCTAACCTAATCTACCAAGAGATTGTAATCTCACGGGTTAGATTAGTTTTTGAGTTATGATGAGGAAAAAGTATTTATTCGTTTATTTAAAGAAACACCAACAGTACACAACATATTAAATAAGTTAAAGGTGAATTTACAATTTTACATTGTTCCATGATATGTATATTTCAAGGTTCGGATAAAAGAATTCTATTTAGAGACTTAGTTGCCATCTATCTATCCTTAAGTTATGGTTTGTGTAGGTTTTGGTACTTGTTTATTATTATAAGTTTATGTAGGTTTATTTTTGCTTCTAATATTATAAATATTATGTATATTCATATGTATATATGTATTATGTAAATTAGCTTAGTGTAAGTAGTTAGTTAGGTTTGTAGTGTAGTGTATGTAGTTCTCATTGTATTTTAGTTTTGTTAATAAAGGCTCTGCCCAGATAAAAAAAAAATGTAAATTAGTATGTATATTTTAAATGTATTCCTTATTGTAAGTAGTATATTATTTTAATTTTATGCTTAGGTTGAACAATAATTTAGCTATTTCGATTTGTTGTTTAATGTATTGAATTTATTATTAAGGCCGCAGTACTGTTTTATATCCTATCCGTACACTGTTGCCTGGAAGAGATCGCTCTAAGCGATAAGGCCGCCAATTAAAATGTCTAGCATAAGTTATTCTTAAGTTTCTTTTGTGATTTTGTTTTATTTTTGTATTTATGTGACTTTTAATAAAGAGTTTTCTTATCTTATCTTATGTATACCCTTAACAGGTGTTTACAGCTTTCTCAACAACACCAGACGATTAACTAAACAAAAAAAAAACAATTATAAAAAAAAATGTTGCAATAATCAAGCTAAGAACAGAGATTACAAGGACAAGGCCACTGATACTACAAATTACAAAAAATAACTTATTTACTGTTAAAGTACCTAAACAATTTCGTTTTGAACTTACATAGTGAGTCCCGAAAAATGTCCATATCATTTAAGGAACCATTTAGTAGCTCTAAATGGTTCGTGTAATATTACACATGGTGCGGCTCGCTATTTTATTTAAATGAACTTGGCTGGACAAACTGCCGTGTGTCTAGATCTGACAGTTTTTTGTAGTGGTAGGACTCTGTGCTGAGTCCCTTTAAGGGGGAGTACCACACCTTTGCCAGTTATTCTACCGTCAAGCAAAAATAGTACTGTGTTCCAGTTTGAAGGGAAATGTTTCCAGTGAAATTATAGGACATTAGCTGTACCCTGCCACGCTTCGCTGTGGCACATTGTGATGCAAAATTAGATAAAACAATCCTTGATGGGGATTAAATAACATTCGAAAATTTCAGCCCGATCGGTGCAGAACTTTTTGAGTTTTTGAAGCTTACACAAACCAACATAACGTTTTTATATATAGAGATGGAGATAAAACATGTTATATCTCTAGGTGACAAGCGCTGTGCAGTGCTAGGTAATGATTTGGACTCTTAATGTTCCAATAGCTGCGAGTCTCTGTGCTGTTATGTGGCAGGCATATTGCTTACTATCAGCCACATGTCCTGTTCGTCTTGTCACTGTATACTACAAAAAAAAATACGCTGACATATATTTTAAATAGATTGCAACTTACAAAACTCGGTAGTTGTTGTCGTCGGGGCTTCAGTGACAGCTGGAGTTGTTTCTGTGTCATTTGTCTTAGTTGAGTTGTCAGCGAGTGATACTGACGTAAACGTTGTCAAACCAACGCTTGACGTCGATGTGGGAACTGTTGGCGACAGAGTCACATTGACTGTGAATTCTAGAAGAGTTTGAGTTGTTGACGGTTCAGTTGACTTAGTTGTTGCTTCTGTCGTTGTCGTCGTCGATTGAGTTGTTGGCGCTTCAGTTGTCGTTGTAGTTGTTGTTGTTTCTGTTGTTGTCGTTGTCGATAAAGTAGTTAAAACTGGCGCTTCAGAAACGACAGCTTCAGTTGTTTCGATATCCTTTTCTGTAGTTTCAACAATTTTTACTGTTGTTTCTGGTTGAGTTGGTTCAGTTGGTGGCTCTGTTGTTATGGCTTCTGTAGTTGATGAAGATGTTTCTGGTTTGATGCTTGAGAGTAAAATCCATCCTTCTGGTGGAGTGACTGGAGACCATGTTTCTGGAAAAGTAAAAAAGAATTTTGAAACTCTTAAATCTTAAGATTGTATTTCAGTGAACATTTTAGAAATGTAATTGTTTATTTCTGGCATTCAACAATATAATTGTTGCTGGTTATTTGGAAGAGACTGCTCTCAACAAAATTGGCCCCACTAGTCACGCTAGCTGAAAAGTATTTTACTGTCATATTTCTTCATCTAAAGCAGCCTTTCCCAAAGTGGGCGATAACGTCCCCTTGTGTGCGCATGCCTAAAGAGGGGCGGTAAGAGATCCAGAGAAAAACGGGGGCGTTGTGTGGATGCTTGGAATCTGTTGTGTAGGTACTATTTACAGGGCTCAAGTTAGCTCTTGCGGATTATAGTAAAAGTGACATTTAGAATGAATGTTTAAGCTTCGCTAATATAGCTCATGATATGTGATTAATTTAATTTGAAGTTATATTGGTTTTTAAGTATGTTAAAAGGGGGGGGGGGGGAAAGGACTTAAAAGGGGGTTAAAAGGGTTTAAAGGGTTTAAACTAAAGAATGTTTTATTCTCAAAGTGGGCAGCAGACAAAATAAATTTGGGAACCGCTGATCTAAACGCTCAATTATCCGAATATTGATGAGGAGATATACATTTTTGCTTACAGCCACCGATGTTACAGTCATTAAATTATTGACAATTTCATAAAAAAAATTGGTTGTCTGTAAAGTCGATTTACGGACGATAGTTTAACGTAACAAGATGTGGCGAAAGCGTACAATGAATGACGTAACGGGACAATGAGATGATCGTAACGGGGCATAACGGGACACTTTTTCGTGCATCGGCGTTCATCAAATTATTAGACGTTGTCACGGCAAAAACTTTTTTTTCATGTGTTTAAAATTTAAAATGCACTATCGAAGTAATATATTTATGTCCGTCATGTTGTTTTTTCAACGTTTTGACTGTCCGAAGTGGTCTTATCACGTACACTTGGCTAAATTAAGTCGACTGAATTTAGTCGCTACTCAACTCAAATTTTAAGGGTAGTATTTTTCAGTAAATAAACTAAACTAAATTTAGACAAGTGTAATAAGAGCATTGGTTCTAATTGATTTGGATAGCCGAGGTTACACTGTATATATAAATATGCACTGTCTGTCTGTTTGTACCCGGCAGGAGTCGCACTCGCGACCGAGATACGTGATACCAAGCGTATCACGTATCTCGGTCGCGAGTGCGCCCAGGTCACACCATTGTAGCTAATACCACCACTCAAGTTCTACGGCGAAAACATTGAACTACGATTCCACCAACATGAAATATCTAACATCTAAGAGATACGACAGTGGCACGACTCGGGAACGGTAACCAAATTCCCTCACTTTCTATTTACTATCACTATTCGCGTAGCGGTCGTGATAACGATGCTCGTGAGAACTAGGGGATTAGGGTTCGATTCCCCACCCAGTGCAAATATTTGTGTGATGACTTCAAATGTTTGCACTGTGTCTGGGTGTTTCTATTTATAATAAGTATGTATTTAAAACTATATATGTATTATATCAGCTATCTGGCCGCCATATTACAAGCTTTGCTTAGTTTGGGGTCAGATGGTGTTGTGTGTGAATAGTCCACCAATATTTATATTTATATGATCTAGAGGTTCTAGAGGTATAGATCTACTGAGTAGATAGTGGTTCTTCCTTAGATAGAAAATATGTAAATAGATCAGGGGGTTCCGCATAGTTCCTTGGTACCAACAGTAAGCAGTTGGCGTGTATGTTAGCTATGGCCGTGAACGAAAAACATCGTGAGAAAACCGACACGTCCTCTCTTTCGAGGTTATGAGTCATCCTGCAACCCGCACTGATCTAGCGTTGTGGATGGGCCTTGATTTGCCTTGCGAGAGCAGGCCCCGAGTCTCATGAGTGGCAACAATTAGTGGGCTGTTTATGTGAGTTAAATCTCGGCGGTTCCACACCGGAGATTTTATAATACGATTCCATTTTTTGTACGGAATCCTAAAAATACCAAGAATTTATAAAATTGAAGTGCAGTATATCCACAAAAAGATTTATCACCAAAGATAAAAATAAAGATGAAAAATATTGACACTACCCATTAATAAGTAGCATGACTCACACTCATCACTCAGGTCATTCTTAGAATTATTGCCAAATAACAATAAAACAAAAATAAAATGTTCTAGAGTCTACCTACTAGACTCTTTTTTTTTAAAAACTTTTATAGGTTTAAACTTGACCGCCATCTCGCCTGATTTTAAGCGACGATGCGGTCTACGATGGAGCGGGTTTACCTAAAAGAAACCGATTCACTCTCGATTTGAAGACGCAAAGATTGTAACTAACAGGGAAAACCCACTCAGGCAACGTATTCCACAGCCTAGACGTTCTTATCACAAAAGTAGAGTCAAGTCTCTTCATTCGTGTCTTTGGAACGTCAACCATGAAACGATGTCGCTTTTTCGAGCCACGAGCATTCCGATAGAAAACTCTAGGTCTAGACTCTAGATCAAGTAGGTTTTTTATCGGATACACTTTGGACAGTGTGCAACTGATTTGCATGATCTAATACCATCATAATCTTTTTTCTATCGCACTGCCTAAAAGCACCACCGTTTCATGGTTGGCGTTCCAAAGACTCGGTCGTAGAGGTTTGACTTTACTTTTGTGGTAAGAATGTCTGGGCTGTGGAATGCGTTGCCTGAGTGGGGTTTTCCGAGGGTTACAATCCTGGTGTCTTCAAATCGATAGTGAAACGATTTTTACTTGGTAAACACGTTCCATCGTAGACCGCATCGTTGCTTAACATCAGGCGAGATGGCGATCAAGAGTTAAAAAATGACGTTTTTTAAACCAAACATTGGTTTGTTCTTGACCGCTATTTTGAATTACTGGAGCGCATTTGATAAGAAGAAACTGATTCGCTCTTAATTGGACATCGGGAAAAAACCACTCAGTCAACACATTTCACAGCCTAGTCGTTCTTCGTAGATGTGTGCATGTTTTGTTTAGCTGTGTAGCATGTGTCAAGATTTGTTGCTCTTGTGTCAGTTCAAGTTTACAAATGTGTGAAATATACGTTCCCCCGCGCCCCGCAAAAAATGTGAAAAAGTTTGTTAGCAAGTCAAATGTCTTGCGTCCTTCTATGGTAAATACTCAAAGACTAATTACGTAACAACTTGTTTATTATTTGTGCGCCATCTTGATTAGAATATATGGAAAAGGTCATTTTAAGATTTGTTCATCAAGGGTTTAGTGAATATAGCATTCATCTAAACAGACCGCAACCATATTTGAGACAACACTTAGTTTATGACAATATTGTGCCAAATAAACAAATTATGTTCGTTTGATTTGGCTGGCTTTGTGCCTTTGCCTAAGTAAATGCTTAGAAATTCTAGTTACCCATTTCGGTACCACTTCTTAGAAAAATATTGACTCTGCCTGACCGTCTTTTCACACTGCGTCAGATAACGCTTAATCGCAGCAAATAAATAATTACTTAGCGTCTCCACAAGAGGCCTGAGTCATTGAACTACCGTTTTAGTGTAGGAGTTGTGCTAGTAGGAAAATGACAAAAAATACTGAATAGTCCTGTGAGGAGAGCTGGCGGTTGATTTAAATAAGTTCATATAAACGGAATTATTATCGAAATTTTCGTAGTTCGAAAAAAGCGACATAGTTTCATGGTTGTTGTTCCAAAGAAACAAACGAAGAGGTTTGACTCCACGTTTGCGATAAGAATGTCTATAGATTGTTATAATATTGTTGTCTTAGAATCGAGAGTGAATCGGTTCCTTCTAGGTAAGCACGTCGCTGAACATCAGGTGGAATGGCGGTCAAGTGCGATCTTATTATAGGGATAGCAATACATCCTGCTCAGCGCAAGTCACGTTTTTGAAGTGAAACCTTTTTAGCCACGTTGAGTACTTTTCGGTGTAGGAAAATCTTACAAGTTCACCAACATACTAATGTAACGGCGTATCATCAGAACAGCGGAGCTGGTTTTCTAACGCCTAAAACGGCTTTAGATTAGCTATTGCTATCTCTATAATTTCAAGCGAAAGGAAAAGAGAGGGCGACTTCAAAGCTAAGACAGTGTTAGTTAGGCGGTAGACCAGTGGGTCTACCGGACCCACTCACGCGAGTCCTACTGGACGCGCGTGCTAGACGGTTTCGGATCGATGAATTCGGGTGAGTTCGCGTCATTGACGAGCGTAACAGCCATATACATATATGTATCAGTAGCTATACAAGTGACGTATTCTGCTACATTAGTTGGGTGATTGAGACTAATCTGACGATGTAATTGTCAAAATCATCCAGCCATTCGGAAGATGCGTGGGAATAAAGAAATTTACAAACACAAGATACGCGCGAAAACATAACCCTTCTTTCAGTCGGGTAAAAAGAAGGAAATCTTTTTAATGTATGTAGGCTCTTGGTCTATGTTTATGAGCTAGATGGGTATCTGTTACCCTGTACAAGGTCTGTGGTTTGGATTTGCTTCCTTAATTTCATTGATATGATCCATTCTACAAGGCTCCATTGAAAAAAAAATCTTTAAAAATTTGACGACTATACATACAACTTTAGGTGAGAACATTTTTTGTTCATGGAGGATATATTTGTAGTTGTTGCCTCTTTGCTTAGTTCTTCTACGGAAGTATCACGCCTTGCCAGTTATTCTACCACCAAGCAGTAATGAGTAAACACCACTAGGTTCCGGTTAGAAGTTCAACGTTTTCAAATGAAATTAGGTACAGGTCATAGAGTTAAATTATCTCACATCTTAGAGCATAAAACTAAATATTATATGGTGAGGAGCCAAGTGCCGTGCCAGGTAATGATTTGGACTCTTCATGATCCAACAGCTGTTTGATACTGTGCTGTTATAGGCAGGTGTGTTGCTTATCTTCACCAATATATTTCCTGCTCGTCACTCTCCGGTATCGCGTCCTGTCAGTATATACATATAATTATATTTCAATACTTCAAAACTTAGTCTTATTTGTATTTTTTTAATCTTTATTAATTAAAAGGAGTTTTGTCATACAATGACTATGTCACTCCCGTAATTAAATACAAATGTAATTAAGGTTTATATTTATCATTGCATTACCTTTTTATAAAGATGCAACATCACCGTAGCCTCATCGGAAAACGGTGAAGATAAAGAGCTGTTGCAAATACCAACATTAAATATGTCGGTCTTATTTGTATTTACGTAGACTACATGTACATTGGGACCGTTTGAATTGTATTTTAGTCACAATTTACTCCAAATTAAGTCAAAGCAAAGTGGATACTTTTATACTTCATCTAAGAATCAAAGCCACGGCACCGTCAAATGGCGAAACCATTTAGTGAACTCTAGGATTTATTTTAGAAAAACCCTCCGAAATTTGTTCTTGGGATTGCAGTTGGATTTTTTTGTTAGGGATTTACATATCACTTTACTTCAAATGTCCCAACGAGGATTCTGACGCAAATTCAGTAAGTAAGTTCTTTGTATGTTTCTTAACACAGATGATGAAGTTATAGGCGTAGGTCTAGTCGTAAGCTTATTAAGATTATCTGAAAGAGGGAGTAGTGTGATTATGATAAATAAATTTTACTTACCATCAGAAGGTTCCGTGACTTTCTCGGGCGCTTTAGTGACTGCATCAACAGTGTTGGTCCACGTCATCAAAGGAGGATAGTCAGTAGACGTCGACGTTGTGCCTTCTGTTATTGTCGCGGGAACTGCAGCTTCTGTCGCTGGTTTTATGGTCTCTTTTTCTGTTACAACGTCTTGCAGTGTTGTTTCCATTTGTTCGTCTTGATTCGTTGTTTCTTTTTCAGTATCTTGACTAGTAGTTTCGTTGCTGATTTCTTGAGTAGTTTCTTTTTCAGAATCTTGATCAGTATCTTTTTCTTCATCTGGTTTTTGAGATCCCTTTTCTGGAATTTGACTAGTTGATTCTTTTTCGAAAACTGTTGTTTCTTTATCTACTTCTGTTACAATTGAAACTGATTCGGTTGTTATTTTTTTCTGTTTTATCATTTTCTTCAGTTGTTAAAACTGTTGGAACTACTGATGTTTCAGTTGTTTCGGTTACCTTTTCCGTTGTAGTTGTTGATGGAGTTGTTGTAGTTGTCGTAGTTGTTGAAGTTGTAGAAGTGGTTTTGGGTTCTTCTTTTGTTGTCGAAACTTGAGTTGTATTTATGTATGTTATTGATACAGATGATGGCCGAGTTAATAAAGGCTTTGAGCTAGTCGACTGAGGTAGTATTGTAATGTTTAGCCTTGGAGGCAGCGGGAATGGCTTCTTAGTTGTTGACCGATTAGGCGGTAGTCTATATGGTGGTTTTCTAGTTGTATTATAAAGAGCTATCGGTGGTTTTGGTTTCACAGTTGATAGAGTATACAAAGGCCTTGTACTGTTATATGGCTTATGAGTTGGTCTTGTGAAGGGTCGAACCGGTTTCCTTGTTGGTTTTTTAGTAGTTGTTGTAGTTGAAACTGTTGTTTCTGTTACTCTTGTTTTATCTTGTGTTTTTTCTGTACTGCTAATTGTGTTTGCTTCTCCAGAAACAGTCTGGAAAGTAGATAATTTTATTGGTACTTCAGTGACCGGTCTTTCAGTCTTGTCTAGAAGCTTTGTAGTGGTTTCAACGACTGCAGCTGTCGTAAATTTTTCGTCGTTAATTATTCTGTTGTCAATTGTCGTTTGTTCGTCTGATTTTGTTTCTAAATCAAGCGATTCAGTCCTTTCAGTTGCTTCTCTTGTAGTTGTTTCTACTTTTTGTGTTGTAGGTTTTCTGGTGGGGAATAGTTCAGGTATTTTGGTATGTATTTTGTCTGGTCGTGGGTGGACGAAATTCGCGTTGTCTATTGAGTTGTCATCGATATGGTTTGTTAAAATTTGTGGGATGATTGTTTTGTCTGGGACTTGGCAGCAAGAACCGAAGTAAAACCTGTTGGAAAGATAAAAACCAATTAGAAATTTGAACTTACTACAAAAAAAATCGATACAATCTATCCCAAAACAGTTAAAATATGTCATTGTAACGAGAATATTAAGTTGAAAACTATCAATAAATAAGATTATCAATACACACTAAGTAGGCGATAAAGGAGATTTAAAATGATTAAATTCTTCTGGTCAGAACTTGATCACATCAGTTACTAATTTAAGCGGTGTTCTGACAGTGCACAGTCTTTTGTTCTGCTGAGACTCAGAACCTTCTCTCGCAAGAAGAGAAGCTTAGCTTAGCTTAGTCAAGGCCATCAACCCAACACTTCAACTTAACTTCTTTTATCTTTGGCTTCTATCTGTATAGGCGTGACCGCAACTTCGCCAGTGTCTTGTGTGTTATTGCTGGTACGATATTTTGGAGCCCAACGCGCTGGCCCACTGCGTGTTAGTGAATGACGTATAATCTCGAAGAATTCGAGGAATATGTCGGTTGCCTCGCGATGTTTTCTATCACAATATTTTTTAAGTTATCGGCGTTACGCATATGACTAAAAGAGTGGTATGCGTGGGATTCGAACCAAAGGCTCCAATTTGAAAGGAATGATGATTCCAAAGAAATTATAGAGCATAGAGGTAAATCATCTTATATCTCGGGGTGACGAGCGTAGTACATTGTTAGATATATATAAGTGCACATTATTGACATACCAACAAAATAGGATACACAATTTACAACAAATCTTAAAAACTAGTGCGACAACTTAGCACTTGGTTGTTGGTTGGTTGTGTTAGGTAATTCCAATAGCTACATGACACTGTGCTGCTAATAAGTACATATATTTTAATTTTTGACACTTATTTGTACGATACTTACTATCGTACAATATAATGTTCAATTTAAACTTTAAAAATGTATACTTTTTGTATGCTCTTATTTTGTTTTTTTTATGAAATTGACGTGTAAATTGTACATTTATCAATAAAGAACTTTGACTTCACTAAAACTTCCGTTCCGTAACTTCCCTTCAAATTTGAAATAAGAAATAAACGACATTCTGTCAGTGTTGCGTATGCGTGGGTGCAAGCCCCGTGCAACTGTTATGTGTGTGTCGCTTTTTTGTGCATATGCTAAGTTTATGAGTACACAAAATGTACGTACTTCGGAACGAGAGTCGAGATATATATATATATAATATCTAGAATAGATAATATCTATAGTTACGTATAACGGTTTTTACGTGCTCTTACGGGACTGTGATTACTTTCAAAAGTATATTGGTACCTACTCATATAAATAAATATTTAGCTCAGTTCGTATAGATGCGAACACTCGCGCGCACTCTCTTTGAAACCGATCGCCGGACGCGATCGAAACTTGAGTCGGACTGGTGTGATTATATCAAACGTGAGTTACAGTTGTGAGAACAATTATGTTTTCTTTATTTGTATTATTTTGTAAATGTCCTGTTTTGTGTACCATTTAATAAATAAATACACGAAATTTGGTTGTATGTTTTTTTGTATGTATGTTACGCGATAGCGCAGCCAATTACGAATCGATTTTGATGTTCTTTTTTGTTTGGTAGATCATAGTTCAGATCTGGTCCCATATAAGTTTTATCGAAATCGATGTTGCGATTTTGGCAATATGAATAAATAACAGCTAAAATTTACCTCGGTGACATAGTGATTGCTTCCTTTTGAATATGGTGAAATGCCTGAATTTAATTTTGAATTGAAGTCAGTTTTTGTTTTTTGTAGAAAATAGATTATTCCCTAAGTTATCAATTTGCCCTGACGCACCAAAGAAGTTAAACTTCAAAAAGAGTATTTTATTTTAGTATGAAAACTAATGTGGTTATTACACATTTTAAATAAATTCGGGTAACTCACGTTTAATATAGTCAGTCCAGTCCGACTCAAGTTTCGATCGCGTCCGGCGATCTTTTTCAAGAAGAGTGCGCGCGTGTGTACGCAGCTCGTTTAGCCGGACGCGATCGAAACTTGAGTCGGACTAGACTGACTCTATTAAACGTGATTTGTGTATTTATTCAAAAAGAGTATTGTATTGTTACCTGTCGATGCAAGTTCCGAGATGCGATCCATTGGCCTTTAGACAGTCGATGGCGAACATACACAGCCCCTCCTGACCGGTCCGCCGAGACACACAGGGCAGGTGTCGGATGTTCCTCGCTAGAGGAACTGGCCCTGAAACGAGACAAGATTACATTATAGCATACATTGATACATTTAATCATTTAAGCAAATAAAGTTACGGCTGGTCTAGTCGGGAGAACGGCGACTGCCGATCCGGAGACCCCGGGTTCAAAATCACGCCACCGCCGTCTTTTCAAAGTCACATTTTAATAATTTAAGCATATATAGGGACGGAGAGACGCGGGAAGTGACTTTGTTTTATAGTGATGATACTAATAATACTTGTAGCTACTTATACGAAAAATAACTCGTAAGTAATTAATTGTCTAATTTACGATAAAAATACACATTGATTTCACCGCTTAATTTTGTGTCAATCTTTTCTATCCAGTAACATAACGATGCAAAACTGACTGTATATTTAGTTTACGTATTTCCCCTTCACTGTTTTAAACCAACATCAAAAAAGAAGGAGGTTCTCAATTCGATTTCCTTATCTGTTTTTAAGAAATTGTCAATACAAAAGACATCAAAGGGGTGTGTTAAGTTGGTAAGTTTTCGTAAATTAAGATTTTACTGTCTGGACTTTCTGCGGCGGCTTAAAAATTTATAGGCCGTCCTGGCTATTTGAAGCAAATTAGATTTCGCCTTTAATTCCTTAAAAAAAACGAGGAACACCCAAAAAGTTTTATACTTCCGCTAGCGACATCTATGCCGTATTGCATGAATTACTTGAGAATCCATTCATCATTCACATGCTCCTTGTTCGATGAACGCAAAAACATGGTTTTGTTTAAATTGTTGTAAAGAGTTTTGTAGAGATGGCAGCACTTGTAATTCATTTAGATTGATTCGATGTTGAATTTGACTATAACCATTTAAGTTTTTAATTAAATTAAAAGCACCTGCCCTGAACAGCAGTGTCATTGCAACACGAGTAATCCAAATCATTGATTATAGACTGCAGGCCCGTGAACAAAATTGATGGGTCATATGATACAGCAGGAGACCTATGTAGGATGATAGAAGGGTATAAAGTAATAAGATTGAGCACTATGCCGTCACTTGTAGCTGTCCAACTGAGTGCTGTTGAAGAGGGGGGGGATCTAAACCTCGATAATTTCTCCTTGTCGCATGATTTTTGTACGGCATTGCGAAATAATGTATTAGAAGACAGGCGCGGTCCCAGCCTCGAATTTTAGAGGGGGTCACCAGTACGCAGCCTCAGGTTTTGGGGAGGGGGGTCACAAGTAGACATACAATAAATCGAGCAAAAAAATACTTTACTAGTAGTCCCCCAAGGTTTTACCCTCGTAGTTCCCGTTCTAGTTGTTTTCCCGCGTTAAAAAATAGTCTATGTACTATTAGATATTTTAATTTTCTTAGATTTTTTGTTCGACGTATACGATTTTGGGGGGGGTCATGCCCCGTGACCCCACCCCCTCGGACCGCGCATGTTAGAAGAGGTATTGAAACTGTATGGAACCAATGCCGAACATAATCAAATGACCAAACTTACTCTGTAAATCGTCGGAAAATCATGATTTTTTTTCACAAACTAACAATAATACAATATATAACAATAATTCAATACCTCTTCTAATCTATTATTCCGCAACGCCGTACAAAAATCATGCGACAAGGAGAAATTATCGAGGTTTAGAACCCCCCCTCTTCAACTGCACTCAGTTGGACAGCTTACAAGTGACGGCATAGTGCTCAATCTTATTACTTTATACCCTTCTATCATCCTACATAGGTCTCCTGCTGTATCAGATAACCCATAAATTTTGTTCACGGGCCTGCAGTCTATTAGCCATGGATTACCCTCGTCATCCAGAGATATTAAAATGATCTGTCTCTATGCTCTGTAATTTATCTGGAAACTTTGCCCTTCACGGATGTTTCAAGTTTATACATACTTATAAATAACTGGGCTACGAGATAAATCATCTTATATCTCCGGGTGACGAGCAAAGTCCAGTGCCAGGTAGTGATTTTGACACTTCATATTCACATAACTGCGTGGCATGTGGCTTGTCGCTTACCATCAGGCGTATATTCTGGTCGGCTCGTCAGCCATCGATATAAATCAAAAGATGTGTCCTGGTACCTTAAAATTGTTAACAAACTGCGTCTTTATGTGTAGCGTGAGTGGTTTACAACAACCAATCTACTTGACCCCTAGAATCTTGAACTGAATTGCTAGCGGCGAGGTATATTGCAGTTCTACTTATTTTGGTTGTTGACAACGAATAGTGATATGTATAAACGTGCGGCGTTCACCGCTTCCTACAACCGAATAAAACGGAAAAAGTGAGCTCACTCTTCCCAACGATAACTTAATTCCGTGCGCTTGAAGTTTGGAAGGGCACATCCATTGATTAATATCCATGTCGGCAAATACTCATAAAATTATTTACTTTATAAAAATGGTTGTTATGTAAAATCGGTTTACGGACGGTAATTTTACGTGAGAACATCAGTAAAGATGAGTCCCAAGCCGAACGCTTAGGCCGATCATAGCTCTCTATCGTTAGTTTCGCGCTCTCGCTTGCAAGCTCGATTCAAGCGGAACGTGACATTCGTGCATGCTGCTGGCATCGATTTACAAGACGTTATCATGTCGACAAATAAAATATTTGTAGATATGTACGTAGGTAATAAAAGCGTTTACTTTTTTTAACCCCCGACCAAAACAAGAACAAAATTAAAATTTTGATTAACCCCCGACTACCTTAGATTTGTTATCTGTACAACATTCTACTAGTCAAGCCCTTTCATTTGATACCCATATTAAGGGAATTGTGAAAAAGGAAATGTAATTCGCCATTTTGTGGTAGCGGCCATCTTGGATTTGAAATTTGTCATAGTGCAAAGTATTCTACTAATCAAGCCCTTTCATTTGATACCCATATTGAGGTAGTAGTGAAAAATATTATATAATTCGCCATTTTGTGGTGGCGGCCATCTTGAATTTGAAATTTGTTATAGCGTTTAGTACTCTACTAGTCAAGCCCTTTCATTTGATACCCATATTGAGGTAGGTTGTGAAGAAATATTTTGTCCGCCATTTTGTGGGCGGCCATTTTGAATCGATATTAACCAAACATAGCTAAGAACACCCGCACGGATATTAACTTTCAAATAAAAAAAACCGCATCGAAATCGGCCCATCCGTTTGAGCTCTACGGTGCCACAGACAGACACACACACAGACAGACAGACAGACAGACAGACAGACAGACAGACCGACAGACAGACAGACAGACAGACATCGACGTCAAACTTATAACACCCTTTTTTGTCGGGGTTAAAAGGGGTGTTATAAGTTTGACGTCGATGTCTGTCTGTCTGTCTGTGTGTGTCTGTCTGTGGCACTGAAGCTCAAATGGATGGGCCGATTTCGATGCGGTTTTTTATTTGAAGGTTAATATCCGTGCGGATGTTCTTAGCTATGTTTGGTTAATATCGATTCAAAATGGCCGCCTCCACAAAATGGCGGACAAAATATTTCTTCACAACCTACCTCAATATGGGTATCAAATGAAAGAGCTTGACTAGGAAAATACAACACATAATAACAAATTTCAAATCCAATATGGCCGCCACCACAAAATGGCAAATTATATTATTTTTTTCACTGCTACCACAATATGGGTATCAAATGAAAGGGCTTGACTAGTAGAATACTTTGCACTATGACAAATTTCAAATCCAAGATGGCCGCTACCACAAAATGGCGAAATACATTTCATTTTTCACAACTCCCTTAATATGGGTATCAAATGAAAGGGCTTGACTAGTAGAATGTTGTACAGATAAAAAATCGGAGGTAGTCGGGGGTTAATTAAAACTTTAAATTTTGTTCTTTATTAATAAGACTTACTCAAATGGCCTCTACTACCTATTGAAATTAGCGTAGAAGGCGCAGACGCGCAGAGCCCTACTAATCAGGACATCTACTCTCTTTCTACGAAAAACGTAATTTCGTAATAAACTCGCGACTTACCTACTCCGGTTCTACCTCGATCCATCGTTTTGTCCGTTTAAATTTTAACTATGCCGTCACTTGAAAGCTGTTCAAATGAGTGCATGGGAAGATAGAGGTTGGAACTCTCGATCATTCCTCCTTGGCGCATGATTTTTGGACGACGGCGTTGCGGATTAATGGATTAGAAGTTGTATTACATATTTTACCTTTAAACGAGCAATTCTTATAGGTATATATATATAGATTCTGAATCTCGGAAACGGCTCGAACGATTTTCATGAAATTATGTATAAGTACAGTTTTTGTGTCATCAACCGACCGATTGTGTTTCGAGGTATAAAACGTCCATAACTTCGGCCGATATATCGTTTATCGGACTTCGTAGTAGACCTGCAGGGGTTTCGGGGACGATAAATCGATCTAGCTAAGTTTTATTTTTTTAAACATAATTTTACGCGCGTTTCTAGACAATGAAACACTCCTACAATGTCATTAGAATACGATAACTTATTTCGCCACTGTTCTTAAAGTCTAAATGGCTCAGACGTAATATGCTCGCCTTCGGAGTCAACAGGCCCCGGTTTGAATCTAATTCTAGCGTCAGGCTCGGGAATGATAAGAGAGAGATCTTCGGGTAAACTCGGGACCATGGCCATTGGCCATCTAGAAATGAGTCAGCATTTCCCATTGGCTGACGCATATCTAGATGGCCATGCTCATGCCCACGCCCTCCGATTCCCGCGTAGTTTCCAAAGTAAGCTATGAAATTCTGAGTTATAAGTTTTCACTTCTATCGGCAGTTCCTATGAGAGCCAATTTTTTTAAAACAATTAATTTAAGCTATTCGTAAATACTTTCTTTAATTATAAGAAAGTATATACGAATAAATAAATACGTAGCTGTCTTACCGCTCTCATAATTAAACGCAACAAAGAATGTATGGTGTATACCGTAACCCACACACACAAAAACACAACAGTACTCCTCAAACAACTTCTGTCAATCCCCGAACTGACCAGGCGAGGTGTGACGTCACATGTTACCGTTGCACCACAGATTAGGCAGCAGTGACCCTCAAGGTTGAACTTATGGGCTGACACACATTTGAGGCTGTCAGGTCGCATTCACTAGTTTCTCTATTTTTTTTGGGCAGATACTTTATTAAATGTTCTGATGTTCTGATGACCATACAGGACTAGCTAAGAAACGTCATATCCAATATGGCGGCCTCCCCAAGATGGCGGTTGTTTGAAATCCACCCCCAGGATATGGATTTCAAATGAAAGGGTTTGCTGTCAGGAATACGATAAAAAATAGTCACGTGACTTAAATTCAATATGGCGGACATCCAAGATGGTGGATTGGAAGCGTGTTTTTTAAACTTTTATTATTTCACTTTATTCCTCGTGCTAAGAAATCAACTTCAACCATAAAAATCGAGAATATCTTCAACGCAAGAATTATTAACCTGAAGTTGGTTACAATGTCTACTAAAATCTTGACTAGCTAACTTCAGGGTGTCGGATTTTCGTGACAGTGTGCGCGCGCATCGTAAAAATTTACTGTCATAACTTTCTCATAACTTGTTTTTTACTTAGTATTAAGTGACCAGACGAGAAGGAGATGTGCCTGATGGTAAGCAACATACATACCACATTACAACATTAGTGACACGCAGCTATTGCAACATGAAGAGTCCAAATCATTACCAAGCATCAACTGCATTGCGCTCATCACCCAGAGATCTAAGATATTACATCTCTAAGCCCTGTAATTTCTCTGGTTAAATTGCCCTGCAAACCTGAACACAGTAATGTTTACATAACACGCGAGAAGAAGTACAAATTCAGACTCAGGAATCCGTGGAAATACTCAAAGTAATAAAATTAGAGAGACGATCTTCTTAGCATTCCATGGATTCGCCGTATGGGTGCCGGGTCCGTCGTGTGGCAGAGAGAGAAATCCCGAGTAGATCCCGAAACTTGTGACTCGGGGGTAGGTTTAAGGGGCCCCTTTCTGACGTACATCAACACTTACCTTCACTACTCGTGTGCCCAGCCAAATCTGATATGAGCCTACTAGTGCATGTACATACATATAAATCTACTCGTATCACTACGTCGCGTCGTATTAATACAAGAAAGCAAAATTAATTTATTTGTTCCTATTTCAGAAACCGCCTCAGCGATTTCGAATAAATTTATATGGGATCATCTCTGGACTTTGACTCAGTCTACCAAAAAAAAAACATAAAAATCGAGTCACATCGGCGCGGTGGCGCTATCGCGTAGCAAGCACAAAAAAATCACACAACCACGCATATTCCGCACACAACCGAGTAGGCATGACGCCTCATTTTTGATTTAATGTGCCATCAACAGGCTTTTTTCATAACTGAAACATAGGTGAAACAAATACTTTGTTATCTTAAAAACTTCCCATGATATCACGATTTTAAAATCACAATTTTGCACTGTCCTAAAAACGTCTCATACAAAAATACTACTAAAGCGTGACGTCACTGTCTTGTGTTGTCTATGAAAAGTTTGTATGTTAGCTATATTAAATATTGCGTTAAGGAAACTGGTTTCATAACAAAAGTCAAGTTGAATGGGTTATCCAATGATAAAATACATTTCCTAATAATTTCGTACTTTTCAAATGGACTTGCCCATCAAGCTTTGAACTTTGAATGATCATAAAGTAATTCAAAAATGGTTAAACAAAAAAATGTTCAAATTAAAGTTGGTAGCTACATGTTTTATTCTATTTTAAATACTGTCATTGTATCAAATAATTAAATATAATTCCAGGATCAGTCGTCATGCCTATTGAGAACCTCCTTTTTTGAAGTCGGTTAATACTCTAGACATAGGTAATTCTCAATCTTATACTAATTACTTACTTTACTGTTAGATTTATAGCACGTTTTTCGATTGAAAAAATCCAACATTATATTCAAATGAAATTGGCAATTTGTACGCGTATTGCAATAAAATAAAGGTCTTTTACATCAACCTTGGTTATTGCATATTTGCCTCTACAGATCTAACTATAAAATCTAACCTTCCTTACATCTGCCAATTTTGCTTATTAATGTGTATAACTTGTAATAATATAGAGTTACGAAGATCATCTGTGATCATATCAGATGATTCTGCCCAGCCGCAAACACCGACGAAAAGTGGTTTAACAATTTATTTAAAAAAAATGATTTTGTACATTGATTTATGAGCCGAGATGTCGCACCACCAGAAGACCTATGTAGGATGATAGAAGGGATATAAAGTAATAAGATTCAGCACTATGCCGTCACTTGTAAGCTGTCCAACTGAGTGCAGTTGAAGAGGGGGGGTTGCAACCGTCGATCATTTCTCCTTGTCGCATGATTTTTGTACGGCGTTGCGGAATAATAGATTAGAAGAGGTATTGAACTATGAGTAAAATCGTGAGGCGCTACTAGTAAAGTCTTTTTTTTAGCGAAGAGTGACGAGACGATCAGGACTTGTGCCTGATGGTAAGCAACATGCCTACCACATAATAGCACAGTGACACGCAGCTATTGGAACATGATTTTTACTCGATTTAATTTCAAGTGATGACCCGCCTTCCTTCTTCCTCCCTTCCAGATCCAGGCTGCGCACTGATGACCTTCTCCGAAATTCAGAGCTAGGACCGTGCCTGGTTAGGGTGCTGATGGAATTTGAATCTACAACTTCTCTATTTGACGTTTCAGAACAAACTGCATAGCTCTTTATAATAAAAAAATACTTTAGCGTAGCATGTGAGTTTTTCAAAGACAAAGATTACATTATTTAATCTTTGCGATCAGACCACAGACTTAGAGGACTTGTGGTTTAATCATTTATTGAAGTGAAAAGTTCTTTTGGCGCATTATAGGCAGATTTTTCGTGAGCTGTGAATTGAATTCTAGCGTCACGCCCGGGAATGATAAGAAATCTTCGGGTAAACTCGGGACGATACCCTCTGGTTTCAGGGATTCACCCGCGTTCCAAAGTAAGCTATCAAATTCTGAGTTACAAGTGTTCACTTCTATTGGCAGTTCCTATGACTGGCAATTTTTTTAATGCTACTTATTTTTGATTTTTTTGTCAATTCACACACAACACCGTCTGACCCCAAACTATGAAAAGCTTGTACTATGGCGGCACTACAGCTGATGTAATACTTATATATGTAGTTGTAAATACATAATTATTATACATAGAAACACCCAGACACAGTATAAATATTTGAATTTATCACACAGATATTTGTACTGGGTGGAAATCGAACCCATGACTTTCGGCATCGCAGGCAGAGTTACTACCCACTAAGCCAATGAGGTCTGTCAAACTTATTGCTTGGTCTGCGACCAAATTACTAAAGTTGCCGCACCCTTTATGCAGTGTCTTAAAATTTTTTTTGTCTGGGATCACGACTAATCTACCTTGTACGTATCTAATTAGAGCTATAAGTCCAGTAGGCGGTGATCGATAGTGCAAAAACACGATCTAATATTAGATCTAAAGTCATTGACCTTATAATAGGTCTCCCCTTATAGAATAAGAGCCCGTGACCGCCAGTCCTCGGTCATTTTACTTGAGACTCGGTCAGACTGGCCTCGTGGCTTAGTGCGTAGTAAATCTACCTGCGAATCCGAGGGTTCTATCCCCACTCAGTGCAAATATTTTTGTGATGAATTCAAATGTTTGCACTGTGTCTGGGTGTTTCTATTTATAATAAGTATGTATTTAAAACTATATAAGTATTATATCAGCTATCTGGCCGCCATAGTACAAGCTTTGCTTAGTTTGGGGTCAGATGGTGTTGTGTGTGAATTATCCACCGATATTTATTTATTTATTTTATAAGCTTTTGTTTAGTTTCACCTGTCACGATTTTTGTCATTAAATCTTGCGAATTAAAATTAATCCATTTCCCGTTTACTTGTTAAACTAAAGTTTGAAATACATGATGTGTAAATTGCGTGACAATGCAATACTATGATAACATGGTGCTGATCTGATGATGGAGCTGCAAGATGGTCAAAGGAATTTTGCAATTAAACGATACACCTTTTCGAATTGTTAGTAATCGCGACTGACTAGTGCAGTTACTACGCAAGTTACTACACACTCGCACTAATCAGTCGGTGTGCTGTCGGTGTGTGTTTGCTGCTAATCACTTAACACTTAAACTAATCACTCGCACTGGCACTAATCAAAATGTAAACAGGCCTTTAGAATGTCGTTGCAAAAATTTTTTTGATAAATGCTCGGAAATTGAGCTCGACATACGAAATTTCGCAAATTGAAAATCAATAAACAATTTTCGTGAACGATGTCATTGTACGAAGAACGAATGTCAGAATCAGGTGTCTACGAGCTCTTAGGCTATAATCGTAAGTAAAAAAAACAGTAATAATTCATCGGAAGAACGCCCACCACTTGGTTTCACGATTATACGGGAGAGTAACTGGAAGCGAATATGGTACAGGAAACTACATCGAAATATCGAGCCACAACCATAAAACCATCGTAGTGATCGTGTTGTTAAAACTCTTTGCAAAGTTTCCGTTATATGGCTGTCACGCAGCTATTGGAACATGAAGAGTCCAATTCAAAGCCTTCGTTACTCAGCGATATAAGATGTTTTGTCTCTATGCACTGTAATTTCACTGCAAACGTTTCCCTTCACACCGGATCACAGAGATGTTTGCACATACTGCTTGGGTGTTAGAATAACTGGCAAAGGTGTGGTACTTCCCCAGGTGAACTATGCAGAGTCCTACCACAACTAAATGTTTTAAACAAAACTTTTTGTTTTAAAGTATTTTTATAGTTTTAGGAAAAATAATTACCTTATCTCATTTTAGTTCCAAACTCTAAACAAAAACAACAGCTAACTCAAAGAGCCCCAAAGTCTCCAGAGACGGAGTTAGGATTAAAAAAGTAAGAAAATATCGTCGTAGGAAAATAAATAAATAAATGTAGCACACGTTAATACAACTGATCTGCTCAGCTTCGAAATTTGAAATATGAACAAAGAACTAAAATTTACTGTAATTCATCTTGATGACATATTGATTGCTTCTTACGAAATTTGGTCAAGTATTGAATTTTAAATTGAGTCAGTTCTTGTTTTTTTCAAAGAAAATTAATTATTACTTGGTTATTACCACACATTTGACAGTTATTCTACCGCCAAGCAGTAATGTGCAAACTTGTGTTCCGGTTTGAAGGGCAATGTTTCCAGCAAAAAATACAGGGCTTAGAGATACAACATCTTAGATCTCTGGGTGACGAGCGCAGTGCAGTGCTAGGTAATGATTTAGACTCTTCATGTTCCAATAGCTGCCTGTCACTGTGCTGTTATGTTACAGGCATGTTGATTACCATCACGCACATGTGCTGCTCGTCTCGTCACTCTTTATTTGAAAAAACTCTTCGATTCTTCAAAAACTCCTTAGCTTTGCCACCGGCCCTGGGTTTATCCATATCTCAATGCGTTTTTAACATCCTAGTCGCAGCCATGTCTGAGTCACACACTTTCTTTAATTTATGACTGTCCTTCGTAAATGGAAATGAGATAACTTTCGATATTTAAATATTTTTAAGAATGAATCATAGCTGAGTATTTTCCTCAAACACGAGAGGAAAAAACGATGAGAGATCAAGAAAGTGACCTAGTATCTTAAAAACAAACAATTGTTAAGCAATTAAATTACCCTTTTAAAGTGTCATTTTGGTGCGTAAGGGGAAGATGATAAGCGTATTTTTTTAAAGTGACAACTTCTTTTGGTGCACTACACACATATTTTTCGATGTTAAACGATGATTCGGTCTACGATGGAGCATGTTTACTTAGAAGAAATCGATTCACTCTCGATTTGAAAACACAAAGATTGTAACAATCGGGAAAAACCCTCTCAGGCAACGTATTGACGTTCTTATCACAAAAGTAGAGTCAAATCTCTTCGTAAATGAAAGAAATGTTCGGGTGAACTCGGGACCGCCGAGCGTGATAGAGCGGCAAAGAAACAGACAGCTGCTGCTGCTATTACTCTCTGGCAGCTGTCACTGTCTTTTTGACGTGACAACGTCTTATAAATTGGTTTGCCGGGTGACACTTCAAGAAACTGCGTTACGCTCCGCTCACGTTATGCGCTCACAACGAGAGCGAGTGAGAGGCACGCGTCCCTTCCACTCGGGCATGGTTAGCCCGCCTAAGAGCGAGAGAGACAGACATAAAAAGTGAAAGGCACGCGTCCCTTCCGTAAAATTATTTTACCACTCAAAGTCGTTGTCACGTAAAACTTTCGCCCGTATACCGACTTTACAGGCAACCAATTTTTTTATTTCTTGGAGATGGATACTAGTCCTTCAGCCGCATCTGTCACTGTCGTGTCGCTGTGTTTACTGTATTCAATTTATATGTAATAATTTTAATTTTTAATGATTAAAACTTTTTATAGTTATATCTTATTTTCGTTTTCACTTCTGCCGTGCGGTTATAGGACACACATTTATTTTTATAGGTTTACACTTGACTGCTTTATCGTCAGCTGATGCTAAGCGATGATTCGGTCTACGATGGAGTGTGCTTACTTAGAAGAAACCGATTCACTCCCGATTTGAAGACACCAATAATAACTACTGTACTATCGGGAAAAACCCACTCAAGCAACGTATTCCACAGTCTAGAACTGGAAACTTGGAAAAACCAACGAACCGTGAAGTTAAATATTCAATATTTTAGTAAACTTTGGCACTAACTTCGGGATAGAATACCAGGAAATCCAGCTTTATAAAGGGCAGTATATCATTTCACAAGTGAGTAATTTAACGCAATAATCACAAAAAAACAAAACATCATCAATCTACAAAATTAAAACGAATATTAAAAAAGAACGAAATGGGAACCCGTTGATGTCTTTCTTTGCATCCTGCTCTGTCCTTAGAAGTATGCATTAACTCTATTTCGTTTTGTCCAATCATTGGTGGAAAGTAGTGAGTGACACGGATATTCGGCTTATCACAGCGATGCTTTTTATGTCCTGTCGATGTCCTGCTGGTGAGTAATGAATTTAAGCAGATTCGTTATATGGCCGATTAACGGGGTATTTAATCTATGTGTCTTGTGTACGTATAACTTGACCTAGAAGAGATAGGGATTTTGTTGCGCAACCGAACTGAAAAAAATGTGACAATAAAACCGTAAGAAAAATATTTAGCGGAGGTGATGCGTAAAAACTGTCATGACCAGTGATGCCGTCTTTATTTTTCAGATGTTTAATTACTTAATTTTATTATTTATTACATAAATATATTTATTACATTTGTAATAAATAATAAAATTAAGTAATTAATAATTGTAATAAGTAATTAATTTTAATTTTATTAGTTTTAATTTAAGTAGTTAATTTTATTATTTGCGTAATAAATAATAAAATTATAAATAATAAAATTAAGACACATACATAGACAAATCATAGCTCAAAGAGTAAGCAAGCTGAAGTGGCAATGGGCAGGCCACATCGCTCGCAGAACTGACAACCGATGGGGAAGAAAGGTTCTCGAGTGGCGACCACGAACCGGAAGACGCCGTGTTGGACGGCCTCCCACTAGATGGACAGATGACCTCATAAAGGTCGCTGGAAACCGCTGATTGCAGGTTGCGCAGGACCGTTCGTTGTGGAAATCTAGGGGGAGGCCTATGTTAAGCAGAAGACGTCTTGCGGCTGATGATGATGACGATGCATAAAATTAAATAATTTATTTTTGCAAATTGTATTGCTCTTATAGTTTCCAAACGAACTTCGGTCCTACCTCGTGTACCATAACTCTACATCTTTGTTTATGAAGCAACTTGTGACCTCAAGTGGCTTTTACAACCTAGTCCTAGTGACGACACGGTTGCCATGACAACTAAGCGATATTTCGACCTAGTGCCTCTGTTTATATAAACATTTAAAACAGGGCAGAGTCAAGTGAAACAGCCTGACTCAGAGGTCATCGCGGGTCGACGACCTACATCGGAGTGGCCCATCAGTGTGTTCTTATCAGACCAGTCTCCGGTCTTGTGGTTTTCTTATTATCCCTATAGAGTTTACTAGTATTTTCCTTTGCTTTCATTCACTTACAATTTAACATTTTATTTTCTCCGAAAAAAAAAACTCGTTTTCGAAGACTACATTTAAAATTAAGTTCAGATATTTGAATTAATTTCATAAGAAACTATCACTATAAGTCGTTTTTTGATATTTAAAAAACCACAACACCGATTTCGATATTCTTTTTTTTAAATAAAGATTGAGAAGACGAGCAGGACATGTGCCTGATGGTAAGCAACAAGCCTGCCACATAATAGCACAGTGTCACGCAGCTATTGGAACATGAAGAATCCAAATCATTACCTAGCACTGCACTGCGCTCGTCACCCAGAGATCTAAGATGGCATATCTCTAAGCCCAGTCATTTCACTGGAAACATTGCCGTTCAAACCGGAACACAGTAATGTTTGCACATTACTGCTTGGCGGTAGAATAATTGGCAAAGGTGTGGTACTTCCCCAGGCGGACTCTGCTAAGATTCCTACCACTACTAAAATGGGACCATCTTTCAACTATTACTAAAAAAACACCAAAATTTGTTCATTGGACCCAGCTTTATGGACATGCCTCTACAAAAACATAAAACCGAAATAATAAATAAAGAAATATTGGTGAACAATTCACACACAACAATTACTGATCTCCTTTTTTGAAGTCGGGTAAAAGGTAATAAAAACTATAATAAACAAATTAAGTTTTTATGTTCTAAGTTCTAAATATTGTACAAACATAGACTTAAAGAGATAAATAAATCCGTAAAAAACTAAAAAGTTAAACGTAAAACAATACTAGCAGTGCTTCGTGGCTTTGCCCGCGTTGGTTCTGTTTCCGTAATTTTCCTGCGATTTTAATATTAATAATAATTAACTGTCTAAAGGGCAAAGCCAGCCTGTACGGGTACCCTGCCGCCTGCCGCGCTGTGGCAATTTTATCGGCGTGTTTGATTTGTAAATTAATTTTTTTGGTATTAATTTGATTTTTATATATTTGTAATAATACTGTATAATAAAGGTACTAGATTTTCCAGCGATAAAAAAATAACCAGAGTGATGTCTAGTGTAAAGTGTATGATATAAACTCGATCCATTCATGGTCGCTCGCTATCTACTGGCGACTTTACGAGTAAAACAAAATTTAGAAAAAAATTGGTAGCTAGAAACTGCCGATAAAAGTGAAAACTTATAACTCAGAATTTGATAGCTCACTTTGGAAACTACGCGGGTGAAACCGGAGGGCGTGGCCATGATCATTCCCATCTAGAAATGCGTCAGCATGGCAATGGCGAATGGCCGTGATCCCGAGTTTACCCGAAGATTTCTTATCATCCCCGAGCGTGACGTTAGAATTCAATTCACAGCCCACGAAAAATGTGTCTGTGGCGCGCCAAAAGATGTTTTTACTTCAAAAATATAATAAAACTTGAGTCTAGTTACTAGCATTTGCTCATAGTATTGACAGAGTCACGTCTCAAAGAGGGTGTCAAGCTACCAAGAATGACACATCTGACCCACTTGCGGAGGAAGTGAAAGTACCTAACCTGACTGTCACGAATGGATGTATCATGTAAATTAGGTAATTATTTATTGTGGTTTAGCTCACTTGTCTGAATCTATACAACATGACAGACTTCTTAGAAGTAGAATTGTAAATCAGGTGGAAGGACCGTGTATTTCATAATGGTTCTTTCTACGGACACGGACAGAGCCTTTATTCACATAGCTAATCCTGCTAAAAGTCGTGGTCGTTACGCGACGTCAATAGTTACAATAGCAGCATTTTTCTCCTACAGCCAAAAACCGCTATCGGAGCGCGAAATATCTAGCTATTCTTACTAAACCAGCTACAGACGAGTAACTATATCTCGCGTCGTAGCAACGAGATGCCGCATACAAACAGTTATCGTTCAAAACCGCTATGGAGAATAACTAATAAAAGTGGTCAAGTGCGAGTCGGGGTCGCCCATGAATGCTTCCGAAGCAGCAAGTAACATAATACAAAAGTTCTTGTACTTCGTTGTTACTTTAATCAGCGTTTTAACAATAGTCAATTTATGACGTGTTAAAATAAAACTACTTACTAGATCTCATTCAAACCCATTTTTGTTGATAGTTTACATGGTAATGTACATCATACATTTTTTTTTATTTTCGTCATTCTCTTATTTTAGAAGTTACAGGGACACACTTTTTACCACTTTGGAAGAGTCCCTCGCCGCAAACTATTCAGTTTAGAAAAAAAACATGTTAAAAACCTCAGTATAATTTTTGATGACCTATCCATAGATAACCCACACGTATGGTTTTGATAAAAAAAATTATTGAGTTTCAGTTCTAAGTACGGGACAACCCTATTTTTTTTGGGTTTTTTTTCTATTTTTTGTATCAAAATCTTAATGCGGTTTACAGATTACATCTATTTACCAAGTTTCAATAGTATAGCTCTTATAGTTTCGGAGAAAAGTGGCTGTGACATACGGACGGACAGACAGACAGACATGACGAAACTATAAGGGTCCCGAATTTTCCCATTTGGCCACGGAACCCTAAAAACCGACCTAAAAACTATTAATTAGAATAAATAGTTTCAGAAACTATCACTATTACCAGCAATAGCAATCAATAGTTTCGTTATTCCCAGATCGCGTAACGACCCATAGCTACCTGCTAATATTATCTAGCACTCTAGCAGCGCCCCATGGTTTTACGCGCGTATTTCCTATTCTCGTTATTTTCCTACAATTGTTATTGATCATGTGCATTGTACATTATTTTTGTTATTATTTTGTATGGTTATAATAGTATTTGTGTATTTATTGTATTGAATGTTTATGTATTTTTGCAAATATGTGTGTATAATATTAGTAAGTACGTAGTTTATGTATATTCTAGTAACCTAAGGGACGACTTTTAATTTGTCATTTTGTTTTTCTCACACCCTATCTTTATTATATTTACTTTTGTGTTTTTCCTGCCTCTAATGATTGTCTGGAAGAAATCGCTATTAGCGATAAGGCCGCCATTTATGGCACTAGTAATAAGTATTTTCTGTTTTGTACTTTTTAATTTTACTGGTGTACATAATAAAGTGTTTCTGTCTGTCTGTCTGTCTACAATGAAAAGAAGTAGATATGCTAATTGGGACTCATTTCTAACTGTGTTCCAAATGTCAACTCGTAGGTCTACCGTCTAACCGTAGATTAAGCAGCCTGTTGATCGGGCATGAAACGAATCTGATTAAATTCCTAAGTTACCAGCGGGGGCGCAGGGCGAGGTAAAAAATCGCGCTGTGTTAAGCCGAATATCCATGTCACGTGGCAATATTTTCCACCAATGATTGGACAAAACGAGATAGAGTTATGCAAGCTTCTAAGGACAGAGCAGGATGCAAAGAAAGACATCAACGGGTTCAACGGTAGGTTAGATGTGCAATTATGCTTATAAAACGCTACGGAGGGGGAGCCGTACGATCAGTCAAATAGGCAATAGTCTTTGCGCCTAACTAAATCTATAATCTATTAATATTGCTTTCCTATTGCTGTCTCTGTAACTTTAAGCGAAAAGAAGAGAGAGCAATTTCAAAGTTAAGACAGTTCTAGTTAGGCGGGGCCGATCCTTTCAGCAACAGACATCCAAATTTTCACATTTATATGTATATACGAGTAATACGAATATTAGCAGGATGTGAGCATTTGTCAGTACGAATGGATGTTTGGTACTCTTTCACGTAAAAACTACTGAAGAGATCCGGATGAAATTTGGTTCATAGATAGATCATCTTCATTATAATCAGCCCACTGCTGGAACTCGAGGCCTTACCGTAATCCACCACGCTGGATTTGCGTGTGTGCATGTCAACCTGACATATAGGCTGACACGCATACACGCACAGCTCACTGGCCGACTTTATAGACACAGTTTTTGTTTTTGTGTGCCATTTTTGTACATGTTTGCCATCTTCGTTACACGAAACGTTTAGATTGAACCGAGTTGAGTTCTAAGAACTGTGAATTATCAGGACATGTTTTATTTATAGCTTTGAGAACATGTATTTTTATCAACATAAGCAATGGGATGTTAACAATTTTTCGGAATTGCTTTTATTTTGAAGAATGACATTTGTTTACCTTAAAAAATATCACGGGAAATCCGATAAGTTGGCAACACTGCTAAGAGCATTTAGTCTGTAAAGCTAATACAAATAAGATTCAACGTCGAATGACCGAGTGGGGAGGACGGCGTTACGGTCTTCCATTCCTCTTTCTTGTGAACGTAAGAAAGAGATGCACGATCACTAAAATTCGGTCCCCAGGCCCGCGATAAAAGCGATGCAATAGCTTAAAAATCCGGCAGAGTAGAACTCCATCATATTTATATATGATGGATAAATCGATCTAGCAAGGTTTCATTTTATCCGTGTTTAAATCAAGCCAAGCTCGGTCATCCAGGTACAATACAGGTATACAGTCGTCCTAATCAAATAAGATGACGGCAACTTTAATAGTTAGTTCTAGTATGCCCTGGCAACTCAATAGATATTGGTTCTATATATATAGTATGTCCTCCAATGTAGCTCGCAAATCCAAGTTTAGTTTTGAAGACCCGATCGTAAATATTCGTATTACGATATAGTTGGCCCGATGAATTAAAGGCATAGATGTAGGATTTATTATTTTATGATCGATAATAACAAGAATATCTTACCTTGCATGTAATCCATATTAAGTAACACAGGCCCAGCGCCAACAGAACTCAATCCCATTATCACATGACACAGCACCACGATAAACGCAACATTGATACATATCACTCGATGGTCGAACGACCGCCGCCTACTGAGTTGACCATTTTCACTAAGTCGGTTTTCACTGAGTTGATTATCACTGTTTTGTCGGCTGTCACTGAAGACCGAGTCACTGTACGGCCAGGTGTTGATAGGTGGCCCCATGATTGGTTTTGTGCTATGACTGTTGCATGATTTGGTGGTCTGAAACAAATTAAAAATTATTGTTAGAATCTGTTTAAGATCTGTTAAGTTATGGTGGAGTGGACAGTACTTCTGTACTACTAAATGGGGGTCTCAGCCAGAGTAGAATTTAGTATCCAATCCCCCAGGCAGTTCTCCAAACTTGCTGAAGAGTTGAGATAAGAGCGTTAAAAATGGTTCCGTTCACGCCATTTGCGATGAAGATTGAACCCCGTGGAGGCTTTAGTATATAGGGGTACGTGGGGCCGAGTCCAACATAGCCCAAAGGCTATGAAAAAAAAGAGCGTTAAATCAGAAGGATTCATCAGATTAGAATCAGATGAAGCAAACTTTAGGTGCGTCCTCTATCACACTGTTGGGTAAAGTTCGATCCCCACCCAGTGCAAATATTTGTGTGATGAATGCAAATGTTTGCACTGTGTCTGGGTGTTTCTATGTATAATAAGTACGTATTTAAAACCATATAAGTATTATATCAGCTATCTGGCTGCCATCACACAAGCTTTGTTTAGTTTGGGGTCAGATGGTGTTGTGTGTGAAGTGTCCACCAATATTTATTTATTTATTTACCGTCTGTTTCGTCCTATCCACCCAACTTACAGAACAGATATATGTTCTGTGACTCAACTAATCTATCCATGAACTACCAAGATGGGTATCTTGGCAGCTTATGTCCGAAGTTCTGGAATTCATTTATAACTGAAAAATCCACTTTAAGGTCTCAGACTAAACGAGGAGACACATATTTCAGGTAGCTGTTGAAATTGTGTTAAAATAACTGCCCCATTTCAAGTTTCTATATGTTTATTATAATGCAATTACTGCCTGGTTTTAAAGTGAATATCATTACCTTGATAATTGGTATTTTACGGAGTAAATTGTGGTAAGAACTAAGCCGGTTCAATTTGGTATCTTTTTTTTTAAAATAAAATTTGCCACTCTACAGACTCTGGGGTCCGTGATCTTTGTCATTTAAATTCTTACTTTTTTTTACATATTTCTTGGATTAGGAGAAGAAGAGGAAAAAGGGGGAGTTGGGAACATTTTAAACCTAATTCTAGTTCTCGTCTGTTGAGCCGATCACTACCAGTTGGGATTATGCTAGTAATCGACTCAACATCGTCATTTTCCTAAGCCGCCTCTTCCCGGCTCAGAGCCTCAATTTACTATCTGTTTTCATAGTGAAATAACTGTCTCATTTTAAGGAGCTTTAGGCGAAAGCTGTTCCATTTTAAGGTGCTATTTATTACAACCACGTAGCATAACATATTCCACGAATATGGTAATAACTGTCCCATTTTAGGCAATATCTCCTTATTTGCGTCAGTATCCAGCACAAGTCTAGAATATGATTAGAAATCTAAAGTGCACGATACCGGTGTGGCGGCGACCGGCGGCTTAACTGTAAATACACTTCCTCACAGGACCTGTCTTATGAACCAGCGACGCCGACGGTTCACCGCGACCAACGCGCGTCTGCCAGAATATTAGTTTATTTTATTTATTTGTTTGGGTCAATTACGATTCATCCATAAATTACATCACACCTCAAGGCGGGAGGAGGGGGTCGATGAAGTGTGACATAGTGTGACAAAGGGCGGGGAGGGGTCTAAAATTTCGTGACGTCTCATAAAAATGTCGTATTTCAAATCTAAGTATTACAACACTATGTGTAATAATCCAGGATCCCAAAGCTGCCAGACGTCATGTATTTTCTGACGAACGAAATGTGGATGATTGAGTAGAGTTAGTACGTACAAAGAACAGTGCTTACCCGCTAACTTGCTTAGACGGCTAATTTCGAGATATAGGGTCCAGAAGGTACGTAAAAACATTACCTAATTCACGTATTTTCTAACAACTGATTTTCACGTAGGTATGTTAGAGGAAACATCTTTAAAAATTAGGCCCCAATACTCCCAGACACTTTTCGTCAGCCGTTTTGCGTAACAGAAGCTTTAAAACTCCCAAAATAATGACTTAACTTCACTTAAATTATCATACTACATTTGTATTTATCTATGTTCGTCAGACAACTATTTTAAAGCCTTTTCCAAAAAAGACAGACCTGAATGATATTCAGCCATCTAGTCATTGTGATGTCAAACAAAAAAAAAGAAATGTCATGGATCATCTCCAGCCAACCGATCAGTCGAGAGTCATCTTCTAGAGATAGTATCTCCATAAAAAGCTGTGGGACTGAATAACCAATGACAAAGTCCAATTCATGTGTGTTGTGTATTTAAATGTTTTTGTAAGTATGTGTAATTGCGATAGGGGCGTGCATTTTTAGAATGGTTTATCTATCCATACATGGCATCTAAATACCGCATTGTGATTAAGCCCAGTCTCCATAACGGTAGCGGCACAGCACCGCTCTATCTAATACGCTTCATTAATATAACGGAGATGCCCAGAGTAGGTGACAACATACGAGGGATTTTCTACCGTCACCACAGTAATAGTGATGTTCACAACTTTGCGATGAATCGGCCCAGTATCGACTTGAGGCTTTTAAATCGATCGAGAGACGTGTCAAAAGCCTCATAGCCCTTATGCGAACAATACTCCAAAGCCTTGAAAATCGCCGCAAAATTGTTAGCTAATCGGTTCTTTATCGGATATACCAATAACACGCAAAAACAAAGATGTGTTGTCGTGTTCCTGCGGATTTTTAATATAGAAGCAACATGAATTGCAAAAAAAAAAAACTTAGTTTTATTATTTACGGTACGATCATCTGAAAAATAAAGTTGGCAACACTGGTCACTGGTAGTTTTTACGTGTCACTTTTGTTTTATGTTTTTCTTAGGGTTTTAATCTCACATTTATTCTACTTCGGTCAAAATTCAAATGAAAATTCATTATTCCCCCAACCTTGCCGTAAGGTACTTCGTTCTAATAAACGCTGAATTAATTTACCTACACAGTGTTTTAGTGCTAAGACCCTGGATGGACATATTGATCAAACTCAAAAACACAAGACAATATCCAGATGAAACACAAGACGTTGGCGAAATTGTGCTCACCAAGCATTTATCTCACACAAATATATATCACAACCAAATAGAAGCCAGAAATTAATCTAAGATGAAGAATCAGATGACATAAATAAAAACCAGAAATTAATAGAAGAAGAAGACTTTAATCGGCTGACTATTTTTTTATTTATTTATTTATAAATTAAGACTAACAAATTGTCTTGCCAGACATATTGCATGCCTCTCGCAGAGGCCAGTTTGAATGGGGCAACTTTTAAAATGTTTTGTATCATCTTGTCTTACCTACAAACAGCAATAAAGATTTTTGTATTTGTATTTGTGTTTGTAAGACTCTTTGCAGAGTCCACTTGGGAGAGTATCACACCTTTACTATTTACCTTGTATACTACCCACTAAGTCACGAGGCCAGTAAATAAATAAGTAAAGCTCGTATTATGGGACCCAGTAAGCTATACAATACTTATAAAATTAACATCACCTTCGTAATAAATGTACTAATACTATAAAGATAGATAGATAAACTCTTCATTGCACTTAACAAACCAAACAACTTAAAAAACAATCTTAAAATATAATAGCAAATGGCGACCTTATTGCTAAAAGCGATCTCTTCCAGGCAACCATAGGATGGAAAAGAAGAGTTTATTTGTTTGAACGCGCTAATCTCAGGAACTGCTGGACTGATTTAAACCATTATTTTACCGTTGGATAGAAACGTGATCCCCGAGTGTTACAGATAATATTTTATACTAGTAGCACCCCGCGATTTTACCTGCGTGGTTCCCGTTCCCGTTCCCGTTCTCGTTATTTTCGCGCGATAAAAAGATTTTTTTAAAGGGAGGAGGTTCTGCTCACCGTGTAATTGAAGGAGATTCGGTTGTAGGTATGTCTTTTTTTGTATGATACGCGAAAGCGACGCCGATTGCGATACATTTTGATATCTAATTATTTTTAAGCTATTGCATAGCTTTTATCGCGGGCCTGGGGACCGAATTTTAGTGATCGTGCATCTCTTTCTTATTTTTCGTTCATAAGAAAGAGGGATGGAAGACCGTAACGCCGTCCTCCCCACTCGGTCATTCGGCTTTGAATCTTATTTGTATTAGCTTTACAGACTAAATGCTCTTAGCAGTGTTGCCAACTTAACGGATTTCCCGTGATATTTTTTATGGTAAACAAATGTCACTCTTCAAAATAAAATCAATTCCGAAAAATTGTTAACATCCCTATTGCTTATGTTGATAAAATGCATGCAACATGCAATAGTTTTACCGCGGCAGTCTCCGAGTGCCACACTTCTTTTTTTTTGTTTGGTAGTTCAAAGGTAGTTCAAAATATACATTTTATTTTTATTTTTAATCAAAATCCGTGTGGGAGCTTCTGAAACATGAACCATAAACTACGAGTAAAATTTTATTTCGTGATAACGGCGACGTAGTTACAGATTCTTATGAAATCAGGCCCATTGTCCAAATTTAATTTTAAATTGAAGTTGGTTTTTATTTTGGAGGAATCAAATTATTCATTATTTTATTTATTATCTTTTAATTTTATTAGCTTAATTATTGTTATTCATGCTTTTCTTTAATTGTTTGCTACGAGTAACTGAAATAATTAAAATAATGTTTATAATGTACAGGACTTAATCACGATTTAATTCATTGTTTAAATACCTCGACATTTCGGCAGCGTTCCAACAGCTGTCACGAGAAGACTCAGAAAAAATACTGAAAAAGTACAAATTTTTAAGCAGACGCTAAGAATTATCTAAGTTAATTTACCCACACATTAGGTGCAAAGTAAAGGATCCTTACATTGTAACGAGCTCATTACGTTGTTTGCAGTTAAAGAGTTAAGTGGTTTCCAATGTTTTCCTTAGGCAATGAAACTAACAAGAAGAACAGTTAGTGGAAAGTTAAATTCACTAAATACTTTGTTTTAGTTGTACTCAACAGAGTACTTTTTAGTACGGTAAAATGCTGTACAATTAAAAAACATTTTTTTTTTCATATTTAAAAAAAAAAGAGTTTCGAGACAAGTAAGACATGTACCTGATGGTAAGGAACATGTCTGCCATATAACAGCATAGTGACGCGCAACTATTGGGACATGAAGAGTCCAAATCATTACCTAGCACTGCACTGCGCTCATCACTCAATTATCTAAGATGTTATATCTCTAAGGCCTGTAATTTCTCTGGAAACATTTCCCTTCAAACCGGAACACGGTAATATCTGCGCACTACTGCTTGGCAGTAGAATAACTGGCAAAGGGTACCATAGGTGTAACAGACAGTCCTCTATGCAGAGGATGCATGGAGGAAGAAGAAACGCCACAGCATGTACTCATGGAATGCAGCAGTGTGGCGAATCAACGGGCAGAATTCCTCCAATCTCCGTCGTCTGTTCCGGATGCCTATCGCAACCTTAATAGGATGCTCGCCTTCTGGGACGGCCTAGGCTCGTTGGAGTAGAAAAGGGAAGTATGAGTCACGCACAACGGCCCAATAAAGAGGCTAGGTGCGGAAAAGGCCCCGCTAAACTAACTAACTAACTGGCAAAGGTGTGGTACTTCCCCCAGGCGGACTCTGCCAATAGTCCTACCATTAGAATTTTTGCAATTGATTACTATCAAGCTGATTTTGCGTGAATAGCTTAGTTTTCATGAGACCTCCAACAATTCCTTGTAAGAAGCTTTCGATTGTGGTAGCTAACAGAGATAGCTAAGACCAAATATTTCTGAGATTATGACCGGGATAATGTATTACGTTATTTGTAGAACAATATGACTGTCAAATTATATTCATACTGAGTAAAAAAAAATTAAAAAAATGCTGGCTAGTAATCATTTATGACCTCATTATCGATATACATGTTGGAAGCCCCTTTTTCCAACATGTTATTATAACGATACATGTTGGAAGCTTTATTTTTTTCACTTAACGAGTTCGATTTTCACCCGGTGCAAATATTTGTGTGATGAATTAAAAATATTGGTACTGTGTCTGGGTGTTTCTACGTATAATAAGTATGTATTTAAAACTATATCAGTGTTAAAGCAGCTATCTGGCCGCCATATTACAAACTTGGCTTAGTTTGTGGTCAGATGGTTCTGTGTGGGGGTTCAATTGTCGATCAATATTTACTTAATTATATTTTCGAAATGAATACTTTTTTGGCGCGCCAGACAGATTTTTCGTGAACAGTGAAATGGTCTAGTCAGAGTCTAGCGTCACGCTCGGGAATGATAAGAAATCTTCGGGTAAACTGAATGGTACCGACCATTGGCCATCTAGAAATGTGTCACCACTTTCCATTGCCTGGCGCATTTATAGATGCTATGCTCATGTCCACGCCCTCCGGTTTCCCCGCGTAGTTTCCAAAGTGAGCTATCAAATTCTGAGTTATAAGTTTTCACTTGTAACGGCAGTTCCTATGACTGCCATTTTATTTCGGTTCGGTCACGCCGCCAAATTCAAATCTTTTCCAAGCCATAATAGACCGCAGGCCCGTGAACAAAATGTATGGGTCATCTGATACAGCAGGAGACCTATGTAGGATGATAGAAGGGTATAAAGTAATAAGATTGACTATGCCGTCACTTGTAAGCTGTCCAACTGAGTGCTGTTGAAGAGAGGGGGTTCAAAACCTCGATCATTTCTCGTTATCGCATGATTTTTGTACGGCTTTGCGGAATAATAGATTAGAAGAGGTATTGAAACTATAAAAATTTTAAAATTGTTATTGTTAGTTTGTGAAAAAAAATTATGATTTTCCGACGATTTACAGAGTAAGTTTGGTCATTTGATTATGTTCGGCTTTGGTTCCATACAGTTTCAATACCTCTTCTAATACATTATTTCGCAATGCCGTACAAAAATCATGCGACAAGGAGAAATGATCGAGGTTTAGAACCCCCCCTCTTCAACTGCACTCAGTTGGACAGCTTACAAGTGACGGCATAGTGCTCAATCTTATTACTTTATGCCCTTCTATCATCCTACATAGGTCTCCTGCTGTATCAGATGACCCATAAGTTTTGTTCACGGGCCTGCAGTCTATAAGGAACAAACCATAGGGAACAAAAAACCAAAACTTTGTAAACATTTTGGCGGTCCAAAGTGGTCAAAACGTAACAATAAATATGAATATTTATCGCTAAGGGGTCATCTATACGACTCCTACATAACTTTCTCACAACTTACGATTGTTATAACGGTCTGACACACATTTAAATATATGTGATGTACAAACAAAGCAATATCAATCTTATTTGTATAACGATTGGGTGCAGTTATTTGACAGCTTTATGTTTATAAGAAAATAATAAAAGTAAATTATTATCGCACATTTTGATGAACAAAGCAATATCGATCTTATTTCTATGCGGATTGGGTGCAGTTATAAGACAGCTTAATGCTTATAAGGAAGAACAAAAGTAAATTATTATCATAAATTTTGATGGACAATATAATACAAAGCAATATCGATCTAATTTATATAACGATTGGGTGCAGTTATTTGACAGCTTTGAGTTTATATCAACTGATTTTTTTTCAGTTGTCACAAGAATAAATGACAATTATTATCACTGATTTTGGTGAACTAACAAAGCAATATCGTTTTTTTTTAAATCAAGAGTGACGAGACGTTCAGGATATGTGCCTGATGGTAAGCAACATGCCTGACACATAACAGCACAGTGACACGCAGCTATTGGAACATGAAGAGTCCAAATCATTACCTAGCACTGCACTGCGCTCGTCACCCAGAGCTCTAAGATCTTATATAATAAAGCCCTGTAATTTCTCTGGAAACATTGCCCTTCAAACCGGAACACAGTAATGTTTGCTCATTGCTGCTTGGCGGTAGAATAACTGGCAAAGGTGTGGTACTTCCCCAGGCGGACTCTGCCAAGAGTCCTACCAGTACAAAATTAAATCAATCTTACGTGTATACATAGCAACAGCAACAGGGTGTAGTTATTTGCGGGGTTAAAGTTTATGAATACAAATTTTTAGCAATTTATAAAATAAATTAGAAAAACAGTGTCAGATATATTATAGATTTGTAGTCAACGCTAAGTATGTAAGAATTTATTGAACAACGAAATCAAATTAGATCTTATTTTTATGAACACAGAGTGCATTTATTTAGTAACTTTTAGCAACAGATCTCTCTTTAAACGTCAAAAAATATTACACTAATACGAACATGAAACATAAACTAATCTGTAATATATTAATACGTGAAGCAATAATGTTGCTCAGATTGAAAAGTTTCTCTTGAAAAAGTTGAGAAGTGTTAAAAAACAGTGCTAGGTAATTATACTCTACATGATCCAATAGCGTGACACTGTGTTGTTATGAGCAGGCATGTTGTTTACCATTAGGCACATATCCTGCTCATCATGTCACTTTATACTATAAAAATATATATAGGTAAATTACCTGCGTGTAATTGTCTTGCAAGACATAAGACTTGTCCTCAATAAATGCATTGTTGCATACATAAAACTGTGTATTTACTGAAGCACCTTCATTCATTAAATTCTTTCCGAAACTGGAAATCGTACACGGCGGGCTTATCGAGAAATTGCATCACTGCGTGAGAAAGGAACGGTAAAATTTTGATAATTTATTTTTCAACACCCGACCCCAAAACGCCAGTGTTGAGGCGGCGCGGAGGTTCGCGCCGCGACTGTGACCAGGTGACCGCGACGGAAGACCGAGACATGACTTGACAATATCGCTTTGTATGGGCGACGGTTCGCGGTCGCGGTCGCGGCGTGAACCGAGGGTGATCCGCTAGAACTGTCTTAGCTTAGAAATTGCTCTCTCTCTTTTCTTTCTGCTTGAAATGATAGAGATGGAGAATAATGAAAGCCGATTTAGTTTAACGGTAGAAGGGCTGGAGGCCATACAAATCTAGGGGTATAATGTCAAGTGCTGGTCGCGGTCTCTTGTCGCAGTCTCCGGTCACGGTATCTTGTCGCGGTCTCAGCGCGAACCTACACCTTTAGTTTTGGCGTGTCTTTTTCTCTCCCTCAGTGTGTGTGTTTATAGCATCATGGCTCCCGAACGAATGAAACTATTTTTTTTGTTGGTAAGGTGAGTTAGTATGTAGTGTTCTTATGTTGTATCAAAATCGGTTCAACCGTCTCAAAATTATCAGCTCTTTTGTTGTATTATATTTTTATATTAATTGCAAACATACGTGCCATCTAAAATTTGAAATAAACGTGTTGTTTTTTTTTTAATTTGATTTAATGTATAGGGTTACTTAAAACACATTTTAATTTTTAAATTTATAAGTCCAATTATAACGTGATTGAGCAATAGTCATCCTAACTTTGACATGAATAATGTTAGTAGGATAGTGGGATTGTTTCAGCCATCTGACATCTATAGTACAAGCTTTATTTAGTTTCTGCCAAAGTGAAGGTGCAAACAATTAAAAAAAATTGAGTGACGAGACGAGCAGGATATGTACCTGATGGTAAGCAACATGCCTGCCACATAACAGCACAGTGATACGCAGCTATTGGAACATAAAGAGCCCAAATCGGTAATGATTTGGACTTTTCATGCATTTCACTCATCGCCCATACACATAAGACGACTTATGTGTTTATTTTTTATTTTATTGCTCCGTCATATCTGTAGAAACATTGACCTTCTACCCTTTAGTTTGCCAATACTAATAAAATCACTCTACCGTTTGGCCGTAGAATAACTAACAAAGGTACGGTACTTTCCCAAGTGGAATCTAAGCTAACGCAAAAAAAAATCGCTAATTGATATAGAATCCATACAATGGATATCAAATTGGATTCGACCTAAGCCAAAAAAAAGCGAACACAAAATAGACAAACAAAAACACCAACACCCATTTTTTACACTAATTATGTAAATCAAATTGAATTAAACTCAATTTTTACCGATGACCTTACAAATCAATTTTTTAGATCGGAAATGATGGACAGATAATCGCTCAAAAATTGAGGTCGACCCCTCCGAACGGAATAATTGCAAATTGTATTTTATGTCCTAGATTTTACAGTTTAACTTTGATTAAAGCTTTTAATGTTTTTAATCTAGATACTGTTACTAATATTGTACTCTATTTGGTTTCATATAAAGTTTATTTTGCGTTGATAGTTAATTCTAGGTCTAAAGTTCATTGGACAATCAAAGGAGGAGGATAATAAATAATGTGACTTTGTTTTGAGCTAAGGCTATATTCTCGATAACCAAAGAATTAAAACATAAACACATTTCAAACCTCTTCGTTCAATCTTTTGAAACGTCAAGCATGAAGCGATGTCGCTTTTTCAAGCTATGCTGATAGTGAAAACGGCGCGGTGGTATTAGATCAATCTTTGTGTCTTCAAATCGAGAGTGAATCGTCCCGCATCGTCGCTTAACATCAGGCGAGATGGCGGCCAAGTGTAAACCTATAAAAGTTAAAAAAAAGCAGTTCAGTGCACACTATCTGAAGTGTATCCGATAAAACCGACATGCTGGCAAATTTGCGCAGATGTTCACGGCTTTGAAGTCTTTAGTCGTTTCTTTCATTAATAGTAACCATAAATCTACGTACTCAATCGATTAATATTTTGTAAGTTATATTTATGTAGTTAAATGTAGGTATGTCATGTCATTTATCATTTCATATGTTATTTATCAAAGTAATGAAGCGGTTTTAAAATAAATATCTTTATTCATCCCATAAATAAGCCAATTTACATGAAACAAATTAACACTCACATTATTCCTTAAAAAACTTGACTTATACAATTAAATATCACAGAGCCTGCACTAAGCAAAGCTTGTGTGGCAGGTTTCTGTATCCCTTCAAATTACTTTTATAACAGACTGAACAAAGACAAACGGTTTTACGGTACCAACCTAAATAAAAGTAATTTTAATGGCTAATAGTGGATTTCTAAAATAACTAAGCATAATTTTGCAACATTAGAGTAAATGATGGCATTTTACACATTCTATTAGCATTATTACGAGTAGCTACAACTAATGCTTTGGTGTTATACCCGCATAGTTCCCGTAATTTTGCTAAACTAAAAATAGCTTATGTCAGATTATAAAATAATGGTGTTCTAAAATTCATTAAGATCTGTTCAGGCGTTCCGACGTGTTTGAAATCATCATCATCAACAGCCTACTAAATGTTCCCACTGCTGGGACTCCGGGCCTCTCTCGCAAGAAGAGAGTTAAGGCCATAATCCACCACGCTAGCTCAGTGCGGGTTGAAAATTTTGTTTGAAATACAATCATCTAAACTTTCACATTAATAGACATTTGACTCTACTTTTGTGATAAGAACGTCTAGGCTGTGGAATACGTTGCCTGAGTGGGTTTTCCCCGATGGTTACAATCTTTGTGTCTTCAAATCGAGAGTGAATCGGTTTCTTCTAGGTAAACACGCTCCATCGTAGACCGCATCGTCGCTTAACATCAGGCGAGATGGCGGTCAAGTGTAAACCTATAAAAGTTATAATAATAATAATAGCATCGCGCCCCGCTTTTTCCCGCGGAGTTTCTAATTGTTTTTTTTTGGTGATAAAAAATTGCCTGTGACTTGTATAAAATTTTAAGCAAACAAATGACGACTTTGGCTTCATTCGTGATGATGCGTTCAAGTAAACTTTTTAAAAGTTGAGTTGAGTTTAAATGTGGTGTGCTTAGCTATTTTGATTATTTAAGTATCTATACTAGCTAAGCACACCAAATCAAATATGTCAATATAATATAAATAACCATATGTTATGACGTAGCATAACCAAATAGAAGCAAGATGTAAGTAGAAGATTAAGAATCAGATGACATAAATAATACGATCGAATAAAAGCTAGAAATGAAAAGAAAACGAAGACGAAGAAGACCTTAATCTGCTGACTATTATTTTATTTACGTTTTTTTTTAATTGTTTAAATTATGACTAAAACAAATTGTTTTGCCAGATATATTGCTTGCCTATATAACACAGACTAATTAGAGAGTCTAGAAGAAGAGGCCACGTTGTATGGGTCAACTTTTAAAAAGTTTTGTATCATCTTATCTTACCTGCAAACACCAATAATAGTTATTTGTTATACAAGAGTGCAAAGTTGATTTTTAACCGCGTGCTCAATTTTGATGACCGAGCAAGCGAAGGATTCTAAAATTGAATCACGAGCGCAGCGATAGATTCAAAATTAGAATCCTGAGCGTAGCAAGGGAATCAATAGAGCACAAGGTGAAAAATCTTTGCACTCGAGTGCAACACGTAACTTTTCATTCCACCTCAGCGAGGAAATGACTAAATGCAAATTTTTAAATGTTTTCGCGCTAAGCAAATTAAAAATAAGTAAGTACACCAAGGAGGTTCCGAGTCTGAGTTTTTAACAAATTTAAAAAAAATGTATGATGCATTCGGCACCAAGGAGGTAGAAATAAATAGGTTGAATTATGTTTTGAATTCAAAACCTCAGTACACGCGATGTTCTAAATTCAAATTTACATTAACCTCTAGAGGGTAAAAACGACTTTTGCGCCCTGATATCGCGGAGCAAAAGTACTCTTTCCGAGCTGGTGGGATGTAAAGATATTTGTTTTTGTAATACAATTACAAAAGTCTTGTCTGCTGTTTCTAGGTAAGATAAAGCGATACAGAATATTTTAAAATTAAAGTGTACCCGTATAAAATGGCTTGCGAGATATAATATTGAGACATGCAATAAGTTTAGGATAAGATAGCATAGCGGAACAAGAGGAACAGGACATATTTTTTTATACCAAACACCATCTGACCCCAATCTAAGCAAAGCTTGTAATATGGCGGCCAGATAGCTGAAATAATACTTATATAGTTGTAAATATATACTTATATAAACATACATAGGTACATAGAAACACCCAGACACAGTGAAAATATTTGAATTCATCACACAAATATTTGCACTGGGTGGAAATCGCATTTGTGAATACAGTTTGTTTTTAGTTTAAGTTTATATCATGTAAGAATTCATGAAAGGTGACTGCAGTTAAAGAATTTCAATATGTAGCGCAATCTAATTCAACATGTCAGTTTTACAATATATATTATTCGGCCTTATTATGTCAGTGTAATTAGATCAAAATACACTTTAAATAGTCGCATTAAAAATGTGAAATATTGATTTGTACAAAATATGTCAAATTAATGTCAGACAGCCTACATTTATCAAAAACAAAATTTGACTTCAAGACATAAAAGTACTGAGGTACTTTTATGCAAAGGCAAAGTCTAGTTAGAAAACTTCCCACTATGTGTTAAATGTGTACTGACAGTGCATGCGCGGTCCGAGGGGGGTCACGGGGACATCACACCCCAAAATCGTATACGTCGAACAAAAATCTAAGAAAATTAAAAATATCTAATAGTACATAGACTATTTTTAACGCGGAAAACAACTAGAACAGGAACTACGAGGGTAAAACCTTGGGGACTACTAGTAAAGTATTTTTTGCTCGATTTATTGTATGTCTACTTGTGACCCCCCAAAACCTGAGGCTGCGTACTGGTGACCCCTCCAAAATTCGAGGCTGGGACCGCGCCTATGACAGTGCCCCACGGTTTTACCCGCGTAGTTTGCGTAATTTTTCCGGGATATAAAATGGCCTATGTGTTATTCCAGGCTTAAGTAAAAGTAAATTTAACTAAAATTATATTAAGTATTGGAGTCTTAAGGGATAAAGACTAAATTGATGTCAGGCGTAATACTGTGGTGACTTAACTACATCAGCAGCGTTCGCGTTAAGTCCTGGCGCCATATTGCTATACGATGAGTTATAGTTATACGAATGAGTACTGCCATTGTTTGCAAATCAGCTGATATTATTCGTATTCCGGCGTTTATTCAATTCAATTCAATTCAATTTATTTCTTCGAACCATTATTTTACAAAGAAAACTTGGTAACGTCAATTACAAAATAATAATAAAACAGTTTAAATACATAAACAAGTGACAATATTTAACAGTAAGCGGCTGTAAAGAGGCCTTGTCCAACGGATTCAGTAAATTAGCTAAATCCTTTGTCAAAAGCTTTGTAAAATAGTAAAAAAAAAAAAAAATTGTAAACAAAAATTTTAAATTACGATGTTAAAATACTCTTAATAATTTGGTAGTTACATTTGTGACACATTTTTTGCCATACATTTTGTCCTTAATAAAATCATCAACATTATAATAGGCTTTATCCATTAAATAGGTCTTTACAATATTTTTGAACCTTTTTTCATTGAGACCTGCCAACTGATCTGGTATGACATTATAGAAGCGAACACTGTTTCCTATAAAAGAATTACATGTTTTTGTAGTCTACACTTGGGAATTACCAATTTGTCTTTGTAGTGTGCCTTAGGGTTTTATCAGACACTTTACCAATGCTTTCCTATTCTTTCTGGCATACATTATGCATTCATAAATATACAGGGCAGGGGCTGTTAAAATATTTATATTTTAAAACCTTTCTCAAAGATTCTCTAGCGGGTAATTTGTACATTGCGCGGATTGCTCGTTTTGTAATATGAAAACTGAATTTCTGTCCGCTGCCGACCCCATAATAGAATTCCATAGGACATGATGCTATGAAAATACCCATAATAAACTAATCTAGCGGTGGTGACATCTGAGATTTTCCTAATCTGTCGAATGGCATGGGCAGCTTAGCTTATTTGCGAGCTGTTCAATATGTGGACTCCATTGGAGTTTCGCATCTATAGTAACACCCAAAAACTGTAGACTGCACTGGTTCTATAGTCTTATTAATTAAATTTATATTAAGTTTAGGGCTTGGTACATTAGATAATGTAAATTTTATGCATTTTGTTTTGTTTGGATTCAGTGCCAAATTATTTGCGTCAAACCATCTGCAAGCAATGTCCAATATTCTGTTAATTTCATTGCAATCATCTATTCCTCGCTTAACTTTAAACAGCAGAGACGTGTCATCGGCAAACATAATTATTTCTGTGTTTGCTTGTCTTTTTAACATGAAGGGCAAATCATTTACGTAAACAAAAACAGAAACGGTCCAAGGATTGAACCTTGCGGTACACCCATTGTCATGGGAGATCCTTTTGATTTATTTCCGTCAACTTCAACAATCTGCACCCGGTCTTTAAGATATGACGTGATAAGGTCCAAAGCTAGTTTGAAATCCCATAGAATTCCAATTTCTTTAAAAGTATGTCGTGATGAACGCAATCAAATGCCTTAGATAAATCGCAAAACACACCAATAACGTCGTGCCGATCTTCCCATGCACTCGTTATATATTTGGTGAGCTTAACACCCGCATCAGCGGTTGAGCGTCCTTTAGTAAAACCAAATTGATGGTCATGTAGTAAATTGTTGACGTTAAAGTAAGAAATGAGCTGGCTTAGTATTAATTTCTCAAATATTTTACTGATGCAGGGTAACACTGAGACAGGTCTATAATTTCCAGGTTCATCTTTGTCGCCGGATTTAAATAAAGGCACGACTTTACTATGCTTCATCAAATTGGGAAACATACCATTACTAATGCTAGCGTTAAATAATTCAGCAATATAAGGTGCAATTTTCACCACTATACCCTCTAATACTTTCACTGACATGCCCCATAAATCCTCACTATTTTTTACTTTGATGTCTTTAAAAGTTTTTAGTATTGTTGTGGCAGTAACATGATGAAACGCGAATGAAGAAGAGGGATTATTTACATTATCTTTCAACATTGCGTCAGCAAGAGAAGGAGAAGACAACAGATGTTTGGTTGTCTCTAAAGGAATTCCAGCAAAATAAAGTTCGAATGCATTTGCTATTTCACATTTGTTTGTAATAATTTTGTCATCAATTTTAGTTTGCTTACTTTATCTGTCCTTTAGACTTTCCAGTCTCTTTATTAATTACGTTCCATGTACTTTTTATGACGTTGTTGGAGTTTTGATTTGTTCCCGAACGTAAATTGCCTTAGCTTGAATACATGTCCTTCTGAAAATGCTTGAATACTTTTTGATATGACTTTTTGTTGCGTCATCAGTGCAATACGTCTTTAGCTCGTACAAATTATATAAATTATTTCGACTTATAAATAGACCTGGAGTAGCCCATTCGGCAAATTTTGGTTTAGAGTTAATATTTATTTGTTTCGTCTGAAAAATATTATTGAATTGAGTATTTAACATATCAAAAAATAAATTATAATTAGTGTCAAGGTTATCAATTGTCATGTCATAATCAAAATAGTGCAAAAGTTTTCTATCTCAGTGTTCAATGTTTCAATTCGAACCTGTGTTATAGGCCTAACAACTTTTTTTTTCCGCTGCCTTTTTGCATCTATTGGAAAAGTAACACTTAGTCCTCTATGGTCTGACCGAAGTCGGTCTAGGATTTCGGAGTGAAGATACTCGCAATTAACGAAAACATTGTCTATACAAGTTGCAGACCTTCCTTTCTTAGTAGATGCAATCCTTGTTGGTTCTGTGAACACTTCTACCATGTTGAATGATTGACATAATAGTAGTACATTGTTTTTGAGCGGGATTCAGTTAGCAAATCAGTATTGAAATCGCCGCACATCACTATATGTTTACTTTTTAGAAATTTTACACAAAGCTTCTTCTAAGGCAGTTAAGAAGGTCTCAATGTTGGCACTGGGAGGCTTATACACACATAAAATAATATAAGTGTTCAACTCTACACATGCTAGTTCACAATGACGTTCAATTGTACATTTTCAATATCTTTACGTCTTTTAAATTTGACGTTATTGCTTACAAAAATTAAACATCCTCCTCCCACAGCCACTTTGCTCACTTCCGCGAGGAATCTTCGTGGATTTGTTTCATAGAGTACATTTTAGATGCTTCTTAAGATTGAGCGGATTATGAACCTTTGTGGGCCTCATTCTCGGTAAAATGTTTATGTTTATCTCAATTTTAGACATAAAAAGAAGGCTTTCAATTTGACGGACCTTTTGCTTTATCTATCTTACATATTAACTGTTTCTAATCCAACTAATACTCGTATCAAAGATGTAAAAGTTTGATTGTGGCGGTGGGAACGTAATGTAGTTCTCATTGTATTTAAATTAATAAAGTTAACATTAATTACATAAAAGCTGAACATTAAAGCTTTTAGCTCTATCGATGTAACAAATCGATGGTCATTTCACAAAAATAGATTGTGGGTGGGAATTGAACCCACTACCTATGTACAGCAGCTAAGCTGCCGCGGGCAGACAGTTTTTTTAACTATAAAGGCTAAATACTAATAACTATAGACGCAACTTGCGTTAGTACTGTTGCGGCTTGTCATCTTGCCCGCTCAATCCGCACGCCAGCAGCTGCAGCTGAAGATGCCACTAATAAAAAGCGACAAAAGTACGCGTCCTTGGAACCCCTCTATAATTTTATCCCCATTGCAGTGGGGACGCTGGGCAGTTGGGGCACTGAGGCGCGGGAGCTCGTTAGGACAACGCATAAGGGAAAATGGCGGTGACTCCCGCTCCGGCTTGTACTTGGCACAAAGATTGTCCATAGCTATTCAGCGTGGTAATGCTGCCAGTGTAATGGGCACCTTTGTGCCAGGTACCGTTATGGGTTATGTGACTGATGAATTTATTGTTGAATTTATGATGTTATTTTTAATTGTGTGATTTAGTAGCTTATACCTTTATTTAAACTTTGTCAATAGTAATATAAAGGCTTACGCTTGACCACCATCTCGCCTGATGTTAATCGACGATGTGGTCTACAATGAGACGTGCTTATCAAGGAAAACAAATTCATTCTAGATTTGAAAACACCTAGATTGTAACCATTGGGAAAAACCCACTCTGGCAACGCGTTTCACAGCCTATCTTTTAACAAAAGTAGAGTCACCCTCTTCGTTCAAGTTTTTGAAACGTCAACCATGAAATATTGTCGCTTTTTCGAGCTACGGGCAGTCTGTCAAAAGTAGGGCAAGAGGATATTAAATCATGTAAATCAGTTGCACACTCTCTGAAGTGTATCCGATAAAAAAATATGTTAACAATTTTACGGCGATGTTTAAGACTTTGAAGTCTGCCGATGACTTTTGACACGTCTCTTGATCGATTCCAGAGTTTCCAGCTGATGCTTAGCCATCCCAAAGGTGCGAACAGTACACATCAGTTATCTGTCATCATGTATCATTTTGTAGTGGTAGGACTCCTAGCAGAGTCCGCCTGGGGAAGTACCACACCTTCGCCAGTTATTCTACCGCCAAGCAAACATTACTGTGTTCCGGTTTGAAAGGCAATGTTTCCAAAGAAATTACAGGGCTAAGATGTTATATCCATCTTAGATCTCTGGGTGACGAGCGCCGTGCAGTGCTAGGTAATGATTTGTGCTCTTCATGTTCCAATAGCTGCGTGTCATTGCGCTGTTATGTGGCAGGCATGTTGCTTACCATCAGGCACATGTCCCGCTCGCCTCATCACTCTGTGTGTAAAAAAAAAACTTTGTCCGCCATAGTACAATCTTTGCTTAGTTTGGGGTCAGATGGTGTTGTGTGTGAATTGCCCACCAATATTTAGTACTCCATACAAGGGCGAATCTACAAATTGAGTCATAAAGGGCAATCGAAATGGTTGCGGTCTGTTTGGACTGAATGTTATATTGTATTAAAACCGTAATGAACAAATCTTAAAATGACCTTTTCCCATAATTACTGATTTTTGAAATGTACTTATTCTCATCGATATAAATCAGTGGATATGCCCTCCCAAGCTTTAGGCGCACGGAATTATGTCAGTGTTGGGAAGAGCGAACTCACTCTTTCCATTCTAGTCGATTGCAGGAAGCAGTGAACGCCGGACTTTTATACCTATCACTATTCGTTGTCAACAACCAAAATAAGTAGAACCACATCATATCTCGCCGCCAGCGATTCTAGGGGTCAAGTAGATTGGTGGTTTGTTTATCACTGCGCTACAAACCGAGACGCAGTTTATTGCCAATTTCAAGGTGCTTAGGGCACATCTTTTGGTTTATATCGATGCTTATTCTAGTATGCCAGAAATAGGTAAATGACATTACATAATACGAAGTACCGGCATCATATCACCACACTACGTAAATTTGGATTCAAATGCGGGTAGTTGCGTAAATCAATAAACAATCTATTCGTTACCGACACTTTTTCACTTTCCATTTTAGTAATTGTTTGTTGGGAAATTACGCAAGTAAGAAAATAATTATTTTTACCCAGTTACATACTGATGATGAGAATAATTGGAAAGTACCCACATATGTAGCACAAAGGTGACCGAACTTCGACATCTTTTATGGATGTTTAGATAAGTAGTTTGGTTCCGCACTTGGCCTCAGATTCAAATTCAGATTCAGATTTTTATTCATAAAAAATGGTTGGTCCGTGTCAATTAAAAAACTAACAAAATGTCTTATAAAAAAATGTCAAATAATTACAAAAAAATGATAGCAATAACAATAAGGAAAAAAACAATAGTTAATGAAACAAAATAGTTAATAACAGGCAAAAATAATTTTACGTAGTTAATTAATCAAAAACAAAAAACAGATAAGATACATCCAATCACAATTGAACAAAAATACACAAGCAATATCATACGTGAAATAAGGATCAAGTCGCAACAACGAAGCTGAGCTGAGCGAAGCCTGCCCGTAACAGCAAAGTGGTCTGAAGGAAACTACATATTTTGAAAAAACCGGCGTGTACTAAATACATTTTTCAAAGACATTTGTGATGCGATAAATTACGCGGTGGATTATGGCCTTGTTTTCTTCGTTGTAAGAAGAGGATCTGAGTTACAGCTGTGAGAACAAAACGTGAACTTATTCCTATGCTACATCTTGCACTTGAAAATATCATAATTTAAACGCAAAATACAGCGAAACTTTAGTTCTAGTCCGATCACCATTATCCCTATACTCTATCGCCGAGGACTGGGAGTTAACGACCTTGCTCAAAACCTGCTCCTAGTTATCTTATTCGATTAAATTTGTGTTCAGTCCTGACACTATGTAAGAAACCAATTATATTATCCATGTAGCTATCACTCACTTTACTGCTTTAATACTCTAGCAATGTTGTTATAGGACTTTGTTTGAGGAAATTAAATTAATTCTTGATACTGGCGGTATGCATAATATGCAACGCTACTTTACTTTTTTTTTGTAATTTAGGTGGGAATTTGATTAAAAGGCATTGGCGGGTTTCATTTTTCCTTTTTTTTTTTCATTAAAATACTTACAAGCATTGTAGGTAGAGCAGTATTTTTCAAACAAATGATTCTTCCATGACCCGGTCATTTTCTACAAATACATAAACCAAAGCTGGTTTCGTTACAATAACACACGTTATGGTAAAATATTTTATAAACCCATATATTTGTATTATGGAATAATCTACTTATTTAGTCAATAAATTTTAGAATTTAGAGCGAATGTTATAATGAAATTATGCGAAAACTATCAACTCTGGATGTCATTCGGTAAAAAGAAAGATTTTTTTTTTATAGTTTCAAATTTTTAGGATCTGTAAATTATAGGGTCGCGGGTAAAACTGCGGAGCATTGCCTGTATGATATGTATATAGATACCACTGCAATTATTAGTTATTAGGTTCTTGAGTAGTCATTATTACAATACCTGGCTTGCGCAGGTGGTGCATTGGCTATAATTAGACTAACATCGCCTATCTTTATTAAAAGCATCATTATTAAAAATACTAATGGTGCTTCGCGATTTTAACCATGCAATTTTCGTTCACCATGTAAGATATCTGCGAAACAATAAATGTGAATCTATATATTTAACAAAACCTCTGTAAAAATGGCAAAACTATTTGTCAATACATTATTACATAATTTATTTTGTTACGTGTTTTTGTATTTAATATTTTTTTGTTTTGACTTTGTAATTTTATTTTAATTATCATCATTATCATCCACAGCCTTCTCTATCCCACTGTTGGGTAGGTATAGGCCTCTCTTTTCCCATGCCATCTTCCTCGGTCCTGTGCCAATCGAGTCCAGGTTCGACCCGCTATAGAAACGATATCGTCGACCCATCTTGCAGCTGGACGTCCTACACTCCGCTTACCTCGCCTCGGCCACCACTCGATCACTACTCTACTCCACCTGTTATCACCGCGTCTAGCAACGTGTCCAGCCCAACTCCACTTTAGCTGCATTGATTTTGATTATACCAGTAAGAAATAAATCATCTGTCAATAGTTTAGTTAGTTAGTTAGTAAAGAAATTAAATAATTATTTGTTAATGTCAAAAATTTGCCCAATCAATGTGTTACTAAGCTTGTGGGATCTGATGATAATAAAATTGAAGTGAACTGGTGTCGTTGTTTTAAAAAAAAAAAAGTTTTGTTGACTCAATTAAGTAAAGCAGATTATATTTTTATCCAGATCTTAATTATAATTATTGTTTTAATGTATCTTAAATTAAGAACTTCCTGTGGTAAGTATAATGTATTTTATTTATATAAAATTTTGCGAAATCGGCCACACTATGGAAGTAAACCCTACAAACAGATATTTAGAATATCTTTTACATTACGACAGTGGGCCCTTCAATGCAATTATATTAACTGTAAATTCTTTTATAAGTCGCTATTACGTATTCTCCATGCCACCGTTTGGGAAATATTTTTAAAATGCAAATTAGGTTCTTTATGAGGGCACTTCGCGATTTTTATAACGTCTGATTCGGTTGATTGCATTTTGAGTTTTATCCGTTTACCGTTACACAAGTTCGTTTTATTAGTATTTTGTACTTGCTTATAAGTATTAATTTGATTAGCACACGATTTGTGGACGATTAGGGTGAGTACTTTTAGTATTTTTTACATTAGCGAACCCTGTAAACGCTGTTATTTTATATAAATTGTTTTATTTTTATAAACGTATTACGTTTGGTCTTTCCTTAACAAGTGAATCGGTTTCTTCTAGGTAAACACGCTCAATCGTGGACCGCATCGTCGCTTAACATCAAGCGAGATGGCGGTCAAGTGTGAGCCTATAAAAGGTAAAAAAAAAGTAATACAGAGTATAGACAAAATTTAAAGTCCAACATCTATACCATAATGAAGACATACCTATTCACTCTTTGTTTAAAAATCACAGATTATAAAAATGCTGGCAGAATATTCCGTTTTTTGCGCTGTTCAGTGGATCTACCGTCGAACGAAAAATGTCTTAGCTTTAAAATTTATCTCTATTTTCTTTTGACTTGCAATGATAGAGACAGCAATAGCAAAGCAATAACCAATTTTACGGTAGAAGGGCGGATCATGAAAGAGTTTTCATAATCATTCATACATTCATTCAGCTTAGCCGTTTTGGATAAATACGACCACAAGCATAGCAACACAAGATTTTTTATATATTAGAGAAAGAGTTACTAAAAAGGTAATAGCGTTGGCTGAAAGTCACGCGCTCTGGCAATAAAGCTACGAATTCATTGATATCCAAACAAAGTTTAGTAAAAGATGTATTTTTGTAAAAGTGGCTAATATTTAAAAACATAGACATAACTAAACGACAAATTTACAAGGTGACGATGTTTACTAAGAGGGCTTATCAAATTAATTTTCCAGAGGCCTCAATGGTATAATATTTTTGCCACTGAGAGTTCGGAATCTGAACAATTCTTGAATTGGAACACGTTACTGTCCATATATTTCAATGACCACGTTAAAATATAAGCAAAGAGATTAAACATACATACATTTATATATCAAGTCGTACACAATTATAACGAATCAAACGAAAAAAAACAAACAAACAAAAACACTTAATTAACAATAAAACCTAAATAAATATGTCGAAGAAAAACTATTCATTCCAGGAAAAAGAGTGTCAAGTGTCTTATGTGTCAGTTTTTTTTTCAATAAAATAATAAGATGACATGCGTTTTGCTCCCTAATTACTCCTAAATAAGACTAATCTAACTAAAACTTACTTGGTGCAATGAGCCATAAACATGTTTTTATTCTAACAATCTTAATCCGTAATAGAGCTAGAAAACCGTCAAATCAACCTCCTTTCGTCAGCCATTTAAAAATAAAAGCGAATCGAATGGGCCGAAAGAAAGTTTGAGTAAATCAAAATTCAATAATAATAAAAAGAATGTCAGTCCGTTCTCGGTGACGACAAAATCGGTCAGGCGCGGACATCGGTCGGATTCCGTACGGGACCTTGTTTCGTTCATTTCACTGACCCACATTCGTTCACCTACTACACGGACGTGTTCAAACTCTCGAGATAACACGATTCGAGGCTTTTTTCTGTTTCCTGCCTTTAATCTGCGAGAAACTTTACTATTGTTCGATAAAAAATAATTAAAACCTCAATTGTATTCGATAGTTTTTTTTTTGTTTCAAATTTTAAATGTCACAGTCACTTTGTGCGTTGTATTCGATTCTCAAATTTAATTTTTAATACCATAAGTACATACCCGAACGCGATATAATTTTTCTTAAATAAAATGATTATTACTACAGAAATTGAAAACGATTTAATTAGTCTTTACTTTTTTTAATACGTTTATAATTAGTTAAAAGTGATGTAAAATCCTTAGTAGGTGATGAGTAATTTCATTTTTTTAGGACAATATCTTACTTTCAATTATTGGGACTATTGAATACGGTTATAATATTAAACTTATAGAAATAATGCATTTTTTTTGGGATAACTATTTTGATAGTAATAATCATTCTCAAATTAAAAATGTAAATGAAAGCACTTTTTTAACCTTAAATTTCATTAATATTTTACTGATCTCTACATAATACTCTACACTATTTCTAAGTCACTCAAACTTGGTTTATTTAAAAATATTTTGCATTATTTTAATAGTTATTTGATCGTAAATGTATTCAAATGAAAAGTTATTTAGTATATGAGTAAATTAATAATAGGTTCGAGACAGAGCGTTTTAAAGTAATTGTTTCACTTCAAAATGGCATATTTCGGCAAAGTTTGTCCCAACTGGAACATCGTCATTGAATACCTCAAAATAATCAGTCTTTTTAAATATTTTTATTTCCATCAGAAAAAAACATGAAAAAAGTTTGGGGTATTATAAAAATGTGCAATAAAATAATACTATATTTATTGATTTCATCCCAATATTTGAAATAATAGTTTATATTAATCAAAAACGACGAAACGAACAAAGTGCTTCATATTTATACGTCTTTAAGGGATATAACAGTATCCATAACAGTAAAAGCTTCATAAAATATTTATATCTTATAATAGGCTATTAAGTACAGCGGCTAAGGCAGTAGTTAATAACATCCGAAGGTTCTTCTTCATTAAATGAGTCGGTTTTGCTTCTACGAACGGAGTAGGAAGATCAACAACCTATGATCATAGGGCCGTTATCCCGCAGTCTCGACCACGCACTGATAATTTAAAGAAAAAACTCGCGATTCTACTTACACCAACCATTATAACACATAAAAAACCCACAACAATAACGGTACTCTCAAAAGTGTACCGATCTAATTTAAATACGTATTTGGAATGCTACATTTTTAAGAATAATATGGCCAGTAATGAAGGTCAAGAAACAACGGTGCATAGAAATCAATTTTTATATTCACCTGTTTAATGTTTAACGGGCAAGACGGGTACTCTCACAATCACTGCGAAGTCATTATCCAGCGCACTGTAGTTTTAACTGTTATTCGTACTAAAATTCAATGATTAACAACTTGAAGAACGAGCAATTTATTACCGAAGTCAATTGATAAAAATAAAACAATTGAAATCTAAATGTCGTTGTTAAAGAACCTAATTTTGACAGTTCGCAAGCGCGCGCTTTTTTATCTTTTTTTTCTTGATTAAAATGGCTTGTGCGGGAAGCGTTGACCGCTAGGCGACTCCGGTGTTACTGAGTGTAGTGTCTTGATGCAACCGCGCTCGTTCTCTCGCCCTGTCGATGTGAAATGCTTTCCAACTGTTACTTCTCGCTTCGCTGCACTGATTCCGGTCAGCTTTGTGTTTTTTCCTGTGGAGCTTTGGCATGCAGAAAGAAAGCTTATCGTTTATATGCAAACAGATATCTATATTCGCATTGGGATTACCCAATACCATGTTTTTGGTATTAACAATGCTAGGTCCTTCGTAAACTTTTCAGGTTCTGCGTTATATTATTATACTTATATTATTTTTGATAATGATATAATATGACAATATTTAACGTCGTGAAGGATTTCTTTTCAGGTATGCTCTGGATATGCTTTTGTAAATATACGAGTTCAAATCGACAGTGAATCGGTTTCTTCTAGGTAAGCACGCTCTACCGTAGATTGCATCGTCGCGAGATGGTGGTCAAGTACGAACACATTATATTTAAAAAATAAAAGACAGTCATAGGAACTGCCGATAGAAGTGAAAACTTATAAGCTCAGAATTTGATAGCTTACTTTGGAAGCAACGTAAACTGGAACGCATTTCTAGATGCGACAGTATTTCTAGATGGCCAATGCTGACGTATATCTATACAGCTTATGGTCCCGAGTTTACCAGAAGATTTTTTATCATTCCCGAGCGTGGCGCTAGAATTCAATTCACAACCCACGAAAAATTTGTCTGTGGCGCGTCAAAAGAATTTTACACTTTAAAAAAAAGCTTACATGTATATATAGCTATACTATGCTTGATGGTAAGAAACACTCTTACCCATAACAGCACAATATCACGCGGCTACATGAACATGAAGAGTCCAAATCATTATCCAGCACTGCACTGCGCTGTTCACAGAGATATAACATTATGCTTTATCACTATGCCCTGTGATTTCTCTAAAAGCGTTGCCTTTCAAGCCGGAGCACAAATGTTTGCACATTACTTCCCCAGGCGGACACTGCAAAGAGTTCGACTACTACAGTGAAATACTAGAGCAATCGTTCCGTTAAAAGACTTCAACGCGCTTCTAAATTATATCCGTTACAACAAATATACGATATTCCTCTAATTCCTCTTGAATAATACCCTTCAAATCATATCTTATTTCATTATTTTTTTAGTAATTATTCAAATTTTACTTTTAATAAATAAATAAATATTGGTGGACAATTCACACACAACACCATCTGACCCCAAACTAAGCAAAGCTTGTAATATGGCGGCCAGATAGCTGATATAATACTTATATAGTTCTAAATACATACTTATTATACATAGAAACACCCAGACACAGTGCAAACATTTGAATTCATCACACACATATTTGTACTGGGTGGGAATCGAACCCACGACCCTCGGCGTCGCAGGTATAGTTACTACCCACTAAGCCACGAGGCCAGTCGAAATCTTAGAATCTGCAGTAGCTATTAGTGATTGCAATTTTAAGAACAGTAATTTGTGCAAATTACTCTCTCCTCGTGGCTTAATTGGTAGTAAGTTTCCGAAGACGTGGATTTGATTCCCACCTATGTCAAATATTTGTGTGACGAATACAAATAAGTTTTTTTTGTCTCTGAGTATTACTACTTATAAATCGTTAGTTAGTATATACGTTTAAATAAGTATTATATTAGCTATTTAGCACCCATATTACGAGCTATGCTTAGTTTCCATCAGGTTAATATTGGGTGAGGAATGTCTAACATTCTAACAATATTCTTTCTTTATAAATATATTTATCAATATTCTTTTAAAGCTCATGTTAAAAATTATTATTTGTCTAAGCTGTAGTCACAATCTCATATCTTATTTTCTTTACTATTAGATATGCCTATATATCTACTATGGTTTTATATGCATTTAATTCATTTATCTTTTTCAACTCGTTAATTTTTCTTCTGATAATAATGGTTTGATTTATTTTCTGGATATTTATATACCTACAGTTATTTATTATATATTTATTAGTATACTAGCTGAACCCGCTACTTCGTTCGCGTAAGCAGATGTTACTGACTTATACATTAATTGGAAGTATCGTACGTCAAATATTTGGATAAGTAGTCATTGAAAAACCTTTGAGTTTGAGTGAATTTGTTTTTCTACACAAAAATTTATTTAATTTTATCATCTTTATTTTTCCTTTTTTAAACAAAATCAAACATACTTAGTAAGGTTTCATAGTATCGAACATAGCCGCAAGTGTTAAGATTGTAGGATTTTTATAGGATACATTATGAAAAGTCTGAAGCTAATGTGCATGATCTGATACCTACTTACCTATTTCATTTTATCCGCAAGCTGTTTTCTAGCTGTTACCCGCGACTTCGCCGGCGTAAAATTTTGAACGAAGCCTGTGTGGAATCAAAATAATTAAAATTTTGAGTTTTAATGATATTCAATCAAGTTGAACCCGTAAATCTAAGCCAACTCCTAGTGAAATGTTAATGTATGAATTTAATTGTAGGTAACACAGAAAAAAATCAAGAACGAAAGAATCCAAATTCGGCATCATAATCCTTTTAGCAGCAAAATTGCTGCAGCTGGTATTCTAAATTGTACTAATAAGTACAATTTCGAATACCAGTAACGCCACCTAGTGATGAAAGAAAAAATACATACCACAATAGCAAAACATCGATTTAAATGGCCTTTAGTGCTTTTAGATTTAAACTGGCATTAGCGCCGTCTAATGAGAATATTATGTTGCTTGTTATTTTGATTGTGAACGCAAATCACCTATATTATCTACGCCAAAACGGGTGCATATATGTTTCATTTTTGGCTTTTACCTTACCATCACATCAAGTTCCTTACGAAAATATATGCTTATATTAATATGGAGTTAAATGAAAATGTAGACTTATTAGCCCATGTGAAAATTTTGACTCTAAACTATATGTGTTTCGTATGTCAACCCATATCGTTGTGCCGTTTTGACGTGATAGTTAATATTTGTTTCCTTGGGGCCCATGCTTCTTTTCAGGTTGATAGGTAATAAATACATAAATGTGGTATTTCAGACTATGAGTTATCTCTGTTTCAATTTTCTACCAAATTTGCTTAGTCTTTCCTACGTCACAGTAACCTATAAGTAACCGATTTGCTATTTCTGAGTTCAAACTACGTGTGTTTGAATTCCATCCAAATATGTTCAGCCGTTCCAACGTTGTCCTGTAAATATTATGAATGTTACTGTTTGGATGTTTGTTACTTAATCATGGCGGAACGTATCAAGCGATCGGGTTGAAATTTGAAATAGAATTAGATTACAGTCTGGAAGAACACATATGCTAAACATTTCCTTTGTATAAGTACTCTATGGTATTACTTAAGCTAAACCAAGTATGTGTCTTTAATTTTAACTCGATACATTCAGCCGTTCCAACGTAAGTGAATAGTTAAAGCGTCTACCTGTGACGGGTACGTTATTATTAGTATCGAGCAAGAAACGGCAAAAAATCAAGTTTGTTGTATGGGTGCACCTCTTAAATATTTATTTTATTTTAGTATTTTTGTTAAAGCGGCAATAGAAATACATCATCTGCGAAAATTTCAACTGTCTAGCTATCACCGTTCTTGAGATACAGCCTGGTGACAGACGGACGGACGGATAGCGAAGTATCAGTAATAGGGTCCCGTTTTTACCCTTTGGGTACAGAACCCTAACAACGGTCTGCTTCGGTCACCGAAGCTTGTTAAACACTACCTTTAAACTTTAAACAGTATTTGGATTGAAATAATACGTTTTCTAATAAGTTACGGCTGGTCTAGTAAGTTACAGCTGACCTAGTCGGGAGAACGGCGACTGTCGATCCGGAGACCCAGGGTTCAAAACCACGCGCACCACTATCTTTTCAGAGTCATGTTCGTAATGCCGGTAATTAAAACGGTGAAGGAAAACACCGTGAAGAAACCGAAATCTACCTATAATCTAAGTTCTAAGTCATATGTCATCCACCAACCGACACTGGCCCAGCGTGGTGGATTATAGCCTTGTCTCTCTCCTTGCGAGAGAAGGCCCCGACGCCCAGCAGTGGGAACATTTAATGGGTTGTTTATGCTGCTACTTATTATGCTGATATGTTTTCTCCAAAATAACAAAAATCTAGTTCAATGACAGGTAATTTTAGTTTTCTGTTGATATTTGAAAAATTACCTCCCTGTTTTCGATATCTAAGATCACCTCTGAAGTATTTTCTACCAAACAAAAAAGGAATTATTAAAATCAACTAACAATTAGCGGAGTTATCGCGTAAAATAAAACCAAATAAAAAAACATGCAACCCGATTGAGAACATCCTCCTTGTTTGAAGTCGATTAGTGTATCTCTCTACTTAGTCTGTAATTATAACCGAATGATGTTTGTTTTTCCACACAAAAATATATTTTGACAATTATTTTGTCATCCAAGACGACGCGACGCGATCACGTGGGCACTTTCTAGAATCTAGATATTCTGTGGATCGTCTGTGATACACAGAATACTTAGAAGTTAGTATGTACCGAACGCGCCGCGCGTGTCGTTATTATTTAATGTTTGTGTAATTTCCGAACCAACAGACCGATATTGTTCAAATTTTGACGAGACAATGTAAAAAATGTGTTCTTTCTAACAAAAAAGAATTAATGAAATTAAACAACGCAAACATGAGTTACAACCAAATACACATTCTGACTTTCACCCCCTCCCGCAAGAAAACCGATCAGAATTTGGGGATCAAAAGTAGCCTACAGCAATGTCCTTAGTATAAACTAAAATCATGCCAAGTTTCAGCTGAATTGAATCAGTAGTTTCGGCGTGATGCGTGATCTCTATACAGAAAGACAGACAGACAGACAGACAGACAGACAGACAGACAGACATGAAAGAAAAAAAATGCAGTTTCGCCATCAGTATCGACTATGGAGTGAACCAAAAAAAAAATTTTCAAAATATCTTCAATGTACAGAATTCGACCCGTTACAGTTTTATTATAAGTATAGATTTTACGAATATTGCATGTAATAGTATGTAAACTCTATTAGTATGTATGTTTATTTATTTATTTACGTTTCACAGTATGTAAACACTTTTGATCGTCTTACTATTCTTTTTAGCACACCCCGCTTTTTATTACTTCTAAAAACATTTCCATCCCAAGGTTGCCTGGAAGAGATCGCTTTTAGGCATAAGGCCGCCGATTGTAACACTAGTTATAATGTATTTCTTTTACTGTATTGTTTTGTTTTTGGTGTGTACAATAAAGAGTATCTATCTATCTATCAATATTTATCACTCTGTACATGCGTTAGGGTTGAAGCTGGTGATTTAGTGGAAATTTTACGTCAAATTTTGACTCGAATTATCTCGTGATCTACCGTGCTGAGGAGAAAGAGACCTTAGGCACAGATCAGAAAATAGTTACTTCGTAACAGATGCATCACTGTCATACAAAAGCGCAAATACCTACACGATAATAACCTAAACTTTCGTAAACTACTTACCTACTGTTACTTGCAAGTAAAAATACACCTTTGCACAAGCACGCAAAGTTGAGAATACCGTGCGCCCCGTGTGGCTTGTCGTCTGCTTACGTCACTGACCAAACGTGCTAGGGTTGTACAAAATATGATAAGACGATAAAAAAACTAAACTGCATATTGTAATTTTCTTTATTGTTTATTTAAATGGAATGAAAATGAAAAAAAAATGTTTATTATCTCAATAACGAAAACCAAATCACAAGAAAAGCTACAAAACCTAGCGTCTACCGCCTTAAAGTTATTAAAAACAGTTTCACGCGCTCCCAGATGTTAAATACAAAGCGACAATATATACAAAGAATACATATATGTGACAATAAATAGGTACAAAGAATGAATACTTAACATGTTTTGCTAGTTGAACTAGATCCCACACTATGGTGACCTGTTTTGTGGGATCCAGGCTAATTTTATGCAAGTAAAAAAATAGACTGAAACGACTAAAAAATAGATATTTTTATTTTATTTTCAAACAATTAAATTTTCTTCAAAAAACAAACTTTCAGATACTTACTTGAATCCTAGAATTTTATAATTTTGGCTAAGTTTATCATCACGTCATACAAATATAATAGATATATTAAATGTATATATTTACTTCTGCTTTACATACCATTGCAATTTTTCCAACATACTGTATTGCTATTGCAGCCATCCACAATACAATAACGCCGCGACATTTATGCGCGCACTCGGCGTTCGTACGCACGTCAGTTCGGGCAAGCGGCCGGCGCCCCTGTGATTTTAGTACACCCGGGTGGACCCGAACGAGTAGTTTAATATCGCGCGCCGTATAGCGAGTGGTGAGGGTGTGCCTTAGGTAATGAAGTCTACATCAGTATTAGAATGGACTGTTAAAATATTGTTGGGGGTATATCTACCATGTTGTATAATATGTAACTTATAGCACTAGGGATCACGTACATATCCAGCGGTGAAATATTTTTTTGAAATCAGTCTAGTAGCTCCTGGGATTAGCGCGTTCAAACAAAAAAATTGGCAGTCCTAAACTGCCTGTAGAAGTGAAAACTGTCTCCGCATTGTTTCTGAATCCGTAATTTTCCTGAGATTTTAATATATTAGGGATGGGCCGAAATTCGTTTTACATTCGGTTTAACCGAACTTCGGCAGCTTGAACCGAACTTCGTCATTCGGCCGAATTTCGATTAAAATGCCGAACATTCTGCACTAAATATACTTGCACTATTTTAATAGAAATTAATGAAAAAACATAATGTCTGTAGTAACAGTGAAATAGAATAAGTCTGATATACCTACTTATAGTCATTTATTTGAATTAGAAAAAAGTAATCATACGTTACAAACAAAAAACTTAAATTGGTCTTTTAACTACCAACTTTTAAAACCAACAAAAATCACGTAAAATCAATTAATTTAATTTGCATAATGGAAACAATAGGGGTAAGGTCTTGAATCGAGCCGCCAGAATTTAAGGGGAGTTGGTGGAGGGGGGGAAGGGTGAGGGGAACTACCCCCTACCATTTTTTCCTGCCGGAACCGCATAGTTTTTTTAAATTAAATATCAAAGATCATTTTTGCTACTCTACTAAATCACTTTTAAACCTAAATTTAGGGAGGGGAGGGGTAGGGATTGGGGCTAGTTGTATCTGTCACTAATTTCGACCTCACCGGTCTGAGTTGGACTCGGGTGGGCTCCCGCCAGAAGTTTCTAGTGGTCGCCCCTGAACTTTGCTCCGCCACACTCAGCCTTCGTTTCGCTACGGAGGTCGCCGGCTCGCTTCGCTCGCCACCTCTCCCCTTCGCTCAACTTGGCTTTATGCGGCAAAGCAACGTTCAGGACCTCCCTTGAGCTTCTGGCTCCCGCATTATTTATAAACACTCTAGGGGTAGGGGCCACAAGACTAGGTGGAGTCGGGGTGCTCTGTGTCGGTTTTGTGACCAATTTCGACCTAACCGGTCTGAGTTGGTCTCTGGGTATGGCTATTTTATTAAATATTGAAGGCAGGAAAATTATGTTTTTACTATATTTCGTTCACAAAATGATTTATATAATTTATAGACATAATTTATCGTTTTAATCATTTCTAAAAAAATATCTTTTTTTTGCTTAAAGGCATCGTCTCCACCAATATAACATCATGAAAACGTTTCGTTTCACGAATATAGACATCGAAGACGTTCAAACTTCTACAATATTTCCTGATATTGCGTTCCATTTCACGCATTTGCATGTTTTTCGTGTGAATTTACAGAAACATTAAATATTAATTTAAAATATTTTCGCGTAACTCCGGCAGCTAAAATCGAATTGGGAGGGTCAAGACAAGTTCCTTTGACCATTCTACAGTAGCAGAATCCTCAAATTCAGGCGGCTCGATTCAAGACCCGACCCCGGCGAAATTAAACCGAAGTTCAGCCGAACTTCGGCCGAATTTTTCATTTTTACCGAATGTTCGGCCGAAGTTCGTGTTCGGTTCAAACCACATTCGGCCCATCCCTATAATATATACAATTTTGTATTAATAATAATTAGCTGTCCAAAGGGGCAAAGCCAGCATTCTGGGTACCCTGCCGCCTGCTGCGCTGTGGCGATCTCAACTGCGTGTTTAAATCAAACTCTAGATAAAAATCTAAATATAAAGTAATTAAAAATCTAGATTTTTTTATTGCTTTTTATATATTTTTTAATTATACTGTATAATACAGGTACTAGATTTTCCTACGATAAAAAATAACCGGTGTGCTATATAGTGTAACGTGTTTAGTATAAACCCGATCCATTCATAGTCCCGAGTATCTACTGGCAACTTTACGAGTTAATCAAAATTTAGAAAAAAAATGCAGATTGGAACTGGCGATAAAAATGAAAACTCAGAATATGATAGCTTACTTTTGAAACTAAGCGGGTGAAACAGGAGGGCGTGGCTATGAGCATGGCCATCTATAAATGCGTCAGCATTAACCTATAGAAAATTCTGATGCATTGATGACCAATGGCCATGGTCTCGAGTTTACCCGAAGATTTCTTATCATTCCCGAGCGTGACGACTTCACACGAATTCACAGCCCGTGAAAAATATGTCTGCGGCGTGCCCAAAGAAGTTTTCACTTCAAAAACTTCTTCAGGTCTGTAATTATGAGTAGTTGGTATAGATAATGGTTGAAGAAAAAAATTCTTCAGGCGAATTGTGTACTTTTTGAGATGGAAAAACAGTTGAATTTTCGAGACTTTGGGACCATTTTCCGCCATATATATTTTTAAATTTTATGATGTCTCTATGTAAATAAACTCTAATTTGAATGTGGGTTTTATCAATATAAAGACCGGTTCAAGTAGACGCCATTAAAACACACAACAATTTATCGGTATACATTTTCAAATAACTAAGTACTACCTAATCAACATTTTTATTCACTGCGATACACTCAAAAAGGAAAGGTCAGAGACGTAACACATGGGCAATACCTAAAACGAGAACCGGTTTTGGCCAGGGTGCATTTTCTTTTACTGGACCATACCTTTACCAACTTATTGACAAAGAGCTGGACATCATAAATACGTCACATTATGAGTGCAAGAAAAATATCTCAGCTTGGCTATCTACTCAGGGCTACACAGATACAGAAAAAATTGTGACATCGTTCAATTAACCCAATTTTCCCTTAGTAACTTTGGAAAGTGAAAAATTGTAACAAAGACTGGAAAATCCATTTGGGCGTCAACACATATTAACACATCTACTCCTGCACACACATATTACCCCCAGTAACTATCTCTCTCTTACACACACACCAACACCCACACATGTACGCACCCTCACACACACACACCCTCACACACATTCACATATAATATAATTATTATTTGCACACATACCTCACCGCACATATTTTGCACATATAATATAAATATTATACAAACACAACCACATCTATAATCTGCTACTATTTTCGTATGAATTCCAGATTTGTGTAATATATAACTACGTATTAAATATATATTGTGTATAGATATATAAGTATGTATATTAGTTGTGAGTATTACTTATAAATTTATTTTTCGACTGTATTTTGTAGCTATTAGCTTAGTATAATACAATAAATGATTTGTTTTTTCTTATTGTTTTTCATAAGTTTCTATAAAATGTTGTTGTGTAATTGTTATGCCTGGTATCCACGACACAGGTTGCCCTAGTGTGAGTACCAGTGTACATTTGTTTAAATATTTTTGTGTTTATGAATAAGTAGATATTAACCTGTTTTTTAAATAATAGTGCTCTTGAACCCAGTAAATTTCATTTAATTTTAAATAAAAACACAAAAAATCCCGCCAAAAACCCGTCCGCAAACGTTAAGTTTGTTTGTTTTCGTTAACAACCAAGTTTTGGGTACTATATTACACACCGGTGTATCAAGCGGATATCGTGACCACCTCCAAAAGTAGCTGGGACCGAGCCTGCCAAGTGTGCAGCTCTTGCCGGGTATATTATGAAGTGTGTGACAAGTCTTCACCTTGCCTCAAGTACCTACCCAAAATTTGCTACCAGCTCTCGGAGTAGGTATATAACTCACTTCACAGACGAAGTTAAACCTCTAACCTTATTTTAGTTTCCGTGTCTATCAAACTCCGCGGTGCGTAACGGGTTTACTCTGAACTAGGCCTAGGTTTATCTCGGCGATCTCTCATAGATTTCACTGACCAACTTACCTGTCCAGTTGACTGACTACTAAGTTCACCATCATTATCATCATTCCAAGCTTGTTGTGTAAGTACACAAATCTTTATTGTTGTTTGCAGTTAAGAGCCGGCTCACGTCGTCGCACGAAATTCAAAAAGTTTGTGTTCCGATATTTCCATCTTTAGTATTATCTAGAAAAAGATAATTACGTTCAAAAATAGGCCGATCTTTCTTGTTGACGTTTCCTTGTTTCAATTTTACTAATAATAAAGCCTTTAGTCGTAGGGAACGATCTCCCATGACCATTTCGCCGAAAAGTCGCCGCCGTGTCAGTTTCAGACTTCTAAATCTACAAGTGATACTCAAAATTTATACTTAAAAAAATATGGGGAACATCATACACATATTTTATTAATTCATTCAAGTCACATATATCTGAATTTTGGTCCCATTTATTAGTAAAAAAACAAAATCATAAGCCAATTTTAAGTTTTATATTGCAGTTTTAGCGTTGTCTCTGTGTAAAATACACAATAACTCCAAAATAAAAATTAGACACGATAATACTTTGTTCTTTGTAGAATCTAATTCTATAGTTACTTTTCAAATCATAGTTGTCAATTTTTCAAAAATATAAATTACCAGCAGTCGAAATTACAATAAATTACGCTGCGCAATTTAGTATGCCGCGAGCGGCCGTCGGGGAGGACCTGCGTCAGTTAGCGTGGGAGTCGGTTACGTAATATTTCGCGCGTTTATGACATAAACTAGAATAATTATAGTGCGACCACAAAATTTTAATTCGTTTGGCGTTTTATAACGTTTCATTCTGATTTTTCGGATCGGACCATCACATTTGATCTTGTTTACTTCATGAAGAAGCAGAATCTGTCAATTTTTTTTGACGTGACAACGTCTAATAAGTCGATGAACGCGATGGCCGCCACCACAAAATGCCGAATGTCATTATTTTTTACTACTACCTCAATACCATGACCATGACCATGCACATGACCATGACCATGACCATGCCCAATGACCATGAGGAACGGCCATGACCAATGACCACGACCAATGACCATGAGCAATGGCCATGACCAATGACCGTTCCGACGTGTTTGAGCAACGAACTTCCAATATTAATTAAGTATGTACAGTATGGGTAACAAATGAAAGGACTTGACTAGTAGAATACTATGCACTGTCACAAATTTCAAATCCAAGATGGCCGCCACCACAAAATTGCGAATGTCATTATTTTTCACTACTACCTCAATACCATGACCATGACCATGCACATGACCATGACCATGCCCAATGACCATGAGGAACGGCCATGACCAATGACCACGACCAATGACCATGAGCAATGGCCATGACCAATGACCGTTCCGACGTGTTTGAGCAACGAACTTCCAATATTAATTAAGTATGTACAGTATGGGTAACAAATGAAAGGACTTGACTAGTAGAATACTATGCACTGTCACAAATTTCAAATCCAAGATGGCCGCCACCACAAAATTGCGAATGTCATTATTTTTCACTACTACTCAATACCATGACCATGACCATGACCATGCACATGACCATGACCATGCCCAATGACCATGAGGAACGGCCATGACCAATGACCACGACCAATGACCATGAGCAATGGCCATGACCAATGACCGTTCCGACGTGTTTGAGCAACGAACTTCCAATATTAATTAATCATCATTAATTTTACTACTACCTCAATATATATATATCAATTTAAAGGGCTTGACTAGTAGAATACTACGCACTATGATAAATTTGAAATCCAAGATGGCCGTCACCACAAAAAAGCGAATGTCATTGATTTTCACTACTTCTCAACATAGGTATCAAATGCAAGGGCTTGACTAGTAAAATACTACGCACTATGACAAATTTCAAATCCAAGATGGCCGCCACCACTAAATTGCGAATGTCATTATTTTTTACTACTACCTCAATATGGGTAACAAATGAAAGGGCTTTACTAGTAGAATACTATGCACTATGACAAATTTCAAATCCAAGATGGCCGCCACCACAAAATGGCGAATGTCATTATTTTTTACTACTACCACTATATGGGTAACAAATGAAAGGGCTTGACTAGTAGAATACTATGCACTATGACAAATTTCAAACCAAGATGGCCGCCACCACAAAATGGCGAATGTCATTATTTTTACTACTACCTCAATACCATGACCATGACCATGCAATTGACCATGACCATGACTATGCCCAATGACCATGAGGAACGGCCATGGCCAATGACCACGACCAATGACCATGAGCAATGGCCATGACCAATGACCGTTCCGACGTGTTTGAGCAACGAACTTCCAATATTAATTAATCATCATTAATTTTACTACTACCTCAATATATATATATCAATTTAAAGGGCTTGACTAGTAGAATACTACGCACTATGATAAATTTGAAATCCAAGATGGCCGTCACCACAAAAAAGCGAATGTCATTGATTTTCACTACTTCTCAACATAGGTATCAAATGCAAGGGCTTGACTAGTAGAATACTATGCACTACGACAAATTTCAAATCCAAGATGGCCGCCACCACAAAATGGCGAATGTCATTATTTTTTACTACTACCTCAATATGGGTAACAAATGAAAGGGCTTGACTAGTAGAATACTATGCACTATGACAAATTTCAAATCCAAGATGGCCGCCACCACAAAAAAGCGAATGTCATTATTTTTCACTACTACCTCTATACCATGACCAATGACCATGACCATGACCAATTACAATGACCATGAGGAACGGATATGACCAATGACCATGAGCAATGGCCATGACAAATGACTGTTCCGACGTGTTTGAGCAACGAACTTCCAATATTAATTAATCATCATTAATGTTTACTACTACCTAAATGAAGGTATAAATTTAAAGGGCTTGACTATGCACTATGATAAATATCAAATCCAAGATGGCCGCCACCTCAAAATTGCGAATGTCATTATTTTTCACTACTACCTCTATACCATGACCAATTACCATGACCATGACCAATTACAATGTCCATGAGGAACGGATATGTCCAATGACTACGACCAATGACCATGAGCAATGGCCATGACCAATGACCGTTCCGACGTGTTTGAGCAACGAACTTCCAATATTAATTAATCATCATTAATTTTTACTACTACCTCAATATAGGTATCAATTTAAAGGGCTTGACTATGCACTATGACAAATTTCAAATCCAAGATGGCCGCCACCACAAAATCGCGAATGTCATTATTTTTTACTACCACCTCAATATGGGTAACAAATGAAAGGGCTTGACTAGTAGAATACTATGCACTTTGACAAATTTCAAATCCAAGATGGCCGCCACCACAAAATTGCGAATGTCATTATTTTTCACTACTACCTCTATACCATGACCAATGACCATGACCATGACCAATTACAATGACCATGAGGAACGGATATGACCAATGACTACGACCAATGGCCATGACCAATGACTGTTCCGACGTGTTTGAGCAACGAACTTCCAATATTAATCATCATTATTTTTTACTACTACCTCAATAAAGGTATCAATTTAAAGGGCTTGACCATGCACAATGACAAATTTCAAATCAAGATGGCCGCCACCACAAAATGGCGACTGTCATTATTTTTACTACCACCTCAATATGGGTAACAAATGAAAGGGCTTGACTAGTAGAATACTACGCACTATGATAAATTTGAAATCCAAGATGGCCGCCACCACAAAATAGCGAATGTCATTATTTTCACTACTTCACAATATAGGTATCAAATGCAAAGGCTTGACTAGTAAAATACTACGCACTATGACAAATTTCAAATCCAAGATGGCCGCTACCACAAAATGGCTACTGACATTATTTTTTACCACCAACTCAATATGGGTAACAAATGAAAGGGCTTGACTAGTAAAATACTATGAACTGCCACAAATTTCGAATCCAAGATGTCCGCCACCACAAAATTGCGAATGTCATTATTTTTTACTACATACCTCAGTATGGGTAACAAATGAAAGGGCTTGACTAGTAGAATAATATGCACTATGACAAATTTCATATCCAACTGGAAGGGTTTGACTCATCGAGTAACGCGATCTTCCGCGCAAGCACGGAAGGGAGCTGTCTTAGCTAAAAATCATAGATGACAAATAACTAAAGTATAGAGTGCTAACACCACACTAGACGCCTAGTGCGCGTCGTAGGCAAATGATGTATAGATATGTACGTTGGGGATTACTAGGGATGGGCACGCGTGAAACGCAAAATCATTTTGTTTGCGATTGATGCAGGTTCAGCGCGGTACAAACATCTGTAAATATAATTATTTCGTGCGATAACATCTAAAATATAAGTACCTAGGTATTTTAGTTTTATAGAGTTAGTGCCCGTGCAGGTTTAAGTTTTTTTTTGTGGTGGCGGCCATCTTGGATTTGAAATTTGTCATAGTGCGTAGTATTTTACTAGTCAAGCTCATGCATTTGACACCTATGTTGAGAAGTACCTAGTGAAAATAAAAATAATAACATTCGTCATTTTGTGGTGGCGGCCATCTTGGATTTGAAATTTGTCATAGTGCATAGTATGCTACTAGTCAAGTCCTTTCATTTGTTATCCATATTGAGGTCGTAGTAAAAATAATGACATTCGCCATTTTGTGGTGGCGGCCATCTTGGATTTGAAATTTGTCATAGTGCGTAGTTTTTACTAGTCAAGCCCGTTCATTTGATATCCATATTAAAAAGTAGTGAAAAATAATGTCAGTCGCCATTTTGTGGTGGCGGCTATCTTGGATTTAAAATTTGTCATAGTGCATAGTATTTTATTAGTCAAGTCCTTTCATTTGTTACCTATATTGAGGCAGTAGTAAAAAATAATGACATTCGCAATTTTGTGGTGGCGGCCATCTTGGATTTGAAATTTGTCATAGTGCATAGTATTTTATTAGTCAAGCTCTTTCATTTGTTACCCATATTGAGGTAGTAGTAAAAAATAATGACAATCGCCATTTTGTGGTGGCGGCCATCTTGAATTTGACATTTGTCATAGTGCGTAGTGTTCTACTAGTCAAGCCCTTTATTTGATACCCGTATTGAGGAGGTAGTGAAAAAAGAAATGTATCTCACCATTTTGTGGTGGCGGCCATGTTGGATTTGAAATTTGTTATTGTGCATAGTATTTTACTCGTCAAGTCTTTTTATTTGATACCCATATTGAGGAAGTAGGGAAAAAAGAAATGTATTTCGCCATTTTGTGGTGGCGGCCATCTTGGATTTGAAATTTGTCATTGTGCATAGTATTTTACTCGTCAAGTCCTTTCATTTGATACCCATATTGAGGAGTAGTGAAAAATTAAATGTATTTCGCCATTTTGTGGTGGCGGCCATCTTGGATTTGAAATTTGTCATAGTGCATAGTATTCTACTGGTCAAGATTTTCATTAAATTTGATACCCATATTGAGGTAGATTATGAAGAAATATTTAGTCCACCATTTTGTGGCCATCTTGAATCGATATTAACCAAACATAGCTAAGAACCAATGCACAAATATTACCCTAAAATAAAAAAAGAAATTTTACTAGTTATCAGATTTTTGAAATGCAAGAATAATTTATCGTAACGTAACGGGACAACGAACGTAACGGGACAATAAGTCATCAAGTTTCGTGCACGCAGCCAACGTTCATCGATTTAGTAGACGTTGTCACGTCAGAAAATCTCATCAAAATTTTTAGTACACTGCCGTTACGGCTCAAGATCGTTCTGTCCGCCTAAACGCTCGAGCTGAATCGAACGGACGCACGCTGACAATGTTGCAGGATTTTACCTAAAGTTGAGTTCTGTCGTTTTGTGAGAGGGCTCTTAAGATAAGATGATACAAAACGTTTTAAAATTTTACCCATACGCTGCCCACTTTCTTTTCATGTTTTTTCATTGCTCATCGAGGTACCAAATAATTAATCTAAAGTACCAAATAATACTAAAATTTGATAGTCTTCAAAATTAAAAAAAATAGACCTGGTCCAGCGGTCCTGACGCTCACATGCAATCTGGCCTCTTCTAGAAACATGCGATGTATTTGGCAAAACAAGTTTATGTAAAGACAATAAAAAAATTTAAAGTCAGATGTTTAATGCTTTTTTTTTTAATTTTTGGCTTCTATTCACTTGTATTACCATAATTACGGTACGCGACGACACGCAGCTATTTAACATGAAGAGTCCAAATTATTGGCTGGCACCGCACTGCGCTCGTCATCCGGAGATATAGGTTAGTGGTTTTATGTCTTAGCCCAGTGATTTCTCTGGAAACATTGCGCTTCGAACACAGTAATTTTTAAACACTACTGCTTGGCGCTAGAATAACTGGAAAAGGTGTGGTGGTACTTCCCCAGACGGACTCAGCAAAGAGCCCTACCACTACAATGGATGTTTGTGGTGACTGCTGTAGGTATACTCCCAACGTCCACCACTAAAACCGGCCCCAGTGGGGGACGTTGGAACAGTGCATTGTTTTTTGTGCCAACGTCCACCAGTGGGGGACGTTGGGACATTAAAAGTAATATTTATTTTCAGTGTTTTGTCAATGTAATCTAACTATAGCAAATGTATCTATAATGAAATGTAGGTGTTTATAATTGAACACGATCTCTCTTATTGTACCGAAACTTTTAAAGAACAAAGTAATTCAACCAATAAAAAAGTCATACTTTGATTACTTTATGAGCAAGTGTGTTGAAAAAATAATACCAATATTGAGGTTGGGGCAGTATCAGTACACTTAAAGATTCTGGGATGGATTTGATAGAAAAATTACCTGCATAAAGTCAGTACACATAAATAGTGATATATGGAAGTAGAAATAAATCGGCGGGTGTATCAAAAATGCGGTTCAAAAATGTGGAAGAAATTGAAGGGCCTGAACAATAAAAAAAAATATTTCTTAGCGACAGCACATTTAAAAGTTGCCCAAAGCCGTTCAATCAAATTTACACAGTCCATGGTGATTTGAAGAGCACTCAAAATGAAACGAATGTTATTCTGCTCCTTTACGCGTTCATGACTCGCAGAGACGCAAAATCATATGAGATTTTATTTAGTTTGATTAAAAGCGAAATACCTGTGTGGAAACCAAAAAAGAAATAAAATAGACTTCGAAAAACCTGCCATGAAATCTATAAAGAGTGTGTTTCCATCCGTTCAAGTCAAAGAATATTACACTCATTTAAAAAAAAGCGTTTGAAATAAAGGCCGTGTTGTTGTAAACCCAACCTCAGACATTGAACATATTCGAGAAGTAGTCTTAACAGCATCACTCTCCTTATTACCCGAAGGTGAGGTATATAATGGATGCCTATATACCTATTATCCGAAAACGGACGACGAACTCGGACATAAGAAAATTTAGAAAATATGTAAAAGATACGTGGCTTAATAAGAATAAGAATAAGAATATATTTATTGCTCGCACTGAGTAAAAATAGGTCTTAAAATATAAAAATGTACAACAGTGTACCCTTGACGGGCATGCAACATTAACAAGTAGGTTTTCGATAACACACATTATTTTGAACAGTTACATACTAAAATAGTTAAACATCTTTTCCATCGTTAAAATACTCTTTTAAATTGTAAAATGCCTTTGTTAGGAGCCATTTTTTAATTCTCTTTGAATGTAGACCCATTCAGAAGTTTTATTTTAGAGGGAAGATCATTATAAACTTTGATGGCTGTGAAAAATGAGTTTTTGTGATAGAGTGCGTTATTTGCCTGTGGAACAAAAATATTATTTTATATTTAGTTCGCAACAGGTCTGATCTGCTTGATGTAGTAAAAAAATGGCTTCTATACTGGGTTACAAATATACAGATATGGTATATAAATAAACATGTGAGAGTTAAGAAGTTATGTTCTTTAAATACATTTCGCACAGTATCGAGACTACTCATATTGAAAATTGCTCTAAGACATCTTTTTTGCAATAAAAATGTAGACTTGGCTTCGACTGAATTTCCCCAAAAAATGACGCCATAACATAAAAGATGATAAACATGACCATAATACGCATTTATTGCTATTTTCCTCGATGACACATTTGCTAAAATATACAATGAATGTATATATTTGTTTATTTTGTTGTTCGTTTTAGTAATGTGCGCTTTCCAGTTTAAATTTGTATCAATAGTGACTCCTAAAAAATTTGCTTCTTTTGCCATCTCTAATTTAATACCTTTATTTACTACGTTGAGGTCTAGTGGGTGCCGTTTACAGTTTTTGAATTCTATTAATTTTGTTTTTTTTATGTTTACTTGTAGATTTAGGTTGGCTAAATAATTTACAACTCTATCAAGTATTTCAATAATGATCTTTTCAAAATCGTTATAAGTCATATTGTCATCTTTCGGTATGTAAATAGTGGCATCATCAGCAAACATAATGCATAAAAATTTGGTTAGAAGTGGTAGTTCGTTAATATATATTAAGAATAATAATGGGCCAAGGATACTTCCTTGCGGTATGCCACATATAATATTTTTAAAATTTGAATATACTTTCTCGACTGTTTTAGTTTTTTTGTTGTAAGTTTCGATCAAAGTTTTTTGAGACCGATTTTTTAAATAACATTCTAATAACTTCAGTGGTTGCCCTCGTATTCCGACGTGTTCTAGTTTAGCTAGTAGCTGAGAAAATCTTACGCAGTCGAATGCTTTTGACATGTCAAGTAGCAAAGCAACTCCTGTTTTATTTCGATTTATTTGATCCCACACTTGAGTTAACAATTTGAAAACAGCTATTGTGGTATTTTTGCCTTTTTGGAAGCCATATTGACAATTACTTATAATGTTATTAGATTCAAAAAATGAGATAAGTTTGTTGAATATTACTTTTCAAATATTTTGAAAAGCTTGGGAGAATAGCAATGGGTCGGTAATTATTAATATCATCCTTGCGATCTTTTTTATGCAGGGGTTTAATAATGGCCTTCTTAAGTTCATCAGGAAAACAACCAGTTGATAAAGTTAAATTTATGATATGAACTAAGGGATCAACTATAACATGTATACATTCCTTAATTATCTGAATAGGGATTCCATCATGTCCTGACGATTTTTTAATTTTTAATTTGTTAACTACATTTATAATTTCATTTTTATCAACCGGAGAAAAAAATATTGATTTATTGTTAGAATTTGTTAATTTTTTTGTAGTTTTAGAATTGTTATTAATAACTGGTAATTGTCCCTGACTCACATTTATAAAGAAGTCATTAAATTTTTCAGCAATTATTGTAGGGTTACATATATCCTCGTTATTTATTTTTAATTTTTGTATGGTAGGACGTATGCTATTTGTGCAGGATGTGTGCTGTTTTATTATACCCCATGTGGCTTTGTTTTTGTTTGTGCTCCTGTTCACGTATCGTACGTTAGAAATTTTTTTTAAAAAAAAAATTAGCATTTTTTGGAGCATTTTATGACTTGTTTAAATACTTTGCAGTATTTATTATATTTATCTATGTTGTTCACAGATTTATTTACTTTATTTTTCCGATATAGGTGTCTTTTATTAGTACTAGATTTTTTTATGCCGGGAGTTTTCCAGTTTGTTTTTTTGCTGTAGGTTATTTTCTTTGTTCGTCGTGGGATACATAGGTTGAAGATCAGTGTAAATAATTCTATAAATTTATTATATGCTTCATTAGGGTCATTTTCAGTAAATACATCCATAAAATTGACTTGTGAGATATACTTTACAAACACATCCATAAATTCATCAATGTAAATTTTTTCAGTATACCAATATTTTTCATGGAAGCTCAAGTTTGTTGAAATTTCTATTGATTGAGCTGTGTGATCAGAACCAACTACCAGCCCCAAATCTAACACCTCCGTTTTATATTTATGTATATTGGTTAGAATGTTATCTATGCAAGTCTTTGAGGTATTAGTCGATCGTGTGGCTTTGGTGATAGTAGGATGTAAATTGTAAGAAGCTAATGTTTCAGTAAATAATTCACTACGTTTGTCTTTTACAAGTATATCAATGTTAAAATCGCCAAGTAAAAATATTTTTTTTGAATTATTTCTACTTTTGTTATAAATTTTATGCAATAAAGTTTCTAGACATTGAGTAAAAGTTTAAAGTTTCCTTGAGGCGCTCTGTAAATGCATATAACGATTGAATTTAATTCTGGTATGTTTATTCCACAACATTCAAAATTAGTTTCTAATGACATATCTTTTATCCAATCGATTTTAGTGAATTTAATTGTGTTCTTAACGTAAATAATAACACCACGCGCACCTTTTTATTTCTACAAAATAGGAGGCATTTGTGTAGCCTTCTAATTGACGAACTTGAACATCATTTTCTTTGAAAAAGTTTCCGTGAAGCAACATAGGTCGAATTTATATTCGTTGACTATTAATTCTAACTCGTCTAACTTTTTCCTTAGGCTCCGTGCATTCAAATGCATAATTTTAAAACGGTTTATGGGACGTTTGGGCTAGAAAAAACTTTTGAGAAATTTTCTTTGGGCTACTTGTTTCAAGGGCTGGTTTATTGTTAAAATAAAAGGTATTGTTCCTGGTTTCGGGACGTCATCCGTTTTACGGTTATTTTCTAAATTTTCCCTGCAAGTAGAGTGGATTTTCTTGAAATAATAGGGAATCGTACCTGGAATTACTCGAGACTGGTTTATCGGGTTTGCCTTGGTATTGGAAATGTTATGCATTTTGTCAAATTGCTCCCTAAATAACATGTGTCATAATCATGCTCATTAATTATTTTATTTATGTGTTTTATAAGTAAATATTTGTTTATTTGTACATTTGTTTCGCTACAAATGTTTAGATATTGACAGTTGTGTCGGTTATAAGCAAGGATTTTTAAGTTAAGGTTAAGTTTGTCCTCATTTAAGTATGGGTTACAGGCAATACCTGTTACTATAACTCGTGGTTTTGTTGCGGTTTGCAAGATGCTAGAAATCCCCATTAAAAATGATGTCGGGTTTGAGTCGTTTGAACCTAGACTTAAAATAATCCAATCATTCTCGTTCAAGGATTGTACATTGAATCGAATCGAGTTAAATATGTACTCTACAGGTGCATCTGGAAACGTGTAATTTATTACTTCATAGTTTTGACATTTTTATATTTATCACGAATAGTAATCAGCATCGAGGATAAATCTTTACAGCTCTGATCTCCACAGATAAAAATTTTGGTATTTTTTCTCGAAGCTGACTTTTATAATTTTCATTTTTGTGTTTGTTTTTTTCCAGATATCTTGATACATTTATTTATATTAATCACTGGGAGTGATTTGGAACTGTTTACAGTTTTCATTAAACTTGGCTGTTGTTTGGTAATCATAATATTTTTTTCTTTTGTTCTGTAGGCGGAGATATTAACACGTCGCGATAACTTAAGGCACAAGGGGACTTGATAGTATTAGGAGTAATACATTGAGATTTAAGTTTTCTATAGTGTGGGAATTATTACAGGGAAGGTGGTGAAGACGACAATATCAGAGTTGGTGGTGGTGGAGTTTGAGTAGTTCCTGAATGTAGAGTATCGTTTAAAATTTGGCTTGATGAATAGGTGCTTAGATAATTGTCCTTTGTATAGTATACTTTCTTATTTAAAGATTTGCTGCACATTTGCCCTCTTTCTTCTCATTTTCGTGTTTTTCTACTATCTGTTTCAGTTTGCTATTTTGTTTTAATAATATGTTAATTTCCTGTTTAGCTTTGATGAGCTGGCTTGTTAATTCTTCGACTTGATTTTTCAGCTGAGCTTGAGATGGACTTAGAGTGTTCTCCAGAACTGTGGCATCTTCGAAAATATCACTCACGCTGTCATTATTTATTGATAAATTTTCGAGGGAGAGACAACGTTGAATTCTTGGTTTTCTATAAGTAATGTTTGAGGAGTCTTCTTTTAAGTTATGGACACCTACTGGCGTGTTCATGTTATGTCCTTTGCGTGACTTGCTTCTACACATTAGGCAAATCCAAGATTGTTTTCTTTCAAGGTCCATCATGTAGAACCGGGTATTTGAAACGTTAGCACAGATGATATCATAGTGACTTTTACATAAAGTACATGTCAAAAATAATCTGTCTGTGATCTTATTTGGACATGCTACACAATCCAGGGAAATCATTTTATTTTTTGACAATTTTGTGTTTTCTTGAAGTAAGTTAGGAGATAGCGCCATCTTCAGAGTTATGTAAGTACTACTTGGAGTTTTTCAATTTGAGGCTAAATGTTTTGTACGTCTCTTGACACATTAATTGCGTCTTGGTAGTAATTTAGACAAGGAAGCACAGATGTCGCTATGCTGCTATGAAAATGCAGAATTCTTCAATAACTTATAGAAGCGGATAAATACCTTTTTCTCTGTTTTTTAGGTTCAAATGGTCTTATTAGGTACACCCACGTAGTTTAGTACATTTATTGACGCATTTGGTAGCACTATGACGATTAGAGAAAAGTCAATGTTAAAATGTTTTGGTACGAAATTTTAAATATTTTTACCGGTCACTTTTGAAAAAAATGTGTTATTTTCGCTTCTTGTCACTTATAATGTTTGAATAACCGTACATTTATTAACACATTTTGTAACAGTAATAACGATTTGAGGTCCTTTCGATAAAGTCAATGTTTAAATGTTTTGGTACGAAATTTTGAATGTTTTTACCGGTCACTTTTGAAAAATGATTTATTTTCACTTGTTTGTCACTTATAATGTTTGAATAACACTTGCATTGCTTTAGTATCAGTAATAATTAACTATTTCACTTGTTTTGGGTCATAATAATCATTTTAACTATTTTTAATAATTTAAACAGTGCAGAGCAAAATATTTACGTGTTTACTTATCAGCGCCACCTGGCGGGAAAAAGATGAATATACTTAAAAAGATGAATATACACTTAAAGATGAATATATACCGGTGTGGAATGTTTTCGGAGAGCAACACCGGAGAACAAACGTAGAAGGATTGTAATATTACATTATTGTATAAATACTAGATGATTTTTAGACTAGTTTTTTTCTAGTATAGAATGACAGGTTTTAATGGTGGCCGTTGGCGCACAAAAAATAATGCAGTGTTCCCAACGTCCACCACTGGGGCCGGTTTTAGTGGCGGACGTTGACACAAATATTACTTAGAGTGTTCCAACGTCCGCCACTGGTGGCCGTTGGCACAAAAATATATGCACTGTTCCAACGTCCCCCACTGGGGCCGGTTTTAGTGGTGGACGTTGGGAGTATACCCTGCTGTACTATGTAACTGAACTGAACTGAAACATTCGTGGCCTCGTTTGCTATAATGCTGCCTGCGAAGCCGAGGGTCGTGGGTTCGATCCCCACCCAGTGCAAAAATTTGTGTGATGAATTCAAATGTTTGCACTGTGTCTGGGTGTTTCTATGTATAATAAGTATGTATTTTTACGCTAACGCTTATCTCAACATTTTATTAAAGCACATAACGGAACGCACAGAATAAATACACTTCACAGAGCTAGCCTGCTACCGCACGGCCATCGCGGGTGTCATTTAAAACTATATAAGTATTATATCAGCTATCTGGCTGCCATCACACAAGCTTTGCTTAGTTTGGGGTCAGATGGTGTTGTGTGTGAATTGTCCACCAAAATTTATTGTTATTATTTATTATCTATGTGTGAAAAATTCAAATTTGCGGCTTGTGTCTGGTCCGTATCTATGTACCTCTATAACAATTCGGTATGTATTTACAACTATAAGCATCATGTCAGTTATCTAGCCGCCATAGTACAAGCCTTGCTTAGTTTGGGGTCAGATGGTGTTGACCACCACCAACACCATCTGTCTCCAAACTAAGCAAGGCTTGTTGTCAGCTTCGGCCCGCAAAAAATGTATATTTTTTCGCGTTTTGAAATGTGTTTACATTCTGAAAATTATTATGCAACTTACACGAAGCTTGCTACTATTTTACTTTGCACAGGCGTTTGTGAACAAGTTAAATTTATTCCGTGTGCTTTTTCTTTTCGGTTTATTGTTTTTATTTGAAACTGTCGTCAGAGTTGTCGTCGTCAGTCTATATAGAATCTGAATCTCGGAAACGGCACGAACGATTTTCATGAAATTATGTATACTGGGGGTTTCGGGACTATACATCGATCTAGCTAGGTTTTATTTTTTTAAAACATCATTTTATGCGCGTTTTTTAGACAATGAAATACTCCTACAATGTCATTAGAATACGATAACTTATTTCGCCACTGTTCTTCAAGTCCAAACCTCGGTCAACCAGGTACTATGTTATAAAACGTCATACGAAATACGTGCGCTTTGATAATGGCAGCCTCTGCTTTCTTATAGGTCTCGCCTATGGCTCGTGCTAGCAATAATGCCTTAGCTGTAATTATCAACTTACAACTGTTGTCGTTCAAATCATAGCATTGAGTTCACTCTAGGAATCTAGAATAATCTTAAAATGGTAGGTATTTCATAGTATTCTAGTTGTATTTTAAAAGTTTTGATAAAATACTAGGAACTTGAGAGTATTTCTAATTTCCAAATAGGGTCTAATGGTCGTCTATCTAGAAACGAACAGCCATAAAATGACATGATGAGATTCCTAATAATTAATCCTTCGTTTTTAAGCTATTGCATAGCTTTTACCGCGGGCCTGGGGACCTAATTTTAGTGATCGTGCATCTCTTTCTTATGTTCACAAGAAAGAGGGATGGAAGACCGTAACGCCGTCCTCCCCACTCGGTCATTCGACTTTGAATCTTATTTGTATAACCTTTAAAGCCTAATGCTCTTAACAGTGTTGCCAACTTAACGGATTTCCCGTGATATTTTTTATGGTAAATTTGTTTACCACAAAAAATATCACGGGATTCACTCTTCAAAATAAAAGCAATTCCGAAAAATTGTTAACATCCCTATTGCTTATGTTGATAAAAATGCATGCAACATGCAATAGCTTTACCGCGGCAGTCCCCGAGTGCCACACTTCTTTTTTAATAAACAATTTACCTATTGTTTGAAACTGTTAGTATATTAGATAAAGAATAAGTAAATAAATCATGTTTATCCGTTTGGTTCCTTTGTAGCAATCGTAAGCAGATGAGGAAGATGGTAGATGTTAGTTAGCTATGTTCCAATTTCCAATACCTCTTCTAAACCATTCTTCCGCGATGCCAATCTTACCTAATATTTTATTCACTTCTATCATCCTACATAGGTCACCTGGTGGTTGTTCACGGGCCTGTAGTATATAAAGCGTTTGTTCTAACCAGTTCTAACTCTATTCGTAGTACGAGTTTAATAATGTTAACTCTTTGGTTAGTATGTTCTACGTTTGATATTGAGTTTTTCTTCGATATTTTTCTTTTCTTCTATTTAAGGATACATTTTTTTACATGATGATTTAACTTGGAACTTATTCTTTCGAAGTATTTTAGATGGCATGTATCCTGTATCATTTAAAATTATTTATTTATTTAATTACTTTCAAAAGCTGGAAATTGGCTATATTACGGTGATATAGCCGAATGGAAACCACAAGAAAAAGTTCAAGTTGATGTTGCAAATCAAACTGTCAAACTGCCAAGGCCCAAAGTGTCAATGTCAAACAAAAAAACCAAAATTCAAAACATTGTTTTCAACTTTTCGTTTGCAGGCAAAATTAAAAGAAATGATTGAATAGATTTGTTTAGAACACACTAAAAATCTTCGATTGCATAATAAAGTAAGTGCCCCAAACGAATTATCTTAATAAATGTTTACTTTTCTAGCAAACCTAAATACGTAGTGACATTGTTATTGCCATGTGAATTTCTGAAAGTTTGATACAATAAGTGTATTTTCAAGGAATATCCAGCATTTATTTGGTTATATGGACTATATACAAAGTAATGTAGCTCAAATGTGTGTAAATGATTATATTTCTGTTAACTTTCGGAGCACAAACATAACCTCAAAATTTAAACACGTTTAATTGTAACCTCATCTTCAGCACAGTCTTCCTTATCCTACTGCCTTATTCGTTATCCTCTCGCTTACTTTGCCATTTAGCTTGATCCTGTCCAGTCGAATGTAGGTTCAGGCCCGCGCTAGATATAAAATGCGTCCCCATACCGCATCCATCTTGCTGGATGTCCGTCGTTTCGTTCACGTTATCTAGGCTTATAATTCTGTCACAACTGTCGTCACATAGCCTGATTTTCTCCCCAACTCCGTTTCAGTTATGTCACAGCATTTTGGACCATCTGTACATTCAAAAATGTAACCTAAGAGGGAAACTAAACTGTTAGTTACCAGTGCTGCTTTCTACAGCTTGATGAAAACTTAAAGCCAGCCAGTAAATGCCTAAAAGGACACAAATTTACTAAGTTTTTATTTTACAGGAATTTATTAAGTTTTTTTATCATCTAATTTAATTGTATTATATTTACAGCATGGAAAAGAAACACAAACCACACAAAGTAGGCATGAAGCGCCAACGCAAGACATCTCTACGTGGAGCAGCTTCGGAACCCAAGACTTTATCATACAACATTACAGATATACCACCCATTGAACTAGATAAACCTGTCATAGACAAAGCAATAAAAAAAACTGATTTAACAAAAAATGTTCCCACATTGACCGAACGTGACGTATCTCCACTGCCCAAGAAAAAATCCAGGAAAGGTAGTGCAAATATTGAAAACCACGCAAATATTGTTCAAACAGAAAATGTAAAACCAAAAAAGATGAAACGTAAATCGGAGGTTTTACAAGACAAAACAGTTGCAGCACCAACTCATGTTAAGAAGACGAAGAAAGAAAAGGAATTGATGGCGGAAGTACACAATCTCAAAGTAGAATTAGGTATTTCAATATTTCCATCTCATCATTCGTCAAAATTGCTGATATCAATAGATAGGCCTTGAATAACTAGCAGCGCTCTGCAGTTTTACCCGCTTATTTCTCATAGTTCATCTTATTTACCCAGTACAAAAAGTAGCCTATGTGCCCTTCCATACAATAATCTAACTGTGGTCCAAATTTCAGCATGCTCCGTTCATACGTTACGACGTGATTGAGCAACTAACATTAGTAGGCTGCTTGCTGCTTATGCGATTTTTTATAGTAGTGATGACGAGCAAGACCTGCTCCTAATAGTTAAGCAATATGTATGCCCATAACAGCACAGTGCCAGACAGCTAAGATTAATTGAACTTGAAGAGTCCCAAAGTCACTGACACGTCATACGTCACCCAGAAAAAAACCTTGCCTTTAAAACTGAAACACAAGTGATGTTTTCACATGGCTGCACTGCTTGATGGCGGCGGTTTTTGGTAGTGGTAGGACTCTTGGCAGAGTTTGGCTGGGGAAGTACCACACCTTTGCAATTTAACCACCAACCATGTTCCGTTTTGAAGGGCAATGTTTCCAAAGAAATTGCAGGGCTTAGAGGTATAACATCTTAGATCTCTGGATGATGAGCGCAGTGCAGTGCTAGGTAATTATTTGGATTCTTCAAATTCCAATAGCTGCGTGTCACTGTGCTGTTATGTAGCAGGCTTGTTGCTTACCATCTGGCACATGTAACGATTGTCTCGTCATTCTTTATTTAAAATTAGAAAAAGGGCATAAGAGTGGTACTTCCCCTGGCAGACTGCAATGAGTCTTACCACTACAAAAGCAGAATGAGCCCAAGCTTGTTGCTTATTCTATTTTTTTTCTAATGACTTTACTTAATGTGACTTTACTCCAGGTATATCAGATATATTAAATCAACAAGACAATGATAAGGCTGTAGACACAGAGCTAGATGCCGTGCAGGAGGGAGGGGACAAGTATCCCATACTGAAGAACAAGGAACTCATTGACAGGTTCCTGAAAGTACCCATGAACAATAATCAAAAAGGTAAGAACAAAATAAATAAATAAATATTTTTTGAAGTCTAACATTACAGATATTTATAATGTGACTATGTGTAGGTACAATAATTATAAACAGTGGACCTCAAACTAAGCACACAATTTGCATTTTTGGGGTGAAGTGCTAATGGTTCAAGTTCTGTGTTAAGTGGAAACAGTTTTTAAATAAATAAAATAAAAATTACATAAAAAGTCTTTACTTAGTCCAAACCATAAACCATGGTATGGACTAAATTGTAAAACAAAAATTACCACTACGTTGCTCAATGTGTGATATAAATTTACTTCAGAATGAGACATTTTCAGAATAACAGAGAGTGATAAAACTGTAAAAAATATGTCAAATTATTGACATTGACAAATGTTTATCAAATGTATGAAACAAAATTAAACATTGGAGTCTGGTTTAATGCTGTTGATAACAACTATTGGCCAGGTGTTATTGTATTCTGAAAATTCCTCATTGATTTATGCTTGGCTTGCATTTTCTATTATTGCATGTAAATGTGATTATTTTCATTTCTACTACTGGGATCCCAAATCCAATTCATTCCATATTTCTTTTGCTTATTTTTTCTGAAAATTGGATTCAAACTCACTTTTTATTTTCATGTTAAACATTGCATTATAGTAACAATTAACATTTGTTGGGCATACCACCATCCTAATGTCTCATATCTCACTGTTAGTAATTTGACAAATATTTTCACTAATGTTTATTTTTTTTAATTTTGGTATCATTAATTTAGTCACCTAGCTTGTCAAATCGCTGACCACAAGTGCCCGTACCTGCTCTATGAAATAAACTTCAAAGGACTATGTCAATGATCAAACGCTAGACACTGACGAAATTCCAGTTACATTACCGAATTGAGGTCATAATAAAAAGTTGAAGTCGAGTTGACCACGAGTGCCCATCAGACTGGTGGTAGTGGTGGTGGTGGATGCTGTATAGCCAGAGATATGAGCCTATCTCTATTGCTTGTCAACTTTTTTGACAAATATTTTTACATTCTAAAATAACCCCAATGTCTTTTAAATGCTAAAAGGTCTAAGGGTGTGTTTAATTAGTATCATATTCTTCATGTATTTTGCTATTGTCGTTTTATACCGTTTCTGCTGATGGAAAATAAATAAAGCTTAACTAAATAATGGCTTCTATATAAGAATTTCAACGGTTTCGTCTATTTCTACCGTTGGATAATAAATAATGCTTAACTAACTGATGGCTTTTAAAAAACAATTTTGACATGATAATAAAATTTTGGCAATCTTTCAAAATTCTAGGCCGCATTCGTCAAGCAGTGAGACTCTCACTGCAAGGTTCATCAACAAAACTGTTCCCAGACGTCATCAACGGAAAGATCCAAGCCATCCTAACAAGTTCCACCAACCTAACGGACTCTGAACTGAGAAGAATACGTATACTTTACAATATGTTGAAGACTGCCTTGGAAACTCCGGAAGAATTAAAACCCGAAGAGGGAGAGAAGTCTCCAAAGAAGAAGAAAGATAGAAAAAAGAAGGAGAAGAGTGGGGGAGACAAAAAAGGAGAGAATGAAAAGGGGGATACTAAAGAGCAGAAAGTCAAGGGCCCGAAGAGATATGTGGTGTTTCTTGGGAACTTGCCGTTGGATGTGAATAAGGAAAAGGTAAGTATTACTTTATTATTGAGATAAGAAATGGGTCAAAAATTGGTCCGTCAGGTAGATTATCCAAAAATATGGGACATATTTTTTGTTTTATTAATCACTCACTCAAAGAGCATTCATTCACTTCCTATTAATAATTATTATAGACACAATAGTTTGTAAGAATATATGAATATATGCTTTTATGCAAAAATGGATTCTGATGAAATTTCGTACATACTCGTAGATTATGGTGATAAGCTACTCGTAGTTAATTTATACGCTGTAGAAGTAGGAGCTGCTATAACCTGCTGAAAGACCTTGGCTTGTTCAGAAGTGCAGTAAGTTCTAAACTAGAACGAGTATCTAATCTAAAGCTGCTCTAGTAGGTTCATACCGGATTTGGCTGAGCAGAAAGAGAAACGCAAGTAGTGAAGGTGAGTGTTGATGTACGTCAGAAAGGGGCCCGTTAAACCTACGCCCGAGTCACAAGTCTCGGGATCTACTAGGGATTTCTCTCTCTGCCACACAATGGACCCGGCACCCGCACGGTGAATCCATGGAATCCTAAGAAGTTCATGTTTAACTGCCGGACTAATTAGTTTTTTTATCATGCCTATGTTTTTACCACAGATAATGGAACACTTCCGAGAGCTGAACGAACAAGTCGTGGACATCCGTATCCCGAAGCCCATGGAAGGCAAGAAGAGCGCCATAGCATACGTGGAACTTACCAACGAACCCAGCTATGAGGTAAACAAGAACAAAATAATAAAAAAAATTGATTTATCCCTACCTTTTTTTTTAAATTTGTTATTTTAATTTACTAGTCAACCCCTTTTGATAAAAATGTTATTGAGTTGTGAAAAAAAGTGTTATTTGCCATTTTGTGCTGGTGGCCATCTGGTATTTGAAATCTATTATCCTTTCATTTGATACCCATATTGAGAGAGGTTATCAAAAAATGTTTTATCCGCCATCTTCTGAAGGCCACCATTTTGCATCCATGTCAACCAAATAAATCTAAGAACTACAACTAGGAAACTGTCTTTCAAATAATAAAAAAACTCCATAGAAATCGGTCGCCACTACAAAATGTTGGGGTTTTAAAATGTGTGACGTGACAACGCCTAATAAATCAATGAACGCCGGCTGCATGCACAAAAAAGTGTCCCGTTATGTCCCGTTACGCTCATTGCACGCTCGCGTCGCATCTATCAATGTTTTGTTATGACGTTGTCACGATAAACTATCGTCCGCAAACCAAACGCTTTTATAGACAACCAATTTTTTTTATTTAATTTTGCGTAGCCAAAATTCTGTTGTATTTATTTCAGTTGGCGCTCTCTAAACACCATTCCATGATGGGTACGAAACGTATTAACGTCCTCTACACGACTCAAAAGAAAAGCAAAATCAGCAAAGCACAGGCGAAGGTAATATAATCGTAAAATTTAAATAAAAGCGGCCAAGTGCGAGTCGGGCTCGCACACGGAGGGTTCTGTACCATTAGTAACCGGTGAAAACCCTTTTTCTTGTATAGGAGACACCTTAATTATTTATTTTAATTCATTATATTTAAAGAGAGCATAAAACTAAATATTCTGTGAATAGTTAAAGCGTCTACCTGTCGCGTCTACCGTTATTACTTGTAGAACCGAACAAGAATCTGTAAAAAAATCAAGTTGTTGGATGGAAGCCCCCTTAAATTATTCATTTTAAGTTATTGTAGGCATAGTGGAATTATAAATACATCATCTGTGAAAATGTCAACTGTCTTGCTATCACCGTTCTTGAGATGTAGCCTGGGACAGACGGACGGACAGCGAAGTCTCAGTAATAAGGTCCCGTTTTTACCTTTTGAGTACGAAACCCTAAAAATATTGTGTGGTTTTAAGAAACTACGGTAAAAGTGAAACTTTATTTCGCATAGTAGACATCTAAACATATTTGAAAAAAAAAATCGATTTAAATAAGGTAACTTAACGATTTACGGCGCCATATTGGTCTCGGCTGCCGTCGAGCGCCTTTAACTTTACCCTAGTCCCCGGCCGAACGTCACACGACACGCAATAAATGGACGAAAATGTTTGGGGCGATGTAATAAAAGCTTCACTTTAAAACTTCACTTCAATTATTTTTTTATCTACGAGACTAGCTGGACATATGCCTGATGGTAAACAACATGTCTTTTCATAACATTACAGTGTCACGCATCTATTGGAACAAAAGAGTCGAAACCATTACATTGAACTGGACTGTGCTTGTGCGTGTTATAGATTTAAGATTCTATATCTCTTCTATAATTTCTCTGAAAACATTGACCTTAAAACTGGAATATAGTCCAAATAATTACCTAGCACTGCACTGCGCTCGTCACCCAGATATATAAGATGCTTTATCTCCACTATAATTGCTCTGAAAACATTGCTGTGTTCCTTCTAACCGGAACACAGCAATGTTTATAATTTTTTTGTTTTGAATTTAAAATTTCGTTTTTTATATAATTTAATTATTTATTAATTCATTGCTATATAGGTACTTAGTCAATTATTTAATTCGTTTTCAAATATTTATAATATAGGTACTTAATCAATTATTTAAATTATTTTTTATGCATTTAAAACTCTTTAATTCCCCGTCACAGGGTAAGTCGGCAAAGTTGATAGCAATGCAGAAGGCCGGTAAGCTGGTGGGCAGTATCCCTTCAACGAAGACGCGGAGTCACCGCCGGAACATCATGAAGCAAGCCAAGGCGAAGGAAACCGCCGCATCTAACTAAAGCTATCGTTTACCAGTCGAGTTGGTCAAACGCGGACCTAAATATAACTAGAACTGAACCAGGAGCGGTCATGTCCTCAAATTTGGGGGGGGGGGGGGGTCATCGATGATAGTACAATATGTCGAGTAAAAAAAGACTTTTCTAGTAGCTCCGCGTTTTTTTCCGTTTCGTTCCAGTTGTTTTCCCGCGGTAAAAATATTACCTATAAGATTGCTCCCCCCCCAATCCCCCAGGGGGTGGTGATTGGATGGATGATGAGGGTTTTCCTCTCGGTTCCTTTGTACCAATCGTAAACAGATGACGTGCATACTTTCTGATGTGCCGCGACAAAAGTATGAGACTTCCACAAGAGCGACAAGGCAAGTGCGATCAGACCCGTGCTGTCGGTGTAAAGCGTTTGTTCTAACTCTATACATGGTATATATAAACTGTTTTGCTACAGACATACTGCTGTTATGCTAATGTGACTCAAACTAGCAAAATTTCTCTCAAATTTTACCCGACCAAGAAACGTTTAACGTTGGTCCCGCTCCACTTACGCCGATATTTGCCATGTCCCTGTCGCGATCCCTAATTTTATTGATTCATGATTAATTGACGTTTATTTCATCTACAAAACATTTTCAACGTGGCTAATGTTTTCACTTCAAGACTAAAAACTTTACGTTGCTCTACATTTTCTGCGGTTGGTGAGGGCACGGGTTCGAATCAAGCCCGCATCTCTATTTTTTTAATTTAGATCAGGGCTGTTCATGCAGGGCCGGATTCAGAAGTGTAGAGGCCCCGGGCCTCGTACATTGAAATACACACCACCGTTTGTGGAGGCCCTGGGGAATATGCCCCATTTGGCATTCCCTAAATCTGGCCCTGGGCCCATAGGCCGTATGCGGCTTGCGCCTTGTTTTAATGCGGCCTGTGACTGTTTCTGTTTTGAATCAGAAATTAGGTCCGATTATGATAATACTTCTGAACATGCAATGCGTCTGGCAACAACGAATGTAGAAGTTGATATTGGTATAGTGGCCGGCAAACAAGTTGACCCAAAAGTGACGTGGAAGGCGAAAGTTCGCGCATATGCACTTCCACCAAAGATTTTTTTTTTTTTAACTATAGAGTGACGAGACGATCAGGTCATGTGCCTGATGGTAAGCAACATGCCTGATACATAACAGCACAGTGACAAGCAGCTATTGGAACATGAAGAGTCCAAATCATTACCTAGCACTGCACTGCGCTCGTCACCCAGAGATCTAAGATCTTATATCTCTAAGCCCTGTAATTTCTCTGGAAACATTGCCCTTCAAACCGGAATACAGTAATGTTTGCACATTACTGCTTGGCGGTAGAATAACTGGCAAAGGTGTGGTACTTCCCCAGGCGGACTCTGCCAAGAGTCCTACCACTACTACATTAAAAACATTTCTGCACAGCTAACTTCATTGTGTCAACTTGTTTGCCGGCAACTATATTATTGTTGAAGACAAATTAACGAATAACACTAAAAACGTGTTAATAAAAATGATTATTAACCTGTATTTTTTTTACTTGAAAACTGAACATGTTATTTTCTGCGGGCGTTGCTGTTGTAGTAAATTTAGTTAGCCCGCAAAAGTATACAGTTTGGACAGCCTTGATCTAGATGTTCAATATCCCAAGAAAACCGATGTGTTTCGAGAACTATCTTTCAAAGATATGTATTTTTCGGCTATACTAGGCGATGCCTAGATGATGGTTGAATTATAATGAATTTTGTACATAATTTGTGTTCGTATCATACGATCTGTACATAATTGTAAGGCCTCTAAATTACGAAATTTGAAAATAAATGTTTTTGAACGAAATTGTGTTTTTTATTATGATTTTTATCTATCTTAATACCTATGACATAAATTAAATCCTATATCAATGGCACAAACTACATAGACCTATAGCACAAATTACATAGAATTATATTACGAATTTTAAAGTTGCAGCTGGTCTAGTCGAGAGATCGGCAACTGCCGGTCCTAGGTTCAAATCCCACGCGCACCACTGTCTTTTCGAAGTCATGTGTGTAATGTCGCTAACTTAAAACGGTGAAGGAAAAGATCGTGGGAAACCGACATGCACCTAGAATCATACGAGGTCACGTGTCATCGACCAAATACGCACTTGGCCAGCGTGGGGGCCGTTATAGCTTCTCTCCTCGTGAGAGGCCCCGAGTCCCAGCAGTGGGAACAATAAAGTTGTCTGCTCATACTTACGACATTCTTTCACACAACGCCATCTATTACGGCGTGTTTTCATCAAAGCCATGTCCATCGAGTTTTTTATGGTAGACAAAAAATCACAGGTCGAGCATGACATGTACCTGATGGTAAGCAACACACCTGCCTATAACAGCACGATATCACGCAGCTATTAGAACATGAAGAGTCCAAATCATTACCAAGCGCTGCACGCAGATATGTAAACGGATTTTTTTCAATGCTCTGCAATATCTGTGAGAGACATCGCCCGCCAAACCGGAACATAGTGATGTTTGCGTATTACTGCTTATAAACCTAGCAAATATTCCCCTGACGGACCCGGTAATAAGGCCACAAGTTAGGAAAAAAATAAAACAAATAGAGAAGTGCTTCAAAAATTATTTTATTTATTCGTATATATAATTTATATATCCATTTTACAATTAAAATCAACCGCACACAACAGAAATTGTTCACACTTTATACTTACTTAACCCTCAAGACCCCGAGGTCTTGACAAACTTATTAGCTTGCTTTACAGAGACAAGACGCGCATAGACCGGCTAGCAAGACCATTTCAGTGAGGGGTCTATCGCCTAGCTAAAATGGTCTTGGCTTAGATATAGCTCTTTCTTTTCGCTACAAATTATAGGAAGACCAATTAAAAGACCATTGAAATTAGAGGTTTAACTATTAAAATGGTCTTGACTTTGGTTTGGTCTTGAATAAAAATGTACGCTCATTTCCAATAAAGAGGTTTACTCAGAACTATTTTTTCAAGCCATTTAAAGAATACAATTATAATAATTATGAGCAACGTATAATGTAGGAACCGTTAAAATTCGCGAAAAACGTCAGTTGCTCCATAAATTTCAGGTAATTTTTGTACGGAACAGCTGATGTTGTTTTTTTTTTATAGTTGGTCCAATGTTAAAAGTTGGTCATAATTATGAGTCAAACATTATGATTTAGGTAATACATTTTTGTCTAATTTAATACATATTAGAGTTTCGCAGATTCGGTGTACTAAGTGGAAAAGGTCGCATTTTATTCTTTATATAACTTTGGCGGGAAATTTGTATATTTTCGGAAAAAAGGTTTTCACATTTCGAATGCACACGAAAAATACAAAACCTTGAAAATAAACTTAGTTATAGAACACAAGAGCGTCTTATCTCTGCAAATCAAGCCACCATTACTGGCAGTATTGAATCCCAATCGTACCATTAAAAAATACAAATTAAAAAAAAAAACTAAGCAGTTATTAATAATTTAAAATTCTACGTAAAAATATTAAAAGCTGCTGTTTAATATCTAAATTAATACTTCTTTAAAAATACTCTGTAGTAAAAATTATACGGGTTTGGAGAAATGTTTACTTTGTGACGATTTCACTTATTCATTTTGTAGCTATTTCGTTTTTAACAATGCCTTTAAATTTAGACGAAATTCTAGGGTCACACGTAGAAATGCAATAAATCGAGCAAAAAATACTTTACTAGTAGCCCCCCAAGATTTTACCCGCGTAGTTCCCGTTCTAGTTGTTTTCCCGCGTTAAAAAATAGTCTATGTACTATTATTATATAGATAGGTATAATTAGATATTTTTAATTTTCTTAGATTTTTTGTTTAACTTACACAATTTGGGGGGGGGGGGGGGTCATGTCCCCTGTGACCCCCTCGGACCGCGCATGAACTACCTAGCTATTAGCGGCGACCCGAGGCCCGACGAACTAGCGGGAAATAGTGTTTGAACTGAACGCAATCTCTTTTGAAAGACACAAACAGGTTCCATGGGAGAACAAAATAGTTATATTTACTACTTTTGTTGCCATTTCTTTATATTTTGAAGACGTAACACAAAGCCATCTTTGTTTTCCTCTTACTTACTTATAGTGATGGGACATTTTTTTAGGATATCGATAGTAAGTAACATCGTCACAAAATTACATTTCACTGTTAGAAAAACATAAGTGGACGCCAATCATAAGTAGAACTCTTAAAAAAGATTGGAATAAATAAAAAAGGCATGTAATAAATAAATAAAAATGATACTACAACCTTAAATATGACTGTCATACATTCAATCGTTTTATACAATGCGTACTACAAATATTCGAGAAGAACAGATTTTTTAAAAATATCTCTAAAACATCACAAATTTTCAATCGCGATCCCAGTAAATGAAATGGACATTGACTTATTTATATAATATTAGTACAGTAAAATAAATTTTTGGACATTTTATAAATGACTATTGAATCAAAGATACAAAAAATACATCTAAAATAGCAAAATATTTCACAAAAAATTCAACCGCGAATTTATTTACCAATTATCTGTTAACTTTGCAAACATATATCCAAAGAAAATGTCCAAAATTCCAACGATACGGATAATACTATACCCGAAAACAGACCAAAATTGCAGTAAAAATTATCAAAATAATACGAATCTTTACATATAGGAATAAAAATGAACAAGAGACAGACAATTCGGTTACAATATTATTACTTTATTGTTATTAAAAATATTACATTAATTTGATATTTATTTACGAAATCGAGTACTTTAACTTCCTGGAAGAAAAATCGAAATTTAAAGCAACTGAGTGGTTGCGAAAGTAAAAACAAATTATACAAAAAAGGAAAACATTACAAATTATCTAGAAGATTCAGCAAATACTGATTTCAAATTCTAATACAACAGTAGTTATAAAAAGTATTACGAATTAAAAATAAGTATTGACACACCGTTTCGTAAATAAACATTAATTCAAGAATAGAGTTCAATAATTACATAGAAGATACAGAAAAATATCTTCTCTGTCAAGAATTTCTTCAAGAAACTAAAGCCCGTCTGCGGACCGCCGCAAGTTTAGGCCCTACTCTACGCTTAAACACATCCTATAGTAGACTATTTCTGTCCTAACGCCGAAAATTTCAAATAGACAACATTTTTTTACACACCAAGTATACATTTACATTCTCCAATCGACTACGAAAAAACTGGCCACCGAAAAACAAAAAAAAAACGAGTATTCAAATTCGAATTTCGAAATTGATTCCATTAAAATACTTCGTTGCTACTAGCAAATCAAAAAAAAATATTCGAAGGTGACATACATTGTTTTTTTCTCTATACTTAAAAATAGATCTCGTCTAATACTTTTTAAAACTTAATCCTACTATTTACATCAGCTACATATTTAAATAACAACGTTGAATGTGTGCGTTGTCCACTTTTTTTATAATTAAAAATCACATTCCTACATTTGAATAACCACTTTATACATGAGATTCTCAATGTACAGAGCTTGTCATGTCTACTGTAGTCGCATAGAGTACTGGCAACTCTGTAAACGTTAGCATATGTCCAGAAAATAAAAACCGTTTTTTTTTTACGTTCGCTAGGTTAGTTTAACATCCCATCGGTACATATTGCCAGGCTAACTGAGACGCCAGTATTACTTCGCGCTACTTTTATCGTAGGTCCAACGTATTTGGAATGTATCGACAATTTTTTTTTCAAATTCCGAACGAAATGAATGATGGAATGAATGTCATGTCATGCCCATGGCAAAACTTTAATTTCTCGACCCCTGGTGTAGGAAAAGGGGTCACGCTTTTATCATTTTTGAACGATATAATTTGATGCGGTTTTGACATTAACAATATGATTCTTGCAGCTTATTTTCAATTAAGGGTAATTTTTAAAATATTTTGTCTCTATTTTGTAATACCACTGAAAATAAATAGAGTCAGTATCTTAATTACAGACCGGCACACAATATCGATATCAGTTCGTACGCGCATCACTAATGTCTGTGAGACAGATGTAACTTTGACACTTATCTTTACGAACTTGCAAACTAAACGGTTGGCACAATGCACGAACGCGCTTAGCCTTTGGGAAAAAAAAACCTGTTCGAAATACGACACGAGTTACAGATAAAATAGATATAGAAGTATATATTCGAATGTACAAAAGAATGACTAAAGCATAAGGACATAAGGTCTATTTCAGTATGAAAACTACACTGCATGTACATTAAGTACTAACCAAAATTTAGTTAAGTATGTATTTCGATTCTGGAATGACGTTCTCTGTCTTCCGAGTGAAAGGGACGGAGAACGTGAACCCGAATTGAACCGACAGAGTAAGAATAATAAATCTGATTTTTAACTTTATCTTGAAACTTCGCCACTGGAATTAATGGAATAGCGATACTTTCATAGATTTATTTTGCTATTGGCCAATATATTTGAAGCCTTCATATTATGAAAATAGGGTAGTTTTAGAAAGTAGCTCTAAAAATGTATGGATCGTATTTTGTTGCGTTTTTTTTAAAGAGCTCTTTCTTAGTTTAATCTAATCCTCAACTATTTTTAACCGGAGTTGCGTAATTCATGCTATCCTTTTCTCTCTTATAAGTGACGAGATGCACACAATAGAGTCAACACTAATTATCTTTAGTTAAACGACACAGAATGCATTCACACAATTATTGTACTTGTTCCTTAGCACGTAACGTTTATTTTTCAATGTACAGTTCAAACGACATATACAGTACTTCACAATAATTACACGTTCGTCAAAGATCTTACTAATTTGACACATAATTTTGACATTCAATTGTCTAAATAAGTGAACCAATACCAGTCTTAGCTCTGGTTCTGGCGAAAATTTGGAACTACACACTTGTAACAAAATGCTATGTAGTAACAGACAGTAGCGCCACACGGAAACGCCAAAGAACGATGGTCTACCTCCTAAGGAAAACTGTCTTAGCTTTTATAATGCTTTCTCTTTTCTTTACACTTCAAATTACAGAGACAGTAAGAGCAAAGCCGATTTAGTTAGGCTGGATTCTAGTTTACAAAATTGCCAAGTAAAAGAAACTGCATTGTGAAAATGTAGCCACTTATCTCTTTTCTTCTACGGTTCTCGGATATAGCTACCGTTGTTTTTACTAAAAAGAGATAGATATATATGAAAACTAACGTGGTTATTACACATTTTACATAAATACACGGGTAACTCACGTATAATGTAGTCAGTCCAGTCCGACTCAAGTTTCGATCGCGTCCGGCGATCTTTTTCAAGGAGAGTGCGCGCGCGGGCACTAAACGAGCACAGTGCTAAACGAGCTGCGAACCCGCGCGCGCACTCTCCTTGAAAAAGATCGCCGGACGCGATCGAAACTTGAGTCGGACTGGACTGACTACATTATACGTGAGTTACCCGTGTATTTATGTAAAAAGATAGATATATATTTTACTACATTAAATAGATTTGCTGGACATATTTTACAATAGTGTAACTTTAAATAGTTCAGCAAATTTGAATTATAATGTACCTATAATAGTCGTATTCGAAAACCGCCTTGACAAATTTGTAAACTGAAAGACACTACGGGAGCCACTATAGCATAACATTGGTATATCACTTGCCTATGTGGCGGAATTTGTTGTTTCACAATTCAACCGCGTTAGAGATAAGTTTGCAGACATTTGAAAGAAGGGAGCCACTATAGCATAACATTGGTATAAGATTTGCCCATGTGGCGTAATTTTTGATGTCACAGTTCAACAACGTCACAGATTAGTTTTGCAGACGTTTGAAAGATATGACGTATTCCAAATTAATTTTGACAATATTTGATCTAACTATGTTAAAATCAATTCATTTATCAGTATTATCCAAAATCAGCCCGGTCCTTTCGTCGAGTATAAATTCCGGTTTGTCGTCGATTTGAGACGGATCCGCGAACAAATTGCTCGTCGACATTTCGTCCGCTGCACTGAAACCGACACTGGATGCGATACCGTCTATACCTGGGTTCGGCAACATGTTGGCGGATATGTTGGGCAACATGTGGGGCAACTTGTTGGCGTTGCTCGGCGATTTGCGCGGGTGTCACGCATGCGTCCAGCGCTCCTCGAAGAATTGCCGCATGTTGTGGCCAGCGCGACCGACCGGGCTGTAATCCTCATTGAAAACCTCGCAATTGCTGAATATTAGACGGACGTCCGACGCGAATTCCTCCTTCGTTTTGTATCTGTGAAACGAAAAAAAAACATTTAGTTTCTCTCTACTTTTAGTCTGTGACGCATAAGAAAAGACTCAAGGCAATGACACTCTTGTGCGTAAAAGACTTCAAAGTCAAAAATTTTGTGGACATATGTTGTGGACTCAAAATCAATATTTTATTATGTTTTGTTATTCATATAAGGTTTCGATCAAGTCTACCGTACCCCTTGACGAAATTATTAATATAGATTAATATGTCGAAAAATTTCATAAACGGAGTTTTTGCAAAAAGTCTAGAGATTTCGCAAATATACCGATAATAATTAGACAATTACTTGAACGTTTCTCAATCTTACTGGAAAAAGGGAAAAAGGATTTTTGCAAAAACGCTGGTCGCGTTAGTATGATGGCGAAAATAATTAATATAGTGGCCGGCAAACAAGTTGGCCCAAAAGTGACGTGGAAGGGGAAAGTTTCGAAAAACTTGTTTACCGGCAACTATCTATACTAATATTATAAAGCTGAAGAGTTTGTTTGTTTGTTTGAACGCTAGGATCTCAGGAACTGCTGGTCCGAATTGAAAGATTATTTTTCTATTGGATAGTCCATTTATCGAGGAAGGTTATAGGCTATAGAACATAACGCTACTATTAATAGAAACGGAGCATGAATCAAGAATGTAACAAAATCGGAAAAAAATATTCCTTTTGAGAGAGAATTCGTACGTTTTCGTGCTTTTTGACATGACACATGACAGCATGTGTCTAAGATTGCGTCATTGAGGTGTTTAATCTGTGTTGAATATAAACCTTTGCTAATCAAATTTGTTTCTAAAGCTGAGTTGGTACGACCAATTTCCGACAGGTGGCGTAGCAATACGAAACGGAGCATGAATCAAGAATGTAACAAAATCGGAAAAAAATATTCCTTTTTGAGAGAATTCGTACGTTTCGTGCTTTGACATGACACATGACAGCATGTGTCTAAGATTGCGTCATTGAGGTGTTTAATCTGTGTTGAATATAAACCTTTGCTAATCAAATTTGTTTCTAAAGCTGAGTTGGTACGACCAATTTCCGACAGGTGGCGTAGCAGGTAGCTGAAGAGGTGTTTTGTTTGAAGGCAACTATCTATACTAATATTATAAAGCTGAACAGTTTGTTTGTTTGTTTGAACGCTAGGATCTCAGGAAGTACTACTGGTCCGAATTGAAAGATTATTTTTCTATTGGATAGTCCATTTATCGAGGAAGGTTATAGGCTATAGAACATAACGCTACTATAATAGAAGCGGAGCATGAATCAAGAATGTAACAAAATCGGAAAAAAAACTTCTTTTTGAGCGAATTCGTACGTTTCGTGCTTTGACATGACACATGACAGCATGTGTCTAAGATTGCGTCATTGAGGTGTTTAATCTATGTTGAATATAAACTTTTGCTGATCAAATTTGTTTGTAAATCTGAGTTGGTACGACGAATTTCCGACAGGTGGCGTAGCAGGTAGCTGAAGAGGTGTTTTGTTTGAAAGCGATATTCTCAGGAATGACTGAACCGATTTCAGTCATTCTTTCACCATTGTCTATGTGCGGGATCGTGATGAGTGTTATATAATGTACCACGGGCGCGAAGAACAGCCGAAGAACAAGCCGAAGACATCTAGTTATATTATATGATTGGTCAATACGAGCGCCCTAAACTAAATGCTCTGTGATTGGTTGACAATTCGACAGCATCATTGATATATTACAGATATCTGGGGATGTACTCACATGGTGTCGTTGAGTTTCCGCTTGATGGTGGAGAGGTCCATGGGGCACTTGATCACCTTCTTGTACTGCGGGAACTGCTTCGTGTTGACGGGGATGAGGAACGGCCAGGCGTGCTCGTGGCACTCCATCTCGCAGAGCAGGTTCCTGACGAACAGAACGTCCAATAGGCATGAGCACTCAATTCAATTCAATTCATTTATTCATACCATAAATTCATAAGAACACTTGGTAACGTAATTTACAAAAAGGCAAAGAATCTGTGTAGATAATATGATAAAATAACAACGTCAAAAAGAATAAAGCAGCTGTAAAGGAGCCTGGGCGTCTACTCTCTTTCTCCGCATCCGCACTTCGCAAACGGCCGTAAACGAAAACGAAATATTGCCTGTAACCTTACTCTATTTCTCTTGCGGATCTGGCTACGGACTTTCAAATCCATAGAGTCTCATCGTGAACGATGTAATTGAATGAAAAACAAAAGGTTCCACAGACTAAGTAGAGAGGTTATTTTCATTGCCATTGCGGTAATTTACGGTTTTTTCTTTAACATCATATTTATGATCCGTTATGCCGTATTTTTTAAATTTAACTATAAAATACGATATCTGATCTATTTGTTTTAAAATTATAGCAATTGGTTCAATGAAACGAGTGCAAATCATATTATTTACGCAATTAGAATCGAGGCACTAGAATAGACCTTATTATGCGGCTAAATATAGGAGTTATACAGCAAGCACTCGTTTGGACTACAACTTGTGACAGTCAAACATATCCGCTTAATACTTAAAACTCATATTGGCATTGACGTTTTGTCGAGGGACAGTAAATCTAGTGTTGCCCTTCGTACAATTTATGTCGTACTTATACGGCTTTTTTACCTCATGTACGATCGAGAAGTCGAAATCGTACGCATATGACCGTTTGAAAGGAATCTTGCGAATTACTTAAATAAATAACAGTATGATTATATTTTTAAATTATTTTTTGGTAAAAAAAACAAGCAGAAAAGTTGAACGAACTTGAAATTCTTCAATGTATTTTCTTTATATATCTAGTTTATCCTGTGGTATTAGCCTCTCAATGTGGCCCACTTCAAATTGGAAATCCTCTCACAATCAATATTTTTTATGTCATTTTAAACCAATCGATTATACTACGTACGTAAGGCGCTGAGAACTTTGTTATATTTTAATTTCTTTCATGTAGCTTGATAAATAATTGTATTATCACTAGCATTATTATTAGTCTTACTAGCATCATTATTACTAGCAGCACCCCGTGGTTTTCCCATGTAGATCTCTTCTCCTTCATATTCCCGTTATAAAAAAAAACTAATTTTAATCTTCCTTAATCATATCGTAACATCTGAACGGTCGAGCTGAAATTTGAAACACATTATTTTAGATTACAATCTGGACTATTACACAGGCTACTCTTCATTCTGAGAAAATAATGGAAACGGCAACTACGCAGGTAAAACCTCAGGGCGCTGCTAGTTTATTATAATAATATACGTATTGGTGTGCTTAATTCCTAGGTTTTATTATAAAGTTTGCCATATTTTTGTGTTTAAACGGTTTAAAAAAGAGCCGCCGTAAAATAATGACAGTTTCTCTGGTATGACGAGGTAAAATAAAAAATTACAGTGAAAACTTCATTTGGGGCGCCTAGATAGATTTTTCGTGGGCTGTGAATTGAATTATAGCGTCACGCTCGGGTAAGATAAGAAATTTTCGGGTGAACTCAGATGCTCCAGCGAGAATCAAAATATAGTGAACAAGTGCGTCAGACGGAGAAAAAGGATATGGTCAACTGCTCGTCGCTGTTATGTCCTTGTGTTTATTACATTATTCATGTTATTTTGTCGCAACATTAACTTCTAGGTACTAATTACTACCATATTAATTGAACCAGTCACGAAATATTTAATTTGCATTTCACAACCATTGCAAAAAAGTTTTGGTTGTAATATTAATTTCTGTTTTATCACAACACGTAAGCACACAATATGACACCTAGGTATTTTCATCGCAGTACTTACACGTACACTATAACACAACATAATTATCGAGCCTATTGCCGAAGACCATCGTCAGCGACAAAATGTAGGGTATTTCACTTTTTTATCGTAACGTTCAGCTAAAACCAACAAACTGATACCCACAGAATTAACAAAAACTGTAAATAATGTGAAAACCATTGAATCATTTCCAATCTGAGGTGGGATGAAAGTTACATAATTATTATTACAAATATATTTTATGCCCGAGCGCAAAGATAAGATACGATAAGAGAGATAAGAAAACTCTTTATTAAAAGCCATAATACAAAAAAAAAAAAAACTAAATATAAAAAAAATTCATTTCGATTGGCGGCCTTATCGCTTAGAGCGATCTCTTCCAGGCAACCGTGCACGGATTAGAAACAAAAGATAGTAACATGGCCCGTTTGATTAATACATTTCATTTATCAACACCATTATGAGTACTCACAACAGAAAATAAATAACAACATACTACATATTTACAACATAAATAAACTTACACATACTAATTGAAACATAATAAAAATACACATTAACCTAATATGTTATGTAATAATATACCACATATACATACGTGAAATAAAAATCATAAATGTACCAATGAATCAATCGATGTACTTAACTGGACCACCAAAATTGGTAATCATTTACCTAATTAACATATTTTATCCATGATATTGGAAGCCCTAGTCTTGAATTCACACTATTGTTCAAGTTTATGGTACGGATTTTGAAAAATAAAGGTGGCAACACTACGATACGAGAAACTATCGAAATCGAAAGTTCTAATTCAAAACATTACATACAAAGATACAAACAAAATAAAACAAAAAAGGCCTTGCAAGTATTCCGTGCAGTTTTCGTTATTTTTCTTAATATAAACATGTGTTTATGCATAAAAATTGCTGTATAAAAGTGATGGAGATGGATTTGGTGAATGGCAAACCGGACCCAGATTTCAGACTTTCCGAGTTATAAATAGGTGGTTCGAGTGCAAGCTTTGTGTGAATGATACATGCATATTTTCATTACAACATGGATGAAGCCATTGGGCTGAGCCACTATTATAATTATGCATTATTTCTAACGTACAAATATTCTATTACATTCAGCACCGGCAGCTTGAGCTGTTACCTACTGATCAACAAACACGGACCACTCTTGCAGTCCGACTGCAAGATGAAATTTCATAGTGCTGTTAACTATCCGAAGCAGATGCAACTGCTTGAGTGGTTTGTGTGTGTACATACATAGTACCTAGTATGTAGTGCACTATGCAGTTATAGCATGAAGCAGTCGATGCTGACTGCTTCAAGATGCCGTGTACGACCAGCCTAAGAGATATATTATGTACCTACAAAATTGAATTAGAGTGTTAAACCTACTTGGTCAAAACCAATACTCAGATACAAAGTTTGTTAGTAACTTGTCATAATGATGATTTAAATTAGAATATTCATTGTTCTTTTACAGACCCACAATCCATTGCAGAAGGCTGTGTGCTGCGGGCTATCCGACTAGAAGTAGTTGAGAGAGAGAGAGAGGGAACACTGAATTTCCTGGCGGCACTACTCTACATGTGTGGGGTTTTCAAAGAATATTCTAGAAGATGTACTTAATAAATTTTAATATACTTTCTAGATAAAATGGTATTTTATTTAATTTCCTAGATAAAATGTTATTTTAAAGTAAACAAAAACCCCTAATACTAATTTCCAAATGGCTGGATGGATTTTTATGATATTTGGATAAGATAACTCTACAAGTTACATATTTGTATACTATTATAGGTTTACAGTTGCAGTAAGTTTTTTCAGAGAAGATTGAAAGCAGCTGGAATTGGCCTGTGTTTTTTAAATCTAAGTGTGAAATTTAAATTATTGTAAAATTAATTCCAGCTATAAAGGCTTAATAATAATAGGTTTACTGTTGACCACCATTTGAGCATTTGACTGATGTTAAACGACGATAGTCTATGGTGGAGCGTGCTAACCCAGAAGAAAACACTTCACTTTTGATTTGTAGATATTTACAAAAGCTTATTTTGAAATAGCTGGAATGATTTTAGTAAAATGGTCATGAAAACTACAATGAAAATTGAAATAAATCATTATATTGCATTATCATATGGGAGGAGGCCTATACCCGAAAGGGGTCCTTAGCGTAAACAAATCTTATATGCATATACTATGTTAAATGTAAAAAAGGAAACAATAAAGGCTTATTATTATTGCATTATCATTGCACACAATGAGGTACATCAAAATTGGCTTACTTTGATAGTTATGACACTAAAGAGAGCTTGGCACATACATTTATAAAATCCCTCTTTTTTCCGGTGGGTTTATCATACTTAAAGTTAGAAGCAGACTCGATTCTGTGATGCAGGCATTTTCCCAGGCATAAACAACCCACTAAATGTTTCCACAGCTAGGACTCGAGGCCTCCTACTTCAAGGGTAGATCCCCTTGCGAGAGAAGGCCATAATCCACCACGCTAGCCCAGTTTGGATTGGTGGATGACACATGACTTCAAATGATTTTAGGTAAATGTCGGTTTCTTCACATTGACCTTCACTATTTTAAGTTAGGGGTATTCAAGGGTGTCGCCAGCTAGCTAAGAGGAAGGCAATGGCTCAATATTATGGAGTTGACGGCATGAAGTGTTACATTTTGGAAGTCTTTGCCTCGATGACAATTGCAACAAGTATTAGTTCTAGTATCAATTTATAAAACTTCACAAGCCCTCGACAGCATAACAACTAAATTAAACTTTTAAACAAAGCAATAATTATTTATTCAAAAATAATATTCAATTAACACATAACTTTCAGGGATTTTTAAAAAACTTTCAACCACTTTATCATTAAAATTATTTAGGTTTTTATTTATTATAGCTCTGTGTACACTTATCATGGCCCATGGACCATAAGGCGATCTTCTGCTATGGTGCTTCTTAGCCATGTTTTTAGTCTTCTAAGGCTGCTAAAGGATTGCTGTACTGTACAGATGGTAAAGCGATCAAAATTTTCAATGTTTTTTCCGTTTCGGGAAAGAAGGAATTTGTTTCTCTTAGGACATCAACCGGCATTACGCAGATGAGACTTCGAGAAGACTATGGTGCGCGTGGTTTTGAACCCATGGTCTCCGGACTCCGGATTAACAGTCGCAGTCTCCCATCTAGACCAGCCGTAACTTTCTAGGTTTTAGGCACAACAAAGTCGTCAAACAATTCCCGGCTAAACATATAATTTCCTACAAATTCTAAGTCGGAAATTTGAATTATGTTAAGATCACTGCGCAGGCGACACCGGCTCTTTCTACGCTCCAAACGGTCTTCACGTACAGCAGCATCAATAAACATAACTTTTACAACCATATTATGTTATATTTTCCCCAAAAATCTAAATCCGCAAATCAAAAAGTAACACTTTTGTTGTCGTTGATTTTGAGGTTAAAACTAAGAAAATTGATCTGTCAAATTAGAATCTTCGTTGCGACTTTCGTGAATTAGAGTAGGCTTAGAACATGTAACGGTCAAAAAATGTTCGGTCGGGCTAAACGACGGAACGAAAAAGAACGGGAGTAAGAATGTCGCGAAAATTAGGTCGAAATTTCGTTTTCGATAGAAAGAGAGTAGACCTCCTGGTCAATGACATACAGCTGTTAAAAGGCTTTGTCGAAGACAAAATATCAAATAATCTCATTTTTAATTTAATGTGCCATCAAAAGGCTACTTAATAACTGAAACATAGGTGAAAGAATTATTTTGTTATCTTAAAAACTTCCCGTGATATCACGATTTTAAAATCACTATTTTGGACTCTCCCAAAAACGCTTCATATGAAAACTACAGAAGCGTGACGTCACAGTGCCGTATTTTTTATGCGTCGCGCATAAAGTTTGTATGGTATCTATATTAAATATTGCGTTTAGGAAACTGGTTTCATAATAAAAGCAACTTTAAATTGAATGGGTTATCCAATGGTAAATAAATTTTCTAATAATTTCGTTTTTTTGAAATGGACTTGCCCCTCCAGTTTTGAATGATCATAAATAACAAAATTAAAATTGGTACTTAATACTTAATATTTCATTCTATTTAAATACTGTCATTATATCAAATGATTTAATATAATTGCAGGACCTGTCGTCACGCCTATTCACATATTTCTTTTCTTAAGTTTTTACAATATTGAAATATAAAACAATATAAAAATCAAAAATCTAAACCTTTTTGGTAGTGATAGGGCTCTTTGCAGAGTCCACCTGAGGAAGTACCACACCTTTGCCAGTTATTCTGCCGCCAAGCCGTAGTGTGCAAACATTAATGTGTTCCGGTTTGAAGGGCAACGTTTCCAGAGAAATTCCTTTTTTTTAAGCTAACATTCAAAATTAGTGAACATTCTCCATTATAAACTTACTTGCAAAACTGCAGCTCTTTCTGAAGCTTCTTAGCGTTAGTCTTGTCCTTCTTCCTCTGCACTAGCGGCTGGTTCTCGTTCTCGTGTTCTTCTGAAACGTGACGTGAAGTTCATATTATTCTGTCTTTTTTTAAGTAAACACTTCTTTTGCCGCACCACAGACAGATGTTCCGTGGGCAGTCTGATTTTTTGTTTCTTGCTGACGTCGAATTACTTATTGTTCAGATATATCTTGAGTCGGCTGACTGATTTTTAGTTTCTTGCTGATGTCGACCGACTTATTATTACGACAAATCTTGTGTCGGCTGACTGATTTTTAGTTTCTTCCTGACGACGAATTGCTTATTGTTCAGATGAATCTTGAGTCGGATGACTGATTTTTAGTTGCTCATTGATGTCTACGAACTTATTATTAGGACAAATCTTGTGTCAGCTGACTGATTTTTACATTTTTGCTGATGTCGACCGACTTATTATCAGGACAAATCTTGTGTCGGCTGACTGATTTTTAGTTTTTTGCTGATGTCGACCGACTCATTATTAGGACAAATCTTGTGTCGGCTGACTGATTTTTAGTTTTTTGCTGATGTCGACCGACTTATTATCAGGACAAATCTTGTGTCAGCTGACTGATTGTTAGTTTCTTGCTGATGTCGACCGACTCATTATTAGGACAAATCTTGTGTCGGCTGACTGATTTTTAGTTTTTTGCTCATGTCGACCGACTTATTATTAGGAGAAATCTTGTGTCGACTGGCTATTAATTACCTTCAATAAGCGTGTTCTCGTCTTCATGTATCGCTCCGTTGCCGCCGACATATTGCAATGCGCGTCTCTTTTCGGGCGGCGGAGCTACGGGTTCTTCTGCTGTAAAGTCTGGGGGCACTGAAACCATAATTTTTTTGGAGTTAAAGCTTCATTAGCGCGCAACAGATACATTTTTCGTGGACTGTGAATTTAATTCTAGCGTCACTCGGGAATGATAATAAATCGTCGGGTAAACTCGAGACCATGGCCATTGACCATATAGAAATATGTCAGATGCCCATGCTCATGACCACGCCCTCCGCTTTCACCCGCGTAGTTTTCAAAGTAAGCTACCAAATTCTGAGTATTGCTCAGCGTTTTCACTTCTATCGCCAGTTCCTATGACTGCCAATTTTTTTGGAACGCTTTTATACGGTCTAGTGACTAGAACCTGTCCTTTTTATAATTATTTTGGAGCATAAGGGAAGAATGACGAGAGTAAATTTTTACGACGCGCGCGCACGACGTCACGAAATGTCAACACCCTGAAGTTAGCTAGTCAACATTTTTGTAAAACATTGTAACCAACTTCAGGTTAATTTTGGCGTTGAAGATATTGTCTACTAGTATCGCTCTGCGGTTTTACTCGCGTAGCTACCGTTGTTTTCTTCCAGACTATAATCTGTGTTCCAAATTTCAGCTCGATCCGTTCAAATGTTACAAATTGATTGAGCAACAAACATCCACACACTGACATTTATAAGATTAGTAGCATTCTATCGTTGAAGTTAGACTTACTTCTTAGCGTGAGCAATAAAGAGAAAAAAGTATTTACTTTACAAACACTTTTTTATGGGTTAAATTACACATTTTTTAAATTACTCTCATAATTTTTCTGTAACGTGTCAGAAGAAGTATCAATTCAACCTTTTAATAGGATATCAACACCAAGGACGCCTCGGTCCATGTTTTTATGCTATTTTATCTTCGCTATTCTTTCCCAAATTCCACCATAATGCGGTGTATCTAAAGATACAAAGCTCCAAACACAAACGATCGTGTATAAAACGTACCCGGATGGTGGTTGATCCCGTTCTCAGGTTCAGGCGGCGCGTCCTCCATTTTGTCCGGGTCTGGCTTCTCGGGCGTGTGGAGAACCGAGGCGGAACAATCCTCAGCAGTCGTCGACGTGGACGCATGGGACGCCGCCGGGCTAACATATAAACATATTTATATTTATATCCTACTCTTTTTCACTAAATATTTAGTAATCTTTAGCTTGGGATATATTTTCGAAAGCAGACTTTATAATACTCATACTGACTTAATGTATGTTAATTAATATTCATGTAAATCATGGTACCATTAAAAGTAAAAATAGTAGATTTAATAACATACATCAACGTAAGAATAGCTAACTCTTTCTTATCTGACTGGCTGACTGTACACGACTTATAGCATTTGTGTATGTAGTAGCGTGTTCAGTGTCTAATGACACTCGAGCAGCGTTTTTATTAGCTAACATCGATTAAACTGTGAGAGAACGTTTTATTTCTCAGACCTGTACAAAGTATAAAATAGAAGCAAACTTCTTGTTATTTTCATGTTGACCTTTTAAATTTGTTAAGATCGCAAAATTTAGTAATTTGTTCACACAAAAATTGTACTATTTGTACATGATTATTATGACTTATATTTTTGACGTGACAATGTCTAATAAATCAATAAACACCGGCTGTATGTACGAAAAAGTGTCCCATTATGTCCCGTTACGCTCATTAAACGCTTGCGCCGCATCTATCAATGTTTTGTTATGACGTTGTCACGTTAAAATATCGTTCGTAAGCCAACCAACTTTAACTCAAAAGCCAGATTTGGACATTTTCTTCGACAAATTGGGCAATTTCAGGGCCGAAGTCCTTGCCTATATTAGCTCAAACATGTAATGTATTGGTTTTTACTGTAAGTTCCATGTTTAAATTGTAAATAAATAAATAGACATTACAAAAAATATAACTCAACAAACTATATCTAAATTGAACCCATAATTATAATAATTGCGTAGTCAACTAGCTCACCTGGGCACCATGCTCTGGTCCAAGTCCATGCTGTTGTCCTTGTGCTTGCTGTCTCGCTTCTTCGTGTTTCGCGGCTTCTTCGGGGGCGCGCGAGAGATGCACTGATTGCAGTACCATTTTCCACGCGGGTTCTGCCAACAAAAATAATTACTTAAATTTTTGAAGTGAACACCTCTTTTCGCGCACCACACATCGATTTTTTTCGTTCGCTATTAATGAGGATGATAGCCACGTTCGGAAGTAAAGGGCTCGATTAGGTAAACTCGGGACCGCCGACTGTATCCAAGCGAGAAAGATCAAGTCAGCTGCTGCTTTCACTATCGTGTCGCTGTGCTTACTAAATTCAATTTACAATAATACTAGTAATAATTTTTACTTATTATTTTTAAATTTATTCACTACTTATTTCTTATTTTAGTTATCACTTCAGCCGTGCGCTCTTAAAAACACATACAATTTTTTAGTGTATAGTGACGAGACAAGCAGGACATGTGCTTGAAACAACACGCCTGCCCATAACAGCACAGTGTAACGCAGATATTGGAACATGAAGAAGCCAACGAAAGAAACGAAACGAAAAAAAAACACACACGTAAATAAAATAAATATTTTCTAAAGCCTATCATACACGTAGCTATAATGCTTTCTAATGCCCGTCACACAGGTAGCTATAATACTTTCTAAAACCTGTCACACACGTATCTAAAATACCGTCTAAAGCCCATCACACACGTAGCTAAAATACCGTCTAAAACCCATCACACACGTAGCTAAAATACTTTCTAAAGCCCTTTACACACGTAGCTAAAATACTTTCTAAAGCCCGTTACACATGTAGCTAAGCTAAACATTTCCTAAAGCCCGTCACACACGTAGCTGAAACACTTCATAAAGCTCGTCACACACGTAACTATAATAGATGTTTCCCCCCTAAGTTTTGAATACATTTCAAGCAGCGCAGCGTCCAGTTCCCGCGTACCTTCCCCAGCGGCGGGTAGTGGCAGTCCTGGTGGTACGCGCGCACGCACAGCGCGCACGGGATGGTGCGCCCCGCGCCGCTCGCGCCCCCGCACACGATGCACACGCGCTCACCACGCGCCTTGTTCACGCACTCCCAACAATACCTGATAACAAATACCAATTTGAAACGACTGTCGCATAACATTAAGAATCATAATTGCATAGCATAGTCCTTTATTTCATAAATACCAAACATGTACATTATTGAAGTGAAAACTTCTTTTCGCGCACCACACACAGATTTTTCGTGGGCTGTGAATTGACATCAAGCGCCACGCTCGTAAATGAACGACATCTTTGAGTGAACTCGGGACTCGGGGGGTTAGAACGATGGCTACCTAGTCTAGATGACCATGCTTAGAAGACTTATTTAAACGACAATACTTTAAAGATTTTTTATGTTATAAGTTTGACGTCTCTCTCTCTCTCTCTCTGTGTGTGTGTGTCTGTAGCATTGTAGCTCCTGAACTGATTTAAATTTTTTAGTTGAATGGTGAATAACGTAATACTCGTAGTATATTATGGTAAAATCGTGTTATGTTCCTGATTACCGCTGAGAAGGCGCTCTTGAGGCCCGAGCCGAAGGCGAGGGTCTTAATACAGCCGCGGACGTTAATCATCAATACACACGTGTATCATACGACGTTTATCGACACACTTGTGAATACAATAATAAAAAAAAAAAAAAATGAAAACGAGTTGTTAAAAGTGTTTCGTTATGGCGGGAAAAAGTAATCAGTTGTAAATTTTTTTCTTTCATTAATTTATAAAACCCACCAGTCTCCTTCCGGTATCTTATCCATCCTCGGCTTGAAGCAGTAAGTGTGGTATCCCTTGTCGCAACCGTCACACAACAGAAGTTGATCTTCATTGTCGCCACTCAGGCAGAACTGACAGTTCTGCAACAAAATAATAACTAATGTATACCTGTAATTACAAAAAAAATATGTGAAGAACATAATTGATTCTTTCGGCATTTAAACGTACACTGAAAACAAAATGAAAACATTATACAAGACTATGTTACCTAATTACATAGTGCAAGACCACGAGCTATGTTGTTAGATGGTGGTTGGTGGCTGTATTGATAGACCGTGGGTTTTATCACTAGACCGCGCGCTATATCGCAAGACCGCGCGCTATATCGGTAGACCGTGCGCTATATCGCTAGAACAAGCGCTATATCGCTAGACCACGCGTTATATCGCTAAACCACGCGCTATATCGCTAAACCACGCGCTATATCCCTAGATCGTGTACTATATCGCCGAATCGCTAAGCCACAGTAACTCACCGCTTTCATGATGCTCTTGTCCCACGCGACATGAGCCTCTAGAGCTTGCAGCGACATGGCGAGCTGCGCCGACGTGTTGCACCGCGACACGGCCTCGCGCCACGTCGCTAGACCGCGGGCTATGCCTTTTGTGTCCGCTGAAAAGAAAACATAGCGTTCATTTACTACAAACACATAACACACATATACATAAACAGCCCACTAAAATGTTCCCACTGCTGGGACTCGGGGCCTTCCCTCGCAAGGATCGAGACAATTTACTACTACTACATTTATTTATGTTTTTTTTTTTATTGGTTTACACTTGACTGCAATCTCGCCAAATGTTAAACGACGAAGCGGTCTACGATGGATCTTGTTTACCTAGAAGAAACCGATTCACTCTCGATTTGAAGACACAAAGATTGCAACCATCGGGAAAAACCCAGGCAACGTATTCCATAGTCTTGACGTTCCATCACAAAAGTAGAGTCAAATCTCTTTGTTTGTGTCTTTGGAACATCAACCATGAAACGATGACGCTTTTTCGAGCTACGAGCATTCCGATAGAAAAAAGGGCAAAGTTGTATTAGATAATTTACTACCAACAACCTAATAATATATGTAATTTACAACCAAGGGATATTGTATCAAAGGTGCGAAAGTACTTCAAATCTGAACAATTGCTTTTGTTATACCAAGCACAGATTCGCTCTTGTATGGAGTACTGTTCGCACCTTTGGGATGGATGGGCTAAGTATCAGCTTGAAGCTCTGGAATCGATCGAGAGGCGAAGACATTCTAGTGCGAAAAAGACTTCAAAGTCTTGAACATCGCCGCAAAATTGCTAGATTATCAGTTCTTATCGGATACACTTCGGAGAGTGTGCACCTGATCTGCATGATCTTATACCACCTTGCCCTTTTTTCAATCATACTTCTCGTAACTCGAAGAAGCGGCACCGTTTCATGGTGGATATTCCAAAGACACGGACAAAGAGGTTTGACTCTACGTTTGTGATAAGAACGCTGTGGAATGAGTTGGCTGAGTGGGTTTTTCCCGATAGTTATAATCTTGGTGTCTTCAAATCGAGAGTGAATCGGTTTCTTCTAGGTAAACACGCTCCATCGTAGACCGCATCGTCGCTTAACATCAGGCGAGATGTCGGTCAAGTGTAAACCTATTAAAGTAAAAAATAATGACTATAGAAGCTCCCTCCTCCGGTTTTACCCATCTAGTTCGAGCTCTCACAATTTTCACGCGATAAAAGATAGCCTTAGCCTATGTGCTATTCTAGACTACAATTTGATTGTGTTCCAAGTTTCAACACAATTCGATAAGCCGTTCCGATGTGGTTGACAGACAAATATTTCCACTGTGTCTGGGTGTTTGTATGTATAATAAGTTTGTATTTATATAAGTATTATATCAGAGATATGCCAGAGAAATTACAGGGCTTAGAGATATAAGATCTTAGATCTCTGGGTGACGAGCGCAGTGCAGTGCTAGGTAATGATTTGGACTCTTCATGTTCCAATAGCTGCGTGTCACTGTGCTGTTATGTGTCAGGCATGTTGCTTACCATCAGGCACATGTCCTGATCGTCTCGTCACTCTTTATATAAAAAAAAAAATTAAAAAATCAGCTATCTGGCTTCCATAGTAGAAGCTTTGCTTAGTTTGAGGTCAGATGGTATTGTGTGTGAATTGTCCACCAATATTTATTTTATTTATTTAGTTATATCCAAACTTTGATAACAACCTACTTCCTATTAATAGGATAAATGCGAAGGTTTGATGTTTATTGCTCGATCACATCGAAATGGCTAAACTTATCGGAATTGAAATCTGGAACACAGATTATAGCCTGAAATATCACATAGGCTTCTTTTTATCCCGGGAAAATAACGGGAACGGAACGCAAGGTGCTAGTGGTAACAATAAAGGTATTCAGTGCCTCTCTTTTTTTTTAAGTCCATTAAAATAAAAATGGGACTTATAGAAATAGCCGACAGGAGCGTAAACTTATAACTCAGAATTTGATAGCTCACTTTAGAAACCAGGCCATGAGCATGGCTATCTAGAAATGCGTCAGCCAATGGGAAATACTAACGAATTTCTAGATGGCAAATGACCATGGTACCGAGTTTACCCGAAGATTTGTTCCTTCTGGACCACAATGTTGAATTTGCAAAATGTTGAATTCTTATGATGTTGAATTCCCAAAATGTTGATTCCTAAAATGTTGAAGTTTTATCATTCCCGAGCGTGACGCTAAACTTCAATTCACAGTTCTCGAAAAAAATCTGCCTGTGGCACGCCAACAGAATTTTCATTTCAATAAAATACTTACGTTTCCCATCACCCGCGCTGTCGGAATTTGGCGAAGGAGAGGCGGTGGACCCGTGCTCAGCTTGTAAAGCCGCTCCGATATTAGCTTCCGCAGTGCTGGGGACAAACATATCCGGTTATTATAGATCAGATAATAATTAACACTACATAAGAAAGGTTTTAAGTTACTTCTTATGGCTACAAAGTACACACGAACAAAGTGAGTTCGCCTTAACAGAGACAATAAGAAAAGTGTTTCTGGACACAATCTTACACTTAATATTATTTATCAAACTAAGTCATAAGAAAATTACTCATTAGCCTTGACTTTCCAATTAGGCTAGACTGTAATAAAAATATATTAGTCACCAAGTTGGTTGGTGAATAATTATTCATAAAAAAAAACTTCTTAAGGCGCGTTTGCGAAAAATGAAGAAAATAAAATGCAGGGCACACCGCGCGTGGCGTAAAGTTACGTCACGAAAAACCAACATCCTGAAGTGGAGTTGAGCTAGTCAACGTTTTATAACTAACTTCAGGTTAATACTTCTTGCGTTGAAGATACTACTAGAACAATATTATCTATTAGTTGGACACTTTCCGAAATGTATTCGTTAAAAAATCGATGATAATTTTGCGACGATGTCCAAGACGTGCACGATAAAACTCAAGAAGTGCACGCAAGATTCGAACTATCTTACGATTCGATGTCAGCACTATCGGACGGACCCTTACGGTAATATCTAAAACAAATTGTCCTCTCTTCAAACTTACTTATGCCAAATTCTATTAGTAGTAAACTATTTTCGTACAAAAAATTAAACCGACTTCAAACCCACAAATAAGCACTCAAAAGCGAAAAATTTACAAAATCATTATTATAAGCGCTACTCACTCATCGATATGAAGTCGGTGCCAGTCAGGTCAAAAAGTTAATTGATTGATACTATGTACAATCTATCTACTATCTGTTAGATTTGGCTGGCACCGAATTCAAATAGATGAGTGAGTAGCGCTTATAATAATGATTTTAATTTATTTTTAGTTTTGAAGTCGGTTTAATTTTTTGTACGAAAATAGTTTATTTTGCCCTTTTTAGTGCAAAACAAGTTTTTAATAATGCATTTACACAATTTCGTAGTGACAGGTTCGAGTTTCATAGCAGTAGTGAAATATACAACTACGTCATCCAGAAAATTGTACGCAAATTTTAGTTTATGGTTCATATATCAAAAACCACCAGACCAATTTCGATAAGATTTATATGGGACCATTCGGGAAACAAACCCATCCGAACACAAAAATAAATTTTAGAATCGGTGCGGTCTAGCGGTTAGAATCTCGAAAAATCAGGTAACATACATTAGAAAAACATTGTGGTCGAATTGATAACCTCCTCCTTTTTGGAAGTCGGTTAAAAAAACATACAAAGTAATTAAGAGCCTTTTTGAATTCGGTTAAAAATAATATGGTAGTATGTTTTTTGTATATGTGTATATAGGTATAATGTGATGAAATGGAAGCAAATGATACTTTAATTCTGTTTTAAGATTTTTTGACACGTAGAGATTTCGTGAGATTCGACAAAAAGAAATACCTGGGGTATTTGTTTGTGATTCATGCACCATCGACTTTGTTTTTTGTGTTTTGACTGTAATACGCAACAAAAATTACTAAAAATTAATTATGTATTCCGTTACTAATATTATAAAAAAATATGGTACATGGTATTCCGGAAAATTTTAGGGCCAGCAAGAAAAGAAGATGGTAGCTGGAGGGTGAGGAAGAATGCCGAAATTGAAAACCTAGTGGCTGAACCTAACGTCTTCGTTGAAACCAAATCTTTTAGACTTCGCTGGCTCAGCCACGTAGAGAGAATGGGAGAGGATCAGCGAGCAACACGGAAGGGAGTAGGCATACACAGCGTTTCCCCTTTGTCAAAGTACAAGTCCGCGTGGACCATGGAGTTTGATAATATACTGTGGCGTGAGGGCGGGGCTAGATTTGTGAATGGTGCTTTATTATTTATGTGTTAGTGATTTGACTGTGTCAGTATGATCGGCAATGAATCGGTACAGTTATGTTTTGTATGTAATAGTGCGGCTTTGCGCTAGTGTGCAACTTTCCCCTCCCGCAAGAAATGACAGAAAGATTTGAACAATATTTTTTAGCTAAGGCTACTTCCTTCCGTGCTTGCGCGGAAGATCGAGTTGCTCGATCTTCCGTGCTTGCGCGGAAGATCGAGTTGCTCGATGGAGAGGATCAAGCTGCTAAGCGCGCCTATTTAGGTGTTTCAAATGGTCGACGACCGGTGGGACGTCCCAGATTCCGATGGAAAGACCAAGTGGAACGAGACATACGTGAGCTTCAAGCCTCTGTATCATGGCAGGAAAAGGCTCAAGACAGAGATGAGTGGCGTCTTGTGGTGTCAGCGGCCAGGACCCACATTGGGTCGTTGAGCCAAGTTAGTTAGTTATGGTACACGAGTTTTTTCTTTTAATTCACAAACAAAAATTGACGAGGATACCGTGCTTAGAAGTTGCGAATGACGTCACTTTATGGTACGATTTTTACGACAAGGTGATATACTCGTATCTTTCGTCAGTTTTTAATAATTTGACAAAACAAAAAAAATACATGTCCCATAATTTTCGATAATTTAGCTGACAGACTTATTGGAATGTTATTTTTTTTTACACAGTTATCAATTACTAATTTGACTTTAGACTTTTGAATAAAAGCTTTTTTTTGTATTAGTATTTTTGATTATTTTAGATTTGATGAGCATTCCTTACGTAATCAATAAGAGTAGTTAAATTCCAAACAAAGTCATCTCCTTGAAAACTAAAAAAGGCGTACAAAATGTCGAAGATTTGCGAACATTTATGCATATTTTGTAGTATTTAGCGTTCTAACTTTTTATTTAAAGTAACAATTTTTAACCCTTTTATTAATTTCGATACCAAATTATAAAATTTAAGGCATTGATTGAGATGGCCATGTTAGAAATTTACCGACCCATATACGTAAATAGGGACAGCATGAGAGTGACAATCTTACCTCTCTGTCTATCGCACACAGTTAGAATGAGATGGAATGAAAGCACACGCGTTAGTAATCAATGTTTCACTTTACCTAGCGTACCTTTGTACCAAAGGCGGTTTTAGATATCTCCTCTCTATGTGAGCCTCGACGGAGGCTAGCTTGTGTCTCGCTCTGGCAACTATCTCCGTCCCTGTCGCGTCATCGGGTAAGGGAAGCCGGGAAGGGCGCCATCCCTTGACTTGCATCGAACCAGCCGCTACTCTTTCTTCTAGTTGCTCGACCTGAGAAAGAATTTTCGGGATACATTTCACGGACTGTGTCAAATTTGTATGTTCATGTTCTTTTCGGATTTTTTTGATACGAAAATTAAACTTTTGTTACAATTTTATTATTTACTGTGAATTTTAAATGCATTTTGTGAATTCCTTAAAAACTGTTAACGGTTAAACGCTCTACATACGAGAGAGACGATTTTCTTAGCATTCCATGGATTCACCGTGCGGATGCCGGGTCCATCGTGTGGCAGAGAGAGAAAACCCGAGTAGACCCCGACACTTGTGACTCGGGCGTACTCGTAGGTTTAAGGGGCCCCTTCCTGACGTACATCAACACTCACCTTCACTACTCGTCTTTCTCTCCCTGCCCAGCCAAATCTGATATGAGCCTACTAGTGCAGCTTTAGATACTCGTTCTAGTATAGAACTTTAACGCAGCCGCGCATTAGGGTTGAAGCTGGTCAATTTTTACATCAAACTTTGACTCGTATTATCTCACGATCTAACGTGCTGAGGCGAAAGAGACCTTCGGAGATGAAGTCCACATCAGTGTTGGAATTACCTATTCAAATATTGTTGAACCTTTCCACCACACGTTGTATACTGTATCTATTCTAATTCTTAAGTTGATCAATTCCCGCTATTTATTTACTATTTGTGCTCTTAAAGGTATTATTGTGAATTATATAAACTACCATTGGTGTGTATTTATGTGTTGATTCACTCTTGATTTGAAGACTCCAAGATTGGAAACATTGGGAAAACCCCACTCAGGCAACGCATTCCACAGCCTAAACGTTCTTATGACAAATGTAGATTCAAAACACTTTTCTCACTCTTATTAGTCACTGTTTTGGGTGTGTCTGTCTCATTGTATGTGTGTGTTATGATCGTCACTCACCATATGCAACAGCTGTAGATCGATCCGCTTGGCTGCGCTTGCGCAGTGCACAGAATCAGAGTCGGGGCGCGGGTACCCCCCTTGCTGAGCGATCACTCGGTCCAAATGCGATAGCGATAGAGAAGTGCTGTTCACGTCACCCTTCTCTATGTGGAGCTGGAAACAATAGAGAATATCGCATGTTAGCTTAAGTTACGGCTGATCTAGTAAGTTACGGCTGGTCTAGTAAGTTACGGCTGGTTTGTCAGTTATGGCTGGACTTGTGATGGTCTCGGAAGTCGCGGTGGTCTAGTAAGTTATGGTTGGTGTCGGAAGTTACGGCTGGTCTCGGAAATCGCGGCTGGTCTAGTAAGTTGTGGTTGGTCTCGAAAGTCGCGCTGGTCTGGTAAGTTATGGTTGGTCTCGGAAGTTACGGCTGGTCTCAGAAATCGCGGCTGGTCTAGTAAGTTATATCTGGTCTTGGGAAGTTACGGCTGGTCTTGTAAGTTATGGGATGGTCTCGAAAGTCGCGGTGGTCTAGTAACTTATGGTTGGTCTTGGAAGTTACAGCTGGTATAGTAAGTTATGGCTGGTATTGGAAGTAACGGCTGGTCTAGTAGATAAAAAAAAAGATAGTAGATAGAACTGCTGATCCCAAGCCCCGGGATCAAACCCTACGCGCACAACTGTATTTTCGAAGGCATGAGCGTAACTTACAATGGTGAAGGATAATATCGTGCGGAAACTGACATTCAATTAGAATCTTTCGAGTCCATGAGTCATCCACCAACCCACACTGGGCCAGCGTGGCAGATTATACCCTTAACTCATTACAAGATCTGTTTAAAACTCACCTTATTCTGTACTGTGGGTAGTTGCGCGACAAAGGCAGTATGTAGTTCTCTCTCCCTCACTCCGCGCGGGTGTAAAGCGTCCATCACTTCTTTCACTTGCTCGGAGTCTGTGATGCGCCACCACCCGTGTCTGTGGAAAAAAACATAAAATTTTAAAATTGTTATTCTTTGTCTATGGGACAAAGTTCCTTACGTCCGACTTTGAGGAGTCAAAAATCTTTGGTAGGATTGCCTTGGATAATTGCAAAAAATTCAAAGATTTAAATGTTAAAGTCAAGATCATAAGGTCAAAGTCAAATTTCTAAGTCTGAAACAAGTGAAAATCCGAATCCAAAATAAAGTCTGAAATCAAAAAGTACAGAATAAATACCAAAACTAACCACAGCTCATTCGTAACGTAAGTGTTCTCCAGTTTGGCCGTTAGCCCGTTCGCTTTCTGAACTGCCGCATCCAGTTTGAGAGAATTTGCTTGAAGGGCCAAAGTCTAAATACAAAGTCAAAACTGAAGGTGAAAATCAAGTCAAAGTCAAACATAAGTCTAAGTCAAATGGCAAAGTCAAATGTCAAAGTCAAATGTCAAAGTCAAATGTCAAAGTCAAATGTCAAAGTCAAATGTCAAAGTCAAATGTAAAAGTCAAATGTCAAAGTCAAATGTCAAATATTAAATGTCAAAGTTAATTGTCAAAGTCAAAAGTCAAAATTGTAAATACGGATTAAAAATTACAACGAACCTCAGTTCTTTGGTAACGTAGGTATTGTCCAGCTTCGGCGGCAGTCCGTTCGCCTTGCACTTCTGCAGCTGGTCCGCCTCGTCCGCGGACATCTGTATCGGCGGCGGACTGTCGCACGTCACGTACGTCGACAGCGCGTTGAAGTTCAGCAGGCCGAGCGAGGTGAGGCTGTTGGCCTTCGCCTTCTGCGCGGCCGCGTCTAGCTTGAGCGAGTCCGCCTGGAGCTCTTTCTCGAGATCGTTGTCCTGGAAAAGAGTAAAATAAAGTGTATTTGAAGTGATGACTTCTTATGCGACGCCGCTTCGTGACATAACGCGTTACGGTAAAGGGCGAATTCAGGGTGGGTCATGGGAGCCATGACCGCCTCTAGGATGGGACCAGAATCCAGAACCTAGATGGACCACTAATTGAAACCCACGCATGCACATATCGCACGGGCTTGTGACTTCACTACGATTGTGACGCCCTTGATTGCGGCGCCAGTCTCGTCTGGCTTCCCTTTCTCTCACGCATACGGCAGCAGTAGGCAGACTCTTGCTTTCCCACTCTAACCCACAGCGTATTTCGAAACGACCTTTCCCCTCTCATATGCGTTTTTTTTTAACTTTTATAGGTTTACACTTGACCGCCATCTCGCCTGATGTTAAACGATGATGCGGTCTACGATGGAGCGTGTTTACCTAGAAGAAACCGATTCACTCTCGATTTGAAAACACAAAGATTGTAACTATCGGGAAAACCCCTCTCAGGCAACGTATTCCACAGCCTAGACGTTCTTATTACGAAAGTAGAGTCAAATTTCTTCGTTCGTGTCTTTGGAACATCAACCATGAAACGATGTCGCTTTTTCGAGCTACGAGCATTCCGATAGAAAAAAAAAACGTTGTACGAGTATATGCGTCTATGTGGATATTGGTTATTGGTTAATGTGGTGTTGTTTAAGAATAGGGAATTAAAATCCACCTATTTTTCGGAGTTCCATTGATACTGGAAGAGATCGCTTTTAGTGATAAGGCCGCCCACTGTCGCACTAATTTACTATTTTCGGAACGAAGTTCCTTATCGCGCGTTGTGAAAGGGGGCTAGACGGAAAAAATTCTTACGAAAAGTTGTCACGACACTTTTTGCTATTGTAAGCTGTTTCGGTAGCTCTTAAAGGGTGAGGATTGCAAGAGAAAAGTGTTTTGGATTTGACTAATGTTTAATAATATTAATAGAATGTTAATTGTTTTCGAATGCACCCGGTCGCGGCGGTTCCGTAAAGTGCATTAAAAATGTTTGCGTTTCATGCGCCGACAATGCTGACAACGCATGGCGCGCGTTGGTAAATTGTGTGTTTGGTGTTACACCGAACATCTTGCCGGGGGCAAACGAAAACATTACAAAGTTTAAAGTTATAACTAATAATATGTTTGAGCAAGAGCATGAACGCATAAAAATAATAATTAGTTAAAAGATAATTTTCTAAAGGTCGGTGAGGTTCCGTGATCGGAGGTACTACACTTGACACTATTGTTTTGTTTAAAATCGCACACTTGCACTTTTTCACTAATAGCACTGTAAACGTCACTGGCGCGTGCGGCGGGCTGCGGCAGGGGTGGGGGCGGCGGCGGCGCGACCTCGCGCCGACCGCCCGCGGCCCCGGCGGCGGCGCGGGCCTCGCGCCTGCCGCCCGCGGGACCGTCGGCGTCACTCTCTGCACTCGCACTCGAATTACCAGCTGCTCTTCTTACTTGACAGTTACGCTTCGCTCTCCGATATACGAATGTTGTTATGATAAGTAATACCAAACCCCATAGACAGTATATAGCGGAATATTGATGGATATCGTGTATCGAAAAATCATCCGAGATAGGCTGACTCTCTTTCATCACCTTTATTCGCTCACCGATGTTTTTTAGCTCTTCGTCATTGTTTAACGTTATGTTTTCTTCCAGAGCCTTGAAAGAAATATTCATTATATTGTTTATGGGGTCAATTTTTGGTGCTTGTATATCAAATGTTGGGTCCACGTTACTCTCCATCACCTGATGAGAATGTACAGTAAAGTTATCCGATTTTAAAATGCAGTTTTCTTCCAAGCTAATTATATTCGTTTCAGTTAAAGTATGTGAGGTAATCTGATCCTTACACATAATACGTAGTTGGCATGGATTGCAACAAAAATAGAAATATTGGTAAAATTTTGATAAGCTAATCCATTTACTCTGGCAAGTATCTATGTTGGTTTTACATTGATTTTTTTCATTCTTTACGCATAAATCTCCATCGCCTGACATTTTGAATATAGGCACTTTTAGGTAGCACATATATGTCGTTGTGTCACATGATATGCATTGTTGCAAGTCCTTGCTTGAAATAGGAATATATGCATCCTTTTGTAAGTTTATTGCCAGATGGCTTTCTATCGGATTTATCCATATCATGTTTTCGCCGGCACGGCGCGGAATAGGTATTATGTTGAATAGATCGTAACTGTCTCTAGTTATTAGTGGGATACGAATCTCAAATATCATGTAATCGTCAGTTATTCGTGCCTTGATTTTCAAGAGATGGTATATACTTTCTAAGCCTTTCTGAATGTTTTCTATGGGGAGAGTCAAGTCGCCTACTAAGTGTCTAGATATAGTATTCAGTTCGAGTTGCAGTTGTTGGGGGTCTATAATGTGTATGTTCATTTTTCCATCATAAACATTGGTGATGGTATCTAGTAGAGCTTCTTGAATGTTTCTCAGGTGAGTAAGTAAGTTGTTGGCCGCCATAGCTACCATCATGAATTGAGATATACTTTCCGCAGTTGATAATTCCTTTGTCATAGTGTTTGTAGTCTTCTCTAGGGATAATAAATGTTGATGTATCATTTTGTGCTGTTTCTGGATGGCGTTCTCGGTTCTTTTTAATACATTATACTCAGATTCTACTATTGAAGTCTGGTTGTTCCATAAATTTACAAGATGTTTCTCGTTGTTTTTAATTAAGTTAATGTCCTTTTGATATTGCTCTGCAAACCGGTCATCTAACACGCCAAACAATGAATTCGCAAGGTATCCGATTCCGTTTATTAGACCACGTCGTTTACGTGTCCTTTGTTTTAATTGATGTTTTAGTAAAATTGTATTATAGTGTTGGAGTTCATTGTACGACTGTCTTAATTGTAACATTATAACATTACAGTGCGCTAGGTTTTAACTTCATTGCAAACACTTTCGAGCTGCTCGTTGTATTTTATGTATGCGGATGTTCCTTCCCAGTATGGCTTCATGTTATAGTATGCAACCAGTTTCCATTCATCTCTGATTATCTGTATTTTCCCAATCTATCAAAATATAATCCTTGTGTTTTGTTTAATGAAGTTACATCAATGCAGTTTCCAGTTGTCAAAATCATTATAAAAAATAGTAACATGATCCAGAATGTTGTTAAATAGCTTCTCTTTCTTATATCACTCGTTTTATCGGCCTTGTCATGTTTATCGTTTCCAGGTTGCGTCTCGTTTTCTTGTCTCGATTTCTCTAGAGGTAAGACAGACAATTTTACTACCGGCCTTTTCAGCATTCCATTCTTCGTTTTTAAAGTCACTACTCTAACGTATCCATCGTGTCCCGGATGGACTTCCACAACTCTGCCCAACGCCCACTTTCCTGGTGGTAAATTCTCCTCCTGGATGACTACTACGTCTCCTCTCGAAATAAACAGTTAACACATAATGCAAGTCGATTAATTGTATGATAGCGCTTTTCCACTGGCATTTGCAAAAATAATTTACAATTATAAATTCCGTGCGCATTGTTACATAGAGGACATTTGATACCGGAAACATGATGCAATTTTGCAACTGTGGGGTTTGCATTTGCATAACTTCGGTTAATTTCATGATTTGGTTATTAAATTTGTTGTGGTTATTGAAATTTGGAAAAGATTTTCTCGGCGTGGGCGTTGGTTGTTGTGAATGGGCTTTCTGTGCCGTAGACTCTTGTTTGCGTCGGGATGACTCTAGCGTAGTGAATTTACTTTCCATAAAGTCTAAAACTCCTGCAAAACCGGTATTTCTCTTGAATTTTTAAGAGACTCAATATAGTTTTGTGTGTCTCTGAATCCAGTTTTGGGATAAAACATAAACTAGCATGGGATCCCAAGTGCTAATATCTATTCCTAGATTCCTAATCGCATGTAGACATTCCGTAGTTGTGTCATACATTTTTTAATTAGGCCTAATGACTGTTGCTGTATGTTAGGTAGCCTGAATAAAATGTTCATGTGAGAAGTAAATATCATTTTTTATTGTTATATCTGTTGTTTAAAATGCTCCAACATACTGAATAATTATCAGAGCTTATTTGCAAATGTTGGATGAGGCGCTCGGCTTCTCCCTTAACTTTGCTCTTCAGAAACTGCATCTTCTGTGCATTGGATAGAGCTGTGTTGTTATGAATAGCCTCAATGAACAAGTCTTTAAAAGACACCCATGAGTTATAATTTCCATAGAAGATTGGAATGTCAAGTTTTGGAGTTGATTTGTCCCTGTGTGCGACCGACCATAGTTTTTGTTAATCTGTTTCTTTAAGTTATTATATGTGTTTTCCTCACGGTTAAATACTGCCTCATACATGATATCTCTTTCGTATGCTTCACTTTCAATCTCCCAATGCAACGAATCGATAACTGACCAACGATATTCAAGTGATTTGAGAGCATCGTCGAATTCCCACTTTTCTATCAATAATTCCACATCGATGTTGTTCACAGTCCGTGCAAAAGCTCTCATATTCACTTGTTGCTTGCGGTACATCTCATCAAGTTTGCTAGGCGAGCCTGCGTCCTGTTTCTTTGGCGAGAAAAAGGCAACATTTCTATCGGTCTTATTAGACGGTGGCAGCAATGGCGGCTGCTCGTCATCTTCCTCGCCACCGATTCAGGCTTGTTCTGACTGGATGTTCCCGCAAAGTCCATAGAAGCAGAATCTTTTGTTAATTTGTTATAGCCATCATTTAATAAGGTGGAAAGTTCTAAGAAAATATCACGCGTTTTCGCATAACATTGTGTTGAAAAATATGTATGTGTCCTACTTTCGGAAGTACATAATATTTTATCAATTGACTCAAACTCTGCCCATAGGTTAGTTAATGTTTCGGAACGTGTTTTAAAATATTCCAATCTTGACTTTCTCTCAGCACCATCTTTTTTAAAGTTAGTAAATAGTGTTATAATCTTTTGTTTAATCTCCAGCTGCATCTCGTAATGTTGTCCACCTTCCATGTTGACTTGATAATTTAGTAAGGAAAGATCTTACTTGAAGTCGTTGAAATTGTTAGATGTTGCGTCAAATCTTGAAACCTCTCCTTATGACACTGTAATCCACACTCTTTCACTAATGTTAATGTTCAAATGTTAATGTTAAAGTTCGTTTTGCCTCACAGTTCACAGTACACACACGAATCGCGAGACCCTTTACGAAGGACGAAATGTTTCGCGTTTGCTCGAAGGACCAATGTTTCGGTAGCTCTTAAAGGGTGAGGATTGCAAGAGAAAAGTGTTTTGGATTTGACTAATGTTTAATAATATTAATAGAATGTTAATTGTTTTCGAATGCACCCGGTCGCGGCGGTTCCGTAAAGTGCATTAAAAATGTTTGCGTTTCATGCGCCGACAATGCTGACAACGCATGGCGCGCGTTGGTAAATTGTGTGTTTGGTGTTACACCGAACAAAGCTGTGCGGCGTCGCATGTTTTTCTCTGTCTGTCTCTCTCTCTCTTATAGATCTTTACAAAAAACCTGTATACACTCAACAAAAATAATCGTCGCGACACCACACTGTTCAATGCGAAATAGAAATGAAAATATCGCAATTTCGCATTGAACAGTGTGGTGTCGCGACGATTATTTTTGTTGAGTGTATACAGGTTTTTTGTAAATAATAAAAAATAATAATAATAATTCATTCACTAATTAATCGAAAGGAACTTCGTTCCATCCGGGTGTCCCTTGACACCTCTCAAGTTTTTTTTTGTTTTTTTTTTTTGCTATGTATCCTTTTTTTGGTGTGTCAATAAAGAGAATCTATCTATACTGGTTGTTCTGAGTATGGGACCAAAGAGTTTGCATACATATACTTCGTATAGAGTGGGAACAGACGCTTTACAGCGAAAGCACGGGTCTGATCGCTCTTTCCTTGTTGCTCTTGTGGAAGTGTCTCTCTCTGGAATCTTGTTTCTTTGTAAATCAAAGGTTATCTGGAAGAGATCGCTTTTAGCGATAAGGTCGCCTTTTGTGCCCATTATGTGTTTGTTATTTTATTTTACTTATTGTCAACTTTGTTTGTGGTGCCAATAAAGTGTTTTTGTATTGTATTGTATTGTAAGTGTCATACTTTTGTCGCGGCACATCATCATTCTGTTGGTATAGCAAGTATGCACGTCATCTGCTTGCGATTGGTACAAAGGAACCGGGCGGAAAACCCGGATCTATTTACTTATTTTCTATCTAAGAAAGAGACATAATACATCTGTTCAACATTCTCCTCATTGTCCCCTTTCTATTGAGATTCTTCGTGTAGATCAAATGCATGTTCAAATCTACCTATTTATTGTTCAGGGTTCAACTTACAGTAGCCATTCTGAATTAGAAAGAGATACACACACATGTTGCTTAGTCTCGTGCTCATATCCTTCCTTTCTATTGAGACTAGAGTCCATCATATCCTGATCTGAACACGACATTAGATGATTCTGCCCATATTTCGGGGTCCAACTTACACTAGACATTGTGAGTTAAAAAGAGATACACATACCTGTTCCTTACTCTCCTCCTCGTCCCCTTCCTTTCTATTGAGGCTGGCGTCCATCATATCCTGATCCAGGCCCGACATGGTAAGGCTGGAGTCAGCGTATACGTTATTAGTGGGTACTTGTACACTGGTCACCATACTGTTGAGAGTGAAGAGTGACGGGTCGTTGAGGAGGTGGAGATTATTTGAGACATCCCATTTGTGTCCTGTGAAAGGAAAAGATAAACAGTTTTATCCGGAACAAAACTAAAATCCACAGCATATCATAAGCAGCCCACTAAACCACTGATGGGACTCGGGGCCTACTCTCTCGCAAGGAGAGAGCCGAGGCCATAATACACACTGGTCAAGTGGGCTTCGAAACATTCTAAAGAATCGGTGTGTCGATTTCCTCACGATATTTTCCTTCGCCGCTTTTGAGTAAGCGGCATTACGCACATGACTTCGAAGAGACAGTGGTGCGCGTGGTATCTGACCCCGGGGTTCCGATTTGTCGCCGTTCTCCCGACTAGACCAGACGTTACTTTAGTTAAAGTAGAGTTACCCCCAATCATCTTAAATTTGTAAGTTGTCATGGTGTTATAGTATTGTACCAGCCAAGTACTTTTATTTGATTCGCATGTTGAGGCAATTGTTGAAAATTACGTTATCCGCCATTTTGTGGCAGCGGCCATCTTGAATTGATTTTCATCAAACATAGCTAAGAACACTCAACTAATTCATTTTCCTATTCAAAAAAGACACAATATCAAAATCGTTCTATCCGTTCGGGAGGTACGATGCCACTGACATGCCCAACTTTTAATTTTAATACTCAGTCGTTTTTGAGTTGTGGTTGAAAAATGTTTCGAAATTGTATCTGTCGCGGCGGAGACCTTGGGTTGTTTGGAAATCTTACTAATATTAATTACCTACATAAACGCGAAAGTGTTTAAAAATGTATGGATGTATGTTTGTTTCTCTTTCACACAAAAGCTACTGAATGGATTCGGACAAAATTTGGTACATAGATATCTATCTAATGGTCTGAAATAACAGATTTGCTATTTTTTATCTCAGTCAAATAACAGGATCAGGAACTCAACGGGTAAAACCGCGGGCGTTGCTAGTATTATCATAATTTTTGACGTGACAACGTCTAATAAATCGATGACCGCCGGCTGCACGCACGATAAAGTGTCTCGTTATGTTCCGTTACGCTCATTGTACGTTTGCGCCGCATCTATCAATGTTTTGTTATGACTTTGTTACGTTAAACTATCTTTCATACACCAACCGACTTTATAGACAACCAATTTTTTATCATTGTTTAGAAACGTTATATCTTACTTTGACACAGAATATCGTATTTTAACACATTATTTTGATACAAAATATCTTACCTTGACACAGTACAACTTCGTTGCAAGTGTGTTCATTGTCACAGAACACCGGTATCTCCGTCTTCTCCTCGTTGATGTTATTCAAGAATGAACTCTCGTGCCTTAGGATAGAGAACCATCTCCCTTCCAACATTTTGGTGTAGAGCAGAGAATGGGCGGAGTCTACGTCCATTATTTCTTGTTTCACTTCTTTGGCCTGTTTCTCTTGTTCCGCTTTTATTTCTTGTTCTTTCTTGGCGGCGTCTAGCTGGGACGACACTGCTTCCGCCATTTTGCGTAGTTCTTCTAGGTTGTTTACTGGAAATAACAATTTTTTTTTTGTTAATAGACATATGTTTTTTTTTATAAAAACGAAAAAACAGACTTCAGTTTTTTATTTTAAACTCAGTTCTCTAATTTTAATAGAATTAATAGTAAACTAATATTACGTCGATGTATGTATGTATTTTTTTAATTTTTATTGACAAATACCGTTACAACGATTTCTATAAAAAATATGTAATTTTGTGAACATTCGGGAAGTAAACAACATTCGAATTCGAAATATAGTACACTCCGCGAGGTATAAGCTGAGCTTCGCATTTGTGTGAGTGTATATGGATAGTGTAGGTGTGACAACCGGCCTTAGGCGCGGCGCCATTCTGTCTCGCCGCGCTCGTGCCTGATTGGTGATCACTCACACTAATGCAAAGCTCAGCCTATACCTCGCGGACAAAATTTCAAGCTCCTGCCTGATTGGTGATCACTCACACTAATGCAAAGCTCAGCCTATACCTCGCGGACAAAATTTCAAGCTCCTGCCTGATTGGTGATCACTCACACTAATGCAAAGCTCAGCCTGTACCTCGCGGACAAAATTTCAAGCTCCTGCCTGATTGGTGATCACTCACACTAATGCAAAGCTCAGCTTATACCTCGCGGAGTGTAGGCGTGTATGATAATGTAACATAAATAAGTTTTTACTATGTATAAAACATACCCAAGTTATCCTTAGATTCTTCATCGGCCTCTTGTTTTACGGGATTCTCGACTTTAACGACCAGAAACTGCTTAAATCACACATAGAAGTTTTTTCTATACGACATACCCAAGTTATCCTTAGTATCTTCTTCAACTTTCTCCTCCTGTTTCACGGGATTTTCGACTTTAACGATCTCCTGCGGCTTGTCTACGGGTTCAGCTTGTGCCGCGTACATCGGCTTGCTGTGCGATGGTTTCTGCACGAGGAACGCCGTCGGTATGGAGTCTTCGATGTCCAGCATGTCTTCTTGCTCGCTGTTCTTGTGCTGGATGTACTTCTCTTCCATTTTTATTGATGATCCTGTTGGGTTACGTTGGGTTATAGTTGGATTTAGGCGGCCAAACGAATGCTTATATGTAAATTTTAAAAAAAGAAGACAAAAACTCTCGTATTGGAAGCATTTTTGTTAAATTTTATTGACGATCCTATTGTCAAACGAATGCTAATATGTAAATAAAAAAAGTTAACAAAAACTCTCGCATTGGAAGCATTTTGTTCCATTTTTATTCACGATCCTATGGGTCCTTTGGGTTAAGGTTAAGATGGCGGTGAAACAAATGGCTATCAGAAATTAAATAATTTTATTTTTTTCAGAAAATAAACAAAAACTACTTCAATTTAAAGTGAAATTCAGGCATTCCACTAAGTTCATCGAGGTAATAAGTAATTTTCAGTTGTTTTTGACGTGACAACGTCTTATAAATTGGTTTGCCGGGTGACACTTCAAGAAACTGCGTTACGCTCCGCTCACGTTATGCGCTCACAACGAGAGCGAGTAAGAGGCACGCGTCCCTTCCACTCGGGCATGGTTAGCCCGCCTAAGAGCGAGAGAGACAGACATAAAAAGTGAAAGGCACGCGTCCCTTCCGTAAAATTATTTTACCACTCAAAGTCGTTGTCACGTAAAACTTTCGCCCGTATACCGACTTTACAGGCAACCAATTTTTTTGTTCATATTTCAAAAACCACTGTACCGATTTCGATAAAATTTATATGGGACCACCTCTGAACTATGATCTACCAAACAAAACAGGAACCATCAAAATCGATACACAATCGGCGGAGTGATCGCGTAACATACATACAAAAATGAACACAACTAAATTGTGAACCTCTTTCATTTTTTGAGTCGGTTAAGAATTCATGCGTGATTTCATCTTATCTTATATATACCTATAAACGACCAATTCTTGTAGGTATATAGGTATATCTTAATATATATAAATCTCCTGTCACGATGTTTGTCCGCGATGGACTCCTAAACTTAAACTACTTAGCCGATTTTAATCAAATTTGGACACCGTGTGTAGATTGATCCAACTTAAAAGATAGGATAGTTTTTATTTCGATTAATGGGCTTTATGTGACAATATCCGAGCGAAGCCGGAACGGGCCGCTAGTATATATATAGAATCTGAATCTCGGAAACGGCTCGAATGATTTTCATGAAATTATGTATACAGGGGGTTTCGGGGACGATAAATCGATCTAGCTAGGTTTATTTTTTTAAAACATCATTTTATGCGCGTTTTTAGACAATGAAAAACTCCTACAATGTCATTAGAATACGATAACTTATTTCGCCACTGTTCTTTAGGTCTAAATGGTTCAGACGGAATATGCTCGCCCTCGGAGTCAACAGGCCCCGGTTCGAATCCTGATGGTTACACTCGGAATTTCTCTGTTTGTTCTTTTTTTCTGAGAAAATTTTATACTTAGAGCCTTTTATAAACGCATTCGTACCTAAGTAGGTCTAAGTAAGTCATCACTACGTAATTCGTACCTGCCTAAATATCATTTAAAAAAACCGAGCAAAGCTCGGTCAACCGGGTACTTGACCATTAATTGCATAATTTCCAGGATTTTTTTTCAACACATTTTCAGATAGATTAATTCTAATGCTAGTTTTTTTTTGTTTCATAGTTGATGTTCCAAAGACACGAACGAAGAGATTTGACTCTACTTTTGTGATAAGAACGTCAAGGCTGTGGAATACTTTGCCTGAGAGGGCTTTTCCCGATAGTTACGATCTTTGTGTCTTCAAATCGAGAGTGAATCAGTTTCTTCTAGGTAAACACGCTCCATCGCAGACCGCATCATAGTTTAACATCAGGCGAGAAGGCGGCCAAGTTTAGTGTAAACCCACAGATTTCTTAACAGATGAAACCTTCGTGAACGACACTGTGAGGCCAGTAATTAGTTATGTATGCGTGACAGCTCTCACCGACGTTGTCAAATTACTCACGTTGGTGTGCGGGTAATGTTCCCAGTCTTAAGAAAAAAATTCCGCTATTGTTGTCTTAGCTTCGGAAATCTTCGCGTATAATAAACACATAAAATAAATTATAATGTTAAAATAATTTATTATTACACCGATTATACATTATGCAAGGATTTCTTGTTTTGATAGAAATAGTAATTTCTATCCTATGAAGTTAAGAATTTTGATTTTGCATGCAACTAAAAATTCGATTATTCGTACAGAAAATTCGGAATAAAAAGACAACGCCGAATAATAGTAAAAGTCATGTGGGTGTTTATTTTGAGTATTCTATCGGAGCTTTTTGTAAAACTTTGAATATTATGCTTGACAAAAGGTGACAAAGGCAACTACTCATTTAATATCGGTGAACACAGGAAGTGCAGAGAATTTTTGTCAACTGATTTGATGTTGGGGGGCCAGATCATTCAATTTGTTTAGTATCCAATCTTTGTCTGGACGCGTGTCGCAAACGAAAAGTTAACCTAGACAGCAAGGCCAGTATATGTGGTGACAGCAGCGATTGGCCTGATCCCAACATCTTTTTTTGGGTAAGTATGTACGCACAAATTAGCACCGTATAAAACTTCGACAATGTCACTACTGACTCGACCAGATAACATGAGGTTAACTAAAACGATTAGATCTCTCAAAAGAACTCGCCTATTTTTTTAAGCTCCACTATACCTACTTACAAGTATAAAAATTTGCTTCATAACTATGGTTTTCATCAACACTATTAGTATTTTTATAAACGCTAGTAATGACGTGGATTTGTGCTAGGCATCGATTCACATAAAATTAAAAAATTACGATTATAAAAATAGGGTTTAAAATAGAATAATACAATCTACATAAATAATTTGGTCTACGAGTATCTTCAAAAAAAATCATATAATCTATAATTTACCTTAACTTTAGGGAAAATAATTTCAATTTAGTATAGCAACACTAATCAATTTTGGTTGAGGTGTTGTGTTTCTATTCATTAAATGAAATGAAATTGCCTAAATTATTTAAATAGCAGTAAAATATTCAAACTTTCCTATGAAATGATATTCCTCTTTCCTTTTCTTATTTTTGGGAACAATGTTTGAAGACACAATATGGCATAATCTTAAACAAAACTTAAAATCACACGGGACTCCCTTACGAGACGGAAGTCCGATTCGTACTGATTGGAGTTTGTATTTGCTTTGGCGTTTAATATTTGCTTTCTGGACCTAAGGATCTGTGTTCTGCACGTTCCATCTGCCTTTTGTTTTAGAAATCTGTGTGTAAACCTATAAAAGTAAAAAAAAATAAGCAAGCTTATTTATGACCATGCTTTTCTATGAACACGACCGTCTGTATCTTAACACGCTCCACGTACCATTCGTATTCATACTGACCTTCAACTTTGCACCCTCCCTGCTTGACATTGGGTTCATATTTGATGATCTGCGTGTGATCGCTAAGGTTCAGTTCAGACTTGATGCTCTTCAACTCCATTTCAGTCTTCAAAGCCTCTTCCTTCTTCTGGGCCTCTGCTTCTTCTTTCTTGTCCGATTCTAGGGGAGCGTCCTTCTTCTCTTTCGCACCTGAAAATAAACATGCGGGTTTATTCCTCTATTTTTTGTAGTACAATAAGTGGTATTTACCGGTTACAAGTCGGTGGGTGTTATTTAATGATTTGAGAGAGACGATCTTCTTAGCATCCATGGATTCACCGTGCGGGTGCCGGGTCCATCGTGTGGCAGAGAGAGAAAACCCGAGTAGACCCCGAGACTTGTGACTCGGGCGTAGGTTTAAGGGGCCCCTTTCTGACGTACATCAACACTCACTTTCACTACTCGTTTTTCTCTCCCTGCCCAGCCAAATCTGATATGAGCCTACTAGTGCAGCTTTAAATACTCGTTCTAGTATAGAACTTACTGCACTTCTGGATAAGCCAAGGTCTTTCAGCAGATTATAGAGAGATTTTGCTGGTATACCTCTCGCTCCCACTTCTACAGCGTATAAACTAACTACATAGCCGTTTTTTGTTAATTCGTTTAGGAGGTCGTAATACTTATTTTGTTTCATCGCGTGGTCTTTTACAATGTTTTTAGGGTTCCGTAGCCAAATGGCAAAATACGTATATATAGATAGATTCCTCATGTCTATCTGCCTGTCCGTTCGTATGTCACAGCCACTTTTCTCCGAAACCATAAGAACTGTGCTATTGAAACTTAGTAATTAGATGTATTCTGTGAACCGCATAATTGTGTGCCAGCTAGCACTAGAACGAATCCAAATACTCGAACGAAGGGGTATTAACATAACGTATGCGTATGATGATATTTTTAACCCCTGACCAAAAAAGGGGTGTTATTAGTTTGACGTCGTCTGTGGCACCGTAGAGCTCAAACGGGCCGCCTCGGTCACCACTCGGTCACTACTTTACTCCACCTGTTACACTCCGCGAGGTATAAGCTGAGCTTTGCATTAGTGTGAGTGATCATCAATCAGGCAGGAGCTTGAAATGTTGTCCGCGAGGTATAGGCTGAGCTTTGCATCAGTGTGAGTGATCACCAATCAGGCAGGAGCGCGGCGAGACAGAATGGCGCCGCGCCTAAGGCCGGTTGTCACACCTACACTATCCATGTACACTCACACAAATGCAAAGCTCAGCTTATGCCTCGCGGAGTGTATCACCGCGTCTAGCAACGTCCAGCCCAACTCCACTTTAGCTGCATACCGTAGTTACGACGTCCCTAACGTTCCTTCTTCGTCGGATCTCGGTATTTCGGATACGGTCTTAAAAAAATCTTACCTTTCTTCTTCTTAGCGACCGGCTCGGCCGCCTTAGCGTTGGCTGCCGTCTCCAAAGCCTCGTGGTACTCCATTATCTCAGGCTGAGCTGACTCCATGCCCTCCACGAAAATACCGCCGCATTTACCCAGCGACCAGTACCGACGCCAATATCTGCAATAAACAATTTATTTTGTGTCATTTATTGAAGTGGTAACTCCTTTTGGCGCGCCACAGACAGATTTGTCGTTGGCTGTGAATTGAATTCTAGCGTCACGCTCGGGAATGATAAAAAAAATTCGGGTAAACTTGGAACCATGGCCATTTGTCATCTAGAAATGCGTTAGCATTTCCATTGGCCCTAGAAATGCACCAGCTTTTGTTGCCGTCTTGGGTCGTCTTCTTATGGAGAGGAGATGTGATCCCCGCTCAGGTCTCTATCTGGCGCAAAATATTCCTCTGGCCATACAGCGCAGCGTGGAAATGCCGCCAGACTGAGACCAAATAATTTAACGAAATTCTCCACAATCCGAATTTTGTGGACATATGTTGTCGACTCAAAATCAATACATTTTTTATGTTTTTTTATTCATATAAGGTTTCGAACAAGTCTACCGTACCCCTTGACGAAATTATTAATAAAGATAGATTTTTTTAAAATAAAAAGTGACGAGACGAGCAGGACATGTGCCTGATGGTGAGCAACAATGCCTGCCACATAACAGCATACTGACATGCAGTTATTGGAACATAAAGAGTCCAAATCACCTAGCACTGCACTGCGCTCGTCACCCAGAGATCTAAGATGTTATATCTCTAAGCCCTGTAATTTCTCTGGAAACATTGCCCTTCAAACCGGAACACAGTAATGTTTGCAAGTTACTGTTTGGCGGTAGAATAACTGGCAAAGGTGTGGTACTTCCCCAGGCGGACTCTGCCAAGAGTCCTACCACTACTAAATACTATACTGTACATACCTGTCTTGTCCGTAGCAGGTGGCCCTGAGAGCGTGACAGCCGGCAGTCAACTGCTGTTGCTGCTGCTCCGACTGTCGCAACAACTTCTCCAGCTTCTTCGATAGCTCTTCCGACGATAAGTTCTTGTCCTCATCCTGAAACGAACGTAGAACGATAAGATGGTCCTTGTCTACACAGTAGATAAGAGAGTTGAGAAGATGACTGACAAATATTTACCATTCTAATTTATTTTTATTTATATAACCAATTAGAACGGCATAACTCCAATTATAGTAATTATAGATACATAACATTCATTTTCTAACAAAATATTGTGAACAAAAGTAAAATGTAATCAATGTATGTCATGATAAAATAATTATGGATGTTATGATAATTACGCACATTAATATATTAGTACCCGGGTGACCTTTGCTCGGTTACTTAGATACATACCTACTGCTTTTCTAAAAAAAAATAACTTGAAAACCTGAAAAAAGAAAGGCGGCCGGTTGGTTTTGAACCCGAACATATTATGACCGCCCATCTTCCCGACTGAGCTAATATACTGTCGCGCAACGTCGCGAAATTTACCGTCGAATTCTAATCTTTGTGTAACCGTTTATAATTATTTTTTTTAACTAGAATAGTTTCGCACTTGACCACCATCTCGCCTGATGTTAAGCGATGATGCGATCTACGATAGAGCGTGCTTACCTAGAAGAAACCGATTCACTCTCGATTTGAATTTCATTGTCTATAAACGATCATAAAATGGCGTTATTTAAAAATAAAACCTGGCTAGATCGATTTATCGTCCCCGAAACCTCCTGTATACATAATTTAATGAAAATCGTTCGAGCTGTTTCCGAGATTCAGATTCTATATATATATATACCTACAAGAATTGCTCGTTTAAAGGTATAAGATAGACTGCAGGCCCGTGAAGGTGCAGGATACCTATCTAGGATGATAGAAGGGTATAAAGTAATAAGATTGAGCACTATGCCGTCACTTGAAAGCTGTCCAACTGAGTTCAGATGAAGAGGGGGGGTTTCAACTCTCGATCATTTCTCCTTGTTACATGATTTTTATACGGCGTTGCGGAAAAATTGATCAGAAGTGGTATTGAAATTTGCATTTGCACATGTTCCACATCAAGCTCGTTTTGTCACTCTTTAAAAACTTCTTTTTTAACTTTTTTAGCTTTACACTTGACCGCCATCTCGCCTGATGTTAAGCGACGATGGAGCGTGTCCTACCTACCTCTTCATGTTGCGCTCCCTCACTCTCCAAATCACTAGGCACCTCATCTCCCATCAGACTCTCCTTATCCTTATCAGGCGGTGAGCATTCGTCCTTATTATTGTTTAGCATTTTTCTAGAAAGATCTTTGATCGGTGATAGTTCTTTGTCGCTCTCTTCAGTGGGATCTTTGTATGGAGATGGCTCGTCAGTATCAGTGGGATGGTCGTCTTTCTTCGGCGTTTCAGGCTTTTCTGGGTGTTGCTCTGTGGGCAAAGTATTAGAATATAACTTATTTGCTAGTTTATTCAAATTTGAATCTAAAGCGATCCGTTTAAGGGCGTTTTCACAGAAATGTATATCTATGTTTTACGGCTGTCCCTCAAATTCAAAGTATTACATTCCGCTTTGTTATCGGATTAAAAAAATGTTTTACAGTAGCGTAAAATTTGTTTTGAAACAAATGTTAGTACTGCAAAACCAATTGGCTATATTAAAAAAAAAAGTATTCACTAGCCGAATACCAAAATACATAATATGATAAATACAAATTCAAGATGGGTCACAAAAAATGTACACTCTGAATATAAGTTATGAATAAAGAATGATAGTTTTCCGGTCAATACACTAAAGAGCATAACATACTCGTACTCTAGCATGTAGTGCTGATGTTGCGCCTGATTGCACATGTCCCATCAGACATAATGATTATCGTACATTACACATCAAAGACATTTCGAATTTCAGTAATTATGGGAAAAGGTAATTTTAAGATTTGTTCATTACGGATTTAGTACAATATAACATTCAGTCCAAACAGACCGCAACCCGCCGTTAGCGGAATTATGGTCATAAAAACGAATGGTCATTTTTTTAACTTTTATAGGCTTACACTTGACCGCCATCTCACCTGATGTTAAGCGACGATGCGGTCTACGATGGAGCGTGTTTACCTAGAAGAAACCGATTCACTCTCGATTTGAAGACACCAAGATTATAACAATCGGGAAATACCCACTCAGGCAACTCATTCCACAGCCTAGACGTTCTTATCACAAACGTAGACATAAGGTAGCTAAGTAAGGTAGGTAGGTAAGGTAGGTAGGTAAGTAAGGTGGGTAGTAAGGTAAGTAAGGTAGATAAGTAAGGTAGGTAGTAAGGTAAGTAAGGTAGATAAGTAAGGTAGGTAGTAAGGTAAGTAAGGTAGATAAGTAAGGTAGGTCATAAGCCAGACATGAAAAAGAAGCAAGGTGTAGTTACCGTCTTCGTGGCCCTGCATGTCCCGGCTCAGGTTAGCCGTGCTCTCCTCCACCAGTTTCTGCATCCGTTCCAGCGCCAACGCCTGCTGTTTCTCCGTCTGTTCCGACCGCGACTTGCGCTGGTGAAGCACCCGTACTCTGTTCACAGAACATACATTTGAAATGAAATAAATATTGATGGATCACCTGATACATTTTTTATACCTTTAAACGACCAATTCTTGTAGGTATATATATATACGAGGGTCAAACTGAAAGTTCTTAGAAAATCAAAAACTGATTACTTAGCCAGTTATTAGTTTTATTATATCTTTTCAAAATATTGTCCATTCACGTCAATACACCGCTGTATGCGATGGAACCACTGGGAAAAGCACTTTGCCCACTCGTCCTTAGGGGTCTCTTCAATGGCATCGCGATACGCAGCCACCGCTTCTTCAGCATTCATAAACCGCTTTCCTTTAAGTTTTCTTTAATTTTGAAAATAAATAAAAATCACAAGGCGCGAGGTCGGGGCTATACGGCGGGTGACCCAGTAATTCAACGTTTGATGTCGCCAAATAGTCGATCGTTCGCTTGGCGGTGTGCGATGAGGCGTTGTCGTGGTGAAGGAGGATCCTACTGCGAGGTCGTTTCTCTCGAACTTTTCCAAGACAAGTGGCAAACAATTGGTAGTGTACCATTCTGCAGAAACTGTTTTTGATCCTCTAACACAATTGTTGCGAAATGACCTATCCTTCCAAAGAACGAGGCCACCATTTTTTCCCCGCACTTCGATCTCTCTTCACTTTAGTTGGCAACTCCTCGAAAGGAAACACCCACTGAGCAGATTGTCTTTTGGTTTCAGGATCATAACAGTAAATCCAGCTTTCGTCACCTGTTAGTATGTCGAACACAGCATTTGAGTCACCTCCGTTAAATCTTTCAATCATTTTACGGCACCAATCCACACGATGGAGTTTTGAGCCTCAGTCAAATTATGAGGTATCCACCGGGCGCAAAGCTTCCTGACCGCTAAATGTTCGTGTAGGATTTTGTGCACTTGACTCATACCGATGCCTAAGCTTGTCCGAATCTGCTGATAGGTCACTCTTTTGTCAGTCTCTATCATACGCCGCACAACACAGATGTTATCTTCAGTCGTCGCCGGAGAAGGCCGTCCCTCACGTAAATCATCAGTGAGATTAGTGCGACCACGTTTAAACTCATTAAACCAGTTGTAAACAGTCGCACGAGATGGGGCTTCATCGTGAAAAGCCAATCGTAGTCTATCATAACTTTCTTGTTGACTTAAATGACATCGAAAGTCATAAAAAATCATTGCACGAAAATTTTCTCGTGTTAAATTCATGTTGACGTGACACAGACAATTTTCAATTTGCCGCCAAATCGTAAAACAAATGACAAATGAATGAAGTATATACTCAGTAATATTGGCAAAGAGTTCTATTTTCAAATTACAGAATTATTTTTTTTATTATATTGTTTATAAGTGGCCAGTTCTAAGAACTTTCAGTTTGACCCTCGTAGAAACTGAATCTCGGAAACGGAAAAGAAATATTGTTTTTTATTGGTGGACCATTCACACACAACACCATCTGACCCCAAACTAAGCAAAGCTTGTAATATGGCGGCCACATAGTTGATATAATACTTATATAATTTTAAATACATACTTATTATACACAGGAACACCCAGACACAGTGCAAATATTTGAATTCATCACACAAATATTTGCACTGGGTGGGAATCGAACCCACGACCCTCGGCTTCGCAGGCAGAGTTACTGCCCACTAAGCCGCTAATAAATAAGTGAGTAACAATTGGGAACTACGCGGGTGAAACCCCGAGGCGCTGGTTGTTTATGAACAAATAACTTTGGTTTTGGTGTGTTTGGAACGATGGCGCTTTGACGTACGCCGTTTTTTCTTCAAGAATTTAGATTAAATATTATATTTATACTTGACATTGGCGAAATAATGAGGCTAAACCACAATAAAAGCCATAAACCAAGAGTTGAAGTTGAACTTTGGTTTTTCTAGTTACTAATAAGTTCGACTTACTTCCTAATCTTCATATCCAAGAGGTATCGTTCCTTCTTCAGCTGATTGAGGTGTTCCAGTGAGCCGTCGATCTGACGCAGAACAGACTTGTTCTGGAGCAGTTCGTTGCACAGGAATGACAGTATCTTCGCCTTGTACGTCGCGTTGAGGCCTAGGAACGGCTTGTCTCGGAGAGCCTCTGTGGATACAATGTCATATGATCTCAATAGGCATGTCGACTCATTTTTGATTTAATGTTCCATCAAAAGGCTACTCAATAACTGAAACACAGGTGAAAGAACTACTCTGTTATCTTAAAAACTTCCCGTGATATCACGATTTTAAAATCACTATTTCGGACTCTCCCAAAACTACAGAAGCGTGACGTCACAGTGTCGTATTTTTTATGAGTCGCGCGTAAAGTTTGTATGGTATCTATATTAAATATGGCGTTTAGGAAACTGGTTTAATAACAAAAGTAACTTGAAATTGAATGGGTTATCCAATGGTAAATACATTTTCTAATAATTTAGTACTTTTGAAATAGACTTGCCCATCCTGCTTTGAATGATCGTAAAGTAAGTTAAACTAAAAAAAATATCTAAATTAAAATTGGTACATATTTTATTCTATTTAAATACTGTCATTATATCAAATAATTTAATATAATTGCAGGACCTGTCGTCACGCCCATTAAATGACAAATATATTTATTGTGACAAAACAGAGGTAGTGGTAGGACTCCAATGTAATTTCTCCGTTCACAGATTAATTACAGGGCTTAGAGATATAGCATCTTAGATAACTGGGTGACGAGCGCAGTGCAGTGCTAGGTAATGATTTGGACTCTTCATGTTCCAATAGCTGCGTGTCACTGTCCTGTTGTGTGGCAGGCATGTTGCTTACCATCAGATAAATGTCATGCTCGTCTCGTCACACTTTATTAAAAAAAAACTTACCAGAAAGTTTATATGTGTTATTGTTATGTAAATGCTCATAGTAGGGCAGATTCTTTGTCGTAGATATGGTGTGCTGTATTTCAGCGTCAGTCTGGTGGTGGTCGGCGATACGGCGCTCTCTTTCACGCTCCGCCGTGAGCCCTGAGAAAGAGCGAGACAGACATAATTTAGTTGGTTGGATCTTGAAGAAGTTGAAACTTGCCGGTCTAATTAGACAAGAGTATTATTATAATAATATAATTCTTTATGGCATCCATAAATAAATTGTAGAACTGAAGAAAAACGACAATAAATTATGCAGAGCAAAGGACGGCCTTATCGTTTCAAGCATTTTCTTCCAGGCAACCTACTATTCACGATCTAAATTGTAATAGATCAAGACCGAATCAGCGAGGACGAATTAAATAATATCAATCGTTTAAAGGCTTATTATACACTTGGCTAAATTTAGGCCACTGAATTCAGTGAATTGAGTAAGCGGTAATATCATATGAGCGACTCTAGTTTAACGGCGGTGTTTATTAAACAGGCTAGCCTCTTCATTGAACGGCTGATTAATAGATATTCCAATTTAATAGCGAGAAATGTTTTTTTTACCAGCGCTTTAATTTTACTCAGTCATCTAGTGTGGCCTACGATTCATCTGTTCTAGTGATGTGACTAATATACATACATAACTAGCTGTACCCTGCCACGCTTCGCTGTGGCACATATGTGACTGATGCAAAAATTAGATAAAAACAATCCTTGATGCGGATTATATATCATTCTAAAATTTCAGCTCGATCGGTGCAGAACTTATTGAGTTTTTGAAGCGTACACAAACCAACATAACGTTTTTATATATAGAGATAGGTACACGTAATAAATAGTACACGGGTGAAATTTCGTATGGGTATTATGAATGTTATTGATAGGTAGAAACTCCTTTATTGTGACACCAACAAATTAAAATATTACACAGAAACACTTATGAACTAACGCCACAAATGGCGGCCTTGCTGACAATCTCTTCCAGGCAACCAGCATCAAGGAAAATAGCCTACAGACACTTGTAAGCCCGGGAATCATAATCGCTCCAAGTCTTAAATATAACGGAGTAATATTTAAAACGCAAGCTATTATTCAAATAAGCGCCTCATATCATTCAATGGGGAAGTTACAGTAAAGCTTCTTTATAATACAGATACACTAGTTTTTGTTTTGTTAAAAAATACCAAGTAGTTATAATTATACAAGCATTCAAAATACGCAAAAATATCTACCGCGTGTGACGTCATTTCACAACGGTCCACTCCGCTTAGGCGCAAGTCGGCAGCTGTCGTAGCTAGCAGTAGTTTACTTGTGCAATGTTTTCTTTTGTTTCATCGCTTCCAGTTGTGAACGAACTGAGCGAGTGTTGTGGTAACACGTCACGCGCTCCGCTCACTTTAAAATTCTATATCTTGGAAGGTAATTGACGTATTGAAATAATTCTGTCACGAGTATTTATTATGTTGAACGAAGAATACAGAAAGCTAACAATCTAAATTAGTGAACATTCTCCATTAATACATAGTATTCCAGTAACGGTTGAACATCGCGTATACAGGAATATAAACTAGTTGGTTGCCTGGAAGAGATTGCTCTCAGCAATAAGGCCGCCATTTGTGGCGCTAGTTCATAATTGTGTGTTACTGTATTTGTTTCCTGTTTTGTGTCACAATAAAGAGTTATCTATCTATCTATCTAAACTGTGACTATTATTTGATATTACAATCTATGATACAACACAACCTAATAAAAGCTAGAAATGAAAAGAAGACGAAGAAGACTTTAATGAGCTTGACTATTATTTAACGGTGATGACGTGCAACCGGACTACTGACACTACTCGTTATTTGCTTATTCTTTTTCATTGTATAATTAAGACTAAAAGTAAAACAAATCTGTTTTGCTAGGCAAATTGCATGCCTCTAGAATAAGAGGCCAGTTTGTATAGGTCAATTTTTAAAACGTGTTTGTACCATCTTATCTTTACTGCAACTAGTCTTGAGTAGGACATACAAGAGGCGGTACATTTGTCCCGTACATGACACGTCAGGATGGCTCAACATTTTATATTGTACTACTTCAAATTTTATGTCACGGCAGTCGCGAAGTCGCGTGACTTACTCTCCGTCCTCGTAAAACTATAGGACGTAGATAGAGAGGGGGACGAGACGCAAGCTACAAATTACAGTAGTACGTCATTTTACAATAACATTACGTGTCTGCGGAAAGAAGAAATCGCCTCAGTGGCTGCAAAGTCACGCAAATATTATTTTTAAATTGTAATTTTATTCATTAGCTTTTTTTATTGTATACTTCTAAGTATAATAATATAATAATATTTGGTTTTTTTATTTACCTACTTACAAACAATATTTACGAAGCATTTTATTTTGTATTACTTTGCGATACTGTTTATTAGTATGTCAGAGTTCAGACTGTAATTGTACTGCAATAACGCCAAATGTCATGTTTTTACTCGGAACTTCAAATGTATCGCCGAGCTGTAAGACGCCTCGCCTCATTTGAAGTGAGGCATTGTACTGGCTCAGTACAAAAATGAGGCTACTCTGACAAACTCTTTTATATGTCATGTCCTACCCTACACTAACTGCAACCATCAACAAAGAATAAAGATTCTGAGATTTGTATTAGTGTTACTTAATACGCAACCTGTGTTCACAAGTTACGAATCCAAAATTTTATGTATTAGCTATTGTACCATTGCCCACTACAAGCCAGACAACACCAATCCGTGAGCAACCAACGATACCGCGTTTTATCGCTATACAGCGCCATCTAGTTTCGCAGTGGCGTAAATAACGTTAACGTCTAAAACTTTTATTTTCAACACGTTTACTCATAATGTGGGTCTAATTTCACCGAGATCATGCATATTATGACACATATTTACATATGTATTATTGTATGTTATGATAATTATAAGTACTAGTTTATTTTATTTAGTAATAAATAAATATGTTTAAATAGGGTATATTTCAATTTATTTTTATAAATATATATATGCATGTATTGTATGTAAATTTTATTTATTTATGTCATCTGCACAGCCCACATTTTAAGATCCCATCTTTCTTTTTCCACCCTAAGGTTGCCTGGAAGAGATCGCTATTAGCGATAAGGCCGCCGTCTGTCGCACTAACTTTAAGTGTTTAATCTGCTTCAATTTGTAAATTATTGTTATTTTGGTGTGTTCAATAAAGAGTATCTATCTATCTATCTATTATGACACCTATAATCAACTGTGACTTCTTCATTACTATTACTGACTAGTAAGTTATAGATTTTTTTATTGGCTGAGTTGCTTGTTCTTAAAAAAGTTTAGATTCAATAAAGATCATGGTCAATAGAAAAAATGAATGAATGTAACATTGTGAAAGTTCCTTGAGTAGGTATACAAATATTAAATTTTATACATGTTGACATTCTTTTAAACACATTGACATTGTTTTATTATATACATATTGAATTATTATTATTATTTTTGATTTTTCTATACATAATGACATTCTTTGACATTGCTCACACGGCTGAACTGCAACTACATACTGCAAGACCTTAGATTCTACATGAAACCACACACTTGTCAAAGTCCATAACAGCATCCTGCTGAAAGCACAAGACGTTGGCGTAATTGTGCTCACCAAACATATCACACTAACATGACACAACGGGATTGAAGCCAGAAATTAATAGACGATGAATCAGATGACATATAATATGATACAACCGATTAAAAGTTAAAAATGAAAAAAGAAGAAGACTTTATCAGCTGACTATTATTATCATTGTATAAATTCAGACCAATGGAAACTGCGTTGCCAGACATATTGCATGCCTCTAGAAGAAGAGGCCAGTTTTTATGGGTCAATTATTTAAATGTTTTGTATCATCTTATCTTACCTGCAAACGGCAATAAAGATTTTTGTATTTGTAACTATTGCTTGATTTTTTCATGCAACTTCGTATTTAAATAGTCAACTTGTACGTGTTTAAAAATCAAACTTTCACTCATAAATATATATTTTTATTTTCTGTGTAATAAAGAAAACGTTAAATTTCACTTTTGTACGTGGCTAAAACGCTATCTGCAGATAGGCCAAAAAGAAACCTATTTTTTTTAGGCTGGTCGCCATTGTTAGTTGCACACGTAGTTTTTGACAACAGATTATTTTTACCGCCTTAACGAAACATTTTTAACAACTCGTTTTCATAGTTGAAATGATTTTTTTATTATTATTTTATTCACAAGTGTGTTGAAAATCGTCGTATGATACCGTCCTTGGTTATCTTAGATCCTCGCCAAGGCTCGGGTCTCAGCGGTAATCCCCAACTTAACACACTTGTGCCCTTTATGTACATAAAGCCTTGGCCTTTATCTACATAAAGGGCACAAGTGTGTTAAGTTGGTAGAATATATGAGTGTTAAGTAAATTTTTAATTTAAGAACTCTCTTCAATTTAAAACACATTTCAGAATGAATGATGATTATGAATGGATGAAAAGAGTTTACATAATACTACGTATAGAGTTAGAACAAACGCTTTACACCGAAAGCACGGGTCTGATCGCTCTTGTGGAAGTGTCATACTTTTGTCGCGGCGCATCACCATGTCGCCATACTTAACATACACCTCATCTGCTTACGATTGGTACAAAGGAACCGTGCGGAAAACCCTGATCAATTTACTTATTCCTTATCTAAGTACGGATGGCATAAAGTGCGCTTACCAGTAAGTGCTTTAACTTCTCCCGTGGCGTTCGCATACAGGTATATCCGCAGCACTTCGCTCAGGTTCTGCGGGGTGATGTCTCCCATCCGGATCGCGTGTCCCAGTAACGTCGTGTGACGGCCCGGGTGGGGTATCCCTGGGTCTTCTGCGGGAAAATACAACAATTTCATATTAGTATGATAGATGAATGATCGTGTTATGCTCGGTTTAAACGTGGATAAAATGACGCTTTTTTAAAACTGAAACCTAGTTAGATCAATTTTTTTTTAAATAAGAAGTGACGAGACGAGCAGGACATGTGCCTGATGGTAAACAACATGCCTGCCACATAACAGCACAGTGACACGCAGCTATTGGAACATGAAGAGTCCAAATCATTACCTGGCACTGCACTGCGCCCATCACCCAGAGATCTAAGATGTTATATCTCTAAGCCCTGTAATTTCTCTGGAAACATTGTCCTTCAAACCGGAACACAGTAATGTTTTCACATTACTGTTTGGCGGTAGAATAACTGGCAAAAGTGTGGTACTTCCTCAGGCGGACTCTGCTAGGAGTCCTACCACTACAAAAAAAATAACGCCCCCGAAATCCCATGCATAATAATAATAAATTTCATGGTTTTAAGGGATTTCCGAGATTCAGATTATATATGTTTATTATCGAACTACTCTTCTGCCGCCTAACAAAATCGGGTTTCGCTTTGCTATTGCGGTCTCTATCATTTCAAGCAGAAAGAAAAGAGAGCGATTGCTCTCTCTTTTCTTCTTCTAGCAAAAGCTAAGACAGTTCTAGTTGGGCGGTAGACCCTCCGATCCAACTTCGATCGGATCATACTTAGATACCGACTGTAGCGCCATCTGCCGAGCTGATTTGAGAATATGAACCATCCACGGCACCACCGAAATGCGTACAAAATTCATTCAATTCGGTCGAGCCGTTTATGAGGAGTTCAGTGACATAGATAGATAGATTAACTCTTTATTGCACTTAATAACAACAAAAATACATAAAAAAAACTAACTAAAAAAAAAATGTTCAAAATGTCCAAAAATGTTTTTTCAAGATGGCGCTTGAAGCTCAACCTGACTCTGTCAGTATTTTGTGATTTTATGCCCAGCAAGTTTACCTAAATCTCAAAAAAAAAAATAGAAATTTGGATCGGAAATTTATTAAAAAGTTAAATTCTATTTTTACATAGGCCAGTAAAAATAGAATTTAACTTTTTAAAAAATTTCCGATCCAAATTTCTATTTTTCCGCAAAGAAGATAAAATTTTATTGTTCCGCTAAGTGTAAGTCACTATCTTATTATGCCTTTGAAGTACGTTACCTGAGTGGGTATTCCTTGATTATAATTTTTCACCCCTACGCAAGATACGACGGAGTGTTATAAATTTGACATGTCTCTCTCTGTGTGTGTTTGTCTGTCATCGTGGCTTCTGTTTGAAAGGTTTATTCGACTATTATTAGCTATGTGTGATGAAAATGGATCCAAGATGGCCGGCGCCACAAAATGGCGGATTACATTTCTTTTTTATGCTTATCTCAAGATGGCTATCAATTGAAGGGGCTCAGATTAGTAGAATACTATAACAAATGACAATCCAAGATGCCCGCACGACAAAACATCGTTTCTTTTAATTTTAATGTAATTAGTTATGTTGTACGTGTTTTATCCGTAAATAAACAATTAAAAAATATTTTTTCGTCTTTTCTTTTTTTTACTTACCAATAGCAGTGATGAGTAGCTGCGTCAGGACCTGAATCAGTTCCTCCTCAGCCTCGGGGCAGCAATCAGGCAGTAGGGCCATTTGGAACGAGTTCAATGTAGGAATGGAGTCCATGTCTGCAGAAACAAACAAACATATCTCAATATATAAAAACGTTATGTTAGTTTGTGTACGCTTCAAAAACGCAAAATATTCTGCACCGATCGAGCTGAAATTTTAGAATGATATATAATCCGTATCAAGGATTGTTTTTATATAATCACAATGTGCCACAGCGAAGCGTGTACAGCTAGATTTAGAAAAATATGGATATAAAACGGTACACATATACGATTATTTGACCCAGTCACCATCCCAGTTCCATCTAGCTCGATTACTCACCAAATCCGAGCGTCTGCCCGAAGTTGTGTATGAACTCGTATACTTGGAGCATATCCGCCACCGCTTGTCCCGGGAGCTTGAGACCTGGGATCCGGTTCAGGGTCGGAAGCGGCTTCGCGTCTGACAGCGTCGAGTCTTCCTGAGGTCGCCTGGAATTACGATGATAGCTGATATAGCACAAGCCCAGTTTTTTAAATTAAATAAAGATTAACGAGACGATCAAGACATGTGCCTGATGGCTAGCAACATGCCTGCCACATAACAGTTTAGAAAGTTCGAGAAGCTTGGAGGCCACATGAGGGCAACTACCATTAATGTTTTTTTTTTAAATGCATGTGCTTAAGACCGCACGACAGAAGTGAAAGCTTCATTCCAAGAATCACAACAATCAAGATGGCCGCCACATTTTACACATTTTTACGGATTACATATATTTTATTATAATCCTTCAACATTTTGAAGGATTATAATAAAATTAAATTGAAAATATTGACTAGAATCTTATACCTTTTAACGCGCAATTCTTGCAGGTATATATATATAATTAAATGTCCATGCTATACTTTCTATAACAAATTTGAATTGTCTCTTCACTTTTGAATTAAAACAAATGCACAAATGTAATTGAGTTCTAAAGTATAAAGAATAACTGTAATATCACTTTTTGAAAGAAAACGTTATTTTTACATAATTAGCACTCGTGGATCTCTCTTGTTTTTTCTCATACATACCGAGATGTCAATGTCAGTGTCAACGTCAACACAAAGCTTACACACACACATATATATATATATAGAATCTGAATGTCGGAAACGGCTCGAACGATTTTCACGAAATTATGTATACATGGGGTTTCGGGGACGATAAATCGATCTAGCCAGGTTTTATTACAAAAAAACCGCCGTTTTATGCGCGTTTTTAGACAATGAAAAACTGTTACATAAAGATTAGAATGCGACGGTAAATTTCGCGACGTCACGCGACAGTACATTAGCTCAGTCGGAAGATGGGCGGTCATAATGATAGGTCCGGGTTCGAATCCAACCGGCCGCCTTTCTTTTTTTCAAGTTCCTTTTTTTTTTTTTGAGAAAATCACTATGTATCTAAGTAACCGAGCAAAGCTCAAAGTCAAGGTCACCCAGATCCTATTTTAACAATACGATAAATGCCAAATCCAAGAAGACCCCCGGGGGTAGTTTTAAATTTCGTTCTTGTTTTAATCGATGAATCAACGCACGTATTCAGTTGAAATATTATTACATGTAATATAAATCACACGTAAACATTTAATAGAGCATAAGTACTCCATATCGGACTAACCTCAGCTCAGCCAATAGCTCCATCTCCTTCCTCCGGCCCCGCAACTTCCTCTCCTTGGCGAGCAGTCTATCCAGCAAGCTCTGGTGTTTCCGTCTCTCTCGCTCCTCCCATCTCTTTCTCGCGTCGAGCTGCCGGATGAACGACGTGTGCTGCCGTCTTCTCTCACGTTCCTAGAAGGAAAGAGATAGACAATTGAGACATAATAATTAGACGTCAGTTTTGATGTGATGTCTACATAATATGCAAGTATTTGACCATTCAGTCGATCAAAAAGTACCAAAGAATTTTCTAAATTCATCATGGAGGAGGTTTTGGGGGCGATAAATCGATCTAAACAGGTTTTATTTTTAGAAAACACTGTTTTACATTGTGTTTTTAAGCAATGAAAAACCGAGCAAAGCTCGGTAATCCAGATACTAGACACCAAACATACTTTATCGGTCAATAAGGCTCTGGAATCGATCGAGAGACGTGCCAAAAGGCTCATAGGCAATGACGAAATCTTTCTCGTGCGAAAAAGACTGCAAAGTCTCGAACATCGCCGGAAAATTGCTAGCTTATCGGTTTTTTATCGGATACACTTCGGAGAGTGTGCAACTGATTTGTACGATCTAATACCACCTTGCCCTTTTTTTCTATCGGAATGCTCGTAGCTCGAAAAAGCGACATCGTTTCATGGTTGATGTTCCAAAGACACGAACGAAGAGATTTGACTCTACTTTCGTGATAAGAACGTTTAGGCTGTGGAATACCTTGTCTGAGAGGGTTTTTCCCGATAGTTACAATCTTTGTGTTTTCAAATCGAGAGTGAATCGGTTTCTTCTAGGTAAACACGCTCCATCGTAGACCGCATCATCGTTTAACATCAGGCGAGATGGCGGTCAAGTATACCTATAAAGTTAAAAAAAAAAATGTTTGACAGATCACTCTCTGATTAACATCTCGCTCGGATCGGTCTTTTAAACTCAAATCAAACTCAAATTCTTATTACGCTTTATCGACCAGGTTTAGGCCATAATCCACTACGCTGGCCAAGTTTCTGATTGGCAGACTTCCCTTGTCTTTTGAGGAGTGAAATATTTTTCCACAACCAGGTTTTCTGACGACGTATTTCCTTCACTGTTGTTAAGTTAGCGGCATTACGCACTTCGAAAAGACAGTGATGCTCGTGAGATTCGAACCAGGAGCTCCGGATCGGCAGTTGCCGTTCTCCCGACTAGACCTGACATCACTTTATTTCTGCATATAATAATCTATATTTATGTCTTCTTGTAACTATGACTATGGCTCAGAAACTTAATGGATTTTAGTTTAGCAGCTTACATGGTGATGATTATAATTGGCATTAACGGCATAACTAAACAAATCTACTGATTAAAAATAAACTTAATAGGAAGAAAATAAATTCAAGTAATGCCAAAAAATAATTTGACTTCTTTTATTTTATTTCACAATCTCAGTAGTTTTTATTTTTAGTTCATATAAGAAAAAAAGTGTTTTTTAGTGACGTTGCAGTGAACTCAATGAATTACGGATGAAAATGATTTACACAATTGTATATTTATGGAATTAACTTTTGGAAAAAATATTCTACATCCATTTACTATAAAAATATAGGTCCTTAGATCATTTTTTGAACTAAAGCTTGAAGAAATAGTGATAAAGTGTTTTTGTGACAAAAAAGTTATGACATGTTTATGACTGTAAAATATGTAGACATGTATTATACCAAAACCAAATCAAATCAATCAAATTAATCGGTTAACATGACCAGTATCAACTAAACAAAACCGTCTAATAATCTTATGCTGTAAAATGCATAAAAAACAACTCAAAACAAAGCCAAAATATAACATGCCATATAAAAAAACGTACCTCATTAATGTACTTTTGCTGTAGTGGCGCCGCGCCCAAACGAACACATTGAAAAGAAAAACAAACACACACATGAAATAACACACATGACATAACGCCCTCTCTTTTCTGGGGACTTGAAGCATGGATGTCGCAGCTAACAAGCTCAATCAGCCGTTCAATTAACAGTCTAGGTTCTTTACTAAACAAAGCCCTTTAACTAGCGACTCGAATGATATTCAGTCATTCAGCTTGGCGAATAACTTGGATCGTTGACATTTAATTACTTGCCTAGCCTGTTCATTTCATTTAGTTCCACTTTCTGACACCTAGTGCCGAAACCTTCCAAACTGTCCAAATGGCGTCGACAAACAGACAAATTGGATGTTTTTTTTTCTAAATTGAGCTAGCTACATTACAAAGTATTAAATATTGAATTTCTTAAGATCTTTTTTAATTCACATACATATTCACTCAGTTGTACAAATGGCCTGAGCATTAGCCAGTAAGTTTATTAAACGTTATAATGGCTGAATATCATTCAGGCCGCTGGTTAAACGGCGCGGTTTACTACACAGGCTAGGCTGTTAATTGTACGTCTGATTAGGCTGCGACATGTACATCAAATTAGCACAAAAGAGAAAACAGGCGAAAAATTACAGAAAGGGATTTCTACATTTATTTATATTTTTTTAAGTAATTATTATTTGATCCCTTTTTTAACTATTAACAAAGGAATTTATAATTCAAATTAGTTTGTTGTACCTACAACATCTAACAGGTCACAACGAAACTCAGAATAAGTAAACCAGTTTGTTCATCCTTTGCTACATCAAATTTATTAAGTTCTTGTCAAGTCCCTCTTTGGTTGTCTGGTTTGCAGTTTTTAATGTTTCTATTGGAACATGCAGTTACAAAAAAAATTACGATAATTCTTAATTTCAACACAAACTAAATTCTATAGCATGATTTAGCCAATTCTAGAAACTATTAGATATCTGGAACTACTAATTTTTAAATAAATACACGGTACTAAACGAGCTGCGAACCCGCGCGCGCGCACTCTCCTCGGAAAAGATCGCCGGACGCGATCGAAACTTGAGTCGGACTGGACTGACTATGTCAAACGTGAGTTACCCGTGTATTTATTTAAAATGTGTGATAACCACGTTAGTTTTCATATTCTAATATTATAAATTGATGTTTGTTATTCAATCAAGTCAGAACGGTTGAAAGGATCGATTTGAAATTTGGAACACAGTTGGATTAAAGTGTTATTAAAATAACACTTTAACTAACGATTAACGTGTTATTAAAATAACACTTTAACTAACGATTAAAGTGTTTTAAAATAACACTTTAATCCAACTGTGTTCTAAATTTATTGCGAGAAAATATTGAGAACGGAAACTCCGCCGGTAATTTTTTCTCTAAAGATTTTTTTTTATTTATTGCATTTTGTCTACTGTTGAAGCTTCCAGAATTAGCCAAATTATAAGTAGTCCTTAAGTAAACTATAGCAAAGAGGCGAGATTAATTGACGAGTCATTTTCAGCATCAAAATTAAACAACAAAATTCATTCACAATTTGGAATGCAATGAAGCTCTTTGAGCATACCGCAAGCGTCCAGCGAAACCCAATATGTTAAGTTTAAAAATATTTACTAGAAATGACTCATCAAGAAAGTGCTACATGCGTGTCCTAACTTGGCCAAACTGAGGTTATGCCGAGTGATGTCACAACGAACTGACACTTTAATTCGGGAACTTGACGAGCGAGAATACTAAATTAATTATTCCAAACTTATGTATGTTTGTATTTATTATTTGATGTTACAAATTGTATTTATTTACGTCCCGCTATTTGAAGTAGGATGTGATAAAAAAAAATTAAGCTATGGCATAGCTTTTATCATCGGCGACCGAATCAAGAAATTCCGTAACGAAAATAAAACCTAACAACCCCACCTCCAAATTTGGATACTCGGCCATTTGACTTTAAATCTTATTTTTACTATGACTTACAGACTATATTTGTTTAAGAAGCTGTGTTACATCGGAAAAGGCTCCATCAAACTAACTAGAGTCTGGCTAACGAAAGTTGATACTGACAAAGCGCGGCAAATTTAAAATATATCAGCATGGCATCCCTAAACTGAAAATCTCGTCAAAAATAAACACATGCCAGGTACTACGAAACCTCAAAAACACGCCATTTTGTTGCGTCAGTGAATCAGTGTATGGTATCCCCACCATACACTGATTCTGATTCTACCAAATCTTTCGGATAAAAGCCGAAAATTAATTTCTTAAAAATGAAATTGCACAAGCTTTTCTCTATTAAATAGCGTAATTAATGAATATATTCATTAGGGCAACTAAAAGCTTAATGTTGCTTTTGAAATAATCGCCAAAACGTACATACGTCGTACTTATTTTTTGATGAAAACAATATTATAACACGTACGAATTGTTACAACTTATTTCTTATAATGTTTAAATCAGTTTGTTTTAAAAATGCATTTTTGGAAAAAAATGTCACTAAGTATTTTCTGTTTAAAATATCCCAATTCGTAGGGTAAATACCCGTTGGTAGGAACACTTAAGTGTTGTCATGTAAAAAGTTTGCAAAAAAATCCAGTAAGTATCTACTTTCGTTGGCCAGACTCTAACATACGTTCTTATAGATATTCCTTAATTTTTGAACGGAAAATAAAGCTATTTAGCCTATGGGATAATTCATATTTGGAATTTCGAATTCGCGGTAATTTAGTGATTGCGTCATAGTCCCAACAGTTCAGTGTGGTGTGTTTTGTTTTTTGTGGATTTCTGATTGGAATTATATGACGTAAGTACTGTTTCTTATGGTTAATGTGTTTATTATGCTAAAATGATTCATAATTATAATTGCATAAGTTGATAAAAAATGCTATACAGTAGCATACCGCGGCAGTCCCCGAGTGTCACACATTTTTTTTTAATGACGCTCAGATATGAAAACTGCAATATGGTTAGCCAAGTTAAGACGAAGCGCAACCGAAGCTTGTATTCTGAAATCGCCAAACTCAAAATGGTCAACAGGTATAACTTATAAGTAGGCCCAGGGGCTTAGGAACATTTCTTAAAGTTTATGCGGTAATACTATTGGCTACGTGGAGTTCATTTGGGGGGATTTTGTTCATTGTTTAGATAGATTCAGTCAATAATGATATCCACCGTTTCATGGTGGATATTCCAAAGACACGGACAAAGAGGTTTGACTCTACGTTTGTGATAAGAACGTCTAGGCTGTGGAATGAGTTGCCTGAGTGGGTTTTTCCCGATAGTTATAATCTTGGTGTCTTCAAATCGAGAGTGAATCGGTTTATTCTAGGTAAACACGCTCCATCGTAGACCGCATCGTCGCTTAACATCAGGCGAGATGGAGGTCAAGTGTAAACCTATTAAAGTTAAAAAAAAAAAAAAAATTAAAATTAATATATATAAGTGTAAAAACCGTGAGATTTTGATTACTTTCATGTATATAGGATAAATGAGTATCATAGTAGGCGAGCTCGACGTTCTTCTGTCTCTTTCAATTTATTCTGATATGTATATGTGTGTGAAATCATAGGTTATAGAGATAAAACATCTTATATCTCTGGGTGACGATCTCAGTGCAGTGCTAGGTAATTTTGACTCTTCATACTCCAATAGCTGCGAGTCACTTGTCACTGTACTGTTATTAATGATACGGATTCTTCCTGTTTCAATAGTTGCGTGCCACAGTACTGTTATGGGCAGGCATGTTGCTTACCATCAGGCACATCTCCTGCTTGTCTCGTCACCTTATACTAGGTATATAAAAACATAGATAGATAGATTAACTTTTCTTGCACTTAATTTAAAACAAAAGACATAAAAACTTAAGGAATAGAATTAAAATATATATCGTAACTGTCAAAATTAAAGAAAACATGTGCGCGGTTACCAAGTGCACTCCACTATAAACAAAATAATGCAAATATAAACATATCTAAATATATTAACCGAAATCTCACCAAAATACTTTAGGTAAAATATATTTATGCTAGATCACTAGAGGTACCTAGAATATGCATATCATTCGGTCCCTACTTTGATGTGTTACTTTGTCACAGCTGTTTACTGGACTAGTATTATTAATTAAATTAATTCAATTTTTTTTTTTTTTTTGTTGTGTTAGATACACATTGACTTTTTACGTTTTACGGACATACATTACGGATAATTTGGCTTCCCTGGTGGCTTAGTTGGTGGTAAGTCTGCCTGCGAAGCCAAGGGTCATGGGTTCAAAAAAAATCAAATATTTGTACTATGCCTGGGTGTTTTCTATGTATAATAAGTATGTATTTGAAAATATATAAGTAATATATCAGCTATCTGGCTTCCATAGTACAAGCTATGCTTAGTTTAGTCAGATGGTGTTGTGTGTGAATGTCCACCAATTATTTATTTATAATCCTACCGAATTTTGCGTTAGCACAGAAGGTGTAAGACCCTATTTGATTGATGTGTATATATAATTATGTGTACGACATCTTATGACACAACCAAAATATGATGAACCGCGATTGTGTACACCTAGAACGAAATCTGGGTTCAATTCATACCGGTATATGCATTTGAGTTTTGCAATTTTTGAATCGTGGGTTTTCCACGTAAAACTGTCTTAACTTTAATATTCCTCTCCCTTTTGTTTTTGTTTGAAATTATAGAGACAGCTATAGCAAAGCCAAAGCTGATTTAGTAAGACGACAGGAAACAGGGGCCTGTAGAAGCTATTTGTACTATGACACAACCATAATATGATGAACCGCGATAGCGTACAGCCAGAACGAGTTTTAGGACCAGGTTACACCGGACAATGCATTTGAGTTTTGCTATTTCAGAACCAGATTAAGCGAACAAACCTGTTCTTTAAGCAGGACTGCTTGTTGCCTCTTAATTTCCCTCTCCTGTAACAATTACGGTTCCCGTTCATTCATATCAGGTCAGAGACTGTACCGCTAATAAACTTGCGACCCGTAAAACACTAAGCGGCAACCGGGCGCCATTTGACTTTAGACCTTATTTTCAGATGTTTACAATGTACTTTAGTCTGAACGTCAACCGAAGAATCATACGGAACAGTGCGTCGCCCGGACGTCGCGCTATTCCATTTGAATTTAGACCTTATTTTCAGACGTTTACAAACTATTTTAGTCTGAACTTCAACCGAAGACTCACACGGAACAGCGTGGTGCCCGTACGTCGCACTTTCCCGTTTTACTATGGACCTTATTTTCAGCTGTTTACTAACTACTTTACTTTGCGGCTCTACCAGTGAGTCAAACGGAAACGCGGCACTCAGGTACCACTTGGCATTTTACGGGTACTAATTTCAGAAGTTTATTATTATATCTTTCTGGACGCTAAATAAATTACAACCCCTTGGAAACGGCGCATCCTATATTCTATCTATTATACTATAAACAGCCTACAATCATTGCCATTTATTTTATATGAGCGATGGGACGAGCAGTTCATGTGCCTGATGGTAAGCAAATACGACTGTTCATAACCACAGAGTGACACTCAGCTATCGAAATATGAAGAGACCAAATCATTAACTAACACTGCGCTCTTAACCCTGACATATATATGATTATCTATGCCCTGTATTTTTCTGGAACATTGCCCTTCAAACCGGAATGGATGTTTGTAGTTGTCAAAAGGTTTGGTACTTCCCAATTCAGACTCTATAATAAGTCCAAATACTAAAATACACGCACCTGTTTGCAACACGTAGGGTTGTCGCGCGAATGATTTTAGCTTTTAGCAATAAATGAAGCGTGGGTTACCCCGTCGTGTTTTGCGCTTGTCGAGAGCTTATATCAGGGCGGGTAAAGAAAAGTGTCCAAATGTCAATTCTACCCAAAATATTATTACCTATTGCCTCCTCTCTTTAATAGTTCGAAATGAAAGAGACAGCAATACCCATTACATAAGCAATTGAGTTAAGCGGTGGACTCCTCGATCAGATCTAGTTCGGAACGATGTGTACGTTCAAGGAATGAATGAGCAATTGAAAGTATAAATGATTCTGAGACTTATAAAGAAAGTACTATGATTTTCATATTTGTTGTTGATTTTGACCTGTACTGTAGTTATATGTATATATTATTTTTTAAGCTCTCAACATGAAAAGATGGCTGTGTGTCAGTAACTTGGGACTGATTTGACATGGCAAATTAACTTTAATTATGTTGAACGTTGTTGAAATTGATTGTTGAGTATCTTTTGAGCGTGACACTTCCTAAATATGTGCCTATTTAAGTCTTTTCTATGAGACACTATTCACATAGAAAATACTTGTGGGCCCTACATGTAGCAATATAATTCCTATGGCATACAAATATAAGTTATATGGTTTAGTGTTTTTTTATGTGTGTATTTGTAGTATCGTAGTATTCACAACGTAGCTTTTGGTAGTTAATAAATAATAAATTAATGATAATTTCAAAAATACACATCTACCCACAAATTGAGAAAAAAAACGATTTTTATAATTATTTTGTAAAAGGAAGACCCTGTACTTCCATAGTACAAGTTACCTTTATGTGTCATTTAGTTGTTACAACTGTTACTGATTATTATTTAAATCTACCCTCATGTTTTTGTAAGTGATTATATTATTGTGTTTTAAAGTCCATACAAATATTAACAAACCAAAAAAAAATTGGTTGCCTGTAAAGTCGGTATACGGGCGAAAGTTTTACGTGACAACGACTTTGAGTGGTAAAATAATTTTACGGAAGGGACGCGTGCTTTTCACTTTTTATGTCTGTCTCTCTCGCTCTTAGGCGGGCTAACCATGCCCGAGTGGAAGGGACGCGTGCCTCTCACTCGCTCTCGTTGTGAGCGCATAACGTGAGCGGAGCGTAACGCAGTTTCTTGAAGTGTCACCCGGCAAACCAATTTATAAGACGTTGTCACGTCAAAAACGAAAGTATGTTTAAAGAATGCAGAACAAATTTGACATATTTAACGTACGTAATATGCCCTTAAAAGAATGCAGTCTGAGTACCAATAACCCTGTATATGGGAGACGAGCGCAGTGTAATGCTAAGCAGTGATTTGGGATCTTCTTTTTCCAATAGCTGCGTGATACTGTTACGGGCAGGCGTGTTGCTGATCATTAGGCACGTGTTTTGCTGGCCCTGTCACTCAATAAACGACAAAAAATTGCGAAATTAATTTTTTTTTCACGAATATCCGTAAATTTTGAAAATCTTACGTATCGAGTATCTCATAGCAGTTTAAAGTCAAAATCAAGTAGCATGTTACAATAATGCCTGGGCCACACTAACGGGAAATGCTATTAATTATCGCGTTAACGGACGTTAAGCGTATTTGTAAAATACACCAACGGTACACGTCCATTAGGTGTATTTTACACCTACGGTTAACGTGCGTTAACGCGATAATCAATAGCATTTCCCGTTAGTGTGGCCCCAGCATAAAAAAAAGAGTAAATTCAAAACGTCATTCACCCCTCAAACAAACAAAGCGAACAAAAAACAAAGTGCAGTTTTAAAACAAACCTGCTGCCTCTTAACTTGCTCTTCTATCTTCTGTCTATCGAGATCCTCCTGTTTTCTCCTTTTAGCCTTCACACAACAACATCGAAAGCGGTACAGCAAATTATAAGTATAACAGCCAGAACATGGAACAAAAACAAAAGAAGAAAAACTTAGAAAACAAAAGAAGAACGAGTAGAAGTCGAAAATTTTAACGTATGCCCGATTTTAATTATTAATTAACAAAGTAAGAACGGTAGATACGTAGAGGGACCTTTATATGTATCGCGTGTCTATGTGTTAGTATAGCTTTGTAAGTGTGACACAGCCTAAATTACTACTGCAATGACGACTGGGTTTAAAATAAACCATTCCAATTAGCCCATCAAATAGATCATGAAAAAAATATGAGACATGTATTTATTGTTTTAGCAAATTATTAAAAATCAACAAAGATATAAATGATCAAAGTGGATCATCTTCCGGGGGTTGTGACGTCACTTTATCGTAAATATCGTACAATGTAGTGACGTCACTAAAAACTGCTAAGCACTGCATCTCCGTCATTTTCTTATTGTGAAGCAGGAGAAAAAATATGTGTATTTTTTTTTTTATAATCCAACTGACAGAATAATCACTTTTTTTGTCATTATTTAAAATATTGTGGACCATCTTCAAATTAATCACCCGCTGCTTTATTTTAATAACTGTGTAGGTACACTAATAATACCTACGAATTGAATGAAACAATTACGGTTCCCGTTCATTCATATCAGAGTCAGGTCAGAGACTGTACCGCCAACAAACTTGCAACCCGTAAAACACTAAGCGGCAACCGGGCACCGCGCTGCTCCATTTGACTTTAGACCTTATTTTCAGAACTTTACAATCTACTTTAGTCTGAACGTCAACCGAAAAATCTGATCACGCTGATCTGATTTCTGATCGACGTGATCTATCACCACCTTTCCCCTCTTTGTATAGGGCTGCTTGTAGCACGAAACAGCAACATCGTTTCATGGTTGCATTAAAAAAGTATCTCAAATCGAACACTTTTCGCATATTTGCAGTCGATCAAAAATCTAAATTGAGAGCGTATGCTATAATAAAAAATCTATAAAATAAACATATAGTTAAAAATAGTAAAAGCAAGTTAACAGCGTGCAAAACAATTCAATATAGTTAAAAATTAGAGACAAGTTTTGACAAACTTTAGGTACGTTTCGTGAAAAATATATTCTTGACATATCCAATGTACATTCTTTAGTAAACGTTATTCAAGATTATTGGAATAAAACATCCCTTTTCACTTACAACCTTCATGTGTAACTTTAAAGACAGAAAGCAGTAGAACTGATGCTACTGAGCCTATTATAAGTATTTTATAACACAAAAAGTTCATATACCAGTATAACCTGACCTTAAGACGCGATGCAATCCTGCGCAATCGAGGGCCAAGTTATACTGGTGTTGATTGGTTGATCGAATATTAAAGAACCAGGCAATATTTGTCAAAAAGTGTCAACAAAAATGTTAGTAAAAACATAAACCCAACCTTAAACTAATTTACATTCCTATAGATATCAAAATAAATAAATAGTTCACCCAAAATCAGTAGCTTTATCATTTTTTGTCAATAAATTTGAGGTTAGAGATGTAAAATTGCGCTCGATTTCTCACAATTTGACAGTTACATTCGCCATCACTTTCCTGTATTTATAGATGAAAAGAGACAGTTTTTGCTCTGTCAAATTTTGTCAACGACTTCGTATCCCGTAGACTGTCAATACAACAATACTTCAGACTACTTATTAGTGATAATGAGCATATCTCGTCCTCTTTACAAATTGCATAACATTATGAAAAGTGGTATTAGTCCATTGAACTCACTCCAATCTGAACAGTTAACAATTCAATCAGTTCATCAATACTTATTAAACTGATATATTGAAGATAACTTCATTTTGCGACCCACTAAAGTGTTTGTACAACAGCGTTTTTGCAGTATTAAAGAATCTCTCATATTGGTAGTTATTTTTTCAATAATATGAGACGATCTTCTTAGCATTCCATGGATTCACCGTGCGGGTGCCGGGTCCATCGTGTGGCAGAGAGAGAAAACTCGAGCAGATCCCGAGACTTGTGACTCGGGCGTAGGTTTAAGGGGCCGCTTTCTGACGTACATCAACACTCACGTTCACTACTCGTTTTTCTCTCCCTGCCCAGCCAAATCTGATATGAGCCTACTAGTGCAGCTTTAGATACTCGTTCTAGTATAGAACTTACTGCACTCCAGGATAAGCCAATAATATAGAGTAATGAATGAATACCGTAAGTGTACCTTACTTATACTACATTTTATATGAACATTTTATGTTAACATACATTAATATTCATCATTAAGTGACGTAGACTAATGATGATGAAGCATTAATCTAAAGGACAAGAAGTCGTTGTATAGGAAATGGTGCGAAAATAGACATCAGTTAGTGTATATCTGAAATGTTAGTACTTTAGCATATTTCAGTGCGTTTAATATGTGTCAACAACGTACCGATCCGTACGTGTCCTTATTGAAATGGTGAACCGATATAGACAGAGCTCCATCTTTGCCGATGTTAAAACTCCCCTTACTCAGTTTCCTAGCGATCATTTCGTTGAAATTATCATCATCTTCGCTTAGATCGATGACTTCTTTTAGTATGGATTTCGTTGGACTCTGTTTCGGCATGAGCATAAGATTCTGCGACATAAATTCATTTTTCGCGTCTAAGTAATTCTTCTCTATGGATTTCGGATCGTTTTTTTCCGCTTGCGACTTGGACCAATCGCAGCCGTTGATGAATTCGCTGATTCTAGAATACGATTCGATCAGTTTCTCGATGTTGTTTTCTTTTTTTTTCTCTGGCGCCTTCATGAGGGTGAAGTCGTAGTGTTTATTTTTTCCTTTCGGAAGATCGAAGGAGGCTTTCTCGGCGAAATGTTTCATTTTGTCCAAAGCGTTATATTCTTCGATTTCCTCTTTCCACGTTCCGTGTTCGAAGTTTAAAGTTTTGATCGGGGAGTTCTCTTTGGGGCCCGTTACGGGTATGAGGGAGAGAGATATAGGCGGCATTGTCCTCTCTTTCTTACTCTCCGGAACTTTCCATTCGTCTTTTGGCATTGGAAGAGGTTCTATAGTCAGTTGGGTACGATTCCTGTTGATATGCTGTCCCCAAATGTTTTTTCATTAATTTCGTTTTCTTCATTTATTATCAATTAGATTATTGACAACATTGTCAAGTTATTTACCCAGAGTTTTATTTACCCAAAAGATATAGCCCATAGCTTTACATATATAGATAGACAGATATATAAAAAAAATACTAATACACACAGCTACAGACTAAAAAGCTAAGAAGTTCCAATGCTGTCTACGGAAAAGCAAAAAGTTTGTTGGTTTTTATATGGCAATCCAAAACACTTTTTGCTTTTTTTTAGGAGATTCAACTACGGATGTGAGCACAATGTTGCCAAGCATCAAATTGATAATAAAAAATAAAACATACACAAGCACATGTAACAAACGTAGAATACGGAAACATATAGTAAAATTGTAATTCTCATATTTTTGAAACATTTCCAACATCGGGCCGAATCGCTATGTTTTAACGTTTTGAAATCATCTGGTCACGTTGGTGAAGCAAGCTATCAAAGGGGGGAATGGATCAACTGCATAGCATTATCCACATTTTTTTTTAAAACCCTATTAATATTAATTAGGCCAAAGTTTGGTTGTTTGTTGCTCAATCACGCCTGATCGGCTGAACAAATTGGATTCTAATTTGGAACATAGTTTTTTTAACTGGAATTACACTTCAGAAGAGCTACTCATTAAAATAACTGCGGGACGCCGCTAGTTACATATTAATTTATATTTTATTTACAACACGTTACAGTACATTTGGCAATAAATAATTTTAGTAGAGGCTTTAGTAGAGTACTTTGAGGTCAGAATATTATATATAATATTTCTACAAAACTTCACCAAATCTTTAAAACAAAACATTTCGATAAAAAAAATCGAAAAACATGAGAATTACAATGATCTAATATAAAACACAGCAAGACAAATTTTATAAGTCCACTTAGTTCAAGGACGGGACTATACAAGACTAGCACAAACTAGACTAGACTAGGCAATTTGAAAAACATCGACTTGAGTCTTTAAATGTATTTTGATTCCTAATATAAAAGCAACAAGGTAGAAACTCAAACTGTCCCTTGTTCTTATGATCACTAGGCCCAACCTAAATCCTCTTATAATATACTGTTTTATCAATTGACAGTGTTTTTTTTGGCATAATTTGTTCTATAAATGTATTCTTTATTCCTCATCCTAGCGTATTATGTCCATTAAAAAGTTCAGCAGCTAACATCAGAGTGTTAATTTTTCGCGACTGTGTGTACGCATCTTAAAAGTATACTCTCATAATTTTTCCCTAGCGCGACAAAATAACTATTACTTCACAAAAAACTTGTCTAGACTAGATACGGTTGGTGGGCTAGACGATCACTAGTGTAGACTATATCAGTTTGGGCTAGAAGATCACTAGTGTAGACTATATAAGGTTGGCCTAGACGAAGACTAGTCTAGACTAGATAAGGACTTTGCTATTGATTACACCAGACTTTGCTAGGTCTGTACTAGACTAAGAGAAGATAAACTGAGCCCTGATGACTCACCTCTAGAAGTTGCTGACTTCTAGCTTCTTTCTCCCTCTTCACCATCTCTTGTTTTTCTGATCTTTCCAACTCCCTTACGAGTCGAGCCTGAAAATATCAATGTGAAAGGTTGAAATCGTTCTTAAGAGCCGGCTCACGTCGTCGCACGAAATTCAAAAAGTTTGTGTTCCGATATTTCCATCTTTAGTATTATCTAGAAAAAGATAATTACGTTCAAAAAATAGGCCGACCTTTCTTGTTGACGTTTCCTTGTTTCAATTTTACTAATAATAAAGCCTTTAGTCGTAGGGAACGATCTCCCATGACCATTTCGCCGAAAAGTCGCCGCCGTGTCAGTTTCAGACTTCTAAATCTACAAGTGATACTCAAAATTTATACTTAAAAAAATATGGGGAACATCATACACATATTTTATTAATTCATTCAAGTCACATATATCTGAATTTTGGTCCCGTTTATTAAAAAAAACAAAATCATAAGCCAATTTTAAGTTTTATATTGCAGTTTTAGCGTTGTCTCTGTGTAAAATACACAATAACTCCAAAATAAAAATTAGACACGATAATACTTTGTTCTTTGTAGAATCCAATTCTATAGTTACTTTTCAAATCATAGTTGTCAATTTTTCAAAAATATAAATTACCAGCAGTCGAAATTACAATAAATTACGCTGCGCAATTTAGTATGCCGCGAGCGGCCGTCGGGGGAGGGCCTGCGTCAGTTAGCGTGGGAGTCGGTTACGTAATATTTCGCGCGTTTATGACATAAACTTGAATAATTATAGTGCGACCACAAAATTTTAATTCGTTTGGCGTTTTATAACGTTTCATTCTGATTTTTCGGATCGGACCATCACATTTGATCTTGTTTACTTCATGAAGAAGCAGAATCTGTCATTTTTTTTTGACGTGACAACGTCTAATAAGTCGATGAACGCGATGGCCGCCACCACAAAATGCCGAATGTCACTATTTTTTACTACTACCTCAATACCATGACCATGACCATGCACATGACCATGACCATGCCCAATGACCATGAGGAACGGTCATGACCAATGACCACGACCAATGACCATGAGCAATGGCCATGACCAATGTCTGTTCCGACGTGTTTGAGCAACGAACTTCCAATATTAATTAAGTATGTACAGTATGGGTAACAAATGAAAGGACTTGACTAGTAGAATACTATGCACTGTCACAAATTTCAAATCCAAGATGGCCGCCACCACAAAATTGCGAATGTCATTATTTTTCACTACTACCTCAATACCATGACCATGACCATGCACATGACCATGACCATGCCCAATGACCATGAGGAACGGCCATGACCAATGACCACGACCAATGACCATGAGCAATGGCCATGACCAATGACCGTTCCGACGTGTTTGAGCAACGAACTTCCAATATTAATTAATCATCATTAATTTTACTACTACCTCAATATATTTCAAATCCAAGATGGCCGCCACCACAAAATGGCGCATGTCATTATTTTTTACTACGACCTCAATATGGATAACAAATGCGCCACCACAAAATAATTTTGTGGTGGCGGCCATCTGGATTTGATATTTGTGACAGTGGATAGTATACTACTAGTCAAGCCCTTTCATTTGTTACGCATATTGAGTTGGTAGTAAAAAAATAATGTCAGTAGCCATTTGTGGTAGCGGCCATCTTGGATTTGAAATTTGTCATAGTGCGTAGTATTTTACTAGTCAAGCCCTTGCATTTGATTCAATATTGTGAAGTAGTGAAAAATAATGACATTCGTTATTTTTGGTGGCGGTTATCTTGGATTTTCAAATTTATCATAGTGCGAAGTATTCTATCAATTTAAAGGGCTTGACTAGTAGAATACTACGCACTATGATAAATTTGAAAACCAAGATGGCCGTCACCACAAAAAGCGAATGTCATTGATTTTCACTACTTCTCAACATAGGTATCAAATGCAAGGGCTTGACTAGTAAAATACTACGCACTATGACAAATTTCAAATCCAAGATGGCCGCCACCACAAAATTGCGAATGTCATTATTTTTACTACTACCTCAATATGGGTAACAAATGAAAGGGCTTGACTAGTAGAATACTTCGCACTATGATAAATTTCAAATCCAAGATGGCCGCCACCACAAAATGGCGAATGTCATTATTTTTACTACTACCACTATATGGGTAACAAATGAAAGGGCTTGACTAGTAGAATACTATGCACTATGACAAATTTCAAATCCAAGATGGCCGCCACCACAAAATAGCGGCTGTCCTTATTTTTTTTACTACTACCTCTATACCATGACCAATGACCATGACTATGACCAATTACAATGACCATGAGGAACGAATATGACCAATGACTACGACCAATGACCACGAGCAATGGCCATGACCAATGACTGTTCCGACGTGTTTGAGCAACGAACTTCCAATATTAATTAATCATAATTAATGTTTACTACTACCTAAACAAAGGTATCAATTTAAAGGGCTTGACCATGCACTATGACAAATTTCAAATCCAAGATGGCCGCCACCACAAAATGGCGAATGTCATTATTTTTTTCTACCACCTCAATATGGGTAACAAATGAAAGGGCTTTACTAGTAGAATACCATGCACTGTCACAAATTTCAAATCCAAGATGGCCGCCACCACAAAATTGCGAATGTCATTATTTTTCACTACTACCTCTATACCATGACCAATTACCATGACCAATTACAATGACCATGAGGTACGGATATGACCAATGATCATGAACAATGGCCATGACAAATTACTGTTCCGACGTGTTTGAGCAACGAACTTCCAATATTGATTAATCATCATTAATGTTTACTACTACCTAAATGAAGGTATCAATATAAAGGGCTTGACTATGCACTATGACAAATTTCAAATCCAAGATGGCCGCCAACACAAAATTGAGAATGTCATTATTTTTCACTACTACCTCTATACCATGAGCAATTACCATGACCATGACCAATTACAATGACCATGAGGAACGGATATGACCAATGACCACGACCAATGACCATGAGCAATGGCCATGACCAATGACCGTTCCGACGTGTTTGAGCAACGAACTTCCAATATTAATTAATCATCATTAATTTTTTTACTACTACCTCAATATAGGTATCAATTTAAAAGGCTTTGACTACGCACTATGACAAATTTAAAATCCAAGATTGCCGCCACCACAAAATGGCGAATGTCATTATTTTTACTACCACCTCAATATGGGTAACAAATGAAAGGGCTTGACTAGTAGAATACTTCGCACTATGATAAATTTGAAATCCAAGATGGCCGCCACCACAAAATAGCGAATGTCATTATTTTTCACTACTTCACAATATTGGAATCAAATGCAAGGGCTTGACTAGTAAAATACTACGCACTATGACAAATTTCAAATCCAAGATGGCCGCTACCACAAAATGGCTACTGACATTATTTTTACTACCAACTCAATATGCGTAACAAATGAAAGGGCTTGACTAGTAGTATACTATCCACTGTCACAAATATCAAATCCAAGATGGCCGCCACCACAAAATTATTTTGTGGTGGCGCATTTGTTATCCATATTGAGGTCGTAGTAAAAATAATGACATGCGCCATTTTGTGGTGGCGGCCATCTTGGATTTGAAATTTGTCATAGTGCGTAGTTTTACTAGTCAAGCCCTTTCATTTGATATCCATATTGAAAAGTAGTGAAAATAATGTCAGTCGCCATTTTGTGGTGGCGGCTATCTTGGATTTAAAATTTGTCATAGTGCATAGTATTTTATTAGTCAAGTCCTTTCATTTGTTACCCATATTGAGGCAGTAGTAAAAATAATGACATTCGCAATTTTGTGGTGGCGGCCATCTTGGATTTGAAATTTGTCATAGCGCATAGTATTCTACTAGTCAAGCCCTTTCATTTGTTACCCATATTGAGGTTGTAGTAAAATAATGACATTCGCAATTTTGTGGTGGCGGCCATCTTGGATTTGAAATTTGTGACAGTGCATAGTATTCTACTAGTCAAGCCCTTTCATTTATTACCCATATTGAGGTGGTAGTAAAAATAATGACAGTCGCCATTTTTGGGGCGGCCATCTTGGATTTGAAATTTGTCATAGTGCATAGTATTATATTAGTCAAGTTCTTTCATTTATTACTCATATTGAGGTAGTAGTAAAAATAATGACAATCGCCAGTTTGTGGTGGCGGCCATCTTGGATTTGACATTTGTCATAGTGCGTAGTGTTTTACTAGTCAAGCCCTTTTATTTGATACCCGTATTGAGGAGGTAGTGAAAAAGAAATGTATCTCACCATTTTGTGGTGGCGGCCATCTTGTATTTGAAATTGTCATTGTGCATAGTATTTTACTTGTCAAGTCTTTTATTTGATACCCATATTGAGGAAGTAGGGAAAAAAAAAAGTATATTTCGCCATTTTGTGGTGGCGGCCATCTTGGATTTGAAATTTGTCATTGTGCATTGTATTTTACTCGTCAAGTCCTTTCATTTGATACCCATATTGAGGAGAAGTGAAAAATTAAATGTATTTCGCCATTTTGTTGTGGCGGCCATCTTGGATTTGAAATTTGTCATAGTGCATAGTATTCTACTGGTCAAGCTTTTTCATTAAATTTGATACCCATATTGAGGTAGATTATGAAGAAATATTTAGTCCACCATTTTGTGGAGGCGGCCATCTTGAATCGATATTAACCAAACATAGCTAAGAACCAATTCACAAAATTACCCTTAAAATGAAAAATAAATTTTACTAGTTATCAGATTTTTGAAATGCAAGAATAATTTATCGTAACGTTACGGGACAACGAACGTAACGGGACAATAAGTCTTCAATTTTCGTGCACGCAGCCAGCGTTCATCAATTTAGTAGACGTTGTCACGTCAGAAAATCTCATAAAATTTTTAGTACACTGCCGTTACGGCTCAAGATCGTTCTGTCCGCCTAAACGCTCGAGCTGAATCGAACGGACGCACGCTGACAATGTTGCAGGATTTTACCTAAAGTTGAGTTCTGTCTTTTTGTGAGAGGGCTCTTAAATACGTACAATTGATCCGATTAGGATCTATCACTGAGATTTGACTCTTGATGGGTTCTCGCATGTTTTATGTACACTCTAGGGCATGGACGTATGAAAAACTGTCTCGGTAAAACAAAAACTTTGTCACTAGAGTCGGCCACATTTGCACGTATGCGTTGTCAGGTTGTCACTGATAGGCTGGCGTGTCAGCCTATCAGTGACAACACATATATACACAAGTAGCGCGTGTAATGACCCACTCATGAGTGCGTGTCAGCCTGTATGTGACAACGCACACGTGCATATTATGTGGCCGACTCGATGGACACAGGTTTTGTTTTAGCGAGACTGCGTCCAACTTTTTTTATACGTTCATGTTCTAGGGGTAGTAGCGACAAGACTAGGTGGAGTCGTGGTGCTCCAAGTCGGATCTGGTTTCTGCAAGAAATGCTACAGTACTGTCAAGGTAGCGAAACGCGAGCGGTGCATTTATCTACGAACTCGAGCGCCATGCCTCGTATTGAACACGTATTCAGAAGAATAGTTCGCATTACACGCCCGTTCACAATAGTGGACGTGCGTCTCGTATTGAATACGGATTTGGAAAGAAAATTAGCTTAACAAACCCGTGCTCGTTTGTGGAAGGGCTGCTTCTTACGTAGACGAGAAAGAAAATACTAGTCCCGTCCATCCTCGCCCCATTTCGTTCTAACCTACAGTGCAGCGTATATCTCCGTCTCACCTGGTCTCTGTTCCTCGCAGTAGCGTCTCACCTGACGCACCGTCATAGCTGCGAGCGTACTGTCTCCTTCGAACCGACAGTGCAGCGTATATCTAACTCTCACCTGGTCTCTGTTTCTCGCAGTAGCGTCTCGCCTATCCTCGCTCTATCTTCTTCTAACCTGGTATCTGTTCCTCACAGTATCGTCCTGTCTCCTTCTAACCTACAGAGCACCGTATATCTCCGTCTCACCTGGTCTCTGTTCCTCGCAGTGGCGTCTCTCCTGGCGTCCCTCGCGGCCTGTTGCCGCCGCGCTAACTCGATGCGTCGGTCCAGGGGGGGCGGGGTGGGGCGGGGACCTGTCAGAGCCGCGAGCGCCCTGGCTTCTTCTAACCTGAAAACATAAGACACGCCACAGTCAAAGTTAATGTAGGTATTTTATGATTCAAGATGGCCGCCTCCACAAAACGGCGAATAAAATATTTCTTCACAACCTACCTCAATATGGGTATCAAATGATAAGGCTTGGCTGTTAGAATATTATACACTATGACCAATTTCAAATTCTTGTTTTAGTAATTTTTCTTTATTCTATTAATGAGGCCTTTTAAGTAAGCTCTAGCGAGGTCCCAATTCGCCCAATTTTTACCTTTTCTTGATATCAGCCCCATTGAAGACGATAGTCTTCATTTAGTAACGACTAATTTCAGCAGCGACTATTTTTAGTAACGACGAAATTGTCTAAAATCAGTAACACTAAATCAGTAGCGTCTTAATTCAGTTGACTAAATTTAGACACAAGTTAATAAATGTGTTACCTCTTCGTGATCTCAGCCTCGTTGAAGACGAGCGGCTCGGCGCCGTCTGGCGGAGGTTGCACGTACTCGCCGAGCACGGCTCGACCGCTGAACGTGAAGTTATCCGCGGACAGCGGCGCACTAGGGTGACGCTCCAGGAACTGTGGGTATCGGTCAAACAATTAACAGATATTTATTACTCAATCAAAAACTATAGGTCATTCGATCAACAGATATTGGTCTTTCAATCAATATATATAGCTCATTGAATTAACAAACATCAATTCAATCAACAAACATCGTTCATTCATTCGTTGTGCTGTTATGAGGCAGGCATGTTGCTTGCCATCAGGCACATTGACGTGTAAATTGTACATTTATGAATAAAGTACTTTGACTTTGACTTCACATGTCCTGATGGACTCACCTTTTTTTATTTTTTTAAAAATCGATCAACAAATATTGGTTTTCAAAAATAAATGCCGGTTATTTAATCAACAAACATCGTTCATTCGATCAAAAAATATTGGTAATTCGATCAACTAACATCAGTCACTCGATCAAAAAATATCGGTCATTCAATCAACAAACATCGGTCATTCAATCAACACACATCGTTCATTCAATCAATAAATATCGGTGGGCCAATCAACGAATACCGGTCGTTCAATCAACACACATCGTTCATTCAATCAATAAATATCGGTGGGCCAATCAACGAATACCGGTCGTTCAATCAACACACATCGTTCATTCAATCAATAAATATCGGTGGGCCAATCAACGAATACCGGTCGTTCAATCAACACACATCATTCATTCAATCAATAAATATCGGTGGGCCAATCAACGAATACCGGTCGTTCCATCAACAATGGACCTGGATGACAAAGCTTAGCTCGGTTTTTAGGTTTAGAACAACGTTTTACAAAATAAAAACTTGTCTAGATCGCTTTGTCACCCCCGAAACTACTGCATACTAAATTTCATGAAAATTGTTGGAGTCATTTTCGAGATTCAGATTATATACATATGTATACAAGAATTGCTTGTTTAAAGAGATTAAATATTGGTTTAATTATCCACCACTATTCAGCAGAGTAAAGCTACAAGCGTACAGCCACCACTATTCAGCAGAGTAAAGCTACAACCGTACTGCCATCTCTCATAGTCATGTTCAGTATTGTACGAATGGCCTGAGCATTACCCAGGCAGTTTATTGATCGGCTAAAATCTAGTTGACTGCAATATTTGTATACGAGTACCTACATACCGACTACGAAAGTCTTTAATCAGTGCGTGGTCCCAGTGATGGCTTATGGAACTGAGACGTGGTCCTTAACTGTGGGCCTCATAACGAAGCTCAAAGTCACACAGCGAGCTATGGAGAGAGCTATGCTCGGAGTTTCTTTGCGCGACAGAATCCGTAATGAGGATATTCGCGACGAAAAGTGGTCGACATAGCTCAAAGAGTAAGCAAGCTGAAGTGGCAATGGGCAGGCCACATCGCTCGTAGAACCGACAACCGATGGGGAAGAAAGGTTCTCGAGTGGCGACTACGAACCGGAAGACGCAGTGTTGGACGGCCTCCCACCAGATGGACAGATGACCTCACAAAGGTCGCTGGAAACCACTGGTTGCAGGTTGCGCAGGACCGTACGTTGTGGAAATCTAGGGGGGGGCTATGTTCAGCAGTGGACGTCTTGCGGCTGATGATGATGATGACATACCGTCTGTAGTTCCTGCATGTTGTTGATCTTGACACTCGAGTGCGGTTCTGGCGGCGCGTACGTGACGTCACCCTTGATGTTGCAATTCCGCGACAGCCCCTTGATCGTCGTCACGCGTTTCCAACCTTAAATACAATACCATTAGATACATTTTTGAAGTGAAATCTTTTCAACCACATTAAACACTTTTTGGTATGTGCACATCTTCTGGGAATTCCGCACTTATACCAAAAACGCATTATAAATAATAATGTAACGGCGTCGATGTGATCGTTAGGTCACAAATTTAAATTTTTATGTGACGACTGAGACTCTGATTTTATTTATTTTGACATTTTAGTTTTGTGTGACAATTGAATACTATTTTTATATTTTTTGGATTTAATTTGTTAATTTTATATTTTTGGGTATAATGGCCTGAAAAAATTATTTTTTTAAAATTGAGTATGCATTATGGACGTATAAAATGTCGGACGTAGACTCACTAAATCAAAAACTGTGTCAATAGAGTCGGCCACATTTGCACGTGTGCGTTGTTAGGTTGTCACTGATAGGCTGACACACACACATATACAGAAGTACCGAGTGTAATGACCCACTGATGTGTGCGTGTCAGCCTCTATGTGACAGCGCACATGTGCATATTATGTGGCCGACTCGATGGACACAATTTTTGTTATAGCGAGACTACGTCCGACTTTTTTTATACGTCCATGGTATGCATGTAAATTTTCTTTTGTGTTATATCTTTTAATAAAGAGTTTTGTTATCTTATCTTATGTAAAAACGCTTTTTAAAGTGATAACTTCTCATGGTAAGCCGTACGGCGGCGTAACACGTTCCATTTTAAAACTTTTATAGGTTTACACTTGACCGCCATCTCGCCTGATGTTAAACGACAATGCGGTATACGATGGAGCGTGTTTACCTACAAAAAACCGATTCACTCTCGATTTGAAGACACAAAGTTTGTAATCATCGGGGAAAACCCACTCAGGCAACGTATTTCCATAGCCTAGACGTTCTTATCACAATAGTAGAGTCAAATCTCTTCGTTCGTGTTTTTGGAACATCAACCATGAAACGATGTCGCTTTCTCGAACTGCGAGCATTCCGATAGAAAAAAAGAGCAAGGTGGTTTTAGATCATGCAAATCAGAATCACACTCTCCGAAGTGTATCCGATAAAAAAACTGATAGGCTAGCAATTTTTCGGCGATGTTCAAGATTTTGCAGTCTTTTTCGCAAAAGAGTGTTATTGCCTATGAGCCTTTTGGCACGTCTCTCGATCGATACCAGAGCCTCCAGCTGATACTTAGCCGATCCATCCCAAAGGTGCGAACAGTACTCCATAAAGGAGCGAATCTGTGCTTGTACTTTAAAAAGAACATGGTACATTACCTAGCGCCAACGGTAGCCGCAGTTGCGCGTCATTGGACCGCCGGCTGGTATCACTGGCGTCTGAGTCTGAAGGACAACTGTCGGAGGGACATTCCGAGTCCGTGCTCCCACTCTCCCCTAGCAACGCTTTCAATTTCTCCTGGAATTCAATAATTACACCCGTAAACAAACGTAAGACATTAAGCGCCGCGCTTTTCCGTTCGACTCTTCATAGGAAAGTAGTTTGTAGATATATGAAAATAAGATTTAAAGTCAAACGAAACAGCGCAATTGAGCCTGGAACGTATAACTGTGTTACGCAAGACTTCATTAAGTCAGCCTCTCACAATAATTGCTGAGTCCAATTTTAAATTGTTTAACGCGCCAAGTCAGTATATCCCAATAAATGCTGAATCATAAACATAAACCTATTAAGACATAATACTAGCTAGAATCACTAAGTCAAAAGTGATAAATCACGAAGTCAGTCTCTCCCAATAACTGGTGAGACAGAAACATTAGCTCAGCAATATACACGTGATTAAAGCGAGAACTAACCAACTCAGTTCCTCCCAATAATTTCTGAATCAGAAACATTAGCCCAACACTTGAATGCACTTGAAGTCATACACAACACTTGAACCCAGAACTTACCAAGTCAGTCTCTCCCAATAACTGCTGAGCCAGAGCCGGCCTCAGGCCCAAGGCCCGGCTTTGGGCGAGTAGCGATGCCACAGTGTTCTTCTTCGGCTTGCTGACGCCTCGGCCGAGGTTACGAGGTCGGCCTTCTCGAGTCGGCCATGCGGGGACAGCTGGAAATATATTTAAATGATTCAAACAACCCCCACTGCAAAAAATCAACAATCAACATTAACTATCTAAGGACACACGGGTGACTGACACGAATCTAACGATAATTAATTATTAAAATCCATCCAGCCAGCAGTTTGAAAGATACGTGGGAAACGGAAATGAATTACAGTTTTCAAAACATAAAAGCATGAGTAAATAGCTGTCCTTATTTAGTAATAAATTAGAAATTAGAATTTCTAACCAAAAAGAGATATTTGAGATCAAAGTGGCCAGTACGGCAAAACACAAATTTCATGAATAAATATTGATGGACATTTCACACACAACACCATCTGACCGCAAACTAAGCCAAGCTAGAACTATGGGAGCCAGATACCTGATTTATTACGTATTTAATCTATAGACCTACTAATATTATTATATATATATATATATTAATATTAGAGTTTGTTTGAACGCTAGGATCTCGGGAAGTACTGGTCCGAATTGAAAGATTATTTTTCTATTGGATAGTCCATTTATCGAGGAAGGCTATAGGCTATATTAAACATAACGCTACCATCAATAGAAGCGGAGCATGAATCAAGAATGTAACACAAGAACAAAATTAAAAATTTTGATTAACCCCCGACTACCTTAGATTTGTTATCTGTAGAACATTCTACTAGTCAAGCCCTTTCATTTGATACCCATATTAAGGGAATTGTGAAAAAGGAAATGTAATTCGCCATTTTGTGGTAGCGGCCATCTTGGATTTGAAATTTGTCATAGTGCAAAGTATTCTACTAATCAAGCCCTTTCATTTGATACCCATATTGAGGCAGTAGTGAAAAATATTATATAATTCGCCATTTTGTGGTGGCGGCCATCTTGGATTTGAAATTTGTTATAGCGTTTAGTACTCTACTAGTCAAGCCCTTTCATTTGATACCCATATTGAGGTAGGTTGTGAAGAAATATTTTGTCCGCCATTTTGTGGAGGCGGCCATTTTGAATCGATATTAACCAAACATAGCTAAGAACACCCGCACGGATATTAACTTTCAAAAAAAAAACCGCATCGAAATCGGCCCATCCGTTTGAGCTCTACGGTGCCACAGACAGACACACACACAGACAGACAGACAGACAGACAGACAGACAGACAGACCGACAGACAGACAGACAGACAGACATCGACGTCAAACTTATAACACCCCTTTTTTTGTCGGGGGTTAAAAAACCGGGGAAAATATTCCTTTTTGAGAGTTTTCGTAGCGTGCTTTGACATGACAGCCTGTGTCTATGATTGCGTGATCTATATATATAAACTAGATGTCCGCCCCGGCTTCGGCCGTGGTACATTATATAGCACTCATCGGGATCCCGTACATATCCAACGGTGAAAGAATGACTGAAATCGGTTCAGTCATTCCTGATAATATCGCTTTCAAACAAAAAACCTCTTCAGCTACCTGCTACCCCACCTGTCGCCCACCATAATACAAATATAAATATTTGTATTTGTGACACAAACATTTGCACTAGGGGATCGACCCTACGTAAGTACATAAGTAAGTACGTAAGTAAGTAATAATGTAAGAACCTTTTTTTTTTAATAAGAAGTGATGAGACGAGCTGGACATGTGCCTGATGGTAAGCAACATGCCTGCCACAAAACAGCACAGTGACATGCAGCTATTGGAACACGGAGAGTCCAAACCATTACCTAGCACTGCACTGCACTCGTCACCCAGAGATCTAAGATGTTATATCTCTAAGCCGTGTAATTTCTCTAGAAACATTGCCCTTCAAACCGGAACACAGTAATGACCTAATTAAAGGGACCTAGGCGAGTAAAACCGCGGGTTATTGTTAGTACATACATTCGCTGTCTTCACTCCCGCTGGACCTCGGTCGAGGAGAGTCCAACACAGCGGCGTTCAGTTCTGGGACCACGCGTCGAGGCCGCGCGCCCGGCTTGCGACGCGCTACAAACAAACAAACATACAATTAAAATAAATTATAACATACAAAACTTGGCAGTCATAGGAACTTTCAACTTTCAGAAATGGTAACTTAGATCTCAGGGTGACGAGCGCAGTGCAGTGCTAGGTAATGATTTGCACTCTTCATGTTCCAATAGCTGCGTGTCACTGTGCTGTTATATGTCAGGCATGTTGCTTACCATCAGGCACATGTCCTGATCGTCTCGTCACTCTTTATTTAAAAAAAAAAAAAAAAAAAAAAAAAAAAAATGGGATAAATCGGCTAAGTATCAGCTGGAGGCTCTGGAATCGATCGAGAGACGTGCCAAAAGGCTCATTCATATGCAACGACACACTTTTGTGAAAAAGACTACAAAGTCTTGATCATCGCCGAAAAATTGCCAGCCTATCGGTTTTTTATCAGATACACTTTGGAGAGTGTGCGACTGATTTGCATGATCTGATACCACCTTGCCCTTTTTTCTATCGGAACGCTCGTAGCTCGAAAAAGCGACATCGTTTCATGGTTGATGTTCCAAAGACACGAACGAAGAGTTTTGACTCTACTTTTGTGACTCGTAAGAACGTCTAGGCTGTGGAATACGTTGCCTGAGTGGGTTTTCCCCGATGGTTACAATCTTTGTGTCTTCAAGTCGAGAGTGAATCGATTTCTTAAACACGCTTTATCGTAAACCGCATCCTCGCTTAACATCAGGCGAGATGGCGGTCAAGTGTAAACCTATCAAAGTGAAAAAAAACTGCCGATAGAAGTGAAAACTGAAAACTTACAACTCAATTTTGAAGAATTTGATAGTTCAGTTTGGAAACTCCTCGGGTGAAACCGGAGGGCGTCGCTAGTCTGGATATTGTCTTCTGAATAAGTATTGTAAGCATGGCCATCTAGACTACATGGATACATAGATGTATAAATGATAACCATGGTAGCACGCCATGAGCATATATGTAGATAGATGGCCATGGCCCCGAGTTCACAATCAAAATGATTTCTATCATTTACGAACGTGATGCTTGTGTTCAATGCACAGCCCACGGAAAATCAGTCTGTGGTGCGTCAAAAGAAGTTTTCACTTCAAAACGATATGTGTTTTAAGACTGAGGTCTTAAAACACAATAAGGCAGAACTGAAAACTAAAATAAGAAATGCTCAACTATTGAATGATTTTAATAGTTAAAAAAAACTTGGCAGTCATTACTGGCGATAGAAGTGAAAACTCATAACTCAGAATTTGATAGCTTACTTTGGAAACTACGCGGATGAAATCGGAGGGTGTGGCCATGACCATGACTAGATGGGCAATCGCCATGGTCCCGAGAGATTTCATTCATTTACGAACGTGACGCCTGAGTTCAATTCACAAATCACAAAAATCAATCTGTGACGCGCCAATGGACGTATTCACTTTAAAAATATATATATTTATGAAGTGAATATAGTAAACACGGCGACACGACAGCGACAGCAGACAGGCAGCAACAGTCGACTTTATCTTTCTCGCTCTGGCACATTCAGCGGTCCCGAGTTCATCCGAACGAATCGACTCATTCACAGGCTACGAAACATCTGTGAGTGTTGCGCCGAAAGCTTTCACTTCGAAAAAATCGCGGTTAGTCTGCGAGTGTATTTGTGTGCTTACTGAAGAAGTTATTAGTACTTTTTCTCATTATTAAAGTGACACTTTTTTTTAACTTTTATAGGTTTACACTTGACCGCCATCTCGCCTGATGTTAAGCGACGATGCGGTCTACGATGGAGCGTGTTTACCTAGAAGAAACCGATTCACTCTCGATTTGAAGACACAAAGATTGTAACCATCGGGGAAAACCCACTTAGGCAACGTATTCCACAGCCTAGACGTTCTTATCACAAAAGTAGAGTCAAATCTCTTCGTTCGTGTCTTTGGAACATCAACCATGAAACGATGTCGCTTTTTCGAGCTACGAGCATTCCGATAGAAAAAAGGGCAAGGTGGTATCAGATAAAAAACCGATAGGCTGGCAATTTTTCGGCGATGATCAAGACTTTTATTACGATGTTATTACATCGCCACAAAGTTTTTCGCCCATCTATTACATGTCGCGTGGCGGTCGGCCGCAGAGTAGGAGCAAAGAGAAAGGCGCACGACAGAGCAGCCCAAGCCAATATGACGGCGTCGTTAAGTTACTCAAATTACTTAAATCGAATATTTTTCCACTATTTTTAGTTAAATGCGAAAATAAGTTTCACTTTTACCGTGGTTTCGTGAATTTACTTGTGCTTTGATTTAGTGATTTATGATTTAGCTTCACTTCAAAAAAAATTATGTGTGGTTTCATAAAACCACGGTAAAAATGTTTTTTTTTTTCGCATTTTAGACATTTAACTATTTTTTTTTAATATTCGATTTTAGCAATATAACGAGTAACGCCGCCATATTGGTCTCGGCTGCTCTGTCGTGCGCCTTTCACTTTACCCCTACTCCGCGGCCGACCGTCACGCGACGCGCACTAAGTGGACGAAAAAGTTTGAGGCGATGTAATAACAGTATCACTTTGAAAACCAACTTGAAGTAGGTAACTTACATGTCCGGTCGTTGTTGGACGAAGCGCTGAGCGAACTACTGAGCGAAGTGAGACGCGACAGCGCATCCGACGCTTGACTGCTCGCTAAAACGTAAGCAAAGACAACATTATTGGAATTTTAAAGTGAAAACATCTATTGGCGCGCCACACACAGATTTTCCGTGGCCTGTGAATTGAACTCAAGCGTCACGTTTGTGAATGAAAGAAATCTTCGGGTAAACTCGGATGATCTAGATAGCCATGGTCATGGCCACGCCCTCCGGTTTCAACCGCGTAGTTTCCAAAGTGAGCTATCGAATTCTGAGTTATTAGTTTACACTTTCCTTATGACTGCCAATTGTTTTTGAAGCGAAAACTTGTTTTGACGCGACACAGACAGATTTTTCGTGGGCTATGAATTGAATTCTAGCGTCACGATTATGATAAGACATCTTTGGTTAAACTCGTTTCCGCCCCAAACAAGATAGAGCTGCACGAATTTGCTCAGCGAGGTTTTGATAAGGTAAATAATTGCCTAACAAATAATCTACTAACACTAAACGCGGATAAAACAAAATACATATACTTTTCTATGCGTAAATCTAAGCAATCTACAACTAACCAGCATCTATATGCACACACGTGCACAAATCCTACAGCCTGTCTAGACAACTGCCCAACCATAGAAAGCAAATGACATCAAATATTTAGGTGTTATTATTGATGACACACTGTCCTTTCGGCTACACATCAAAACCTAGTAAACAGACTTCGTAAGTTGATTTATGTGCTCAAAATATTACGGTATATCGTAGATACTAAATTAATAAAGCAAGTGTATAAAGCTCTGTGTCAATCAATAATTACATATGTATACATAATTATATATGTATCACATCATGGGGAGGTGCTACTAAGACATTAATGCTTTCTGTAGAAAGAGCACAAAGAGCCATTCTGAAGGTCGCCACATTTCGTCCATTTCTCTTCCCTACGAAACTGCTCTATAAAGCCTGCAACATTCTATCAGTAAGACAACTATTTATTTTGAACACGACACTAAAACAGCACAAAAATCTTTCCTACTGCACTGAGATTACTAACAAGAGACGTAAGGATATCGTATGTAGCTCACTGGCACAGACAAAACATGCTTTCACAAGCAGATTTTTCATATTTCTTGGTCCAATACTATACAACCGACTAAATAGATTGCTATCTATTTACGACCAAAATGTTTATAACTGTAAACAAACTGTCTGTGAATATTTGCTAACACTGTCATATGAGGAAACTGAACATTTGATATTAGTTATAAAATAGTAAAGAAATTTCATACCTATCTTTTAATAAGCAAAGTAGTTCATATATTTACCGATTTTATTGTTTAGTTTTATTATCTTCGATAATGTAACTCTTAGTTAAAATAGGCAATTTTCGCGCCTGAAACACAGGTTCTACCTAGTTCAGGCTGATAAAATTAATATACCTGTGTATAGCTGTAAGAAAATATTGTATAGTTAAGATCTATGTTATTGAAATAATTATTTTTTTATTTATTTTTTATTATATTATGAAACCAGTTTCCTAAACACAACATTTAATATAGCTACCATACAAACTTTACGCGCGACGCATAAAAAATACGACAGTGTGACGTCACGTTTCTGTAGTGATTTGTATGAAGCGTTTTTGGGAGAGTCCAAAATTGTGATTTTAAAATCGTGAAGTCATATCACGGGATGTTTTTAAGATAACAAAGTAATTCTTTCACCTATGTTTCAGTTGTTGAGTAGCCTTTTGATGGAACATTAAATCAAAAATGAGTCGTCATGCCTATTAGAATAAAATAAAGTAGATAACTCACGCGGCGCCGGTTTGAGCGATAGGTTGAGAGGCGCGTCGTCGTCCGCCTTCGCGCCGAGATCTAGCGGGCTGTCGTCTGCGCTTGCGCTGGACTTCGTGCTCAGATTCAACCCCGGGTCTGAAACGAATAGACAGAACAGAAATGAAACGTATTCCGTACAAAAGAGAGTACAATATTAAGATGTTCATAAAATTAACCAAGCGATCATTCTATTTTGCCAAAAACTCTGGTATGCGGAATTGTAATAATTGTTATAGAATAAATGATATGTCAGTTGAAAAATTACACATAGGAAATATATATGTACAGAGAAAACTTACATCCAGCAGTATATTACCTTAGTTCGCTATGTGCACTATGTGCACTCACTGAGTTGTTCCTACGACAGCGAAGTCGAAACGAATTATTCTTTGAAATATGAACATAATTATTACAAAATAAAAAATATTTATTAATTTATTTGAAATAGTATGTATGAATCTATACTTATAATAAAACTGTAACGGGTCGAATTCTGTACATTGAAGATATTTTGAAATTTTTTTTTTGGGGCACTTCGTAGTCGATACTGATGGCGAAACTGCATTTTTTTTTCTTTCATGTCTGTCTGTCTGTCTGTCTGTCTGTCTGTCTTTCTGTATAGGGATCACGCATCACGCCGAAACTACTGATTCAATTCAGCTGAAACTTGGCATGATTTTAGTTTAAACTAAGGAGATTGCTGTAGGCTACTTTTGATCCCCAAATTCTGATCGGTTTTCTTGCGGGAGGGGGTGAAAGTCAGAATGTGTATTTGGTTGTAACTCATGTTTGCGTTGTTTAATTTCATTAATTCTTTTTTTGTTAGAAAGAACACATTTTTTTATATTGTCCCATAAAAATTTGAACATTATCGGTTTGGTGGTTCGGAAATTACACAAACATTAAATAATAACGACACGCACGGCGCGTTCGGTACATACTAACTTCTAAGTATTCTGTGTATCACAGACGATCCACAGAATATCTAGATTCTAGATTCAAGAAGTGCCCACGTGATCGCGTCGCGTCGTCTTGAATGACAAAATAATTGTCAAAAATATATTTTTGTGTGGAAAAAGGAGGAGGATGAGAATATCCTCCTTCAAACAGGGATTTTTTGCATGTTTTTTTATTTGGTTTTATTTTACACGATAACTCCGCTAATTGTGAGTTGATTTTGATAATTCTTTTTTTGTTTGGTAGAAAATACTTCAGAGGTGATCTTATATATCGAAAACAGGAAGGTAGTTTTTCAAATATCAACATAAAACAAATATCAGCTTAGATTTATCTGTATTTAGTTAGTCGAACGACAGAATTAAATTACCTGTCATTGAAGTAAATTTTTGTTCTTTTGGAGAAAACATATCAGCATAATAAGTAGCAGCATAAACAACCCATTAAATGTTCCCACTGCTGGACGTCGGGGCCTTCTCTCGCAAGGACAGAGACAAGGCTATAATCCACCACGCTGGCCCAGTGTCGGTTGGTGGATGACATATGACTTAGAACTTAGATTCTAGGTACATTTCGGGTTCCTCACGATATTTTCATTCACCTTTTAATTACCGGCATTACGAACAACAAGCTTCGGTAACCGAAGCAGACCGTTGTTAGGGTTCCGTACCTGACTTCGCTGTCCGTCCATCCTTCCGTCTGTCACCAGACTGTATCTCAAGAACGGTGATAGCTAGACAGTTGAAATTTTCACAGACGATGTATTTCTATTGCCGCTTTAACAAAAAATACTAAAACTAAAATAAATATTTAAGAGGTGCTTATTTCCATACAACAAACTTGACTTTTTTACCGTTTCTTGCTCGATACTAATAACGTACCTGTCACAGGTTGACGCTTCACATAATATTAAGTTTTATGTTCTCTTTAAATGTAAGTAATTAAAATAAAATAAATTTTTAAGGGGGCTCCCATACAATAAAATCATTTTATTTGCTAATGGTTCAGAACCCTTCGCACGCGAGTCCCACCGGCATTTGACCGGTTTTATTTTTTCAAAAATTTTGTAATATCCTATCCTTTCCTAATATTATATAAATATGTCAATATTTAAATTTTTGCTGCTCAATTGCGTTAGAATGGCTGAATGTCTCGAGTTAAAATTTGAAACATATTCTTGGCTTAGCTTAAGTAACACATAGGGACATATAGATAAGTAACTATACATAGGCAATGTTTGGCCTATGTGTTCTTCCAGACTATAATCTAGGTAATTGTATTTCAAATTTCAGCCCGATCACTTGATACGTTCCGCCATGATTAAGTAACAAACATCCAAACATTGACATTCATAATATTTACAGTTACAGGACAACGTTGGAACGGCTGAACATATTTGGAAGGAATTCGAAACACACGTAGTTTGTAATCAGAAATAGCAAATCGGTTACTGTGACGTCGGAAAGACTAAGCAAATTTGGTAGAAAATTGAAACAGATAACTTATAGTCTGAAATACCACACATAGTTTAGAGTCTAAAATTTCACTAAAGTCTATATTTTCGTTTAACTCCATATTAATCTATAATAAGTATATATTTTTGTAAGGAACTTGGTGTGATGGTAAGGTAAAAGCCAAAAATTAAAAATATATGCACCCGTTTTGGCGTAGATAATACAGGTGATTTGCGTTCACAATCAAAATAACAAGCAACATTATATTCTCATTAGATGGCGCTAATGCCAGTTTAAATCTAAAAGCACTAAAGACCATTTAAATCGATGTTTTGCTATTGTGGTATGTATTTTTTCTTTCATCACTAGGTGGCGTTACTGGTATTCTAAATTGTACTAATAAGTTTTTGCTGCTAAAAGGATTTTGATGCCGAATTTGGAATCTTTCGTTCCTGGATTTTTTTTCTGTGTTACAATTAAATTCATACATTAACATTTCACTAAGACTTGGCTTAGATTTACGGGTTCAACTTGCTTGAGTACCTATCATTAAAACTCAAAATTTTAATCATTTTGATTCCACACAGGCTTCGTTCAAAATTTTACGCGGGCGAAGTCACGGGTAACAGCTAGAAAACAGCTTGTGGATGAAAAGAGAAAAATAGGTAATCAGATCATGCACATCAGCTTCAGAATTTTCGTAATGTATCCTATAAAAATCCTACAAACTTAACACTTGCGGCTATGTTCGATACTACGAAACCTTAATAAGTATGTTTGATTTTGTTTAAAAAAAGAAAAATAAAGATGATAAAATTAAATATTTTTTTGTGTGGGAAAACAAATTCACTCGGTTTTTCAATGGTTACGTAATGCAAATATTTTGACGTACAATACTTCCAACTAATTTACACTATAAGTCAGCAACATCTGCTTACGCGAACGAAGTAGCGGGTTCAGCTAGTAAATAAATAAAATAACCAAGAAATTAGGTCGCTTTTTCAAGATATGATCAGTCCGATAAAAAAGGGCAAGGGATTATTAAACCACGCAGATCAGTTGCACACTCTCCGAAGTGTATCCGATAAAAACTGATAAAAAAATATATTGATACATAGTAATTGTGCGATTTTTAAAGCCGCTCCAAAGAAGAAGAAATTTGACTCTACTTTCGTGACAACAACGCCTAGGCTGTGGAAATCTAGGGTCTACACTGTAGAATGCGTTGCCTGAGCGGGGTTTTCCCGATGTTTACGATCTTTGTGTCTTCAAATCGAGAAGGAATCCGTCTAGGTAAGCACGCACCATCGCAGATCGCATCGTCACTAACCATCAGGCGAGATGGCAGTCAAATATGAACCTAGATCAGTTAAAAGAAAATTCGTTACCAGTGCCTTGCGTAGCGCCCGCCAACTGTCGCTCCAAAGCCGCGAGGCTGACTCCGCTTTGACTAGCTATCGTCTGCAGTAACTCTCGAGATATACCTGCGAAATAAAATATGATTGTTACTGTAGCTATACTTATTTCGGGGCGTTAAGGAAAACCGACACCTTGAAATTAGCCAGACAACATTTTAGTAATTACTTTTTCAACACACTTGCTCATAAAGTGGCTTTAATTTCATCGCAAACAGGCATATAACGACACCTATTATTAAACTGTGACTTTTCATTACTATTGCTCACGAGTGAGTTATAGTAATGAACCGTCAATGTCATTTTATGATATCATTTCAAGAGTGATAAATAGTTTTGAATTTTTTTATTTATGGCGGGAAATAATAATCAGTTCTCTAAAAATTCGCGCGCAAGTAATAATGACAACCAGCCACAGATAACAAAAGGTTTCTTTTTTTGTCTTATCGATCTGCTGATAACGTTTTATCCACGTACAAAGAGTAGAATTTAAAGTTTCCTTTATTACGAAGAAAATTAAAGGTCATATTTGAATTAAAGTTTTATCTTTAAACACGTACAAGTTGAAGAATTTATCTGTTTGAAAATAATTAATTATAAAAAAAAAATTAAGTACGATGTTGCAAGAAGTGCCCAAGCAATCGCCACATTAATTCGTTTGTTCTATTGAACACGATATTTTTTGTATAAAATTTTTAAGAAAAAAGCAACTGAACCAATAAAAAAACTCTATAGCTCACTAGTGATTAATAGCAATGAAAAAGTCACAGTTTGATTATAGGTATCATTATATGTCTGATTGCGGTGAAATTAGAGCCACTTTATAAGCAAGTGATTCTTACCAGCGTAGTCGGCTAGGTTGGGAGGCGGCGTGCCGGCTATACTACCGGTGCGGTCGGGTTTGTTCGGCAGACGGATCACTTCGACGCCTGACCCTCGGGCGCTGTACTCGTCCTGTGAAAACAACAATACACGGTCATGGACGTATAAAAAGTTGAACGTAGTCTCGCTAAAAAAAAAAAAAATTGGTTGCCTGTAAAGTCGGTATACGGGCGAAAGTTTTACGTGACAACGACTTTGAGTGGTAAAATAATTTTACGGAAGGGACGCGTGCCTTTCACTTTTTGTGTCTGTCTCTCTCGCTCTTAGGCGGGCTAACCATGCCCGAGTGGAAGGGACGCGTGCCTCTCACTCGCTCTCGTTGTGAGCGCATAACGTGAGCGGAGCGTAACGCAGTTTCTTGAAGTGTCACCCGGCAAACCAATTTATAAGACGTTGTCACGTCAAAAAGTGTGTCACTAGAGTCGGCCATATTTGCACGTGTGCGTTGTCAGGCTGACACGCACACATATACGCAAATAGTGCGTGTAATGACCCACTGTTGTGTGCGTGTCAGCCTATATGTGACAGCGCTCACGTGCATATTATGTGGCCGACTCGATGGACAAAGTTTTTGTTTTAGCGAGACTACGTCCGGCTTTCTTTTTACGCCCAATGTATACGGTATTAAAAACATTTTATAGGAAGGCATATTATACAGGTAACCGCCTTACATCTTTGAATGTACGTATTTTCTGTACTTTAATCTGTATGTATATGTCACAGCCAACTAAATAAAGCTAGCTAGCTAGTTGGCTTAATCAGCCATTCAATCTACAGCCCTGCCTTTATACTAAACAACGCCGTCTAACTAGCGGCATGAATTACATTCAGCCATTTGATCAAACATCTAGGTTCTAGGCCAAGAACTTGGATTGTTGATATTTAATTACTCGACTAGCCCGTTCATTTCAATTTAGTTTCAATGCACAAAATCTAAGCGAACAGATAGGAGATGAACTTCATTTTGTATAATGTCAGCAAAAATATACAACAAATTGCCCTACAAACTAAAACAAATAAATTCTGACGAAAAGTTTACCAAAACCTTAAACAAGAACAAATATAAAAATGTTGATTAACCCCCGACTACCTCTGATTTGTTATTTGTACAACTACTAGAATACTAGTCAAGCCCTTTCATTTGATACCCATATTAAGGTAGTTGTGAAAAAAGAAATGTATTTCGCTATTTTGTGAAAGCGCCCATCTTGGATTTGAAATTTGTCATAGTGAAATCTATTCTACTAGTCAAGCTCTTTCGTTTGATACCCATATTGAGGTAGTACCTAGTGAAAAAAATAATATAATTCGCCATTTTGTGGTGGCGGCCATTTTGGATTTGTTTTTTTTGTAATGTATAGTATTCTACTAGTCAAGCCCTTTCATTTGATACCCATATTGAGGTAGGTCGTAAAGAAATATTTATTTTATACTTTCAAATAAAAAAACCCGCATCGAAATCGGTCCAACCGTCTGAGCTCTACGGTGCCACAGACAGACACACACAGACAGACAGGCAGACAGACAGACAGACAGACAGACAGACAGACAGACAGACAGACAGACAGACAGACAGACAGAAAGACAGACAGACAGACAGACAGACAGACAGACAGATAGACAGACAGACAGACACACATCGACGTCAAACTTATAACACCCCTTTTTTGGTCGGGGGTTACAAATGTATTACTCGAGAAAGCTTACTGTACAATAGACGAATATCTTGCCGACAAATTAATAATAGAATGAGTCGATCCGCTCCGCACGATACGAATTATATTGCCACACCCAATCAGGGTCATTATGGTAACTATAACATGTACTTATAAATAAGACCAACAAATGTACCATAATATTAGCAATAAATGTCTTCAAATCGAGAGTGAATCGGTTTCTTCTAGGTAAACACGCTTCATCGTAGGCCGCATCATCGTTTAACATCAGGCGAGATGGCGGTCAAGTGTAAACCTATAAAAGTTTAAAAAAAAAAAAATGATTGAGTAATGAATAATATGTGAAGTTATAATAGGTATACAAAATGAAACATAACCAAGGTTTTTCTTGTAGGGGCACAAACATATTGAAAAATTGTCCTAAAAACTAAAAATAAATTATAACTACGAGTACGATAGGTAACCAAAAATTATGTATGAAACTTGGTACGGAAAATTGGACGAAATTTGGTACGGAAAGTTATGGACGAAATTTTTTACGAAAAATCAAGGACGAAATTTCATACGAAAAATTACACATAAAATTATATGGACATTGAATTAGTGTGTTTCCAAAATAGAAGTGACATAAAAGGCCTGCGTAACCACATACCACTTTCTGTCGTTTGCTGGATGGCTGGGCTATTCTCCCGTCGGGCGTACTGGGGTGTACTGACACTTGAGGTGGGTCGAGTGAGATCGTCTTCTTTCGTCCACGGTTCGTCGTGCCTGGAGGGACCTGGGAAAATTACTCATTTGTTTAGAACACTTTTTGAATAGTTTATTATGTATGGTGTTTGAAAGTCAAGTAAGTAATAAAATATTTTTTGTAGTTTGAAACTTTAAACCCGAAAATGACTAATTTCTAAGGCAAAATTAGACGACCTTTCAGAATAATGTAATAGTGGATGGACATTTTCTACACAACACTAACATTTAAGATTACACTAAAGCAATCAGATAGATAATATGAATTATTCCCTAGACACATAACAAAAATCCATTTTCATCCACCACCTCGGAAAGAGTAGTTTTGCTCGTCGAGATCTGAGTGCAAAAGTAGTTTTTACTCTCTAGAGAGTAAATTAAGTTTGAATTTAGCTCGTCGTGTGCATTAAGTCTGTGAATTCAAAACTTAATTAATCCTATTCACTTCAACCTGCTTGTTGTTTCGGCTTCGCTCGGTTATTTTAAATAAATTACGCAAAAACGTTGTTTATCCGCTATACTACCATACCGACCATTTCGTCGGTACAATAGTCAATAGTCTAGTCAATCTGCAAATGCCAAATTGTTGAGGAGGCGGGTATTTATATTAAAACATATGCTGTATATCAAGGGTTTTATAGAAACTATTCAAGTAAGTGAAATAGTGAGTCAAAGATTAATATCTTATGTTATATTTTATTAAAATACCGTATTTATTTCTCGTGATTAAGTTAAGTCGATTTACTTAAGTCAAAACTACCAAAAATTCAAATTGGCTAGTTTACTATTGTACCGACGATATATAAACATTACCGACACTCAATGTTCAAGCGCTGGACACTGGCGAAATTTCGGTGATATAACCGTACTAAAAAAAAGATTATAAAATTGACACATGCTGTCACGGACCTCTGCGCACGTAATAAATGTCACGAAAAGGGATATTTTTCCCCGTTTTTGTCACATTCTTCATTCATGCTTCGCTCCTATTGATATTAGCGTAATGTTACATAACCTATAGCTTTCCTCAATAAATGGACTACCTAACAGAAAAAGAATCTTCCAATTCTGACTAGTAGTTCCAGAGATCCAAGCGTTCAAACAGACTCTTCAGATTTAAAATATTAGTATCATGGACGTATAAAAAAGTTGGACGTAGTCTCGCTAAAACAAAAACTGTGTCACTAGAGTCGACCACATTTGCACGTGTGCGTTGTCAGGTTATCACTGATAGGCTGACACGCACACATATACATAAGTAGCGCGTGTAATGACCCACTGATGTGTGCGCGTAAGCCTGAATGTGACAGCGCACACGTGATATTATGTGGCCGACTCGATGAACACAGCTTCTGTTTTAGCGAGTCTACGTCCGACGCAACGTTTTTATACATCCATGATTAGTATAGATAATAGTTATTTGTTATACAAGAGTGCAAAGTTGATTTTTAATCGCGTGCTCAATTTTGATGACCGAGGAAGCGAAGGATTCTAAAATTGAATAGATAGAATTAGAATCCTGAGCGTAGCAAGGGAATCAAAAGAGCACAAGGTGAAAAATCTTTGCACTCGAGTGCAACACGTAACTTTTCATTCCACCTCAGCGAGGAAATGACTAAATGCAAATTTTTAAATGTTTTCGCGCTAAGCAAATTAAAAAAAGTAAGTACACCAAGGAGGTTCCGAGTCTGAGTTTTTAACATATTAAAAAAAAATGTATGATGCATTCGGCACCAAGGAGGTAGAAATAAATAGGTTGAATTATGTTTTGAATTCAAAACCTCAGTACACACGATGTTCTAAATTCAAAATTACCTTAACCTCTAGAGGGTAAAAACGACTTTTGCGCCCTGATATCGAGGAGCAAAAGTACTCTTTCCGAGCTGGTGGGATGAAAAAAATTTAGCAGTCATAGGAACTCCTGATAGAAGTGAAAACTTATAACTCAGAATTTGATAGTTTACTTTGGAAACTACGCGGATGAAACCGGAGGGCGAGGCCATGAGCGTGGCTGAATCCGTGGCCGTTTCTATACGTCCAATTCTGCCTCATTTCTAAATGTCCAATGGCAATGGTCCCGAGTTTACCCGAAGATTTCTTATCATTCCCGACCGTGACGCTAGAGTTAAATTCACAGCTCACAAAAAACTGCATATGATGCGCCAAAAGAATTTTGCACTTCAAAAAATGTGTTTATATTGAACTAGATGCCCGCCCCGGCTTCGCCCGTGGTATATTATATAGCACTCATCGGGATCCCGTACATCCCGTCCAACGGTGAAAGAATGACTGAAATCGGTTCACTCATTCCTGAGAATATCGATTTCAAACAAAAACCTCTTCAGCAACCTGCTACGCCACCTGTCGGAAATTGGTCGTACCAACTCAGATTTAGAAAAAAAAAATTAGCAAAGGTTTATATTCAATGCACAGATTACTGAAATTCAATGACGCAATCTTTGACACATGCTGTCATATGTCATGTCAAAGCACGAAACGTACGAAAACTCTCAAAAGGGGAATATTTTTTCCCGATTTTGTTACATTCTTGTTTCATGCTCCGCTTCAATTAATAGTAGAGTTATTTTCTATAGCCTAAAGCCTTCCTCGATAAATGGACTATCCAATAGAAAAATAATCTTTCAATTCGGATCAGTACTTCCCGAGATCCTAGCGTTCAAACAAACAAACAAACAAACTCTTCAGCTTTATAATATTAGTATAGATTCAAATAAATAATTACCTTAGGCCCCGCAAGGGAAGACGTGTACTTTATGATTTCCGTGTCCGGCGGCAGTCTCACTCCACCCAGCACTTGAGAAGGATCACTGCGGACAATCATTTGTAACATTATTTCATGTGAAATAAAAACAATATATTATTAAAAATACATAAAAATTAAAGCCACATGTGTGTATAATTTTTAAGTACATTACAACTTTATACAGGGTTATTGGTCACGTATACGTTTTAACAAACAACTTTTGATCTACAACTTTAGTAAAAACTCAATACATATTCCAAAAAAAAGGATTTGTTGTCATTTCTAGCACTGTATAGCGGCTGTTTAGTGTTTAGTACCTGGTTGACCGAGCTTTGCTCGGTTTAAAGGACTCTAAGTAAAAGATTTTCTCAGAAAAAAAAACAACAAAAGAAAAGACCCGAGTGTAACCATCAGGATTCGAACCGGGGCCTGTTGACTCCGAGGGCGAGCATATTCTGTCTGAGCCATTTCGACTTAAAGAACAGTGGCGAAATAAGTTATCCCACTCTAATGACATTGTAGGAGTTTTTCATTGTAACGCGCATAAAATGATGTTTTTAAAAAATAAAACCTAGCTAGATCGATTTATCGTCCCCGAAACCCGTATACATAATTTCATGAAAATCGTTTGAGCCGTTTCCGAGATTCAGATTCTATATATATATACCTATATACCTACAAGAATTGCTCGTTTAAAGGTATAACATTCACTTCGGCCCATTAATTATTAAGCGTCAAAAAGCGCACGCGCTCTTTATACGAATTGTTACAGAGTTTGACGCTTTTAGACCGGAAAATTAACTTTCTTATTAATTTGTTTGCGAAAAAAAAAATATACGAATTTTTTTAAACTGTACAAAAATAATTAACGTTTTTAGTATGAAAACTAACCTGGTTATCCAGTCAGACCAAAAATAGTATGTAGGAACGTGTTAGGTAGGCGTATCCACTACCTGTTACACTTGGCTAGCACCGACTTCAAATAGATGAGTGAGTAGCACTTGCAATAATGATATTAATTCTCATCTCATTTATTTTTCGCTTTTGAGTGCCTATTGATGGTTTTGAAGTCGGTTTTATGTTTTGTACAAATATAGTTTATTAACGAATTCAATAAACTATTTTTAGCCCCCGACCAAAAAAAGGGGTGTTATAAGTTTGACGCCGATGTCTGTCTGTATGTCTGTGCCACCGTAGAGCTCAAACGGATGGGCCGATTTCGATGCGGTTTTTTTATTTGAAAGTTAATATCCGTGCGGATGTTCTTAGCTATGTTTGGTTAATATGAATTCAAGATGGCTTCCGCCACAAAATGGCGGACAAAATATTTCTTCACAACCTACCTCAATATGGGTATCAAATGAAAGGACTTGACTAGTAGAATACTATACACTATAAAAAATCTAATCCAAGATGGCCGCCGCCACAAAATGGCGAATTATTTTATTTTACATTACTACCTAAATAAGGGTATCAAACGAAAGGGCTTGACTAGTAGAATACATTGCACTATGACAAATTTCAAATCCAAGATGGCCGCTTCCACAAAATGGCGAAATACATTTCTTTTTCCACAACTCCTTTAATATGGGCATCAAATGAAAGGGCTTGACTAGTAGAATGTTGTACGGATAACAAATCTGAGGTAGTCGGGGGTTAGTCAACATTTTTAATTTTGTTCTTGTTGTACAATAAATTACCTTAAAATAAATATACCTTAACAAACTTGGGAAAGTAAGTCTACTAGGAGATTGAACTAGTAGCTATGTTTTGTTGTTTTGTAAAGTTCAGGAGTGTGGCCAATATTATTTAGCATTTTATTTATTTTTAAATTAACAAAATAAATCACTTCCCGTAGATCCTGATCACATTATATTTTCCCGGGATAAAAAATAGCCAGTGTGATTCCACACAATAATATACCTGTATTTCAATTCTTAAGTAGATTCGTTCAAGCGTTCCGACGTAATTGAACAACAAACATCCAAACTTTTGCATTCATAATATTAGTTTAATGTTTTTTGCTCTATTACGTCGTAACGTAAGAACGGATCTAATTGAAATGGAGAATGTTCACTAATTTTTAATGTTAGCTTTCTGTATTCTTCGTTCAAAATAATAAATACTCGTGGCAGAATTATTTCAATACGTCAATTAGTTTCCAAGATATATAATTTTAAAGTGAGCGGAGCGCGTGACGTGTTACCACAACACTCGCTCAGTTCGTTCACAACTGGAAGCGATGAAACAAAAGAAAACATTGCACAAGTAAACTACTGCTAGCTACTACAGCTGCCGACTTGCGCCTAAGCGGAGTGGACCGTTGTGAAATGACGTCACGCGCGGTAGATATTTTTGCGTATTTTGAATGCTTGTATAATTACAACTTCTTGGAATAATTTTCAAAACAAAACCTAGTGTATCTGTATTATAAAGAAGCTTTACTGTAACAAAGTTTCAAGTAAGTTTACATACCTATAAACATTCCCCATTTGGTACATAGATCAGCGTGGAAGAATGCGTAGGCTAGGCTACTTTTATCCGGGGCAAATAATGGGACCAAGGACTACGCGGATAAAACTGGGGAGCGCTGCTATTCTTAAATATATATAAAATAGAGCTGGGCGATTACTATACTAATGAAATCATTCGATTATAAGTATAAGACTGTCTCGAGATATCTCGATTATAACAGTTAGTAGTTACTAATTAGCAGTCAGACAGGCACACGCGGTCGCGAGTCGATTCGATTCACTCACAGCACAGCTGCGTGGGGTGAGGTGGGGACAACACGATGCGGTCTCTCGCGAGGTCTATAAAAGCGGCAGAGCGAAGCAGCGAAGAGAGTTACTTATATCTTAAAAGTCTAAAATAATCGATCAATCCAAAAATCGGTAAACTTATCGATAATTAAATCCACTATGATAGTAAAAAACGTCACGTTTCACTCCACTGTAATAAAACAAAACAAACCAAACTAAACCAATGTTTATACTTAAAACACAAGTCTACTACTAACATAAGTTACGGAACAACTGTGGTAGACTTCATAAAACACGATTAGTAGTAATAATTAGTAACATCACTCGATTTTGAAAACATATTAGTTACTCATTCCATAATCGATTATCAACATTAGTAATACAAAATAAATCTATTATGCTGATCATTCATAATCGCCCACCGCCAATATAAAGAACACTTACCCTCCTTCCAAGGCAGCACTAATAGAAAAACAAAAAACATTATTTTTATTTCGATTAAAGGACAAACTAATTTATTTTACCAGGACAAAGAGTGCAATATTGACATAAGTATATAAGAGTAAATTCTACAGTTGATATAATAACACCAGAGTAAATGTTATTCTTGAAATAATGGCATAGGAGAAAATACTAAATTTAATATAATGATATTTTGAGTAAATTATACAGTGGATATGATTTAAGAATAAATTCTGTAGTTCATACAATGATACAAAAGTAAATTCTACAGTGGATATAATGATATAAGAGTAAATTCTGTAGTTCATATAATGATATGAGAGTTAATTCTGTAGTCCATATAATGATATAAGAGTAAATTCTGTAGTTCATATAATGTAATGAGAGTAAATTCTGTAGTCCATATAATGATATAAGAGTAAATTCTGTAGTTCATATAATGATATAAGAGTAAATTCTGTAGTCCATGTAATGATATAAGAGTAAATTCCGTAGTTCATATAATGTAATGAGAGTAAATTCTGTAGTTCATAGGTATAATGATATAAGAGTAAATTCTCACCTAAGTATAGTATGTGGTAGACCGGTGAGCGAATCGAGACCGGCATGGCGCCCGTCCTTATCCGTCCCCGCCATTCCGAAGGGGTATAACGATGACATATTCTGCAAGGAACAATATAGTCCATATTAGTACCATAAATAATAAAAAAATGTTTGACATGACAACGTGTAATAAATAGATGAACGCCGGCTGCATGCACGAAAGTGTCTCGTTATGTCCCGTTACGCTCATTGTCCCGTTACGCTCATTGTACACTTGCGCCGCATCTATCAATGTTTTGTTATGACGTTGACACGTTAAACTATCGTCCGTAAACCAACCGTTTTTACAGACTACCAATTTAATTTTTGTTAAATATTTTTTTTCGTAAATATTAATAAAATATATTTTTTTTACCTTCCCCTGTGCAGCCGCCGCGACGGCCGCGTGGTACGCGCCGTGCGCCGCGGCCTGGGCCAGCATCAGGTCTCCGCGGAGGAGCGCCAACTCGCGCTCCTTGTTCTTGGACGACGACGATGACGACGCGGACGATGACGACGGTTTCCCTGGAAAAGAAATTCTTACTAATAAAATAGTATATAATAACTAGATGAACCCTGCGCCCGTTGCTGCGCTACCTATCGGAAATTAGTCGTACGGATTAGAACAAACACAGATAGTAACACAGATTTAGAACAAATTTAGTTAGGATACGTTATAATGACGCAAACTTCAAAGATAAAACGCTAGAATCTCGGGAACTATTATTTATGTATTTTTCTGTTAGATAGTCCATTTATCGAAGAATTCATCATTTATTTATGTACCGACAAGGGTAGACAAACACATTGTATACTAAGATTTAATACCGTCTTTATCAGTTATAGTACTTACGAGAGGACTGATGCGGCTGGGGTTTCGACTGCTTCTGATGAGGAGCAGACACGAGGCTGCTAAGCGAGGAGAGGCTCGACATGGCCGCATTGCTAGCGTGGAGGCTCGACGGGGGAGGAGGTCTTCGGGAAGCCGTAGTTGGCCGCTGGAAGGTAGAACGGTTAGATTTAGCTTTTAAACAACAAAGTACTTTATAGTGTGGAACCAATGGTCAAGACTGGGACAAAGACTGTAAGGCCAAGAACTCACGGAGCGTTTTTCACCAGCACCCGCCGCGGTTGGGGAACGACGGTTTTATTTCAAAACTCACGAGACTGCTTATTTTCGCGGTTGTTTATTATTGCGGGCGACCACGGCCCGCGCGTGTCTATTGTCACCGCGGGCGTAAAACGCGTCGTGAGTTGCACTTTCTTTTACATAATACATATTTTGCATTTCACAGAAACTGCGGGCCTGCAACCGCAGCGATCCAGGGTGAAATAGATCTGAATGATATAATAAGAGAATATATAGATGAAATAATCCATGAGTTCATAGCATAAGTATGATTTAAAAGTAGGTACTCCCGTTATGTTTAATGTGTTTGGATGAGTCTCTTGGAAATAGATATTGCAAAAAATGTGTGTTTATTATTGAGTAATTTATTTAGTTATTGTCTTAATTTTTAAATGTTTTTAATCATTGTCTTAATTTGTAATTCTCAGATGTTGGTTGAGTATTTTCTCTACAAGTCCGTTCGCCGACAACTACAGAGACTATGATCGTGGAATCAGCATCCCTCATGAGCCAAGACAAGGTATTTGCTAAGCTTGTCCTTCTCGGCTTTCACGAGGTTCTCATCATATGGTATCACAGCCCGGCTCTGAGACCGGTCTATCAGCACAATATCGGGCTCACAATACGAGTAGGTATTTGATTGGTTGAGTTGCTTTGTTCTTAAAAAGTTTCGGTACAAGAACGATCTTGTCCAACAGAACAAACAAATTAATGTACCTATTATTGCTTTCTCATCCCATGCAACTTCGTATTTTTTTCTTGAAATAAACTTTTTATCTAACATATAAAATTACTTTTTATTATAATTTTCTTCTTGAAAAACGTCGTATGATACACGTGTGTATTGATAATTACCTCGGCTCTATTAAGCCCCTCGACTAACGACTCGGATCTCAATGGCACCTTAGCGGTTCATTACCATTACACTCTTGTGTCATAATATACTACTTACGCCCAACGCATTGGGCCCGTGTCAGGAAATAGTAAAATAAGTTGCTGTTTTACCCCAATCGCTCAAATTCTGCTGCGAGTTGGCATTGGTGGAGGGACTCTTCTCTTTCGCGGAAGCACTGGATGACGTACTGCTGCGGCCCGACCTGTAATCAACACATACATGTTCACGTACAGACCAAGAGAGGTCGGAGTAAAACGAACGCTATTCTGTTCTGTTATGGTAGCTTTTGGATCTGGCTTTGACTTTGCTCTGTGTATTCTTTAGACTCATGAAATTGCCTACTTTTCGAAGTAGCTGTTAAAGATTTAAACTTAAAAGGTTCTAGTTGAAAATGAACGCTATACAATTTTGACAAGGTATCTTTCGGCTTGCTCTTCATCTTTTTTACACTAGGAATATTAGATACTAACGTCTTCTAATTGACCAGTAAAAGAGTTAAGTTCGACTTGCAGTCCAAAGTGAACTCTATTTAACTCTCATAAGGTACTTTCCGGCTTGGAGCTACCTTTTCGTTTTCCTAACACTCAGAAGATTACGCGTCCAAAATGACTAGCAAGAGAGTTTAGAACCAAAGCTTGCAGTAAAAATTGTTAAATACTGATAAGGTACCTTTCAGCTTTGGCCTGAGGCTTGCTGCTTAGGCTGATGCTTCGCTCCAGCATCGGAGATCGCGGACAGTGCGGAGTAACGGCCGTTGATAGCAAGGAAGTTCAGCCCAAAATATATTCATGGATCACCAAGAGAATATAAGTCAAACTAAAACGAACGCTATTCCTTTCTACTACGGTAGCTTTAAGTTCTAGCTTAGGACTTGCCCAGCAAGAGAGTTTAGATCAAAAACTAGCAGTCGAAAGTGGATTCTATTCGATTATGATAAGGTACCTTTCAGCTCTGGCCTGAGGTTTGCTCTGCTTAGGCTGGTGCTTCGCACCGGCAGCCGAGAGCGCGGACAGGGCGGAGTACGGGTCGTTGACTGGGGGGAAGTTCAGCCCTGAAGCCTGCAAGCGGTGGAGGTAGTCCTGCGCGGCGAGGTGTGATGCCATCGACCACCACGCAGCACCTGGAATTAATACGAAGTGGGTAAAAAAGAGCCGAAAGTGTTTCGGGATTCGAACCTTTAACTTCACGATATAAAAGCTTATTATCTTTTTCACTTTACCTAGTACTTTTTAGAGATGACCACAGCTGCATTATTTTGTAGTGGTAGGACTCTTTGCAGAGTCCATCTGGGGAAGTACCTTTGCCAGTTATTCTACCGCCAAGCAGTAGTGTGAAAACATCACCGTCTTCCGGTCTTCCGGTTTGAAGGGCAATGTTTCCAGTGAAATTACAGGGCATAGAGATTAAGCATCTTATATCTCTAGGTGACGAGCGCAGTGCAGTGCTAGATAATGAGTTGGACTCTTCATTTTCTAACAGCTAGCTGCGTGTCACTGTGCTCTCATGGGCAGGCATGATGCGTACCATAAGGCGCTCTATACTATTTAAAAAAAATGGTAGTCATAGGGACTGCCGATAGAAGTGTAAACTAATAACTCAGAATTTGATAGCTCACTTTGGAAACTACGCGGGTGAAACAGGAGGGCGTGGCCATGAAAATGGCCATCTAGATCATCGGAGTTTACTCGAAGATTTCTTTCATTTACGTGCGTGCCGCTTGAACTCAATCCACAGCCCACGGAAAGTCTGTATGTGGTGCGCCAAAGGAGGTTTCGCTTCCAAAAGTGGACTGTTATAATAGGTATCATCATAGGTGCTCACTGGCGGCGGGATGGAGGCCCAGCGAGGCGGCCTGGTTGGCGGCGACCCCGAGCGTGGTCGGCGGCGGGTAGCGAGACCCGAACCCGAACAGGGCGGCCTGCGCTTGCGCCTGCGCCTGGGCGGCCGCGCCGCCTGCCGCGGACCCGTCGCGGCCCCAGTACGCTGAAACAGAAACATTCAAAGTTCAAGTCAGCAAATTTACACAACAACACAGTACCGCATTCAGCAGTGAATTCTTTTGTTTGTTTAAAATTTTAAAATTACGCTGAAATTTTGTTAAATAGCGTAAGTTTAAAACGGAACGTTAAAATTACGCTGGAAAACAAATATTTAAAAGTTATATTTTTTCATCATCACAATAGTAATAATGGCCAATTATATCACAAAAAAAGTTACGGCTGGTGTAGTCGGGAGAACGGCGACTGCCGATCCGGAGCCCCCGGGTTCGAATCCCACCACGCGCACCACTGTCTTTTCGAAATCATGTGCGTAATGCCGCTAACTTAAAAAACGATGAAGGAAAACATCGTGAGGAAACCGACATTTTCGAGGTCATGTATCATCCACCAACCCACACTTGGCCAGCGTGGTGGATTATGGCCTCAAACTCTCTCCTTGCGAGAGAAGGCCCCGAGTCCCAGCAGTGGGAACATTTAGTGGGCTGCTTATGCTATGCTTATGCTATATCACAACAAGAACAAAATTAAAATTTTGACTAACCCCCGACTTCCTTGGTTTTGTTATGTGTACAATATTCTACTAGGCAAGCCCATTCATTTGATACCCATATTAAGGGAGTTGTGAAAAAAGAAATGTATTTAGCCATTTTGTGGTAGCGGCCATCTTGAATTTGATTTTTTTATAGTGATACCCATATTGAAGTAGGTTGTGAAGAAATATTTTGTCCGCCATTTTGTGGAGGCGGCCATTTTGAATCGGCATTAACCAAACATATCTAAGAACATCCGCACGGATATTAACCTTAAAAAAAACCGCATCGAAATCGGCCCATCCGTTTGAGCTCTACGGTGCCACAGACAGACACACACACAGACAGACAGACGTCAAACTTATAACACAACTTTTTTTGGTCGGGGGTTAAAAAAAATTATGTCATAATATGCCTTTTTCACTTAAAAGTGTATGTAAATTAATTTCTTCCTCATAGCATTATTATTAATCATAGCACGTGAATCGAATAGAACTATCGAATAGCTCTCACAAACACAGGGAATCCTACTGTGGGAGCTAGGGCTACATATTGATACATATTTTATTTTATTCTAAATGGAAAACAAACAGCATTACACAATCATAAAATTTTGATGAGTAGAAACACTGAAGCCAAATACAGTTTTCACTGATAAAGTACTTCTGCATGTTAGTTTATTTACCATAAGGTAATATTTATTCCTGTTGGCTGGAAGAGATCGCTCTTAGCGATAAGGCCGTCATTTGTTTCACTAGATTTAAGAATTTATCTTTTTGTTTATTCATTTTTTGTTTTTGTGTTGTAAACAATAAAGTGTTTCTATCTATCTATCTATCTATATATTGTTAAAATGAAATAAAGAAAATACAGTATTATGTTCAGCGCGAACCAAGTTAAACAAAACGCTGAGTTCTATACAAATAAATATGATTGGACTATGTAATATTAAATTAACAGCTTTTTACTAAGTTAAAATGAAAGTATATACAGAACCTATGTATTTATAAAAAAAACCTTTTTTTCTGTCTGTCTGTTTGTTCCGGTTTATCGTCTCTGAAGCAGCTGGATCAATTATAACAGGAATTTCACTGCCGTAGCTGATCTTCTAAGGTCTAAAGGTACAAGTTCGCCCGGAGACCGCGACAGGAGACCGCGACCGGAGACCGCGACAGGCACTTGACTCTATAGAATTGTATGGGCGCCAGTTCGCGCCGAGACCGCGACACATGTCTCGCGACACGTGTCTCGGTCTCCTGTCGCGGTCTCGGCGCGAACTGGCGCCCATACAATTCTATGGAGTCAAGTGCCTGTCGCGGTCTCCGGTCGCGGTCTCGCGTCTCGGTCTCGTGTCGCGGTCTCAGCGCGAACTTGTACCTTAAGGCATGATATAGCATGCTCTTACTTTAGAAAAATAATAATTAAAGTTCAGTTAAAAACACGTATGAAACATCGGATACAGCTAGTGTTATATTATACTTTTTATCCAAAAGAAATATCAACTAAAAAATATACAACAAATTTCTGCAAAGTGAAGAAGATTCCAAAATAGTCGTTTTTTTTATACATCTCTATATATAAAAACGTTATGTTGGTTTGTGTACGCTTCAAAAACTCGAAAAGTTCTGAACCGATCGAGCTGAAATTTTACAATGATATATCCGCATTAAGGATTGGTTTATGTATTTTTTGCATCACAATGTGCCACAGCGAAGCGTGGCAGGGTACAGCTAGTAAGTTATAAATATAGTGTTAAATTAATTTCCTTAGACCGAAAACACAGACATAATTACTGAAAACATGCATCTCCTCGGAAATCGGCCATTATTTTTTGGACTTTGTACTCACTCCAACGGATAGATTTACACGTCAATGTAATTACGAACTTTGTGGGAGAAATATTTTTTTCAAAAGACCAACATCAGATTTTATTTGAGAGACGAATTTCTTAGCATTCCATGGATTCACCGTGCGGGTGCCGGGTCCATCGTGTGGCAGAGAGAGAAAACCCGAGTAGACCCCGAGACTTGTGACTCGGGCGTAGGTTTAAGGGGCCTCTTTCTGACGTTAATTCTAAAATCTACTCGTAAAACAGAAACAAACGTTAGTACTGTTTCTCTCTTGCTCTCGCTTGGAGCGTGCGAAGAGGGAAGAAACCCAAGGTCATTAATAGGTCAGGTACGGGTTTTTCGGAAAAAATTAAATTACATATTATTTATAAGTCCCTTAGAGGTCCGAGCCAAATTCGAAGTCACATCCTCACAATTACGAAATGGTACATTTCTGCCACTAAGCCGCCACGTCTTAAGAATAGCTTCAATATCGATCCAAATCTGCAGAGCACGATCTCGAAATAAGCTGACCATTGATTAAATCATCATAATCCTGGTAACACGGTTTCGACTCCATCGCAAGCGATAAATCATAGATACCGAACCAACACTCTGTGCATACGACGAAAAAGTGGAACTAACCTTGTGCGAAAAAGACAGTCTTGAAAAATTTAAAAATCTCACCGCAATATTGCTAGTTTATCGGACTGCTCGAAGCTCGAAAAAGCGACATCGTTTCATGGGTGACGCATCAAAGACTCGAACAAATAGAATTGACTCTACTTTTGTGATAAGAACTTCTAGGCTGTGGAATGCGTTGCCTGATTGGGGTTTTCCCGATGATTACAATCTTGAATGTCTTCAAATCGACAGTGATTCTGATTTTTCTAAGTAAGCACGCTTGTAGATCGCATTGTTAGCAGTCAAGTGTAAATCTATAATAGTAAAAAAACTACTCTACCATCATAGAAGCCCTTAAGCGTAATAAAGAGTCCAATATAGTAATATAGATACATAGTGGCGCCGCGTGCCAAGAGTCACAAATTGGGAAGTGGACTCCGAAGTTATCCATCGCTCAAGACCCGTGATGAAATAGTGGAACTACACTGTTTCAAGTTTTAAGCAACACCATCCGATTACCGTATTGTGGCGCCCTGTATCAACAAACATGAGTAGCGCGAATGCCAAAATCAGCACTTATTAATGTGTACGAGTGCCATCGATGACTCACCTCTGGACTCTGGAGCTTGTACACATTCCGATTTTCTTCTAATCTCCTTGGATGGTACAGTCACGGTAATATTATCTATCAGTAATTTAACTGACCCGTTTCTTTGAAATTCATACCTACAGCTGCGGGCTCGCAAACAAACGATAAGGCTTATGCGACTTATACGACTCGGCTACCTTATGTCATGCACGTTAAGATAGAGATTACATTGGGAACACGTACCGAGCGCGCCCCGAGATCGAGGCGCGTAGGTACAGCCCGCGGTTCGTCTGTTTGTATGAAGTCGAAATACTGGTAGTTAATATTACCGTGGTACAGTCGAGGATAATATGTCAGTTTTGACGTGACAACGTCTTATAAATTGGTTTGCCGGGTGACACTTCAAGAAACTGCGTTACGCTCCGCTCACGTTATGCGCTCACAACGAGAGCGAGTGAGAGGCACGCGTCCCTTCCACTCGGGCACGGTTAGCCCGCCTAAGAGCGAGATAGACAGACATAAAAAGTGAAAGGCACGCGTCCCTTCCGTAAAATTATTTTACCACTCAAAGTCGTTGTCACAAAAACTTTCGCCCTTATACCGACTTTACAGGCAACCAATTTTTTTACTGATGCAGAATTTATTGAACGACAATGAGGCAGACAGACTTGAAATACTTTATATTGTTCTCCAGAAATGAAGTACCTACAGCGAAAAAAAGATTGGCCTGAGGTTTTGCCCCACCAAAATTGGAAATCACACATTAATATTTAGATATAATGTGACGATTTCAAAATGCAAAACGACGGTTGAAAGAAGAAGGCAGAAATGACTAAGCGATATGTAGAGCGATATTGAGTTGTATACATAATTGAAATCAATAAAAAAAACCGCGTCGATTGGTCTTACTCTCGTCTCGCTAGGACGAGTTTTAAGACGACGCCTTGAACTAAGAAACATGAAAACGAGTACTTTTGATTGCATAGTATGATAGCAACGAATGATAAAATTCATTTTTTAAAAATATCGTAGATAAGGAGAAACCCTGTATAATTTTGTGAACCGGACAACATTTTTGAAAATAGTCAGAATTATTAAAAAAAATATGTACAAACTTTTCACCAAAAAAGTTCAAATCCTTGGAATTATCAGCGACAACACCCTACTATTTTTTACGAATAAAATAGCCAGACTGCTATTCTATTTCATAGACCGAGCAGTTATTTTATGTCATGTTTACATTACGAGTAATTAAATAAAAACCCGGTCAAAAATTAGTAACATTACGCTCACTGTTTTCAACATCATCCGCTGTGCCAGGCGATTATCAACTTTTAACCGATCCGCTAAGATCTAAAATAAATGCGATGCAGACAGGTTTCGCCGCGCACCGTCCGTAGCGCCACGTACGATAGACCAGCCATGCCGTCCGCCTCTGGTACGGCCGGTGAAGTTTATCAATGCGTCACCTTAACGTCGCATTGTAGCCTGACAAAAAAATATTTTCGGAGTTTTCGACGACCAAGCAACTAAAATTTTACCGATATATGAATAACTTTTATTTAGCAGGTCCCAATTTGGTTTGTCATTTAAAATCAAAAATAATGAAGTAGCGATGACTTATTATGTTTTTTAAGTTTATTTATTTATTTTGAAGCTACATATAAGGTTAATCTGTAAACTTTATGTCTGTAAGGCTAAGAACTCATGGAGCGGTTTCACAGCGGGCTGCGCGGCTCGAACCACGACGGGCGACGATTTTATTTCAAAACTCACGAGACCGTAGATTTTTGCGGTCACGCGGCCGCTGCGGGTTAGATTTTCGCCCGCGAACGTGGCGGGTGACGGGCGGCGGCAACCGCTCGGAAGCCGCGTGGCAGCCGCGCACGCCGCGGGCGTAAACCACCTCGTGGGTTTTGATTTCAATTTGTCCACATAAATATGCATCCTACAGAAAGTACCTACTAAAGTTATCTGCTTGGTATCACTTGGTAATTTCTGCCTTTCAAGCGTCGAAATATACGTTTATCAAAAACAGTTCGGAATTTCGCCAAAGAAAAGCGAAAGGGCGACAATATTTCATTTTTAACCGATTTAAAAAATCGAGGAGGACATCATTAAACATTATGTTATTCCTTTATAATATGTATGTTACGCGATAGCTCCTCCAATTGTAAACGGATTTTAATCGTTCTTTCTTTGTTTCACAGATCACAGTCCAGATATCGGTCGCATGTAAATTTTACTGAAATCGTAGCGGTTTTTTTTTAAATATCAACAAAAAATTAAAATCTGCTTTCATTTGTCAGGTCAACTTAGTGATAGCTTCTTAGATTTGAGTGTTTGAATTTAATTTTAAAATGAAGTCGGGTTTTGTTTTATCTGACAAAATATATTATGTTAGTAAATATACTATGTTAGTAGGATAAAGAAGGAAAAAGGAGTAAATTAGAATATGCTATTATCAAAGAGTTTACATATACTACGTATAGAGTCGGATTTTCGGCACGGTTCGTTTGTGTCAATCGTAAGCAGATGACGTGCGTACTTTCTATGGCAACATAGTGATGTACCGCGACAAAAGTATGACACTTCCACAAGAGCGACAAGGCAAGAAAGATGCTACCCGTGCTTTCGGTGTAAAGCGTTTGTGCTGACTCTATACGTAGTATATGTAAACTCTTTATCTATTAAATAAGCAGAACGGATAGCATTTTCTCGTATGTATGACGTGTATTTGCATCTCATACAATCATACATCATACAATCATACAAACTGTATTCCGTTCAATGGTTAGCATTAATCATAGCACCGATATCTGGACTGTGATCTGTGAAACAAAGAAAGAACGATTAAAATCCGTTTACAATTGGAGGAGCTATCGCGTAACATACATATTATAAAGGAATAACATAATGTTTAATGATGTCCTCCTCGATTTTTTAAATCGGTTAAAAATGAAATATTGTCGCCCTTTCGCTTTTCTTTGGCGAAATTCCGAACTGTTTTTGATAAACGTATATTTCGACGCTTGAAAGGCAGAAATTACCAAGTGATACCAAGCAGATAACTTTAGTAGGTACTTTCTGTAGGATGCATATTTATGTGGACAAATTGAAATCAAAACCCACGAGGTGGTTTACGCCCGCGGCGTGCGCGGCTGCCACGCGGCTTCCGAGCGGTTGCCGCCGCCCGTCACCCGCCACGTTCGCGGGCGAAAATCTAACCCGCAGCGGCCGCGTGACCGCAAAAATCTACGGTCTCGTGAGTTTTGAAATAAAATCGTCGCCCGTCGTGGTTCGAGCCCGCGCAGCGCCCGCTGTGAAACCGCTCCATGAGTTCTTAGCCTTACAGACATAAAGTTTACAGATTAACCTTATATGTAGCTTCAAAATAAATAAATAAACTTAAAAAAACATAATAAGTCATCGCTACTTCATTATTTTTTGATTTTAAATGACAAACCAAATTGGGACCTGCTAAATAAAAAGTTATTCATATATCGGTAAAATTTTAGTTGCTTGGTCGTCGAAAACCCGAAAATATTTTTTGTCAGGCTACAATGCGACGTTAAGGTGACGCATTGATAAACTTCACCGGCCGTACCAGAGGCGGACGGCATGGCTGGTCTATCGTACGTGGCGCTACGGACGGTGCGCGGCGAAACCTGTCTGCATCGCATTTATTTTAGATCTTAGCGGATCGGTTAAAAGTTGATAATCGCCTGGCACAGCGGATGATGTTGAAAACAGTGAGCGTAATGTTACTAATTTTTGACCGGGTTTTTATTTAATTACTCGTAATGTAAACATGACATAAAATAACTGCTCGGTCTATGAAATAGAATAGCAGTCTGGCTATTTTATTCGTAAAAATAGTAGGGTGTTGTCGCTGATAATTCCAAGGATTTGAACTTTTTTGGTGAAAAGTTTGTACATATTTTTTTTAATAATTCTGACTATTTTCAAAAATGTTGTCCGGTTCACAAAATTATACAGGGTTTCTCCTTATCTACGATATTTTTAAAAAAATGAATTTTATCATTCGTTGCTATCATATCATATCCCGGTACAGACGGGCTAACCGCTGATATCTGTGCAGCAGCCATACGTTGCGAATGGAAGGTTTTCTTGGCGATAGCAAACAAATGCTTGTCGCTGAAATACTTCCCCAAGCAATGGAAAGAAGCGCACGTGGTCATACTACGCAAACCCGGTAAGACAGATTACACACATCCAAAATCATACCGCCCCATAGGTCTTCTGTCCGTTCTAGGAAAAATCGTCGAAAAGCTTCTGGTGAACCGTCTCCAATGGCATCTCCTCCCAACTATTAGTAGGAAACAGTACGGTTTCATGCCCCAGCGAGGCACTGAAGACGCCCTCTATGACCTGGTAGAGCACATCAAAAAAAGGAGTAGACAGTAAAGATACCGTACTCTTAATCTCCCTGGATATAGAAGGCGCCTTCGACAATGCATGGTGGCCCACCCTCAAAAATCAATTAGCGAAGAAGAGGTGCCCAACAAACCTCTACGACATGGTAAACTCTTACCTCAGCGACCGTAAAATCAAGGTCAACTATGCAAGAGCAGTCTACGAGAAGGAAACAACCAAGGGATGCGTCCAAGGGTCCATCTGCGGACCGACCTTTTGGAATGTGATCCTAGACTCGTTACTGCGAATGCTAGAAGCAGAGGGAGTGTACTGTCAAGCGTTCGCAGACGACGTCGTTCTCGTGTTTACAGGCAACTCGAATATCATCGAACAGCAGGCGAGCAGGGCGCTGAGCATGACAGTGCAATGGGGTAACACTAACAAACTCAACTTTGCAGCGCATAAAACCAACGCGATGCTTTTCACAAAAAGTTGAAATACGAAACTCCAAACATAGTCATGTCCGGCGTCCGGCTAAATCTGGTCGAGGAAGTTAAACTGCTAGGCCTACTGATCGACCGCCGGCTCAACTTTAAAGCACATGTGACCGCCCAATGTAAAAAAGTGGCGAACATTTATAGACAGCTCGCATGTGCAGCGAAGGTGAACTGGGGATTAAATGGCGAAATCACGAGAACTATCTACGTCGCGGTGGTGGAACCTATCATCATGTATGCCTCAAGTGTATGGGCGCAAGCGGCAGACTTCGAGGAAAACAAGTCTCAGTTGAACGCTATCCAAAGAGGTTTTGCCCAGAAAATCTGTAAGTCGTACCGTACTGTTTCTCTGAAAGCATCACTTGCCCTTTCCGGCCTGCTCCCCCTGGATCTGAGAATACAGGAAGCGGCAAATTTGTACAGAGTAAAAAGAACCTCTCCCAAGACTACCTCCCACCAGAAGTGGAGCTCGAACAGAATGTTAACTGCCTAGACCAACCCCATCCGTCCACGCAGTTATCCGTAGAGTACGAGCTCCTAGAAGACACCTCCAATCTTCCACAAGGGCCTCAAATTTATACTGATGGCAGTAAAATTGAAGGTAAAGTTGAGCTGCTCTAACATGGTGGGATAATGGCAGAGAGGTCAAGAACTCGACCTTCAAGCTCCACTCCGAATGCACAGTCTTTCAATCGGAACTTTATGCTCTTTACCGGGCAACTCAAATGGCGTTAAAGAGCAAGGACCCAGAAGTCAATGTCCTGAGTGACTCCCGATCTTCTCGAACTGCTAAGTAACCCAAAACGAGCCACCCTTGGTTAAGTGCGTAAAGGAAAACATTGAACAGATAAATGCTGAAGGAGATCTCTTCGTCTTTTCTGGGTGAGAGCGCATGTTGGCACCGTCGGCAATGAAAGAGCCGACGAATTGGTAAATCGGCGGCACTCACGGAGTCACCCAGGGACTACGAGGGATCCCTTGTCCTACGTCAAAAGGAAAATCCGCGAAGAATCGGTCAAGAAATGGCAGGATCGATATGAGACCTCGGACACCGGAAAAGTCACCCAGACGTTCCTCCTGATATAGCAAACGCATATCGGGTGATGAGAACCACGAAACTGACTCCTTCCAGGTACAAGCGTTGACGGGACACGGAGGAATAGCAGATTACCTGTACAGATTTAAGCTCAAGAGCAGTCCGGCATGCGAGTGTGACCCCGACCAACCCGAAACGATCTGGCACGTGCTAGTCGATTGTCCCCGATTCATGGTCGCAAGACATGAGCTCGAATCTATGATCGACAGAAGACTGGTTGTCTCGGATCTCCACAACATCTTAGTAGATCCAGATAACAGAACACGGCTCCTGTCCTTCATGGAGAGCTCATTCCGCATAGCGGCCATGAGAAACTCCACTAATTCAAATACGCGCCCCCATCACCACCACACTCTGCCCCGCTGTTTGTGGACGCCGCGCGGCATGCGGTTCCGCCCAACATAACTCCTCGAAGAGCATCTCCGTCAAACAACTACTGGAGAACGCAGACCGAGGAGAAGCAGGGATCCGTATCCGCGGGTGGCTCTCTTCATGGACAGCAACAAAGAAAGATTCGGAATAAGCTTTTGCTTCGCTTGGGAACGGAAACGAGCCCGTTTGTCGCCTGGATTGTCTCGCCTGCTCAATGGGAGTACCGCAAAAGTCACGATGAAGCGGAAAACCTACGACGCCATGCCGGTGTGCGAGTTAGACGGCCACCGATTTCGGTTGGTGCGATCGAAGAACAAAACGATTGCACTAATAGAGTACTCGGAAGGTCGGACGCCTTTCACACAGGCAAGTGCGCTGCTCGCACATCTGAGCAGAAATGCGGGTGAAACACCCGGGTGATAAGCGTGGATGCGATGGCAATCGAATATTCAAGAGCGAGAGTCGCAGACCGGCTGGGTTGCATTGAGGCCTCTAAACATCATGAGGTTGTCGTATACGAAGACAGGGGGAAAATCTGAGCTTCCTCAGAACCCCTTCGCACGACCAAACAAATGCAACTGACAGCTGGGGACATCCTGTTCCTAGTTCGACCATCCAAACCGGCTCCGAAAGAGTACAGCAGAGGGCAGCCGCGGAAAAAGCCTCAGCCAATCTAACTGGCAGCCGAGGCACCAACACGGCGTTCGTGACTGCTTTCAACGCAGCGGCAAGGAGCGTACTCCGAATCACATCCCATTCATCACCCCCTCGACGTCAAAGACCCCAAAGCAGCTTCACAGCAACAAACAGCCAGAACGAGAGCCGACATGGGACAGGTTGAACCGCCCCGCTATGTCACGGCTTCGGAGCCGCGGAGCCATGCACGTAACGCCTTCATCGAATTCATAGCCACACTGAGCGCGACACGACAAGTCAACCTCAAGACCTGCGAAAACATCATGCAGTCCTATAGGCTAGGAAGTGAAAGCCTTTTAAAGGCGAAACTCGAGGAGGCCGAAGCAGCCATTTACAATAATGTCACATCCCGGGTCATCAAGGGAACCATGACAGGACAGTATATGGCAGCTTACAGTGCTGAAAATGGCTTCGTGACACTGAACGAGAGAGAGACAGAGCGCGCGGGAGTGCCTGTTTATGCGACACCACCAAACGACCCAATTGTAGTTACTGCCCGATGCACCAAGATTATGCTGGACGATAAGATCCTAGAGATGGCCAAGACCATCGAAGGGAACGGAAACGTCAAAGCAGATTGGGAAAATTGGGAGGTACCGAGAATACAGTGGGTCAACGGAGTTCCAGGATGTGGAAAAACAACATGGGTGATTAGACACTTCGACGTGGACAAGGACGCCATCATTACTACAACAACTGAGGCAGCAAAAGATCTAAGAGAAAAGCTATCGCACCGAATCGGAAACCTGGTCAAAACCAGAGTGCGAACCATGGCTTCTGCTCTGGTAAATGGTTTCGGTAGAGAAAGTTTCAGCCGCCTCATGGTGGACGAAGCTCTCATGAACCATTTTGGAGCCATTGTGATGGCTTCAAGGCTGTCTGGTGTTGGCGAAATTGTCCTCATTGGAGACGTCAATCAGTTGCCTTATATCGACAGGGAAAATCTCTTCGAAATGAGGTATCATCGCCCGAACCTGGTAACAAAGATCAGCCAGGAGTTGCTCTGCACACATCGAAACCCAATGGACGTCGCATATGCACTGAGGGAAATATACTCCGGTATGTACTCCTCAGCGTCCCGTATAAAGTCCCTAGAGCAGAGAAGATATAAGGAGCGCAAATACCCAACACCCAACCAAACACCCTCTTCTTAGTTCACACTCAAGAGGAGAAGGAGACCCTGACAAACCAGGGTTATGGGTCAGGCACCGGGTCACGCATCCTTACCATCCATGAAGCTCAGGGACTAACATACGAGTCGGTAATCGTAATCAAAACCAAGGCAAACATGAAGCTGCACGAGCGTGCCCCATGCGGTAGTTGCAATCTCACGGCACACGGGGACCTTCACATACTACGCTGACGACACCGACGACGCCATCGGTCGGTTCGTGCGGCGAGCGTGGGCTGCATCATCGAAGACCATCCGCGATTTCAACCTACAGATGGCCATCAGGGACAGAAATGCGGCCGTTGTGGAGGCTCTGGGCCGGAGGAGGCAGCTTAGGCAAATGGCAAAAGGCAATTAGGCAAACACTCGATGTCGAGTCGATTACTAGCGGAATCCCAACTGGTAGTGATCGGCTCTACAGACGAACACTAGAATTAGATTTTAAATGTACCCAAATCCTTCTATTTTCCTCTTCTCCTTATCCAAGAAATGTGTAAAAAAAAAAAGATTATTGTAATGACAAAGATCACGGACCCCGGAGTCTGTGGAGTGGATAATTTAAATAAAAAAAAAAACTGTATTCCGTAATCTAAGTACAAAGCCGTGTATTGACTTGGTCGTGTCAGTCAAAAATGCCTGTCACTGCGCGTATAATTTGTAAAGACAATTAGACGTTTACAGGATGCAAATATGTATATTTTAATGTATCTGTCAAAGGTAAAATTAAAATATATATTTTTTTATACATTTTCTTCATTTATTATGGTTGGCCATTGTCCTACTAATCTATACTAATATTATAAAGCTGAAGAGTTTGTTTGTTTCAACGCTAGGATCTCGGGAAGTACTGGTCCGAATTGAAAGATTATTTTTCTATTGGATAGTCCATTTATCGACGAAGGCTATATAGCCTATACAATATTACGCTACTATCAATAGAAGCGGAGCATGAATCAAGAATGTAACAAAAACGGGAAAAATATTCCTTTTGAGATTTTTCGTACCGTGCTTTAACATGACAGCATGTGTCTAAGATTGCGTCATCGAACCTTTGCTAATCAAATTTATTTCTAAACCTGAGTTGGTACGACCAATTTCCGACAGGTGGCGTAGCAGGTAGCTGAAGAGTTTTTTGTTTTTTGGTTTTTTGTTTGTAATCGATATTCTCAGGAATGACTGAACCGATTTCATTCATTCTTTCACCATTGGATATGTACGGGATCCCGATGAGTGGTATAATATGAACCAAGCCGGGACGGGCATCTAGTAATATTATAAACGCGAATGTTTGTAAGTATGAATGGACGTTTGTTACTCGTTCACGTAAAAACTACTGAACGGATCGGGCTGAAATCTGTAACATAGATTGTACAAGCTATGGATCGTACAGCCACCTCATTTTAATTTTTAAGTCATCATACTTGCACCTCTGCACAAATCAAATTATTCATCGTTAGTTCGTAATTGACCACCGCGTCGCGTACTTATTATATTAGCACTCAAAATCAGCACTTAGCATTGAATCAATATTATTTGACTGACCTAGTGGCTTAGTGGCTAGTAACTCTGCCTGCGACGCCGAGGGTCGTGGGTTCGATTCCCACCCAGTGCAAATATTTGTGTGATGAATTCAAATGTTTGCAGTGTCTGGGTGTTTCTATTTATAATAAGTATGTATTTAAAACTATATAAATGTATTATATCAGCTATCTGGCCGCCATAGTACAAGCTTTGCTTAGTTTGGGGTCTGATGGTGTTGTGTGTGAATTGTCCACCAATATTTATTTCAATAAATTACATTTAATCACTATTTTATTATTTTCATATAAGCAGCCTGGGGATCGTACATAGATAGTTTTGATAAATTATAGTAGTCTGGAAGAACACATAGGCAAATTTTTCTCCCGAAAAAAATACTGGAACGGAAAGTACGCGGGTAAAACCGCGGGCCACTGCTAGTTTATAATACTGTTAGTATTATTTTAGTATTATAAACTAGTATGTATCCACATAAAATCGTCATCTACCAGACATCTGGCCATCCAAAGAGACATACAGACGAAAAAAAGTTCACCTCGTTAGCTAAGTTAGAGAGATAAGTGCATCGTGACATGTCAGATGGACCGGGGCATTACTCATCGCTTCTCAAAAGCGAGCTCTGTGGCTGACTCACACACGAAAACGGTTCGCTGATACACTAAGCTGTTTTATATGCCTTTATGTTATACTTTCGTTCTTTTGCGAATATCCACATTTCGGATTCAATCGCGCAAAGAGACTCCGAGCATAGTAGACTACAGGCCCGTGTACAAAATGTATAGGTCAAATGAACCAACAGGAGACCTATGTAGGATGATAGAAGGGTATAAAGTAATAAGATTCAGCACTATGCCGTCACTTGCAAGCTGTCCAACTGAGTGCAGTTGAAGAGAGGGGTTGCAATCCTCGATAATTTCTCCTTGTCGCATGATTTTTGTACGGCTTTGCAAAATAATGGATTAGAAGAGGTATACCTCTTTAGTCTCTATATGGGACTAAAATGGGGAATCGGTGAATTTCGAAAAAAAATGTATGGGACTAAAAAAGTTCAAATTTTTCACACATTTTCATTATGCATCAATGAGCTCAGCTAATGCTGAATCGATTCTGATAATTCTGTTGTTTTCTTTGGTAGGTTCAGAGGGGGACTAATATGAATTTTATCGCAACCACCTCTGAACTATGATCCACCAAAAAAAAAAAATAACCATCAAAATTGATTTACAATTAGTGACGCTATCTCGTAACATCCATCCAAAAAACACACACAAACGTATTGAGAACTTCCTCCTTTTTTGAGTCGGTTAAAAAGTGATGAAATGTATTCAAATATTTAAGTTTATATTTAATTGGATAACGGGACACTCACGTATATCAGTGCCAAACGGGCAGCCACTGCGCGCGTGCACTCTCCTTGAAAAAGGCCGCCGGACGCGGCCGTAACTCGAGTCGGATCGACCGACCGTATATACGCGAGTGTCCCGTTATCCAATTAAATATGTGTAACAACCACGTTAATTTTAATATTTAAGTTTATAGTCGCCAGTCGTCATTGATGGCACTAGATATTAAGTTATTGTTTTTAACCCCCGACCAAAAAAAGGGGTGTTATAAGTTTGACGTCGATGTCTGTCTGTCTGTGTGTGTGTGTGTGTGTGTGTGTGTGTGTCTGTCTGTGGCACCGTAGAGCTCAAACGGATGAGTCGATTTCGATGCGGTTTTTTTATTTGAAAGTTAATATCCGTGCGGGTGTTCTTAGTTATGTTTGGTTAATATCGATTCAAAATGGCCACCTCCACAAAATGGCGGACAAAATATTTCTTCACAACCTACCTCAATATGGGTATCAAATGAAAGGGCTTGACTAGCAGAGAACTATACACTATAAAAAATTTCAAATCCAAGATGGCCGCCACCACAAAATGGCGAATTATATGATTTTTTTCACTACTACCGCAATATGGGTATCAAACGAAAGGGCTTGACTAGTAGAATACTTTGCACTATGACAAATTTCAAATCCAAGATGGCCGCTACCATAAAATGGCGAATTACATTTCTTTTTTCACAACTCCCTTAATATGGGTATCAAATGAAAGGCTTGACTAGTAGAATGTTGTACAGATAACAAATCTAAGGTAGTCGGGGGTTAATCAAAATTTATTTTGTTCTTGTGATTGTTTAAGTGTTTGTAATTTACTGGTGTACATAATAAAGAGTTACTGTCTCTCTGTTTAAGTTTAATTTAAATTGACGGTGTTATTTTTCGGAAATAAATAAATTATTTACGAGCGTCATCGCTGGGTGCCTACTACTTACTAGATATTACCACACAATGAATCTTTCGCGATGATTCAATCGAACTCGTAGATTCAAGGTCTTTTAAAATTAGACTAAGTGCCTACTTCCTTGACACGCGGAGTGGTCTAGATCTCCTAGTTATGCTAATACGATTTTATAATCGCCAAAAAGTTTTATAGTACATATAGAGTGAACAGACGAGCAGGACATGAGCCTGATGGTAAACAACATGCCTGCCCATAACAGCACAGTCACACGCAGCTATTGGAACAGAGTCAGAACCTAGCACTTCACTACGCTATAGATATAATTAAGATGTTTTATCTCTATGCCCGGTATTATCACTGGAAACATTGTCCTTCAAGCCGGAACACAGTAACGTTTGCCCATTACCGCTGGGCGTTAGAATAATTGGCAAAGGTGTGGTACTTCTCCACGCGGGCTCTTCATAGAGTTCGACCACTACAAAGTTTTTAAGTTTTCTTGTAAGCCCGTTTTCTTATACTGAGATTAGCGAGTTCAAACAAAAAACCTCTTCAGCTTTTTAATATTAGTATAGGAACATAAATACCACGGAAACAACCGACATTCCGTCACATCTTAGATCTCTGGGTGACGAGCGCGGTGCAGTGCTAGGTAATGATTTGGACTTTTCATGTTCCAATAGCTGCGTGTCACTGTGCTGTTATGTGGCAGGCATGTTGCTTACCATCAGGCACATGTCCTGCTCGTCTCGTCACTCCATATTAAAAAAAAAAACTTTACCTATTAATGTGGGATGAATGGATGATGCGTCTAAAGTAAATGGAGAATCAAAATCAACGCTGGCCACGATATTCTACCGAAAATGTATATTTAACAAATGTACGAGTAGTTTGTCAAAATCTATGTCAATTAACCCAATTGACATTGATAGAACCTTAGATATGGATAAACTGTTCAAATCAGGTTAAGTACCCGATATACGCCGTCTATTATATTATTAAAACAGGAGAATATTATCAATTATTTTATGTATTACTAGCGGCCCGCCCCGGCTTCGCCCGTGGTATATATATATAACCTACAGCGTTCAAGGATTACGAACATATGAAAGAACGGTGAACGATTTTTTTAAATCGGTCCAGTAGTTCCCGAGATTAGCGTGTTCAAACTATATAATATATGCTATAGGCTACTTTTGATCCCCAAATTATCGTGCTGTTTACTGGGTCAGAATTGACACCTGTAGAGATCTGGCGAGGGGGGATAACTAATTAAATGACGATTGATCAGTTTTCGATTATATTACTAAAATGGCTATTAAAAAATAAGGGTTGATCGTAGAAGGGTGAAAATTGAGGATTGTATGTATTTTTGGATGTTGTATCATAAAAAATAGAAATTAAAATTTTGACTAAAAATAAAAATAAAAATTTGGGGTGGACTACCCTAACATTTAAGGGATGAATTTTTATAATTTTCAAACAGAAGAAAATATGAGTGCAAATTAAAATAGATGTTGGCCGATTCTCATAGATACCGGATAAGCACAAAATTTTCATCAAAATCGGTCAAGCCGTTTCGGAGGAGTATGGCAACGAAAACTGTGACACGAGAATTTTATATATTAGATCTATAATATAAAAATGAATCGCAAAATGTGTTGGTAAGCGCATAGCTCAACAATGCCTGGACCGATTTGGTCAATTCTTTTTTTAAATGTTCGTTGAAAATCAATGATGGTTTTTACGGTGAGAAAAATTCGAATAATTGCCGGGAAGAATAATGTACCACGGGTGAAGCCGGGGCGGGCCGCTAATACTAATATATTATTATAAAGCTGAAGAGTTTGTTTGAACGCTAGGATCTAGGGAATTACTGGTCCGAATTGAAAGATTATTTTTTCGGTTGGATAGTCCATTTATCGACGAAGGCTATAGAATAGATCATTACGCTACTATCAATAGAATCGGAGCATGAATCAAGAATGTAACAAAAACGGGGAAAAATTCCTTTTGAGAGTTTTCGTACCGTGCTTTGATATGTATGACAGCATGTGTCTAAGATTGCGTCAATGAACCTTTGCTAATCAAATTTGTTTCTAAATCTGAGTAGGTACGATCAATTACCGAAAGGTAGCTGAAGAGGTTTTTTTGTATATTCTCAGGAATTAATGAACCGATTTCAGTCATTCTTTCACCGTTGGATATGTAATGAGTGCTATTATATGTACCACGGTCGAAGCCGGGGCGGACATCTAGTGTATTAGTATAATAGTATAATACACTAGATGGCTAATTATTAGCGGGTCAATTTATACTTTATGGAAATCGGTTTTGAAAAAACCGCTGTTGTTGTAAAGTAAATAAATAAATATTTTTATTTAGGTAGGTGCTTTATTTTTTTATTTTATTATATTATGTGTTCAAATAGCGAAAGTTTAAAAACAATTTTAGTTTTTGTTGATATTCCAAAAACCGCGATATTCGGTAAAATTTATACGGGACTTATTGATATCAAATTTCCAAAAATTCGTACGCAGAACATTGTTCTTACTTCTTACTATATTAGACGCCGAATATTCGTATGTAGAACATTGTTCTTACTTTTTACTATATTAGATGCCGAATATTCGTACGTAGAACATTGTTCTAACTACATCATGGGGCACGGTTATACCCTAATGGAAAATTGTTTTATATCTTCATTTCGCTTCGTACGGTCGCGTCGCGTGTCACTTTACCATAAACGAACTGGCTCGGAGGTCACTTACCTCCCGCCCAGAGCATTCAGTACTAAAGCCCACGACATAAAACAAGGACAAAGAACGCGGAGCGCCACAATCGCATTATTAAAACTTACTCGAAACCCATCGTATAAATATAGTATCGTTACCGATTTCGACGCAAATTTCGAGAGACGTTGTCGAATGACAAACGAATGCAGTTCTCTGTGTTCTTATTTCAAGGTGAAAAGGCGTATTTTTGTAAAGCGAGCGGTTACTTAATGCGGTTTCGATGTTATTAGGGAAGGATATCAGATGGAAATTGGACGAAGTATGTGTGTTTTAGCGTCGTAAAATAAGTTTTTATGAGCGGCGAGAAGGTCGATCGTGTGTCGGTAAGCGTCACGCTTGCACATAACAGTGTCACTTTGAATTAACTTTAACAGTCCCGAAGATACAAAGTTCTTCAGAGCCGTATTCGTTGAGTACGTACGGAAAGTTAGTATGGTAAGTATATGGAATCCTTCGAGGTATGTTTTGAGCTGTGTTAGTTTAGTGGTTTTTTCTAGGTAAACACGCTCCATCGTAGACCGCATCGTCGCTTAACATCAGGCGAGATGGCGGTCAAGTGTAAACCTATAAAAGTTAAAAAAAAAAAAAAAAAAGTAGTCGATTTTGCAATGGTCGTAGGTTCAAAATTCGAATCCCGACTGCGCCTTGGATTATTTCTAACACGCTTCTATTAACTTGGTATGTATGTATCTATAAATCTATGTGTATTTGTGTATTTATGTATTTATGAATCTTTGTAAGAAAATCTTGAAACGAGATTTTCACCATTTTCTAAGCAACGGATTGATTTTAAACTTTGAACACTTATCAAGGACCGATGATAATACAATGATTTGTACAGTTTGTCCCACTAACCATACATCGTCACCACGATCATCAGGATTAATAACTTTTGTCTATATTTTATTTTCACGTACTGTAATACGAATATATTAGCGTCATACTGACTATTACTGACATATGCAATCAGTGTCTACGTTTCGTTACCACGTAATCGATCATAATGAGAAGTAGTCCTTTAGCGAGGCGGTTGCCATTATGAGAATTAGCCCTAATGCGCCCAAACCATTTAAAACACGTTTCCAATTAAAAGGTGTTCTTACTTTTTGGGTGGATCATTTGTATAAGCGTGTTTTTTTAACTATTAAATTATTCTAAGTACAAATAACATAAGCCCAAGCCGAGGTGGTATTGCCCTTGCATTTCAGACAATACTAATGACGGTAGGAGTAATATGCCATTCAGCGTGGTAATGCCGCCAGCATGTTGGGTACGTTTCAGATTGGTAGTGGGCTTGAACATCTTGATTATCTATAGACCTACAGTGGTCTATGGATAATTCAGGTTTGCTTAGTGTATGTAGTTAGTTAGATATGTAGTGTAGTACATACTAATTGTATCTATACTAATATTATAAAGCTGAAGAGTTTGTTTGTTTGTTTGTTTGCTTGAACGCTAGGATCTCGGGAAGTACTGGTCCGAATTGAAAGATTATTTTTCTATTGGATAGTCCATTTATCGAGGAAGGCTTTAGGCTATAGAAAATAACTCTACTATTAATTGAAGCGGAGCATGAAACAAGAATGTAACAAAATCGGGAAAAAATATTCCCCTTTTGAGAGTTTTCGTACGTTTCGTGCTTTGACATGACACATGACAGCATGTGTCAAAGATTGCGTCATTGAATTTCAGTAATCAAATACAAATACAAAAATCTTTATTGCTGTTTGCAGGTAAGATAAGATGATACAAAACATTTAAATAATTGACCCATACAAACTGGCCTCTTCTTCTAGAGGCATGCAATATGTCTGGCAACGCAGTTTCCATTGGTCTGAATTTATACAATGATAATAATAGTCAGCTGATAGTCTTCTTCTTCTTTTTTCATTTTTAACTTTTAATCGGTTGTATCATATATGTCATCTGATTCATCATGTATTAATTTCTGGCTTCTATCCCGGTGTGTTATGTTAGTGTGATATGTTTGATGAGTACAATTACGCCAACGTCTTGTGCTTCAGCAGGATGATGTTATGGACTTTGACAATCTGTGCCTTGAATATAAACCTTTGCTAATTTTTTTTTTCTAAATCTGAGTTGGTACGACCAATTTCCGACAGATGGTGTAGCAGGTAGCTGAAGAGGTTTTTTGTTTGAAATCGATATTCTCAGGAATGACTGAACCGATTTCAGTCATTCTTTCACCGTTGATCTTCTAATTTGTAAGTCAATTTTAAACTTTGTTTTTAACCCTATTGACCAGCAATAATATCTTGGATCATTGCATCTATTGTTAAAATTTATGAGAATATTTGCTGTCGCTTTCATTTATTTACTATTTTTATCGCAAATTTAAGAATTCTAACTATACCACAGCCCTTTTACAGCTGAAGTTATTAATTATGTTTTTCTTGTAATTAAAATTAATGATATTAAATATCAATGTAATGCCTGATAAATTTGTGCTTGATGTTTACTTATAATGGATATTTGTGAGCATTGACAATAAATGTTTTCTATTTTTTCTATTCTATTCATACTTAAAAACCACTATAACTTAAAATTAATTAATTATTATTGGCGAAGATTAAACATTCATTCTAAAGGAGACTTTTACTACCTTTATAACACGCAAGAGTTAACTTGAGACCTGAACCCTGTAGGTAGTACACAACGGACTCGAAAGCCTCAACACGATGCCCCTATTTTTTTCCTTTTATGGGTCTCTTACCTTTAGGCCTGCAGCGCCCACAAGGGGGCACTATCGCCCACTTTGGGAAAGGCTGTTCTACAAGAATAGAAACGCTCATGCTCAGCTAGTAAATGCTCAATATGCTCAGCTTACCGCCGAAGAGTCCAGCGGCGTCGAGCAGGCCATCAGGTGGCACCTTCCCCGCCGGCTCGGCGGCATCGCCGCCCTCCTTGTCCATACCACGTCTGCAAACAAACAACACATATAGTTAACAACACGCCACACCTATAGACAAATACACATTACCAAGCAATCAAAGCTAGCCATCGATATAAACCAATGGATGTGCCCTGAGCACCTTGAAATTGATGATAAACTGCGTCTCTGTACGTAGCGTAAATGGTTTTCATACAACTAATCTACTTGACCCCCTAGAATCGCTAGCGGCGAGATATGCTGTGGTTCTACTCATTTTGGTTGTTGGCAACGAATAGTGATAGGTAAAAACGTCCGGCGTTCACCGCTTCCTGCAACCGACTAGAACGGAAAGAGTCAGCTTACTCTTCCCAACGACGACATAATTCCGTGCGCCTGAAGTTTGAGAGGGCACATCTAGTGGTTTATATGATGAAGCTAGCAGATTTTTTAAATGACTCCTTTCGCAATTGAGCATTTTTTTTTGTGAACTCCCGTCATCGACACCTAACACTTCTTATTTGGGTAAACAAAAATCATGACAAAAGAGAGGCCTATATCCAGCAGTGGGAAAAAGAAGGTTCTGGATGATGACGATTAAGAATACACTGAATATACAGTGACGGAATGAGCAGGACATGACCCTGACGGTAAGCAATACGCCCCTGCCCATAGCAACAGTGTCTATTGGAACATGAAGAGCCCACCTAGAACTGCCTACGCTCGTCACCCAGAGATATTAAGACGATGCATATCTATGCCCTGTAATTTAAAAAAAATACAAACCCAATTATTGTCCAGAGAAATTACAGGGCTTTGAGATATAACAACTTAGATCTCTGGGTGACGAGCACAGTGCTAGGTAATGATTTGGTCTCTTCATGTTCCAAAAGCTGCGTGCCACTGATGTAAGGGTTATAATCTCTTTAGCATTATTTAATGTTGCTTTACCGTATTTTTAATCTGTGTCATATTCATTGGATATCTATGCCCCGTAATAATTTTAATCAAATGAATATCTCCCGCCCTTTTTTAAAAGACAAGCAATCGAACGTAATACAAGCTGCGGTATATTGTTTAACATCCAATTAAAGCATTATAAATTGAAGCAAACGCTTTTGAGTTATTATGTGGCAGGCATGTTACTTCACATCAGGCAAATGTCATGCTCGTCTCGTCACTCTTTATTGAAAAAAAAAAACAATCTGGAAACATTGCCTTGTGTTGAACATTTGCACATTACAGCTTGGCGGTATAATAACTGTGTGGTACTTCCCCAGACAGACTCTTCAAAGAGTCCTACCACTACTAAGAGTTACCTTATATTATACTCGTATAGAAGGTAGGTAATAATAACTGTACGCCCCCACGTTCATGGATACTACAGCATAAGCTGTGCCCCGGGGGAGAAGCCTCAATGGAAGTCATGGAACCCCGGCATTCTGAATGGAGAATATTTTTTTAATGAATTTCATGTGTTAGCCCATTTCCAAACGACGAAGTTACGAGTAAGTCGAAGTTTATAACAGATGGCCACAGCGTGAAATAGTGACTTAAGTGGCTCAGTTTTTAGTTGGTAGTAGGTAAGTCTACCTGCATAGCCATAGATAGGTTCGATTCCCATCTATTGCAAATATTTGTGTGATGAATACAAATATTTGACCTGTATTTGGGTGTTTTTACATTATCACTTCCAATACATAGTATAAACCAAAGTCACTTCCCGCGTCTGTCCGTCCCTATATATGCTTAGATCTTTAAAGCCGCCAAACAGATTTTGATGCGGGTTTTTTAATAGATAGAGTGATTCAAGAGGAAATTGTACATATATAATACGTGCATAAAAAATCAGAGAAATGGGGATAACTTTAAAGGTTTCCAATGTAATGTCATAAATAAACACATTTTTTGTGCTTACACTGCAAACGCTGGCTATATCATGAAACCCTATGAGCTAGATCAAAATAATGTACACCAATTTGTACCCCTTCAAAAGGTCTACAAAAAAGTCTGCTATAGTACCTCTATATGTTTATCTCTTAGGAATAATATGGTGGATATTCCAAAGACACGGACAAAGAGGTTTGACTCTACGTTTGTGATAAGATCGTCTAGGCTGTGGAATGATTTGCCTGAGTGGGTTTTTCCCGATAGTTATAATCTTGGTGTCTTCAAATCGAGAGTGAATAGGTTTCTTCTAGGTAAACACGCTCCATCGTAGACCGCATCGTCGCTTACCATCAGGCGAGATGGCGGTCAAGTGTAAACCTATTAAAGTTAAAAAAAAACACAAAAACCATGTGTATTAGTACTTATAATGTAGTTTCAACATTGCACCCGTGCGAAGCCAGGGCGGGTCCCTAGTTTTGCATAAAAAATAAGTATTGTATCTGCCTTACTAGCTGTTTACTACTAGTTTTTGGATATCGAGAATCACGACACAGGATGCTAATAAAGTGATCTAATCGTGAATTGGATTTACGATTTCCGGAGTTATTACAGTCAGAAAACATATTGCGACACGAAAATTGTTATTAAAATTTCGTTCATGCTTCAGGTGCACTATAGGTCTATTTTTGCTAGATAGCCGCCAGCAGTGGGGCAGGGCCCAAGCTGCCGGTGGTTAGGGCTGCAGAGGAGGATGACCGCCACGTCCGTCTAGGCGAAAGTCTTGAGATGTTGGGCGAGAGTTTTCGCTATAAAACCGTTCGCCGACACGACTATCGGGACTCATCATCATCATCGTCAGCCCATGTTCGTCCACTGCTGGGCATAAGCCTTTCCAATATTGTGCCACCAAATCCGGTCCTCGGCTCTCCGCATCCATCCGCTTCCCGCCACTCTCTTCAGGTCGTCGGTCCACCGAGCGGGAGGCCGTCCCACGGGACGTTTCGCACGTGGTCTCCACTCCAGAACCCTTCTCCCCCAACGTCCATCGGCTCTGCGACATATGTGGCCCGCCCACTGTCACTTCAGCTTGCTTATTCTAAAGGATATGTCGGTTACCTTAGTTTTCCGTCGGATATCCTCGTTGCGGATTCTATCCTTCAGAGAGACTCCGAGCATAGCTCTCTCCATAGCTCGCTGTGCAACTTGGAATTTGTGGACGAGCCCTTTTGCCAGTGTCCACGTTTCCGCCCCACTATCTATCTATATATTTTATCTATATATATATATTATATATATTCTATCGGGACTATGATCGTAGAATTAACATCCCACATGGCGGTAACCTCATGAGCCAAGTCAACTTACGAGGTACTTGCTTATTACGAGTACCATTTCAAAAATGCATATTGCCTCAAACATATTTTATTAAATATTTTATTTTAAATGTATTCATGCGCCTTCTGCATTAGCCCAACATGCAGTAGAGGCCATTAGTGGCAAAATTATTATAGGTCGCATGAATTAAAAAAACAGTGCTTTGACTGTATAGAGACAGCTTGACCATGTAGCGGCTAGCATGGTAGCTTAGTTAGTAGCGAGTCTGCCTGCGAAACCGTGGGTCGTGGGTTCGATCCCCACCCAGTGCAAATATTTGTGTGATTAATACAAATATTTGTACTATGCCTGGGTGTTTTCTATGTACTTATATGATAAGTATGAGTTTAATATATATATCTATACTAATATTATAAAGCTGAAGAGTTGTTTGTTTGTTTGTTTGTTTGTTTGCTTGAACGCTAGGATCTCGGGAAGTACTGGTCCGAATTGAAAGATTATTTTTCTATTCGATAGTCCATTTATCGAGGAAGGCTTTAGGCTATAGAAAATATTTCTACTATTCATTGAAGCGGAGCATGAAACAAGAATGTAACAAAATCGGGATCATAGTCCCGAAAAAATATATATTTTAGAGAGTTTTCGTACATTTCGTGCTTTGACATGACACATGACAGCATGTGTCAAAGATTGCGTCATTGAATTTCAGTAATCTGTGCCTCGAATATAAACCTTTGCTATTTTTTTTTTTCTAAATCTGAGTTGGTACGACCAATTTCCGACAGGTGGCGTGTCAAGGTTGCTGAAGAGGTTTTTGTTTGTAATCGATATTCTCAAGAATGAGTGAACCGATTTCAGTCATTCTTTCACCGTTGGATATGTACGGGATCCCGATGAGTGCTATATAATATACCACGGGCGAAGCCGGGGCGGGCATCTATATATATATATAAGTATTATATCACCTATCTGGCTCCCATAGTACAAGCTTTGCTTAGTGTGAAATGTCCATCAATACCTATAAATTTTGCAACACACGTACCAGCTGAGCTTAATAAGGAAACTTGGCGAAAGAGGAAACGAGTTTCCGTAGTGTCCCTTTGAAGATGAAACGCGCCGACTTCAAATAGTTTGTTATGATGTCGAAGCCAAATAGCTTAGTTAGCCGTTCAATCAACTGCCTAGCCTTTTTTACTAAACACCGCTGATCAAGACTTACTACATTTGACTAAATTCAGTGAAGTGTAATAGCATTTAGTAAGCTAGCATACCTACTAAATTCAGAATGCTTGATTCTAACTTCTTCTGAATAGTCTTCTTAATTCAGTCACTAAATTTAGCCAAGCGTAATAAGGACTTGAACCAGCTTCCTGAATAATATTATTCTGATTCACCTAAGTTTTTGACGTCTAATAAATCGATGAAAGCCGGCTGCATGCACGAAAAAGTGTCCCGTTATGTCCCGTTACGCTCATTGTACGCTTACGCCGCATCTATCAATGTTCTGTTATGACGTTGTCACGTTAAACTATCATAATCATAATCATTTTTATTCATAAAAAATATTACACGTCACAAGATTCAATAGTAAAATAGACACATTTATAATAATTATCGGCCGTAAACCAACTGACTCTACAGACATACAGACAACCAATTACTTTTTTCCTTTCCACCAGACCGCCATCTCGCCTGATGTTAGCATACGACGCGGTCCACTATGGAGCGTGCTCACCTAGAAGAAACCCATTCACTCACGATTAGAAGACACCAAGATCGTAACTATCTGGAAAAATCCATTCAAACAACGCATTACATAGCCTAGATAGACATTCTAATCACAAATGTTGAGTCAAACCTTTTCGTTTCAGTCTTTGGAACTTCGCTCATGAAACGATTTAGCTTTTTTCGAGCTACTATACGTAAGTAGAAGATAAAACCTGACGATAAACCATAAAGGTTCTAAATCAAAAGCATTAGAACTCAATTTACAACGACTAATGAAATAAAAAACACATGCAATGCGACCTTGACTTGAGGATTTTTTTGACTATTTCCCTTCACTGCACCCCCTGATGATAATGCAATAAGAAGGCCACCTCACCCCACCGCGGCCCCCCTCACAGCTGATAGGGGGAGACGTAGAGGGGGAACAGGGGGTATTTTGGAGCCCCCTCCGCTTGAAATTACGTAGGTTATGTTAGGTCGGGCACATGACGTCATGCCTGAAACCGGTTTCAGTTCAGTTATTTTCGTCGGTCCGTAAGGCTTAACTGGTGCGTGGAATATATGTATTTTTAACCACATACAAACAGTGGAGTAAATGTTATCGTTCTGTCTATAACCGACTTCAAAAAGAAGGAGGTTTTTTTATTCGACTGTATGTTTTTATTTGCTATCTTGCTGCGCGATAGCTCTGACAATTGTCAAACGATTTTGATGGTTCTTTTGGTAGGTAGGTAATCTGTTTGGTCAGTCAAACTTTAGAGGTGGTCCCATATAAATTTAAAATATCGCAACAAAAACACAAATAGCTATGTGTTTCTAACCACATTTCCAAAGGTATTTTAGTTTTTCCTTTTGATGCTTTAATAATATTTATTAAAGCTTTATAAAGACGCAGGTGTGTTTGTTCTCCGCAAAAAGGAGTCCAATTCAACAGACTCCTACTTTTCGAGGTGTATCCATGCCGGTTACTGATCATCTTGAGCTTTTGGGCGTTACTTCTACGCTCAACTTTGGCTCGTACATCGGGTCCAAGGCAAAATTAGCTGCCAAAAAACTAGGTGTCCTCTCAAACGTGTGAAAGTACTTATCTATTATACAAATCTGAACAATTTCTTTTGTTATACAAAGCACAGATTCGCTCTTGTATGGAGTACTGTTCGCACCTTTGTGATGGATCGGCTAAGTATCAGCTTGAGGCTCTGGAATCGATCGAGAGGCGTCCCAAAAGGCTCATAGACATTCTAGCGCAAAAAAGACTTCAGTCTTGAACATCGACGCAAAATTGCTAGATTATCGGGTGTTTTATCGGATACACTTCGGAGAGTGTGCAACTGATCTGCATGTAATGTAATGACAAAAGGCACGGACCCCAGAGTCTGTGGAGCTGCATAATAATAACAAAAAAAACTGATCTGCATGATCTAATACCACCTTGCCCTTTTTTCTATCGTACTTCTCGTAGCTCGAAGAAGCGGCACCGTTTCATGGTGGACATTCCAAAGACACGGACGAAGAGGTTTAACTCTACGTTTGTGATAAGAACATCTAGGGTGTGGAATGAGTTGCCTGTGTGGGTTTTTCCCGATAGTTATAATCTTGGTGTTTTAAAATCGAGAGTGAATCGGTTTCTTCCAGGTGAACATGCTCTATCGTAGACCGCATCGTCGCTTAACATCAGGCGAGATGGCGGTCAAGTGTAAACCTATAAAAGGAAAAAAATTCAGTAAGTTTTAGTGGCCCCTGTCAAATTTGCTACAAAGGAGTTATTCGTTTTGCGACTTAAGGTATCGATACGTCGAACATCCAGAGGCGAAATATCATACTGTAACTAATGTTTGTTTTTTAATATATATGTACTAGCAGTACCCCGCGGCTTTACCCTCGTAGTTACCGTCATTTTCCCGCGATATGAAGTAAGATAACATAATATAATATACAACTACCTCATCGAAGAAAATTTATCAACTTCTTTAGACACAATAGCGCTTGATGACACTTCGGCGTTTCTCGGTAATATTCGGTTCCGCTCGGGAATCTTGTTACCTCATTTCCTTTGGCCCTTTTGCCTTGGCTCCGAGTTCCGTTGGCTTTCTCGTTTTCACTCGGGTCCTATAGGTTGTAAATTGGTCTCAAATAATCTAAATAATTTTCCATGAATCGAGATAGCCAATGATGTATAGTCCAAGATCCCAGACCAGACCCAAAATGACCAGACGTCACACGAAAATGAAATGTAATGTAAATATAGGAGTATTGGCTACTTATTCTTATGGATATTGGTTATATACGTGAAAATCAATTTACATAGAACATTTTTTATAGCGGGATAATAACGGGGATGGAACGCGGCGTAAACCTCGGGGTGCTGAAACGGTAAACATTTAATTAAAATTTCTCCCACAAAAAAAACCGACTCAATTTCAAATTAAACACTCGGCTAACTTTCATAATTTTTGGTAAGTCTACTTCATGTAAATAATAAATCATGTATAGCATAGCAAAATTTACTTCTTTGTTGCTGAAAAACCACCACACCGATTTCGATAAAACTTATATGGGACCTCTGAACTAAGATCTACTAAACGATTAAACGAATCCATGAAAATCGATTGACAATTGGCGGAGCTATCGCGTAATATACATTCATACAATAAAAAAAGAAGTGTGGCACTCGGAGACTGCCGCGGTAAAGCTGCATGTTGAATGCATTATTATCAACATAAGCAATAGGGATGTTAACAATTTTCCGGAATTGCTTTTATTTTGAAGAGTGACATTTGTTTACCATAAAAAATATCACGGGAAATCCGTTAAGTTGACAACACTGCTAAGAGCATTTAGTCTGTAAACCTAATACAAATAAGATTCAAAGTTGAATGATCGAGTGGGGAGGACGGCGTTACGGTCTTCCATCCCTCTTTCTTGTGAACATAAGAAAGAGATGCACGATCACTAAAATTCGGTCCCTAGGCCCGCGATGAAAGCTATGTAATAGCTTAAAAACGAATTGAGAACCTCCCCCTTACAGACTTAAAGTCTGTTAAAAAGATCGCTGACCCATTTCGACCAAAAATCTACTTGACCCCTAGAATCACTACCGGCGAGGTATGTTGTGGTTCTACTTATTTTGGTTGTTGACAATAAATAGCGATAACTATAGTGTTAAACGAGATGAACACGCTCGCACACTCTCCTTGAAAAAGATCGCCGGACGCAATCGAAACTTGAGTGGACTGCACAGACTATATCAAACGTGAGTTACCATGTATTTATTTAAAATACTGATAGGTAAAAACGTCTGCGTTCACCGCTTGCTACAAACACACTAGAACGGAAAGAGTGAGCTCACTCTTCCCAACGATAACAAGACTGCGTGCACCCTGAAGATACGGAGGGCACATCTTTAGATTTAAATCGTTGTACGCATCGATCAAAACAATTGATTCGAAAACTCAACTTTCCCCAACAAATTAGATGAAACATGAGGTTATTGATTACGCAATAAAGCAAAGTCCATTAGAGCAGTAATGCCCATAAACGGCCCACCAGTGGGCGGGCCCGTTACGTTAGACATTTTGCATGCGTGGGCAACGAATAGAGTTTAAATTCTAAGAGCTGGCAACAAACTTATTCGTATACCAAAAAACAATATTTACTTACATATATTGTATACTAGATGCCACTTCAGCTTTATATCAAAAAACATAACAATATAAAACAACTAAATTGAAAATCTCCTCCTTTTTTGAAGTCGATTAAACAATGTAATTGTTTTATCCGATGTCGTAACTCATTAGCCCCATTGTTGGATCAAGTGTGTTCGTTTATCAACTGGCGGCCGATTCTGGAAAGGTAAACTCGACAATAATCTCACGGGGAGCTCGATTCTGTTACGACTCGACTACTGCAGGTCTACTACGAAGTCCGATAAAGGATATATCGGCTGAAGTTATGGACGTTTCATACCACGAAACACAATCGGTCGGTTGATCTGATCGGGTGTTTCGTTAATTCCGACCGACGCTGGTTTGACAGTTTTTGTGTCATCAACCGACCGATTGTGTTTCGTGGTATAAAACGTCCATAACTTCGACCGATATATCGTTTATCGGACTTCGTAGTAGACCTGCTGAACTTAATCATGTCTAACAGACATTTATTAAATAATGGTGGTTGCTCACTACATTTCCATTTTTAACCGACTTTTTTTGTATGTATGTATGTCACGCGATCAACTTCATTGAATTGTGATGCATCAATCACAATTTTTCCTGTTATGTCACTACTAAGTGTTTCGATTTGAAGGGCTTATAATAGCTTCCCATAATACGTATGCCTTATTGTTCTGTCTTATTTAGTTACCACCCTACAAATATAACCTAGCTTTGCTCGCGGCTTCGCTTGCGTTTTGCAAGTCGTTGGCGTAAAGCCTAAGAGTTTAATAAGAAATTTTCATTTCCATATACTTATATATGTACAACGAATAAAAAGTTTTATACAAAGTGTCATCCTCTATTTCACCCCTAAGGGATGGAATTTTGAAAAATCCTACCTTAGCAGAACCCCACATCATAGGAGGAATACGTGTGCGGAATTTTAAGTTTCTAGCCCCTAAGGATTTGGCCTGTGTGTTCGTATAAAAATTGTATCCCCTATGTTACCCTATGGGGTGGAATTTCGCAAAACCCTGTCTTAACGAGTGCCTACGTGCTAAAACGAACCTCAATGCAAAATTTTAGATTTCTAGCACTAGTAGTTTCTAAGATTTCGTTATTAGAAAGATTATATTTATACGATTCGATAACATTTCAATTTTATATATACTACAGATAGATGTGTGTTTTTCAGTTTACATTGATTTCAAACAAAAATTACTTTTACGAAATCTATTACATTAAATAAATCAATCTGCCGCCATAGTATAATCTTTGCTTAGTTAGGAGTCAGATGGTGTTGTGTGTGAATTGTCCACCAATATTAATTAATTATTTATTTCTTAATCAAATATGGTCGAATCTCTGGGCGACCACTAACGTTTGGTTAACTCGTCATCGAGTTCACTCCTTCCAGAATCGGCCACCACGCCTATATCCAAACAAATGCAAGGTCTTGTTAAAAACCTATATTGTTTGATTGTGTATATAATTGTTCAGAAATGCACTTATTGTAATAATCTAAGGACAAGAGTATTTATTATTAATTAACTGCACTCAAGTGCAATAATTACAGAGAAAATCAGGGCAAAGAGATTAAGCATCTTATATATCTCTAGGTGACGAGCGCGGTGCAATGTTCAGTTATTTAGACTCTTCAAGTTCAAATAGCTGCGTGACACTGTGCTGTTATGGGCAGGCGTGTTGCATGCCATCAGGCGCATGTCTTGCTCGTCTCGTCACCCTATATTATAAAAAAAACTTGAGAGGTGTCAAGGGACACCCGGATGGAACGAAGTTCCTTTCCATTAATTAGTGAAGGAAATATTATTATTTTTTATTATTTATTATTTACAAAAAATCTGTATAGGTACACTCAACAAAAATAATCGTCGCGACACCACACTGTTCAATGCGAAATAGAAATGAAAATATCTGGCTTGCTTTCTATAAGAGAGAGAGAGACAGACAGAGAAACATGCGACGCCGCACAGCTTACAATAGCAAAAAGTGTCGTGACAACTTTTCGTAAGAATTTTTTCCGTCTAGCCCCCTTTCACAACGCGCGATAAGGAACTTCGTTCCAAAAATTGGCAGTCATAGGGACTGTCGACAGAAGTTAAAACTTATAACTCAGAATTTGACAGCTCACTTTAGTAACTATGCGGTTGAAACCGGAGGGATCTGCTAGTCTGGAATGAATCTTCAAAGCATTGTCATCTACATAAGTTTACTAGTTAAATCTTCTATTAGCATGACCATTATAGTTCTTAGATGCTGGTAATGGTGAATCATCTAATTATATTGTAATGTATACATGTATAGTTGCCGGCAAACAAGTTGACGCAATGAAGTTAGCTACGCATGGCTGCGCAGAAATGTTTTTAAGGTATCTTTGGTGGAAGTGCACATGCGCGAACTTTCCCCTTCCACGCCACTTTTGGGTCAACTTGTTTACCGGCCACTATATCATGTGTGAGACTAGACGTGTAATGGTAACCATAGTGACACACCATGACCATCTAGATCAGCATTTCTAAATGGCTATAGTCCCGAGTTCACCCGAAGATTTATTTAATTTACGTGATGCTTGAGCTGAATTCACAGCCCACGAAAAACCCGTGTGTGGTGCGCCAAGAGAAATTTTTACTTCAAAAATATCTTATTTCAATGAAGGAGTTAGTCCTCAAAATGTTTACTCCAAAGCGTACCGTTTGAAACGGCTCAGTGAAGCGATAAATCGGAAATAGAGTTGTTTGTAAAACATGTGTATTTACACTAATGTGCGCCAACTGCCGGTTCCAGCTCGTAATCGATTTTTAAATCGATTCTGCGATGTCAAGTCCCTATTTTTTTTAACTTTTATAGGTTTACACTTGACCGACATCTCGCCTGATGTTAACCGACAATGCGGTCTACGATGGAGCGTGTTTACCTAGAAGAAACCGATTCACTCTCGATTTGAAGACACCAACATTACAACTATCGGGAAAACCCCACTCAGGCACATTCCACAACCTAGACGTTCTTATCACAAACGTAGAGTCAATCCTGTTCGTTCGTGTTTTTGGAATATCCAACATGAAACGGTGCCGCTTCTTCGAGTTACGAGAAGCACGATAGAAAAAAGGGCAAGGTGGTATAAGATCACGCAGATCAGTTGCACACTCTCCGAAGTATGTCCGATACAAAACCGATAAGCTAGCAAGTTTGCGGCGATGTTCAAGACTTTGAAGTCTTTTTCGCACTAGAATGTCTTTGCCTATGAGCCTTTTGGCACACCTCTCGATCGATTCCAGATTCCCTATTGTTTATTTTTAACAGAGTTCAAAAAAAGATTCTCAATTAGGTTCAACGTTATGTTACGTATATGTACACCAGCATTCCATCCCGGCTGCACCCGTGGTACATAATATATAGCCTAGCCTAGTAGCGGCCAGTTCCGGCTTCGCTCGGATATTGTTGTATAAAGACTATTAATCGAAATAAAAACTATCCATCTTTCGAGTTGGATCAAACACACGGTGTGTAAATTTGATTAAAATCGGTTAAGTAGTTTAGGAGTCCATCGCGGATAAACGTGACGCATAATTTATATATGCATATCTTAACATATAAAATTCTTCTGTCACGGGGTGCGTAATCGAACTCCTCCAAAACGGCTCGACCGATTCTCATGAAATTTTGTGAGCATATTGAGTAGGTCTGAGAATCGGCCAACATCTATTTTTCACACCCCTAAGTGATAAGGGTTGTTCATCCCTAAATTTTTTTTTTAATTTATGGTCATTTTTTTTTGTTTTTATTTTTTTATAATGTGGCATTAAAAAATACATACAACCCTACATTTTTACCCTTTTATCACCAACCCCTATTTTTTAATCTATATAATTACTAGCGGCCCGTTCCGGCTTCGCTCGGATATGGTCACATAAAGCCCATTAATCGAAATAAAAACTATCCTATCTTTTAAGTTGGATCAATCTACACACGGTGTCCAAATTTGATTAAAATCGGCTAAGTAGTTTAGGAGTCCTTCGAGAACAAACATCGTGACAGGAGATTTATATAATATATTAAGATATAAAAATCAATGCCACTTTTCGTTGTAAGTGAACTCCTTCTAAACGGCTGGACCGATTTTAATGATTTTTTATATGTTTGGGTAGGACCTTGGATGGTTTAGATTCACAAATCAGCCCGGCAGATGGCGCTGCAGTTGGTATCTAGGTTATTATCCGAGCGAAGCCGGAACGGGCCGCTAGTTATATATATATATAAAGAAGATAGCAGTGAGGGATTGCGTACATACCCAATGGTAAGAGAATTTTTAAAATCGGTCAAGTAGTTCCCGAGAGTAGCGGGTTCAAACAAAAAACCTCTTCAGTTTTATAATATTAATAGAAGATGTCCGCCCCGGCTTCGTCCGTGGTACATATATAGCCTTTAGCACTCGGGGATCCCGTAAACATCAAACGGTGAAAGAATTTTTGAAATCGGTTCAATAATTCCTGAGAATATCGCGTTCTAACACAAAACCTCTTTAGCTTTGTAATATTACTATTAGTACAGAAAGATTCAAAGTTTAAACTATACTGTTTCAACTCGGTTTTTGTTCTTTTGGAGAAAGTTACATTATTGACGTGACAACGTCTTATAAATTGGTTTGCCGGGTGACACTTCAAGAAACTGCGTTACGCTCCGGTCACGTTATGCGCTCACAACGAGAGCGAGTGAGAGGCACGCGTCCCTTCCACTCGGGCATGGTTAGCCCGCCTAAGAGCGAGAGAGACAGACATAAAAAGTGAAAGGCACGCGTCCCTTCCATAAAATTATTTTACCACTCAAAGTCGTTGTCACGTAAAACTTTCGCCCGTATACCGACTTTACAGGCAACCAATATTTTTTTTAAAGTTTACCCACGGTATGAAGGTACTTCAAATTGCTCAGATTATAACATGTACAGATTCGCTCTTGTATGGAGTACTGTTCGCACCTTTGGGATGGATCGGCTAAGTACCAGCTTGAAGAGGTTTTGGAATCCATAGAGAGACGTGTCAAAAGGCTCATAGGCACACCTTGTTCTTCTAGGTAAACACGCTTCATCGTAGACCGCATCATCGTTTAACATCACGCGAGATGGCGGTCAAGTGTAAACCTATAAAAGTTAAAAAAAAATGTATTCAAAGTATTCTCCGCAAAATTGCTGGTTTATCGATTTTTATCGGATATACTTAGGAGGCAACTGATCTGCATGATCTAAGACCATCTTGCTATTTTTTTTATCCGACCGGTTGTAGCTCGAAAAAGCGACATGGTTTCATGATTGACGTCCGTCGAGCAACTCGGTCTTCCACGCAAGCACGGAAGGGACTTAGCCTTAGCTAAAAAATATTGTTCAAATCTTTCTGTCATTTACTGTGTTCCGGTTTGAAGGACAATGTTTCCAGAGAAATTACAGGGCTTAGAGATATAAGATCTTAGATCTCTGGGTGACGAGCGCAGTGCAGTGCTAGGTAATGATTTGGACTCTTCATGTTCCAATAGCTGCGTGTCACTGTGCTGTTATGTGTCAGGCATGTTGCTTACCATCAGGCACATGTCCTGATCGTCTCGTCACTCTTTATTTAAAAAAAATAAATAAAAAAAAAATAATACTTGCGGGATGGGATATACCTGTACCGATCCATTGCCGATGATACTCACACAGCCAAATCACTAACACATAAAAAAATAAAGCACCATTCACAAATATAGCCCCGCCCTCAGCCACAGTATATTATCAAACTCCATGGTCCACGCGGGCTTGTACTTTGACAGAGTGGAAACGCTGTGTATGCTTACTCCCGTTGCCGTTGACGTCCAAAAGACTCGAACGAAAAGGTTTGACTCTACTTTCGCGATAAGAACATCTTGCCAGTGAACTGCTTGAATGGTTTTTCCCGATAGTTTCAATGTCGGTGTCTTCAAAAAGTGAATCCGTTCACAGATAAACAAAGTACCTAAGCTCTTTGTATCAGACCGGACAGCCATCAAACACATACCTATTCCTGTTAAACGAAATGATAACCACACGGTTCAAATATCCTTGTTTCTTACAAATCGACTTCTTCAAGGTAAGATCGCTTTGCATCAGGCGAGATGGCGGTCAAGCGATAACCTATCTTCGGTTATAAAAGACTAGATGTCCGCCCCGGCGTTGCCCCGTGGTACATTATATAGTACTCATCAGGATCCCGTACATATACAACGGTGAAAGAATGACTGAAATCGGTTCAGTCATTCCTGAGAATATCGCTTTCAAACAAAACACCTCTTCAGCTACCTGCTACGCAATCTGTCGGAAATTGGTTGTACCAACTCAGATTTAGAAAAAAAATTGATTAGCAAAGGTTTTATATTCAAGAGGTATGTATATATTAAAAAAAAGAGGTATGTAATCTGTGATATTCAATGACGCAATCTTAGACACATGCTGTCATGTATCATGTCAAAGCACGAAACGTACGAAGACTCAAAAAGGAATATTTTTTCCCGATTTTGTTACGTTCTTGATTCATGCATGGACTATCCAATAGATAAATAATCTTTCAATCCGGGCCAGTACTTCCCGAGATCCTAGCGTTCAAACAAACAAACAAACAAACTCTTCAGCTTTATAATATTAGTAAAGATACGTAACTACACAGTTGAAACGCTCTCGATTCTCACCTCGGCGTCGGATTTCTAAGTAACTCGGTCGCGTGAAGACAATAAGGGGCAATGACCGATGCGGTGACCACAGCGCTAGCCGTCAGGAGGACAGGTGAAATGTCCTACATTTTGCAATAACATACTTCACCCAATCGGTAATGCGAGAATAGCATAAACAACCCACTCAATGTTCCCACAGCTGGGACTCGGGGCCTTCTCTCGCTAGAAACTCGAAGCTATAATGGACCATGCTGGCCCAGTGCGGGTTGGTGGCATGCATCATGCATGACCACGATCTGAGATTGAGATTTTTTTCAGTACGGTCGCACCGCAAAATGCCGCCAGGAACTTCGTTTCAACTAATGTAATAATTTATTTTCTACGAAAAAAACAAACAGTTAGTTTATTTGTTCATATTCCAAAAAATGCCTCACCGGTTTCGTTCCAATTTACATGAGACCACCACTGAACTATGTGTGACCTATCAAACAAACAAGAACAAAATTAAAAATTTTGATTAACCCCCGACTACCTCGGATTTGTTATCTGTACAACATTCTACTAGTCAAGCCCTTTCATTTGATACCCATATTAAAGGAGTTGTGAAAAAATAAATGTATTTCGCTATTTTGTGGTAGCGGCCATCTTGGATTTGAAATTTGTCATAGTGCAAAGTATTCTACTAGTCAAGCCCTTTCATTTGATACCCATATTGTGGTAGTAGTGAAAAAGTAATATAATTCGCCATTTTGTGGTGGCGGCAATCTTGGATTTGAAATTTGTTATTGTGTATTGTATTCTACTGGTCAAGTCCTTTCATTTGATACCCATATTGAGGTAGGTTGTGAAGAAATATTTTGTCCGCCATTTTGTGGAGGCGGCCATCTTGAATCGATATTAACCAAACATAGCTAAGAACATCCGCACAGATATCAACCTTCAAATAAAAAAAATCGCATTGAAATCGGCCCATTCGTTTGAGCTCTACGGTGCCACAGACACACACACAGACAGACAGACATACAGACAGACAGACAGACAGACAGACAGACAGACAGACAGACAGACAGACAGACAGACAGACAGACAGACATCGACGTCAAACTTATAACACCCCTTTTTTGGTCGGGGGTTAAAAAACAAGCAAGCATCTAAATCGATTCACAACTAGCGGCGCCATCACGTAACATCATACAAAAAAAATTGGCAGTCATAGGAACTGCCGATAGAAGTGAAAACTTATAACAAAGTCAAATGACTTCATTCATAAATGTACAATTTACACGTCAATTAATAAAAAACCAAAACAAAAGAAAGAGCACACAAATTGTATACATTTTCAAAGTTTGAAATGACTACTTTGCTGTATTATAATAATTATTGTACAGAAAACTGTCAAGCAATAAACGAGTATAATATGGCTTTAATACAATTGTACTGTCCCATGTCAAATTTATTTCTTTACATTTTTATGGGAACTTTGCCTCGCTCTCTAAAAGTTCGCTGTAACTCAGAATTTGATTGCTTACTTTGGAAACAACGGCAACCGGAAACCGGAGGGCGCGGCCAAGAGCATGGCCATAAAGAAATGGTGGCACATTTCTAGACGACCAATGGCAAACCCTGACACATTTCTAGATGACCCATGGCCATGGTCCCGAGTTCACCCGAAGAGAGTTTAGAGTCCGTCTGGGGAAGTACCACACTTTTGCCAGTTATTCTACCGCCAAGCATTAATGTGCAAACATACTGTGCTCCGGTTTGAAGAGCAATATTACCGGAGAAATTACAGGGCTTAGAGATATAATATCTTAGATCTCTGGGTGACGAGCACAGTGCAGTGCTAGGTAATGATTTGGACTCTTCATGTTCCAATAGCTGCGTGTCGCTGTGTTGTTATGTGGCTGGCATGTTGCTTACCATCAGGCACATGTCCAGCTCGTCTCGTCACTCTAAATTATGTATAAAAAAGATTTCTTATCATTAGCGTGACGCTAGAATTCAATTCACAGCCCACGAAAAATCTGTCTGCGCTGCGTCAAAAAAAGTTTTCGCTTCAAAAACATATTGAGAACCTCCTTGTTTGAAATCGATTTAAAGAGGTCCATTTAGCGAGCAGTGGGAACATTTATTGAGCCAAATGCTATGATTACGTATCTCCTATCTGTTGTATGCAGTAAATGCGTGAGTCTGTGTTTCTCCAGTTCTACTCGATTACGTCACATGTCCGATATTCGACGGTTCACAGTGAAACAGTAGTTAAAGCGACGAGCAAACAACCGATTGTATGTAAAGTGTACACGCCCACACAACGGTCAACGATTACCGGACAGAAATGTTATTATGCACAAACGGAACGTTTGTAAGTTAGGTCAATGATATTTTATTTTAAACTAGCGACCCGCCCCGGCTTCGCACGGGTGCAATGCTAGTACTAAAAATTCGAATAAAAATGTTTATTGTGGTTATTCTATTTATGTTAAAGAACGCGCGATGCAACAAAATAAGTATTACGACCTCCTAAACGAATTAAAAAAACGGCTATGTAGTTATTTTATACGCTGTAGAAGTGGGAGCGAGAGGCATACCAGCAAAATGTCTCTATAACCTGCTGAAAGACCTTGGCTTATCCAGGAGTGCAGTAAGTTCTATACTAGAACGAGTATCTAAAGCTGCACTAATAGGCTCATATCAGATTTGGCTGGGCAGGGAGAGAAACACAAGTAGTGAAGGTGAATGTTGATGTACGTCAGAAAGGGGCCCCTTAAGAGCCCTCTCACAAAAAGACAGAACTCAACTTTAGGTAAAATCCTGCAACATTGTCAGCGTGCGTCCGTTCGATTCAGCTCGAGCGTTTAGGCGGACAGAACGGTCTTGAGCCGTAACGGCAGTGTACTAAAAATTTTGATGAGATTTTCTGACGTGACAACGTCTACTAAATTGATGAACGCTGGCTGCGTGCACGAAAATTGAAGACTTATTGTCCCGTTACGTTCGTTGTCCCGTAACGTTACGATAAATTATTCTTGCATTTCAAAAATCTGATAACTAGTAAAATTTATTTTTCATTTTAAGGGTAATTTTTGTGCATTGGTTCTTAGCTATGTTTGGTTAATATCGATTCAAGATGGCCGCCTCCACAAAATGGTGGACTAAATATTTCTTCATAATCTACCTCAATATGGGTATCAAATTTAATGAAAAGCTTGACCAGTAGAATACTATGCACTATGACAAATTTCAAATCCAAGATGGCCGCCACAACAAAATGGCGAAATACATTTAATTTTTCACTTCTCCCTCAATATGGGTATCAAATAAAAGGACTTTACGAGTAAAATACTATGCACAATGACAAATTTCAAATCCAAGATGGCCGCCACCACAAAATGGCGAAATACATTTCTTTTTTTTCCCTACTTCCTCAATATAGGTATCAAATAAAAAGACTTGACAAGTAAAATACTATGCACAATGACAATTTCAAATCCAAGATGGCCGCCACCACAAAATGGTGAGATACATTTTTTTTTCACTACCTCCTCAATACGGGTATCAAATAAAGGGCTTGACTAGTAAAACACTACGCACTATGACAAATGTCAAATCCAAGATGGCCGCCACCACAAACTGGCGATTGTCATTATTTTTTACTACTACCTCAATATGAGTAATAAATGAAAGAACTTGACTAATATAATACTATGCACTATGACAAATTTCAAATCCAAGATGGCCGCCCCCAAAAAATGGCGACTGTCATTATTTTTTACTACCACCTCAATATGGGTAACAAATGAAAGGGCTTGACTAGTAGTACTAAACCACAAAATTATTTTGTGGTGGCGGCCATCTTGGATTTGATATTTGTGACAGTGGATAGTATACTACTAGTCAAGCCCTTTCATTTGTTACGCATATTGAGTTGGTAGTAAAAATAATGTCAGTAGCCATTTTGTGGTAGCGGCCATCTTGGATTTGAAATTTGTCATAGTGCGTAGTATTTTACTAGTCAAGCCCTTGCATTTGATTCCGATATTGTGAAGTAGTGAAAAATAATGACATTCGCTATTTTGTGGTGGCGGCCATCTTGGATTTCAAATTTATCATAGTGCGAAGTATTCTACTAGTCAAGCCCTTTCATTTGTTACCCATATTGAGGTGGTAGTAAAAATAATGACATTCGCCATTTTGTGGTGGCGGCCATCTTGGATTTGAAATTTGTCATAGTGCATGGTCAAGCCCTTTAAATTGATACCTTCATTTAGGTAGTAGTAAAAATTAATGATGATTAATTAATATTGGAAGTTCGTTGCTCAAACACGTCGGAACAGTCATTGGTCATGGCCATTGCTCATGGTCATTGGTCGTAGTCATTGGTCATATCCGTTCCTCATGATCATTGTAATTGGTCATGGTCATTGGTCATGGTATAGAGGTAGTAGTAAAAAAATAAGGACAGTCGCTATTTTGTGGTGGCGGCCATCTTGGATTTGAAATTTGTGACAGTTCATAGTATTCTACTAGTCAAGCCTTTTCATTTGTTACCCATATTGAGGTGGTAGTTAAAAATAATGACAGTCGCCATTTTGTGGTGGCGGCCATCTTGGATTTTAAATTTGTCATAGTGCGTAGTCAAGCCCTTTAAATTGATACCTATATTGAGGTAGTAGTAAAAATTAATGATGATTAATTAATATTGGAAGTTCGTTGCTCAAACACGTCGGAACGGTCATTGGTCATGGCCATTGCTCATGGTCATTGGTCGTGGTCATTGGTCATATCCGTTCCTCATGGTCATTGTAATTGGTCATGGTCATGGTAATTGCTCATGGTATAGAGGTAGTAGTAAAAATAATGACATTCGCAATTTTGTGGTGGCGGCCATTTTGGATTTGAAATTTGTCATAGTGCGTAGTATTTTACTAGTCAAGCCCTTGCATTTGATACCTATGTTGAGAAGTAGTGAAAATCAATGACATTCGTTTTTTTGTGGTGACGGCCATCTTGGATTTCAAATTTATCATAGTGCGTAGTATTCTACTAGTCAAGCCCTTTAAATTGATATATATATTGAGGTAGTAGTAAAATTAATGATGATTAATTAATATTGGAAGTTCGTTGCTCAAACACGTCGGAACGGTCATTGGTCATGGCCATTGCTCATGGTCATTGGTCGTGGTCATTGGTCATGGCCGTTCCTCATGGTCATTGGGCATGGTCATGGTCATGGTCATGTGCATGGTCATGGTCATGGTATTGAGGTAGTAGTGAAAAATAATGACATTCGCAATTTTGTGGTGGCGGCCATCTTGGATTTGAAATTTGTGACAGTGCATAGTATTCTACTAGTCAAGTCCTTTCATTTGTTACCCATACTGTACATACTTAATGAATATTGGAAGTTCGTTGCTCAAACACGTCGGAACGGACATTGGTCATGGCCATTGCTCATGGTCATTGGTCGTGGTCATTGGTCATGGCCGTTCCTCATGGTCATTGGGCATGGTCATGGTCATGGTCATGTGCATGGTCATGGTCATGGTATTGAGGTAGTAGTAAAAATAATGACATTCGGCATTTTGTGGTGGCGGCCATCGCGTTCATCGACTTATTAGACGTTGTCACGTCAAAAAAATTGACAGATTCTGCTTCTTCATGAAGTAAACAAGGTCAACTGTGATGGTCCGATCCGAAAAATCAGAATGAAACGTTATAAAACGCCAAACGAATTAAAATTTTGTGGTCGCACTATAATTATTCTAGTTTATGTCATAAACGCGCGAAATATTACGTAACCGACTCCCACGCTAACTGACGCAGGTCCTCCCCGACGGCCGCTCGCGGCATACTAAATTGCGCAGCGTAATTTATTGTAATTTCGACTGCTGGTAATTTATATTTTTGAAAAATTGACAACTATGATTTGAAAAGTAACTATAGAATTGGATTCTACAAAGAACAAAGTATTATCGTGTCTAATTTTTATTTTGGAGTTATTGTGTATTTTACACAGAGACAACGCTAAAACTGCAATATAAAACTTAAAATTGGCTTATGATTTTGTTTTTTACTAATAAATGGGACCAAAATTCAGATATATGTGACTTGAATGAATTAATAAAATATGTGTATGATGTTCCCATATTTTTTAAGTATAAATTTTGAGTATCACTTGTAGATTTAGAAGTCTGAAACAGACACGGCGGCGACTTTTCGGCGAAATGGTCATGGGAGATCGTTCCCTACGACTAAAGGCTTTATTATTAGTAAAATTGAAACAAGGAAACGTCAACAAGAAAGATCGGCCTATTTTTTGAACGTAATTATCTTTTCTAGATAATACTAAAGATGGAAATATCGGAACACAAACTTTTTGAATTTCGTGCGACGACGTGAGCCGGCTCTTAAACCTACGCCCGAGTCACAAGTCTCGGGATCTACTCGGGATTTCTCTCTCTGCCGCACGATGGACCCGGCACCCGCACAGTGAATCCATGGAATGCTAAGAAGATCGTCTCTATCGCTAAGAGATAGAGATATACCGTTGTTAACTTTTTGTAGACCTTTTTAAGGGGTACAATGCTGCAGTACATTATATTGATCCATCTCGTAGGATCCAGCCAGCGGCAGCGTTTGCAAAGTAAGCGCAAAAAAATGTGTTTATTTATGACATCACATTAGAAACCTTTAAAATTATTAGTGTTTCTGTACTGTTGTATGCAAATATTGTACATTTTATAAAACTTCCTCTTAAATCGGCCTATCTATTTAAAAAACCCGCATCAAAATCCGTTTGGTAGTTTTATAGATCTAAGCATACATACATAGGGATATAGGAACAGAGGAAGCGAGTTTGTTTTATACTATACTAGATGCCCGCCCCGGCTTCGCCCGTGGTATATTATGTAGCATTCATCGGGATCCCGTACATATCCAACGGTGAAAGAATGACTGAAATCGGTTCACTCATTCCTGAGAATATCGATTTCAAACAAAAAACCTCTTCAGCTACCTGCTACGCCACCTGTCGGAAATTGGTCGTACCAAATCAGATTTAGAAAAAAAAATTAGCAAAGGTTTATATTCAAGGCACACATTACTGAAATTCAATGACGCAATCTTTGACACATGCTGTCATGTGTCATGTCAAAAGCACAAACGTACGAAAAACTCTCAAAGGGGAATACTTTTTCCCGATTTTGTTACATTCTTGTTTCATGCTCCGCTTCAATTAATAGTAGAGTTATTTTCTATAGCCTAAAGCCTTCCTCGATAAATGGACTATCCAATAGAAAAAGAATCTTTCAATTCGGACCAGTACTTCCCGAGATCCTAGCGTTCAAGCAAACAAACAAACAAACAAACTCTTCAGCTTTATAATATTAGTATAGATAGCAGCGAGCAACACGGAAGGGAGTAGGCATACATAGCGTTTCCCCTCTGTCAAAGGACAAGTCCGCGTGGACCATGGAGTTTGATAATATACTGTGGCGTGAGGGCGGGGCTAGATTTGAATGGTGCTTTATTTTTTATGTGTTAGTGATTTGGCTGTGTGAGTATGATCGGCAATGGATCGATACATGTGTATGTCTGTATGTAATAGTGCGGCTTTGCGCTAGTGTGCAACTTTCCCCTTCCGCAAGAAATGACAAAAAGGTTTGAACAATATTTTTTAGCTAAGGTACCTTCCGTTCCCTTCCGTGCTTGCACGGAAGATCGAGTTGGTCGATGCTATATAATGATATTCAATAGGATTACTATATGTATAAATAATAATAAATAATTTAATAATTTATATTCTATGAATATTATTGATATATGAAATCAATATTAATTTATGTAATATGTGACGTGTAAATTATTTTGATTTATTAATAAATATCTATATTTTTATTCCGATCTTACCTTCAACGGTAGCTAGCATTCAGAGCCCCCTGTCCAGTCGAACAGCGCACGGTCGCACATGGTCACCGTTCACTACACTGTCACCGGCACCACACTGACACTCACACCAACACCACTGTCACTTAGCACATGGTCAATCCGAGTAATCTGGAACAAGGAAACAACACTATTAAGAATAACAATAAAATATTTAAATCAGTTATTATGAATATTAATTTTCTCAAGTTTTTGCAACATTTATATATTATAATCAGCCCAGTCATCCACTGCTGGGCATAGGCCCCTCTAATAGCCCGCCACTCAGCCCAATCCTCGGCTATACGTTTCCAATTATCACCAGCTTTTCGTAAATCGTCACTCCATCTAGTCTCTCGGCGTCTTACACTATTTGTCGATTCGCAGTCGTCACCCCAGAATCTATTTAACCTGACGGTTATCGGTTCTGTGACAGATATGACCAGCTACGTTTTGCTAGCTTAATGTAGATTGTCATATTTGTAAGTGATGTTTAGTTTTATATACTGTAATTAGAATTTAACCAAAAACATTTTGTTAATTCAATAATAACTCCAATGTGTATTATATCAGCCTTGTAATATGCTAGTCGGATAGCAAGCATATCACAGGCTCTGCGTAGTTTGGGGCCTAATGAGAGATGTCAACCGTGATTTTTTTTTCTTGTACCTCTTCTACCCTATATGAAATAGCTTATGCGTAGGGATAAAGAAAGACTACACAACCACAGAGTTTTGAATATTAATGTAGATTGATGCTGTGGTAGAAGGGGATTAAAAAAGCGTGGATGGATTGTTAGAAAGAGGACAAGAATAGGAAAGAAGTAAGCTTAGATTTCGCGAATGATAGAGACGAATGAAGGAAACGTATATTACGTTGTACGGAACCCATATAAAGGGATAAGGGTAGGCAAATGATGATGATATATGTGGAATATGCATAAGCAGCCCACTAAATATTCTCACAGCTGCGACTAGGGACCTTCTCTCGCAATGAGAGAGTCAAGGACATAGTCCACCGCACTGGCCCCGTGCGGTTATATGAATGACACATTACCTCGAATGATACTAGGCACATGTTCGTTCCTTCACGATGTTTTCCTTTCCATTCCATTTTACATTAACGCCATTATGCGCATGACTTCGAGAAGACAGTGGTGCGCGTGGGATTTTAACTCGGAGCACCATTCGCCCAACTAGACTAGCCGTAACTTTGACATAACATATGGAATAAGAAAAATTCAATAAACGATTTGCAATAAACAAAACACTAACGCCAACAATCATATTACGTCCTCAACTGATTCAGTCTGATTTGCCAAAATGGCCTTTCACATCAACCCCTGTTTTCTCACCCCAATGCTTCCGTCTCGCTCTCATTCGCATCGTTTGATACCTGATCGTCCCTCTCGCTTGTTCGGACGGGGCAGCGGAATTAGGGTCCGTGCCACGATTGAAATGTTACGGCGTAATTGTGGAACTACATTGCTTTCATACACTGAATTGTTTCATCATTGTTTACTACGACAGTGGCACCTAATAGCACCGGTTTTCAGTGGTGGTGCGGAGTCTATACGCTATTGTTGATGTAATTGTTTTCATAGAATAGTAATTTTACAAACATTTGATACCTTTCCAACTGACGTGTAAAAAAGGAGGAGGTTCTCCATTATGTTATATTTTGTTTTGATAGGATATATTATAAAGAAGAACTTTTAACACACCATACAAAAATGCTTATGACTCAATTAAATTTACTAATTTATTAATATTATATGTGCATGTCATAATTATAAAATAGTCATTACATCAATCAAAAACACAATAAAGGCTCATTCTAAAATTCAATTGTTACAATTGATACGAATAATGTAATAATATAAAATAATAATAATCAATTAAATATAAAGCATGTCAAATAATAATACAAAAATAGTTATTATCCATTGTATATGTTTTTCAAATAAAAAATTAAATATGACTATATAAGAATACGATATAATAGAAAACAAAATGTTGTAAATGTCTTGTATGAAAGAGCCTTTCAATTCCTTTTCGTCATTGAAGTCAAAGTTCTTATTTCATAAATTCACAATTTCTACGTGAAATAATTTTAAAAACAAAAACGAGCATATTATTAAATTTGTACACTGCGCTGTAACCGACAAAAACGTGTGATACTGTAACTCTAAATATCACCTGTACGATATTTGATATGTATGTGTGTGGACGTGTACCATGCTTGATACAAATAAACTGTATTTATATTTCATGTAGATTTTTTTATCGTCATTTTGGTGTTGGTTTTGCTCGGGGCAAGTACGCCACGTCCTTTTTTATTTTTATTTAAGAACTATCAGAGCCCCGTGGTATTTATTACCCGCGTAGTTCCCGTTAACGGCATATGTATAACCTCAATAAAACTAAAAAAAAAAAACTGATTCCAGACTAAAATCTAACTGTATTCGAAATTTCAACCCGATCCGTTTAGCCGTTCCGACGTAATGGAGCAACAAACATCCAAACTTTTACATTTATAATGTCAGATGTCACTAAGTTATTAAAAAATCACCCCATTATTAACGAAACAACCACACAATGGTCTAAATTTCCTCGTCTCGACATAATTTTACCCTAACCATCGGTTATTGGGTTCCCGGCACGTAGGGTTGCCATCCGTCCGGGTTTCCCCGGGTTTATCCTACTCATAGGTGCGTCCGGAGAGCCTTCGGGCGGGGTTTCATTCGTCCTCCGCGTTTAAAAATTAGGATGATGACAAGGTCATACATATACCATTTGAATAATCAGGTAGACAATGGAAAAATATGGGACAAGTTTTTTTACATTTAAAATTTTCAAAAATTTACAAAGATACAGATCATCAAACTTCCATTGTAGGGGGTTGTGACTCTATACCTCTATGGTAAAAAAAAATACCATAACGTGACGTCACTCGAAAGTTCTAACCACTGTATCTTCGTATATTTTGGTATGTGAAACAAAAGAAAAACCACATATTGTATATTTATATTTTTTTCTTTTGTTAAAAAATAAGAGTACACTATTGTTGTAGGTACTCGTTTTCTTTGTTTCACTTTTTTTTAATAATCTGACGGACTAATTAGTTTTTTTAGTCGTTTCCTCCATTCAATTCTTGGACCGCCCGCGACACACTATATAGAATCTGAATCTTGGAAACGGCTCGAACGATTTTCATGAAATTATGTATACAGAGAGTTTCGGGGACGATGAATCGATCTAGCAAGGTTTTATTTAAAAAAAAACGCCGTTTTATGCGCGTTTTTAGGCAATGACATACTTTTACATAAAGATTAGAATGTGACGGTAAATTTCGCGACGCCGCGCGACAGTATATTGGCTCAGTCGGAAAGATGGGCGGTTATAATATGGTAGGTCCAGGTTCGGATCCAACCGGCTACCTTTATTTATTCAAGTTATTTTTTTTTGAAAAAATCAGTATGTATCTAAGATCCGAGCAAAGCTCGGTCACCCAGGTACTTAATATTATGGTAAAAGATTTAATTTACGTGTAATATAACTACTAAATTGAGTTTTAGGCTTTGACAATTACGACTATATTTAAAAACCTCTATTGGCCCGTCCGGGCCTAAGCTTTAAAATCTGGGGTTATCACGCGTCTTGTATTGGTTACCAAATTTTAAAGATGGTAACCCTACCGACACCCCTTACAATGGGGATCACCCTCGCTTCTAGCAATGATTCACAACTGTGCAATTATATGCAGTGGGTATACTTTTACTATTTTGACGAAAATTTTGTATTTATTAATAAATATCTTTGAACTTTTATACCTTTTTATACTTGCGAGTGCCTGTGGTTCGAAAGTTAGTAAGAATGTACGGCTACACATCCATACATCTATATATGATTGTTACTCTTTTAACTAAAAGCTAAACTATTGGTACACATAATAACTAGGTTCTCACAGGCAAAATTAACCGGACACAATTTCAATTTAATAAAATCATTTTATAAAAATCGTTTTTCTATGGTTATTTTTATATCCCATAATTTGTTACAATATCTTTGTCTGTTTTCATTGTTTTCAACGTAATTTCCATTAAATTTGCTTTCAAATTAAGTAACGATTTCTCCAAACAGAAAAAATGTTGGGTATGCGTTTAATAGAGAATGTTCACTCATTTTGAATGTTAGCTTTCTGTATGTCATTTTGAATGTAATGAATACTCGTGACAAAATTATTTCAATACGCTAATAAGTTTCCAAGACATAGAATTTTGAAGTGAGCTGTGCGCGTGACGTGTTACCACCACACTCGCTCAGTTCGTTCACAACTGGAAGCGATGAAACAAAAGAAAACACTGTACAAGTAAACTACTGCTAGCTACTACAGCTGCCGACTTGCGCCTGAGCGGAGTGGACCGTTGTGAAATGACGTCACACGCGGTAGATATTTTTGCGTATTTTGAATGCATAATTATAACTACTTGGTATTTTTTAACAAAACAAAAACTGGTGTATCTGTATTATGAAGAAGCTTTACTGTAACAAAGTTTAAAGTGATTCTACATACCTATTAATATTCCCCATTGTGCCTTTATGAGTATAGATAAATAATGGTTTAGAAATAGCATATTAGGCTACTTTTTGTTCCGGAATCATGATCTACGCAGGTGAAAACGCAGGGCGCTGTTAGTCTATAATAGTGTTTGTATTTTCGTATCGTGTAGTGGAAACAGTAACCACAAAATACGAGAAAACTAGTAGCACCACGCGGTTTTACCCGCATAGCTTTGCTTAGTTTGGGGTCAGATGGTGTTGTGTGTGAATTGTCCACCAATATTTTTTTTTTTTTATTTATAGTTCCCGTAATTTTCCCGCAACAAAACGTAGCCTTGCGTTATTGTGTGCCGGCCTTTAATAGTCTAACAGTATTCTTAATTTCATCCCGATTGGTTCAGTCTTTCCGACGTGACAAATATGTAGATGACACCGTAAAATTATTAAAACCGCCAGATTATAACTTAATGACATTATATTATACATATACTAAACTACCTTATACTTTCTTCTATCGGGCTTCTCGTTCCACAAAAGAGCGACATCGTTTCATGGTTGATGTTCCAAAATCGCGAACGAAGAGATTTGACTCCACGTTTGTGATAAGAACGTCTAAGTTGTGGAATGCGTTGCCTGAGTGGGTTTTAATGGTTACAATCTTGGTGTCCTCAAGTCGAGAATGAATCGGTTTCTTCTAGGTAAGCACTCACCATCGTAGATCGCATCATCGCTTAACATCAGGCGTGATTGTGGTCAAGTGCGAACCTATTATAGTAAAAAAAAACTACCGTGAGATTATTAATCGTTGTATTGCAGGTAAGATAAGATAACATTTAAAAAGTTGACCCATACAAAGTGACTTCTTCTAGAGGCATGCAATATGTCTGGCAAAATCATTGGTTTCAGTCTTAATGTATTCAATGAAAAACGAATAAGTGAACACAATAATAGTCAGCTGAATAAAGTCTTCTTCTTCTTCGTCTTCCTAAACTGACGGCGATTGTCAATTTTTAGGTGACAGACATCCAAACTTTCAAATTTACGTTAGTAGAAAATACGAATAAAATGGACAGAAGTAGAACGATTTAAATTTTAATCTATAATAGGACTAAACTAAAGGAAAAACTAAAGGATTAGATGGTTGTGTATATTATGTATTAATTTGTTTTATATTGTATTTAATTAGTAGTATGAGGAAAATTGTCACCTCGCTTCGCCAAACCATGTTTGTAGGCGAATTTCCTTTAAGCTGGTTGCCTGGAAGAGATTGCTCTAAGCAATAAGGCCGTCATTTGTACTACTTCATAAGTGTTCTAGTGTAATATTTCTGTTTTTGGTGTCACAATAAGGAGTTAGGTATCTATCTATCTATCTAGGCATAGCTATTATAAAGCACTAGACAAATGCAAGCCGTAGGTAATTTATTGGACCAAACTTGGCACATCTATACGATGCCTCTTCTACAGATCTAAAAAACCTCCATACACCTAGCGATCTAGCCTGAGCGACTCAGAGTTATAGAGGGCGTTACCCTGTATTAATGCACACTACCAAACATTACATCTCAAATGGCAAGAAAGTATACACCTGTCTCTTTCCCCCGCCCCGTGACCACCTGGGAGAGAACGGGATAAAGCTACATCACGGAATCAATACTATATGACATTGGTTGTTTATTCACAGAGGACATCTTCGTGTTGATGTGTGTGTGGGGATTTTTACATGTTGTAATTAAAGTGCGGGTAGATTATTTTAGGGGTTTAGGGGACGTCGTTAAGCGGATTTGAACGCTATTGCCTTTTATATAAAGCTGAAAAGCTTAAATATTTGAACAAGGTAATCTCGGAAACTAACAGCCAGATTTAAATAAAATCTTTTTGATCTGGATATCTTGAGAAGCCGTAACTAGAATATACAAAGTCAAAGTTCTTTATTGATAAATTTTCAACTTATTTGTTGATAAATGTACAATTTACACGTAAAGTTTAGAAAAAAAAACAAAATAAGCATACAAAGAGGTTTTTAAATTTTTAAAGTTTAAATTGAACATTATATTGTACGATAATAGTATTATACAAATAAGTGTCAAAAATTGAAATATATGTACTTATTACAATACTTATACGATTTACAATCTTGAGGTAGTATTCTATGAACCAGACTACATCTACTTACCAAGTTACAATAGTATAATTGCTTTTATAGTTTCGGAGAAAAGTGGCTGTGACATACGGACGGACGGATAGACAGACATACAGACATGACGAATCTATAGGACGAGTCCCGTATTTTGCTATTTGGCTGCGGAACCCTAAATATGCTGATGATGATAGCTGAGAGCCCACTGTAGATGTATAATAGGCTTTGGACGAGGCGAATGTCCCCAAAAAAAGATTTCATATAAATAAATAAATATTGGTGGACAATTCACACACAACACCATCTGACCCCAAACTAAGCAAAGCTTGTACCATGGCGGCCAGATAGCTGATATAATACATAGTACCTGGTTGACCGAGCTTTGCTCGGTTTTTAAATTATATTTAGGCAGGTACGAATTACTTACTTAGACCTACTTAGATACGAATTAAATGCGTTTATAAAAGGCTCTAAGTATAAGATTTTCTCAGAAAAAAAAAGAACAAAAAGAAAAGTCCCAAGTGTAACCATCAGGATTCGAACCGAGACCTGTCGACTCCGAGGGCGAGCATATTCCGTCTGAGCCATTTAGACTTAGAGAACAGTGGCGAAATAATTTATCGTATTCTAATGACATTGTTGGAGTTTTTCATTGTCTAAAAACGCACATAAAATGATGTTTAAAAAAAATAAAACTTAGCTAGATAGATTTATCGACCGAAACCCTCTGTATAAGATAAGATAAGATAAGAAAACTCTTTATTAAAAGCCATAATACAAAAGAAAAACAATTAACTTAACTAAATATAAAAAATGACATTTCAATTGGCGGCCTTATCGCTTAGAGCGATCTCTTCCAGGCAACCGTGCACGGATCAGAAACAAGATAGTAACATGGCCCGTTTAATTAAATCATCAAAAAAATCATCTGTATACATAATTTCATGAAAATCGTTCGAGCCGTTTCCGAGATTCAGATTCTATATATACCTACAAGGATTGGTCGTTTAAAGGTATAATAATATGACGGAAAAATCAGGAGAAGAATATCGCTTGAAGACCGTTTCCCGTCTAAAGCTTATCTGGATTAACTAAAAATATATTAGAGATAGAAAAAAGTTCTTTACGGAATAATAAAGCTTACTAAATCTTCTATCCTATTAAGGTGTGGATGAAACAATATTATCCACGCATTTGAGATACTTCTTTGTGGTGGAAAAGCAATTAAGACAAATAAAATGTAAAAAAATACTTTTTAACAGACTTCAAAAAGGAGGCTTCTCAATTCGACCGTATGTGTTTTTTTTGTTAGTAGAGTGACGGAACGAGCAGGACATGTGCCTGATGGTAAGCAACATGCCTGCCACATAACAGCACAGTGACACGCAGCTATTGGAACATGAAAATTCCAAATCATTACGTAGCACATGCGCTCATCACCAAGAGATATAAGACGATTTATCTTTATGGCCTATAATATCTCTAGAAACATTGCCCTTTAAACCGTAACACAGTGATAATGCACATTACATCCTGGTATTGAAGTTGGATTACACCGTAGCTTCTAAGGGTTGGTCCATAGCAAACAAGTGAAAGCGAAGTAAAGAAAAACTGCCCTCGTGGCTTAGTGGGTAGTAACTCTGCCTGCGAAGCCGAGGGTTGTGGGTTCGATTCCCATCCAGTGCAAATATTTGTGTGATGAATTCAAATGTTTGCACTGTGTCTGGGTGTTTCTATTTATAATAAGTATGTATTTAAAACTATATATGTATTATGTCAGCTATCTGGCCGCCATAGTACAACCTTTGCTTAGTTTGGGGTCAGATGGTGTTGTGTGTGAATTGCCCACCAATATCTTTAAACGAGCAATTCTTGTAGGTATATTTATATAAAATCTGAATCTCGGAAACGGCTCGAACGATTTTCATGAAATTTACAGGGGTATACAGGGGGTTTCGGGGACGACAAATCGATCTAGCTAGGTTTTATTTTTTTAAAACATCATTTTATACGCGTTTTTATTCAATGAAAAACTCCTACAATGTCATTAGAATACGATAACTTATTTCGCCACTGTTCTTTAAGTCTAAATGGCTCAGACACAATATGCTCGCCCGGGCCCCGGTTCGAATCCTGATGGTTACACTCGGGTCTTTTCTTTTTGTTCTTTTTTTTCTGAGAAAATCTTTTACTTAGAGCCCTTAATAAACGCATTAGAACCGAACAATGCTCGATCAACCAGGTACTTTATTTATTTATTTATAAATTTTACTTCACTTTTAACAACAATTATAGCGTAGGCGCCACTGAGAGACCTGAGGGTCTTACCCTTGACGAGAGGCGGTCTCCACTCCGGAATTCGTTTACGCCAATGGGTATATGTTCCTCTAGAGTTCATTCGTGTGAAACATATTTAATTCTACTGTCCCCTCAACAGGGCCACAATATGGGGCGCTATGGGAACGCGGAGTAACCGGTCGATATATGCACGTTCCGGGATGAATTGTCCATTTATATCTGTCGTGAGCGTAATACCGGATCGCCGGTTGCTACAAAGAGATGGGTGTTAGTGATAAGTTTGCCATTAATTTGAATTTTTTTACCCGACTTCAAACAAGAACGTGAGAACGATCTTTTTATTTGTTCGGTTGTACGTTATGCGATAGTGCCGCCAATCGTCAATTAATTTTGACAGTTCTTTTTTTTACCTTTATAGGTTTACACTTGACCGTCATCTCGCCGATGTTAAGCGACGATGCGGTCTACGATGGAGCGTGTTGACCTAGAAGAAACCGATTCAGCCACGATTTGAAGACACAAAGATTGTAACCATCGGGGATAACTTACTCAGGTAACGTATTCCACAGCCTAGACGTTCTTATCACAAAGCTAGAGTCAAATCTCTTCGTCCGTGTCTTTGGAACATCAACCATGAAACGATGTCGCTTTTGGTAGATCATATTTTAGAGGTGGTCTAACATAAATTTTATCGAAATCGGTGTGGCGGTTATTGATGAACAAAAAACTAAACTTTGCTGTTGTGTATTTATTTAGATGACGTAGTAGTGATAGATTCTTATGGTATTTGGTCTCAATATCTGAATTTAATTTTAAATTTAATTCGGTTTTTTTTTTTCGGAGAACATAAGTTATTCTAGAATGAGTGGCAATAAGGATGTAGTTCGCCTGATGGTAAACGGGTGCCGTCGCATCCGATCGTTTGCAACACCAGAAATGTTGACGACATTTTGCCAGGTCCGTATTTATTGGCTAATTTAAAAAATAAAGGTAGTCCAGACCGCACCGCAGAAGTGAATACTAAAATAAGAAATAACTAATGAATAATTAAAAATTAAAATTATTACATATAAATTGAACGTAGTAAACACAGCGTCACGACAGTGCCAGATGCGGCTGAAGGACTAGTATCCATGGCACAAAAATAAATTTAAAAAAAAACACTGACAGCAGACAGACTGCAGTAGCTAACTTTTTCGCTCTGGCACACTCTGCAGTTCCGAGTTCAAAATCTTTCACTTACCAGCGCGACGCTGAAGCTTCATTCACGGCCCACGAAAAAATCTGTGTGGTGCGCCAAAATAAGATATAACTTCAAATAACTAATATGAACAGGCTCTTCGTGTTAGCTCTTAAGGGCTCACTACCTACCTCAGCAGCCGAAACGGTACTGGTGAAAATAGTAACGTTTGATGGCTCATAACGCGAATTATAGGGTTTTTTCTCCTTACAAACATAATACAAGTCATTTGAAAAGAAATCAAGTATGATTATTCCCTTATACTTGTTCAAATTATCCTACTTATACCCCAGAACCAATAATCTGTATGTATTGAGAAAACAACATTTCATTGAATAGGTAATTTGAGGCAATTTTGCGATTTTTTCTATTGAGGAAATTCTATGGAATCGTCTTTTCGGATCGTAATTAGCGTATTTGTACGAGTTTATCCTGAACTTTAACATATACTAGCGGCCCGCCCTGGCTTCGCCCGTGGTTAATATGTGCACTATTCAGTCAGTGATCACGTACATATCCAAAGATAAAAGAATATTTGAAATCGGTATAGTAGTTCCTGAGAGCTTAAAAACAAACAAGCTATTCAGCTTTATATTTATAATATTAAGTATAGATATTAATAAAAAATCCGTTATAGTACATTTCTATCATAAAAGTTGATTTAACCAAAACTAAAATGGAAAAGAATAATAATAAAACTAATCTCCGAATAACCCATTAATAAATAAATAAATATACATATATATAAATTACTTTTGCGAAAATGGGTAGTTATAATGTTTATATCACGTTTATATTGAAAACTTCCATGATCAACCTTACGGCATGCGAATATTAAGTTTTTTATGACAAAATGAATGATGAATGTGGCGTTTTCCAGACGCAAAAAGACTTGTCAAAGATAGTTCTAAATATTGTCAAGTGTGGCACCACTGTTGGTTATTGTGAAATTTCTCTAACACAATAAAACAGTGGCGCCACCTACGGTGAAATTGGGAACTGTATTTGACAGGTCTTTTACGTCTTGAAAACGTCACATTTGATGTTTTACACAGATTAAACACCTCATGTTTGATGAATTTTAAAGTTATGTAAGTAGATATTATTTTGGTAGTAATAAACATAAAGCCATCTAAGTATTATACGCACTTAAGAAGCGACCAGTAACTGAAGCGAATATATTCAAACAGCCTGGGAAAGAAGCATCTAACTACCGATAGTCCATCAGTCATTTTCTATTACGTAAACTCCGTTATACAACCATGTTGCCATGCCGACTGGCGATCCTGACCAACATTCACGACGTTGACAATTTTTTAATAAAGATATTTAAATTTTGACGTGACAACGTCTTATAAATTGGTTTGCCGGGTGACACTTCAAGAAACTGCATTACGCTACGCTCACGTTATGCGCTCACAACGAGAGCGAGTGAGAGGCACGCGTCCCTTCCACTCGGGCATGGTTAGCCCGCCTAAGAGCGAGAGAGACAGACATAAAAAGTGAAAGGCACGCGTCCCGTCCGTAAAATTATTTTACCACTCAAAGTCGTTGTCACGTAAAACTTTCGCCCGTATACCGACTTTACAGGCAACCAATTTTTTTGTAGGCAAGAACGACATACACAGGACATGTGCCTGATGGTAAGCAACATGTCTGCCCATTACAGCACAAGGATCAAGCAGCTATTGAAACATGAAGAGTCCAAATCATTACCTAGCACTGCACTGCGCTCTTCACTCAGAGATAACGATTTTTTATCTCTGAGCCCTGTAAATATTGCCCTTCAAACGGGAACACAGTAATGTTTTCACTTTAATTCTTAGCGGTAGAATAACTGGCAATGTTGTGGTACATCTCCAAGCGGGCTCCGCAGAGAGTCCTACCACTACTGTAAATAATATGGAATGGTATGCTACGAGTGTGTCAACAGTATATATATATGCTCCGGGTAAGTAAGCTGAGATGATAGGCAATATTGAGCAGAGTTTCCCAAACTATGGGTCGCGAGCGAACATTGAGTGGGCCATATTTATGTGAGTAGAACAGTCCTCGACCCTTATTATCTGCTTGGAAGAGATCGCTTTTAGTCGCCATTTGCTACTCTATTTTTAAAATTGTTTGTTTTGCTAAGTGCGCAATAACGAGTTTATCTACCTCCCTATTACTACCTCATACCTATGTGAGGCCGGATTCTTTAATCTCGTATAATGAACGTTAAAACTAACCGAATTAAATTGGGACGTATCAAATTAACTGCGGTCGAATTGAAGTTGATGTCAAAACTGTAATGGCGAAACATATGTAGCAATTGCATCCTTCATATTAAGATAACTCTTTTGATGCTGTTATTTTATTAAGTAATAAAAAATGGTATCTACAAAAAGTTTGTTTTTAGTTGAAATTTTATTCAAGTTCATTTTATTTCAATATTTGTCGCAGCCCAGAAAACTTTGGAAAACACTGCAGTAGATAGTAGAAGTAGAGGCCACTTAAGTCTAAATGCCATAGGATTGTTCGATCGTTAAAAAAATCGCTTTCCAAAGCATCACATCGCCGATAAGTATATCATTCGCGTATAACAGAACATTACATAAGAAAACCTAAGCATTAATTACATGCTTTATAAGCGCAAATAAAATTACCATAGCCTTGTCTGTCCCGGTGTAGGTACTTGTACAGGTGTACGCAGTTTTCGCGTTCTTTTTGAAAGGGATTATTTTACTTTTGTGATAAGAACGTCTAGGCTGTGGAATGCGTTGTCTAAGTAGAATTTTCCGATCTAAAGGTAGCGTTTCGCTCGGAGACCGCGACACGAGACCGAGACGCAAGACCGCGACCGGAGACCGCGACACGTACTTGACTCTATGGAATTGTATGGCCGCCAGTTCGCGCCGAGACCGCGACAGGAGACCGAGACACGTGTCGCGAGACATGTGTCGCGGTTTCGGCGCGAACTGGCGTCCTTACAATTCCATAGAGTCAAGTGCCTATCGCGGTCTTCGGTCGCGGTATCGTGACGCGGTCTCCGGGCGAACTTGTACCTTTAGGGTCCACAAGAGTGTTAGAAAATGAATCGGATAGTTTTATGTAAGCACTCTCCATCGTAGAGCTCGCCGTCGCTTGTAATCAAGTGCAAATTTCATCAGTAGGAAACCGCTGCCAGATGAGCTCAGAAAGCCGTGACAGTCCCAGAAGGACATTCAGGGGTTTCAGAGCCTCATTTCAAAATAAACATTCAATAGTTTAGGTAAGCCGCCGTCGCTTAAATAAAATAGACTCATAGATTTTAAGAATACTATACGAATACTCAGAATACTATACTCTACTGCATGATCTAATACCACCTTGCCCTTTCTTCTATCTGACTTCTCGTTCCACAAAAGGGCGACATCGTTTCATGCTTGATGTTCCAAAAACGCGAACGAATAGATTTGACTCCACGTTTGTGATAAGAACGTCTAGGTTGTGGAATGCGTTGCCAGAGTGGGATTTCCCCGATGGTTACAATCTTGTTGTCTTCAAATCCAGAGTGAATCGGTTTCTTCTAGGTGAGCACGCTCCATCGTAGATCTCATCATCGCTTAACATCAGGCGAGATGGTGGTCAAGTGTTAACCTATTATAGTTAATAAAAAATAATAATACTGTTGTTGCAGAAAACCTCGATTCTATAGCACCTCTGGGATGTTTGCGGGCGTACACGCACACGTGCGTACACGTGCCTTATTTCCCACGTGACGCGGTCTCGTGCAGCGTCCCTTCTGCCGGCTGGTTAATTAAATAGTCTATAGCTTTGCTAATGCTGTCTCTGTCATTTCAAGCAAAAGAAAAGAGATAGCAATTTCAAAGCTAAGACAGGTTTAGTTAGGCGGTAGACTCTGAACATGATCGCGGGGCGGGTTAGGCTTTACTTTTCTCCGGCACTGTTTCGAGAGACATTTATCAGTGCTCAAGCCGGAGAGTAGGTTACAGACATTGTATGAATTTATTTTGACATTGTAATTTTTATTTAAAAATAAGACTGACATTACTTTTTGACATGATTGATTTTGATTTGTTAATTTTATAATTTACTAGCTGTACCCTGCCACGCTTCGCTGTGGCAGATTGTGATGTGATGCAAAAATTAGATAAAAACAATCCTTAATGCGGATTATACTATATCATTCTAAAATTTCAGCTCGATCGGTGCACAACTTTTTGAGTTTTTAAAGCGTACACAAACCAACATAACATTTTATATAGAGAGATATGTGCAGTAACCGGAAATCAATGAATTTTATATTGAAAAGAAAATATCACGTCCCTTTCGGCTTCCCTAACTATTCCGAATGACCCTAAGATAATTGCTATACAGCCTTTTATGAGAGCGATTTGAATATAATCACGTACATTGTCGGCGATGATGTTGTGTTTTTATTTAATTGCTGTAAGGTTATATACAACACACGGTAGCTTAAGACTCGTCCCCGAACAAAACTCAGCGTTAGCTGTGTGTTGTACAGTTTGCTATCTATTCTATAGCCAAAAGAGATATCGACTATAATGCCCGAGCGACACGAGGCTAGTTTTTCAAGCTAGGATAGGAAGCAAGTGTTAGCAACCTAGCAAGCTAGCATTTCTACCTTCGTGTAGACAAAACTAGCGTTACGTAGCGATGTCTACACGAAACTAGAAGTAGTATCTTGCTAGCTTCCTATCACTAGCTTGGTATCCTAGCTTGAAAAAATTGCCTCGCTCGGGCATTAGAGGGGGCGCTGGGAGGAGTTGAGTGTGCAAAATATGAGGACCACACCAGGCGCGGTCCCAGCCTCGAATTTTGGAGGTTCCACCAGTACGCAGCCTCAGGTTTTGGGGTGGGGGGGCACAGGTAGAAATACAAATAAATCGAGCAAAATATACTTAACTAGTAGCCCCCAAGATTTTACCCGTGTCGTTCTAGTTGTTTTCCCGCGTTAAAAATAGTCTATGTACTATTAGATATTTTAAATTTTCTTAGATTTTTTGTTCAACGTATACGATTTTGGGGGGGGGTCATGTCCCCTGTGACGCCCCCCTCGGACCGCGCATGGACCACACTCAGTTTACGGTTTGGAGGCTCAAAAGCAAGCTGATTATGATTCTGGATGTTGCCAGGAAGTATTTAGGTTCATCTTTTATTACACCCTCTTAGTTTTTAAGTAAATGGACTGAAACCATGAACAAAAATGGTCACCGTGCGTATAAAAGTTCACGGTGATACCTATCTCTTAGGAATAACACACAATAACCATTTTTGTTCATGTGTTCTGTCCATTTACTTGATATCGAAGGAGCCACCTCCTTAGATATCAAGTAAATGGACAGAACAACAGTGAAAATTACCAATATACCTCTAGGGTACATCCAGAATAATAATATGCAAGCTTTTCTGAGTTCAAACCGTACACCGAATGCGGTACTCATATTTTGCACACTCAAATTGTATAAATTGTCAAATTGTAATAGACAACCTAATATTTGCATGACGTAAGGTTGATTATGGAGTTCTCAATGTAAACATTTAAGATCTTATTGTAATTACCCATTTTCGCAAATAAATACATTTATTTATTTATTATTTATTTAATTCAATTTAAAATTAAATTCAGGCATTCCACCAAATTTCCGCTCTGTATCAATAGTACTACTGACTAGTACAACTAGTTGTACAAATGATACAACTTTGTACATTTCATAAGAATCGACCACTACTTTCGTCTAAATCGTTTGCATGCTAATAAATAATAAATTGCAATAATCGTTTGCAAATACATGAAAGAAAATTTTAGTATTTTGTTCATATGTTTTTCAAAAACCGTTACACTTATTTTGATAAAATTTATATAGGACCTAGACCTAAGATCTTTTGTATTGACAGGGCCAAAAGTGCACGGCTAAACAAGTATCCATTTCGAAAATATATTACTGACCCATATTACCCCAATGCTGGGCAAAAGCCTCTGTCTCTTATAAAGATTTAAAACATAAAAACTCTGTTATCACCTTAGTATAGCATTTACAACGTAAGCGTATCAATTAACGATGAACCTGTTATAAAAATCCCAGTACCGAGTACCGACGTGCCAGCGACTGGTTCGAGTAACTCGACTGGCGCATTCAATCGATCGGATTCTCGGTAATCGGCTCATAGGAACTCGCCAACGTTGTACCGGTATTGTTGGGTATGGGCAGGACTGAGGGACGGCGAGAGGTGTATGGGGGGCCACAAACTAATATTATATACTTTTTTTATTTATTTAAATTAGCCACTCCACAGACTCCGGGGTCCGTGATCTTTGTCACTCTGAGTATCTGGGCCGGGAGGAGGTAGCTTAGGCAAATGGCAAAAGGCAATTAGGCAAACACACGATTTCGAGTCGATTACTAGCGGAATTCCAACCGGTAGTGCTCGGCTCTACAGACGAGCACTAGAATTAGATTTTAAATGTACCCAACTCCCTCCTATTTTTCTCTTCTTCTCCTTATCCAAGAAATGTGTAAAAAAAAAAGGTAACTGTAATATTATATACTTAACGCCCCGCAGTTTTACCCGTTTGTACCCGTTCCCGGGAAAAACAAATAGTCTGACATAGGTATACCACCATGGACTTTTATGTAGACCTTTCTAGGGGTATAATATTACATAAATTTTGATTTATCTCGTAACGTTCAGCCAGCGTTTGCAATGTAAACCCATGTATTTGTGTCATCACATTTGATACCTATTAGATTATCAGTGTTTCTCTACTAATTTATGCATGTATATTATACATATAAATAAACCAACTTTTTGAACCAATCTATCTTTAAAAAAACGCAGCAAAATCTGTCTGGTAGTTTTAAAGATCTAATCATACATAGGGAGTAAGGAAAGACAGACAGCGGGAAGTGACTTTGTTTATACTATGTAGTGATGTAGAGTGACTCTAGAAAATAAAACTCCCATGATACTATTTCCTTTTTATTTTTTTTATCAAACCCTAAATCTGACGATATTCATATAATGGGTCACCCCAAAGGCTATTGCATGCCCCTTCCAAAATAAACTTATCCTTTAATCCGGTACTGGTGTATGACGTCATTTCTATGCATGTTTCCGCTCTGCAGTTCTCGTCATTTGTAATTGAAATGAATCAACATAATCCTATTTCCAATTAATCTTATAAATGTAAGAGTTCGGATGTTTATATGTTTGTTTGTTTCTCAATTACGTTGTAAGAACTGGACGTCGACTCCCTCTTTCTACGAAAAACGTAATTTCGAAATAAACTCGCGACTTTCTTACTCCGACTCTACTTCGTTTCGTTCGATCGAACATTGTTTGAGGTTTAAATGTTTTAGAGGAATGAATTAGTCTGAAATTTGGAACTTTGATAGATTATCTGAATTTATTTTTTACTAATTCAATGAGCACACAAAAAAGAATGTAATAAATATAAACTATAACATAAGAGTTTACTGTACATAACTGTATTACATTCCAAACTATGTGGGCCTAGAAACAACAATTATTTAAATTCAGTGGTTTGATAATAATAACATTACATTAGTGATAATACATAAAGAAACTTAGGCCAACAGATCTGAACTTAAAACTAAAAACTAACATGCGTTAAAACAGTAGATAAATAAGATATAAACATAGAATATTATAACACAACAGATAAGTATATTAACATTGTGAAACAATTAATGTATAAACAAATAATATAAAAAAAATCTCATAATAGTATTTACAGTAAGCACAACAGGGTTATTCTTTTAGATTAAAGTGTAAAATTTCTTTGATTTTCCTCTGATATTGGAATAACTTTAAGTGGAAAATATCAATGTCCCTATCGGAGACAAGGACTTCGTTGTATTGGCGACTCATTCTGACTATGGGATTATAATAAGATGTATTATTGGTAAAAACTTGCAAACTGAAGGTATTATAATTACGATTACGAGACCGGAAACGTGTATTAAAATTTACAAATATCAAATTTTCACAGATGATGAAATACATCATCTGTCTCAGTAATAGGGTCCCGTTTTTACCCTTTGTGTACGAACCCCTAAATACCATGTAGCACTGTCTTTAGACACCGTTTGTATTGTCACACAAACCCAGCGCAATTATGCATCAAGCGGCATTCAAATGCATTGGAACACAATCTTTCTAAGAAAGCATAACGACAGGTAAACCAACCTATAGATGTCAGAGGAACTGCCGACAGAAGTGAGCTATCATATAAAAATAAATGTTTGTATGTATGACTCCTAGCATAGTCCGCCTGGGGAAGTACCACACCTTTGCCAGTTATTCTACCGCCAAACAGCGATGTGAAAACATTACTGTGTTCCGGTTTGAAGGACAATGTTACCAGAGAAAATACAGGGCTTAGAGATATGATGTAACATCTTAGATCTCTGGGTGATGAGCGCAGTGCAGTGCTAGGTAATGATTTGGACTCTTCGTGTTCCAATAGCTGCGTGTCACTGGGCTGTTATGTGGCAGACATGTTGCTTACCATCAGGCACATGTCCAGCTCGTCTCATCACTTCTTATTTAAATAAATAAATAAAATGTATTTTATAAAATCGTAAGCTATGTATTTGATCCTGTGATGATCTTTAACAAAGTTGTTGTGCATGAGCCAAAGAAGGTTTCCGAGTTGTTACGACCAATTTTTGACAGATGGCGTAGCATCGCGCGGAGGGTACAGATCAACTTATAACTTTAAGTCGCAAAGCTACCGAAATAATAGAATAAAGTTAGTGAATAATCTGCAGATATAACTCGGCAGTTCAAACCAATTTCAATTTAAATAAAAAATGACGTTGAGTAAACTTAAAAATGCAACGTTGTTCCAATTTCATATTTTCCTATGTCGTACTATTCTATTGCATACTATCTGTGCCCGCGGTTTCATCCGCGTTTTAAGAAGGGTTTTATTTTTTCTCGGAACCCTAATTATTTTCCGGAAGTCACAGTAACCTCATTCATTCATTCATAATTTAAGAGCGACGCTCTTGTCGGTGGAGTTCCTTCCATGTACTTCTACACTCCGCCTTCTCCTTGACTTCCTGATACGACACTACATTTATCTTCTCCTTCACTTGGTTCATGTAACTTCTCCTAGGTCTACCTCTCTTCCTCCTCCCTTCTAATTTACCTTCCATTATTGTTCTAATGAAGTTGTCGTGTCGTATCAGATGTCCCAACAGTAACCTATGTCATGTTAATACTTAGTGACTTAGTGATAGTTCTTATAAATTAATTTGAACGGCATGTCAATTTAATTTTAAATTGAAGTCAGTTTTCTTTCTTAGAAGAAAATAAATTATTTGAAATCGATTAAAAAGCCGTCTGCTACAAGTGACAAATCTTCAATATCTTACGTTCATAAGGTCTCAAGTCGTTACACTACAAGTCAGGCTAAGAACTCTAGAGCGATTTTCGCCCACGCCCTTCCGCGGTTGCGGAACCGCGACGTGTGCGGGTTATTTCAAAATTCACGTGACCGCTGATTTTTGCGGTTTCGCAGCTGCGGCGGGTGAGATTTTCGCCCGCGAACGTGGCGGGTGACGGGCGGGCGGCGACCGCGCGCGTTAAACGCGTCGTGAATTGTGCTTTAAATTTTTACATAGGTATAAATCTGCATTCTACAGAATCGGCAAGCCCGCAAACGCGGCGAGCGCGCCTGAAAATCGCTCCATAAGTTCTTAGCCTTACTCCGTACGTGGTAATTACCGAGGAAACGACTCACATCGCGTGGAAAAATCTAACGCGTATTAGAATACGGCCAGCTAAATGATGTGACCTCGGTGGCATTTCCTCAATGTTATTATTAGGTACGTTTCTTACCATTGAGCATGTGAGTTTTATTTGTAACGTTTGTTTATTACATTACAAACAACCTACTAATAAAATAAATGCTAAAGTTTGGGTGTTTGTTGATTAATTACGTCGGAAAGTCTACGTCTGCACGGATCGAATCGTGAAACATAGTTAGATTTTAAATGCTTATTACATTTGGCTAAATTTAGAGACTAAATACAGCAAATATAGAAGTACTCGTAATTGGATTTTAATCACAATGACATGTGTCATTTGAAAACCCGCACCTGGCAAGCCTGATCTGGACTTTCTCCTTTTGCAAGCAGGTCCTGAATTCCAGCAGTGGTGCATAAATTCGGTTGTCTATGCTTTCCTTTGATTGCATTGCTGTATTGCTACCTTGGCTGGAATAGTCGGGAAAACGGTTACTGCCAATCCGGAGCCCCGGGTTCAAATCCCACGCGCACCACTGTCTTTTCAAAGTCTGCGTAATGCTACTTAGGTGAACTTAGCTTAACAAACGGTGAAGTTCAACATCGTGAGGAATACGACATGCACTTAAGACAACGTTTTTTATTCCTAAATGTACACATCGTCAATTTTAAAAACAAAAGAGCATACAAAAACGCATTCGTTTTTTTAATTTAAACTGGACCATTCCTTAGAATCTTTTAAGGTAATGTATCATCCACCAAACCGCACTGCGCCAGTGGAACTATGGCTTGACTCTCTCCTTGCGAGAAAAGGCCCCGAATCCCAGCAGTGGGGACATTTAGTGGACTGCTTATGCTTATTATATAATATGCAATATATACAAGTATGCAATATTATAACTACAAACTATTATTAAAAAAAAACTTACAATGTACTCCAAACTAACATAATCTAAGAAAATGTATCTTTAAAATCATATCTTTGTGTTTTTTGTAATAATTTAACTACCAACTATTGTAAGACAAGAAATAAAGAGGCTTATTATTATTATTCACTCATTTAATCTTTTTTCTTAATTTTTAAGTTTTTTACAATACATATATAAAAAATACAAACATTATAAAAAACTTAAAAACTAGGGTGCCGCCAGCAGCGGGGCAGGGCCCAAGCTACCGGTGGTTAGGGCTGCAGACTGAGGAACCTCCTGACGATGCGCGCTGTGTCGAGGATGACCGCCGCGTGCATCTGACCCGCGATCCAACCGTCTAGCGAAAGTCTCTTGAGATGTTGGTCGAGACTTTTCGCTACAAGGCCGTTTGCCGACACAACTATTGGGACTATGATCGTCGAATCAACATCCCACATGGCGGTAACCTCATGAGCCAAGTCAAGGTACTTGCTAAGCTTGTCCTTCTCAGCTTTCACGAGGTTCTCGTCATGTGGCACGGTGATATCGACGATTACAGCCCGGCGCTCGGACCGGTCTACCAGCACGATGTCAGGCTTATTGGCGACAATAGTCCTGTCCGTGATGATAGAGCGGTCCCAGTAGAGCAACGCACGACCATTCTCGAGAACTGGCAGAGGTGCGTACTTATAGTAGGGCACCTCGGACTCGACAAGGCCGTATCGAAGAGCAAGCTGCTGGTGGATGATCCTGGCTACTAGGTTATGTCTGTGCAAGTACTCGCCGTTAGCAAGATGCGAACAACCGGAAATAACATGACGAAGTGATTCGCCTGGACGGCGGCATGCCCGACAAATGTCGACCGTACCGTCCTTCATTATGTATTTCCGGTAATTGTTCGTCTTGATAACTTCGTCAGCAATTGCACAGGCAAAACCCTCGGTTTCTCCGAAGAGGTCCCCGAAGCGTAGCCAGTTCACCGACGCGAGCAAATTCACATCGGGGCCCGTCAGGGCCCGATAGAACCGCCCGTGCAGCTCCTTGCTCTTCCATACTTCCTTGCGATCATCAGTGCTGAGCACCGATGGTTTGCGCCAGTTCTCGTTTGCCATTGAAAGAGGCGTAAAGCTCCTGTCAACTGCCACAACATCACGATGCAACCCGGACTCACCGTTGCGGAAATAATCCCTAAGACTGCATACCTCGCGGTTGTGAAGGTTCTTGGTATTTAAAAAGCCTCGACCTCCACACTTCCGCGGGATATACAGCCTCATAACAGATGAGCGCGGGTGTGAAATAAAATTATTATTATTATTATGCTTATTATATGATTATAGACATTTTGGCGCACCAATTTTGGCAGTTCCCAAACTAATGACTGGAAATGAGCCAATGCCAGTAAACTAATTTATCTCGTAACATTGTACACATAACCTCTGTGGTACGGTTTTTAGAAAACTTTTTTATTTCAGATAATAGACTGACGAGAGGATCAGGACATGTGCCTGATGGTAAGCAACATGCCTGCCACATAACATCACAGTGACACGCAGCTATTGGAACATTCTGAGTTCAAATCATTACCTAGCACTGCACTGCACTTGTCACCCGTAGATGATAATATGTTATATATCTATGCCCTGTATGTTCACTGGAAACATTGCCCTTCAAACCGGAACACAGTAATGTTTGCACATTAATGCTTGGCGGTAGAATAACTGGCAAAGGTGTAGTACTTCCCCAGACGAACTCTGCAAAGAGTCTTACGAATAACAACGTAAACATTTCGAACATACCTTTTCCATTTCGCGCATATTATTAATATTGTATTTAGTAAAGCGATATTAAAACGAGTGATTTTTTTTTTTTAATATAGAGTGACGAGACGATCAGGTCATGTGCCTGATGGTAAGCAACATGCCTGACACATAACAGCACAGTGACAAGCAGCTATTGGAACATGAAGAGTCCAAATCATTACCTAGCACTGCACTGCGCTCGTCACCCAGAGATCTAAGATCTTATATCTCTAAGCCCTGTAATTTAAAAAATTAAAAATAAAAGGAAGGTGTTTATATTACGTCATCGATTATCAGATATTTATAAACAACAATGTGATATGATCTCAATAGATGTTACGTATAATAGGGAAAAACATTTCATGCAAGTATACCAATGTAACGTATACGAAATCATAGTTATAGTAAACAGCAAATTTTTAGAAAGTGATGGCAAAGTTCTTATACAAATGTAAAAAAAATACATGAGTCAGTACAAATACAAAAAACTTAATTGCTGTTCGCAGGTAAGCTAAGGTGACACAAAACATTTTAAAAGTTGACCCATACAAACTAGCCTCTTCTTCTAGGGGCATGCAATATATCTGGCAGCACAATTGTATTAAAACATAATTATTATACTCGCATAATGCTTAACAGTTTTCTGTACGATAAAATTGTTAATACTTACTATATAATACTTAATACATTGAAGTAATTATTTTAAGCTTTGAAAATGTATAAAAATTGTATGTTCTATCTTTTGTTTTTTAATTTTTATTAATTGACGTGTAAATTTTACATTTATCAATAAAGAACTTTGACTTAGAAACTAGAAACGGTATTCAGAATGGAGCCTCTTCATTTTTTAAGGATAAAAGCGGAGTGGAGCGTTGTGTAATGACGTCACACGCGGTAGATATTTTTGAGAACTTTGAATGCATGTAAAATGATATCTTACGTGGTATTTTCGAACAAAACAAAAACTGGTGTACTTGTATTACAGAGAAGCTTTACTATACTTAACAAAGTTTAAGTGATTTTAGATACCTATTAACATTACCCGTTGAGCATCAAACATTCGAACATTAACATTTACAATACTAGTAGTTGGCTGGCTTATTGTTTGAAATTTAGCTACTCAAACCACTAGAGGTACTCGTATAGACAAGAGATAATCCTCAAAAACGCACACCATCGGTAGGTACCCATTTCTTGTCACAGCTCAGGTAAACGACCTTGGACGAACTGACTGTTCGGCTCGACTGGTTTTGTAGATCATTACACCTAATTATAATAAACACGGGGGTTTAGTGTAGTCTAATAAACGCTGTTTTAGTATTTTTATGACAAATGAGCTTGTTAGATCTATGTATAGATACTCTAGCGGCCCGTCCCAACGTAGTTTGGATTGAACAACTAATCTATATAAACCAGTGGATGTGCCATCCCAAACTTAAAGCGCAAGGAATTATGTCATCATTGGGAAGAGTAAGCTCACTCTTTCCGTTCTAGTCGGATGGAGGAAGCAGTGAACGCCGGACGTTTTTACCTATCACTATTTGTTGTCAACAACCAAAATAAGTAAAATAAGCGATTCTAGGGTTTGTTTTTAACAAACAAACAAACTACTATAAACAAACAAACAAGCAGTAATGTGCAAACTTTACTGTGTTCCGGTTTGAAGGACAATGTTGTCAGTGAAATTACAGGGCATCGATATAAAATAACTTATATCTCTGGGTGACGAGGGCAGTGCAGTGCTAGGTTAAGATTTGGACTCTTCACGATCCAATAGCTGGGTGTCACTGTGCTGTTATGCGGCCGGCATGTTGCTTACCATCAGGCAAATGTCCTGCCCCTCTCGTCACTCTATAATATAAAAAAGTACTACTTACCTAAATAAATGGTGGGTTCCCAACGAGTCACACTGTGACTCGACAGTGTACAGAGTGGGATAAGTGATCATATTGATATTGCTAAAATAAATTAAAAATCACTTTGTAAGTTAAAATCTGACCTTTTCGATTACTAGTTCATGGTATAAAACCTACACAAAGCCGGCTGGCTAGTTGAGCACAAAATGAGATTTCTAACAGTGAAACCTAGTCGCGGCACGCAGATCTAGGTCACAAGTCGAGTACTAAGGTACACTAGACATTCACTGTGCGATGTATAGTGAGAAGCGCCCTTAGATAAATTAACTAACTACGAATATTAGAGCGAATTAAAATTTGTAGTAGTAGGGCTATTTGTAGGGCTATCTGTCTAGGGAAGTAGGTACACACAATACAATACTTATCTATCTTTTCTTTTTTGACGTGACAACGTCTTATAAATTGGTTTGCCGGGTGACACTTCAAGAAACTGCGTTACGCTCCGCTCACGTTATGCGCTCACAACGAGAGCGAGTGAGAGGCACGCGTCCCTTCCACTCGGGCATGGTTAGCCCGCCTAAGAGCGAGAGAGACAGACATAAAAAGTGAAAGGCACGCGTCCCTTCCGTAAAATTATTTTACCACTCAAAGTCGTTGTCACGTAAAACTTTCGCCCGTATACCGACTTTACATGCAACCAATTTTTTTTTTTATTGTTAAACTCGTAGCAAATACTAGTACATATAATCATGCTGTATACGTATCCATTAGGAATACTGTCTAGATCTAAACTTAAGTTCTAATCTAAGTATACACTGTATCGGCTGTATTCTGTTGTACGTATTAAGTAAATAAAAAAAAACTTATTGCTTTATGGTTGCCTGGAATAGATTGTTCTAAGCAATAAGGCCACCATTTGTGGTGCTAGTTCATAAGTGTTTTAGCGTAATACTTCTGTTTTTGTGGCACAATAAAGAGTTATCTATCTATCTTACTATACATAGAAACACACAGTACAAATAAATAATAATAAAAAAAATGGTGGGCATTACACACACAGCACCACCTGACCCGAAACTAAGCAAAGCTTGTACAAATATTTGAATTAGTCACACAAATATTTGCACTGGGTGGGAATCGAACACACGACCCTACTAGGCTTCGCAGGCAGAGTTGCTACCCACTAAGCCACGAAGCCAGTCAACTGATTAGCTGCTAGAAAATGAAATTATAGATAGACAAATTTTTTATTGCACTTAAATAATAAAACAAAGTACAAAAACACCTTAAAACAAAAGAACAATGGACGACCTTATCGCTAAGAGCGATATCTTCCCGGCTATAAAAAAATGAAAAGAATAATAAAAATGTAAAGAAATAAATTTGACATAGGTCAGTACAATTGTAATAAAGACATTATACTCGTATAATGCTTAACAGTTTTCTGTACAATAATTATTGTAATACAGTAAAGTAGTCATTTCAAACTTTGTATGTATACAATGTATACAATTTGTATGCTCTTTCTTTTGTTTTTAATTTTTATTAATTGCCGTGTAAAATGTACATTTCTGAATAAAGTACTTTGACTTTGCAACCGTGAAAACTGTACGAGTATAGGGCAAGCAATAAGTTCAAAAACCACCAAACATATTTGACGTGGTTCCAGAAGTAGTGCTAACGACGCTAAAATGATATGTCAATCACAGAGTGCAGTTGTAGTGGTAGGACTCTTGGCAGAGTCCGCCTGGAGAAGTACCACACCCTTGCCAGTTATTCTATCATCAAGCAGTAATGTGCAAACATTACTGTGTTCCGGTTCGAATGGCAATGTTTCCAGAGAAGTCACAGGTCTTAGAGATATAACGTCTTAGATCTCTGGGTGACGAGCGCAGTGCAGTGCTAGGTAATTTAGACTCTTCAAGTTCCAATAGCTGAGTGTCACTGTGCTGTTATGGGCAGGCGTGTTGCTTACCATGAGGCACATGTCCCGCTCGTTCTGTCACTTTAACATTTAAAAAAATACAATTATGATGGTAATTTACAGTTCTACACAAAACGACGATAATCGCTAGTTTTCAACAAAATCAAATAAATGAAAATTCAAACTACAAGCGCCTTCATCTTTAGAAATGTCCGCTATGCCGGCTTAGCTATGCAGTCCTCCCAAAGGAATGCATCGTTACAAAAACCAATTTCACTGGAGTTTGCGTACAGGACTCTCCTAAAGGCTGGGCCTTTATTCTCCACAGTCAAAGGGCAAAACGCGTGTGTTTAGCTTGCCCTTTTTCTATCTAACTTTTCGTAGATCTAAAAAGCGAATTGATTCATGGATGGGACACGAACAAAAACGTTTGACTCTACTTTAGTGATAAGAGCGTCTAGGCTGTGGAATGAGTTGCGTGAGTGAGGTTTTCCCGATGGCTACAAACTTGGTGTCTTCAAATCGAGAGTGAATCGGTTTCTTCTAAGTAAAGGTACAAGTTCGCGCTGAGACCGCAACACGAGACCGCGACAGGAGACCGCGACCGGAGACCGCGACAGGCATTTGACACTATGGAACTGTGGGCGTCAGTTCGCGCCGAGACCGCGACACATGTCTCGCGACACGTGTCGGTCTCCTGTTGCGGTCTCAGCGAGAACTGGCGGCCATACAATTCCATAGAGTCAAGTGCCTGTCGTGGTCTCGTGTCGCGGTCTCCGCGCGAACTTGTACCTTAAGCACGCTCCATCGTAGACCGCATCGCTTAACATAACATCCTACTGATATCAGCTGAGCGACTCAAACGCCGCAAATATGCAACCCTCGGAAGTGGTTACATATTTGAGCCCTTTGGGGTTGAGACATTGGGACCGTGGGGGCCGAGAGCTCACCTCATCTTCAAAAGCCAATCCGAGCGCTTGGTCGACGCGACGCGTGACCAAAATGCTGGCGTTTATTTGGCCCAACGCATAAGCATTGCCATTCAGCGTGGTAATGCCGCCAGCACGCTGGGTACGCTTCCGATTGGCAGTGGGCTTGAACGTCTTGATTATCTGTAGGCCTGCAGTGGTCTATGGGTAATTCAGGTGTGCTTAGTGTAAGTAGTTAGTTAGGTAGGTTTGTAGTGTAGTGTAGTTCTCATTGTATATTAGTTTTGTTAATAAAGGCTGTGCCCAGATAAAAAAACTGATATCATAAATGTCAATGTTTGTTCTTCAATGTTCTACGTCTGAACGGATTGGACTGAAATTTACAACATAGATTGACAATAGTCTGGAAGGACACATAGGCTTTTTATCCCGGGGTAATAAAGAAAACGGTAAATACGAGGGTAAGCCCGTGGCGCGCTGGTAGTACCTAGTACGTAATAAAAAACCGATAAGCTATGATATACGATAACACATGTTATGTTCGCGTTTGCGTTTTTGTAATAAGTTACCGGGAATAAGGTCTCTCGTCCCGGCATTCTTTCGAGACGAGCATAAATTTGTGGGCAAAAACGTCGGGACTTGTGAGGACATTGTATCTATCGGGGCTGTGGTCTTATTCGCGGGAAGGAGACTGGGCATGTGAGAATTTTTGTGTTTAAAATGTTTCGTCAAAACTATTAGACCAGGCACTGGATGGAGTTGATGAGTTGAGTGTGCAGAATATGAGGCCGCACTCAGTGTACGGTTTTGAACTCAGAAAAACATGCGATACCGTTTGCTTTATCTTATATTTCATTTCTCTGAGGTCATGAAGATGTCTAGTTCGGCAAAATTTAGTGCCGGCAGCGGCAAGACTTACCATCGCAAAGTATAGGACTATGTCGGATTATCCATGAGCCATAGAGGTTTTAAATTAGCTTACTCACGAGAAGAATTCTGACAATAGCGGCTAGTACCTCGTTTACACGAACTTATGGCAGCTTTTCAACCAAAGAAGAAAAAAAAAAAAGAGTTTATTTATGTACATCGATGTTTTTAATAGTTAGTACGTAAACATCATGTTAGGAGCCATTAAAAAAGGTTTTTTATGAAACTTACACTTGTTTTCGATAGATAGTGGTACAAAAAAATTTAATGTAACTGTCAAATAAATTTAAAAATACTTTTTCAACCAATTAAGCTGTGTGAAATTTCTGTATTAAATAAATAATAATAAATATGGGTGGACACTTCACACACAACACCATCTGATCCCAAACTAAGCAAAGCTTGTACTATGGAAGCCAGATAGCTGATATAATATTGGTGGACAATTCACACACAACACCATCTGATCCCAAACAAAGAAAATTTTGTACAATGGAAGCCACATAGCTGATATAATACTTATATATTTTTAAATACATACTTATTATACATAGAAAACACCCAGGCAACAAAGATTTCAATTCATCACACAAACATTTGCACTGGGTGGGGATCGAACCCACGACCCACGGCTTCGCAGACAGACTTACTACCTAAGCCACTAGTTATTGTATATTTATAATTTATACAAAAGCGGTCTTATTTATTATCGCTTTGCCAAACCATTTTTTATGTGGAGGAAATACATTGACGCATATCCTTTCCCTATTGCTTAAGGAAGGTCGAGTTATATCGAACTCGACACCATGGACGGGCATGCTATTATCCCTGTAGACTAAAACCTCCTCGGTGGCATTCATACCTTTGCCGCTTACAGACTACTTAGTCTGTGCTTACAGAGGGAACGCGAGACCGCTCTCACGTTCTTCCGCGAACCCTTTGAATTATGTCATCCATCCTCCGTTCCTTAGATAATCTATTGCATCTTCGTTTCCGATCTACGTATTGATCCTAAACGCAATTTGAACGGCTCAAACTCGGAATAGTCCAGTCCAGTCATTATATACCTACCTACTTTGGAAATGCATTTTCCAGAATTTAACCCTTTCTTCAAGATGGCTGAAAAAATGCACAGGAAATCTTGGTCGACAATTTGAACATATTTTCTAGGCAACCCCCACAACATATCCAAAAATTTAGCCTTATTAAATTTCCTTTTTTTTTAATAAAGAGTGACGAGACGAGCAGGACATGTGCCTGATGGTAAACAACATGCCTGCCACGTAACAGCACAGTGATACACAGCTATTGGAACACGAAGAGTCCAAATCATTACCTAGCACTGCACTGAGCTCGTCACCCAGAGATCTAAGATATTAATCTTTAAGCCCTGTAATTTCTCTGGAAACATTGCCCTTCAAACTGGAACACAGGAATGTTTGCACATTACTGCTTGGCGGTTGAATAACTGGCAAAGGTGTGGTACTTCCCCAGGCGGACTTATAATGCGCGCGCACACCGTCCCGAAAAACCTACTACACTCTGAATTTAGATAGTCAACATTTTACGAATACCTATAGTGGCTAGCAAACAAGTTGACCCAAAAGTGACGTGGAAGGGGAAAATTCGCGCATGTGCACTTCCACCAAAGAGACCTTAAAAACGTTTCTGTGCAGCCATGCGCAGCTAACTTCATTGGGTCAACTTGTTTGCCGGCAACTATACTGAACATTGTAACTAACTTCAGGTTAATACTTCTCGCGTTGAAGATATTAAATCTGTTTGAAGATATCAAATTCACTCGCTCTTTCACTCACACATTAACACAAACAATCACCTAAACGCAAACACCCAGAACACACATCCATACTGACACATGCACGCAGATACACATACACAAACGCAACGAGTGGACCAGTTGATAAATTTGCTATTTGTTAACGGAAATAAGGTTTGATCATCGTCCTAATATATCGTCGAACAATCATAATCCGTCCATCAATATATATATATATTACACTAGTGGTCCGTTCCAGTATGGCCCATGGTACATAATATACTTATAGCCTATTATATCACTCAATTATAACGCACAAAAGTCAATATCCAATGGTCAAATTTTCTAAAATCGGTCCGAAGGTCCTGAGACTAGCGCCTATTCTATATTTTCTATTCTATCTATTATATTTATTAGAATAGATAATATATTCTATCTATATTATCTATTCTGTGCTAGCACGTTTAAAACCTTCAGCTTTAAATATCTTATACCTTTAAACGAGCAATTCTTGTAGGTAGGTATATTTATATATAGAATCTGAATCTAGGAAACGGCTCGAACGATTTTCATGAAATTATGTACACAGGAGGTTTCGGGGACGATAAATCGATCTAGCCAGGTTTTACTTTAAAAAACCGCCGTTTTATGCGCGTTTTTAGACAATGAAAAACTGTTACATAAAGATTAGAATGCGACGGTAAATTTCGCGACATCGCGGGACAGTATAACATACTGTTATTAGCTCAGTCGGGAAGATGGCCGGTCATAATATGGTAGGTCCGGGTTCGAGTCCAACCGGCCGCCTTTCTTTTTTCAAGTTTTTTTTATTAGAAAATCAGTATGTCTCTATATCTCTATGTTATATGTTTATATCTTATTTATCTACTGTTTTAAAGCATTTTAGTTTTAAGTTCAAATCTGTTGGCCTAATTTTCGTTATGTATTATCTCTAATTTAATATTATTATTATCAAACCACTGTATTTAAACAAATGTTGTTTCTAGTAGTTTTTGCCCACATATGTAGTTTGGAATGTAATACAGTTCTGTACAGTATACTCTTATGTTATAGATTATCTATTCTATGGTTATAGTTTGTGTTTAGTACATTCTGTTTTGCGTGCTAATTGAATGAATAAATAAATAAATATCTAAGTAACCGAGCAAAGCTCGGTCACCCAGGTACTTAGTGCTTATTAGTATAGAATATTTTTAGATACTAGTCCGGTCAATAGACATCTAGCTCGAATGTCTATCATATAAGCATTAGCAGCCCACTAAATGTACCCACTGTTGGGACGAGGGGCTTTCTCTCGCAAGGAGTCAAGACCATCCATCACGCTGGCTCAGTCCGGGTTAATGGATGACGCATGCCTTCGAAAGCATCTCGGAACACGTCGATTTCCTCACGATGTTTTCTTTCACAGTTTTTAAGTTAGCCACATTACGAAAAGACTGTGGCGCGCGTGGGATTTGAACTAGATGCTCCGGATCGACATCCGCCGTTTCCTCCGACTGGACCAGCCGTAACTTAGATGTCCCCAAAAACAAACTGTGTTTTGCATACGGGTCACCCTGAAGTACAGGCCCTGTTCCTAACGGTCGGCGCGAATAGCGACCTTAACGACTTTACCTAATAAATCGATTTGTCTACGTCTGTCGATTTTTTATCTCACTCTCACGCCTGATGTTGAAAAGGGCTAGTTGATGGATAACGGTTCGGAGTTAGAGTTATTTCAGTATCTGGTTTATAAAATAGAGTGAAAATACGTGACTGTCAGACATTTTATAAATGCTAAAAGTATATTGGCGAACGCTTGCAAACACTGGTAGTGGCGACGGTCTACTATAGATCTGGACTCATCTTGTCTATAGCAAATACTAATGTAGTGGTAGGACTTCTAGCACAGTCCGCCTGAGGAAGTACCACACCTTTGCCAGTTATTCTACCGCCAAGCAGTAATACTTATGCAAATATTTCTGTGTTCCGGTTTGAAGGGCAATGTTTCCAGAGAAATCACAGGGCTTAGAGATATAACATCTTAGATCAGTGCTAGGTATTGATGATTTGGACTCTTCATGTTCCAATAGCTCCGTGTCACTGTGATGTTATGTGGCAGGCATGTTGCTTACCATCAGGTACACGTCCTGCTCGTATCGTCACTTCTTATAAAAAAATATACATAACCCAATATTCAACCGCAAATATTTATTTTATTTGTTTATTGAATAAGAGGTGAGCTGCTGATAAGCCTATATCTCAGTGTTGAAATAACAAATTACAGGTAATTGTCTGTTAAAATTATATTGTCTTTCGCTATGAACTGAAATGAAAATGAAAATTTATTATTATAACATAATTACAAGCACATTTTTGATACAATTTAGGGTACTTATAAATAAGCATATAATATGTCTTGTAGCACATTGCAAGTCACGCAACACCTACACTAAGAAAAATCTTGTGTCGTACCTAGATGCTGCTAACCCTTCTCCGTTTACCCACGAATCCAACTGAAATAATTAATTAATTTATATTAAATTATGTGTTAATTCGGTAATCAATATAATTAGTCCATTTATATTACATTGCATTTGTATTTTAATTCGATATTCAATATAATTAAACAAAATTTAGAATAGTGCATTACTCAAATGGTACGAATTTAGTTATTGTTGTATTGACACTATATAATATTAATTTTTAGTCTTATTAAATATCAAATGTTATAATCATTATTTGTTTTTTAAAATGTTTCATGATTAGTTAAAGTTAAAGGAGTTAGTTGATTAGTAAATAATTTATTGTTAGATTCTCATTTAAAGGTTACCATCAGTTGTTCTGTATAATTTAAGTTTCTTAGCCAGTTATGTACTGCTTCTTTAGCTTCTCTGTTATTAAGTTCATTTAGCCTAGGAACGTCCGAAATATATTTGTCGTTTGCATGCGCGGTCCGAAAGGGGGTGTCAGAGGGGACATGACCCCCTCCAAATCGTATATGTTAAATAAAAAATCTAAAAAAAACAAAATATCTAATAGTACATAGACTATTTTTTAGCGCGGGAAAACAAACTGTAACGGGAACTACGCGCGTAAAATCGTGGGGCGCTACTAGTAAAGTATTATTCCTCGATTTATTGTATTTCTACTGGTGACCCCCCAAAATCATCTTAGGCTGCGTACTGGTGACCCCCTCCAAATTTCGAGGCTGGGACTGCGCTTGCCAGTTTGTTCTTGAAAGAGTTCAATGCCTTTGCTGAAATAACATCCTCAGGCAACCTGTTCCAATTGTAAACCACTCTGTTGCCGAGGGTGTCAAGTGCAGAGTTTGTCAGTGATGGCGCGTGGGACAACTGGGACTTATGACGCCGACTGTCTCTCTTATGCTCCTTTAATCTACCGTTATATTCTAGCAGTGTTCTGTATACATTACATGTTCCGATTTGTTCTTTACACCAAATGTCCTAAACGTCTCGTCATTTTATACCATAAAAAATAGCAGATTATTCACCAAGGGAGTAAAACACTGTCATGTGTCATGGGCGTCATTTTGGATCCTGAGCGCAGCGAGGGACTCGAGTCAACTCCCGATCGAAGCGAGGGAGTTGTAGTGCGCCGAGTGAAGCGAGGGATCCAAGCCGCCTATGACACAAGACAGTTTTTTACTCATCGATATAAATCAATGGATGTGCCCTGAGTAACTTGAAATTGGTAATAAACTGCGTCTCTATGTGTGTCGTAAGTAGTTTACACATAACCAATCTACTTGACCGCTAGAATCGCTAGCGGCGCGATATGCTGTGGTCCTACTTATTTTGGTTGTTGACAACGAATAGTGATAAGCAAAAACGTCCGGCGTTCACAGCTTCCTGCAACCGACTGGAACGGAATGAGTGAGCTCACTCTTCCCAGCAATGACATGATTCCGTGCGCCCTGAAGTTTGGGAGAGCACATCTGTGTGTTGAGATCTTTGTTTTTACTTCAGAGATGAATACTCTACATTTCATATCTTCTGCGAGGCAATTAAAAGAAAGGTCTATGTAAAACATTTTATCTTTCGATTTTTCCGGAAGTAGATTATTAATAATCCCTAAAGCGTCCAATTTGATGAACTCCGGGGTCAATTCACTATCGCTTGAAGACATTTTGGTGTTTTTAAGGCGCTGGGAAGACCTGAGTGAAATTCACGAATGCAAAATTAAGCTCCGCCCCTTTACAACTCCGATAAGACAGCGCCACACGAAGTTGCGTGCACTCAGTAAAATTATTTGCATTGATGGAAACAAAAGGCTTCCATGCTCATGCTCATAGATGGCGCTTTTCAAAATTTTTATTAATTAGAAATGCACGTCTTTTTGCTGTTTACAAATTTTTTTCGTCTGATTCTCTTATTTTTTCTAACGGACTAAGTAAAGTCCTTTTGTATATTAAATAAAAAAACAAATTGCATAAATTAGCTAAGCCAGGAAGATGAATCACTACATATTAAGTAATCCATTTCTTTAAAATTATTGTACGAATTTTGAAGAAAAACATTCACTGTTAGTGAAGTACAAGTGTGTGTACCTGGGTGACCGAGCTTTGCTCGGTTTAAACACTGAATTATATTTAGATATTAGTGGCGGCCCGGCGGAATTTTTCAGATTTTGCCCGCCTAAAAATATTGAAGGTCCGGGGCTGACTAGCAGCACCCTGCGAGTTTACCTTCATTGTTCCCGTTCCCGTTATTTTTTCAGGATAAAAGTAGCCTGTGCGTTATTCCAGACTATACTTACGTGTTTTTCAAATATCAGCCCGATCCGTTTATACGTGACTTGATGTTTGTCGTGACTGAGCAAAAAACATCCAAACATTGACATTTACAATATTAGTAGGATTGGATACTAATAGTACATAATATAATCATCATTATCATTATACGAGGCTACGAGTAAATAATCCACCATTATTGCATACTACAACTCGGAAAACAAGTTTTTAATAATAATACAGCGACGCCATTTCGCTGCTTTGTAACGAAAGGTCCACAAACAAAACAAAACCAAAATCACTTTTATATCATTTTAGTTAGGGCATTCTTTTTATTAACAAGTGATAAAAGTATTTTTGTTGTGACGGGATGAGCAGTAAGTATATGTGCCTGATAGTAAGTCACATGCCTATAATAGCGCAGTGACACGCAGGTATTGGAAAATAAAGAATCCTAATCATTACGTTGCATTATACTGCGCTCGCCACGACTATTATCTACATGTGTTCTAAATTTCTGCCCGACCCAACGTTACGACGTTATTAAGCAATAAACATCCAAGTATCCAAACATCCATATTTTTCAATATATTTCTATCCATATATTGAACATTTAAAATATTAGTAGGATTTCATATCAAAGCCCTGTAATCATACTGTATTTTTTCCTTTAAACCGGAAAACTGTGATGTTTTTAACCCCCGACCAAAAAAGGGTGTTATAAGTTTGACATTGATGTCTGTCTGTCTATCTGTCTATCTGTCTGTCTGTGTGTGTCCATCTGTGGCACGGTAGAGCTCAAACGGATGGGCCGATTTCGATGCGGTTTTTTTAGTTGAAGGTAAATATCTGTGCTGTTCTTAGCTATGGTTGGCTGATATCGATTCTAGATGGCCGCCTCCACAAACTGGCGGACAAAATATTTGTTCACAACCTGCCTCAATATGGGTATCAAATGAACAATAAGAACAATATGGGTTTGCCTAGTAAAATATTATACATTATAACAAATCCAAGATGGCCACCACCACAAAATGGCGAATTACATTTTTTTCACTACTACCCCAATATGGGTATTAAACGAAAGGGCTTGACTAGTAGAATACTATGCAATATGACAAATTTAAAATCCAAGATGGCCGCTACCGCAAAATGGCGACTTACATTGCTTTTTTCGCAACTCCTCAATATGGGTTTCAAATGAAAGGGCTTGACTAGTAGAATGTTTTACAGATAGCAAATCCGAGGTAGTCGGGGTTACTTAAAATTTTAATTTTGTTCTTGTCACACTACTGCTTGGCGGTGGAATAGCTGGCAACTTGACTAGTAAAACATTACACACTATGACCAATATAAAATTTAAGATGGGTGCCACCATAAAATCCCGAATTATATTTTTTCACTTCTACCTCGATATGGATAACCAAATTTTCCTAATTCTTTTTATTTCGTAAGTGAATATGTCTTAAAATACAATACATGATTTTATTAAATCGAGTAAAAATATATATGTAGTTCTATATAGTGTCTAGACATAAGTGAAAATAATCTATACTAATATTACAAAGCTGAAGAGTTTGTTTGTTTGTTTGAACGCTAGTATCTCGGGAAGTGCTGGTCCGAATTGAAAGATTGTTTTCTATTGGGTAGTCCATTTATCGAGGAAGGCTATAGATCATAAAACATAACGCTACTATTAATAGAAGCGGAGCATTGATCAAGAATATAACAAAATCAGGAAAAATATTCCTTTTGAGAGTTTTCGCACGTTTCGTGCTGTGACATGACACATGACAGCATATGTCTAAGATTGCGTCATTGAATATCACAGATTATATACCTCTTGAATATAAAACCTTTGCTAATCTCCGAGTTGGTACGACCAATTTCCGACAGGTGGCGTAACAGGCAGCTGAAGAGGTATTTTATTTGAAAGCGATATTCTCAAGAATGACTGAACCGATTTCAGTTTTCTTTCACCGTTGCATATGTACGGGATCCTGATGAATGCTATTTAATATACCACGGGCGAAACCGAGGCGGACATCTAGTAACAAATGAAATGCATTGATTTTGTAGATATTCATTTTTTCAGTACTGTTCCATATGGGGTACCTACAGCATACAATAATATATTTCTATGTTTTTCCTTGACACTAGAGCAGCGCTGTGTTTCTTCTCGTTCGTTTAGGAAGATGATCATGGTGATGAATCATTATTTCCGCCCTCAACCAATTATATTATTGCCAGTTTATAACCTTTAAATAATATCGATTTTTTTTTTTCAATTTAAGCTTTAAATTGATACAAAAGTCACATTTTACATTTATGCGTGAAGTAAACAACTAATATCGGTTTTAAGTTATATTTTCAGCAACAATGGAGATAGACTTTTTGTGTTATGGTTTTCATCGCACCTGCTTTCGTTCACAACTCCACGAAAAGCAAATTCATCTACTAATACTAAATAAATAAAAAATAAATAATCCCGTAGAGCAGTATAAATGAGCGTAACTTGTAAATATTTTAGTTATTAAACTTGTAAATATTTTTTAGTTATTATTTTAAACAATGTCACATCATCATAATCATCAGCCGCAAGACGTCAACTGCTGAACATAGGCCTCCCCCTAGATTTCCACAACGAACGGTCCTGCGCAACCTGCAACCATCGGTTTCTAGCGACCTTTATGAGGTCATCTGTCCATTTAGTGGGAGGCCGTCCAACACTGCGTCTTCCGGTTCGTGGTCGCCACTCGAGAATCTTTTTCCCATCGGTTGTCAGTTCTGTGAGCGATGTGGCCTGCCCATTGCCACTTCAGCTTGCTTACTCTTTGAGCTATGTCGGATACTTTCGTTCTTTGCGATTATCCTCATTACGGATTCTGTCGCGCAAAGAGACTCCGAGCATAGCCCTCTCCATAGCTCGCTGTGTGACTTTGAGCTTTGTTATGAGGCCCACAGTTAAGGACCACGTCTCAGTTCCATAAGCCATCACTGGCAACACGCACTAGTTAAAGACTTTCGCCTTTAGGCATTGGGGTATTCTGGACTCAAAGATGTGCCGAAGTTTCCCGAACGCTGCCCATCCGAATTGGATCCTTCGCTGGACCTCTTTGTCGAAGTTGGATCTACCTAATTGGATCTTTTGACCCAGGTAGACGTATAATTCGTCAACAACTTCGAGTGTGGTATTCCCAACAATAACCGGTACAGGTGAGACATGAACATTTGATATGACTTTCGTCTTGTCCATATTCATCCTCAAACCTACCTGGTGGGATACTCTACTGAGGTCCCTGAGCATAGCACGGAGGTCCTCCAACGACTCCGCCACAATGACTATGTCGTCGGCAAACCGAAGGTGAGTGATGCATTCGCCGTTGATATTGATGCCATATCCGTTCCAGTCCAATAGCTTGAAAACATCTTCCAGCGGGGCAGTGAACAGTTTCGGAGATATGACATCTTAAAGTGTCAGGTCAGCTTGGCTCTGGGGTCTTTTGCCATGCTAACGACAGGTTGTGCTTGCGTAGAGGTGTATAACTGTCCATAGAACCTCTCAATCTCCTCCAAAATCTCGGGTTTCGATAAGACGATGCTACCACTATCGGTCTTCAGTTTGGTCAGCTGAGTTTGCCCAAGGGACTGATTTCTTGCGAACACTTTCGAGCCTTTGTTCTGCTTGATTGCTTCTTCAATACTCGAAGTATTGAAGCAGCATACGTCGCATATCTTGTCTGACCGCCATAAGATCTAGAGTTTGATCGGAGAGCTTTCGGTTCTGTTTTGGCGTCGGCTCTTATAAAATTTTCTGCCAACCGCATGAACAGTTTCCACTAGCCTATCGTTTATTTCGTCCGCCGTTACGCATTCATCTAAGGATTCGAAGTGATCTTCGATCTGAGCATAATTTGGTCGGAGCATGGACTTCATTAGACGTGATCTTTCGACCTTAATGTTTAGATTCAGGTGCCTCTTACAATACGGTGATCACTGCCGGTCTTAACCTTGCTGATCACAGAGACATCGCTGAATATTTGCCGTTTAGTCGTCATAATGAAGTCGATCTCATTTTTTGTGGAATCGTCTGGGCTAATCCAGGTTCAATTTCTTTGTGGTTGTTTCTTGAAAAGGAGTTCATCATAAAGATGCTCTCCTTTCCAAGAAATCCGCTAGACGTTGCCCTCTTGGGTTCCGCTGCCCATATCCGAAATCCCCACTCTCACTCATCTACGTTTGCTCAGTTTTGCGTTGAAGTCTCCCATCACAACTTTGAAATGTGTTGGCGGAAAGGTCAAAAGAGACGTAACACTTGGGCAATACCTAAAACAAGAACCGGTTTTGGCCAGGGTGCATTTTCCTTTACTGGACCATACCTTTACCAACCTATTGACAAAGAGTTGGACATCATAGATACGTCAACATTATGAGTGCAAGAAAAGGTCTCGGCTTGGCTATCTACTCAGGGCTACTGCTCGCATCTCGAAAAAGCGACATCGTTTCATGGTGGATGTTCCAAAGGCACGAACAAAGAGATTTGACTCTTTTTTTTTTTGTCTACGCTGTGGAATACGTTGCCTGAGTGAGTTTTCCCCGATAATTACAATCTTTGTGTCTTCAAATCCAAAGTGAGTCGGTTTTTCTAGGTAAACACGCTCCATATCGTAGGCAAACATATTGCATGCCTCTAGAAGAAGAGGCCAGTTTGTATGGGTCAATTATTAAAATGTTTTGTATCACCTTATCTTACCTGCAAACAGCAATAAAGATTTTTGTATTTGTACCACATTGTTGTTTAACATCAGGCGAGATGGCGGTCAAGTGTAAACCTTTGAGAGTAAAAAAAATGTCCTGAATTATTTTGGTTATATTTAACACAATGTTGAAATAATCATATACCTAAAATAATCAAGTTATAGCTAATTAACATACACAGAGAATGATAGAAAACATCAGAAATAGAAAAATAGTTGAAAAACAAAGATAAAATGATTTTGAGTTGTGGCTTTTTAGTTTTAAAGCACCGATTTAGGTAATTTTAATTCATCGCTCAATCGAACAAGAACAAAATTAAAAACATTGGTTCGACTACCTCGGATTTGTTTTCTATAAAACATTCTACTGGTCAAGCCCTTTCATTTGAAACCCATATTGAGAGAGTTTCGAAAAAGAAATGTATTTCGATATTTTGCAGTAGCGGCCATCTTGGATTTCAAATTTGTCATATTGCATAGTATTCCACTAGTCAAGCCCTTTCGTTTGATACACATATTGGGGTAGTAGTGAAAAAAAAATTTGATTCGCCATGTTGTGGTGGCGGCCATCTTGGATTTAAAATTTGTTACAACGTATAATAATATTCTACTAGTAAAGCCCTTTCATTTGATACCCATATTGAGGTAGGTTGTGAAGAAATATTTTGTCCACCATTTTGTGGAGGCGGCCATCTTGAGTCGATATTAACCAAACATAGCTAAGATTTTATGCAAGGAATCTTTTGTACACCTACGTCCGAACACCTCGGTGATTCAAAGCTAGTTTGTTTAATTACTGAGCCTTGTAGGTACTAATATTTATTCTGTTACTGAGCATTGTCTTGCAATGTAGGTAGTGTGATGTAGGTAGGCTAGAGATTAATACTATACTTGTGGGTAAACCAATAAATGTCGTTGTGTCACTCGGCTGTTTCAATTACTGCTCCACGTTAAAATATCGTAATATTCAACTATACTTACAATTATTATTTTTTAAAATAAAAGTGACGAGACGAACAGGACATGTGCCTGATGGTAAGCAACATGCCTGCCACATAACAGCACAATGACACACAGCTATTAGAATATTAGAAGTCCAAATCATTACCTAGCACTGCACTGCGCTCGTTACCCAGAGATCTAAGATGTTATATCTCTAAGGGCAGTAATTTATCTGGAAACATTGCCCTTCAAACCGGAACACAATTTCAACTGGTATCTATAACTTCAGTCGGTAACTGAAGTTACCGACCATACCGACCGAAGTTACAAATCTATCTGGGAAGTAGATTATTTGATGATAAGCCTCGGGTTCTATAGGAACTATTTTCTAATCTGTGTCTCGAAAACTAAATACAAGCTTGAAAACAACGGACAAAATATCCAACAACAACGATATCAAAAAAACATGCAAAAGATTACACAGTGATGAGATATGAACTCGAGAACTTGAACGCGGTTGTACCACCGAGCCAAACTGACAAGTTACAGTAGGGTCCAAAATTTCACATCATATGAACTTTATTACCGTTTGTAAAACTTCTATAACTTCAATCAGGAACTGGGAAGTAGATTTAATTTTAAGATTTGATGAAAAGCCTCTGGTTACTTAGGAACTATTTTCTAATCTGTGTCTCAGAACAGACAGAACTAAAGAAATAAAACCTTGAAAAACAACGGAGAAAATATCTAACAAAAACAATAATAAAAAAAACACGCAAAAGATTTCGTAATGCTGAGATACGAACTCGGAATCGTAAATCGTAACGACTTCATCTGCCGCTTTAAACATTGCGCCAAATGTACAGATGTCTGTAGTGTCGAATTTTCAAACCACATGAACTTTATAGATGTTGCTGCATGAATTTGTGAGAATTGTTTATTTTTATTTTTTGAATTGCGAGCGTCGGACGACAAAGCGACACAGGTCCTTTTAGCAAGGCGCATCAGCGCTTTCTGCTGGACTTCATAGTAGTAAGCGAGAAGCAAGACACGGGCCGGCTCGGTCGAGTTAGCTTTTCAAAAGACAATTAATTAATACGAATTAAACTTCATAATCCAAAATACAAAATCTTCCATCCCCCTTAGTAAAAAATGATACGTTTACCTATAAAATTTGAATAATGTATGTTTATTAATGACACAGATATTTACATCTAAAACTTATTTTAGAGGTAAGTTTAGGATTTTTTTCTTATCGAGTTTTTTTTTCCAAATCGTGTTTTGATACAATAGGTTACCTAATAAATATGTTCAAGAATAACATATATTTTACTAAAAGCCTCAAACCATATACATGTTGTTAAATGTGTGTTTAAAAAGTGCTAGTTGGCGATATTCAGCGCCTTAAGGATTAAAGTGATACAATTCAAAACTAACAAAATTCGACTCAATGGCGCCTTTTTATATTTCCTTTTTTTGTGTTTTGTTTCTGTGCGTGCGGGTGGCCAGTTCGCTATTTGGAAAAAAAGTTCGAGTTTATTAAAGTCTTTTTACATTGTTACTATGGGTAAGAATTTTCATACGAATTTTAACGTTCCAAATTCAAATCATTTTAATCCCTAGGGGTTCTTCTCAATATTACTTACCTCTGCATTTTGAAAGGTCACAATCACTTGCTTTGTTATGACGTTTCATGACATATAATTGGACTTTGTCGAGCAGGAGATATGAAAAAACCTTATACCATGAAATATAGGTATTTTCAATGCCAAATCTCTTTGTATTTTATTAATGACACTCGGAAACCGTCCAAGTATTAGCTGAAACGATATTTTCGATTGGACGACAAACAAATCGTCTGTCTCTGTCGAAAAAATGGCCCTCGAGATTACCATCTCTTGGCGTACGACCGATGAATCACCTTTGACCACCTCAGGGTCCGTATTCACTGTGATCACTAAGCTACACGATTAACGCGTTTTTTTTTTTAAATAAAGAGTGACGAGACGATCAGGACATGTGCCTGATAGTAAGCAACATGCCTGACACATAACAGCACAGTGACACGCAGCTATTGGAACATGAAGAGTCCAAATATCTTATCTTAAATCATTACCTAGCACTGCACTGCGCTCGTCACCCAGAGATCTAAGATCTAACGCGTATGTTTGGCGGAATGACTTGACTCTGACCGTTATTTTTTTAATAGTATATGTAGATTTTAAATAAATACACGGGTAACTCACGTTTGATATAGTCAGTCCAGTCCGACTCAAGTTTCGATCGCGTACGGCGATCTTTTTCATGCACAACTTTAGCTCGTTTAGCACAACTGCTAAACGAACAGCGAACACGTGCGCGCACTCTCCTTGAAAATGATCGCCGTACGCGATCGAAACTTGAATCGGACTGGACTGACTATATCAAACGTGAGTTACACTCCGCGAGGTATAAGCTGAGCTTTGCATTAGTGTGAGTGATCACCAATCAGGCAGGAGCTTGAAGTTTTGTCCGCGAGGTATAGGCTGAGCTTTGCATTAGTGTGAGTGATCACCAATCAGGCAGGAGCGCGGCGAGACAGAATGGCGCCGCGCCTAAGGCCGGTTGTCACACCTACACTATCCATGTACACTCACACAAATGCAAAGCTCAGCTTATGCCTCGCGGTGTGTACCCGTGTATTTATTTAAAATATGTAATAACCACGTTAGTTTTCATACTAAAAGTATATGTAGAGTTTGATGAGCTGGACGTGTACCTGATGAAAATGACTGGCCTCGTGACTTAGTGGGTCGTGGGTTCGATCTCCATCCAGTGCAAATATTTGTGTCACGAATTCGAATATCTGTACTGTGTCTGGGTGTTTCTACATATAATAAGTATGTATTTACAACTTTTTAAGTATTCTATCAGCTATAGTACAAGCTTTGCTTAGTTTGGGGTCAGATGTTGTTGTGTGTGAAATGTCCACCAATATTTATATATTTATTGTATCGTCAAGTGGTAATATTCGAATATTACTGTGTTTCAGTTTGATGTAAAGAATAGTTAACCATATTGTTTGCTTAGTTTCCTTAGTAAGCAATACGTCTGCCCATAACAGGACAGTGTCTAAATACTATTGGAACAAATAAGTAGTCCACTAAATGTTCCCACTGCTTCCCAGCTCTCCCAGCTTCCCAGCAGCACTTCTATCGCAAGATGTTCTCTCAAGGGCATAATTCACGACGCTGGCTCAGTATAGCATGGTAGGCGTCCCATGACCTCGAAAAAAATCTAGAAACATGCCGGTTTCCTCACGATGTTTTCCTTCACATTTTTTAAGTTACCATTACGCACATAACTTCGAAAATACAGTGGAATGGAATCGATTTGAAGACACTATGATTGCAACAAAAACCCACTCAGGCAACGGCATTCCAAAGCCTAGCCCGTTCTTATCACAAAAGTAGAGTAGAACCTTTTCGTTCTTTGGAACGTCAACCATGAAACGATGTCGCTTTTTAGATTAATCACATGTCTAGTATTGCCCATCGGGTGCAAAGCCCCTGACTCAATGCGTTATCAGTTACGTTAGCTGACGTAACAGTCGTACCTTCACAGTGATAATAATGTTGACCCAACTATATGATATTATAACTATTATTTAAGCTGTATCCAGTAAACATACTTTCTAGGGTATATGATAGGCTAATGCCCGAGCTACACGACGCTAGTTTTTCAAGCTAGGATAGCAAACTAGTGTTAGTAAGCTAGCAAGGTAATACTTCTAGCTTCGTGTAGTAGACACAAGAACAAAATTAAAAATTTTGATTAAGCCCCGACTACCTCGGATTTGTTATCTGTACAACATTCTACTAGTAAATCCCTTTCATTTGATACCCATATGAAGCGAGATGTGAAAATAGAAATGTATTTCGCCATTTTGTGGTAGTGGCCATCTTGGATTTGAAATTTGTGATAGTGCAAAGCACTCTACTAGTCAAGCCCTTTCATTTGATACCCATATTGAGGTAGGTTGTGAAGAAATATTTTGTCCGCCATTTTGTGGAGGCGGCCATCTTGAATCGATATTAACCAAACATAGCTAAGAACATTCGCACGGATATTAACCTTCAAATAAAAAAACCGCATCGAAATCGGCCCATCCGTTTGAGCTCTACGGTGCCACAGACAGACAGACAGACATCGACGTCAAACTTATAACACCCCTTTTTTTTGGTCGGGGGTTAAAAACTGGCCTCGTGTAGCTCGGGCATGACAGATTCTGGTGATTTTACCCGGAATTTTCACTGTTTGTATCCTACTTATTTTATAAATGTCTCTATGTTTGGATATTTGGATGTCTGAAAGAACACATAGGCAAATTTTTATACCAGAAAAACAACGGAAACGGGAAATATAATACGCGGGTAAACCCGCAGGTTGTTACTAGTTTATATAACATTAATAGGTTTATAGTCTTAGCGAATACCATAAATGTTACTCGATTACCAATTTTCATGGTCTATGAGAAGTTATAGGTCAAACGCAGACCTAAGAAAAAAAATCGCCATCAGTCGTAGTATGATGTGGTATTAGAGAAATTAAAAGTCATGTCATCAGTGGATGTTTCATTTTACGATTTGTCATAAAAAAAGCGTGTCGACCACCAAAAGGAAAAGAACTGTAAATGTATTTTTGGACGATTTCATCTTTGTGACCTCTTATCGTTTCATCATCAAGTGACGCGGAAAAATATTGAATTGAATTTGAATACTTAGGTATGTAATCCTATTAATAATATAAATGTCAATGTTTGGATGTTTTTTACCCAATTACGTCGTAACGTATGAATGGATCGGGCTGAAATTTGTAACACAGTCAGATTATAGTTATAGAAAATTACGGAAACATTAACTACGCGGGTAAAACCGCAAGGCTCTACTTGTATAATATTTTTTTAACTCTACCGTTTATTAAATCATTATTATAACTTCTTATAATACATAGAATAATAATACATAGAATAAGAACTTTACATTATTCAGACAAAAACATAGTGGTCATATAAGAAATATACTTCTGCCTACTCGATTGTAGAGGTATAGTATCTTCCATACACACCAGGAAAATTATAACAAAAACTCACTTCTAATACGTAAAAATATACCATTGTGTGCTGAAATAAATTGAAAATAAAACATATCGGTATTCTAGTATTAGTATGTGATAAAATTACCATCGTAACATAGCTAATTTATTACCAATTTAAAACATTAGTGTGTTTATTCTTTTGTACTATATTATTATGAACTAAGCGAAAGTTGGTCCAGTAGTTAAATTTATGTGACTATCGCATTTTATTGGTATCGATTTTGTTTTTATCTACTAGCGACCCGTCCTGACTTCGCTCGGCTAATGTCATTTAAAAACAAATAGTAGTTAATTTGCAATAAAAACTATCTCATCTGCCAAGTGGAACCAATTACACATAAATGCCAACTTTCTTGAATATTGGTTGACTTGGTGATGAGTTCACTGAGATTATAATTACATTAATTTATTGTACATTACGGCATTGGATTTTTATATACACACTAAGGTAATTGTTTATTCGAAAAAAAAAATTGTAAACGGTTTCATACGTAAGGACGAACTTTATACATATTTTAATTCACTTTTAAAAGCAACACTCACCAATTTTATTTTTAGACATGTTCAATTCACCACACTTATAATTTGTTAATTCATTATTACAACCTAGTAGTTTAATTTAAGTAATTATTCGTATTTTATTAGCATGATTTAAATAAACGGCATCGATTTTGAATACACTTCGAAGATGCACTTTTGGTTCCATAATGTTTTGTGCATGTTGGACGTTTAAAAGCAAAACTTACCAGTTTTATTCTTGGAAATTTTTAGTTCACCGCACAGGTAATATAATATTTAATTTACATACGATTTCGATTACCTACATTCGAAAACCAAATTGTTTGTTATTTTGTAAACGGTTTCATAGTCATAAAAACAGATTGTAAGAACTGACTATGTGTTGCACGTTTAAAAGCAAAATCCATCAATTGTATTTTTAGAAATTTCAAGTTCACCGGGTAACCTATCTATTCATTATAACACTCGAAGAAAAGTGTTTAGAATTGTGTATTTCTTTCAGTCATTAAACAATGTTTAATAACGAACTATGTGTTGCTCATTTTAAAGCGAAATAGACTAATTCTATTTTGAGAAGATTCAAGTTCCTCACACGGTTGATTCAATGAATTCATCATAACACTCAAAGAAAACTGTTCATTGTTTATAATTATACAAACGGTTTTATAACACAACAACAAATTGTTAGAACAAACTATTTGAACTGAAATCAGCACTTTCTCTCGTAACCAGAATGCTAATCGGATTTACTTATAAACATGAACGATGCATTAATTGCAATAAAAACGTATAGCACAGCGACCAAACGCGATTTAAACTGCATTAAGTAACACTGTTACACCTGGCAACATCTATTTATAGTACCAAGCCTTGTTAATAGTAAAAAATGAATACCTGAGACACTTATCGCAGTTAGCAACGTTGGCACTTTCGTTTGCATCAATCCATAAAACGGCACAAGGGTTTTTGAGAGCGCGAAGGACCAGCGAGCGTCCAAGCCACTTCGCCACTAAAATTATTGATTTCGTAGCGTTACAAAACAACAAAAGATATAAAACGGGCCGGTTGCACACCCCCGCGCGGGCCGAATCGATCAGAATGATAATTGTCGCGCACAAAGACTAGTGACTACTCACCTAGACAGGCGGAATGCACACACACATAAAACAACAACACTCAAATTTATGTCAACAATGTTTTGATCACTGTATGTAGCACTTGATATTCACTTTGTTGTACTGTTATTTGATGTTTTTGATGGGGTTTTATGGTTAATTAGTGCGAATTAAGAGCGATTTGTGTCGCGGAGACGCGAGCGTTTCGACGACCGCTAGCAAGATGGCTCCGTGTATGCCGCGCGGCCGCCTCCCCCCGCGCGCCTCGCGTACGTGCAATGAAAGATAGGTGGTGGATACACGAGGCGCTGCCAGTTCGGAGACTGATCCCCAAATATTTCTGATGTGAACAATGAACTCGTCACACCGCATACAATATTAAACGATAAACTCGAAATTATAGAACAAATAAAATTTAAAACAAAACAAAACATTAACTTGTTCACTTTTATCTAATTTAGAGATAAAAACAAGTTATTTGGAAAAAAAAATAGATCAGCTAATATAATACCAAAATATGACTCAAAACATTTATCTTGAAAATGGTTTATAAGGATTAATAAATTATAAAAACAATATATTTTTAACATGGTTACTCGAATAAAAAATAAGCAATTTTAATCATTTTAAAGTTACCGTTTGAGAATATATCCTATTTCTTCACTTTACAAAAATAAACCGTTTAAGCAAAATTGATTTATGGGCGAACTATCGGACGATAGATCTCTCGACACATCGCCACGTTTAAACCAGCCGCAGTTCTTTCCCTTCACACCGCTTTGCCCGTGCGGGATCCCCCCCTACCCCCGCACCCTGTCCTCTGCCTACCGACCTCTTATATACTGCTCTCTTTACAACAGAAAAAAACATCAATTTCCCAAATTCCCGATGTGGACCGCGCTCTCTCGCTCGCGGCGGACCTAAGATGGCCGACCGGCTTCCATTTTGATCGCAGATTACGAGTCGTCGCGTCCCCGGCCGCTCAAAACCTAACCGATGCGTCGTCCTGTCATTACTCGACGCATTATAAACGTATCGCACACGTTTTTAGGCTAATTTTTCACGTTTGATACAACGGTAGCATTATTTTAGGCGTAACATTAGAAATTGGCATCGAATGGCGCCGATTCCGGTTATTGTATTGATTGAGCGTGCCCTGTGCGGGGTTGAAAGAAAGTCCACGATCCACGACCGAGTATAAATGCCGTGTTAAAATGTAGCCGCGTAAAGCCGATGGTTTTGTCTCTTTCATGTCTACCTGGGTGCCCTCGGCCGCTGTTATACCAGCTCTTTGTACTTAATGGTGTATTAAAACGCTTCGGTCGGAAACCCAGTTGAAACAGCGATATAACTCCAAAGAATAGTATTTGCAATGCAAATTAGTAGACTCAGAAATAATGACATAGCTGGATTCTATTTATCTGCTCGAATACAAGAGTTTGTTGATGTTGCCTCAATTATTTACGATTATGAATAATGAGTGGTATAACAAAAGATAAATAATAAAAACAATGGTGAACACGAAGTCATAGCCAGACGAATCGTTAAAACTATACTAAACAATACAGATATTTTAATTCACCTTCGCAACGAAGCAGCTGAATGAATAATTAAATAACAACTAGCTATTAAGCACACACTGGAAAATTAGCTCTATAATGGCTCCTCATATATGTAAATTATGGATCAGGGTGAATAGAAATCCAATACGTTTGAGGTAGTAGTAAAATATAGATTATTATTGAGTCTATTTGAGGCGTACTGACATATGTCCCTAATGTAAAATAAAACAAATAGGTTAGCATGTATGTGATAAATTCAGTTGTCTATATCACAGTGTAGACTATTCTGAAATTGTACTAATCATGGATATTGGGACAAAAGTTATTGTTGTTTACATTTTATTTAGATTATTTTGTTAGTTACTATTTTTAAACAATAATTAAACTGATAACAATGACATCAATTTTCTGACTTTTAGTCTTCTGATGATTTATATTTAGCATATCGTTAAATATGACGCCTATTATAACGAATTTAGGAATTCATTCGTTATACATGTTAGAATACTACTAAACTACTTCTTAGTTGAAAACATTTTTCATGATTGTAAAAAAAATATATAAAACATCAGATATTATTGATAAAAAATATTGAAGCTAGCTGCAAAGAGTTCAACAATAAAACACGGAGCAGAGCTATAAAAGAATAAACTTAATCCAACCGCATTCTTAGAATCCTTGTATCCGATGTCATCACAGAAACTAAACTATCAATCGGGTTTATATAATAGAAATTCAAATTCCGTAATTTGAATAGACAGAATTATTGTGTAACCACTTGTTGGTTCAAAGTTGGTACCAAACCAAGAATTATTAATAACAAAAGTTGCTAACATTTTAGTTCTCTACATATTTTCATTTTCTATGTTTTCGTAACAAAAAATTTAGCTATTCCACTGACCTTTTTTCTATTCTATTCTATTTTTTTAATAAAATATTACCAGTGAATAAGTACTAATCAGATTGTTGATTGACGTAAAAAAATCAATAGGTAGGTAACAGAAACTAGTGACAAAACGAAAAGGAAATTACAGCGTCTAAGTAATTTGTGGATTTATGATAAAGTAAGTGATATTTTAACCAACATACAATTGAATGATCAGGTCGTTATAGACAGGGGTGCGCAGGGCGCTTAAGACTTTCAAATGTACGCCAATACGCAAAACAAGACAGTAGATGCAAAAGTAAACACTCGGCTTTGAGTAATAATGTATTTGAAGTGTGTCTGTATGCTTAGATGTAGCGTAAGTATGTTTTTAGGATTACACAGCAGGTAACCGGTTCTTATAGTACAATCTTTGAATAGTTGGGACCTAGATAAAGTTGGCAGAGAAATATCCATCAACATTTATTTATTTATAACCAGCGGCCTGTCCCGAGTTTGCTTGGGTTCTGTTTCTTGCTGTCTCGAGTTCATTAAAATCAATCGCTTATAATAAGAGATGAGGTACCAGACTAAATAAAATTGCCATAGCTTTTAACCCAATTTTATATTTTCACGATCATTTTGATTTTTTTACAATTGGTAGTTTGGACCATTTGTCGCGAAATATTTTCTCCCTCTTACCCTTGGTCTTCAGGTTATAATCGCGAGATTACTATGTCGGTATGAACAATATTCAAATATTTTAACTGTTGATCATTACCGTAAAGTTTTTCACATTAAGTGTTGCATCACTTTGTCATTTCAATCGGTCGACACTGCGGGGTCAGCTAGTTGTTACATTTCTTGTCACGGGTAATTTTTTTCTTGGACTTTTATGGTTTCTTTTTTATTATTCCACAAAAAGCGTTATTTTTTATTATTTATTTATTTAGACTAATTATTATTAGTATGTTATAAAAACTTATCATAAGCAGACCATTGTATGTTCCCACTATTGATACTCATAATCTTTGTGCGCAAGGAGAGCGCCATGGCCATAATTTACAATGACTAAGACTAAGCATTACTAAGCATTTTGGTGGATGGCACATATCCTTGAAACCATTTTTTTACAAACACGCCCATTTCCTTACGATATTTCTCTGTACTATTAAAGCCAGTGGTGATCTGGTCGGACAAACTTGGCCATCTGCAGTTGACAAAGTACTCGGGAGGTGCAAGGTGGGTTCGAACCTCACGATCTCACGATTTTGCAATCGAATGTTCTAGCTACTACGTATTTAATAAAAAAAAGTAAGGGTATATTAAATTACAACGTTTGCCTTAAAATATCCGGTAGTAAAATAAATATTAAGGTCAAATCAATACAACCAGTATTCCGTTTTCCGTTCTCTCGGCAGCGATCATAAATTGAAACTTTTTCATTTAAAACATTAGCGAGATTACATATATTACTCTTTAGTATATATTCATTAACTAGTTATTTCTCAAACTGGTTTTGACTAATAGCTAACATTAATTTCAATTTGGAACATGTCTTAGTGAATGTGTTTGCCGTCAACGATAACATTTTTCGAAAAGTCCAAGTGTTGACTTACGTCGTCGTACGGATTTATGCATGTTTAAAATAAAAACGTTTTTATTTTATTTTTGTGGTTAAATCAATGAATACTTGACATTATGTTAAATATCTTTTTGTGATTAATAATTATGTAAGAGCATTTAAAATTGTTAGAACTTTTCAAAGTCAAAGAGTGAATAATATCCATTATTGTGTTACCATTTGTTTATTTGTGTTATAAGTTCCTTACTGATTTTTTTATTTATTATTGTACCTGCGATTTAAATTCTTATTTCTTTGTATTTGGTTCATAGTTATACGAATTAAAGTTAATTATTACTTCTTAAGTATAATTCTTAAATATAACTTTCTGAAATTTCACAGGATGCATTTTTATTTAAATTTGGACAAATGTTTAAGCAAAGAATTTGATGTCCTATCAATGATGTAGTATTTACATTTTTAATATACAAAACATCGTGTCACAATGCTTGTAATTTTAACGACATTTTCTATGTTTAATTAGTATTAGTAGGTACGAGGATAGGTCGCAAAGTATTTTCCGACTTCCAAAAAAGAGGAAGTTATCAATTAAATACTTACTGTAAATACTATTATGAGTTTGTTTTATATTATTTGTTTATACATTGTTTTTACATTTTATCTTAATGGAACCTTTATTGTGTTTTGCAAAGTTTTCTTTCTTATAAATTTGAAATTTGGCCAGTTAGTTTCACAATTTTTATGTACTTATCTGATGGGTTGTAATGTTCTATGTTTATATCTTATTTATCTACTGTTTTAAAGCATGTTAGTTTTAAGTTCAGATCTGTTGGCCTTATTTTCTTTATGTTTTATCTCTAATTTAATATTATTATCAAACCACTGTATTTAAACAAATGTTGTTTCTAGGCCCACATAGTTTGGAATGTAATACAGTTCTGTGCAGTATACTCTTATGTTATAGTTTGTGTTTATTACATTCTGTTGTGTGCTCATTGAATAAATAAATTCGAGTTTCATATTTTTTCACCCACTTTTCAGTTTGACTTTTCGTTTGGTCGGTAATTTAGATTACAGACATCGTTATCGGGGTCATTTAGTTTCCTAAAAATTTAAGACCTTATTTTACACGGTACAGTAATAAATTTGTTTTTCTATTTTATTTATAAGTATCTTTCGTTCGTGACTTAGAATGTAGAATGAAAAATGTAAAATTCTTCCGGGAATAGGCCTTATTACCTTTTTCGGTATAAATAGTAGCATGTAGTATGCTGATCCTGTAATCTAATCTAAGTCCCGCAATTTAAACTGATCCGGTTAGTTCTTACATCAAGAATGAGCAACAAACATCTCAAACTTTCACATTTTAATGTTAGTAAGATAGTCGCCACTAACAAGATTTGCTAAATACTGGAAAACATAAGAGCAATAATCGATGTATTGTCGATCCGCTCGCAATGGTGAACGGTCACCATAGAGGCATGGAGGTCAATGCTCTCGCAGAGGTGATCCCACCAACGTAACCAGACCTCCCCCTCTCCCTCTAGCCCCCACTCCGATGGTTTACCCGAGGTGTTGCTGGTTACAGCACAGGCCTTGGTAAACTGGTTAAATGTAAGCTTTTGAAGGAAGTTGACGCGGCGTGTTTTGTACATTTGATAAATTGGCTTGGGTGCCGTATGGATACTCGTGCATCTTCGGGTTAAGGTGATAGATCGAAACAAGGATGGCATTATACAAACTCGTGTAGACGAATAGAGATGGGTATATCTAAAGCTTGTTATACACAAAAAAAATCAAATAGTTGCAATACGTCATGAAACTGACGCAAACGGCTCGACAATTTAAGTTTTTTTTACCCAAGTATTAATTTGAACTGCAATTTTTAAATATACTGATTTTACTCCGAATAGGCGGGATAATTATTATATGTATTTTTTTCATCTAACATCCCAAACACTCGAACGTAGATGTTTGACTTCATTTTCGTAATAGATAAGTCTAAGTTATTGGATGGGTTATGTAAATGGGTTTTTGGGTGGAAACAATTTTAGAGTCTTGAAGTCAAGATTGAGTAATGTTTTACAAGGTAAGCGCACTCTGTCATAGACATTCACTTAACTTCGGGCGAAACAGCGGTCAAGAGCAAACCTATTTCTCAAAAAAATACGAGGACGGGGGAGACCCAGAAATTAGTGATAGGTACATACTTTATGGATTACCCCAGATGAGAAATTGAAGCAGTTTGTGTTCGTAATAATTTAGACACACTAGAAATATTTCTCTACTACCTATTATCTCTAAACAGTTTAAATGCCGAAAAGCCAGCTATATAACTGCGATTAGATAATGAATTAGTATTATATAGCCGTAATAATATATTTATTTATAATATACAATGCATACATCTAATAATTAACATTACAACACTTTTGTTTAGTTCAGACTTTCCTGATCGACGACGGTCACATAATAATAGTAAAACTAATAGTCGCAATTTTAATATATTTCTAATTACGGTGAAATTAAGTACCATACTAAATTAAGTATCGTACTAATTTCACAAATACGAAAGTTTGGACGTTTCATGGAAAAACGGGGCGCTATAAGTACTAATGTAAAAGACACTCACGTACCTACACACACACCCACACTCACTCACTCATTAAATCACTCAAGCGCGGACCTTTTACTCAGGTTTGGGACAGTACATTGACGGAACTCCTACGCATGTACGACGACAAAAATCTCTTGAAAACATTGCCCCTAAACTATATACCATACGAGATTTAACAAAAAATATAAACTCGATTCTATCACACAATAATTAATAACGCGCGTATAACAACGGAAGCGCCACTCAGCGTCGACACATCGATCTGATCGTGTCCATCAATCCATACATTTTTATTTATTTTTGCAGCTATTTTGGAATCTTTGTGGCCGACATCAGTGGGAAATTATGTATTATGTAACCTACTAGTTGATGACAGCGTCTTCTTTTTGAAGCAGTGGCCTAGGGGCTAGGTAGTGATCTCATGTTTGTGTATTGTGAATAGTTCGTAGATTATATTTGCACATCGAGGTATTTTTCCAAGAGATGTACAAGTTTGTCTTTTATTGGAAGGATGTTCCTTACGGCAAGACTTGGAGGAGATTTAGGATTTTGCTGAGACCGAATTGAAAAAACTGTGAAACTAAACCCGTAACAAAAATATATAACGGAAGTGACGCGTAAAAACTGCGCGTGACCAGTGTTTAAATTTATTTTTCAGATAACCGTACCATAATTTTTGTTTGTTTAAAGAATAGTGACGAGACGAGCAAGACACATGCCTAATAGTAAGCAACACACCTGCCATATAACAGCACAGTGACACGCAGCTATTGGAACACGAAGAGTCCAATACCTAGCTATCATAAAATGACGCAATATATTTTTTACAAATTAGTTGCTTGTATTATCCAAAGGATCTTTGCCCCTACCTGGTATCCCATCCCACCATATTTTTTTTATTAAAATGACCTATGACAGTTCTTCTAAAGTGGTCTCTTGTGGCTCAAAGTAACAGGGCATAGATAATTTGGACTTGTTGATGTTCTAAATTTAAATCCAACAGTTGCGTGACACTGTGCCGTTATGGGCAGACGTGTTGCTTACCAACAGGTACATGTGGTGCTCGTCACGTCTCTTTTTACTATAAAAAAAACCTAACCGGTTGTGAACAACGATCAACTGTGAATATAACATTGTTGTGTAACCCTGTATTGTAGCTGTATTAGTTTATTCAATATGTCACTCCCTCGACTAAAGCAAGCGTAAGACTCAACGTTGATTCACCCATCAACAAGCCGCCACAGTCGCATTCTTACCCCAAGGCTCAAACCGTCGCGTCGTACAATCATAGTGTAGTACACCATTTTCGTCAAAACCCCGAAAAAGTTGTCGCAAAATCTGCTTGCATATTGCGCAAAAAATATTAATTCCTCTTCTCTAACGGGCCAGGCAGCTGCACAATTATATCCAGTTTCGAGGAAAAAATCGTTGAAAAAATACTTAGGCGCTTTTGCATTCAGACACCCGACATTGTCGGGAACAAATTGATTCAGGTAGTGTTTTTGTTTGATTGAGTGGTAAGAATATGAGGATATATTATTTTACTAGCAATGTCCCGTGGTTTTGCCCGCATAGTTCCCGTTACTGTAATTTTTTCAGGATAGTAGCACCGTTTATGCGGAGGTATTGACCTAATTGTATTGTTTTGTTCGTTTTGATTTGTGTTTCTGTGTTAGTGCATTTTAATGTTACTGATTCTGATTTTTAATAATTGTAATGATCAGATTTTAAATTTTATTTTTTCTTGTTTATTTTGTGAAATTAATTTTAACGTATATTTTATTTGAAATTAAATCAGAAGTAGTTTGATTGTAACTGTATTTTTGTGTTATGGGTCATAGCAATCTGAAAAAAAATATATTTTATTTATAAAAAGTAACCTATGTATCATTATGTTTCGTGTTTCAATGTTCTACCTGATTAAACAGATCAGGTTGAAATTTTAAACACAAAACGTAGCTGACAATATCACATAAGTTAAGTACTATTACTTATACTTTTATAAAACATAGACGCTCTGCCGTGATTGAACACCAAAATTCCAAAATTTCGTATTTATAATAGGTATTACTTACTAGGATTTTTGGTAGGACTCTTGGCAGAGTCCGCCTGTGGATGTACACACCTTTGCCAGTTATTCTACCGCCGAGCAGTAATGTGCAAACATTACTGTGTTCTGGTTTGAAGGGCAATGTTTCCCGATAAATTACAGGGCTTAGAGATATAACATTTTAGATCTCTGGGTGACGAGCGCAGTGCAGTGCTAGGTAACTCTGACTGTTTTGACTCTTCATGTTCCAATAGCTACATGTCACTGTGCTGTTAAGTGGCAGGCATGTTGCTTACCATCAGACACATGTACTGCTCGTCTCGTGACTCTTTAGTTAAAAACAAAATACTAGCAGTGGTCTCGCGGTTTCACCCACTTAGGAGTTTTCGTTGTTTTTTTTTCGGGATAAAAATACCCTACCATTCATTTGTCATACCTAATCTGTGTTCCAAATGTCAACCCGATCAGACGTTCCGACGTGATTGAGCAACAAACACCCAAACTTTCGCATTTACGGGTTTAGTAGGAAGTTCGTCTTCTTAAGTTGGAACCGCATAATTTAAATTATCATCGGTTTTTATCGGATACACATCGGAGAGTGTGCATCTGAACTGCATGATCAAATACCACTTTGCCCTGTTTTGTAAGGAACGGATAAAGCGACATCATTTCATGGTTGGCCAAAGATTCGAATGAAGAGGGTTGACTTTACCTACTATTGTTTTTATTCATTTATTTTCATCTTGGTGTCTTCAAAACGGTTTCTTCTAAAAATACTTTTTATCTAGGGAAAGGGTACTACGCGGGTAAAACAGTGGGGCACTGATAGTATACTTAATGGTACTTATAATTAAAAAGACAAAATCACAAAGATATACAATAACGTATTGAATAAAAAGAATCTTCCAAGTAGGCAAGGGGTGAGGAGACAGATGTATCGCTGTACCGCTCGCACCCGCGCGGGCCGTCAGTCCGTCTCGTTCTCACATCTCACTGCCCTCAGACGTGTCACATCCCAGGAGCTTTAACTTTGCGGTCTAGGGTTGTCACGCAGTGACAGGTTTGCCGACTGCACAAAAAGAGAGTATAGTATCATACGCCACCCATTAAACGTTCTCACTGACAGACAAAGAGAATCGCTTTATTATGTATTTACATATGTACAAACATAAAATACTTATAATTTGTGGCATAAATGGCGGCCTCATCGCTAATAGCTTTTTTGTTCCAGGCAACCATCCCACAGCTGTGGAATTCCGGGCTTTCTCTCGCAAGGAGAGAGTCAAGGTCTTAATCTACCACGCTGACACAGTGATAGTTGGTGGATGACACATGACCTCGAAAGATATAGATGCATGTTTTCTTTGGCCGTTTTTAAGTTAGCGACTTTACGCACATGATTTCGAAAAGACAGTGGTGCGCGTGAGATTTGAATCCCGGGCTCCGGATCATGCAGTCGCTTTTCTCCCGATTAGACCAGCTGTAAGTTTCCGTATTCCCGACTAGACTTAATATAATGGTAATGGTATGTAGAGTAGTGAATTATTTCGCATAAGTACGACGGTAATCTTACTTTATCAAGGCTTTATCTGTTGTAATTACTGTTTTGACGTGACAACGTCTTATAAATTAGTTTGCCGGGTGACACTTCAAGAAACTGCGTTACGCTCCGCTCACGTTATGCGCTCACAACGAGAGCGAGTGAGAGGCACGCGTCCCTTCCACTCGGGCATGGTTAGCCCGCCTAAGAGCGAGAGAGACAGACATAAAAAGTGAAAGGCACGCGTCCCTTCCGTAAAATTATTTTACCACTCAAAGTCGTTGTCACGTAAAACTTTCGCCCGTATACTTTACAGGCAACCAATTTTTTTTTGTGGCCATAATAAAGTGTGTATGTCTGTTTGTTTATGCCAATTTACATTTATATATTATAGTATAACTAGTAGCGCCTCGTGACTTGGCTCTAGCAGCTCCCGTTCCTATAGTTTCGATGTGATACAAAGTTACAAATCATTTATTTGTAACGGCGACTTAAAAGTCAGAAGATAATCATTTATGTCACTAATACAGTTTTCTATGTGCGAGAAATGATACATAAATAAATTTAAGTATAAATTAGGTCCAATAAATAATTTTAACATTAAAAATCAAATAAAATAAAACACATTTTGTAGTACCTATGTGCTATTCTAGTGTATTATCTAACTGTGCTCCAAATTTCATCACGACCTGACAAACTTCAAACGTTCTGACGTGACAGAATTTACAAAACGTTGCGTTAATGTAACGTTTTTTAAATTCCCATTCAAATGAGGCTTAGCCCTCTTATTACACTTGGCTAAATTTTGTGACTGAATTCAGAAGCAAAATCAGAAGCAAGGTTAGTCTACTGGACGTCTACTCTATTTCTACAAAACACGTAATTTCGAAATAAACTTGCGACTTTCCTACTCCGTTTTTGTTTAACTAGAATAGGTTCGCACTTGACCACCATCTCGCCTGATGTTACGCGATGACGCGATCTACGATAGAGCGTGCTTACCTAGAAGAAACCGAATCACCCTCGATTTGAAGACACCAAGATTGTAACCATCGGGGAAAACCCACTCAGGCAACGCATTCCACAACCTAGACTTTATTATCACAAACGTGGAGTCAAATCGCTTCGTTCGTGTTTTTGGAACATCAACCATGAAACGACGTCGCCCGTTGTGGAACGAGAAGTCCGATAGAAGAAAGGGCAAGGTGGAATTAGATAATCCGTCGTTTTGTCCGACAATGTTCGATCGGACGAAAGTAAGTAGAACCAGAGTAGGAAAGACGCGAGTTAATTTCGAATTTACGTTTTTCGCAGAAAGTGAGTCGACTTCAGAATTCAGAAGTTTAGAAGCGCGCGACAGCCCTACTCAGCCGCCGCCCCTCACATAAAATCAATATTTATGGAGGACGCTGTATTTCACCTCCGCCGGTATACGCATAACTAGCTCGGCCACTGTCTCAGTGTTGCCCGATACGTCCCGCCTCGCTCCTTCCTCGAGATTGCGAACTATTTTCTTTGCTTCCTATATCATATCTTTTTATCACAATTTGTATGCTCTTTCTCTTGTTTTTATTTTATGAATTGAAGAGTAAATTGTACATTTCAACATTTACGCAAATTTGACTGGATTTAAAAAATACAACCGTCCGTCCGTCCATCAGGTAGATTTTGAAAAAATATAGGTTACATTTTTTTTGTTTTTATCAAATTATAAATAATCGACTAAGATTTAGATCATCACAGTTCCGGAGTAGGATTGTGACGTCACGACTTCGTAAAAATCGTACAATGAAGTGACGTCACTTAAAACTTCTAAGCACTGCGCACTGTGTCTTCGTTTTATTTTTGTGAAACAAAAGAAAAAATATGTGTAATATATTTTACTATCTATCTGACAGCCTAATTATTTTGTATTAGATTTTATATTAGATTATGTATTATTATGGCGTAGTGGATTTTTTAACGCTAAATAACATTATACTATTAACCCATATCGGCGTTACATAAAAATAAATATAATCATAACATGGCTTTGCCTGGTGGCTTAGTTGGTAATAAGTCGGCCTGCAAAGCCGTGAGTTAATTTCCCGTTTAATGCAAATATTTGTGTGATTAATACAATTATTTGTATGTACAGGTCTACAGGTAGAGGTACAGTACCTGGGTGTTTTCTAGTATATATTTAAAAATTGTATAAGTGTATTACATATCAGCTATCTGGCTTCCATAGTACAAGCTTTGCTGAGTTTGGGGCTAGATCGTGTTGTGTGTGAATATATATAACATTATTTATATTATTTATTTTACTTAGCATAAATATTGTTGTAAATAATTTGTATTAATATTTTTTGTTTGTTTAGTTTTAAATTACAGAGGAGTAACAACTACTAACCACTAACAAAGGAACCTGAACCAAACAACTGCAAGAAATCATCATCATCATCAACCTGTATTCGTTCATGGCTTGACATATGCCTCTCCCATAATATGCCACTCAGCCCCACACACTAGACTTACTAGATACTGCAAGACAATATTTCAAAGTAAAGATAAAGATTCTAGGGTATTGACTACACTTTTACAAGTATATATTTATTCTAACTTTAATATTTACACCCCAGGTTGTCTTTCGACATAGGCCTCCTCCAAGTTTTTCCATTCCTCTCTGTTCAAGTCAAAGTACTTTGTTCATATATGTACAATTTACACATCAATTAATCTATAATAGTTATAAAAATGAATCGCAAAATGTTTTGGTAAGCGCATAACTCGACAACGGCTGGACCGATTTGGCCAATTCTTTTTTATAAATGTTCGTAAGTCCAAGGATGGTTTTACGGTGAGAAAAAATCGAATAACTGCCAGGAATAATAATGTACCACGGGCGAAGCCGGTACGGGCCGTTAGTAAAAAATAAAAACAAAAGAAAAAGTATAAAAATTGTATACATTTTCAAAGTTTGAAATTACTATTTTACTGATTGACCAATTGAAAACTTGGAGTTTGAAACTGATAAAGACTCCTTATTATTATACAATAATCCTTATTTTCACTGATGCCATTTCATGATCAGTGAATGCTGCTCGCTTATATTTAACTGGGCTCGTGGCTTAGTGGGTAGTTACTCTGCCTGCGAAGCTGAAGGTTGTGAGCCTCGATTCCCACCCAGTGCAAATATTTGTGTTATGAATTCAAATATTAAAATTGTTCTGTCTAGGTCTATGTAAATATGCATTTACAACTATATAAGTATTTTATCAGCTATCGGGCCCAGCTATCGTACAAGCTTTGCTTAGTTTGAGGTCAGATGTTGTTGTGTGTGAATTGTCACCAATATTTATTTATTTTTTAACCCCCGACCAAAAAAAGGGGTGTTATAAGTTTGACGTCGATGTCTGTCTGTCTGTCTGTGTGTGTCTGTCTGTGGCACCATAGAGGTCAAACGGATGGGTCGATTTCGATGCGGTTTTTTTTAATTGAAGGTTAATATCCGTGCGGATGTTCTTAGCTATCTTGGATGTTTGGTTAATATCGATTCAAAATGGCCGCCTCCACAAAATGACGGACAAAATATTTCTTCACAACCTACCTCAATATGGGTATCAAATGAAAGGGCTTGACTAGTAGAATACTATACGGTATACGCTATAACAAATTTCAAATCCAAGATGGCCGCCACCACAAAATGCCAAATTGTATTATTTTTTCACTACTACCTCAATATGGGTATCAAATGAAAGGGCTTGACTAGTAGAGCACTTTGCACTATGACAAATTTAAATCCAAGATGGCCGCTACCACAACATAGCGAAATACATTTCTTTTTTCACAACTCCCTTAATATGGGTATCAAATGAAAGGGCTTGACTAGTAGAACGTTATACAGATGATGCGAGATCCAAGGTAGTCGAGGGTTAATCAAAATTTTTTTATTTTGTTCTTGTCATAAATAAATAATCTTTTAAGAAATCCTCAGGCAAAAGTCTTTTGTAAAGGTACTGTGTTGTTTTAAAATTATAATTGCATTTACTCAAATCTACTAAAATTATAAATGTGAATGATTGTAAGTATGGATGGATGGATGTTTGTTACTCTTTCACGTAAAAACTGCTGAACAGATCGGGCTGAAATTTGGAACATAGATAGATTATAGTCTGGAAGAACACATAGGCTACTTTTTATCAAAAAAAAAGGGAACTACGCGGGTAAAACCCCAGGAAGCTGCTAGTTTGTAATATTATTAGGATAGAAGTAGCATTTTTCTAACAAGTTTTTTGTTGGTTATCTAACATCAAACACCCAGCAACAAAATAAAGATACATATTCATTGCATTAAAGTTTGTTCTTGATGGGATGGACACAAACCCACAAACCACACAATTAATTCAAGTTTTATTACATTTTCAAAGTACTTTCATGGTTTTTAGAAACCAACATTAATCCATGATTGGCATTTCAAAACATTGTATGGAGAGGTTGGACTCTACTTTTGTGATAAGAAAGTTAGAGTAAGATCCCAGGGCCGCCAGACGTCACATATTTTCTGATGAACGAAATGTGTACCATTGAGTAGAGTTAGATCTCCATAACTTAAAATTGGCCATCTATGCACGTGTTTTTAGTATGTACTAACTCTAATCAATCGTCCACATTACATACATCAGAAAATATGTGACTTCTGGCGGCTCTGGGATCTTGGACTATCTAGGTTGTGTAATTTGTAATGTTGGTAAGTAAAAACCTGCACAGGGTTTATACCATTTTTTTTATAGTATAGAGTGACGGGACAAGCAGAACATGTGCCTGATGGTAAGCAACATGCCTGCAACATAACAACACAGTGGCACGCAGGTATTGTAACATGAAAAGTCCTAATTATTAAAATTAAACTAATCTAACTGTATTCCAATCAGACCGATCCATTCATACATTACAACGTGATTGATCAACAAAAAGCTAAAAATCCAAACATCAAAACGACCATAAGTTGACATTTATAATTTTAGTAGGTTGTAACATGAACCGATAGGGTTGAAATTTGGAACACAGATAGATTATTATAGTCTGGGAGAAAACACTGGCATTTTTTATCCCAGGAAAATAACGGAACAGGCACTAAGTGAGTAAAATGGGGGGGTGCTGCTTGTATATTTATATTTGTATATGTGGTAGTGGTAGGACTCTTGGCAGAGCTTCAATGGGGAAGTACAACACTTTTGCCAGTTATTCTGCCACCAAGGTGTAATATGCAAACATTACTGTGTTCCAATTTGACGGGCAATGACACTGAAATTACATGGCGTAGAGATATATCTTAGATCTCTGGGTGACGAGTGCAGTGCAGTGCTAGGTAATGATTTGGACTATTCATGTTCCAATCAATAGCTGCGTGTCACTGTACTATTATGTAGCAGGCATGTTGCTTACCATCAGGCACATGTGCTGCTCCACTCGTCACTGTAACATTAAAAAACTAATTATGTTGTGCCTGAACAAATTGAGGCAAAAACAAGTTTTTGTCTGAATAAAACAGTACAGCTCAGTAAGAGCTATTTAAAATAATTTATGAAATCTTTAATGTAATGCACATTAAAGAATTCATAAATTAATATTTTATTAATATAATAATAAGTTTAGATTGGTACGGTGTATGGCACCGGGCTTTCAGCTCTATCTCATAGTTTGGACTTCTATTGCCTTCCAAATTTTAATTAATCTAGCATAGGCATTTTCATAAAAAAAAAGTAGTGAAAATACCTTAACAATTTATCTGCCATAGTATAATTAGTACTTAATATAGACTTTTTTGAATTGATAATCAATATATTCGAGGAAGAACAGATATGGTACAAGAATGTGTAGGTTGTACTTATATAGCCTTATAACTAAGGCAAAATTTTAATTTAAAAAATAATTAGGCACTAGTACATGCAGTAACATAGCGACATAGCCCACGTCCACTTGGCTTTGTAGGTAATAAAAATGTTTTTGAATACTAGTAGGAACTTACCTATAATTTTAATATAAATAATGAGTTTTTTAAATGTACCTAACGTACATTATGTATAATTTGAAATACAATCCGTGATGAAAATCCGTAAAATGTTCAAAAACATACATACGTTTAAATACATAATTTTGATGAAAATAGGTACCTAGTTATGGCACAGAACAAGGGACAGATCACAGAACAAGGTGAATATGTGTACCGATTACCAGATGGTCATAATACTTATATTTTTGACCTTCGTAAAGTGGACCAAAATTCTAAAATTTCCAAACCCCTTGCTAAGATAAGAATTGAATTATGGATTATGGAAAATGTAGAAGTTAACGAATTTATATTTTCACAGCAGAACATAAGAGCATGAAGGATAAAGAGAGAAACTTACAGAGATGCAGCCGGTGTTTTGATGAACGATCTGAATCACAAAGATGGTAAGTTCACAATACACGGAAAAGTCAGAATAAGTTCAGTAAACAATCACTGATCACTAAATTGCTTTCTTTGTGCTGTTTGGTACAATTACCAATTCAGAATTCAGACAAAATCCACAAAGATGCAATTGCAATTCCAGCAATAGTCTTTGACAATGACAAATTGATGGATTCTCACTCAAGCATTACAGTGCCTATATTTTTCTCGTAGTTCGAACAGCATGTGACATCTAGCGAATTTTCTCAGAGCGGTTTAAAATCTGGAAACCTTGTTTCACGTTTCACACCACAAATGAACTGCCCAGTCCTGTCATAAACATTTTCGTTTGTGCATTTGATCATAGAGGGCGCACATCATGAAATCTATTGGAAATTTGTTTTAAATATTTCAGAATAAATATCACTAATAGGATTCCGCGGTTTCACTGTCGTCATTCCCTACCCTCTCATTTCCCAGGGATAATAAGTGGCCATTTTGTTATTGCCGTCTATTATCTATTAGGATAAAGTACCAAGGCACAGATCAGAAAATAGCCATAGTACCAAACTTCATATCTACGTTCTCACCTTTTAGCCTTTAGTAGTTATGACATGTATAAGTACATAATGTAGGTATTATTTCACACCTAAATTACTACAAAGATTTTTGAAAATAGTCGTATACAAATTAAACAACACACATGGTGATGATTTCTTTAAATTAGAAGTTTAAGTAAACGGTTCCAATCAAAAGATACTGAAACATTTTGTTCCCTTCACGTTTAGCTAGTGCTGCTACTCTACGCTAGATGGCAGAAGTAGTAGAGTAATTTCGGGTATTATGGCCTGGTCGGCCAATATGGCCTATATTAATTTCTCCGATACATGCCATCACTAGCGGCAGGCGCATCTATCATATCGTCGCGGCCCTTCCCTTCACCCCCTTAGTCGATCCGCGCGTCGCTGCGAATGCGCATGTGTCCAGAGCGGGCGACGACCGAAATTTATCGAAATTGATGTTATTTTTTGGTAAGTTTTACTCATTTTGTTTTGATGAATTAATCTTAGTTTTTGTATAAATGATTCAAATTGTTGTTGGTTAACTATTAGTTTATAGTGTGGTTATATTTTAGCAGCAAAGTATTAATTACTTTTTGGGTTATATTTGTTTTTATTAAAAACGTGCATACGGCCAATATGGCTCACTAGGTAGGCGGCCATTATGAACTACTAGGCCATATTGGCCGACTGTAACAAGTAAAATCATATTCATACCAATAAATAAAATTAGAGTGTCTGTTTGTAATATAATATCTAGTAATAAATAAAATTGAGTGTCTGTTTGTAGTGTTAAAATAAAATGCCTATTTCATGTTCACACTGTTATTTGTACTTCTTTTAAGGCAATGGCTCCACGAAACCAATTTCACAAAGAAAACGCCAAACTTGGAGCAAGGAGTCAATGAAAATGGCTATCGAAGACATGCGGAATAAGAAAATGGGCTCATTAAAAGCGTCCAAACTGTACAAAGTGCCCCGAACAACCTTAAGACGCTTAGCAGCTAAAATTGATGTATCTGCTGAAGAAGCGACTTGCGCGAAACTTGGAAGAAAACCAACATTGCCACAAGAATTAGAAAAAGAGTTAGTACAATACGTTCTGATAATGGAAGCAAAGTTGTTCGGCTTAGCCCGAAAGGATGTTATGGGGTTAGCCTATCAGCTGGCAATAAAAAATAATATAACTCATAACTTTTCGGCAAAAAATGAAAGTGCCGGTAAAGATTGGCTTAAATCATTTTTAGAGAGGTATCCAGAACTTTCTTTTCGTCGTCCAACAGGAACTTCTTTTGCTAGAGCCAAGGGTTTTAATACTAACCGAGGCAGAAAGGCTGCGAAGTCGACATTGCTTACTTCATCCCCGTACAAAAATGAATTGCTAGACTCATTGAAAAGAAAACAAGACCAAATCGAAAAGACTAAGAATAAAGTCAAGAAAGGAAAGGGCAAGGGTAAAAAGACAAAGTCAAAAATTGAGGAGGTACAAATGTCTAGCTCGGAGGAAGAAAATGAACCTTTGTATGGCGAAAGTTCTGATGAAAGTCCTGATAGGAGCAATGTTTCTGATGCAAAGTGTCTGTATTGTGAGAACCTTTATTCTATGGATAACAGAGGGGAATCATGGATTCAATGCTTATGTTGCAAATTATGGGCTCACGAAGACTGCTCAGGAGTGGAAACTGATATTTTCTACTGCGAATTTTGTTCTACAAAGTAATGTTAAGTTAATATCTTTTAGTTTTTTATTTTGTTATTATGGTGGACAATATGGCTCACTTCAATTTTGGCCAATATGGCCTAGGCCATATTAACCTACCGTGTTTAAATTTTGGTTATTTTTAAAGTTGTCAAAAATGTTTATTTAAACTGTGTTTTTATGTCATTAATGTTGGAATTTGTAATTGTTGATTAGTATTAAGTTCAAAGAACTGATTGAACCAATAAAGACTGTCTGATCTCATAAATCTCGTAATTTATTTCTGAAATAGCTTATGGTGTGCCATAATACCCGAAACTACTCTAGTCATGAAGATTTTATTTAGATAATATAGATTTCATAATCTTCTATCGGAATACTCGCAGCTCGAGAAAGCGACATCATTTCATGGTTGATGTACCAAAGACACGAACGAAGAGATTTGACTCTACTTTTGTGATAAGAACGTCTAGGCTGTGGAAATACGTTGCCTGAGTGGGTTTTCCCGATGATTACAATCTTTGTGTATTCAAATCGAGAGTGAATCGGGTTTTTCTAAGTAAACACGCTCCATCGTAGACCGCATTGTCGTTTAACATCAGGCGAGATGGCGGTCAAATGTACAACTATAAAGTTAAAAAAAAGAAGCTTTTCGCCTTGTGAAAATCATTTTCGAAAAAACTTTTACCACAGATTATTTTAATCGGTACCAACAAAAAAACACTGCGTAAATAAGAATGACAATAAAATAGCCAATCATAGGTACAGCTGATAATAGTGAGAAGGAACTTATAATTTAGATAATATGTAGTTCGGCCCTAAGATTGTGCAAAACGTCGCCTAGGTATATAACAACAGATAATTATACTGCTAATACGTATGTCGGTGATGTGAACTCAGATTATTTCACTCATGCAAAAAGCATTTAATGTGCACGTCCCACTTCGCTGCTCCAACACCGCTTTAATGCTACTCCAACATGCTGCTGCCGCCATCGATATAAATCAACGGATGTGCCTTCCTAAACCTCAGGCGCACAAAATTACGTTATCGTTGGGAAGAGTGAGCTCACTTTTCCGTTTTAGTCGGTTGTAGTAAGCGATGAACGCTGGACGTTTTTACCTACCACTACTCGTTGTTAACAACCAAAATAAGTAGAACCGCAACATACCTCGCCGCTAGCGATTCTAGGGGTCAAGTAGATTGGTGGCTGTAAACAACTCACGCTACACAAAGAGACGCAGTTTGTTAACAATTTTAAGATGATCAGGGCACATATTTTGATTTATATCGATGGCCGCCATCGATATAAATCATTGGATGTGCTGAGCACCTTGAAATTGGTAATAAAGTTCGTCTATGTGTGTAATGTAAGTGGTTTACACACCACCAATCACCTTGACCTCTAGAATCAGAGCCGGATTTAGGGGAGGGCAAACGGGGCATATGCCCCGGGGCCTCCACAAACGAGGGGCCTCCACAATACAGACTTAACTTGGGTGTGTATTTCAACGTACGAAGTTAAAGACAAGATTATTACCCCCTGCCCCGGGGCCTCCACACCTCTAAATCCGGTCCTGTCTAGAATCGCTTGCGGCTAGGTATGCTGTGGTATGCTAGGCATGCTAGGTATAGGTAAAAACATCCTGCGTTCACAGCTTCCTGCAAACGGCACAGTGAGCTCACTCTTCCCAACGATGACATAATTCCGTGCGCCTGAAGTTTGGGAGGGCACATCCACTGGTTTTTATCGATGGCTGCCACCGCCACTCGGTATTAGCATGTCGGGAACGCGAATCCAACCACAAAGTGGTCAATGCGGCTTTTAAGTTTTCCACTACAAAACATTGACGCCCACAACGCGGGCCCTCCACCTGCTTAATGCTCTGCTTGCTCAAAATCCAACATTAGATATATTCCATGATAAATTTAATAATGTAGGTATTAGGTATGTGTATGTATTGATTTTTGTAGTGATTAAGGTATTCGTAATATTTAGTAATAAGTTTGTAAAATTTATTTTGTAATGTGTTTTAAGTTAGCTGCATGTGCGTTTTGGCCTTGCTGTAAGCGCATGCTAGCAATTGATACAGAAAATAAATAAATAAATTGATAGGACTTTATATCTACAGTACTATCAATACTTCGTGTAGGTTTAAAGGGGCCCCTTTCCGACGTGTGATCATTTGGCAGTATACGTAAACGAACAAAGAAAGAATTTCGGGTGTTAGAGATCGGGTCATCATCATCAGTCTGTATTGGTCAGCTGCAGACAAAGGCATCTCCCACAATACGCAACTCAGCCCGATTCTCTGTCCTACGTCCCCAACTGTCACCAGCTGCCATTCGTATATCGTCACTCCATCTACACAACGTCCTACACAACGTTTTCTTACCCGCGATCTCCATTCCAGAAACCGTCTACCCTTTCGGTTTTCGGGCCTGCGACAGATGTGACCGGCCCACTGCCATTTCAGTTTGCTAATACGCTGAGCTATGTCGGTGACTTTAGTTCTCTCACGAATTACTTCATTGTGGATGCAATCCCTCAGAGAAACCCTAAGTAGAGCTTTCTCCATAGCGACTTTGAGCTTACGGACCATTGTCACTGTTAATGTCCACGTTTCAGCACCGTAGGTCTTATTACATTTATTATTTATTTTTGTCTAGAGATTTTGTGGGATAGGTGACGAGAAGATACGACTCGACTCGAGTTTTCCAAAGGCGACCGACTGGATTCTTCTCATTGCCTCAATCTCAAAGCTTTTTCTACCTAGTTTCAGCGTCTGCCTTAGGTAAACGTATTTCTGTACAAGTTCATGAGTAATTCTATGTACGGCAATCAGTCCCGGAGCCCGAAACAAAGAACTCGTTCCACATGATTTGACATGACATGAGGTTTTATCCAAATTCATTCCGAGGCTGTGGTGTTGAGAAGCGTTGGCCAGGCTGTCTAGCATCCACTACAAGTCCTCCAGCGACTCTGCTACAATGACGATGTCGTCCGCAAATTGTACGTGAGAGATGTACTCGCCATTGATATTTAGTCCACGTCCAATCCAGCGTCTTAAACATATCCTCTAGCGCGTCTGAGAACAATTTCGGGGAGATTACATCCCTTTGTCTCACGCATCGCTGCAGAGGAATATGTTTCGTCTGCTGGTCTTGAATTTGGACCCCCATCGTAAGGGCGTCGTACAATCACCTCGTCACCTCGATGTGTCGCCAATCGGATAACATGCAGGATGTGGGTACAAAGTTAGAAATAAAACGGTGAGGTTTTAATAAAAGAAAATAATTGTTTTAAAGCAGACAAGGTGGTCTTAATTGAGGTGCGAGGATTGCTTGTTTGCTAAATTTGCTTCTGAGTATAGTCGACTAACCTTAAATCTAAATTTGCTTCAAAATTTAGTCAAGTGATATAAAATTTAAACAAATTTTAGTTTCTTAAAATTTCAAAAACTACTTACTACGCGGGTTTCAATAAAATGTATATAAAGGTACCTCTAATAATGATCTACTTACATACACAAAACATGAATTGAACATGAAACAAACAATGAATTGAGAACCACCTCATTTTTTTGAAGAAGAAATTAAACAAGCAATTATTTTCAGAAATAAAACCTCAAAAATACCAAAGCGTCGATAAAATCGCAGATTGAGAGCCATCTGTGATCGAGTGGCGTAACTGCGTGACGTCACAAACCACCGTTTGGATTGGACGAGATCAAGATGCGCGGTACCGTTGGGTTCAATGACCGGCGCTCGTTCATTTTACGCGGGAAAAATGCGAAATTTTCGTTTCGTGGGTTTTGTTAAAAAATTGTGTGAGATTTACACAATTCACACCTCTGTTGTGGAATGGGAAACTAACTATGACTAATCGTGGTCAATTTAACATTTTTTGCGCTATTTTGTTTATTAGATTTGAGATTTCGATGTTACCGGAACTTTGGGAGAGATTCGGACTTACATTTGCATTTGTAATAGTATTAATTCTAACCGCCATCTTGACTCAAACGCCATTTTGTCTCTTTTGACGTGAAAACTTATTATGGCGCGCCATAGCAGATTTTTCGAGGTAGATGATCATGAAGAGAAATCATTACCTAGCACTCCACTGCGCTCGTCACCCAGAGATCTAAGATGTTATATCTCTGTAATTTATCTGGAAACATTGTCTTCAAACCGGAACACAGTAATGTTTGCACATTACTGCTTGTCGGTAGAATAACTGGCAAAGGTATTTCCGCGAGCGGACTCTGAAGTCCAAGAGTCCTACCACTATAAAACTTTAACACTAAAAAACTTTTGACAAGGAAGTATTCATTTCATAAATTGTTTTTGGTAAACTAGATTTTAGAGTCCCTTTGAGAAGGCCCAAGAGACGGACAGGCCGTCTCAGACTGTCTCAGCTTTGATCTTGCTTTACATAGAAAAATGTATTTTTGTTATGATTGTTTTACTATTTAGGTTTAGTTGTTTTGTTTCTCTTTTTTGTTTCATTGTTGTTATTAATTTCTGTGTGTAAATTAAGGGTAATTTGGTATGCCATCGCCTATCCGTGCACGGTTGCCTGGTAGAGATCGCTCTAAGCGATAAGGGCGCCAATTAAATCGCTAAATGTAATATTATAATTTTTGTATATTTTTTGTGTTTTGGCTTTTTAATAAAGAGTTTTTGTATTGTATTGCTCTCTCTATTATTTCCGCTTGAAATGATAGAGGCAGCAATAGCAAAGCCATAGCCGATTTAGTTAGGCGGTAGAGGGGGGTCAAATTATGTACCATTCGAATTAGTCCGTCAGGTAGAATACGGAATATAATGAAATCAACAAAGATATGGATTATCAAAGTTCCGGCGTGGGGGCTGTGACGTCACGTCTACATAAAAATCGTATATTAGACGTGACGTCATTCGAAACTTAAAAGTGGTATCTTCATTATTTCGTTGAGAAGTACCACACCTTTGCCAGTTATTCTACCGCCAAGCAGTAGGTAATGTTTTTTTTTTTTTTTAATTAAAAGTGACGAGACGAGAAGGACATAGACCTGATGGTAAGCAACATGCCTGCCACATAACAGCATAGTGACACGCAGCTATTGGAACATGAAGTGTCCAAATCATTACCTAGTACTGCACTGCGCTCATCACCCAGAGATCTAAGATGTTATATCTCTAAGCCCTGTAATTTCTCTGGAAACATTGCCCTTCAAACCGAAACACAGTAAAGTTTTGGGTTTTTTTTTACACGAACAACGCCTCGTTTTTTTCTGGGTCTCTTACCGCTCCCTATAGGCCTGCAGGGCCCACAAGGGGCGTTATCGCCCACTTTGGGAAAGGCTGGTCTAGAGCCTAGACTCCAAATAGTTATTTTTTTTAGAATGTTCTGTTCTTTTTTAATTTATATCGGTACAGACGTAGTAGACACGTAGTGTCTTTGCGCGTTGGTTTTCCATAGTATATCTGTGTATTATTGGTCCCTGGTTAGTTTTTTGAATGTAGAGTTAGCAAAAAAGTTTGTATACATTTATAAAGCTTGCTTTATTACATATGTTAATAACTCACCTTTTGAAGTGAAAGCTGCTTTTAACAGCCACAGACAGAATTTTCGTGGGCTGTGCATTGAATTCTAGCGTCACGCTCGGGAATGACAAGACATATTCGGGTAAACTCGAGACCTTGGCATTGGCCACATGCTGACGCATTTCTAGATGGTCATGCCGATGGCCACGCCCTCCGGTTTCATCCGCGTAGTTTCCAAAGTAAGCTATCTAATTCTGAGTTATAGGTTTTCACTTCTATCGGCAGGAGCGCGGCCTTTCACTGCAACTTTTGCAAATTTTCTTATGCCTGGAGTGTAACTACATTTTTTTTCAATTTCTATTTATTGTTAAAATATCGACAGAGAACAAATTTTGAAAAATACAGTCTTATTGTCAACTTTTATTATACAATATTTATTTACGTGACGACGTTATTGAGCAGAAAACATTATTTACTCGAACTTTAAAAATAGAGTAACGCAACAAATTGTATCGGGATCATCCGATAAAATTTATATGGGACCTATGAAATATTTTCTACCAAACAAAAACACAATAGTCAAAATCGATTCTTAATTAACAAAATTGAATTGCATTTTAGACGAATTTAGATTAGAAATGCATAGCGCTGGCCCACACTCAATGGCTGTAAAAATATACAACACTAGCTGTACCCTGCCACGCTTCGCTGTGGCACATTGTGATGAAAAAATTAGATAAAAACAATCCTCGATGCGGATTATATATCACTAAATGCCCGCCCCGGCGTTGCCCGTGGTACATATATAGTACTAATCAGGATCCCGTACATATACAACGGTGAAAGAATGACTGAAATCGGTTCAGTCATTCCTGAGAATATCGCTTTCAAACAAAACACCTCTTCAGCTACCTGCTACGTCATCTGTCGGAAATTGGTTGTACCAACACAGATTTAGAAAAAAAAATAGATTAGCAAAGGTTTTATATTCAAGAGGTATGTAATCTGTGATATTCAATGACGCAATCTTAGACACATGCTGTCATGTGTCATGTCAAAACACGAAACGTTCGAAAACTCTCAAAATCGAATATTTTTTCCCGATTTTGTTACATTCTTGATTCATGCTCCGCTTCTATTAATAGTAGCGTTATTTTCTATAGCCTATAGCCTTCCTCGATAAATGGACTATCCAATAGAAAAATAATCTTTCAATCCGGACCAGTACCTCCCGAGATGCTAGCGTTCAAACAAACAAACTCTTCAGCTTTATAATATTAGTATAGATTATAAAATTTCAGCTCGATCAGTGCAGAACTTTTTGAGTTTTTGAAGCGTACACAAACCAACATAACATTTTTATATATAGAGGAAAGGTCCAACAATATTTATTGTAGTTCACCTATACTATGTATCGAATCACATATGTGAATATTAGACACGAAAACACAACAATGTTCTTGACCTGTTCAAATATTGTTGGACCTTTCTGCAATACGTTGTATAATAAGTTGCCAAGTGACTTGGAACAAAATTACGATTTTACTGAATGTCTAAAGAATATATTAGAAAAAAATGTTACTATAAATTACACGATTTTTAAATAATTTGACGACTTAGAAATGGAACGTTCCGTTGGCACTTTTGCCATGGGTCATTTTCTTATACCGCCAAACGAATATTTACTTTGTTTTTTCTCTCTTTTCTTTCCACTTGAAATGATAGAGACCGCAATAGCTCAGCGAAAGCCGATTTATTTAGGCGGTAGATGGGCTGGTTGTCCAGACTCTACAATTTCATTCCGATGAACTGCCTCTCTTCTCTCCGAGGTTTGAGTTGAGCTGAACCTAGGGTTGCGATCTCTAAAGTTTGGGAACCAGGACAGACACGAAAACCCTGGATTCTCCTGAGCTTAAAAAAACCCGGATTTTCCTGAGCTTAGAGCCCAAAACCAGATCAACAGATTTTTTTACACATTACTTTCTTACCAAGTTTTATACTGAGACAACAGAATAAGATTTTTCAACCAGATAATATACGAGTATTAAGCCCGGACTACGATACTGCGCAGTCCGGCCCGGACGCTCCCTGGTTTCTTCTAGGTAAACACGCTCCATCGTGGACCGCATCGTCGCTTAACATCAGGCGAGATGGCGGTCAAGTGTGAGCCTATAAAAGGTAAAAAAAAGGGCGCCTTCTAAACTAGGACAAATCCGGGAAAACCCGGACAGATGGCAACCTGAGGTGCCCCCCACAATGTGCCCAGCTACCAGGGGTTCTACCATCGAACGTAAACTGTCATAGCTATGATGTTTCTGTATCTTTTCTTTTCATTTGAAATGATAGAGATGGCAATAGTAGAGCCATAGCCGAATTAGTTAGGCGTTAGAAGGCTCGTTCTGCTTCCAGCCAAGACTCAGTGCTAAGATGACACTTAGAATAAAAGACTGCCCAAAGCCTAACATAATCAAATGACCAAATTTACTCTGTAAATCGTCGGAAAATCATGTTTTTGACGTGACAACGTCTTATAAATTGGTTTGCCGGGTGACACTTCAAGAAACTGCGTTACGCTCCGCTCACGTTATGCGCTCACAACGAGAGCGAGTGAGAGGCACGGGTCCCTTCCACTCGGGCATGGTTAGCCCGCCTAAGAGCGAGAGAGACAGACATAAAAAGTGAAAGGCACGCGTCCCTTCCGTAAAATTATTTTACCACTCAAAGTCGTTGTCACGTAAAACTTTCGCCCGTATACCGACTTTACAGGCAACCAAATTTTTTTCACAAAAATAATATTTATAGTTTTAATACCTCTGTAACCTATCATTCCGCAACACCGTACAAAAATCATGCGACAAGGAGAAATGATCAAACGATTGAGGTTTAGAACCCCCCCTCTTCAATTACACATTTTTAGTAGTGGTAGGACTCTTGGCAGAGTCCGCCTGGGGAAGTACCACACCTTTGCCAGTTATTCTACCGCCAAGCAGTAATGTGCCAACATTACTGTGTTCCGGTTTGAAGGGCAATGTTTCCAGAGAAATTACAGGGCTTAGAGATATAAGATCTTAGATCTCTGGGTGACGAGCGCAGTGCAGTGCTAGGTAATGATTTGGACTCTTCATGTTCCAATAGCTGCTTGTCACTGTGCTGTTATGTGTCAGGCATGTTGCTTACCATCAGGCACATGACCTGATTGTCTCGTCACTCTATATTTAAAAAAAAAAAAAAAAAACACTCAAATGGACAAGCTTACAAGTGACGGCATAGTACTGAATCTTATTACTTTATACGCTTCTATCATCCTACATAGGTCTCCTGGTGTATCATATGACCCATAAATTTTGTTCACGGCCCTGTAGTCAATAAGGTTTTGAGATGAAAATGTTGATTAAAAACACAACTTCACAATAAAAAAAAATCGCATCCTACTATTGTGGCAATCGCTTAAGAACACCTGCAACATCAAAGATACCGTCAACGTTTTCCCAACCCAGCGAAGTGTTTAAATGAATATTAGATTAAATTAATATTTTACGACTTCTCAAACTTTAAAACACAAAATTACAACTTAAAAACTATTCTCGAGTAACTAACGAAATCTTAACCAAACACTGGCAAATAAAATTTTATAGCGTAACGCCAAACCACTACCTGCGGTCAAGGACCTACAAGTTTTATTACCAAAATGGCAGTAGTTGCTTTGGCTATAAAAATATATTATTATTATAGATATTGGGACTACTAAATTTTTTATTATTTTATAACGATTACTGCCCCTTGTCGTGGCTAAAGCCGTATATCTTAGAAAAGCAGTGATAGTCTAGAAAAACCGTGGTAGCCTAGAAAAGCAGTGGTAGTCTAGAAAAAGCGTGGTAGCCTATAAAAGCAGTGGTAGTCTAGAAAAAGCGTGGTAGCCTAGAAAAGCAGTGGTAGTCTAGAAAACCGTGATATCCTAGTAAAGCAGTGGTAATCTAGAAAAACCGTGGTAGCCTAGAAAAGCAGTGATATTCTAGTAAAGCAGTGGTAGTCTAGAAAAACCGCAATAGCCTAGAAAAGCAGTCGTAGTCTAGAAAAACCGTGGTAGCCTACAAAAGCAGTGGTAGTCTAGAAAAACCGTGGTAGCCTAGAAAAGCAGTGGTAGTCTAGAAAAATCGTGGTAGCCTAGAAAACAGTGGTAGTCTAGATATCCTAGTAAAGCAGTAGTAATCTAGAAAAACCGTGGTAGCCTAGAAAAGCAGTGGTAGTCTAGAAAAAGCGTGGTAGCCTATAAAAGCAGTGGTAGTCTAGAAAAAGCGTGGTAGCCTAGAAAAGCAGTGGTAGTCTAGAAAACCGTGATATCTTAGTAAAGCAGTGGTAATGTAGAAAAACCGTGGTAGCCTAGAAAAGCAGTGGTAGTCTAGAAAAACCGTGGTAGCCTATAAAAGCAGTGGTAGTCTAGAAAAAGCGTGGTAGCCTACAAAAGCAGTGCTAGTCTAGAAAAACCGTGTTAGGCTAGAAAAGCTGTGGTAGCCTAGAAAAGCCGTGGTAGCCTAGAAACACTGTGTTAGTCTAGAAAAGCCATGGTAGCCTAGAAAAGTGGCGATAGTCTAGAAAAGTCGTGGTAATCCAGTAAGACCGTGTTAGTCTAGAAAAGTCGTTGTAATCCAGAAAAGTCATGCTAGTCTAAAAAGCCATGGTAGCCTAGAAAAGTGGCGATAGTCTAGAAAAGTCGTGGTAATCCAGAACAGCCCAGTCTAAAAGCCGTAGCCTAGAAAAGTCTAGAAAAGTCGTTGTAATCCAGAAAAGTCATGCTAGTCTAAAAAGCCATGGTAGCCTAGAAAAGTGGCGATAGTCTAGAAAAGTCGTGGTAATCCAGAAAAGCCATGCTAGTCTAAAAAGCCATGGTAGCCTAGAAAAGTGGCGATAGTCTAGAAAAGTCGTGGTAATCCAGAAAAGCCATGCTAGTCTAAAAAGCCATGGTAGCCTAGAAAAGTGGCGACAGTCTAGAAAAGTCGTGGTAATCCAGAAAAGCCATGCTAGTCTAGAAAAGCCATGGTAGTGCAGAAAAACCGTGGTAGTAAAGAAAATCTTGAAATTAAAGAAATGAAGAAATTGGCTATCTATGCCAATGCCAATAGCCAATGGTCTTGGTCCCGAGTTTACCCAAAGATTTCTATCATTCCCGAGCGTGACGCTAGAATTAAATTCACAGCTCACGAAAATCTGTCTGTGGCTCGCCAAAATAAATTTTGCACTTCAACAAGTAACATCAAATGGTAGAACTTTTTGCAGTGCCTGCCTGGGGAAGTATTACATCCACCAGATCCAGGTCACTAGAAGAAATAAAATAAATCGAGTAAAAATATACTTAACTAGTAGCGCCCCATGATTTTACCCGCGTAGTTCCCGTTCCAGTAGTGTTCCCGCGTTAAAAAATAGTCTTTTTACTGACATTTTATTTGACCCTCGGGTTCGCAGACAGAGTTACTACGCATTAAGCCACGAGGCCAGTCATTATAATATTGTTAAGTTATTGTTACTGTATTCAATAATTTTTTCATTGAAGTATCATTAAAATGTTTCTATTTAGCCTGTTTACTAAACAACGCCGTTTAACCATCGATGTAAATCAAAAGATGTGCCCTGAGCACCTTGAAATTGTTAACAAACTGCGTCTCTGTGTGTAGTGTGATTATTGTTTTTAAACTTTCGCGATTTGAACACATAATGTTTATAATGTATCTACAGGACTTAATCACGATTTAATTCATTGTTTAAATACCTCGACGTTTCGGCAGCGTTACAACCGCCGTGGTCACGAGAAGACTTCTCGTGACCACGGCGGTTGTTGTCGAGGTATTTAAACAATGAATTAAATCGTGATTAAGTCCTGTAGATACATTATAAACATTATGTAGTGTGATTGGTTTACAACCACCAATCTACTTGACCCCTAGAATCGCTAGCGGCGAGTTATGTTTGCTTGGCTCTACTTATTGTAATTGTTGATAACGAATAGCGATAGGTATAAACCTACAAACATCCGGCATTCACCGCTTTCTACAATCGACTAAAACGGAAAGAGTGAGATTACTCTTCCAAACGATAATATAATTCCGTGCGCCTGAAGTTTGGGAAGGCACATCTATTGACTTATATCGATGTGTTCGAGTCTGAATTATATTCAGTCGTCGTCGTGATATAATAAAAGGAGGTATAAAAAATATACCCCAAAAATACAGTGTAATAATAAGAGATGTGCCGAGTAAAGTTTGACTCCGTTCAATTTTTTTGACCGACCGAACATGCGCGGTCCGATGTGGGGTCACAGAGGACATGACCCCCCCAAACGTATACGTTAAACTAAAAATCTAAGAAAATTAAAAATATCTAATATTATATCATAAACTATTTTTTAACGCGGGAAAACAACTGAAACGAGAACTACGCGGGTAAAATCGTGGGGCACTACTAGTAAAGTATTTTTACTCGATTTATGTATTTCTATTGGTGACCCTCCCCCAAATTCTGAGACACAGTACTGATGACCCCCTCCAAAATGCGAGTTATCAATCGAGTACTCGGCCCATCTCTAGTAATAATAAACTCACATTCACAAAGTGAGATGTTTGCAACTTTGGAATATTCAGCCGACGCCTTTGTCTTCCTAAATTCTATGGCGAACATTTTACAGCTACGTAGGTACTTTTGTAATCTTTTATGTTTTAACGCACGTTCTATCTTTTATGCCATTACTTTGCGCTGGTAAATATCCTTGAGTCAGTAGTGGTCGGACTCTTTGCAGAGCCCTCCTGGTAGTACTCATACCACCAGTTACCAGCCATTCTACCACCAAGCAGTTTGTGCAAACAGCAAACATTACTGTGATCCGGTTTGAAGGGCAATGTTTCCAGTGAAATTACATAGGGAATGGTTATTAGTTGGAACAGTATATAATTGTGTCGACGCCGTATCGTATTATTGTGATAAAATTATCTTGTATAATATGTATGAGCATGTGTAAATAATAGTAATAATTGTAACGCGTTAGCGAAACCTGTAATGTTACTTTTATATTAAACAAATAAATAAATGTTTTGGATAAGATTTGGATACTCTCTTTGAGCAATTGAAAAATTGCAAATTGGGCAATTTCAGAGCCGAAAGCCTTATCGAAGTCCTTAGCTCAAGCATGTAATTAAATGTGTTGGTTTTCTTAATTGTAAGTTTCATGTTTAAATTGTATTGAAATAAATTAAACATTTATATTACTGGGTGCCGAGCACAGTGCAGCTGCGTGTCACTGTGCTGTTATGGGCAGGCATGTTGCTTGCCATCAGGCACATGTCCTCCTCGCCTCTTTATACACCTCGCCAAGTGGTAAGTATTATAACTTCAATAATTACAGGGCTTGGATATGTAACATTAAATATTAATATTAATATATTAAATTAATATTAATATTAATATTAATATTAATATTATTATTAATATTAATATTAATATTAATATTAATATTATTAATAACCGACCAAAATATTGTGTAGGTATCTTGGACATGTTTGTTATTGACTTTTTGTTATTGTTTGCCACTTGTATAATTATTGATGATTTTGATTTCTTTCAATATATATTTGCATACCATTAGGTGCATGGTGGACCCTTATATGTATCTCTAGCTTCAACATTATGTAACAATATTAATTGTGTACAACCCAGCAAATTAAATAAATTGAAATTGAATTGAATTGAATTGAACATCTTAGATCTCTGGGTGACGAGCGCAATGCAGTGCTAGGTAATGATTTGGACTCTTCGTGTTTCAATAGCTGCGTGTCACTGTGCTGTTATGTAGCAGGCATGTTGCTCCATCAATGACCGTTGTAGTGTCCATCAGGCACATGTTCTACTCGTCTCGTCACTCCTTATTTAAAAATAATATAATTTTAACAAAAAAAAAGAACAGACTTAAAACGTAAAAATAAATTAAAAAAAAAAGTAAAACATAAATTTATTTAGCACAAAGAAATATCTACGTATTTTGATTTATTTAAACAGAAATGACTGAACAAATATTTTACAATTCTCAAGTCCACCCTTGGGATATCTCCTTGACAACAAAAAAAAAGAATCATCAAAATCGGTTCATAAACGACAAAGTTATCCGCGAACACCCAAAAAAAAACATATATACGGTCGAATTGAGAAACCTCCTTTTTTGAAGTCTGTTAAAAATAGGTTATTTTAGACCAAAAAATAAAAACTGGCTTAGATTTAAAATTATATTCAGAGACTCGATCAAATTTTATAGGAAGATCACTACGTCGTCCAGATACTTACTTACCTAAATAAATTTTAATTTTTTATTTAAGTTATAATTTTTTATATGAGTAAATTTTAGTGTTTTGTTGAAATTTCATAAACTTTCACATCGATTTCGATAAAATTGATATTTATTTATTTATTTATTTTTGTCATAGCTACTTAACATACTCACAGTCAAGCCAATACGTATGTCAAGCCATTAATTAAAAAAAACATGAATTGCCTTAAATTAAACTTACTACATGAATTAATGTTATCACAAAACAAAACAAAATAAAAATAAAAAAAAAAAAAAAATTTCAGTCACGTTCAAATAATAATAATGGAAAATAACAATAATACTAAATACACACACGATTCACAACATACATATCTCAAATAATACAGCTCTTTTAAAATCTGCAACGAACAAATGAACAAGTCAATTTTGTCTGCAACTCGATTTAGCGTCCGCAGCCCCCGCAACAGCGGCGCCCACTATGGGACGATATACGATATGGGACCACCCCTGAACTAAGATCTACCAAACTAAACAGATACATCAAAATCGAGTTATAAATGGCGGAGCTATGGCGTAACATAGATACAAAACACACAAAAAAACATAGAATCGAATTGAGAACCTCACCCATTTTTAACCGACTTCCAAAAAGGAGGAGGTAATTCGACTCGTATGTTTTTTTTAAGCAGATCAATACAATAAAAAGCTCGTTCTGACGTCTGAGCAATACTCGATTTATTATATACTATTACTAGCGGCCCGTTCCGGCTTCGCTCGGATATGGTCACATAAAGCCTATTAATCGAAATAAAAACTATCCTATCTTTTAAGTTGGATCCATCTACACACGGTGTCCAAATTTGATTAAAATCGGATAAGTGGTTTAGGAGTTCATTGAGGACAAACATTGTGACACGAGATTATATATATTAAGATATTACTCGTATCTAACACGCAATATGTATGTCTTGTTTAATTAAAAACACTTTTTGAACTTAATTATTATTTTATAAATAATTTGTTTCAGTATCGTTTCAAATTAAAACGAACTCTTTATTTTTTGAGAACTCTAGTATACTTTAAAATCATATTCGGCTCGTTTGGGCAGGGGTTAGTGCGCGGCTGTCTCTTTGATTTATTTGTTTTTGTTTTTTTTTTAATTCATTTTTTTCTGTGGAGATAGTAAATGAAAATTGTAGATACTTTTATATCTCATTAACATCTTTCTAATAATAATTTTGTTAGGTATTTACAAAAAATCTAAGAATTCACAACAGAACGGAATTTCGAAAAAAAATTTCATAGTCAAAAAATCTGGTTTGTGAATATAAAACTGATCCAAGCACCGTAGGTTCATCAACACTCGAATCTCATTAAACCATCACGTCTTTCAATGGCCATAAATCGAGTTGCCCACTCCCAAGCATTTTGAAACGGCAATCGATTCTGCAGAAGATCCGAAGCAGTAGAACCGGCCTCAACCGTTACAGCACTGTTCTGTTCGCATCACGAAAAAAAATTACAGTTAGCCGGTGTCTCGAACGCGCCGCGACGAAAAAAGCACAAACGTTTGCTACACCACGTCCCTAGGACGTATACCGAGCGCGCATTTCGCCGAAAGAAAAATAAAGCGCGGGAGATTTGACGTTGACAGCTGGTGGGATTGGACAGTGCAGTGGATTTTGAAAATCGAAGTGTGAAAATGGAGTTAGGATAATTCTTGTGTGGTGGCAACTGTGAAACTGGATTGTTTGGTATTGTGATAAATTGAAAACAGGATTTTTGACAAGATGCCTAGCACTATCAGAGGTAAGATTTTTACATGTTTTTTAATATTTATTTATTTAAACTAACTTATATAAATCTGACTGAAGACTGAAATATACGGCGCTATCATCATGAATGGTCAAGCAATTCATAATGTAAAGTATAATTAGTGCTTATTTTTTATCAAAATGTACCTAACTATACTATTTTTAAATCTGTGAATTAGCTCTATGCAAAGTTTAATCAATCCATTTTAATGGTCCAGTAAAAAAAAACAACTAATACAGGCATAATTATGTGTGAATATTTGCATACATTTTAAAACCCTTAAAAGGTCAAATTTATTTTGAATATAGGTAGCTAGTTAGTTAATTTGTATAATATTATATAATTAAAAAAAGTATTGACTCTAGATTTACAATAAAAAACAAAAACAAAACACCAACCATTTCTGTTGTGTAATTTTTTATTCAAAGTTTATCTGCTAGCCAAAACTCGAGTCTTCAGAGGTCAATGTACTATTGACACACCGTGTTGACGGAAATTTAACGCGTGTTAGCAACAAACCAAAAAAAGTTTACAACTCTGCGTTTGCAATTCCGAATTTAAAATTTTCTGGGCGAGTTTATGGTAAAATATTTAAGCGCCGTGTTTGTCATGAATATATGCAGTACTGATATAGATCTGTTTTTTGTTTGCGTGACGTAAGTATGGTGTTTCTTCGTTCTGCGTTTACGACTCTGCAAAATTGAGGATATATTATGCAATGCATTACATTTTTTTGTTTTAAAATTTAATTGAGAAATAAATTTAGTTACTTTACGTGGGCAAAATATCTATATTAATTTTGATTTTAGTGTAATTATCTACATTTTTACAGTATCTGTGTTGCTAAACCATTAAATATATAGACCATTCTGAAATTTCTACTATTAACAAACAATTAATTAGTAAACATTTAAAATTACAATAACTGTCACTACAACAACATTGAATTAAAATGTTCAAAACACTTGACTTATTTATTTAGTATCTTTCATGTAAGACAAAATCCAACCACTGATAATGTGATAATCTCCAATGACTTACTTTATAGGAATTGCAAATAGAATTGAAAATGCAACCATTTTTTTTACTTTAACTTAAAAAAATAATGATACCACGTTATTGCCCTGAGCCACTCCTTTAATTAGCTTGATAAGTAACTGTCGTTATCATGTGACGGCTTTTTTCACTAAGGAGATGACTGAAGGAAGTTACAACTAACCACAACTCCTTTGTTTTCCAACGTGACAATCTAGATATTCATTTGTCATTCTAGCGTGGTGCGTGACCTAGGTTTTGCTGTCCCTGACTAGACTAGGTTTTGGCTTAAGTTGTTTTGACTGCAACTGTTTTTGCATTGGTCTTGTTTACAAACTGCTTATTATTTAGTCTCTATTTCGGTAATAAATAAATAATTTTCTGACCGTTTTTGTCGTATGGTTTTTAAACTTTAAAGCGTAACGGGACTTAATAGGGATTTAAATGTTTAGTATTTGGATGACCAAGCTTTACTCGGGTTTTCATTGCTTATAATATTAATGTATATTCAATATTGTAATTTATACTCATTATTTGACGGATTATTTTTACTAAAATATACATTTCTGTAATTTGTGAATAAAATTGGACGTACTGAAATAAGTATTTATCATTTAAATTAGACACAGATATTTTAAATCGCTTAAAAAAATGTGTATTTGTTGTTTTGAGTTACGTTCAAAAATTATGCCAATTATTAGATATATTAACGAACTTTACTATGAGACAAATATCTATAATAATATAGAGGGAAAACTGATTGGGTCACATCAGGCACATCATGTTCATGAGTTCATTGGCAACTTTATTTTTCGTATGCTCGTAACATAAAAACCAAATGAAACAGTTTTTTTTTTGCAAATTGTGTTAGTTCTATGTTATCTGTAGGAACTTCGTTCAAACCTGGTGTCCTATGACACCACATCTTTTGTTTTAACTCAATAGTGGCTCCTCTTATAGAGACATGGTCTAGTGGTTGTACTACTGGTTCTCAGTAAAACATTTCCCGCTATCTTGAGACAAGAAGCACGGTATCTCGACGCGACAGAAAAGCGATAGTCCGCCACGCGACAAGGCTGGGTACCGTTGGTGGGATCCCTTTCTTCGTGACGTAGTGTACGGTACTGGCTAGTGATGCGCGGAGGCTTCGCGGGTCGATGTTTTTGTCGATAGGTCGATACTATCGATTTTTATGCCGATTTTTTTTTACAATTTTAATGTTTATAGATTCTGTATCAGTGTTTTGTTTAGTAATTTTTTACTATCTTATCCGTCAAACACTTATTTTCATGTCGTTGATGTTATGTAAAATATATAAAGACAAAAAATGTTTGTCTGATATAATTATAACCAAATGTCACTAGAATAGACAAATAAAATAACAGTGTTTTGTTTAGTAATGACTGACAAATTTTACATGAAAACTTAGTTTCTTATAGATTATTTAAAAGAGATGTAAAAGAAAACTGAAACTTATTTTTTATTTTTTAGTACAAAGGCAAATTTATTTTTGTATGATAGGATTATTGTAGAATGAAACCAGAATTAATACAGAAAAAAAGCTTTTTTTATACCTTTAGCTACTTCATATCTGTAAACATTATTCGTCATATCTCAGTTAACTAATCCACGAAAAATATCTTTCTACTAGTGCCTACGTTAATACAACGAGGGTTGTGCACCAACCCCATCACTAGCTAGTGACGTGCGGTAACGGTGTCCGCAGTTAGCCTCACCCACATACTGAGTAACTGCGCTTGCGTCCGTTATAAACGCGTTCTTGCATACTCGCCGCGACGCGATTAAAAAGTAAACACGGCAGGCTCGGTATTGCTAGATTGCCATGACCACAGATTAAATATTGTCGTCACGTCATGCACGGTTTATATTTAAGTATATTTATGTACGTAGGTATCTATTTTTTTGGCTAGTTACGAAACTGTGGAAAATTTTAACATGTTTATTATATGAAAAAGTATAATAAGTATAAGTATATAAGATACACGATTATGACATTTTATTTTATGAAAAATATATTTAAAAAATATATATATAATTTTTTGTACCAAAATCCAGATTTGACATTTTTTTGTTTAGTTAGTGAAAGTGATAATTAATAATCTTACACGTCAAGTTGTTTGTCCACGATGGGCTCCGAAACTTTTTTAATCATATTTTCACTCCCTGTACAGTTTGATCCACCTTGAATATTGTCTTGCTGTAAAATATAGTATATTTTTGGTTCGATTAATAGTCTTTATATGGCAATATCCGAGCTAGTGCATTATTAATGTTGACATTATTAAAACACATATTAGTTAAAAAATGAAAAAACTACAAACTATGGAATTTAAAAACCGAATATTTAGTTGTTTTTTTTAAACCTCAGTTGTATTGTACATTTTACGTGTCTCAATTGCACATAAAATCCAGGTTCTACCCAGCCACGTGTATGTATATTTCAAGCCATAAAAAAAAAGAAACATGGTTGGTCTAGACTTAGATGATATCGCCAAATCAGTCGCTTCCAATTTTTGGAGTTGAGTTCAGCGAACTAAGTCCATGTATTTTTATTGCTGCTCCAATTAAAACTAGCCAGCGTTGTAAAAATGCTCTTTTTCAGTAACACAGGTGGAAAGTTTTAAAAATGATAAATGTTTCATAGTTTTTTTTTGAACCTCAACTCTTTCACAACTTTGTAAACAATAAAAACAATAATTTATTTGATTTTAAAACTTTACATCTCATATAGGCGCATGATAATCAAATTTAAGTCAGTCAAAATTAAATTTTTACAAAGATGTCAAAATTAAAATGTGTGTGTGTGTGTCTGTCTGTAGCATCGTAGCTCCAGAACAGATTAAACGATTATGACTATGTTTTTATTATTTGAATGGTGAATTAGTCGCAAGTGTTCTTTACAATGTTTAATCAAAAATCGTTCAACCGTTTCAACTTTCAAAGTTATCAGCTCTTGTGTTAACTGTGGTAGGAATCTTAGATACATAAATGGTAGATATTTGCTATACTTGCAAACATTAATTTGACGTAAAATTTGAAACAGTTGCGAGCGGGACTTTTTATTTATTGAAAGTTGAAAATTATAAACTTTATTTTTACTTTATAATTATATAGGTAGAAATTGTCATACTTTATATCTTGAGATAATTAATTATATTGATAAACCCCTTACTAAACATTAACTGGACTGATTTGAAATAAATTTAAGTTGCTAATCTTTCTTTGCTTTCTTTTTAAACAGCCTGAAGATCTAAAACTTCTAAATTTAGATATAAAATATTTACCAATCGAATCATCTCATAACCGTAAAATAATCTTTACATAATTATCCTTACTATCATGTCTATAACAAAAATAATTCATTGATTATCGGTCAGTCATTTGCTTATTATAAAAACGGTGTCGAAAGAGTTCGTTCACCTAACCGGTTCGCGGCCACACCGAAATGACCGAAGTCAAATTTTTAAAAAAAATCACGTAGTACATACCCGTTATGTGTTTGAGAAAGTAATGATAAAGTTTTGCGTGGAATATGTTAACGTGTTATTTTTAGCAGTATAATGATACTATGTACATATTTACCACAAATGAGGTAAATTTATGTGAAAGAGGATTTAGAAGTTTTACAAACACATACCTAATAATATAATACAGTTAATACATACAGTTTTAAATATGCAAAAGTTTGTATGTACTTAAATGTTGCTTAATCACTTTGAACTGTCTACTGCTAGACAATGGTCGCCGTGCAGTACATGCCAATAGAGGTGAAAAAAATGGCAGTCAAAAAACCTGTCAAAAACGGTCGGCAGAATTGAAAACTTATATCTAAGAATGTACCTAATGGCTCACCTATCAAATAAATCTCACATCAGTACATATCATAACCAAATAGAAACATAAACGAAATAGAAGATGAATAATCAGATGACATATAAGGGTGACATAAATAACACAACCGAATAAAAGCTAGAAATGAAAAAGAAGAAGATCTTAATCTGCTCACTATTATTTTATTTACTTTCTTTCTTCATTGTATAAATTAAGATGAATATATGTATATAATAATAATGTTTTGCCAGACATATTGCATGCCTCTAGAAGAAGAGGCCAGCTTGTATGGCTCAACTTTTAAAATGTTTTGTATCATGTTATCTTACAACATCTTTTTTGCAAACAGAAATAAGATATTTTGTAATTTGTATTACAACTGTAGTATTAAACAACACTAATGTTACACTATACGTCACCTTTAATAAACATGTTGGTGATGCGGTTTCACAAGATTTTTTCCCTATCAAAATCGTCTATCACGTATTTATAACGTCTTGTTCCGTACCGCTACGCCGCTAGCCGCTACATTATCATGTCAATCTACCAAGAACGTGTTACTTCAAAAGCTCAATTTAAGCACTAATAGACTAGCACTTTGACCCGTAGAGTTCTCCGGTACAAAAAGTAGCCGATGTGTTCTTCCAGACTATTCTAATCTGTGTTCCAAATTTCAACCCGATCCGTTCATACCGCGTGATTGAGCAACAAACATCGATACATTGCAGGGATGTAACGGAGGTGACTTTATCGGAACCGAAGGCGGAGTCGGAGATTTTAAATTTGATTTATCGGAGTTGGATCCGAAGTCGGAGGCGTAGGCAGGTTCAGAAGTGGTGGTATGAGAAAGATTTATATTGGGGACTAATAAAACATTATTTAAATTTTTATACAGTTAAATTTCTTATGTATGTTTTTTCTATAATGTATGTCCATAAATTGATGTAAAAACGAATAGGACTAATACCCAAAATACAGGTGTGCTACACATCTAGTTTCGGATATTAGAAATGTAATTGTAGAATGTACCTATTTTATTGAAATAAACAGTTTGTATTTGTATTATTTTGTCAAACACATGGACACGAGAAACATTGACAGGCAATTGATTTAAGGGGGTTAGATTTTTGTATTTCCATTTACTTTCTACCACAATAAGGGATTATCTCAAATACTTATACTCCTTACCTCCGATTACAACCTCCGTTTTAAAAGTTTCGGAGCCGAAGTCGGAACCGAAGGTGTAATTATAATCTGAAGTTCCGACTTAACGGAACCCTTCCCTTCGGAGCCGAAGGTCCGTAACATCCCTGATACATTGAGATCCTACTAATATTAAAAATGTCATTGTATGTTCTTCAAACACGTCGTAACGTATGAATGAATCGGGCCGGAATTTGAGTTAGATTATAGCCTGTAGATATATTGAGATAGATTTGTGTAGAATCTGTAGTAGTAGGACTCTAGGCATAGAATAAATAATATTAGTACAGAACCCTCACTTAGCGAATTTTTTATATACATAGCGACTCTTGCTGGGACGCAACGCAACAGCTCGCAAGCGTGCCTATCGCGATTTTCACCTAAACATTTGCGCTCTCTGCTCTAGGTAGAGTCCGCCTGGGGAAGTACCACACCTTTGCCAGTTGTTCTACCGCCAAACAGTAATGTGCAAACATTACTGTGTTCTGTTTTGAATGGCAATGTTTCCAGAAATTACAGGCCTTAGAGATATAACATCTTAGATCTCTGGGTGACGAGCGCAGTGCAGTGCTAGGTAATGATTTGGACTCTTCATGTTCCAATAGCTGCGTGTCTTTGTGCTGTTATGTGGCAGGCATGTTGCTTACCATCAGGCACATGTCACGCTCTCGTTACTCTTCATTAAAAAAAAAGATAGCCTGGAAGAACACATAGTCTTTTATCTCAACAAAATAACGGGAACACGGGTAAAACCGCAGTGCGCCGCTAGTGATTCAATAAATCGTTAAAATTTGCTATTACTAAGACGCATGTCGCCGCGAGACATAGCTAGTGATACAATAAATGCATTTATGACGCTAAAATATTAATTAATCGAAGCACAGGATGTATTTTCATGTTACCAATCCGTAATTAAATTTGGACTCCGGAAACGGCAGGTGACTAATAACTTTGAAATAACTTCAATGACTAATACCTACACCAGACATCTTTTGGTGCACATGCTCTTATAGAAAGCGTATTTTATGTCAAAAAGGATCTGTTAAACAAAAAATTTACTACTAACATATTATATTAAAACTAGCTGACCCAGCAAACGTTGTTTTGCCATATAAATAATTTTCTAATATAATAAGGGTTGATCGTAGAAGGGTGAAAATTGAGGATTGTATGTATTTTTGTATGTTGTATCATAAAAAATAGAAATTAAAAATTTTGTCTAAAAAATAAAATTTAGGGGGATTACCCCTAACATTAAGGGGGATGAAAAATAGATGTTGGCCGATTCTCATAGATACCGGATAAGCACAAAAAATTTCATCAAAATCGTTCAAGCCGTTTCGGAGAAGTATGGCAACGAAAACTGTGACACGAGAATTTTATATATTAGATAAAATATTACACCAATATTATCACTACATAGTATAAAACAAAGTCACTTCCCGCTGTCGTATCTGTCCCTATGTATGCTTAGAGACCTTTAAAACTAGGTACCAAACAGGTTTTGATGAGGTTTTTTTTTAAACGATTCGAGTAATAATCAAGAAGAAGGATTATATGCATAATATGTACATGCGTAAAATAAGAGAGACACACTGATAATTTTAAAGCTTTCTTATGCGCTGTCAAGCTCCATCGTAGACCGCATTGTCGCTTAACATCAGGCGAGATGGCGGTCAAGTGTAAACCTATAGAAAGAACAAGAACAAAATTAAAAAAAATTACTAACCCCCGACTACCTCGGATCTCTCGGATACACTTCGGAGAGTGTGCGATTGATTTGCATGATCTGATACCACTTGCCCTTTTTTTATCGGAATACTAGCTCGAAAAAGACATCGTTTCATGGTTGATGTTCCAAAGATATGAAAAGAGATTTGACTCTAATTTTGTGATAAGAAAGGCTGTGGAATACGTTGTGAGTGGGTTTTCGATGATTACAATCATCTTCAAATCGAGAGTGAATCGGTAGGTAAACACGTCCATCTTGTCGTTTAACATCAGGCGAGATGGCGGTTGTCATAAAAGTTAAAAAAAAAAAAGATCTCGGATTATCTGTAGAACGTTCTACTAGTCAAGCCCTTTCATTTGATACCCATATTAAGGTAGAATGAATAAAATAATATAATTCAGCATTTTGTGGTGGCGGCCATCTTGGATTTGAAATTTGTTATAATGTATAGTATTCTACTAGTCAAGTTCTTTCATTTAATACCCATATTGAGGTAGGTTGTGAAGAAATATTTTGTACGCCATTTTGTGGAGGCGGCCATCTTGAATCGATATTAACCAATCATAGCTAAGAACATCCGCACGGATATTAACCTTCAAATAAAAAAACCGCATTGAAATCAGGTCATCCGTTTGAGCTCTACGGTGCCACAGACAGACACACACACAGACAGACAGACAGACATCGACGTCAAACTTATAACACCCCTTTTTTTGGTCGGGGTTAAAAAAACCTGATTTTAGTTCCAATGTTTCCTAAATTGTTGATTGGCTAACTTCAGGTTGTCGGTTTTTCGTGACGGTGCGCGTATCGTAAAAATGTACTCTCATCATGTATCCCTCAGGCGTCAAAAGAGGGATTACTCCAACAAGAACAAAATTAAAAATTTTGATCAACCCCCGACTACCTCAGATTTATTATCTGTATCTACAACATTCTACTAGTCAAACCCTTTCATTTGATACCCATATTAAGGGAATTTATTTCGCCATTTTGTGGAAGCGGCCATCTAGGATTTGAAATTTGTCATAGTGCAATGTATTCTACTAGTGAAGCCCTTTCGTTTGATACCCATATTGAGGTAGTAGTGAAAAAAATAATATAATTCGCCATTTTGTGATGGCGGCCATCTTGAATTTGATTTTTTATAATGTATAGTGTTCTACTAGTCAAGCCCTTTTATTTGATACCCATATTGAGGTAGGTTGTAAAGAAATATTTTGTCCGCCATTTTGTGGAGGCGGCCATTTTGAATCGATATTAACCAAACGTTCGAAACGCCCATCGTTTGAGCTGTACGGTTATAACAGACTAGACAGACCGTTTTCGACGTCAAACTTGGGGTCGGGGGTTAAAAGTGAGTAATAATTTATTTTTAAGAACTTTAAATCGTCCACACGACCTTGCTCACCAAGCAAGCTATTATTCAATAAGCCACGCAATAACAACCGCCAAAAAACATCTAATACCGTTGACCTGACGTTTCATTCATACAAATGACGACCTATATCTTACGAACGCGACTTGTACGGTACTTATTTTAAAATTCACGATGCGATCGCTATTTTTTTCGCCATTTTTGGACGTGACCACAGACTAAGTAGAGAGATGACGTGACATTATATTTCTTTTAAAGGCTTATTACACTTGGGTAAATTTAGTCGTCTGAATTTAGTCGCTACTGAGTTCAGTGAAGTGTAATAGCATTCAGTGAGCTAGCAAACTAAATTTAGAAGCGAGGATTGCTTCCTTATAAACTTTCTTATAAATTCAGTCGATTAACCTTGCTTCTAAATTTACTTTGAATTCAGTCACTAAATTTAGCCAAGTGTAGTGAGCTTTTTAGAACTAGTGGTTGCAATTTAATATATTTTCAATTAACCACATACTTTAAAAAATATAATAGGTAAGTTAATCAAAAAAGTATTTATGTTTGTATGTCAAAAGTACATGGTATAGTGTTGATATTTTTTATTTATTGTTTTGTTATGCATAATTTTCAAAAAATATTAGTATACAGTCGAAGGAATTTATATTTAAACTAGTGGCCCGTTCCGGCTTCGCTCGGATATTGTCATATAAAGACAAATAATCGGAATAAATTTCATCCTATCTTTCGTTGGATCAAACTGCACATGGTGTTTTTTATCGAAAAGGTTCAGTGGTTTAGGAGTCCATTGAGGACAAACATTGTGAATTTATATATCTTAAAATATAAACATTAATTTAACTAAAAATACATAATTTAATTGGTGCTGTGTAATTGTGAAATCATTTTTATCAGATATTTACTAGTTCTCCTAACATTACTCTGAAATCAAATGATTTAAGTTATCAATAAATTAAATACAAATTATAAGTCACAATTTCAAATGTTTTAAAACAGACGTCCACAAAGTCCGAATAACTACACGTAGTATAACAGTAGCACCCGCCTGAACCGTACCTGGTGTTATTTAATTCATTGGTTCTTGAATCAATAAATAACGTTTTAATATGGGTTTGTTAATATCACATAATAATAGAGCATAAAACGTTCCCACTGCTGGGAATCGGGGCCTTCTCTCGTAAGGAAAGAGTGTAAGGCCATAATCCACCACGCTGGTCAAGTGCGAGTTGGTAGATGATATATAATAATATAATATGTACAAAAAGCGTTATGGGTTTAACAAAACAGGTACAGAAATACATATAATGCTAACTCTCTTTTTCATTCGACCACAGCAGAATTATTTTTGATGAAATATAAATCAATTGTAAACGAATGCAAAAGAAAAAAACGAATCTCCGAATAACCCACCATAACTGCTCCCGGCGCAAAAGTGCCCATGATGCTCGTCGCATTCACACGCTGAATGACAATGGTCAATAATAATCAATAAATTAAATAATATGAAAAAAAATTAATTCACTAGTTAAAAACAATAAAAATTCTTACTAATATTATAAACGCGAACACAGAATAACGAACATCTACAAAGTAGATGTTTGTTATTCTTTCACGCTATGAAATTTGGGTCATAGATAGATAATAATAGTAACGCATAAGGCTAATTTGTATCCGAGAAAATTACTATATTCGGTTAAACGGCAAAGCGCTGCTAGCACTCATAAATATATTACAAAGTTTTTTTTTTAATAAACAGTGAAGAGACTAACAGGACATGAGCCTGATCGTAAGCAACATGCATGCACGCCACATAACAGCACAGTAATACGCAGTTATTAGAACATGAAGAGTCCAAATCATTACCTAGCACTGTGCTGCGTTCGTCACCCAGAGACCTAAGATGTTATATCTCTAAGCCCTGTAATTTCTCTGGAAACATTGCCCTTTAAACCGGAACATAGTATTGTTTGCACATTACTGCTTGTCGGTAGAATAACTGGCGGCAAAGGTGTGGTATTTCCCCAATATTGTCAAGGTTTTAAAAGTTTTATTGCTTGTAGCTCGAGAAAGCGACACCGTTTCATGGTTGTCGTTTCAAAGGCACGTACAAAAACGTTTAACTCTACTTTTGTGATAAAAACGTCTAGGTTGCGGAATGAGTGGATTTTCCCCGATGGTATAATCTTGGTGTCATCAAGTCCAGAGTGAATCGGTTTCGTCTACGTAAGCTCAGGCGAGATGGCGGTCAAGTGTATACACTCCGCGAGGCATAAGCTGAGCTTTGCATTTGTGTGAGTGTACATGGATAGTGTAGGTGTGACAACCGGCCTTAGGCGCGGCGCCATTCTGTCTCGCCGCGCTCTTGCCTGATTGGTGATCACTCACACTAATGCAAAGCTCAGCTTATACCTCGCGGACAAAATTTCAAGTCCTGCCTGATTCATGATTCACAAAAAATCGACCTCGCGGACAAAATTTAATGAGCCTGATTGGTAATCACCAGACTAATGCAAAAATACTCGCGGAGTGTACCTATTCATGTCAAAAAAAAACGAAGATGAGGCGTTTTCCAGACGCAAAAATACTTGTCAAAGATAGTTCTAAATATTGCCAAATGTGGCACCACTGTGGGTTTTTTGTGAAATTTCTCTAACAAGATAAAACAGCGGCGCCACCTACGGCTAAATTGGGAACTGTCTTTGACAGGTATTTTTGCCTCTTGAAAACGCCCTATTACATTTGAATTACTTATTCGAAGAAGTAATAGAGCCACTATAGGAAACTATAGGTAAACATATTTTTGTTTTCGGTTTCTCGCGGTCGCGTGTTACTTCCCATTGGACAAAAATAGACCAGAGTTAGTATTACAACGGAAATCTGCCTGATAGGCGTATTTGAATAAGTTTAGAATCAATCAATAATATGTTATGTTGGCTACCATTTAAAAATTAATTTAAGTACATATGTATATGCATTCCTAATTGTACTCCCCGTCTTTCTATATTCAGATCTTCTCCATTCTACTTTGTTGCTCGAATTAAATCAGTCTTAGCAATAAGGTCGCCAATTGATACTTTATTTGAAGGCCTTTTGCATTTTTTAAGTGAAAACTACTTTTGGCGCGAAACAGACATATTTTTCGTGGGCTGTGAATTGAATTCTAGCGTCACGCTCGGTAATGATAAGAAATCTTCGGGTAAACTGAGGCTCTGGGCCGGGAGGAGGCAGCTTTGGCAAATGGCAAAAGGCAATTAGGCAAACACTCGATTTCGAGTCGATTACTAGCGGAATCCCAGCCGGTAGTGATCGGCTCTACAGACGAGCACTAGAATTAGATTTTAAATGTACCCAACTCCCTCCTATTTTCCTCTTCTTCTCCTTATCCAAAATATGTGTAAAAAATAATAATATATAATTGTAATGACAAAGATCACGGACACCGGAGTCTGTGGAGTGGCTAATTTAAATAAAAAAAAAAAATAGACCATCGCCATTGGCCATATAGAAATGCGTAAGCATATCTAGATGGCCATGCTCAAGACCACACCCCCAGTTTTACGGTTTCCGTAATTTCCAAAGCAAGCTATCAAATTCTGAGTTATAAGTTTTCACTTCTATCGGCAGTTCCTATGACTGACAATTTTTTAATTTTTGTAAGTAAGTGCATCTATCTACCTTTGTCCACATTAATTCGATTACTGTGGGAGAGTAGAATAAGTAATGTCATGTTAGTAGGTATGCATACTGATTAACTACATGGTAACACAATATTTTCCAATCATAACATTATGATGATATTAAATTATGAATACATTTTATAGGAGGCTTAGCTCAAAGAGATCAGCAAATAGTTTAAAAAAAAACTTTACGTATTTTGTCATAATACGAACTACCGTCAAATTTAATGTTGTTTCTAGGCCTACATTGTTTGGAATGTAATACAGTTCTGTACAGTATACTCTTATGTTATAGTTTGTGTTTATTACATTCTGTTTTGTGTGTCAATTCATTATAAATGGGACACCTAGTTTGAATATTTGATGCCCAATCCAGTCCGAACAATCAAACATACTTTTTAAAGTTGAAATTTACTCTGGAATGCACAAAGAATACCTACCTATTTGCATAAAATAGGTTAACGGGTTATTTTTATCACGTAAATACAGTTGTCTTTTTTCAAGCATTAGATATAAACGAAATTACATGGAGATACTATAACGTTAAAAATATATACAAAAACGAATCGCGATTACTTGTGTTATATTTAAAATGCTAAAGTAAAAGGAAATTATAAACAGAAAGCCATAACCTATTACCAAAATTTAACACGGTCCAGTCACGATTTTATTTTCAAAGAACAATTCATTTGCAAATTAGAGGAATTCAAAAGAACATTTGCTGCCAACTGTACTTACAATAACTGTACACGGCGTTGGACGGCCATGTTGCGCAATTCGGGGGTCATCGAACCTTGGTTCTGCTATTTCCCGTTAGAGTGCGCGGATTTAAATTTAGCGCTTAACCAAATGAAATCAAAATTAAATTGCAAAAATGTCCAGAAAACATATACCTAGTCAAGGATTTACACATAATACGTTTCAACGTAGCCAAAATATTTAAAAAACATTCTTATGAATAGCTTAAAGCTACAATGCTAAACTACTTATTAATAATCATACTACTTTTACAATGCTAAAGTAGTTATTACACGTGGCTAAATTTAGTTTACTGAATTTAATCGCTACTGAAATCAGGAAAGTGTAACAGCATTGCTATCTGGTGTGCCATGATACCACATCCTTTTTTTTATAATATATAGTGACGAGACGACCAGGACATGTGCTTTTGATGGTAAGCAGGTCGCATGCCCATAACAGCACAGTGACACGCAGCTATTGGACCATGCAGAGTCCAAATCATTTCCTTGCTCTATACTGCGCTCTATATCTCTAGTAACAGGGATATCCTTTACGAGTATCTCTGTGCCCTGTAATATATCTGGTAACCTTGCCCTTTAAACCGGAACACAGTGATGTTTTCACATTACTGATATATAATAACTGATACAAAGGTGTGGTGTACATCCAAAGGCGACTCTGCAAAGAGTCCTACCACTTCCGTGATATCACGATTTTAAAAGTTTTAATTTAGGCGTGAAAAGCAACAGATAGAAAGAGCTTATTTCATCGCAAAAACACTACTAAAGCGTGACGTTTCAGGTTTGGTCAATCATGTTTCGAAACTGTTTGTATATTATAAATTAGAAAATCATTTTCTTTTGTTTGAAAAGTACGTTAAGTCTCCATTGTTTATAATATTTTTTTATGTTTAAATAATTTGGTAAAATAATTGGACATTTGAGTTGACTCAAATTTTAGGTTATGCTACGTATCAACAAGATGGTTTCCAGCACGGTGCCATTGTGTCTGTAAGAGAATATTTAAATAATTATAAAAATAAATGGATCGGACGCCTTGGACCAATTTCATGGCCCCATCGTTCCCCAGACCTGAATCCAGTAGATTTTTTTTACTGGGGATGCATAAAAGAAAATGTTTACTCAAAACCATCGATATAATTAAAGAAACGAAGATGAGGTATGCCATAATCTAAAGACAACAAAACGTGGCGAAAATTTGTTTGAAAAATTTGAAAATTGTATTGTCAGCGAACGTACACAACTCCTTGTTGCGACTGAGACTAAATCAGGAGACGTCATCTGATTTTGCATCGCCATAGTAGAAGCGCGTTTGCCGCTTCTGCGTTTTTAAGAGTTCGATGCTCAAAACCAATTCAAAATGTAACAGAATTGCGCCAAAAAATTAATGCAGCATCAGAAGAAATCAATGCGAGGAGATTTGCAAGACTAGTGAACAGGTAATTTCTGAGGCGACACAGAGTTTGTATTCGCGCTGGAGGGAAATAATTTGAGCATCTGCTTTAGTTTTAGGAGGATAATAAAGTGTTACGATAATTTACTGTTTTATTTTGATTAAATTTTTCATGAGTTCTTTTCGCAAAAAATACGAAATAGCAGGTTTTATTGGCAAGAAAAGTGGCAAGTGTTGCACTATTTTGAAATTTAGACTAAATGAGCCATATTTTAAAAAAACTTCCCATAGGTAGTGTATTACATTTTCTTTCCAACGTAGAGTGTCAAAGTTGACTGAAATAAATTTTATAAACCATAACTCGTCAAATTTAATTTATTTTACTTAGTTAACAATGATTATTACTTTCATTTGTGGTTACGATTAATAGCACTGTTATTTGAGATAACATTATTAAAAAAATCACTGTAAAATTGTGAAAATTGCGATCACAGTACCTAAAAATGCGACCAAGGGTGTCAAATTTTTAACTTTTCGAAAAATTTATATCATCGCTTGACTAAGTGACATAGATTTTTTTTTTCGTATTTGGTATACCTTGTCCTCTTGCCCAGTACCAGGTTATCGTTGAGTTTTGGGACACCCTGTTTATTGCGTTTAGAAAACTGGGTTCGTAACTAAATTCACTTTAAATTGAATGGGTTATGCAATGGTAAATACATTTGTTATAATTTTGTACTTTTAAAATGGTCTTTGCCCATCCAGGTGGTCATGATCATAAAGTAAGATCAAAATTAAAGCTCGTATATATTTTATTATGTTTAAATACTGTAATTATATCAAATAATTTAATATAATTCCAGGATCTGTCGTCATGCCTATTGGCAAAGTCAGCATTTTACACAAAATAATTGTAGGTATAGACTGCGCATTTAAACTAGGTTTCTGCCAATGACCCGCTACCCTAATAGCTAAAATACGACTTACGCTCTGTTAATAGTACATCTAGACAAAATTCTAGCTTCAAAGTCTATCGCATTTGGCCCTGAAAACGCCGCATTGACACAGAATACACCATACTTTCTACAGACTATTGTCACAGATTAATTTACAGTAGATTACGTAGACACACTCACAGAGAAAGATACGCACACATGCGCGAGTTAGGTATATAGGCTATCCTCAAGGACCTAGGTCATAGGGTAGAAGCTATTTTAGTTCGTTATCTTTTGACGCAAAAATAGGACGTTTTGGTGGTGTTTTAAAGTGAGACGGACTTGAGTAATTAGATTATTGTTTATGTGGTTTTTATAGTGTTGTACCTTAGTTTTGTTCGGTGGTATTTCAGAGTGTTACGTTTTTAGTGATTAGATGATGTTTTTGTAGTATTTTGGATCGAAACCCTTTTAATTAGATTTGTTTTGGTGGGATTTTGGACTGATATATACTTCAGTATTTAGATTACGTTTTTTAAGTATTTCAGATCGAAACAGACCTTAGTAATTAGATGTATTTTGGAGTGATACCTACATTCTTAAGCAATTGATAATATTTATGTAGTACTTTGGATAGAAACATAACTCAGTAATTAGATGTGTTTGGCGGTATTTTGAGGTGATCCGAACTGCAGTAATTATAATGTTTATGTAGTATTACTATTAATATTTTGGATCAAAACAGATCTCAGTAATGAAATGTCATATGGTGGTATTTTGGAGCATATTATTCTTCGATTATATTAGATAACATTACTTTAGTATTTCAAAGTAAAACTCACTTCCATTTTTAGTAAAATGTTTAGACCTATCGTTTGTAAGTATGTATGGATGTTTCACAAAAAAACTACAAATGGAATCTAGATAAAAATTGGTACAGAAATAAATGGAATATTATTTACATATTATCCCGGGAAAGTTATGGGATCGGAATATACCTACGCGGGTGACACCGTGGTCCATTATTTATTTATCTCTAACCAATTGTTCACCTATGTACCAATATTTATTATTATTGTTTTATTATTTAAAATATTAATTACTTCTTAAATATAATTTATTTATTTCATCTGAGACACTTATTGATACAAGTTTTTTTTTAAATAAAATTAAAAAAATTAGTCGATCATAATTTCTTTAGTAAATATTTTTTGTCTGGTTTGCTAAACATATTTTTGAAAGTTAGTTTTAGGTGCATTGTTTGTGGCGGGAAAATGTATCTTCGTGAGAACATTTTTACTAAATTGGAATCTCAAGATGTGACGTCATAAATCTACACTGTAATATTTTGGGTTTCGCTCCAATGACCAAGCAGATATGTGTTCATGTAAGTTGTTGTTTTTTACGGTTATTACAATAGTATTCCTTGTTGATGTACGTCAGAAAGGGGCCCCTTAAACCTACGCCCGAGTCACAAGTCTCGGGAACTACTCGAGTTTTTCTCTCTCTGCCACACGATGGACCCGGCACCCGCACGGTGAATCCATGGAATGCTAAGAAGATCGTCTCTCTTTTAGCGATAAGGGAGCCATTTATGGCGCCAGTTATAAGTATTTTATGTTACAGTTAGTATTAAATAAAAAAAAAATATTTTTTAAAGGAGGCTTTAAACGTTACTTCAGCATTGAGACAAGATAATCCACAGACCTTCAGCCAAGTGAGGATTATCCAGTCTCATGAAGGAAAAAATATTTTTACTTCATTCATTCATTCATAATTGAAGAGCAACGCTCTTGTCTGTGGAGTTCCTTCCATGTACTTCTACACTCCGTCTTATCCTTGACTTTACTTAGAAGTTAAAAAACACTTGTATTTTTTTAGAACGAGGAATAAATAGAAGAACAAAATTAAAAATTTTGATTATCCACCGACTGCCTCGGATTTGTTATATGTACAACATTCTACTAGTCAAGCCCTTTCATTTGATACCCATATTAAGGGAGTTGTGAAAAAATAAATGTATTTCGCCATATTGTGGTAGCGGCCATCTTGGATTTGAAATTTGTCATAGTTCAAAGTATTCTACTAGTCAAGCATTTTCGTTTGATACCCATATTGAGGTAGTAGTGAAAAAAAATATAATTCGCCATTTTTTGGTGGCGGCCATCTTGGATTTGACTTTTTTATTGTTCGCAGTATTTTACTAGTCAAACCCTTTCATTTGATACCCATATTGAGGAGGTTGTGAAGAAATATTTTGTCCGCCATTTTGTGGAGGCGGCCATCTTGAATCGATATTAACCAAACATAGCTAAGAACATCCGCACAAATATTAACCTTCAAAAAAAAACCTGCAACAAAATCGGGCAGTCCGTTTGAGCTCTACGGTGCCACAGACAGACACACACAGACAAACATCGACGTCAAACTTACAAACTTACAACTTACAAACACCCCTTTTTTGGTCGGGGGCTAAAAACAGAATGCTGAAAACGGTTTTTAAAATGAACTCATTTTGTTTCATTACGTATTTCGTTCGGTTCCCACCCAGTGCAAATATTTGTGTGATGAATTCAAATATTTTTACTGTGTCTGGGTGTTTTCTATGTATAATAAGTCTGTATTTACAACGATATAAGTATTATATCAGCTATCTAGCTTCCATAGTGCAAGCTTTGCTTAGTGTGGTGTCACATGGTATTGTGTGTGAAATATCCATCGATATTATTCACATATTTAAATAAATAAATAAATATTGGTGGACAATTCACACACAACACCATCTGACCCCAAAGTTAGCATAGCATGTAATATGGCGGCCAAATAGCTGATATAATGCTTATATAGTTGTAAATACATACTTATTATCCATAGAAACACCCAGACACAGTGCAAATATTTGAACAATCACACAAATATTTGCACTGGGTGGGAATCGAACCCACGACCTTCAGCATCGCAGGTATATTTAGGCAACTAACTTTAACCAATTATTACTGTTCACCCATTAACCAATATTTATTACTATTATTTAAAAATATTAATAATACCTATCATATAAGTATAATTTATTTATTTTATCTGAGATACTATTAAAGATATCTGCTATAACTATTTAACAGTTGTAGTGTGTTGTTTTGTTGCTTTGGTCTTGACTCTCTCCGTGCGAGAGAAGTCACCGAGTCCCAGCTGTGGGAACATTTAGTGGGCTGCATTATTATTTATACTATAACTACACGGTTTTCGTTTTAGCGAGACTACGTTCGACTTTTTTTTTTACGTCCATGAGTTAATTATTATGCTGGGGCCACACTAACGGGAAATGCCATTAATTATCGCGTTAACAGACGTTAATCGTAAAATACACCTAATAGACGTGTACCGAAGGTTTATTTTACAAATACGGTTAACGTGCGTTAACGCTATAATTAATGGCATTTCCCGTTAGTGTGGCCCAGGCATTATAGGGTACGTTTAAGAAAATAAACGCCAGAATTTTGGTGTCGCATCGACCAAGCGCTTTGAAAGGTTTTAAAAAGAATTTAAAAAGAGATGAGCTAGGCCCTATTAGTCCAATGTTTCAGTACCTCACGATTCAAATGATGTGACAACGTCTGATAAATCAATGAACACCGGATGCATGCACGAAAATGTGTCCCGTTGTCCCGTTACGCTCATTGTACGCTCGCGCCGCATCTATCACTGTTTTGTTATGACGTTGTCACGATAAACTATCGTCAGTGAACCAACCGACTTTGCGGACAACCAATTTTTTATAGTATACTAGCTGTACCCTGCCACGCTTCGCTGTAGCACCTTGTGATGAAAAAATTAGATCAAAAACAATCCTTGATGCGGATTATATATCATTGTAAAATTTCAGCTTCGGTGCAGAACTTTTTGAGTTTTTGAAGCGTACACAAATCAACACAACATTTTTATATATAGGTGATTCAATACTAAACGGTGGAAACGTTTTTTTTTATAGTATAGATAGATAGATTAACTCTTTAATGCACTTAATATAAAAACAAACAAAAGTTACTTACAACAAACAAAATAAAGTAGTAATTGGCGACCTTATCACTAAAAGCGATCTCTTCCAGGCAACCATAGGATGGAAAGAGAGATTTGAGAATAAGGAGGAGGGGAAGTACAAAAAGGAGTGATTAATACTTCTACAATTAAACAATAAAATAGATTTTAAAAACTAAAATACCAAATAATATATTGATATACTTACACAGTAATTATACATCCTAATACATAAATACGAATTAAATAATATACTAATACATACAAATAATTAGATATGATAAAAAAAATAAAGATTTTAACTAGAATATCAGCTTCAATTGGGTGATGACTGCGATAAGTATACTTCTTTTACTTGGTTCTTAAAAACAACGTGCGATTGAGCTTGTCTAATGGTCACAGGCAAAGCGTTCCACAGCTGAGCTGCCTGAAATGCAAACGACTTGCCGTAGAACATTTCACTACGTGCGGATGGTATTTGCAGCAGTATAGAGTGACGAAACGACCAGAATATGTGTCAGATGGTAAACAACATGCTTGCTCATAGCAACACAGTTACATGCAGCTATTGGAACATGAAAGAGTCCAAATTAGATATCTCTGCAATGCGCTCATCACCCTGAGATATATTCGTAAGATGTTTTATCTTTACACCCTGTAATTACTCTGAAAACATTGCCCTTCAAACCGGAGCACAGTGATGTTTGCACATTACTGCTTGCCGGTAGAATTACTGGCAAATGTGTGGTACTACCCCTGGTTGACTGCAAAAATTATGTGTAACTACTTGGTATGTGTTAGGGAGGTTTTTTTTAATCGTTTTAAAAATCTATCATTTAGTTATTCGTTTGTAGACGGTCTGACATACAACTGTGTTTACGGCGGGCTTCCATGTTTTGGTTGCTGCCGTTACATAATACGGCTTAGTGGACGGTTGGCAAAAAAAGTGTGTCTTCGTTTACGTGTTACAAAACTTTATTTAGGCTGTATCTTGTTTATTTGGGGTCGTTTTATGTTTATTTTAAACTTTAAGGTATACACTTGATAGCTATCATACATGATCTTAAGTGGCGATGTGATGAATACATCTAAGTAAGTACTTAGATGAAACCGATGCATCTGTCTCGATTTGAAGACACCAAATTTGTAACAGAGTAGTGTTAAGAACCCCGCTCAGGCAACGCATTCCACAGCCTAGACGTTCTTACTACAAAAAAAACCATTAAACATTACAAACGACGATTTTCTGTACAGATTTGACTGTTTAAAAATTGATTGGCTTTTGTTTACGTAAAGATAAAAGAAAATTTGTTCTGACAGTAAATTAATCACTTTATATTTCTCTATTGGTTCACAAATAAATGTACACTTAAAGTCATAATGTAAAATTGCGTGCATTGAACTAAATAAAAAAAATGTTTACCCCGTTTCTTTCTGGGACCCACTACGGTCGCATTTTTATGAAAAAGTCTAATTAATTATCTTTGTAAGCAACCCTATCTTTGAGTATCTCTAGAGTCCTTTCGTCGGCGGATGAAGTCGCCGTTGACGGGGCTGAGGAGTGTCCATTTTATTCCCATTAAGTGTCCATTATTTATTATTTTTATTTATAATCCTTTTTAATTATAATTTTAGTAATAATCCTAATAATATTACGACCGGGTTGAAATTTGGAACATAAGTCTGGAAGAATACATAGACTACTTTTTATCACACAGAAATAATGAGAACGAGAACTGCAGGTAAAACCGTAGCTGTGGCAGTGGTACTGCTAGTAATTTTATAATGAATGTAAAAGTTTGTAGCTCAATCGTAACGTCTGAACAAATCGAGTTGAAATTTGGAACACAGATAGATTTCAGTCTGGAATATCAAATAGTTTACTCTTTATCTCGATAAAATAACGGGAACGTGAATCACGCGCGTAAAACCGCGGGTAACTGCTAGTATTATCCATTCTATGCCACGAGGCCAGTCAAAATAAATCTCAAGGCCATTCCTTAGTTTGTTCCGGTTTTTTTGCTGACGGTACGCCCGGGAACATAAATTCGATTATGTAGTTTTTCGTCATTCGGCGACGATCGAAGCGCGTCGAGAGGGACGGATGTATTGCGCAGAGAGAGAAGGTAGATAGGGTGAACCACGCATGCGCAGGCACGTGCAGGCGTTTGGGGCTGGAAACACACGGGGTGAAAGGTTTGGAGATGTATCGAAGGGAATTTTTCCGAGGCTTTTGTTTGCATGAAAATATAGTGCAAAGGTTTTTTTTAATAGATTGATTGATATTTATTGCACTTACTTTTTATTCAAATAAAGTACACAAAGCTTAACAACTATAAAGAAAGTAGATATTAGCATTAGTAACGTTATCGCCAAAAGTTATCTCTTCACGGGCAACCGTAGCATAAAGAAAGAGTTAAGACAATAGCTTCTTCAATCTTGATTTTGCAATAAGTTAAACTATTAGTATGAACTTAATTTAAGTTTAATATCAAAAACATTATAATTTTTTTTATAGTATATGTATAGGGACGACCAGGACATGAGCCTGATGGTAAGCAACATACCTGCCTACAGCAATAAATTGGGGTACTTAATCATGATTTCATTTTAAAAGGTAATTTGATTATTATGGATTTAGATGACATGTTCTGAATAAGATGTCACTAAAATCGTTTTTTTTTTTACTTTAGAAGGTAGATAAATATATGTAGACATTATCTGTAACATAAAATTTGACAGAGAATCAGATACAGAAATTGACCGGATTGAGTACCTATCTACGTTTGCGTATGGAATCTAAATATGTATATTTGTTTTTTTTTTTTTACAGGGTTATCACCAGTGATAACTGGTTAATCACTTATATATGTATCTAATGTTTTTAACGGGCTGAGTCTTTAAACAAAACAAAAATAACTATGAGATGCTCATATTACTACTTACACTGAGAGCTTCTGAACTGTGTTTTGCTAATCAATATTTTTATTTCCATTAATTCCTATTTTTTTTTTTTTAATCTCATTTTAAATTGTTAAATGCTTATTTAAGTAAAATAAAAATATTTAAACAAAAACTCCAACGAAATATCCGTCGACATATTCGGAAACGAAACACGGAAGTGTATCACCCGCGGACCTACGCGGGGCGGCGTAGCAGCCACTACGCTTTCGTAGGCCTCGCAGTCGCTACGGGCGGCGCCTGCCCGCAAAATAGGGTACAGTGTCAAATAAACAATGTGATCTGTTCTGTGCAAAATGTGCCTCTAAACACTGCCATTAACAAAAACTCGCACAAAAGGACGCGGAACCAAAAATTTTCGGTAGGACGTTCACCCCTGACCCAATTCCTCCATGCACCTGCGCGCTGCATTGCAGTGACCAAACTGTGTTCAAGGATATTACCATCTTAGTGTGTTCGACCCCATCGGTGATAGTAGTGTTCATTAGTCTAGTATTCACGCAATAATTCTTCTGACTGAAACATAAGTCTGATCTTACTTCTTTGTGATGAGTGGAACGTAATACGAAAGTGGGGCAAGATGGCGGGCAATCGGGACAGTTTAGAAGGTCAGCTGACGCATGTCATACAGCAGCATATGTCCCAACCAGGGTCTGAAGCATCGATCAGCGTTCACCAGGTCCAGAGTCCGAGTGGAAGCGTTACTAAGAGACATCAAATCATTATTGACATTAAGCAAGACATCGATATAAACGAACTGTCGACTCGATCGTTGGCTGAAAGCGTTATGGAACAACTCGGGGCTAGGTCTGCTGCTGTTTACATTGATAACCAACACGTTAGCAATGAGAATAATGACTTAGAATCGTTGACTACTGTAAACGTGATCGTAGCTAACGATTTAGCTCAGCCAGCCAGCCCTCATATAACTGAACAGGAATCTGATGAAAGGAACCAAGCGAATCAAGGGAATCAGGAACAAGCGGAGAGCTCGGGGATTTTGCCCGGGAATCGTATTGCTGTGGACAGGATTGTGGAACTGACCAATGCTTCGACTGCTGCAGAAAATACTCCGACAACTACCACAAGTACCGTGTCAATAACCACTGCCAGTACCACAGCATCAGGTAAGTACAAAGTGTCAAGTATTATAAGAAAAGTTAAAATAGTATCAAAATACATACCAGTGTTAGCAAAAGGCCTGTGATAACGAGAATACTATGCAAAGTTTTAAGTATACAGATTATGCTAAGAATCTTATCGATCGCAAGAAATACGTTTTAAAATTAGTCTATTTGTAACTAAAATTATTCAAACAGAGAAATTCACACTAGTACGTCAAATTTGTAACACCTCTGTTCGTATATGAGGGACTAAAATAAGAAAAAGAGATACACTACAATATTATGCAAACAAAAGCTTTAAGCTTTACTTAAATACCTTTAACTGTAACAATTCAAATCACGCGTTCCCTAATCAACAATGACAAAAATAAAGTCTACATTTCCAACAGATATAGTCGGTAAAAACTGGATCCCAAAACCAGAAAACCGCGCCTTGTGGTATTCAAACAAACACGAATGAAAGAAGAAGAAGATTGTTAAAAACATGGCCGGCTCACTCGATCATATAAACATAATGATAGACTATAGAAATACTAATTGAGCAAATTGACTCATTGAATAAAATTGTATTGTCAAAGTCAAAGTACTTTATTCATAAATGTACAATTTACACGTCAATTAATAAAAAATAAAAACAAAAGAAAGAGCATACAAATTGTATACATTTTCAAAGTTTGAAACTACTACTTTACTGTATTACAATAATTATTGTACAGAAAACTGTCAAGCATTATACGAGTATAATGTCTTTATTGCAATTGTACTAACCTATGTCAAATTTATTTATTTACATTTTTATGGGAACTTTGCCATTGTATAAATGAATAAGGTTTACACTAGACCAGTTATGCTACAGCTAGATCAAACATGCAATATCATGTTAAATCAAATGTGTGAAACCATAATTACAATAATCAATAACCACTGAAACGAAACGTTGCTTAAAGCCGCAAATATTCTGATGAGAAAATTGTTGGCAATACTGTAGATAAAACCCGTTATAAAACAAACAAATACGAAAGCTTTTATTGCTGTTTGCAGGTAAGAAAATATGGTACAAAAGCATATTAAAAGTAGATATATATACAAGCTGGTCTCTTAGAGAAGCATGCAATATGTCTGTCAAAACTATTTGTTTAATATAAATGAGTAATGAGAATTATATAATAATAGTTAGTTTATAAAAGTCCTCTTCATCTTCTTTTCATTTCTGGTTTCTACTCAGTTGCATTTGCTTAATACAGTGCTCGAAAGATATACTACCAAGATCTCACGTATGTAGGTAATTTTACTTCACAAACCCTTACAATCTTAGTCAACACATGAGGTAATCTCTTTTTTAGCCTGTTGTCCTTCGTGGTACCGTCATATTATAACAGAAACGAAAAGAAAGAAAAGATAAATATTTGACAATATTGCACCAAAATTATTTCGTTTGAAGCAATATTTTTATCAGTAACAGTGTCTTGGGTCTTGGAATAAGAGATAGCGTAAACGAAGATGAGATACACATAAAAACAAAACTTCACTTGCTAACGTAGAATTAACAAATACCCCATTATATTAACCCAGTGACTGAGGCATTACAAAATTCGAATAAAATCGTGCAATATTTCGTGAAGATATGGCGATGTGGTTCCTTAATGACAAAGTCAAGGACTTCCATGAACCGTCCCATAGAGTCGTTAACGATGGCTAACATATTAGATGGCTTGATATTAATTGAATTGTTTTTCCTAATGTTCTCTGTTGGATATATTTCAACCTTCACTGGTGCCATAAAAACATTTGTGGCCTTAAGTAATTTGAGATAATCCTTCGATAAATCTCTTTAATATTCGACCAACATTGAAAGGAGTAAATGGCTTGATAATACTGGTATCACCATATTTAGTTCACGAACCTGTTAATTTCCCAAGATGAAAAGTGGCTAATCTGTGTCAATTCATCTTTGTACCAAATTTCATCGAAATTTAGGAATTTTTGAATGAAAGAGTTACAAACATTAATACATAGTTACAAGCTATTATGTGGACAATGTGAAAGTCTTGATGTTTGATTGGGGTGAAATTTAGAAAATAATTAGAAAACAGTATAATTACATAGATTTTTCCCTGAAAAAAGGGGGGAATTCCTTGGGGGAATAGCCACTTTCTAAATAATAAATGGGTGTATGTATTTTGTTTGTGTGTATGTTCTTATGTATACGAATTTGCAGGCAGATAGTAGTATAATAAAACGTAATTTAAAATAGAAACGAGTCTTTAACATTTGGTCATAACATTTACTAAACAATGCAGTGTTAGACTTTGAATTAAAGAGTTTACATATACTACGTATAGATTTGACACAAACGCTTTACACCGAAAGCACGGGTAGCATCTTTCTTGCCTTGTCGCTCTTGTGGAAGTGTCATACTTTTGTCGCGGTACGTCACTATGTTGCCATAGAAAGTACGCACGCCATCTGCTTACGATTGACACAAACGAACCGTGCGGAAAATCTAACTCTATACGTAGTATATGTAAACTCATTGCTTTGAATCTATTCATTACTATGGTAGGTTAACTATATTACTAGTAGTATCACGTGGTTTTACCCACGCAGTTCCTGTGCCTATTATTTTTCCGTTATAAAAAGTTTTTTTTTATAATTTAGAGTGACAAGACGAGCTGGACATGTGCCTGATGGTAAGCAAAATGCCAGCTACATAACAACACAGTGACACGCAGCTATTGGAACATGAAGAGTCCAAATAATTACCCAGCACTGCACAGCGCTCGTCACCCAGAGATCTAAGATATTATATCTCTAAGCCCTGTAATTTCTCTGGCAATTTGTGTGTTATATTCCGTTCTATAATCTAACTGTGTTCTAAATTTCAATCCGATTCGTTGAGACGTTCTGCCCTAAAGTTTTGTAACTAAATCGTCTATGGCTTTGCTATTGTTATCTCTATCATTTGAAGCGAAAACAAAAGAGAGAGCATCAAAGCTAAGACAGTTGTTGTTAGGCGGTAGATCCTCGGATGTCATTAAGTTACAACCATCAACATCAACAATGTATAAACCTTTGAATTTATACTATTATTTTGTGTACATCAGTTTGTGTATGTATATCTCCGTTTTACCCTGGACAGTGTCCTAAATCGTTGGCCTTCAAAACACCTGTTTTCGAGCCCTAGACCTACTTTCTAGGTCAGGTCGCCGCTCTGTCCCAGAGCCCCGATTATGGAGCTGAGTTTTTCTGTGTGGCAACACCGATACAGATCGGTTCTTTGAAAGTTGTATAGTATACAGGCACAATTAACCGCCCACCTATAAATATGTTTCGTCACTTCGATCTTTGTGACAAAATCGGTTTTGTGGGATTATTCTTAAAAACCATTTTCAATATCTTCGCTTGTTATTGCTTAATGATAACTTTCAAAGTAGGTACTAACATGAAATTTGGTTTAAAATTAATGATTTCTGCAAACTAGGAGAAGTACAGGATGGGAGGGGGGGTAATTGAGGTTGTGAGTAGTGGTTGTGTGTTTTGTAATCTTTGCAGAGTCCGCCTGGGGAAGTACCACACCTTTTCTAGTTATTCTAACGCCAATCAGTAGGTAATGTTCTAATAAATATTTGTATTAAATAATAATAATAACAACTTTATTTGGTATACAAATTACATCATTACAGTATAAATTGTGAACCCATTGGCTTCGAACTATTGTCACACTGTTTTTCGATAGCCAATGGCCTCTCCCATGAATAGATGTTCTTATTCTTATATCTAGATAATGTTTGCCATATTTATGTATAAATTTATGCGTGTGTGGGTGTGTGAGGGTGCGTGTGAAAGGTAGGGTGTGTGTATATGTGAGGTAGGGTGTGATTGAAGGTGAGTGTGTGTGTGTGTGTGTGTGGCAGGGCGTGTGTATATATGCGTGTGTACTATTACTGAGTTTATATTACTGAGTTGTTGTTTGAAGAGAAATATTTCCAAAGAAATTACGTGATACAAAGCAGTAGTAGTACATGTAGTACATGCGTATATGGTGCTGTGTGTGAATTGACCACCAATATTTATCATTTATTATATTTTATAGCCTTTTTGTACTCAAGGATCACTTACATATCCAATGATGAAAGAATTTTCGAAATCGGTCCAGTACTTCTTGAGAGTAGCGCGTTCAAACAAAAAAACATCTTAAGCTTTATAATATTAGGTCCACTACAAACTACACAAGTTTAAAATACTGCCTCAATTCCTATAAATCTCCAATCATGACATTCAATTATACTCATGTCATATATATGAATACCAAACTAGAATAAAAATAAGAGTGAATATCTGGTACAAAACGTTCTAGTTTCCGAGAGTGACACATTGCTGGAAAGGACTACAATCGATGATATTAAAGTGTGTGTGAGACCGCCAAAATTACAACTTTTGTTTTCTTCGCGAAGTGCCGAGTCGCGAGATTCTTCGCATCTTACTAACTAAAATTTTTTAATACGTTGGGTTCTTTTGCTCAATTTTTAGCAATGATTGAGATTGAGAGATTTCTAAAGTCGTTCTAGTATTTTTGTGTGAAAGAATACCAAAGAAAACATATGTGTGATGGGATCCCAGTTAGGAACGAAGTTTCTTCGTCTAATATAATATGTAGAAGCAACAGCAGTGTGCATATATTATGTTCAACAGGGGAAGCAGGGCGAACCGCTATTTTATCATATGTATTAGTAAGGACCAGGAATTACTCTCAAACGAAAATTCTAGTGACTCAGATTCTTTCAAAGAGCTTCTATCCGTCGTCCTTGGCGCTGTAATACCTAGGCATAATATGTAGGTCTCTAGAGAGCCTAGGCATTGCGACTGCGTAACTTTCAAGGACACACGTGTAACCAGATTAGCATGTAGGTACCTATATGTAATCTTGTTGTATGTACAAAGGTGGTGTCACGAATGTCACGATGTTTTTTGTTTGTACTCCTGTGAGACGACTCGACTGATTGTTACCGACTTTAAAAAAGAGGAACCTGATCTAAGTTCTATGAGTACGTTTTCCTGCTGACTGTTATCTCCCGTATATCGTTACTCCATCTAGGCTCAGCAGGTCTACTACGAAGTCCGATAAACGATATATCGGCCGAAGTTATGGACGTTTCATACCACGAAACACAATCGGTCGGTTGATCTGATCGGGTGTTTCGTTCATTCCGACCGACACTGATTTGACAGTTTTTGTGTCATCAACCGACCGATTGTGTTTCGTGGTATAAAACGTCCAAACTTCGGCCGATATATCGTTTATCGGACTTCGTAGTAGACCTGCAGAGTCCCCTACACAACATGCGATTTGTACTCTGCAATCACGAATTCTATTACACCGGTTATCGGCTCTACGACAGATATGACCGGCCCATTTTCATTAATCTTTAGTTTGCTAATGCGTAAAACAACTTTTTTATAGTATAGAGTGTCGAGACAATCAGGACATGTGCCTGACGGTACGCAACACGCCTGCACACACAGCTTTTGGAACATGAAGAGTCCAATTCATTACCTAGCACTGCACTGCGCTCATCGCCCAGAAATATAAAATTATTTATATGCCCTGTAATTTCAATGGAAACATAGCGCTTAAAACCGAATCACAGTAATGTTTTCAAATTACTGTGTTGGCGATAGAATAACTAGTAGAAGTGTGGTATTACCCCAGGCGGACTCTGCAAAGAGTCTTACCAATACAATGTCGGTTACTTCTGGTTTTCTAATGGATCACTTCGTTCCGAATACGATAGCAGAAAACCATCAAGCATAGCTCTTTCCATAGCTCGCTGTGCAACTTTGAATTTGTAGACCATTTTAACAGTTAGTGTCCACGTTTCGGTAGCGTAGGTCATGATTGGTAGGACACACTGATTGAAGGCTTTGTCTTTAGTAATTGTGGGATAGAAGACGAAAAGAAACGCCGTCATTGCCAAATCCTGTTCAGTCTAACCGAATCCTTCCTATGGCTTCACTCTCGCAATTGTGCTTTCCTATGGTTTTTATTTAAACTTGCAACTTCGGAACTTTGCAGACTCCGGGGTCCGTAACCTTTATCAGGTATTTTTAGTTTTTTTTTTTGAAGAAATCTTGAATTAGGAGAAGAAAAGAAAATAGATAGATAGATGGATAGATAGATAGATAGATCTTTATTGAACACATCAAAATAACAATAATTTAAAAATTGAAACAGGCGAAAGACTTAAAGTTAGTGCGATGTACGGAGGCCTTATCGCTAATAGCGATCCCTTCCAGGCAACCTTAGAGTGGAAAAAGAAAGATGGGATCTTAAAATGTATCATTAAGCCTCCCCCTAGATTTCCACAACGAACGGTCCTGCGCAACCTGCAACCAGCGGTTTCCAGCGGCCTTTGTGAGGTCATCTGTCCATCTAGGTCGCCACTCGAGAACCTTTCTTCCCCATCGGTTGTCAGTTCTGCGAGCGATGTGGCCTGCCTATTGCCACTTCAGCTTGCTTACTCTTTGAGCTACGTCGGCCACTTTCGTTCTTTTACGAATATCCTCATTACGGATTCTGTCGCGCAAAGAGTCGCCGAGCATAGCTCTCTCCATAGGTCGCTGTGTGACTTTGAGCTTCGTTATGAGGCCCACAGTTAAGGACCACGTCTCAGTTCCATAAGCCATCACTGGGACCACGCACTGATTAAAGACTCTTTAGTTCATTTTGGCTATTTTCTAAGTCGTTTCCTCCCGGATCAGAGCCACCAAGACCGCATTTCCGTCCTTGATGGCCATCTGTAAGTTGAACTTTGGTCTTCGGTGGTGCAGCCAACGCTCGCCGTATGAACCGACCGATGACGTCGTCGCCGTCGGTGTCGTCAGCTTTCCTAGTTCTTGGGCCTGCTGTAGGCACACCTACTTTTGAACAATTTTTAAAGTGATGCCATTTTCAGCATATTAATAAACAAAAAAAGCGGTCGAATTGAGAACCTCCTCTTTTTTTGAAGTCGTTTGAAAAGGATATGTACTTTTAATACAGAATTGTAAATGACGTTTCTATGTGTATGTGTCGACAGAATAGAAGAATTTCTGTTGCATAAAAAAGCATCGATGTAAATCAAAACATGTGCCTGAGCACCTTGAAACACTGTTCACAATCTGTGTCCATGTGGAAGCGTGAGTGGTTTACAACTACCAATCTACTTGACCCCTAAAATCGCTAGTGGCGAGGTATGTTGTGGTTCTACTTATTTTGGTTGTTGACAACAACTAGTAATACGTAAAAGCGTCTGGCGATCATCGAATCCTACAAAAAAAAATAGCTATTGTGTGTTATTCCTAAGAGATAGACATATACTTGACTGCCCTATTGGCTTAGTTGGTAGTAGCTCTGCCTGCGAAGCCGAGGGTCGTGGGTTCGATCCCCACCCAGTGCAAATATTTGTGTGATGAATTCAAATGTTTGCACTGTGTCTGGGTGTTTCTATGTATAATAAGTATGTATTTAAAACTATATAAGTATTGTATCAGCTATCTGGCTGCCATCACACAAGCTTTGCTTAGTTTGGGGTCAGATGGTGTTGTGTGTGAATTGTCCACCAATATTTATTTATTTATTTATTTATTTATACTATTGCAGACTTTTTTGTAGACCTTATGAAGGGGTACAGTATATCTGTACATTATTTTGATCTAGCTCATAGGGTTCGGCCAGTTTTTGCAGTGTAGGCGCAAATATGTTTATTTATGACATTACATTAGAAACCTTGAAAATTATCCATGTTTCTCTACTATTTTATGCACGTATTATGCACATAAACCTTCATTTGAATCACTCTATCTATAAAAAAAATCCGCACCAAAATCTGTTAGGCGGTTATAATTATTTAAGCATATAAAAACAGACCGACAGACGCGTAAACTGACTTTGTTTCATACTATGTCTATACCTCATAACATAAATAATATTAAGGCTTTAGACAAGATAACTTTTGAGGATCACTCCCGATTTATTTCTATTTTGATAATATCTTGAACCAAGGACAGAAACCAAAGGTTCAGGCATGGGGCGGTCAATATGTTCAATGCTGCGCTGTCATTGGCGGAAAATGGCCGCCATCGGGAAAACTTTACCGTACTGAAAAACGTAGATACTCTACTAATACTTATTATAAATGTCAAAGTTTGGATGTTTGTTGCTCAACCACGTCGTGACTTCTGATCGGAATGGTTTTTTTTTAACTATAATGGGTTCACACTTGACCACCATCTCGCCTGATGTTAAGCGATGATGAGATCTACGATGACGATGCTTACCTAGAAAAAGCTGAAGAAGCTGACGTTCTTTCACAAACGTGGAGTTAGGCGGTGGAACAGAAAGATTATACTCTAGAACAGGGTCCACAGAGGTCAGCAACATGCGGCCTGCGACTCTTCAAAATAATAAGATTAAAAAAATTCTATAATTTATTCCCGGCACAGAAATATTCAATCATCATCATCAGCCGCAAGACGTCCACTGCTGAACAGGCCTCTCCCCTAGATTTCCACAACGAACGGTCCTGCGCAACCTGCAACCAGCGGTTTCCAGTACTAAATCGCTACCTATGCTATCGCAGTTTTCAGTTTTATGCAAAGGTAACAGTGAGGAAAGAAGAGAGGGTGGGGGGGGTTAGTCCAAATGAACTACCAAAGTTTTAGAAGTGCGGCCTGCTTTTATCTGCTTGCCCAAGACTCCCAAATACTGTGTTCAGGTTTGAAGGGTAATTTGCAATTTAATATAAAAAAAAACATCTTAGATCTCTGATAGTTAGTTAGTTGGCGTTCTTTGGAGTAGGTCTTTCGGTCTCACTGTCAATCCCTCGAAAACTCAGGCCATAATTATTGGAAGCTCGCGGCTTATATCGAGAGTCGATTATGGCACTACTACTAAAGTTCTATTCGGTGGCGTGACAGTACCATTTAGCGCAGAAGTAAAAATCTTGGCATTATTTTCGATAGTTGTTTTACTTGGGATCCACAAATTCGATCAATAAAACGCAAAATATATGCCTCAGCAGCATCACTGAAGAAGAATTCGAAACTTTTGCCTACAGCCACCAAAGTTGCGTTAGTACAATCCTCCTTATTCCCATCCTTGACTACGCTGACGTCTGCTACCTGGACCTTAGACGGGACCAATTCGATATGCTCGAGCGTCTTCAAAACTTTTGTATTAGGCTTATTTTCGGTCTCCGAAAATATGACCATGTTTTCTTTTCCGATCTAAGCTCGAGTGGCTCCCTATCAGTTTACGTCGGGATACTCACATCCTATCACTTTTATATAACACACTTCACCCCTCTTCCCTCCGTATTTAAGCTCCCTGTTTCACATTTCTTTGCGACACTCATTCAATAAATCTTAGGTCGTCTACAAATCTCCTATTATCTACCTCAGCTCATACAAGCTCCTTTTACGGTTCGTCGTTCTGCGTGCAGGCTGTGGCCTTATGGAATGCTCTTCCTGCGGCCATTAGACGTGCGCAGAGCGTCGCTTCGTTCAGGACTCTGATTCGGCAGCATTTTCTGACAAAAGTTGTTCACTGATTTATGTTTATTTTTCTTGATTTTTGTGTTTCTTATTGTATACATACATTATTTTTATACATATATGTATTTGTATGTGTATTTATATATTTAAACTTATTTATTTATTGTACACCTATTATATGTATTTTGTTCTATTATATTTAATTTATATATAATTAATACACGTGTTTATTTATATTGTTAGTTGCACCACTGCCCAAAATCTTACAAATCTTGTTTCTTTGTAAATCAAAGGTTATCTGAAGATAAGGTCGCCTTTTGTGCCCATTATGTGTTTGTTATTTTATTTTACTTATTGTCAACTTTGTTTGTGGTGCCAATAAAGTGTTTTTGTATTGTATTGTATTGTAGTTAGTTGCTTACCATCAGCCACATGTCATGCTCGTCTCGTCACGTCACTCTTAATTTAAAATAAAAAAATATTTGCCCTGGGTGGGAATCGAAACCACGATCCACGACTCAGGCCCAGTGCGATTTGGCTGATGACGCATGATACGAGTAGATAAGATTTTCGGGACATGTCGCTTTCTTCACAGTGTTTTCCGTCGCAGTTAAACCTATTTTACAATTAAAAGAATCTATTTTATTTTATTTGAGGTATACCAGTGGCGGATTACAGCGCGGGGCCTGTAGCACATAATATTAGGTTTAGGTATGTAAATATTTTCGCTACATATTAACAGTCAGACAGACGTCGCGTCGGAGCTCGGGGCCCCCAGTTTGCGCGAGGCCCGTAGCATTTGCTACTCTTGCTATATGACTAATCCGCCACTGAGGTATACATCGCCATATAATATGTATATGTAAACTTTTAGGTAAGATACATTTAGTTAAAAGGCACTACAAATAGTTTTTCACATTATACCCTGTAGTTAGGGTGTTGCGAATAGTATAGTAGAGGTATACATACATATAATATTAAGTGCATATAACTATTAAATATTTAAACATGGACGTATAAAAAAGTCGGACGTAGTCTCGCTAAAACAAAAACTGTGTCCATAGAGTTGGCCACATAACTGTCACATACAGGCTGACTTACGTTTTGTTAGGTTAAATCAGTAGGTACCTAGTATTCATATACAGAGTTGAACTGTAATAGCCATAATAGGGATGTTAACAATGTTTCGGAACTGTTTTTATTTTGAAGATTGACGCATGTTTACCGTAATAAATAACATTTTATTTCAAAATATTTGTATTTTCGATGAGTAAATATGCAATATTAGACTAATTTTGAATTTTGCCGCTAAAACACTAACGACTGAAATGACGTCACTAGTCTCAAAACGTTGGTCGCGATTCATGACTGTATGTCCAGTTTATGTGTTTTCTTATCATTACTTGAATACAAAGAATCAAAATCGTCGTCACTAAGATCGCAAACTATAATAAAAATGCAGAAAAGTAAACAACGTTACAACAGATTAAAAATATAGCATTTAAAATAATTTATAACAAATTTATTACGTAATATAAAATTATAATAATGTGTTTTTCGATATTCTATTAATACGACCTATCATAAAATCAACTTTAAACATTAATTTGTGATTAGTGTTAACATCCCTATTGATGACTAAGTATTGTAGTTTTTCTCTATAGGTACCTACTGTGCCAATGCGGGTGCTGCCTAGCTTAGAAACTCCTTTAGCCTTTACATAACAACACAGTACCTATTTTATTTTTCATTTCATTCCTATTTTAATGAAGGGAGTAAGTCTTCAGTGGTTTTTACTGCCTACGAGAATCACAGATCACATCTACGAATCATTCTTAGCATGTTAGTGAGAATATTTTTTTTAAAGATCTGCCATCTATCGTACAGTAGCGTTACTAAGCATGAAAACAGCTTTGGACTAACGATGACTGAGTGAACCTTTTCCAAGTTCTCATCAGAACCAGTTGTATAACTCCCGCTGCTTCTCAATTAAATCCTACGATTGAACTCGTTCGAAGCACTTAACTTTGAAGTAATAAACTTAGCATCAAATAAGGTTGCTTGATGATTGCCTATTGGCGACATCTATAGTTAAGTAGCATTACTAAGTGGTTTACAATTTTATGTTCATTTGCACCGGTAATAATTGAAAATTATACATCGTAGAAGCAGAAATTATACTTGAAATCAATTCCTACGGTTTAATAATCTATAATTTCGTTGTTTACTTAGTAGTTTAGTTAAGTTTTGCTTATCAGTAGGCACTTGAAATTATGCGTACCGTGCTTACCTACTAGAAAATAGACTGTGCAAACAAAATGTACTTCTACCTGGGTCCTATCGACATTTAATGAAGTGTCATTATCGTTGACCTAAATTCCTATGAGTAATCAGCTGCACTTTGCAACCTAATTACTGTTAAACAATGTAAATAATTTACATTATCTGCAAGTCCAATACGAATAAAAATAAATTTGAAATAGCGCCATCTGTGGACGAGTAGCGGCGACAGATTTTTACCGTTCGCCCGCTTGACACAGTTTCGGCTCAGCTGATTTCTTGTTTGTGTGCGGTTTTGTGTTGTAGCTATGCGGGATTTTGTGTATGTGTGAGGCCCGGGATGCACGTTCCGTTAGCTTTTAGGTTCTATGCGGAACCCGTTTCGTGTTTGAGTGCTTTCGCGTGTTTTGAAATGCATTTCTTTGTGATCTGTGTTTGTGACAGGAAATAGCGGCTGAAAGAGGGATTGTGAAATGGTTGTGGTTAAATTGAAAAAAAAAGCTGTTTACGTATCATTTGTGACTGTTTTTTTTATTTTGTTTTAACTATTGAATTGACCGCCATATCTCCTGGTGTTAAATGACTATGCGGTTTTCAATGCAATGTGCTTATCTACCTAGATATCTCAATTTGAAGACACCCCTGATTGTAGCCATCGCGAAAAACCCAAAGATTTAGGAAAAAAACAATAAGGCAATGTTTTCCACAGCCTAGACGTTCTTATCACGTTATCACAAAAGTAGAGTCAAATCTCTTTGTTCGAGACTTTAAAATGCCACTATGAAACAACCACTTCCATAGAAAAATAGGGAAAGTTCGTATTAAGTCATGTAGATCGGTTGCACACTTTTCGAAGTGTATCCGATAAAAAACCAAACTAAGCAAAGCTTGCACTATGGCAGCAAAATAGCTGATTTAACACATCCAAGCATTGCACTATTTGAGGTACATCACGGCTAGTATAAAATAATCATTTATTTCTAATTTTCAGGTAAGTCTCCAATGCTACAGAAGCAGATTTTTAATACAAAAGGAACATGTAAGTACATCCTACCCACCTACAGCCTAACTAAAAAACCAAGTGTAATATTCTTAAAACATGGCTAAATTTAGGCAGCTGAATTTAGTCGATACTAAATTCAGTGAAGTGTAATAGCATTTAGTGAGCTACTCGTGGAATGCTAAATTCAGAAGCTAGGATTGTTTGATTCAAACTTGCTTCTGTATTCAGTCACAAAATTTAGCCAAGTGTAATATAGGGTTTTGGCTTTTTTTATATAGAGACGAGACGAGCAGGACATGTGCCCGATGGTAGACAATAAGCCTGCCACATAACAGCACAGTGACACGCAGCTATTGGAACATGAAGAGTCAATATTGATCGCTATGCCCTGTAATATCTGTGGAAATATTGACCTTCAAACCGGACGGAACATGAAGAGTCCAAATCATTACCTAGCATAGCACTGCGCTCGCTACCTAGATATCAAAGATCTCTAAGCCCTGTAATTTCTCTGGAAACATTTCCCTTCAAAACGAAACACTGGCTGGTGTGGTACTAAATTCCAAATTACAGACTGTTGCATTCAGTTCATATAGTGTGTCACTTCCCCAGGACTCGACAGGGTGGCAGGGTCTACCACTGCAAACTACTACATATATAAATATAAAATCTCTCATACAGGTACTTCATAAATAAGACTGGTTTTTTAGTCAATCTGTTTTAGAATCTCACTTTCATTGTATGTTCACCCACGCAACTTTCACTGTAAAATAATACAATGAAAGAACTTTACAGGACTTGTTCTGAGCACTAGTTGCGCGGCCTGGTTTCACTCGACGAAATAAAACTTTACTATAAATTATCATCATCATCATTATATCAGTCAAATGACGCCCACGTACCACGACGTCCATACATACACATTTATTCTATTTGACTTACCTTGTGGCTTAGTGGGTAGTAACTCTCGTGGGCTCAAGTGGGCTCGATTCCCACCCGGTACAAATATTTGTGTGATGAATTCAAATATTTCCACTGTGTCTGGGTGTTTCTATGTATAATAAGTATGTATTTACAACTATATAAGTATTATATCAGCTATCTGGCCGCCATATTATAAGCTTTGCTTAGTTTGGGGTCAGATGGTGTTGTGTGTGAATTGTCCACCTATATTAAAAAAATATATATATATATAGCTTCAATAGCTTCATGTTCAAGACTTAGAAGTATTTTTCGAAAGTCAGCTGTGTCCTAAAAAGCCAGACACGTTTTTTCTTATCTTTTGCATGTGTTTAGTTTAACACCCAAACAAAACGGCGAAATTGGCCGCCTCCGATAACGTGATAAGGAAATATCAGTGCGGAGTGGGACAATGACCTAGTGAACTGGTGTGTCATCTGAAAATTAGGGTAAGCAGGAAGGGTACACAGCCGAAAGGTATCAAAACTCAGAATTCATTAACAAGAAAAAAGACGATGGTATCATATTTTATTTTCTTCGAAAAAAAAAAAAAAACGGCTTCAATTTAAAATTAAATCAATAGACTAAATTTCATTAGAAACTACGACTATATCGTCCTGATAAATGAAGCATGTTTTAGTGTTTTGTTGAAATTTCAAAAACTGTCTGTATAAGGTTGATTACGGATATAGTAGTTCTTATATTGGTCAAACAAAGCGTACAATTGCTGAAAGGATCAAGGAACACATCGCCGCTTTAAAAATCGTCAGATACAGAAATCTGCGATTGCCGCGAATTTGATTGATGCGGGAACTGGTCATTGAATCGAACTCCACGACCCGAAGAGCCTCTCCATCGAACGTCATTACTTCGCAATAATAGTTCGGGTCCCGAACTATTCTGGGAAGCTTTAAAAATTAAAAAAAACATCGTAATTTCAACCGGGAGGATGGTTTTCGGTTTAAAACAATAATGCCTTACAGATTTCGATAAAATTGATATGGTACCTCTGAACATCTATCAAAAAAAAAGAACCACAAATTCGATTTATAATTGGCGGAACTATAGCGTAACATATATGCAAAAAACGACTTATACATACTTTTTTGAAGTCGTTGGAAAACTAACTTGGTTGTTACAAGTATTTAAAATTAATATACGGGTATTAACTCACGTAATTAAAATCGTCAGTCCAGTCCGACTTTAGTTTCAGCCGCTTGCGGCCTTTTTCAATGAGAGTACATGCGTGTGACCACTGGTCAGTGCCAATCGAGCACCAAAGCTATGTTTATACATACCTGCTTGGTGGTAGAGCAACTGGCAAAGGCGTGGTACTTCACCAGTCGGACTCTGCCAAGTGTCCTACCACTACAAACTAAACATTTAACTTAAACATAAAACGTAAATTTTACAAATATCGTAAGTATTATTATGTAATTTGTATTCGTGTGTGTGTTTTTAAAGTGATAACTTTTTTTGGTTAACGTGGGCCCTGACGTCACGCTCGGGAACCCGGACCATGGTCATTGGCCATCTAGAAATACTGACGCACTTCTAGATGGCTATGTTGATGGCCACGCCCTCCGGTTTCGCCCGCGTAGTTTTGAATTTTGAAATCAAATTCTGAGTTATAAGTTTTCACTTCTGCCACTGCCAGATTTATTTTTGGATGTAACTGTTTGTAAAGTTATAGTATTCCAAATAGAACATCCCACTTTTAAATTTATCTTAAAACCCCTATCCTAAAGTTGCCTGTGATGACGATGTGAAATTGCTTTTAGCGATAAAACCGCTACTTGTAAAACCAATTTGTTGTTATGAATCCAAATCTGTAAAGATATTTCTTTAATAAAATAAACATTAAGAGTGACGAGACGAGCAGGAATATGCAATAAAAAGCTATCTATCTAAGAGTATTTGAAACAAAAATGTATTGCGAAAATAATTATTAATTCCTTAATTCCTATCAAACGGGAGCTTTTCTGTGTAACCCTACAGGCATTTCGTATACTTATTTACCAGTCTGCCAAACATTCTTTAATCTCTTGATAAGGTTTATTAGACTTTTGTTTTCATTTTAAACGACTGGCACAAAAATATATGTATAGTTCTCAATACAATTGCATGTTTTTTTTAAACTAATATAATAATATACGTATTAGATTGAATACAAATACAAATACAAAAATATTTATTGCTGTTTGCAGGTAAGATAAGATGATACAAAACATTTAAATAATTGACCCATACAAACTGGCCTCTTCTTCTAGAGGCATGCAATATGTCTGGCAACGCAGTTTCCATTGGTCTGAATTTATACAATGATAATAATAGTCAGCTGATAGTCTTCTTCTTCTTTTTTCATTTTTAACTTTTAATCGGTTGTATCATATATGTCATCTGATTCATCATGTATTAATTTCTGGCTTCTATCCCGGTGTGTTATGTTAGTGTGATATGTTTGATGAGTACAATTACGCCAACGTCTTGTGCTTCAGCAGGATGATGTTATGGACTTTGACAAGTGTGTGGTTTCATGTAGAATCCAAGGTCTTGCAGTAGTAGCTCTTGCAGTTTAGCCGTATGAGCAATTTTAAAGAATGTCATTATGTATAGAAAAATCAAAAAATAATAATCAAAAATAATGATAATAATAATTCAATTTGTATAAAATAAAACAAGTGTGTATGTGTGTGTGTAAATTGAAGTGGTTTAATAAAAATATCTCTTTATTAGTAAATGCATTTAATATTTATTTTTCGTTTAAAATCCGAACTAAAGGATATTTATTTATTTTTATGTTTAACCGACTTTATAAAACGGAAAGTTATTTATTTAACCATGAAAAATTTTCATAATTTTTTGTTTAGCCATGTCGGTACTCGCCCGAAATGGCTAAACCGATTTTAGTGAAAATTTTAGGCCAGTCTGAGAACAGGTCGAAAATTATTTTTCACCATCCTGCACTGAGTTGGTGTGTATTCAGATTCACAGCTGTGAGTGATACATTTGTGAAAACTGTGTCAAATTATTATCATTGACGCTTGTTTCACAATATTTTTGTAAATTAAATATTGCCTTAGTAGTCTTTGATGCAACTACTACTGGGTTAAAAATATATCTGCCATTTTAATTGCTCCGTAAGGTAGAGGCGATGTGAAATAATTCCTTGGATTCACCGTGAGGGTGCCGCCATCGTGTGGCAGAGAGAAATCCCGAGTAGATCCCGAGACTTGTGACACGGGCGTAGATTTAAGGATGTACGTATCTTTTGTTTCGTCAAATGATTAAAAATCAACAAACTACCGGCGTGGGGGTTTGTGACGTCACGTCTTCGTAAACATCATACAATGAAGTGACGTCAATCAAAATTTCTAAGCACTGTATCGTCGTCATTTTTTGTTTGCGAAACGAAGGAAAAAATACGAATATAACATTTTTATTACTCTTACTGATGAAGTAATTCGTTTTTTAGTAATTATACCTGTTAAGACCTATATCTGTCAGGTTATTAAAAATGCTCAAAAAAGGCACCGCGAGTTTATCCAATTTTTTGTTTCATTTTAATTCTTATTGTTTAACAGATTTCACTAAAAGGAAGAGATCCTCGATATATTCGACTATTTTTTTTTGTTTGTTACCTCAGAACTTTGGACTGGCTGAACCGAGTTTGATGATTTTTTTTATTAAATTACTGATGCTTCACATTCGTTACAATTTTGTTATAGTGTTATATATGTTTACCTAAGTGTTTTTATTAAAGTTGAGTGCTTTAACCGAGCAAAGCTCGGTCACCCATGTACTAATAATAAATATCACAAAATGTAAAAGATGAAACGTTTCCTGGCTATACAGCGCGGTAATGCGGCAAGCCTGATGGGAACATTTGGTCGTGGAGTCGACGATCGCGGGATTATTTAATTTAATTATATATAAATGTTTTTATAGTGGTAGGACTCTTGGCAGAGTCCGCCTGGGGAAGTACCACACTTGTGCCAGTTATTCTACCGCCAAGCAGTAATGTGCCAATATTACTGTGTTCCGGTTTGAAGGGCAATGTTTCCGGAGAAATTACAGGGCTTAGAGATATAGCATCTTAGATCTCTGGGTGACGAGCGCAGTGCAGTGCTAGGAAATGATTTGGACTCTTCATGTTTCAATAGCTGCGTGTCACTGTGCTGTTATGTGGCAGGCATGTTGCTTACCATCAGGCACATGTCCTGCTCGTCTCGTCATTTTATTTTATTATCTTGTTATTTATTTAACTTTATTTGTTTAAGTTTTTCGTATTAATGATGTTAATGTAATTTCCAACTTATTAAAATAAAACATTATCTATACTAATACTAATACTAATATACTAATAATATTATAAAGAGGAAAGATTTGTTTGTTTGTTTATTTGTAATGAATAGGCTCCGAAACTACTGGACCGATTTCAAAAATTCTTTCACCTTTGGAAAGCTACATTATCCCCGAGTAACATAGGCTATATTATATTTTAAAAAAATTAGGAATCCTTACTAAAACCCAATAATGTAACATAAGGTGTAAAAAAAGACCTGAAAAATTCCTTACGTCGCGTGCGCTGCGAAAACTATTGATGATAGAACATAATCATTTACTACGACTTTGCAGAACTCATCATTATCTACAAAAAGTGTCGCGAGTCAATGTAATAAAATAAAGTGCCGCGCGGCTCACTCGCGCGATCGGCTCCCTACGCAGCGGTCGTGTGCGTGATCGTATGATTTTAGCTTGAAAAATTTTGAATTCGCTTTAAATTCGTTTCGTAGGTAAATAAGTATATGATAATAAATATTATATTTTAATGTAACTTTTCAAACTGCTTATAGTAGTATTTTATGGGTATTAATTCCTGTTCAAAATTTAAGCAAAATTTAGTAAAAGGTAGTTTTCTACGCCCATATTTTAAATTTTCTTTCAATAAGTACCTACTACTTACCTGATAATAAATATTATATTTTAATTATTCAAACAGCTTAGTACTTCATATAGTTCAATAAGCAAAATTTAGTAAAAGCCTGTTTAATTATTTATTTCCTTCTATTTTCATTTTATAATGCCCTAAAATGCCAAAAGATCAAGATATCAACTTTCAAAACATAGTTCCCAGGCGAGGGCAATAAAATACGGCGTAATGAGGAATCTTCATCAGAAACTGGAAATCGCCTTGCAAGTCGGAGAGAATACGCGTCGCAATCGCGTGCTAGAGAGTCAAGTATCGAGCGTTCGCAGCGTTTTATCACTGGCCCAGCAGCTGGTCAACTAGCTCATATACCGAGGATACCGATGATTCCAACTGATCTGCCAATCCCTTTAAACGACTTCAGTTTCCGGTGAAATCATCTTTCGCGTTAACTATTAACAAGTCCCAGGGCCAAACCTTCGAATTATTAGGATCGACCTACGAAAAGAATGTTTCACTCATGGCCAACTGTATGTTGGCCCACGTGTCGGAGCTCCTGAAAATCAATTTATTTTGCTGCCACAAAATAAAACTACTTCAAATATCGTTTACAGGGAAGCTCTGACTCGCTAAAACTAATGGCTTTTTTTTTGTAAATAATATTATATATGCATAAAATTTGAAAATAAAAAATACAAAAAAACATTAGTAAAAAAAATCATTAAAAAATTCAAACTCCCTTTATAATTTTACTTTTTTATAAACCCGATACAAAAAAAAGGGTGTGTGTGTGTGTGTGTATGTACCCGTGCGAAGCCGGGGCGGGCCGCTAGTTATTATTAAAGATGAAATGTCAAAACAAAAGAACATCTAGCCAAAAAAAAAGCGAATTTCCCCTTCGCGGTCCATTATCGTCCGTTGACCGAAGTATTGGACCTGATACCATATCATAGTGATAACGGAAAATAGGTCATCTTATCTTTATAGAGCATTCTGTCTTGAGGCTCGGAGTGGAAGTGGAATAGGTAGTATGATTACAAATAAACATTTATTTATCTATCCCAAAAATGGATGTGCTCAAAAAAATAAATAAAAATTAAAAAGTCATTTCTTTCCATAAGAATAACAGCACATGAATACTAATTGATATTGTTGAAATAGTGTCAATAGCTGGTTCCGCGGTTTATGTGGTGGGTCCCAAACTATGCTGAGCCTGTATTTTGGGCTCCCAAGAGTACAGTTTTTACAGTAGACTTGCGCTGATCGGGTTACAAGGAATATTACAAAAGGCACAGGCTTTTCTGTACAGGCACGGTCGTAGCCTGAACTTTTAAGAGGGAGGTGTCTCATAATAATACAATAAATCATGTTGAGTAAATCATTGCCAACCAGCGTGGTAATGCCGCCAGCATGCTGGGTACGCTTCCGATTGGTAGTGGGCTTGAACATCTTGATTATCTGTAGACCTACAGTGGTCTATGGATAATTCAGGTGTGCTTAGTGTAAGTAGTTAGTTAGGTAGGTTTGTAGTGTAGTGTAGTTCTCATTGTATTTTAGTTTTGTTAATAAAGGCTCTGCCCAGATAAAAAAAAAAAAAAGTAAATTAGACATTTTTTTATTGTATTGAATGTTAAGATGAGCAGGACATGTGCCTGATGGTAAGCAAAACGCCCGCTAATAACAGTACATTGACACTCAGTTATTGGAACGTGAAGAGTCAAAATCATTACCTAGCACTGCACTGCGCTCATCGCCGATACAAATAAAATGTTTTATCTCTATGTCCTGTTAATGAAAATTTGTTGGAAACATTACCTTTCAAACCGGAACCTTCAAAGGTGTGGTACTTTTGTAAAGAGTCCTACTACTATTAAAACAGATTCCATGAATGGAGCACATCCATTTTTCCATCCATCATAGATAAATCTATCTATCGGCATAGGCTCTTTTGTACAGGCGTCGTCATAAAGGTTTGGCACTACAAAAACTCTTGGCAATGTATACTCGTATAATGCTTGACAGTTTTCTGTACAATAATTATTGTAATACAGTAAAGTAGTAGTTTCGAACTTTGAAAATGTATACAATTTGTATGCTCTTTCTTTTGTTTTTATTTTTTTATTAATTGACGTGTAAATCGTACATTTATGAATAAAGTACTTTGACTTTGACTTTGCAAAACACTTGGGTAATTTTAGTACTGAATACAAAAGCAAGTTAGAAGCAATCAATCCTTCGCTTCTGAATTTAGTATGCTAGTTTAGTGAATGTCATTACACTTTACTGATTCCAGTAGCTACTAAATTTAGCCAAGGCTAACAAGCCTAGTAAGAGGGGGTCACTAATGAAATAGATTATGTCGAGTATATTAGATGTTAATTGCACAATACACGCAATGAATAAAAAAAACGAATTTTCTTTAGTAGCAGTTTTCAGTGTTTTCCCAGTATTATTCCAAATGCAAATATAAGTTTTTTATTACCTCGGTGAAAAACATTGTGAGGAAACGGATAATTGTCAAAATTCTTTCTAGAACATTAACATCTGTCAACCCTTGCTTGGCGAGCAATTATACGGTTATAAATTCGCCTTTCCCACACAAGAAATCCTAGCTGTAGGAAATTGGGTCATTTTCGCAAGTATAATCCATTTCATCTCGATAAGTCTGTATATCTAATGTCGGTACATATATTACACACCCCAAAAACCAGTTTTAAAAATATACCAGGGAGGTACCCAAATTATCTGACCCTCGCCAATTTGACAGGACATGTGAAATCCATTGCTGGCTGGACATGGGATATATTATTTGCCACAAACTTATTACCATTGATAAGAGGCGCGACACTGGTGTATTTTCAATGATAAACGAAAGCTTTGTTGTATGAAAATCACATAGTTCGATAATTGCGCCAAGTTTTCAGTGGTGCAGACTCTATATTGTTTTTTTTCTTTTCAATGTGGCGCTGATTGTACCAAAAACTGGAATTGAGTTTTGCATGGGGTGTCGAATTTCGCATTTTGCGTATAATTAAAATCTTTTGTATTAATTGAATGGTACTTTTTAGAAGTGCATTTTTACTATTTTGCCTTTCACAGATTTCTTACTATATTTAAAAAAAATTAAATTGGAAAAATAATACTGAAAAAATTAAAAAAAAAAGAAAACAGATGGACAAGACAAACGTTAGCAACAGTGTTTCCTTTTTCCAGTAAGTTTCTGGTTCGGAATTTGTATATCAAACAGTGCAGCAAATTATATTTAGATACAACTTACTAAACCAATTTCTCCTTATAATTTTAGTGTACATTAATGTCCAAATTTTTATTTCATAAAAAAATGTCTTGGACTATCGGAGGCATGGGTTGTGTAAGTCTTTTGTTTATTCATTTGTTTCTGAACTCAAGTGCCTATTGAAACAATGGAACCACTCTATAAGTTTCAAATTTCGAATTCTTGTGTTCAAAATATAATTTTTAAACTGGTGTAAAATGGGCATTAAAGAACCTATAAACTAACTTGATACTGGCAGCGACACAAGATGTGTTAGACCAAATAAGGAATTAAAAAATTAGGATTAGAATTTGAATCGTAATGGAAATAATTTGAACATTGGATCGTGTCGAAAATTCTTTTTTCGGCCATTCCTTTTACAAGCGTCCACCGGCCTGTGACTGTTATACCAAACTCTTTAAATGAATGCTTATTGCTTAGGCTTGTACCTTCGCTGTCCTGCCAGCGAACGGCGAAACGCAACGTTACAAAATTCAGTTTGTGACTCCGTGCTGCAGAACGCGCGCGCGCGGCCGATTCCCGCCTAACTTTCAAATTTGGAAGCCGCCTGCGAATTTTTTTCGCACACTTTTCATCAAACCTCTTTAGTGATTCAACTTTTTAAATTATTCTTTTGGTGGGAATATTTTTATTTGGACTGTGTTAGTGAATTTTGGATTGTTCTTAATGCATTGTTGTAAGTATATAGAAGTGGATTGCTCGTCCGTCGTAATTTTGTCTATTTTAATTCACTGTCACTATCATCTCGTTATTTTTGGAACTTAAATAAAATTTTCATTTTTGCATGAATTACATCGTTTTTTTTTTATTTTGGCTACTGTTGGCAACAAAGTAACAGATATTTACTAAGTTGAAAAATTACTTAATGCGTGAAAATTACAAAAAAAATAAAAACTTCTAGAAAAAACATTATTTTTCGTATAGATAAACTGTAAATGCCCGTATAATAAACACCCGTATACCAATTATCTATCACGAAACTTGCAATTTACCAAGGTCCTCAGTTGCATGAGATCTTGCATATTGTGCGAGCGAGAGGCAACGCCAACGACCTTGCGTCCGAAAGAGACAAAAGATGTTAGGAAACTGTTGGGAAATATCATTTTTCTCTTTAGGCACTGAAGGGCACTTTTTACTAATATTTGTTTTAAGAGATAATTTTGTCTCTTTTTGTTTGTTGGTTAATTTTTTTTATTTGCTCTTTATTTGGGTCGATGTTAAAGAGATTTAGGTTTTATTGACATTTTAATTAATGAAAACTGTTATTTACTCTTTTCATTCAAATAAATAAGTTGACAGCATTGTAATGCTATTAACGACTTGGCCATTCATAACTTTATAGCGTATAGAGTATAGGTAAGAATCGAATTTCAAACGCTAGTACAGTTTTGTTTTTTCGTTTTTAGTTTCATTCAGCCAGTATCAAACAATGATTAAAATTACAATAATAGGTATAGTTTGTGGAAGTTCACGTATATATTTATATCTTTGTATGTATATAAAATTTTCGTGTCACGTTGTTCGTCCGTGATGTATGCGAAAACACAGATCGGATTTTAATAGAAATTTGCACACTGTGTAGAGTTTGATCCAACCTATAAGACAGAATATAGGTCAATTTATGGTCGCAATTTTTTATTGAAAACTAACAGCGCCCTGTGGTTTCACTCGTGTAGTTCTCATCCCGTGACAAAACGTAGCCTATGTGTTCTGCCAGACCAAAATCTATCTATATTCCCAATTTCACCCGTCCGTTCAGACGCTATGACGTGATTGTGCAACAAGCATCCAAACATTGACATTTATAATATTAATAAGATTATTTGTTTGTTTCCCGAGCAAACACGAACCGCTAGTACCTATGTGTATAAATATGTGACCTATGCTCATTGTAGACTATTTGAAATTGTTTAACGTTTGATGTCAAAAACATTGAAAATATCGGAAAAAATAGCCTGTACTAAAAATTTGTCTGGTGTTTGACACTACTTAACTTTTCCCAAATTTGGAAAGTGACATTAGTTTACGAATTTATAAAAATCTTAATATTCTTATAAGGAGTAATATAAAACTTTTTTACATCAAAATTTAATTGTTTCCGTGGAATTCGAGCCAAAACAGTGAGCTCGGTCGTAAAACTACTCAAAAACTAGTATAAGTATTTCTTTTAACTATTTGTTTTAATTACACTGCATTGAAAATAACTTTAATTCTAAATGCAAAATGCGTCAACTGCAATCATAATTTTCAAGTATGGACACAGATTAGCAAAAACAAAATGACAATGACATAAAAGAATTTAAACTAAAACGTTACACGGTACTAAATTTATTAATCTAATCGATGTTTATTGTACACAACGGTGTCAGTTTTGACATTTATAATTAGAAAGTAAATTCTTAGATAAAACATTGACAAGTTGATTAAATTAAATCAGATGACAAATCGCGAAATTTGTGTGTCACCGACTCTACCATAATACATTAATTTATCACATCATATGTCTTTTCGACATTTACAGAAATTAATAGATTTTATCATTTCTTAAATATGAAGTGACATGCCAATAAACAAAAAAATGCTTTTTTGTCAAGGCCATTTGAAGCAAACTGCCAAAGGGTCCTTCATAATAAAATATAGGAGCTAATCTTTAGAACTGTTCATCAATTTGAAAAACAATTTTTACATTTCATTACCGAATTCATGACCAAGATTATTATAATTAGGGTTGTAAGTTATTAATACGCTAGCTGTACCCTGACACGCTTCGCTGTGGCACATTGTATTGCAAAAATTAGATAAAAACAATCCTTGATGGGGATAATATATCATTCTGAAATTTCAGCTCGATCGGTGCAGAACTTTTTGAGTTTTTGATGCATACACAAACCAACATAACATTTTTATTTATATAGAGATATTTTTAAAATGGGCTAAGATCGGCGAATTAAATAATTAAGGTGAGCTGAGATTGACGAATGAACTATATTAGCTAAGATTGACGAATTAACTAATGTGGGCTAAGATGGATAATGATGTTTTATGGACAAAAGTTGATATTTTATATTTTGGAGGCCAATATTGATGAATTAAATATTGTGGGCATAGATCAGATAATGAAATATTGTAAGCTGGGAATAACGAATTTACTGTTTTGGACTAATATCAAAAATTGAACTATTGTAATCCAAGATCCACGAATGAATTATTCCGGGCTATGATGGACGAATTAAATATTGTGAGCTGAGATTGATGAATGAACTATTGTGGGCTAAGATTGATAAATTAAATATTATGGACTAAGATAGAAGAAAGAAATATTAAAGCCTAGGTTTGTAAAGGCGACTGATGAAACCAAACAGCACAGCTAGAAGACGTATAAAACGCATAGTAATTGCTAAAATCCACTCGTGCAGAGCTACCGATTCCGTGATGCAAGGACACACAGACAGATCTCCGTACTTCATAATTGGTTAGTAATATTGTTAATTGATGTTTTATTTTTTTGTTCTTACCTGAGAAAAATGCGATATAAGTACGTATAAATCATTATTTAGTTGTAAATAAATGTGACCCCGATTTTTAGCAATCGTTTCTTGCCTAACCTATGGACAAAGGATATTAAACTTATTTGAGTAATAACAATTAACCCAAAGTAACGTAAAGTTATGCCTTATAAATATGATATAAATGAATATGTACCTGTTGCTGGGATAGCTCAAAATATAATTTATTTACATATATACTGAAACAGGAAAGACAATATACACTGTATAGAAGAATAAAATAGTAATATAGTGTAGTAAACCTACTAAAGACTATAGTAATAACTACGAATAAGTAAGTATATATGTTTTTCTTCCATGACAAATTTTAAAAAGTAGTAATGTAATAATTATTAATGACAGAATTTGAGATTCATTGCATAGACGGTAAAAGTTCATTTTTAATTTCAGTCGTTTAAATTTGAGAACGATTTTTAAAATATACTTAACATTACGTACATATTCTTGTTTTGAGTAGAAAGCTGTAAAAATGAAATAAATTAAAATTGCAGTTGCCTCATAATCACTATCTAGAAGCCTAAAAAAAAAAAAGAAAAAGTCGTCGCGGAATCGGCAAAGGCAGTGCGGTACATTTGCACAAAGCATTCAGATTTAGAAAGTTTTTATGCGAAAGCCAAACTGTTAAACACTCTTTCTTGAATATCCTTTTAAAAACTGGCTTGGCCGTGGGTATTTACGGTTCGTAATTAAGATTGTTTCAGTGTGAAATTATTTTGAATTTTGTTAATTTTTGTGAGTCATGTAAATGTTTTTTTTTTGGCTTGGATGATTTTATGTTTAAACATATGTTAGTACATATCTTTACGAAACTATGTAAACTTTAAAAAGTTTTTATTGTTTATCAATAAATAGGTTTCACTTGACATCGATTTCGCCTGCAAAAAAAATGCATTTTTTTATCTTCCTCAGAAATTTAAACAAAATAGGTAGCTCGCATATTAAATACATTAATTTGTAATCGTCACTAAAGATATTATGATTCATTTAATAAATACATAATTTGTTTGTCTCGTTAAAATGCTAAATCTATTAATATTACCCAAACTTTTGAATAAAATATTCGTTATCTAGAATGTATGCTTTATAGGAGAGTGTTTTGGGGTAACGGCAGTATATTTTGATTATGACATCTTTCATAATAAATTTAAATATAACATGTAACAAAACACAGTTAATATATGTCCATATCAATAATAAAGTAAAATAATAACTAATTACTTTCACATTTTTTAGTGAAGAACAAAGCCAAACATGACCTTTTTACGTTATATTAAAACACAATAGTGTCATATTATTTAAAAAAAACGATCGATTCGCTTTCATAAAAACTAACAAATTGCCATATAATCAATAAAAACACCGCTAAATACACAAAATAATAAAATAAGCCAATAAATGTCACTTAATACAATAAAAGCTGTTTCAAATATTCAAATTGCCAAAAATTTTAAGTCTAGATATTTTTTTTACAACGCTTTACATCCGGCTTTTGCTTTTAGCATATCTCTTATAATAGGTAATAATAATTATGGCATCGATCAGGCAAACTCTCGCCGACTTTCACATGAGATTTTGGCAGTCAGACTTTCACTTAGTGGTACGGTACAAGGTACAAGCGAATGCGTTTCCTGAGGCCTGTCACGCTATAACATATTCGAGATCTGTTAGTTGTCAATTACCCTTGGTTGGTACTAAAATGGCCTTAAATGCAGTCCAGAAAACATGAATAATCGAATATGGCTTTTAAACTTATGTAATGCGTACTGAAAATCTTACACAGGACTTAATCTCAATCGAAATTATAATATTACTTATAGAATAAATATGAATTTTACAAAATTATTGTTTTTTTTGTTTAGGTCACGATTAAGTCATGTATGTTTTTTGTATGTATTTAGTAAAAATAAATCGAGTTAAAAAGAATTTAACTAAACTTTAATGAAACATATTATTGAATTTATGAGTTAAACACGCGAAATTTTTTAAAAGCATTTTTGTTTTTAGATCTTGAGTAAATGTTCGGAATACAAAGGTATGTATCAATACTATCATGTATTACGTAATCGTGCTATGAAATTCATGTCAATATCATACTTAGAGAAGTTTGTGAGGATTTGATTTTCTCACTCTTTTCATATATTCCAATGAAGGAATTTGAAAAGAGTGATTTGAAAATTTTCATTTTCAAAGGTCAAAAGGTTCAAAGGTCTTGGATGAAATTTTGCAGTAACGTGGTTAATAAATTAAAATAATACTAGAGTATTTATTTTCCCGAAAACATTTTTCGATCCTACGGTATAGTTGGTAAAACTGTGCAGCTATATTGTCAATAATATCTAATATTAAAGAGAGAAACGTTTTGTATTGTTGTTTGTTACGATTAAAGTATAAAACTACTTTTTTCCAACGCAAAATTTTAAAATTTTATTTTGCTTTCGTTAAAAGATATCTACTGTACCTATCAATGAGGAACATAAGCTATATTGTTAGTCGAATATGTTATTATATTGTTTGATTTTAGTAGCAAGTTATAACTAAATATGATCGAGATTATTCCCACAACACCATCAAGCTCCAAACTAAGCAAAGATTGTACCACGGAAGTGACTTAATCGATATAGTACCTATATACTCGTATATAATTTTAATACGTCAATTATATAGCAATGACCGATATCGACATAATATTTGCAGGTTCATTGGTCTTTTACACATTGAACACATACGGAAATATACAAAATATACATTTACATTTTTGGCTTCCAAATATTTGCAATGTGATAATGATACTGCTGTTAAATATTTGTCAAACCAATGTTTGTCAATTAATTAAATTGACCCAGTTTTGTTATTATTTTACTATCAATTAATTGTTTCGAGACACTGATAAAATCGTAATAATTGTTGGTTTCATGATGTTTCTACAATTACATCTTTTAAAGAAATTTTACAATTATTCTTAAATTACCTCTATGCCAGCCAAAGATTATATTTCACCCAAAATGAATTTAACCGCCAATGTTTTTATCTCAAAAATATATTGTGTTCAGCTTGTAGTTAACCATTAGATATCGAAATATAGTACTTATACTAATTAGAGCATAATACCCTAAGTATTTTGTGATTTTAAACTGTATTTTTATTCTTTTAATGATAGTTCTAAGGTTCTAAGTTTAGTTTTATGTAAAGCAACGTGAACAAAACGCAAGTAGGCTTAGTAGGCATATAATAAGTGTTATATGATCATGGTCATCAAATTACTGTTACATAAATGAATCGATTTGACAGAATTTGAAATTGGAGTCCTAATTCCGAAGATGCAAAAAAATGGCAGCATTTTAGGGGTTATAGTAAAATGATCCTCATTTATGAATGAAATAATTTAAGCACGTGCTTACAAAGTCTCGTATTTCGAATATAATTACATTACTCATTTCCGTGCGAGGCGCTTAATTGCAACGTACGAGGTTACTTTTTCATTCTATTAATTTTTAGTCGTCATAGACTTTAAGCAAGCATGGTTGACATTTAGTTCTAAGACAAAAAAAAAAAAGGTGTGAAAATGAGGTCTGTTTGATTGACTTTGGTTTTTAGAATACTTCATCTACAATAACATTCTGAAACATTATATCTTGATATATTTAAACCGAGATTGAAACGATTTCTTCTAGGTAAACGTGCTTCATTATTGTAGACCATAATATTATCGTCGTGTACTAGCCAATATGTTGGTCAATGATTAAAACAATAGAAATTTTTGACCAAAACCACCTATTCCATATATATTCCATTTGTTTAGTCTACAACTGTGTATTTTGGTGACTCATCGGATAAATCAACCACATTGCGATCTTAATTGACAAACTTTTGCATTGACATTTACTTATGCGTAATATTTCTGGCTCTCTCAACGATGACGTACGTATAAATAGTACCCGCAGCATGGAAAGTAGTTTAAACCAATCTTTATTCCTGAACTATGCTCATTTATGGCAGTTAATATAAGTTATTTACACTATTGTCATTCATAATATATAGGGATATTTATATAGGGGACCGATTCAACGATTGTGATAGCTTAAATCCAAGGTCCTTATTGATATATTCAAAGCTGCTCATCAAATCGTATCTATTAATAAATCGTAAAACACAAAAGTATACCATTCATAACTTTAAATATACCATTCCTAGTGTTAAAAATGTGTAATTAACAATGACAAAAGATACGAGGACAGAACAGCTTGTCTGCTTTCTTCGCTTCGATGTTTAAATCACTACCTCTCTTACACATTCGTGCCTTCACTAACCGCTTCCGCTGCCTCTCTTAACTCGTTCTGCAACCTCCAAAACTGGCTTTCATCTGTGTGCGTGTCGCGGTTGTGTGCGCGTCACCGTCTCGTAACGTAATCTTGCGTAATGCCACTGTCGCCGCGCGCACGCATTCGATATTTGAATTTTGATTCATTTTTCGAGAAGGTACTGGCCAGCTACTGTTTGCAAATAGGTTTCAAAGCTGATTTTGAATTGTCATATTTCGGTCCATCGATGTAAAATCGATGACCTACTGACATTTTAGTGATAGAATAGAATTTGAACAAAATTAATAAAAAAAATATTAAAAAAACTATCTAAATAATTTAACAAACTACTTAAAATATTACATTCATGAATGTTACTCTGGATCCAAGGAAAAGTAAGAATTTTCGCCTTTATTGTTTGTTTTACATGAAAAATAAATAATCAGACAAAGACTGTACATGCAAAAACAACATATTGTCACTTAACTGTCAATCTCTCCTTTTTCAACAGGTAGTGTCTTAACTATACTTACCAAATTACTTATGCATTTTATTAAAAACTATCAATCCTAATTAAACAATCCATGAACAGAACCATTGTGGTTATTATTATTTAAAAGAATTAATGAAACACTAAAACAATGAATGAAAAAATGTCAATAAGACATAACCAAATTGACATATATAACAAACTGACATGTTTAATTTAAATTCTATAGCTTTTCTGACAGAAAATAATAGACAATTTTTTTTTTCCTTTGACAGTAAAGAATAGGCAAATTTGCGAACGAATTATTTGCCTAACTATAAACTTGGTGTTGCGTATTTTTAGTTCTTTCAATACAAAATGTCGAAACTCAATCAATACTAGCTTTTGTGTCAACAATTGGGTGTTGAATAGAAAGTTATTATGATTAAATTTATTATGATGCAATTTGAATCTTATGTCAGTTGACTGTGTTATTCGAATCTTATGCTAATGTAGTGAAGTAACTAGCGGAAATGTAATAAATAAATTAGGCGGAATAAAATTTGCGTTTCGAACATCTGACATATGTGTCAAACATGTTACGAAGCAGAATTTAAACATTTATATTTTTTCAAATAAAATTATTTTTGAAGTCTACGGTAAGAGTGACAGGACTACAAGGACATAAGGAGTTATTAAACGTGGTTAAATTGAGTCGACTGAATTTAATCACTATTGAATTCAGTAAAGTTCATTTTTATTAACCCCCGACCAAAAAAAGGGGTGTTATAAGTTTGACGTCGATGTCTGTCTGTCTGTCTGTCTGTCTGTCTGTCTGTCTGTCTGTCTGTCTGTCTGTCTGTCTGTCTGTCTGTCTGTCTGTCTGTCTGTCTGTGGCACCGTAGAGCTCAAACGGATAGACCGATTTCAATGCGGTTTTTTTTATTCGAAGGTTGATATCCGTGCGGATGTTCTTAGCTATGTTTGGTTAATATCGATTCAAGATGGCCGCCTCCACAAAATGGCGGACAAAATATTTCTTCACAACTTATCTCAATATAGGTATCAAATGAAAGGGCTTGACTAGTAGAATACAATGCATAATAATAAATTTCAAATCCAAGATGGCCGCCACCACAAAATGGCGAATTACATTATTTTTTTCACTACTACCACAATATGGGTATCAAATGAAAGGGCTTGACTAGCAGAATGTAGTACAGATTACAAATCCGAGATCCGAGGTAGTCGGGGGTTAATCAAAATTTTTAATTTTGTTCTTGTTCATTCATAAGTGTAATAGCATTCATAATTAAATTAGAAATGAGGATTGCTAGCTGAATTTCATTAACTGGTTTCTGAATTCAGTCGACTAACCTTGTTTCTAATGATGCTTCAGAATTCAGTCACTAAATTTAGCCAAGTGTAAAAAGCCTTATAATCATAGCGGTAAGCAATACCCCTGCTAATTACAGTACAGCGCCATGTAGCTACTTGAGTCTAGTCTAGTCAAGAGT